>CP136057.1:307546000-308854184 GCA_032464435.1 Aegilops umbellulata
AATTGTGATGAGAGCAAGCCTAGAATACATTTCAGCGAATCCTTCACCATCCTTCATCTTGAACTTGTCAAGTTGACTTTGAAGCACATCCAACTTGGATTCCTTGACGGACTCGGTACCTTCGTGCATATCAACCAAAGTATCCCAAATTTCCTTCACATTCTCAAGGCGGGTGGTTTTGTTGAATTCCTCAGGGCACAATCCATTGAAGAGAATATCACAAGCTTTAGCATTGTATTGCAACATCTTCAATTCTTCTGTGGTCACTTCATGATCCGGTTCTCTACCATCCTCAAAGAATTCACCTTGCAATACAATACGAACAACGGTCCAAACGGTGGGGTTATGACCAAGAATATGCATTTTCATCTTATGCTTCCAACTAGCAAAATTTGTACCATCAAAGTAAGGACCTCTACGGTGATAGTTACCCTCACTAGACGCCATACTCTCCTAGGTTGTGAAACCAAGGCTATGATCACCAAGGCAATGTAAATCAAGGCTTACGGAAACCAAGGCTCTGATACCACTTGTAGGATCGAAAGTATGTCTAGAGGGGGGGTGATTTGACTACTTGACCAAGTAAAACCTAACCTTTTCCCAATTTTACCTATACTCAGATTTTAGCAATTACGACAAGTCAAGTAACACCCTACACATGCAAGCCTAAGAGTATAGCAGCGGAATGTAAGACATAGCACATGTAAGTAAAGGGAAGGGTTTGGAGAAGGGAAACGCAATGGGGACACGGAGAATTTTGGCGTGGTTCTGATAGGTGGTGCTATCATACAACTATGTTGATGGACACTTCAACCCACGAAGGGTAACGGTTGCGCAAGTCCATGGAGGGCTCCACCCATGAAGGGTTCATGAAGAAGTAACTTTGTCTATTCCTCCATGGCCATCGCCCACAAAGGACTTGCCTCGCTCGGGTAGATCTTCATGAAGTAGGCGATCTCCTTGCCCTTACAAACTTCTTGGTTCAACTCCACATCATGTCGGAGGCTCCCAAGACACACCTAACCAATCTAGGATACACCACTCTCCAATAGGTAATAGACGGTGTGTTGATGATGAACTCCTTGCCCTTGTGCTTCAAATGATAGTCTGTCAAACACTCAACTCTCTCACACAGATTTGGCTATGGTGGAAGAAGGATTTGAGTGGAAAGCAACTTGGGGAAGGCTATAAATCAAGGTTCAAATAGTAGGAATGGAAACTCTTGATCTCAACACATGAGTAGGTGGCTCTCTCTCAGAAAATGAATGGTGGAAGTTTAGGCATGTTCTGATGGCTTTCCTCAATGAGGAAGAAAGGGTGGAGGGGTATATATAGCCTCCACACAAAATCCAACCGTTACACACTTTTGACCCAACTCGGTGGCACCGGCCAGAAATCTCGGTGGCACCGACCTATGTAAAAGTATGAACATTAGGAATTTTGGTGTGATCGACGGGAACAACTTGGAGGGACCGATGTGCAAGGGCTTAGGGCAAACCTAATCTTTGTGGCACCGATTTTATCATCTCGGTGGGACCAAAGTGAAGCAATGAGGCAAAAGAGAGTTGGTCAAGCCATTTCGGTGGGACCGATTGCACTTCTCGGTGGGACCAAAACAACAAGCAACAAAGAGTTTGCAAGGCCATCTCGGTGGGGCCGAGATCCATATCGGTGGATCTAAATTGTTAGGGTTTTGGTAGTGGCTAAGTCTAGATGAACTCGGTGGCTCCGGATAGGAGGTATTGGTGGGGCCGAGTTGGAATGTAGGGTCTGGACATATTTGGATAGAGAAAGTGGTTGAGGATTTTCGAGCAATATCACTAAGCACATTGAGCAAATAGATCATTAAGCAACACCTCGTCCCCTGTTAATAATATTGGCTTTCCTATGGACTCAATGTGATCTTGGATCACTTAACCAAAAATGTAGAGTCTTAAACTTTTGCCAATCCATTTCCTTAGCATTTTGAGGGGTCCACAATCACTAGTCCTCGCCAGGACAATCATTGAACATCCTGAAATATTTATCTTAAATGGGCATTAGTTCAATGAGATATATGTTGTTATGAATTGCCAAAACCACCCGGGGATTAGTTGCACTTTCATGAACCTTCTTCATGATCTTTGGGCATATATCACCTAGCCATTTATCTGGCTCCATCTGCTTGTTGTAATTCCTTGTCATAAGTTGCCACTAAATCCTATCAACCGCTAAGTATTGGCAGCTCCCTAGACTCCAAAATGCACATGCAATTAACAATATATAACATATGTTGATCAGATTAGGATGCAGCAACCACTAGTACATCACTTTATATGTAGTTATGTAGATGCACATCACTATCAGATGCTCTCACCTGTTGAAAACTTCACATATGTTGTTAAGTAGTATATCACATTTTGGCAAGTCACTTTGAAAAGCTTTAACCCAAGTTTCAGGCTCTAACTCATGTAGCCACTGGTAGGCATCATCATTGATTAGCTTCATTTCCTGCATGCCCTGTTCATATAGATGAACTGTGTTGCTCCTTGCTATCTTCCATAGTTGATTCTTCAAAATGTCACCCTTGAAATATTGTTGAAAGTTCTGCCATGCCTAACACAAAATTTGTGTTCTGACCGAGGGAACAATTCTTCAACTACATTGATGAGCCCATTCACATTGCATGCAAGAAGAACACAACTAGTTAGAAGTTGTACAAGGCATTCACATACTAATGCAACAGAAACATTCACATATAAAGAGAATTACCTTTTGTTTGTCGGACATGATAGTCCAAGGTTTAGTGTTTATGATGCCTAGATCTCTTTTAAATGTGTCGAGATACCATGCCCAGTTAGGGGTATCCTCGACTTCAACCGAAACAATTGCTATTGGAAATATGCAGTTATTTGGATCTACCCCCAATAGCTGCAACAAGTTGACCTCTGTATCTTGTCTTAATGTGGCAACCATCAAGAAAGATGACAGGTCCGCAGCCATGTAGAAATCCTCTCTTACAAGCATCTAGACACATGCACAACTTGTTGAAACTTGCATTATCATCAAGTGAGACATAGGAAAATGAGTCGGGGTTTCTTCTCCTAACCTCATGTCCATAATTCTAGAGAAGCTTGTACTGCCCTTCTTCATCACCATAAATTATTTTCATAGCCATTCTACTTGCCCTCTGGAGTTTCATCCTACCAGGTGTCATGTGCCATTCTTTCCAAACAACCCTAGAGAAATTCATTAAGTTCATATCCTAATCTGCCCTAAAGCTCTCTAAGTACTTTATTGCTAGGAATTTTGATGTGAAAGCCCTAATCTTCCACTTCTTGCTGCATGTGTGCTCATGCACATATCTCTTCACCATGAATGCCTTAGTCCTATTATCATATGATGCCCACAAGTACCATGTGCATTCATCATCACACTTGGCTTTCACTATTTTCCTATCATTGACAGGTATCTTGATATCAACTATGTTTCTGACATGAGTACTCTTTAATTGTTGTCCTTAATAGTTCTACACTCTCAAAAACCCGACCTATATGGAATTTTGGCCTATGCAGATCCTCTGCTCTGAATTTTTTGAACCTCAAGTGCAGCTCTTCATCATCTAAATCAGGTGCCCCCAAATCTTCACCTTCAGACAAGTCTTCATCTGAATTATACTTTTGTTTGCCTTTGTCTTGAGCTTTAGGTTGCACTTGATTCCCTTTCTGCTTTGCTCCCTCATTTGATTTGTGTCCCGTTTCTATTCTGGTTCATCCTCATCTACATTATCTACATACAAGTCATCATCATCATTGCCTATCTCATTCTCACTACCCACAACTAGACCAGGGTCATCATCCTCATCATCTGTGTCACTGGCTGCATCCTCTGCTTCCATTGCATAATAGAATTTGGTCTTCCTAGCACTCCTCCTCATTGATGTGCTTCCTCCAACATCCTTTGTTTGCATTTGATTATCAATGTGATGACTGGGTTGTTGCACTACAACTGGCTCTTCTTCTTCCTCCATCTGATTACCCACATCTTGTTGTACTGATGGCCTCCTAACAACTCAAACTGATTCACATCCTCATTTGCATCAACATCAGGGTATATAACCTGGAGAGGAATAGGTGCCCCTGTCTCTGGCTCTGCATCTGCCCCTGCCTCAACATGCTCTGTTTCTGCCTGAACATCTTCATTGTGTACACTACTGCTGAGCACTCTCTTTGTAGGGCTCAAGACCGGAGGAAAAATTGCTCTTGGATAGTGCACAACATCATATTCATTTATATTAGCCTGGAAGCTTTCATCATGATCCAAATAGATACTAAAGGAGTGGTGCCCAATATCAACAAAGAACATCATTCTATCCGTCTGCTCATCATCACTAATTTCTCTGAGACCATTAGTACTGAGTATAAGGATGGAAACACAGTAGAATACCTCGAGCCTCCCTGCCATCTCATAACCAATTTCCTCAACTAGCCTTTCAATGAGAATCGGTGACCAAGTGACCTTCTCCACATGATCATACCAAATGGCACGACCATTAACATAAGCATGGTTCCTGCCATGCCCAACAAAATATCCACCATGATTGATTTCCACGGAGAAATTGCTGCTTCAACGACCTGATACAGCAACACATATACAACATGCATCAGAATCGGCTGGAGCATCATTTTATCTAAACATCTAAAACCCTCAGCCCCAATTTCTGTACTCCCAAATTGAAAGTGCAACTATCCCTGGGTGGTTTTGGTAATTCCTAACAACATATAGCTCATAGAGCTAACATTATTCCAAGATTAATATTTCAAGAAAAGCTCAATGAATGGCATGTCATGGATGAGGAAAGTGGATCCCTCAAAATTCTAAGCACAAAATGTTTAGCTCAAGCTTGAAGCTCAAGACTCTACATTTTATATTTTAGTGATCCAAGATCACATTGAGTCCATAGGAAAAGCCAATACTATCAAGGAGGGATGAGGTGTTGCTTGATGAGTTTCTTGCTCTTCAGTGCTTAGTGATATGTTCCAAAACCCTCAACTACCTTCCCACATCCACATATGACCTAAACCAAAAGTCAAACTCGGCCCCACCGATTCTTTCTATCCGGCGCCACCGAGTTTCAAATGTCATAGCCACTGACACACAAACCCTAGCCAAATCGGTTTCACCGATAGGGATCTCGATCTCACCGAGATGGGATTGTAATCTCTCTGTTTCCCTTCATAACGTTTCGGTCTTGCCGAGATGAGCGATCGGTCCCACCGAGATTGCAATGTAAACTCTTTGTTTCCTTTTGTAACATTTCGGTCTCACCGATATGAGCAAATCGGTCCCACCGAGTTTACCTGACCAACTCTCTGGTTAGCTAATTACCAAAATCGGTCCCACCGAGTTTGTGTAATCGGTCACACCGAGATTACGTTATGCCCTAACCCTAACCATATTGGTCCTACCGAGTTGCATCTCAGTCCCACCGAAAATCCTAACAGTCACTAGGTTTGCTGAATCGGTCCGACCGAGTTTAACCATTCAGCCCCATCGAGGTTGGCAAATTGTGTGTAACAGTTAGATTTTGTGTGGAGGCTATATATACCCCTCCACCCACTCTTCATTCGTGGATAAAGCCATCAGAACATACCTACACTTCCAATACACATTTTCTGAGAGAGAACCACCTACACTTGTGTTGAGGTCAAGATATTCCATTCCTACCATATGAATCTTGATCTCTAGCCTTCCCAAGTTGCTTTGCACTCAAATCTTCTTTCCACCAAATCCAAATCCTGTGAGAGAGAGTTGAGTGTTGGGGAGACTATCATTTGAAGCACGAGAGCAAGGAGTTCATCATCAACACACCATTTGTTACTTCTTGGAGAGTGGTGTCTCCTAGATTGGCTAGGTGTCACTTGGGAGCCTCCGACAAGATTGTGGAGTTGAACCAAGGAGTTTGTAAGGGCAAGGAGGTCGCCTACTTCGTGAAGATCTACCGCTAGTGAGGCAAGTCCTTCGTGGGAGACGACCGTGATGGAATAGACAAGGTTGCTTCTTCGTGGATGGAGCCCTCCGTGGACTCGCGCAGCCGTTACCCTCCATGGGTTGAAGTCTCCATCAACGTGGATGTACGATAGCACCACCTATCGGAACCACGACAAAAACATCCGTGTCTCCAATTGCGTTTGAATCCTCCAAACCCTTCCCTTTACATTCTTGCAAGTTGCATGCTTTACTTTCCGCTGCTCATATACTCTTTTGCATGCTTGCTTGAATTGTGTGGAGATTGCTTGACTTGTGCTAAGATAGCTAAAATCTGCCAAGAACTAAAATTGGGAAAAGGCTAGATTTTTATTTGGTCAAGTAGTCTAATCACCCCCCCTCTAGACATACTTTCGATCCTACAAGTGGTATTAGAGCTTTGGTCTCCATTTGCTTTGATTTCCATAGCTTTTGGTGGTCATAGCCTTGGTTTCACAACCTAGGAGAGTATGGCATCTAGCGAGGGAAATTATCACCGTAGAGGTCCTTACTTTGATGGTTCTAACTTTGCTAGTTGGAAGCATAAGATGAAAATGCATATTCTTGGACATAACCCCGCCGTTTGGGCTATTGTGTGTATTGGCTTGCAAGGTGAATTCTTTGATGGCAAAGAACCGAACCGTGAAGCTACCGCGAAAGAGTTGAAGATGCTGCAATACAACGGTCAAGCTTGTGATATCCTCTTCAACGGATTGTGCCCTGAAGAATTCAACAAAATCAGCCGTCTTGAGAATGCAAAGGAAATTTGGGATACTTTGATTGATATGCACGAAGGTACCGACTCCGTCAAGGAATCCAAATTGGATGTGCTTCAAAGTCAACTTGACAAGTTCAAAATGAAGGATGGTGAAGGTGACGCTGAAATGTACTCTAGGCTTGCTCTTATCACAAATGAGATTGTCGGCTTAGGGAGTGAAGAGATGACCGATAGATTCATCATTAAGAAGATCCTAAGAGCCTTGGATGGAAAATATGATACCGTGTGCACATTGATCCAAATGATGCCCAATTACAAAGATCTCAAGCCAACGGAAGTCATTGGAAGAATTGTTGCTCATGAGATGTCACTCAAGGATAATGAGGAACTTCACAACAAATCAAGTGGTGCTTACAAAGCCTCATGTGAAGCCCCCACATCATCGAGTGAGAAACAAACCTTCAATTAATAATTGAGCTTAATGGTGAAGAACTTCAACAAGTTCTACAAGAGTAAAAGCAAAGAGAGAAGCTCCAAGTCAAGGTCCTACAATGACAAAAGATCTTCTAGTCGAGGGCGAAACTGCTACAATTGTGTAAGGCCCGGACATTATTCCAATGAGTGTACGGCCCCCTACAAGAGAAGAGAAGATTCTCCCAAGAGAAGAAGTAGAAGAGAAGAATCACCATCTAGAGAAAGAAGGAGTAGAGATGATCGTTATGAATGAAGATCCTCACGGAGAAGCAAGGATTCGGAAAGAAAGGACAAGTCATCAAGGAGCTACACAAAACGAAGACATCAAGCTCATGTTTGTGAACGGGTATCCGGCTCCGACTCCGACAACCACTCCGAGAGAAGCTATCACTCCGACTCCGAATATACTCGAGATGAAGGTGTTGCCGGTCTAGCACTTGTGACAACCAACTCCTACGACATATTTGACTCACCAAATGAAGGAGTTGGAACATGCTTCATGGCTAAAGGCCCAAAGGTATCACACCCCGAGTATGTTGATATCAATAGTGATGAAGATGACTTGTTAGGTGATGATGATTTACTTGTTGACAACTCTAGTGATGAATACTATGATGAAACGTCAATTAATCATCCTAATCAAGATAAAACGAATGACAATGATAAGGAGAATATTGAGTCTCTAACTAAAGAACTAAACACTCTTAAGTTAGCTCATGAAACTATCTTAAGAGATCAACGAGAACTTTTAAGGACTCATGAGAAATTACGCTTTGAAAAGCTCAACCTTGAGCAAGAGCATGAGTTCTTAAAAGCAATCAATGATGATCTTCATAAGAAAAGTTCTTCTTACATTGCCAAGCGTTTACTCTTATCCACTTACATGCCTCAAGTCAAGTCTAGTAACAAAACAAGAAAGATTCTTCCTCTAGTAGTAACAATGATCATGCTAAATCCAATATTGTTGCTTCTAGTAGTTCTCTTGATTCCACTAATGATTCTCTTAGCCAAGTTACACTTGAGCAAGAAAATAGCTTATTGAAGGGAATTATAGAGAAAGGTGTTTACAAGAGCCTTTCCGGAAGTAAGCAATTCGAGGAAATTGTACGCAAGCAAGGAAGGCACCGGAAGAATCAAGGTGTTGGTTTTGAACGAAAGTTCAATGCCAATGGAGTTGAGTGGGAAGAAGATCAATACCCCAAGACGAAGTTTGTTCCTCAACGAGAGAAGTATGATCCTACTTCTTTCAAAGGGACACAAGCTCAAGATGATCTTCCACCACAAGACCACAAGCAAAAAGGCAAGGACAAGCTTCAAGAGGAAATTGATGCATTTGAAGAAGCTCCTAAGGCCTTGGTCAAGTGGGTTCCTAAGACTACTTCAAGTTCCACTTCATCAAGTACAACTACAACTCCGAGGATTCCCATCAAGATGGTGTGGATCCCGAAGAAGAATAACTAGAGAGTTCTTGAGGGTGACTCCGCCAACATACTTCACTCTTATCATCTTGGCAAGAACAAGTGCAATCAACTTCCACATATTGCACTAGTTCAAGGAGTCACAAACCCTCTTGTTGGTAAGACAAGGGACAGGGTAACCTAAAAGCTTTCATAGACATCATCTTGTGTGTGCATCACTTTATGTCTATGGATATCCTTGTTTGTTCCTTGTAGGACTAACCCGTGTAGGTATTGAATGTGCAACTCACTCCAATGGATAGCTCCAAATGATCTACATCAACATTGAGCATCCACATCTTCAACATCTACATGAAGTCATCATCGACAAAACCCAAGGTTAGTTCATCCCTCTTAAGGGGGGATCTCACATCTAGGGGGAGCTTTACTCTAAGAATTGAGCTAAAGCAACTCTAATGGTGTGAACACAACAATGCTTTATGTAAAAGTGGTAACCCCACTTGTGCTTAAACGATGAGTATGACCTATGATCAAATGTTCTCATTTGACTCCTAAGTCAACATACTCATATATAGATGACCTAATCATTGCCAATTGTTTGATAGATGCTAGTATTGGTTGTGCATGCTTTGTCACATATT
The DNA here is from genome assembly GCA_032464435.1 of Aegilops umbellulata. Lineage (NCBI taxonomy): Eukaryota > Viridiplantae > Streptophyta > Magnoliopsida > Poales > Poaceae > Aegilops > Aegilops umbellulata. The sequence goes on from CP136057.1 coordinate 307,555,258, forward strand.
TCATTTGTCATTTTATTGTGTGAGCATGTTGGTTGCATATTTCACTCATTCGAGGACGTCCACTTGTTGTTTTGATTGATTGGTTTTCTTTTGCCAAGTGGATGGACAAGAATGCCTAAGAACCTTCTCTAGCTATCTATGCTTTTCTCGTCTCAAACTCTATTCATGCTACATCACAAAATTTGATCAAGTTAGATTCGAACCACTCTGTGTGAGGAGCACTCGGAGTTCCCGATTCGTCATAGGCTTAAACTTCCAAAACTTCTTTGTGTGTTTCGGTCTGACCGATTCCTCCATTTCAGTCATACCGATATCACTAAGTCGATCTAGGTTTTCAATCTCGGTGCAACCGATTTGAACTGTTAGGTCACACCAAGTTGCTGTAACTATCAACAGTTATGCATCTCGGTGCCACCGAGTTGTTCCACTCAGTCACACTGACAGGGTCGGGCTATATATACTCATGAGCAAAATTTTGGAAATTTCTTCGAAACCCCTTCGCCCGCGCATAGCTCGCTCTGCCTCTTGGGTCTCCGGATCGTCCTCCTCGTCGCCAGCCGCCTCCTGTCGCTGGTCTCCACTGCCGTCAACGGAATTCTTCTCCGCCGTTGCCGCCGTAGCGAGTTCATCGCCGAACTAGGGTATGGACTCGATCACAGTGCTATCCTCGTCCGATTCCTAGCACATTGTGTTCATTATGATTCTTACCACGATTGAAATGCTTCTATCCAGTCAAAACACTCCGTAGATTAGAGTTGAATCAAAAATTTAGGGTTAGGTTTCCGCCGAAACCATCTCGGACCCACCGGGTTGCAGAACTCGGTTCCACCGATTCGGCCAAGGCCATTGCACATGTGGTTCTCGGTCTGACCGAGAATTGCAAATCGGTGTGACCGAGTTCAGGACTTTGTGAAACCCTAGCAGTCTCGGTGCCACCGAACTGTGACTCGGTCTGACCGAGTTCACTAGTTTTGGTTCCAACAGCTGCTTCGGTATCACCGAGTTTGCACATCGGTTGATCCGAAATGCTTTCTGTAGAAAACTAAAACTAAGTTTTTGACTCATTCTTTTGCAAAAATCTCTGTATTTTGTGATGCTCGTCCACTCTATCTCATCTCCAATCTATTCACAGGGTCTGCAGTTAGTGTTTGAAACATGTCTGACCAGAGTGACAGCCAGAACAAGTCAGAGGAGCAGGTGCACATGAGTGAGGGCACTAGTCCCTCTAGCAGCTCAGATGAGGATAGCAGAAGCACCCCAAGCAATTTGCCAAAGGCTGCCACTGGAGCAAGCAAGAAAATAACTTCAGAATCTGAGGATGACGATTATGTGGCAGAGGAAGAGGAAGCCACATCAAAGAAGAAAGTGCTTAAGAAGGAATATGGCACAGCTGCAGCCACTAAGCCAGGTCTGAAGACCAAAAGGACAACAGGAAGACAACCAATGTCCAAAGCCAGGGCATCCTCTCAGAAACCCTCCAAGTCAACTATAGGAGATGAGGCTGCAAAAGAGAAAAATGAAAGAAAGAGGGGCACATGGTGCAAGAAAGTTGATCCAATGGCTGAATTTGAGAAGCACTCCTCTGAAGAAGAAGAAGAAGAGGAAGAGGTTGCTGCACCAGCACCCAAGGCACAAAAGCTGATGGGTGATGCTATAAAGTCAGGGGCTGCAACATCAAAGCCCAAAGAAGCACCCAAAGCTACCTCCAAGCCCAAGACTGCACCTAAGAGGAATACCAGGAACATATCTGCTGCTGAAGAGAACAAGGCCCCAGTGCCTGAAGTTGCTGCTGATGAAGATGATGAAGGACAAGTCCTAAGGAAGCTCAAACCCAAGATTCCAGACCACAATGATGCTCATCATGTGGCTGAGAACATGAAGATCAGGAGAGACTCAGGACTGAGGAAATGGAGAGAGACAGATCCATATGCTACAAGACGAAGAACTGCTGTTGATTACAGGTTCCACACAAAGGAACAACAAGATTTCTATGAGACAGTGCTGCTGGACAAGAAACCTATAGTGTGTGATATGAGGTGGGTCGACTGGACCTATATCAAGGAAAATGAGGAACACTATCCTGGAGTGTATGACAGCTTCGGTGCTTGTGGAGTTGCAGACTTTGTTGGGCATAAGCTCACAAAGTGGAATGAGGAGCTCATAATGCAATTATACTCCACAACACACTTCTATCCAGATGGCAGGATAGTATGGATGTCTGAAGGTACAAGGTACCAATCAACTATTGAGGAATGGGCCAATCTGATCAATGCCCCAAAGGAAAGTGAAGATGACTTGGATGTCTATGCCAAGAAAAAGATGGATCACAATTCTATGTCACAGATGTACAAGGAGATCCCAGATAAAGCTCTTGAGACTTTCAAGTTTGGGTCAGTCCATTTTCTTCTGTCAGGACTGCCAACGATCAACTGGATCCTAAGGCACACTCTTTTGCCCAAGTTAGGTGACCACAACATGATCAGAGGGCATGCAATTAACTTGCTACACATATTTGATGTGCCACAGAAATTCAAGGTCATGAGCCTCATGGTTGAGACTATCAAGAGGACAGCAGCTGACCAAAAGAGAAGTTGTGGATATGCCCCACAAATTCAGGAGTTGATTAAGTCAAAGATGGGCACAGACACATATTTGTTGGATAAGAAACACTTGCCTATCTATCCTGACTTTGAGGACAATCAAGTTGTGATGAATGAGAACGAACCATCCTCAGTGCAAGCACAAGCAAAGAAGGAGAAGGCAAAGATGGAGAAGGTTGCCAAGATGCCAACTCAAGAGGAGGCATCTGAGTATTTTCTAAAAAGCAAGCAGGACTAGCTTGGTTATTTGATAGCATCAACTCTGAGGACTGAGAAGGGGTTGGCCACCCTAACTCGAAACCAGGAGAGCCTGAAAAGAATCATGGAACAAAAATTATATGATTTAGATGTCAAAGTAACTGAGATTCAGTCAGTTGTGGAGCAGCTACAGGATGACATGCAGGAGAGGAAGGGCAAGACAACCACTGATGCATTTGCCAGAGTGCCTAGAGCTCAGAGATCATCTGCAGTGCCAGTATCAGACACTAGAGCCACTTCATCTGCACCAGCTACAGCTTCAGTGCCACCAGCTCCAGCACCTACCCCAGCAGCTCCATCTACATCAACTGAAGCCTTCGTCCTTGGCGTTATCTGTAGACCACCACCTGAAGATCAAGCCTAAGAGTCGTTTTAGTGCTATGCATATTCTATGAACTTTTTGGTAACTTGTTGCCAAAGGGGGAGAAAAATGTATAGATCATAGGCTTCGAGAGAGAGAGAGAGTTTGCTTTTGTTCTCTCTTGTCTTCTTGGTTGAACTTTGTTTGCTTTTGATTGCTTGAGATACTATGCTTGTTTGTGATACTTGGATGATCATGTGTGTTTGATCATGTGCTACATTAGTGCTTGTTGGATGATACTATCATTTTATCCCTATTTGATCATTCACTTTGCTTGGTGATGAGTGCATGTATTTAATTCTTATCATTTTGAGCGCTCCACCAAGATGTATGTGACATGGAAGAGTAACCCATGATCCTAACTCATTGTGCATTTGCAGTCCAAAGCAAATCTTAAGATATGCACAAATTTAGGGGGAGCTCTTACTTTTCACATACTTCTCAAAGCGACAATATCTTTCACTCTTATTATCATTTGTCGAAGCTTTGATCTATATGTTGTCATCAATTACCAAAAATGGGGAGATTGAAAGTGCAACTATCCCTGGGTGGTTTTGGTAATTCCTAACAACATATAGCTCATTGAGCTAACATTATTCCAAGATTTATATTTCAAGAAAAGCTCAGTGAATGGCATGACATGGATGAGGAAAGTGGATCCCTCAAATTCTAAGGACAAAAAGTTTGGCTCAAGCTTGAAACTCAAGATTCTACATTTTATATTTTAGTGATCCAAGATCACATTGAGTCCATAGGAAAAGCCAATACTATCAAGGAGGATGAGGTGTTGCTTAATGAGTTTCTTGCTCTTCAGTGCTTAGTGATACGCTCCAAAACCCTCAACTACCTTCCCACATCCACATATGACCTAAACCAAAAGTCAAACTCGGCCCCACCGATTCTTTCTATCCGGCGCCACCGAGTTTCAAATGTCATAGCCACTGCCACAAACCCTAGCCAAATCGATTTCACCGATAGGGATCTCGGTCTCACCGAGATGGGATTGTAATCTCTCTGTTTCCCTTCGTAACATTTCGGTCTTGCCGAGATGAGCGATCGGTCCCACCGAGATTGCAATGTAAACTCTTTGTTTCCCTTTTGTAACATTTCGGTCTCACCGATATGAGCGAATCGGTCCCACCGAGTTTACCTGACCAACTCTCTGGTTAGCTAATTACCAAAATCGGTCCCATCGAGTTTGTGCAATCGGCCACACCGAGATTACGTTATGCCCTAACCCTAACCATATCGGTCCTACCGAGTTGCATCTCAGTCCCACCGAAAATCCTGACGGTCACTAGGTTTGCTGAATCGGTCCGACCAGTTTAACCATTCGGTCCCATCGAGTTTGGCAAATTGTGTGTAACGGTTAGATTTTGTGTGGAGGCTATATATACCCCTCCACCCACTCTTCATTCGTGGAGAAAGCCATCAGAACATACCTACACTCCCAATACACATTTTCTGAGAGAACCACCTACACTTGTGTTGAGGTCAAGATATTCCATTCCTACCATATGAATCTTGATCTCTAGCCTTCCCAAGTTGCTTTCCACTCAAATCTTCTTTCCACCAAATCCCAAATCCTGTGTGAGAGAGTTGAGTGTTGGGGAGACTATCATTTGAAGCACAAGAGCAAGGAGTTCATCATCAACACACCATTTGTTACTTCTTGGAGAGTGGTGTCTCCTAGATTGGCTAGGTGTCACTTGGGAGCCTCCGACAAGATTGTGGAGTTGAACCAAGGAGTTTGTAAGGGCAAGGAGATCGCCTACTTCGTGAAGATCTACTGCTAGTGAGGCAAGTCCTTCGTGGGCGACGACCGTGATGGAATAGACAAGGTTGCTTCTTCGTGGACCCTTCGTGGGTGGAACCCTCCGTGGACACGCGCAGCCGTTACCCTCCATGGGTTGAAGTCTCCATCAACGTGGATGTACGATAGCACCACCTATCGAAACCACGACAAAAACATCCGTGTCTCCAATTGCGTTTGAATCCTCCAAACCCTTTCCTTTACATTCTTGCAAGTTGCATGCTTTACTTTCCGCTGCTCATATACTCTTTTGCATGCTTGCTTGAATTGTGTGGAGATTGCTTGACTTGTGCTAAGATAGCTAAAATCTACCAAGAACTAAAATTGGGAAAAGGCTAGATTTTTATTTGGTCAAGTAGTCTAATCACCCCCCTCTAGACATACTTTCGATCCTACACAAATCCCATGCGAAAACCCTAAATCAATCTGTTGGAACTAGCAACTACACCACATCTAGTATGACAATGCGACCCTAAAAGGAGGGTTTTTCAACATCAAAACGCAAAAAAGCTCGGATTCTTCAGAAAGCGAGACTTACTGCACACGGGGGGCGGTGCCCCTTCTGCACGAAGAACAGGGGCCGTCGTCGCCGCCTCCCACGGGAAGAATGCGTGTGATGGCGACGACTCTACAACTACGGAGAAATCAGCCGTTCTCCTCGCCTCTATCACCGATGCACGCCGGGGCGTCGTCGCCTATGAAGCGTGACCCCTTTCTCCAACCAAAGGTGAAGAGGCGACTTGGGTGGAGGGATGAATGGGGGATTCATTCATGCCCGAGGGGCTTTGGGCATATTTCCACAGCGGCGGCTCCGCGGTTTTCCACCTGTCCCCAACGACCAGTCAACATGTGGTCAAAGAGCCTGTACGCACCACATACGTGCTATAGTGACCATATTTTCACATCAAATCGTATTCATTGACCGTAACAAGTGTATTTCAAAGTTGGGTGACTGTATCATGCTTTCATTGCAATTATAATGACCCTGAGTGTATTCTTTTAATATGAAAATGAAGCAAAAAGAGAATCAACAACTTGGTATCTTTCCGAACGTTTCCTCTTGTTGTGATCGTTTTCCTCCTCTAGCGAAACTAGCCAGCATCACCAGGAGAGCCCCTCCTTCCCACGCCGTCTTTCGGCGGCTCTCCTCCGCCGACGACCTTTTGGTCGTCGGTGGTGAGGGGGTTCGCCGGATCCCGCGCGTGTGGATCGTTTTAGCTTTAGGTTTTAGGGCCCAAGAAGCTTAGGGTTTTGGACTGTTCGACGTCTTGGCTTCGGCGGCGACGACGGCGATGCTGAATAAAGAAAGAAACTCCGTATTCTTCTCCGGCAAGGCGATCGTCTCTATTGTCGGTGAAGGATCTGGGAACCAGTCTGTTCAAGCGGGGATGTCGTGGCGGCGACATCCTTGTAGTGGACATGTGTCCTCGGGCTCCGCCGCTGCGACGACATCTGCTCCAACGTCGGCACAGATTTGGGAGGTGGTCGAGGAGCGGATGTAGATTGTGGTCTGCATCGACGACATCTAGAAGACGGAGCGTGTGCTGGGCTCATGGTTCATGGATGACACGTATGGTTTCCTCCTCTAATGTCTTAGTCATGTGGGGGTGCCAGATCTGGAGTTCGATGGTGTGTCTAGGGTGTTGTCCCAGTCTGATTCGTTCAACGATAATGGTTTCGTCTTTGACGAGCCACCTTGGAGGTCCGCAGAGGTGCATATCAGCGATAGAGCCGTGTTGAGCTCGAATGAGAAGGTGATCCATCATTTTTGTTTTCGGTGGCTGCTATGATGGTGCCGGAGGCAGGTGACGGGCATTGGTGTCAAGCACAAGGACGTTTTACTGTCTTTTTAGTTTTGTCACGTCGATCTTTACATGACTTGTATATCAATCTTCATGATATGAATGAGACACATATTACTATAAAAAAAAAACTTGTTACTGAGCTCCGTGCCCGACCTTCCAGCTCGCAAAGTCGGGCCGCACCAACAGCGGAAACAAGGCAACTCGGGTCACCGTTTCCTTCAATCGGAAGAGAGCTATAGGGAAAAGGAGCCGCCAGGGAGAAGAAACAGAGCGGAGCGAGGAGCCATGGCCGCCAGGAATTTCTTAGCCCGATCCCCCAAGGAGGAGGAATCCAGCGCTGCCGTCCGAGGTACCCCAAAGACCCTCTCGCTCTTCCTCTCTCAGTTCCCCCGCCGGGCCACACCATCGCAGATCCATCGGGAAACCAAGGCGGAACGCGGTTGTTTGGTCCAACGGGATGGATAGATTCTTGTTCTTGCGCTATGGTAGGTGGACATGGGGTCTCGTGTCTGCCTGGATCCCTGATGCGTGATTTCTGCTCTCAGTGTGGGAAGCGGAAGATGATTCCTCGATAGTGTTCTAATCTGCCCATGGGTTAACCTGTCTTGGTTTCTCTGTGCTCGTGGCTGCCAGGATTGTGTAGTTGCATGCCTTCCGTCATCTAATGTCCCAACTCTCAGCACAATTCGCTTGTGTAGTTGATATACAGTGGCACGTAGACAATGCTGGTGATTTTGTGCTTTCTCCCTCTTATGTTTGTTTCTTGCGTTATCTTGTTGCAGAGGCTGTCTTGTTGGGAGGGAAGAACGCCGCCATTGCTGGTACTGTGGTCGCGGTTCCCACGGTGCGTATTTGTGTGCTGAATTCTTGTGTGCATACTTGCATATATTCTGACTTCTGTTCAATTTAATTTTGTGCAGTTGGTTGCTTGCCGTGTCCTTCCTTGGGCTAAGCATAATCTGAACCACACCGCACAAGCACTCATCATATCGGCAGGTACTATGCTACTCAAAACTGTCTTTGCCGAGCTAGTGTAGTTCTGGCTGTAGTCTACTTTCATGCACTGGCAACATCATATAGACCTTATTTTGCATACAACAATATCATATTGTCCCCTTATTCAGTTATGTGCATGGCCATATATCTTCTTATGCACCTGGCCCTGTTTTCACAAACAATGCTAGTCTTCAATAATTTTCAATGCACCGGTTCTCTATGATTGACATACACTTTTCTTTGTTCATTTTTTTGACCAATCTCATGCACTTTGGCAGCTTCGGGGTGCAGATTATGTGTTCCAGTTTATCATTTTACTGCCGTTTCCTCTGTGTGTGTGTATAATTATCTAGTCTAGATTGGATTAACTTTACATATCCTGTTAGAGTGGCTCATCATGTTGATGTAAAACATAACATTCACGTCCAGCAAAAAACATTCTGCAATTCTTTCATGGTTGACTCTTTTACACACGCATATCTATATTTATACCAATATAAAAAGACCCAAGCGGCAGATCCAACTAATCTCGGCCATCAAATCAGGTTAATCCAACGATCTAGATTGCTTCAATGGTGAGCGCTCAACATTTTTAACATGCAACCAATATCATACCAAATATAAACATCAGCGCTAATCACATAATTGACGCGCAAATAATATCCTACCTAATATCCCCATGTAATAAATATACAGCCTAATATCAACGTGCATTGCTACACATTTACTAGTACTAACAAAAGGTGAGATATTGGATTTAACTCTTTAATTTGTGAAGGTTTTACTTTTGTAAAGAAAATTCCGTTTGCTACTGTCATTATCTTGTGCTAACCCGTGAGGAGTAAGATGGGTGAAATAATTGTATGCATTTTCTGAGCATACCACCTTATATAGTGGGCATATTAACCGAGAACCGGAGTCCCAAACCAAAGAACCATGACCAAAACCGAACATCTCGTTACCTGATTTGGTCATCATGGTGAACCAAAATTAGTTAGGCTTTGTTTTGATGTAGATATTCTACCCCAGGTATTGAACTAGGTTGCAATACCAATTCAACCAAGGCAAGATTTTTTTAATGTACATGTATTGGGAGTTGGAATCTTAGGAGAGCGATCGTCAATTGCACATTAGTGGTACTAGGCCTGGTCAAGACCATTCTAAGTCATCTTCTCTGGCTCTCTCCCGTACACTACTCTCTCTCCTTGGTACAGAACGATGCAGCTGCCCTGATACCGGACCAGCCACTAGGGTGGCTCGATCTTCACGAATTGGAGGTCGATTTGAGAAGCAACACAAGAATCAAGGGCGAAAAAAGGGAAACCAAGATGAAAATCATTCAAAGGACAAGATCCACTCCAATTACTCCTCAAAACGCAAGTCAATCTAAGAGGTGCATCGTAGATCCAAGAACAACAGAAGACACAAAGGTAAACTAGTTCTTCTCCAAATCTCTAGCAGTGTTGGAGGTCTTGAGAGATAGTTCTTCCAACTTCTAAGATGTTGAGGTTTTGAAATCCATAGGATTCTTCCCCAATGAGGAAGCCTTGATCCTACTAAGAGGATATAGATTGAGCAAAGCTCCCTCAAGTTTTACTCTATGCTTAGCTAACCCTAGAAAAAGGAGGTACAAAATATATAGGTAATAGGGAAGAGAGAAGGGAGGGTACAAGGAACATTTCCCATCATTTGCACACCGACAAGACCAGGGCCACAGGGTGCACTGTGGACACGGGGACCCGGGGGTTATGGAACCTGTGGACCTAGTATCTAGAAAGTTGGTCGGCAGGGGGTCGTGGACATGGGGGTTTGGAGGCCGGGGACTGAGGTATCCAGAGAATTTCTCCTGGTGGCCAGGGCCTCGGGGTGTCCAGAGGCTTTTCCAGTCTTGGATCTTTGGGCTCCAGCTTCTTCTCTTTGCTCCTCCTCACAAAGTGGTCAGAAGTGGAGCCGGTGAGGAAGGTGACAACATAGTCAGCCGTGAAGTTCTTCAAAGGACTAGTTTTCCGTTTTGGAGTGCCCAACAGGGTCATCACCGACAACAACACACAGTTCACGAGCCGCACCTTCATGCAGTACCTTGGCGACCTTGGCAACAAGATATGTTTTGCATCAGTTGCTCACCCAAGGAGCAATGGCCAGGCGGAAAGAGCAAATGCTGAAGTGCTGTGTGGGCTCAAGACGAGAACTTTTGACAAGCTGCACGATTGTGGAAGACGCTGGACTGATGAGTTGCCGGCGATTCTTTGGTCAATTAGGACGACACCAAATCGAGCCACTGGCCAAACACCTTTCTCCCTAGTCTATGGGGCAGAAGCAGTGCTCCCCACGGAACTCATGTACGGGTCACCTCGAGTGCTCGCTTATGACGAGCTTGAGCAAGAGCAGCTGCGTCAAGATGATGCCATGCTCCTTGAGGAAGATCGTCTCCAGGCTGCTGTACGAGCTGCACATTACGAACAAGCTTTGCGCCGCTATCATAGCTGCAAGGTTAACGCCCGGAGCCTTGAGGAAGCCGACCTTGTTCTTCGGCGAGTTCAGTTCGCCAAGAATTCAAACAAGTTGACGCCGAAGTGGGTAGGCCCTTACCGGGTGGTACGAGTCACTAGGCGTGGCGCAGTCCGCCTAGAGACCGAAGATGGCACTCTAGTGCATAACTCATGGAATATTGAGCATCTTCGCAGGTTCTACCCGTAAGATGCGGGTTGCCGGGCCACCCGGCAACCACCTTTTGTTCAAGTTTGCTGGCGAAGCATGTAAACCTTTGTACAAAGCCAGACGCAGATCTTGTGCATAGTGAAATAAAGCTAAGTGGTTCACAACTCTTCAATTCATATGTTTAATTATATGTGTTTCTCTGTGATGTTGTGATATGCTTGCCTTGTATGGATAATTAACGAACTGTCAAGGTTCCATATCGTTATTTTGTCTTCTTTCTTTTTCTCAAAAGGACAGGAGGTTCCCTCACGTGCATGTTTGCCGGGGGGAGTGATAGTATGGACACCAACAAGTGACGTTCAACTTATTATTCCACGACAAGAAGTACAACAAAGGGAGAAGCTAAGTTGAAAAACTTTCAAACAATTTTCTTTATTATAGAGCTAGCTTTCTTGAACGTTTTTGGCTTTTGTATGGAAAACCTGCACCCGAGGGAACCTTGTCGTGATTAGCTGCGCTCTTATTTTATTTCGAGTCCGCTCAACAATCTAAGCAGCTGCGCTGAGACCGCCAAGAGACCTTGCCGGCGGCAACATTTCTAGCAAGCTGCTGAGCATCCGTTCCTCAAGCGCTCGCGGCAAGTGTGCGCACCGACAAGTTTCCAAAAGCGTAAGAAACATACCATGCAAAAACGGAATCGAACAAGGGGAAACAACACATATTCATCAAACACAGATAGTTTATATTACATCACATAACTTGCTGCAGTTCTAACTAAAGAGAAATATTGTCTTTTACATGACTGTTGGCGGCAAGACAAGGCGAGGTGTGGCGACTAGTCCCTACGCTGGTCGTCAACCCTCTTCACCTGGCTTACCTTGTCAACGATGGGCTGGATGGCTTCTTCAATGGCCTTGGTGTCAGCATCCTCCGGCAGGCTTGCGAGAACATTGGAGAAGTCAATGCCAGGATTCCAGTAATCAACCTTGACGAGCACCTTTCGGAGAAGGGTTTGACAGAGTTTGCGGCTCTCGGCAGCAAGGGAGGCAGCTCGACTGTTTTGGATATGCTTGATGGCGTCAACAACACATTCGAAGAACAGGGTTAACCTGGCGCTGGTGCTCACATTCTCGTTGACGGAGTACCTGAAGTTCTAAAGACCCATGATGGCTAGCTGTGTAGTAAGCTTCTCAGCTGCATTGACAAGCCGCTCAGTCCAGAGTGTCACACTCTTTTCATAGTCGTTATATGTGGCGGCGGCGCTGATGAGCAAGTCCTCTTTTTGAAGATCCTTGAGCAAGCTCTTCTCGCGAGCTCTGCTCTCCTCCAAGTTCTTCTCGTGTCTCGCCACAGTCAGCTGCAAGTCTTTTATGGAGTTGTTGGCGGCAGTGAGGTCCTTGTTCTAGCTGGATATGGTGGCCTCCATCTTCGCCAGATCACGAAGCATTTTCTCCCTTTCTGCCTGAAAGGTTGAGATTTGCTTGCTGAAGTCCTCAAGGTCTGCCTCCTGCTTCTTCACCTTCTCCACCAACTCACTCTTGGCGGCCTCTGCGGCTTTGGCAGCATCGATGGCCTCCTTGAGCTTGTTGGCATGGTCCACAGACTGGGCTGCAAGTTCTTTATACTTGAGCTTCAGCTCCTGCTTCGCCGCGCAGCAAGATTTTCAATCTCTTCATCCTTGCCGCGGAGCTTGGGAGCCACTGCGCGAGCGGCAAGGTCTTCCTCATGAGAGTTGAACTTAGCCCTGCGCTCGTTCAGCTTGCCTTCTTCTGCTGACATTCTCTGCGCAGCCGCCTCTTGTGCTTTCTCAGCATCAGATTTCTCCAGCAAAAACTTTTCCCATTCTTTAGCCAGTTGCTCTCGTTGGGCACTCAGCTCTTGGAGAGATTCAGCATACTCAGTTTGCTCCTCTTCAACGTGCTTAAGGAACCCTGTTTCCGCTGCTCCTACAGTTGCCACCCTCGAGTCCAGACTGTCAGACCGGTTGTGGAAAAGTGCTTGAAGTTGTTGGAAATTGCTGTTCATGGCTTGGAGGAGCTCTTCTTTCGACTTGCTACTGCCTATAAGTGGTTGGTCAACGATCCTCAGTCCAGCAGCAGCAATAACATCACCAAAATCCTCTCCTTCAATTGGCGCTCCAATGTTGGCCGTTCCCGGGATGCAGACGTATAAGTTGTCGCCAACCTTGAGATGCTTGCTTGCTGGGGGCCTCTTTAGATGTGGAGGGATCATCCCCGACAACTGCTTTGCCGGCAACTGATGCCTTCGCGTTTGGGTCAGTGCCAAGCGCTCCTGCGGCAGGAATGCCGTCAGTGCCCCCCGTGGATTCGTTGCCGGCTTCCCCATCAACTCCCTTGGCGGTCTCGTCGGCGGCAATCCTGCCAGCCTCTGCAACAGCATCCTTGGCGATCCCCTCAACATGAACATCAACATTCATGTCATTGGTTGGAGGTGGATCTAAGATGAAGGAGAAAGGCTAATCAGATTCAAAGCCAAGTTCAAGAAAACAAAATCAATGAAAGAAAAATGAATGCTCAAAAGCAAGTGGATTACCTGTGTGAGTTTGTTGAGGGGTAACTTCTTCCCTTCCGACAACATCGATTGCCGTTGCGTGGCTTTCGGCATCCTTGCTCGCCGGCTCCTCGACGCAGACGGGCTCATCAGTGGAGGCCCTTGCCGAAGAGTCATCTTCAAGTAGTGTGGTTGAGGAGGACAGCATATCAAGGGTGACTTCAGGTTGGCCTTCTTGGCGCCGCTCTTCTCCTACAAGCTCGCTGATGTAAGCAGTGAAGATCTCCACGCCAAGGCTTGCCAGCGGGACATGAGTGATGGACTCACGTTGGGGGCTGGACTGGGGACTGCGTCGAGGATTGGGCCCGGGAATGATGACGATGGTCTCTGGACCTGCCATGGTACTTGCCGGGGGCTCGTCGCCCGTCGAGGTCTTCGCCCGCCTTTGCGCCAAGGTTTTTGCGTCTATGCATAAATCAAGTCAAGACAAGTCAGATCAACAAGTCAAGATTTAAAGGGGATAACAAGAACTCTTACTCTGCTTCGCCTTCGTTGAAAACAGAAACGTCAAAATCGACATCTGCTCCAGTGGTTGTGCTAGGAGTGGGAGTTTTTGTGCGCTTGGCAGCAGCAGCAGATTGAGATGATCTTCCGGCTTCGGTTGCTGGCGTGTTTGCACTCAACGACCTTAATGCTCCAGCTGTTGACGTGGCGGTCTGTCTTGTGTGCCGCGCATGTTGCTATTGAGCTCCCTGTCGCTGCAAAGTCTTGCCGGCTGGTCCCTTGTCGGCAGTTTTACCACCTCAAGATGATGGACGTACTGGGTCATTAGAAGCAGTCTTGCGGATGATGCGTTGCTTGGCGGAACAGGGGCTCTTCGTGTTCTTGCTCTTCGGTTGTCCCCTTGCCAGTGGAACTCCCGGCAACTTCATCGCCCTGCTCACCGGCAACCACATCTTCGTCAACAAGATCTGCTTCAGGCATCCATACTTCTCCGCCAGTTTCGGCCGCCAAATGACCAAAGACACCGGCTGCCGCGGCGAACTGAGCTTTCTCTGCTCTGCTCGCAATATAGGTGACCTCCTCGTCGGGGGTGTCGCGGATGAGATCTGTTTCTTCTTTGACAACTCTCTCCAAAAGGGTATCAAAGAATTCCTGCACGCCTCCAACAACTCCATGTGCATTGCACTATGGCATCATCGCAATGATTGCGGTCAAGGCCGAGTTGTTGCACAAGGGACGACGCTTGCCGACAATTTGGTCTTGCTGTCTGACCTAAACAGCGCGTGGCTTAGAGCATTGTGCTGCAGGACCGTCAAATTGTTGTTCAATCCGGGGTGCAACTGTGACGCCCCCGATTCAATCGTACACTAATCATGCACGCAAATGTGTACGATCAAGATCAGGAACTCACGGGAAGATATCACAACACAACTCTACAAATAAAAATAAGTCATACAAGCATCATAATACAAGCTAGGGGCCTCGAGGGCTCGAGTACAAGTGCTCGATCATAGACGAGTCAGCGGAAGCAACAATATCTGAGTACAGACATAAGTTAAACAAGTTGCCATAAGATGGCTAGCACAAACGGGGATACAGATCGAACGAGGCGTAGGCCTCCTGCTTGGGATCCTCCTAACTACTCCTGATCGTCGTCAGCGGGCTGCACGTAGTAGTAGGCACCTCCGGTGTAGTAGGAGTCGTCGGCGGCGGTGGCGTCTGGATCCTAGGCTCCATCATCTGGTCGCAGCAATTGGGTTTTGAAAAGGGAAAAGGGGGAACAAGGCAATCATGAGTACTCATCCAAAGTACTCGCAAGCAAGGAGCTACACTACATATGCATGGGTATATGTGTAAAGGGTCATATCAGTGGACTGAACTACAGAATGCCAGAATAAGAGGGGGATAGCTAATCCTGTCGAAGACTACTCTTCTGGCAGCCTCCGTCTTGCAGCATGTAGAAGAGAGTAGACTGAAGTCCTCCAAGTAGCATCACATAGCATAATCCTACCCGGCGATCCCCTCCTCGATGCCCTGTTAGAGAGCGACCACCGGGTTATATCTGGCACTTGGTAGGGTGTGTTTTATTAAGTATCCGGTTCTAGTTGTCATAAGGTCAAGGTACAACTCCAAGTCGTCCTATTACCGAAGATCACGGCTATTCGAATAGATTAACTTCCCTGCAGGGGTGCACCACATAACCCAACACGCTTGATCCCATTTGGCCGGACACACTTTCCTGGGTCATGCCCGGCCTCGTAAGATCAACACGTCGCAGCCCCACCTAGGCACAACAGAGAGGTCAGCACGCCGGTCTACATCCTATGGCGCAGGGGTCTGGGCCCATCGCCCATTGCACACCTGCACGTTGCGAGGGCGGCCGGAAGCAGACCTAGCAACCTCCAGTACAACGGAAGTCACGTTACGCGGTCCAATCTGGCGCGCGCCGCTCAGTCGCTGACGTCACGAAGTGCTTCGGCTGATACCACGACGCCGAGTGCCCATATCTTTCCCACGTAGTTGGTTAGTGCGTATAGGCCAGTAGCCAGACTCAGATCAAATACCAAGATCTAGTTAAGCGTGTTAAGTATCCGCGAACGCCGAACAGGGCCAGGCCCACCTCTCACCCAGGTAGTCTCAACCTGCCCTGCCGCTCCGCCACAAAGATCCACACAGAGGGCCGTTGGGACAAAAGGTCCTTTCAGCCCTCAATCCGTGAATCACTCGCGGGTACTCCTCGAGCCGATCCGACTTTAGTCACCACATGTATCATGTATAAAGTATAGTATATACCCGTGATCACCTCCCGAGTGATCACGGCCCGATAGTATAGCACAGCAGACGAACAAGAATGTAGGGCCACTGATGAAAAACTAGCATCCTATACTAGGCATGTAGGATTGCAGGTAAAGGTAACAACAGTAGTAACAAGGACAGGCTATGCATCAGGATAGGATAAACGGAAAGCAGTAACATGCTACACTACTCTAATGCAAGCAGTATAGAAGAGAGTAGGCGATATCTGGTGATCAAGGGGGGGCTTGCCTGGTTGCTCTGGCAAGAAAGAGGGGTCGTCAACTCCGTAGTCGTATTGGGTAGCAGCGGCGTCGGTCTCGATGTCTAGCGAGAGAAGAGGGGGAAGAAACAATAAATATTTAAGCAAACAGATGCATAGCGATGCATGACATGACAAGTATCGGTGCTAGGGGTGCCCGAATGCGGTATGAGGTGATACCGGCGAAGGGGGAAAACATCCGGGAAAGTATCCCCGGTGTTTCGCGTTTTCGGACAGAGGAGCCGGAGTGGGAAAGTTGCGAGTTTGATATGTTAGGGGTGTGTGGCGGACGAACGGGCTGTGTATCCGGGTTCGTCTCGTCGTTCTGAGCAACTTTCATGTACAAAGTTTTTTCATCCGAGCTACGGTTTATTTTATATTAATTTTAAAAGATTTAAATCATTTTTAGGATTAACAGAATTAATTAAATCAAAATGCATTTATGACGTCATCATGACATCAGCGTGATGCAAGCGGTCAAAGTTGTCCGTTGACCAGTCAACTAATGGGTGGGTCCCGCATGTCATAGGCTGTTATCTAATTAACAGTAGTTAGATTTATCAGCGGGTTAATTAGGTTTAATTAACTAGATTAATTGAGTTAATTAATTAATTAATTGTTATTTTATTATTATTAGTATCATTTTATTTCTTTTTTTTATGAAAACGTCTTGGACGTGGGGCCCATCTGTCATAGGCCCCAGGGGCCTTGGCGGGTTTGGTCCAGCGGGTGCGGGCGCACCCGAGCGAGCTCTCGCCCGCAGGGCGGGACGAGGCCGCCGGGGCAACGACGGCGCGACAAACTGGCGCGGCCAGCTGGGGCCACGGGCGAGCGGAGGCGAGGGGTGGTGCCGGCGGCATCAGGAGGCGGCGCCGGAGCGTGGTAAGGCGAGGCCAGGGCTGGGCGGCGCCGGAGTGTGGTAAGGTGAGGCCAGTGCTGGGCGGCGCCGGGGCTGGGCGTGGCCGCGGCGGGCAGTGGCGGGGCAGAGCAGCGGGGTGCTGGCACGGCGCAGCAGTAGGACCGCCGTGGGACAGAAACGGGGCGGCGGCGCGGGTTGCCAGCGAGCGGCCAGGGAGGCACGCAGGCGAGCGCGCGCAGCGGGTGGATGGGCGCGGCGGTGAGCACGTGCGACAACGGCGCGGCGCGGGAGCAGAGAGGGAGGAGGGGAGGCGGCAGCTCACAGGGGCCGTAGGGATAGGGCAGTGGGGCGCGGGGAGGATGTCGGGGACGACGACGACGACGCAGGGGAGGAGGCGACGAGGTCCGGGTGGTGGTGGTGCTCCGGCGACGGCGGGGTCTTCGAGCGGTAGTGATGGCGTACGGCGACGGCGTCGGTGGAGGGGGCGTCGGGCTCGTTGCCCCCTACCCGATGCAGATCGGGTCGGGGAAGAGGATGGAGAGGGAAGGCGAGCCGGAGATGGGCGGCGGGGAGGAGGCCCGGCGAGGAGCGTCGGGGGCACGGGGGCGTGATCGCCCCGATCCCGATCTGGATCGGGGGAATGGGGGGGGGGGAACGAGAGCGAGTGGTGCGGGGGAGTGGGTGGGGGTTGTGCGGTAGCGGCTAGGGTTTGACCGAGGGGTGGGGTTATGGGGGAGTGGGGGTGGCCGGCCTGGGCCAGGCCTGGCTAGCAGCTGGGCCGGTTGGCCCAGTTGGGGGGGGGGTCTGTTTTATTTTATTTTTTTGTTTTGTATTTCCTTTTCTTTTATTTATTTTCTTGATTTCCCTTTTCTGTTTTTCAAAAATGTTTAGCACCTAATTGATTTTTATAAAATATGGGAGCTAGCTCATAAATTGTAGTGCATTATATCCTAGCACCAAAAACTAGTTTGGTTTAAATACTATTTCATATTAGATTTAGATTAATTAAAAGGTTATTAAATAATGTGTTCAGCCACTGTTTGAGATTGTTTAAATGACTTATCATAAATCAATAATGTTGTTTACAATTTTAACCTAGCCTCTGATTTACCTACTATTTATTGAACATTTTAGTTTTTAAGTTTGAAATTTTTTGTTGTTTGCCTGATTTTGAATTTGAATTTGAATCGGTTTTAAACTAACGCGAGTTTATCGACAGTAACCGAGGTGACATGGCATCATTAGCAGAGGTTCATTGTAGCTTAATTACCCGGGCGTCACAGCAGCCTCATGACATCAGCAACATTCTTGTATTCCCAAGCCGGTTGTTTCCTGTTCTGCAGAGGGATGATTCGGCGGCGAAGGAAGTCTGCACCAACTGCTTCAGTGGTGAGCTTGGCGAAACTGAGATGGTGGATCCTGGTGATGGCGATCGTGAGCTTCTGGTCATCCTTGTCATGGCCGCTCCAATCTTTGCCGCGAACTTGTTTGGTCTGCCGGGGCAAACAAAAATGGGGTAAATCAACGTCCTTGATCCAGCACCACTCGCCCCGCCGTTCTTCCCATTTCTTATGTCCTGCTCCTTCAAGATATATATCCTTGGTCCCAGCCCTAGGAATCCAAGTGATGGAGCCAGAAAGGGCATCTCCAGATTCGATATGGGGAACGAAATAGTGGCGGAAGAGTGCAGTGTTTGGAATCACCTAAGCAAAATTTTCGCAAAGATGTGCAAAAACCAACATGCAAGTGATTGCATTTGGTGTGAAATCAAGCAGATGGAAGCCATATGTATGCATGATGTCGTTGAAGAAATCAGAAAAAGGGGGACAGAGCCCGGAGTAGAAATAAGCAACAAAGAAGCGATATTTGATCGTGTTGCTCTTGGTGGAGCCAGGAAGAACATGCGGGGCGGAGTGAGCCCTCGTCTCTCTCCCCCACCTGTAGGCGTACTGTTCAACAAGATCACTCTTGTCCAGAACTAGGTCGAAGACGACGTGCTGCTTCCGCGCATCCGCCAAGGCCTCCGCGTCCGTGCTGAGGATCTTCTCCACCTTGTCCTTGCTCGCTTTC
Organism: Aegilops umbellulata; assembly: GCA_032464435.1. Lineage (NCBI taxonomy): Eukaryota > Viridiplantae > Streptophyta > Magnoliopsida > Poales > Poaceae > Aegilops > Aegilops umbellulata. The sequence continues at coordinate 307,574,247 of CP136057.1, forward strand.
AGCGCCATGGCGGTTCTGGAAGTAAGGATTGAGGAGGAGTGGGAGTGTGGAGCGGTGGATGGATGCAGAGTGCTTTGTTCTGAGGGCGTAAGGAAAAAGACGATGGCAACTGCTAGATTCGAAAGAGGGAAGGAATTGAGGAGCCCCTGCGGATTCCTTTTTACGGTGAAGAAGCGGGGCTGGTTCTTTACGATCCGACGTGGATGTGCATTTGCAGGCGCATTACCGCAGCAGCCGTTTTCATCCACTTCTCCCACGTTTTGCATTTAATGCGTGTGGTGGGAGGCGCAGTAAAAAAGATTATGATAGATTGTAGCAGTTATTCTCTGCACGCGTGCCTATGCATTGTTTGGGCCTAGCCCAACGACGCCTCGCATGCGTGTGTGGCCCAGGCCCGGGGGCTCCTGTCTGTGTATTAAGAATTAGGTTTTTAATACCCCAGACTTATGCACATGCAGTAGTAGCCTTCCCGATGGCAAGGCTTGCCGGAGGATAACTAAAGCTAAAACTCAAGATCAGATTACGAGCATACAAAGGAGATCTCCGAGCTAGAGATCAAAAATATTGAAGATACGGCTCGAGGACCCGGGAAGATCCTTCCCGGGGAGAACCCGACAAGCTCCGAGCCCAGCAAGAATCCCACTACCTTGCCACCGCTCCACCTCATCGATCAGGTTGTCACTTGTCGATTAGGTGTTGAGTGGGCAGGTAGTTAGGTGAGCTTTGTCTGGGCACGTGGCAGTTCGCCTCTGAAGATACAACTTTAATGATACGGCTCTTTATTGATATGGCTCCGCTGCTGTTGTAGGTCGCACTCATCGGCTTGTATTAGATGCCGATTTTCCTGCTTTCGTAGGCATGGTCGTGGTCCTCTAGATCAGAGGAGGGACTGCAGTGGCGGTTGTGCTTGTCCTTGTTGAAGGTCTGACTAGAGCTGCCCTTCTCCCTTGTTGGCTGCTGCTTGCTCCTTGGGTTCTTCAATATCTGCCTCAAATTCCTTCTTCTGCACAGGAAGCTTCTTGTCTAGGAGCTTGACAATCTATGGAAGGGAGGCCTTGGAGGTCGGTGGTGGGATGCGCCGAGGACCGGTATGTCTGATACCAAGTGTCACGTGCTAGGATTGATATTGGTCCTAAGACCGATGAACATGACACAGTGGGGCTCCGAGGTGCGAAGGTTGGCCGACCATAGTGTTGGGGATGACAGAGAGAGAAGGTTGGGGGCGGGGATTAGATCTTTACTATTTCATTTTCATCTATTCCATAATCCTTGTGTGGCACATGGTGTCCCTTTAGGGAAGACTCGATTGATGCCTAAAGAGTAGAATTCCGAGTTCCCTAACAGAGACGATATCTTTATCTTTCTAGCTGAACCAGTCACTTCCCTAACAAAAATATATCCTTACTAATCTCACACTTAATAATATTAAAGGCAGGATTGATTTGTCCTGTTTTTCCATACGTCATTGCAATTGCCCCTAGAGCTGCCAAAATTTACCCCAATGCCATCCGCAAGTGAAAATTAAGGTCCGAGTCTTCTTAGCTCGTCTCGTCCGAACGCCCCACGCCACTGCACTGAGAAACCATGCGTCGCGACTCCCTGTCATTCTCGTGTCGTGACTCCTTGTCGTTCTCGCGTGGCGAGGGTAGTCGCCTGACGCTCCCAGCCTTAGGAAATTGCAAGTTCCTATTGAAGCTTGGCTTCCCCACTGCCGCCAGCCTTATGCCTCCCCGTTGTTCTCGTGTTAGGTGGGCACCCGCTCGATGCTCCTCTTTTTTCGTCTGTCGTCACACAGTACTCCGAGCTGAGACAGACTCTTCCTCTCCGCCTTCGCTGACACATGACCCCTATTCTTTCTTCCTCGTCTGCTTGACCCATGCAGGAAGTCCGCGGCTGCGTCCCGCATCAAGGTGTCGCAGTTCTCGGTGTTGTCGTCGATGGCCAGCAGCAGCGCGCGAGACTCGTTGTTCATCGACCGCAGGCTGAGGGAGCAAAGCGGGGCGGTGAGCTCGAGACCTGCCGTGCCCGTCACTGCTGCTGACGACGCACTGGGTACGGCTGGCCACCAAGGTGTCCCCCAACCTGTCCCGATACGCGTCATGGTCCTGAGCACATCAAACATCAAACGTGATCAAACATCAAACATGAGCGGCTGGCCCAGCCTCGCCATGGAGCGTGCGAGCTTGGCGGGCGGAGATGTAGCCTTTGTTGTCGTGGTCGAAGGCACGAAAGACCTTGAGCAGCTGCACCTAGTCAACGAGGAGCGGCGTGTGGGCCATCAGCAGGGCGTGTGCCAGCTTGTAAAACTTGACGGTCCCGCTGCCTTTCGCGCCAATGGGCAGCTGCAGTGTGTGAGACTCTTTGCCTGATGACCGTAGGCCGAGGGAGCAGAGCAGAGTGGCCAGCTCCAGACTGGTGCACGAAAGACAGGATCAGGGGTCCCACAACGGTGATCCATAGAAAGAATCCACAATGACGTAAGTGTCATCGGCGCGGAGGAAGGAGGTGGCGAGCAGCATGTATATGCTGGCGTAAAGCAGAGGCGCCGCTCTGCCAAGGCCAGGAGATGGTTGCGGAGGAGGGCAGCCGCCATTTTCTGAGTGGTAATCGATCAGCACGAACAGTAGCACGACCTGGACCTGATTGCGTTTTTAGTTCTCGGTACGTTAAATTGGCATCGTATCTACATATATTATTCTCTTCTCTGCGTTCACATAATCAAATCAATGCAACCATCTTTATTCTTTTCATCCAATTTTTATCAAACGGTAACAACATTTTCTGGAGGGACTGAAAAAATAGGTCTGTTACTGGAACTTCCGACCGAGGAAACACACTTTGGCCAATGGCCATATCTGTATGGGGAGAGAGATTAGCAGGGAAAAAGCAGGATCTTAGGCGTGACCAGATCAACAATTTCCATGTAAGCCTAAATATTAAGAAATGCATTGACTCTGCGTAGGGCAACCTGATGGTGCAAGAGCACATCTCGCTGGAAGGCAAATCAATGAACGTTTGCGCTCGAGAACTCTTGTAGGTTCTTTTATCTCTGCCACACCTGCAGAGACTAATTCTTGTGCCTTGCACGCAGTATATTCTTTTAGTACGAGGGTGCCGAGTTACCTTTTATCCCTTTGCATCGGGCATATTTGCTAGTTATCCCTGATGGACTAAGAGATGAGACCCATGCCTCTGACACCACTGAAGAACCACACTGATCGTTCAGTCTAACCGAATGCCCAGCCTATTGCTGTAGTCTGGACCAAGATCCAGTGCAATTTTTTCCTACTTAGAATTGACAGTAGATGCAACATTTTTCGTTGTCTGTCTAGAGGTTAATAATTTACACAAGGGCCGGCGCTTAAATCTTAATTCAACTAGTGAGTTCTTGAACAATATCTGGTACTGGATTTTTGCTTCTACTAATTATTCCTTCGTTTAAGGTGCAAATTTGGAATCATTGCAAACTCCACATGTTTTGCTGGATTTATGCGATTATGTCTGTTTATTTGCACTGAATGATTTGGCTATCCCGATGAGATTAGTATCAAGTTGCTGGCAGGGCTTCACACAATAGAAGTTGCTATCGTACTTCAGATCGATCATAGCCATTTGTTCAAGGATCATGCCTATTGCTTCATCTGTAGCTCAGAAAGATGATCATTCTTGTTTGCCATGCTCATGCAACACAAAATTGGGAGTTTACTAAAACAATATCCTTGTTTTTATTGGACAGCCTGTATCGCTGGCTTCTTCATCACCGCAGATAAAACCATCCTACGGAACGCAAGACAGAACACCATTGGGAGGATCGACAAGTCGACTTGATCCAGGACTGTACAGAACCGAGGCTGATGCGAATCGCGTCAAACTCCCCTCTGTTCCATCCATGGATGGTGATGCACGACTGTACGGCGATTTTCAGTTTCAGGCTTATTTTGTACCTAACCTTGCAATGTAAAAACTAAAGAGAGTTGGTGCCTGCTAGGGCAGTGGATCCCGTTTGCTCCCAATTGGAAGTGGAATAAAAGATGGGATGCTTAGTTAAAACTGTTGTTGTGCTGTCAGTGTACTTCAGTTCTGTTCAGTTAAAACTAATAACTGAACCAAAATTTCAGTTCCAAAATAATTTGGTTCTTGATCTGCCAAAGTAAGGATAGGTCAACAATTTTGGAAGACCAAGTTGGCCGTTCGCTAGATATATGGAGTGGCCGACCATATTCAAAAATAGTTTGTCTCCCTAATCCATATTAGAAAAAAACACTAAAACATACTCTTGTCTCCCTAATCCATATTAGAAAAAACACTAATACATACTCCCTCCGTTCCTAAATATAAGTCTTTTAAGAGATTTCAATAAAGACCAAAATGATTTTAGTCTTTATGGAGGAAAATGACTGAATCTTGAAAATCCATCTCTGCACCTGAGCTCATCTGCACCCGCATTGATGAAAAAAATCAAAATAAATACTAGAAAAATTAAAAAATAAATCCAAAGTCTTTATGGAGGAAAATGACTGAATCTCGAAAATCCATCTCTGCACCTGAGCTCATCTGCACCCGCATTGATGAAAAAAATCAAAATAAATACTAGAAAAATTAAAAAATAAATCCAAATGAGCCTGGGCACCGAAACCCTACTCACTGAATCTACACTAAAATACGTATGTGTGTGTATATATATGTGTGTGTGTATATATATATATATATGTAGTTCATATTGAAATATTTAAAAAGACTTATATTTAGGAACAGAGGGAGTATTAGGACAAAATATCATGTGAACATATGGTGTCACCCTGTTGGTTGGGCTCACATGGAGCGAGCTAGCCCACCCTCGCTCGAGTCTGGAAGGATGTCACTATTCCTTATCATGAAGGACGTCGCCAAGTCCTCTGGCCATAGGAGCTGCAAGCAGGTATTTGTCTTCTCTGACGCCGTCAACTCCTTGTGTTACAAGTATCACTGGTGACGTCCCCCCTCCGATCTGCCACCAGGGCAAGTGTTTATTGTGTGATGAGATGAATGATGAACTCTGTTAGTAGGTACGAGTCCATGACCCTAGTGTTTTAGAATATCTGTTTGGGCCCTTCTCTGATCTGCCTATCTGCCTCCAGGGCAAGTTTTTTTGTGTGCTAAGATGAATCATGAATCTCTTCTGCGAGTTTGTGGGTCCATGATCTGAATGCAAAAGTTGATTAACTGTTTATATTGTCTGCTGCAGATCGATAAGCTGTGGATGGTTAGGTTCATTGTGCATAAAGCATCTTCCATCAACCAGCACCTGAGCCATGGCTGGAAGACTCAATCACTATTGAAAATCTGAAGGAACAATTGGTGCAGCACGGGTTAGGCCAAAATGATTTTTTCTACTATCGAAGCAGGGTGATGCCAAGTGCAGGATCATGTGGAAGTTTAGTGGCACGAATAGGTTCAACTGAAGTTATTGGAGGATATTAAAGTCAAGGTGCAGGATGGGGATGAGCTAAGTGGGTGGTTGAGGTGGAACATAGGTGGCAGGATGACCATGGCTGAACTAACCAACGATTCCATAGTTCGGGAGATGATCAAAGAATACAAGGCATTTCAGATGGTCGACTTGCATTGTTACAACAGACCTGGGGGATTTGTAGAGCCTGCTCCAATTACAGATGTTGTCACTGTGGAGTGGCCACTCTCCTCCATGCCCATGGCTCGGCGATGCTATATGATGCTGTCAACAAGTCTGAACTTCATGTTTGAAGTGATTTCATTATGTCTAGAATTTTGAATTTGTCAAGTTAGCACCCCATGTACCCCATGTTGTCTGAGAACTCTGTTATGATTTGCGCTATTATGGATAATGTTACTTTCATCTGTATGTTATTATGATTCCTAGTTTCGATGCATGCGACCATTGAAACAAGAGCAGACAATACATTAGTTGTAGACAAACCCACTTTATTCACTCATTTTGATCGTACTGAACACATCATAATGTAGAACAAGCCTGAATCTAGTCTAACTTGCTAGGTCTTTGCTGGCCGTTTTCCTAGCGCACCACTCCATGAATTGCTTCTGGTGCTTAGCTCTGTGCTCTTTCATTTGCTTCTCCTCCAACATCTTCTTCTCTTTTCTTTCCACGTACCCGACACCGAACTAGTACAACTCGTTTTGTTTCTCAATTTCAAGCCAACATTTGCTTGCACATCTAGCAGCTTCCTGCAATCAGTTGACATGTTTTTAATACCGAAGCAGGAAAGGAGATATGATAGGATATCAAAATGTTGGCTTACGAAGTATGGCGCAGCCCCCTTGATGTGCCCGCAGACGAATCCCCAACAACCCATCTCTATTTTAGTTCTATCTTGTATTCGTCGATGGTGTAGCAGGTTGGCACACCTGTGGCACAAAGGAGTCCAGCTCCTCGGCGGATGGCATATATGGCGGTAGGAGGTGCCGCCGAGGGGTCCTACTAGTTCATGCAAACCCCCTTTTCCTTTGTGCAAAGAGGATGCCATGGCTCGGCTATGGCTGTGCTGAAACAGTGGTGTTGTTTGAAAATTTATAGTGGTCCTCAAGTGTATAGCCATTGGATGGAGTGTTCAAACTAGTCAGTATGTCTGATATTGTGGTTGGACGCTCTAACTTTGACGTGATGTGTGTAAAAGGCTGATGGCCTGGCTTACTACGCTTACATGGGCGGGCATTAGTCCTCTTTTTCCTTGCGTTCTATCCCTAGGGTGGTAGGCGGTATCATCCCTCTCCTTTCCCCAAATCTATCGCCCTGAAACCCTACCGGGCGACGCTTGACATCGGTTTCCATGGCAGCTTAGGCCTCGCCGGCTGGTCGGCGGTACAGCTGCCCGCCCACCCTAAGTTGGCCCCGACTAGCCGCTAACACCGTAAACAGTTCAGGCGGCATGAAATGTGTACGGAGGCTATGGTTTCCTGCGAGAATCAACTATGGGAGGAAGTAAGTGACCGTAATCGCCAAACCTTTTCAATTTTTCCCACTGCACGGTGGAATTAGTTGGGTCATTCCTAAGGTCACATGTAGGCTTGTTAGTAGAACCTTGTTTATTTTTCAATTTGTGCCGTGTTTAGTTTAGTTAACGAGAAAGTTCTCTTAGATCTAGCTCCGCTCCTGCTGTATTGGACACTGACAGTAGTTCTCATGTTCTTGTGTAGCATACGTACCTGAATCAATTCTCATGTGGTAGCCAAACTGCGGATCCGGTCCCCCCTTTGTACCAAAGAACATATTATTTGAGGACGATGGTAACACTCTTTCTGATCTTTCCTTTGAGGACGAGTGTCTTGCCAGTACGCCTGGTCCATCACCGTTCAGTGGTTTTGGTAACGATGTTTCATTTATAGACGATTGCCGAGTTCCTGGTATGCCCATGCCCGAGCAAGTTCGAACTGTGTCAACCACAACTTCCACCTGCTCACAACGAAGCCGGGCACATGAGGAGGCTACCGGTTTATTGCACCGTTAGTGGAGGGGGAGATCTCCGGCGAGACAACTATCATGGTATGTGCCTTGCATCTCAATGCCAAGCGGTGGGGGTGGGGTGGTAAGTACATTACGTTCTGTCCATTATTTAAGATCTAAGAGTAACCACCACTAGGGGTTGATATCATGCTTGCTAGGTAATGGCCCACGACCAAGTCTCCAACGTTGTACCCATGACCTAAGACCATGATCCGTTTCCTCTGTCACATATGCTAGCCAGCATGGTGAGTATTCCTTATAACCCGTGTATTGTCGGGGTTCAATGGTAGTTGTATTCTGTCAATAACAGCCTGCTTATGTTGTCTTCTTGGCAGTACACCGTAAATTTTTGGTTGAATTACCTTGACAACAAGGTGAATCTGGCCTTGGCAGAGAATAAACAGCTCACCGATGACTTGGTGGAGTCACGTGGTCTGTACTTGCAGGACATTGCTAAACACATGCATGCAATAGAAGAGATGGGCCGGTCCATGGAGTTGACTCGTCAGGTGGTAATGATGCTCAGTGAGGAGAATCAGAGGCTAAGGAATGATCGCCGTGATTTGAGGCTAAGATGGACTCCATGGAGGAGGATATCAAAGCGACTATGAATGATGTTAACGATATTAGAGAAGCATGGGGTTTGACAATGCTTACATGAAAGCAATGAAGCTGTACTAACCGGGTCATCACCTTTCGTACTCTCTGGTGATGGTTAAGTTACTAGTTTGTGCAATGATGCTTGGTTAGAACTGTATGCCACCTCTTCATTACATACTTTGTTGGTCTTCTACCTGAACCAGCTCTTGTATCCCTGTCAATCAATTTGTGGCGCCATGCAATGTACTAATGATTTCATGGTTCTCAATTTGATCGACTTATTTTGCATTACGTCACCATATTTTGCCCACCGGGATCAGTTATGTAGGCCGTCTGGCTTGGTTGCAATGACAATGCACATGGCATGTATACATTCATGCCCGTGTTTATCAGGCCGTTTGGCTTAGTTGCAATGAAGCACCTGGTGTGTATACATTCATGCCCGCGTTTATCAGGCCGTCCGGCTTGGTTGCAACGACAATGCACCTGGTGTGCATACATTCATGCTTGTGTTTATCAGGCCATCCGACTTGGTTGCACTGATAATGCACCTAGCGTGTATGCGTTGGTAATAAAATATCTAATGCGACGCCAGGTCTGATGCTTATCGCTTATTTTTCTCAGCCTCTCCTACAGCACCCTCACACAAACCCGGCCGCCAACCCACCCCCACCAACACCAACCCAACAAGCGAGCGGAGTCGCAAGCTCGACATACCGCCGTGTATGCACGGGGAAATCTTCGATGACTCAAGCTCCAAGGTGCGTGCTTGTAACTTGTATTCATATTTCTGGACGACCTGTATTCCGTTTGGATCTACTAAGCCTTGTTCTTATCGTCAGTGCATTCGTCAAGTTAATAGACAAGCTCAAGTTGACAAACAAGCCTTAATCCTGTAATCGTTTAACTTCTATTTTGATGGGCGTGCTTTCTGCTAGGGTGGATCCCATGGAGAATCTAGTCAATGCAGTGTTGGCACACAATAAGAAGCTGGAGAACGAACTGGCGGAGCTGCGAGCATTTTGCTTGTGGGACGTAACCAAGCAGTTAGAAAGTCTTCGTCAGATGCTGGAGAAGAATAATGAACTCATTACCAAGCTAATGGAGGACTATGCAGAGTTTCATAAAGAGAGGCGTACTGCTGATGAGTTGCAGGTAGGGATCGCGCAGAGCCTGTTAAATTTGAAGTGAACATGATACACATGGGGGTTGCCCCCTCTGCCATGAAATATATGCCGTCGAACTATGTTATGTTTAGAGACATATGGCACTAAATTCCGTATGGTACTGAATATCAATATGCATGATTTGTAATAGTTATACAAGTCTGTACTTATCTTATGTGGTTGTCTGTTGGTATGTGGAGTATTTCAAGACTCGTGTCAACATGATTTTTAAGAGCTATATATCTTAATTTGCAGGGTGTTTGATGTAGGGTGGAACCCTAGAGGCCGATCTTTCACGATTGGAGCGGATCCCATGAAGAACACACGAGGGAAACGAGAGGAAAACACTCAAATCAACGAGATTCGATTACACATGTGCTAGATCCGAGTACACAACAAGACACACGATCCAAACATAACAAGGGACGATACAAACCGTCGGTAGTTCTTCCCAATCCGTGAGGAGATGGGGTCTTGAATCCACGAGGGGATCTTCCCTTGACGGGGTCTTGAATCCACTTGGGGGATCTTCTCCTAGGAGGCCTCGGTCTCCAATGGAGTAGGGGTACAAGTGGATGAGCAATGCTCTAATCTCCAAAATGAGGTAAGACAATGCTAACCCTAACAAGAGGCGGAGGTGGTCTATTTATAGTCTAGGACGAAGTTGGGGCAAGTTGGAGTGATACATGGGCCGGAGGCCTGTTACACTATGCATAGACAGGGGCCGGATGTCCGGGCCTTCATGTCGGGCTGAATGTCCGGGCTGAGGGTGCCGGATGTCCGGGGTGGCCTCGGTTGCGTTCTGTGAAGAGTGTCGGATTTCCGGGCTGGGGCCGGATGTCCGAGACACGCGTCGGGCTGGATGTCCGGGCCGTGTAGCTTGTCGGCTGGGCTACTGCTGGTGACACCTCCAAGGGCCGGACGTCCCGGCCCTGTAGCTTAAGGCTGTTGGCCTTCGGCCGAGCTGCACGTTCCAGGGGCCGAATGTCCGGGGCTAGGGCCGGATGCCCGGGTCTTGGGAGCTGTCTTCGGTCCTTTCCATTGTTCCTTTTCATCCTTGTACTTGGGGAGTTGTCCGTCTTCATGTACATCTCAGAGATGGTTCGCTGGATGCCTGATCATGCATAATGTTCCGGACTTAGGTAGTAGCCATGTCTCGAGCGGGTCATATGGAATATCACTAAGGAGAGATGTCACCTCGGTTTCGAGAGCTCTACCTCGTGCTCGTGTCATCGGTCCTTTTGGCATTTGGTGAGATGATGGTAGGTCCATAGGGATGACCATAGGATGCTCCACATCAACATTTGTTTTATTTAGACTCACTTCAAGATCAAGATTAGCAATATGTAAGGATCTTTCGAACGTCTGATACAACACTGATAGAAATGTCACCGTAGATTAATTGTTGGCAAACAATGATACAACCAGGAGTACAAATGCGACTGATGATATCATTTCATCAGCATTACAAAGAGCATCATAAAGCATAGCACCAAACCCATAGGAAGGCCTAACTTCATGAGGAACAACATCTCTTACTATCAGTAACAAAGCATTCGTCATCCTCAATGGTCTGACATCGTCAGCGCCATTGCTGCCGATGCTGGTTGCAACAATGGTTGCTTTTGCCGCTTTCCCATGCTCTAGCTCTTCCCTTTTAGCTCTAACGTACTGTAGTGCATCAACAACAGCTTCACCTACAAGGTATCAATGCTGAATCAGATACTCCACGTACTGCAACCCCAATGCCAGAATTTACAACCAGTCTGTAATTGGGGAAATAGGCAACCATGAAGAAAATTAGTAATGTCGCGCCAGGATGCGTAACCGAAACCAAAAAGGGATCAAGAAGAAGAGCTTACTCTGTTCATGTGGCACTTGTAGAACACCCAATCGTCATGAGGATGCTTCTTTGAGATGAGAACCAGAACCTGCTGATGACACTTGGGGAAGAGCACAAGGGGAAGTGGGTAAGCTGGGTGAGGCAACGACGGCCGGATGCACATTACGAGTGAACAGAGCATAGGAAGGCTAGGTGTATGAGATTTGGGGATCTAGATATTTCAGGAGGAAAGGGTGTGTATTGAGGTCTTACAGCGGTGGGCCGGCTAAATATAATATGTATATGCGATACGCTAGCCCCCTTGGCGTTAGAAATAGTGGTAACGCCTAGCTGCTAGATGTGTGTAAGTTGGACTTGCAGTACTGATGTGACTGAACGAGGATGCGCCAGGAAGGTGAGTAGGCGTGTCAGTGTGTGTACTATAAATGCTTATACATCAGGCGCGTCAACACTGTTTGACATACCGTGCGTTTGCTTAGTTGTTAAGTTTTAGGGGAAACCAAGAGTTTACCCGCAGGGAGAGCTTGGCAGGTGGGAACTGGCCGCTTTAACTGCGAGTGGGGCCCCTCCGATGGAATTACACCCTTTGAGTTGGCACGCATACAAAAAAACCATACTTTAAGTGCATCTAGTGCCACCCATAGTTGGTTTTGGAGTATTGACGATAAACTTGGTTGAGGGACTAATGTGTTTGTGAGAATTGCAGGATAACACAGGTAGTAGTCCCTTATTGATTCGGTTTACCTACCAGAGATGACCCCTAAAAATGTGTGAAGACATTCAAGACAATGGTGGTTCGTGAAGACATTCACGATGAAGATTATGACAAGAGAAGATATTCATGTGAAGACTATGGAGTGCGGAGACATAGTTGTTTCGTAGTTTCCTTTTCTTCTTTGTTGAGTCATAGGAACCATCATACTGTTAAGTGGGGTCCAGGTGAACGAAGTCAGAGTGACTGAAGTGATGCTCAACCAAATCCTATGTCTTTCAGCGAAGACAATGAGAGCAAATCTTATCCAGAGTTGGATGAGTCAACTTTACTTGTAGCCCAAGTCAAACTGCCGCGCGTGTTTGAAATCCGACCGTTGGACACATGTCGGTTCCTTAGTGACCCAGGATCATTTCGGACAAATCAGGTCGGGTTGCCTCCTGGGTATAAATAGCCCAACCCTACACCATAAATTGGTGGCTGCTCAGAGTTAGTGCACGACTTTTGTCATTTGAGAGCAACCCACCTCCAAAGCATTTGAGAGAGAGATCCTTGCGAGGACAAAGCCCAAAACACCCAGAGCCAAAGAGTGTTAGGCATCACTGAAGTCTTTCTATCCACGTGACCTGAAGACTTGTTACACTTGAGCCATTATGGATTGCTAGTGAAAGAAGTCTGTGAAGGTTTGGAAGTCTACCTTAAAGACTTACCAGAGTGATTGGGAGAGGACTGGGTGTCCTTAGCTCAAGGGGAATAAGGTGAAGATGCGATCTTTTGAGTTAAATCTCAGCCTCCCTAACCATACGTACAGTTGTCCCAGCAACTGGAACTGGTCTACCAAATCCTTGTCTTCACCAAGCAACTGGTTCTATCCTTCACTTCCCTTTACTTTACAGTTTGCCTTCGTGAAGTCATTGCCTGCCTGTCTGATCTGATTGACTTCACTGAGTGAAGACTATTAACTGTTTGGGTTCATACAGTCTTCCATCCTAATCCATACTACCTAGCTGCTGACAGTCTTCGTGCTTTCACTTTATTGCTTACTTGACTATGGCTTGTCTAGTGTAGTCTACCTTCCCGTGCATATCAATAGGTTCATTTCTACTGTTTGTCTTCAAAGACCTCGTGTTTTGAAGACTTTCATAAAAATCGCCTATTCATTCCCCCCTCTAGTCGATAACTAGCACTTTCAATTGGTATCAGAGCAAGGTGCTCCCTTATTCTGTGTGATTTGGTTTAACCACCTGGAATTTTAGCTATGTCGACTGCAGGGATAATCAAGTTCTCCGCTGCGTGCCCTGTCTTCGATGGCACTGATTACCCCTACTGGAAGAATAAGATGCGTATGCATCTTGAAGCCATTGACGTCGACCTCCTGTATGTCATCAAGAATGGCGTTCCCAAGGTCGGTGAAGGTGTCACCGCTGCTAATGTCAAGAGGTTCATTCAACTGGATTCAACTGCCAAGAACATCATCTGTGGTCATCTGACCAAAGGACAATACGGCCGTGTGAGTGCAGTGGAAACTGCGAAGCTAGTCTGGGACTGGCTCTCCAAGGTCAACGAGGGCGTCTCAACTCAGAGAGATTCAAGGATTGATGTTCTTCGCAACCTCTTCAACCGCTTCAAGAGAAATGACAATGAGAATATCCAGCTCACGTTTGATCGCCTCACTGATATCACAAATGAACTTCGCGCACTTGGCGCCACTGAGATCACCAAGCATGAAATCGTCAAGAAGCTAATGATATCTCTTGACAGCTCATTCGACACCCCGGCTCTGATGATTCAAGAATGTCTTGACTTAAAAGATCTCGATCCGTCTAACATACTCGAGAGGCTCAACACACATGAGTTCCAGTTATCTGAGGAAAGAGACATCTATGGCCCCAGCTATGGCCGAACCAGGGATTTGAAGGCAAAGGTTGTGTCCTCATCTGAAGAAGAATCTGAGTGCAGTTCTGGTGATCCTGAAGACATTGGAAAGGAGCTAGCTATGCTCGTGAAGAAGTTCTAGAAGTTCTCCAAGAAGAAAGGTTTCAGAAAGTCTTCAAGATCCAGCTCAAGAAATGATGAAGCTTCTGTTGGGGAACGTAGTAATTTCAAATATTTTCCTACGCACACGCAAGATCATGGTGATGCATAGCAACGAGAGGGGAGAGTGTTGTTCACGTACCCTCGTAGACCGAAAGCGGAAGCGTTAGCACAACGCGGTTGATGTAGTCGTACGTCTTCACAATCCGACCGACCAAGTACCGAACGCACGACACCTCCGAGTTCAACACATGTTCAGGCCGATGACGTCCCTCGAACTCCGATCCAGCCGAGTGTTGAGGGAGAGTTTCGTCAGCACGACGGCGTGGTGACGATGTTGATGTTCTACCGATTCAGGGCTTCGCCTAAGCACCGCTACAGTATTATTGAGGTGGACTATGGTGGAGGGGGGCACCGCACACGGCTAAAAGATCAAACAGATCAATTGTTCTATCTCTAGAGTGCCCCCTGCCCCCGTATATAAAGGAGCAAGGAGGAGGAGGTGTGGCCAGGCAAGGGGCGCGCCAGGAGGAGTCCTACTCCTACCGGGAGTAGGACTCCCCGCTTTTCCATGTTGGACTAGGACTTGGGGGGAAGGAGAGAGAGAGGGGAAAGGAAAGGGGGGGGGGCGCCACCCCCCCTCCTTGTCCAATTCAGACTTGGGGGGGGGGGCGCGGCTGCCCCTTGGCCTCCTCTCCTCTTCCTCCACTAGGCCCATTAAGGCCCATTAGGTTACCGGGGGGTTCCGGTAACCTCTCGGTACTCCGGTAAATTGCCAATTTCACTCGGAACACTTCCAATGTCCAAACATAGGCTTCCAATATATCAATCTTCATGTCTCGACCATTTCGAGACTCCTCGTCATGTCCGTGATCACATCCGGGACTCCGAACAACCTTCAGTACATCAAAACATATAAACTCATAATATAACTGTCATAGTAACATTAAGCGTGCGGACCCTACGGGTTCGGGAACTATGTAGACATGACCGAGACATGTCTCCGGTCAATAACCAATAGCGGAACCTGGATGCTCATATTGGCTCCTACATATTCTACGAAGATCTTTATCAGTCAAACCGCATAACAACATACGTTGTTCCCTTTGTCATCGGTATGTTACTTGCCCGAGATTCGATCGTCGGTATCTCAATACCTAGTTCAATCTCGTTACTGGCAAGTCTCTTTACTCATTCCGTAATACATCATCCCACAACTAACTCATTAGCTGCAAATGCTTGCAAGGCTTATAGTGATGTGCATTACCGAGTGGGCCCAGAGATACCTCTCCGACAATCAAAGTGACAAATCCTAATCTCGAAATACGCCAACCCAACAAGTACCTTCGGAGATACCTGTAGAGCACCTTTATAATCACCTAGTTACGTTGTGACGTTTGGTAGCACACAAAGTGTTCCTCCGGTAAACGGGAGTTGCATAATCTCTTAGTCATAGGAACATGTGTAAGTCATGAAGAAAGCAATAGCAACAAACTAAACGATCATCGTGCTAAGCTAACGGATGGGTCAAGTCAATCACATCATTCTCTAATGATGTGATCCCGTTAATCAAATGACAACTCTTTGTCTATGGTTAGGAAACATAACCATCTTTGATCAACGAGCTAGTCAAGTAGAGGCATACTAGTGACACTCTGTTTGTCTATGTATTCACACAAGTATTATGTTTCCGGTTAATAAAATTCTAGCATGAATAATAAACATTTATCATGAAATAAGGAAATAAATAATAACTTTATTATTGCCTCTAGGGCATATTTCCTTCAGTCTCCCACTTGCACTATAGTCAATAATCTAGATCACATCACCATGTGATTAACATCGATAGTTCACATCATCATGTGATTAACACCCATAGTTCACATCGCCATGTGACCAACACCCAAAGGGTTACTAAAGTCAATAATCTAGTTCACATCGCTATGTGATTAACACCCAAAGAGTACTAAGGTGTGATCATGTTTTGCTTGTGAGAGAAGTTTAGTCAACGGGTCTGCCATATTTAGATCCGTATGTATTTTGCAAATTTCTATGTCTACAATGCTCTGCACGGGGCTACTCTAGCTAATAGCTCCCACTTTCAATATGTATCCAGTTTGAGACTTAGAGTCATCTGGATCAGTGTTAAAACTTGCATCGACGTAACCCTTTATGACGAACCATTTGTCACTTCCATAATCGAGAAACATATCCTTATTCCACTAAGGATAATTTTGACCGCTGTCCAGTGTTCTACTCCTAGATCACCATTGTACCTTCTTGCCAAACTCTTGGTGAGGGGCACAATAGGTCTGGTACACATCATAGCATACTTTATAGAACCTATGACTGATGCATAGGGAATGACTTTTCATTCTCTTTCTATTTTCTGCCGTGGTCGGGTTTTGAGTCTTCACTCAACTTCACACCTTGTAACACAGGCAAGAACTCTTTCTTTGACTATTCCATTTTGAACTACTTCAAAATCTTGTCAAGGTATGTACTCATTGAAAAAACTTATCAAGCGTCTTGATCTATCTCTATAGATCTTCATGCTCAATATGTAAGCAGCTTCACCGAGGTCTTTCTTTGAAAAACTCCTTTCAAACACTCCTTTATGCTTTGCAGAATAATTCTACATTATTTCCGATCAACAATATGTCATTCACATATACTTATCAGAAATGTTGTAGTGCTCCCACTCAATTTCTTGTAAATACAGGCTTCACCGCAAGTCTGTTTAAAACTATATCCTTTGATCAACTTATCAAAGCGTATATTCCAACTCCGAGATGCTTGCACCAGTCCATAGATGGATCGCTGGAGCTTGCACATTCTGTTAACTCCTTTAGGATTGACAAAACCTTCTGGTTGCATCGTATACAACTCTTCTTTAAGAAATCCATTAAGGATTGCAGTTTTGTTATCCATTTGCCAGGTTTCATAAAATGCGGCAATTTCTAACATGATTTGGACAGACTTTAAGCATCGATACGAGTGAGAAAATCTCATCGTAGTCAACACCTTGAACTTTGTCAAAAACCTTTTTCGACAAGTCTATCTTTGTAGATAGTAACACTACTATCAGCGTCTGTCTTCCTCTTGAAGATCCATTTTCTCATACATGGATCCCATCTCAGATTTCATGGCCTCAAGCCATTTTGCGGAATCTGGGCTCATCATCGCTTCCTCATAGTTCGTAGGTTCGTCATGGTCAAGTAATATGTCCTCCAGAACAGGATTACCGTACCACTCTGGTGCAGATCTCATTCTAGTTTACCTACGAGGTTCAGTAGTAACTTGATCTGAAGTTACATGATCATCATCATTAGCTTCCTCACTAATTGGTGTAGGAGTCACATGAACAGATTTCTGTGATAAACTACTTTCCAATAAGGGAGCAGGTTCAGTTACCTCATAAGTTCTACTTTCCCCCCACTCACTTCTTTCGAGAGAAACTCCTCCAGAAAGGATCCATTCTTAGCAACAAAGATCTTGCCTTCGGATCTGTGATAGAAGGTGTACCCAACAGTCTCCTTTGGGTATCCTATGAAGACATAATTCTCCGATTTGGGTTTGAGCTTATCAGGATGAAACTTTTTCATATAAGCATCACAACCCCAAACTTTAAGAAACAAAATACTTTGGTTTCTTGCCAAACCACAGTTCATATGGTGTAGTCTCAACGGATTTAGATGGTGCCCCTTTTTAACGTGAATGCAGCTGTCTCTAATGCATAACCCCAAAACGATAGTGTTAAATCGGTAAGAGACATCATAGATTGCACCTATCAAATAAAGTACGGTTACGATGTTCGGACACACCATTACGCTGTGGTGTTCTAGGTGGCATGAGTTTGTGAAACTATTCCACTTTGTTTTAATTGAAGGTCAAACTCGTAACTCAAATATTCGTCTCCGCGATCAAATCGTAGAAAAACTTCATTTTCTTGTTACAATGATTCTCCACTTCACTCTGAAATTATATGAACTTTTCAAATGTTTCAGATTTATGTTTTATCAAGTAGATATACCCATATCTTCTCAAATCATCTGTGAAGGTGAGAAAATAACGATACCCGCCGCGAGCCTCAACACTCATCGGATCGCATACATCAGTATGTATTATTTCCAATAAGTCAGTTGCTTGCTCCGTTGTTCCGGAGAACGAAGTTTTAGTCATCTTGCCCATAAGGCATGGTTCGCAAGCATCAAGTGATTCATAATCAAGTGATTCCAAAATCCCATCAGCATGGAGTTTCTTCATGCGCATTACACCAATATGACCTAAACGGCAGTGCCACAAGTAAGTTGCACTATCATTATTAACTTTGCATATTTTGACTTTCAATATTATGAATATGTGTATCACTATACAATCGAGATCCAACAAACCATTTTCATTGGGTGTATGACCATAGAAGGTTTTATTCATGTAAACAGAACAACAATTATTCTCTAACTTAAATGAATAACCGTATTGCAATAAACATGATCAAATCATATTCATGCTCAACGCAAACACCAAATAACACTTATTTAGGTTCAACACTAATCCCGAAAGTACAGGGAGTGTGCGATGATGATCATATCAATCTTGGAACTGCTTCCAACACACATCGTCACTTCACCCTTAACTAGTTTCTGTTCATTCTGCAACTCCCGTTTCGAGTTACTACTCTTTAGCAACTGAACCGTATCAAATGTCGAGGGGTTGCTATAAACACTACTGAAGTACACATAAATAACATGTATATCCAATATACCTTTGTTCACTTTGCCATCCTTCTTATCCACCAAATACTTGGGGCAGTTCCGCTTCTAGTGACCAGTCCCTTTGCAGTAAAAGCACTTAGTCTCAGGCTTAGGACCAGACTTGGGCTTCTTCACTTGAGCAGCAACTTGCTTGCCGTTCTTCTTGAAGTTCCCCTTCTTCCCTTTGCCCTTTTCTTGAAACTTGTAGTCTTGTCAACCATCAACACTTGATGTTTTTCTTGATTTCTACCTTCGTCGATTTCAGCATCACGAAGAACTTGGGAATTGTTTCCGTTATCCCTTGCATATTATAGTTCATCACGTAGTTCTACTAACTTGGTGATGGTGACTAGAGAATTCTGTCAATCACTATATTATCTGGAAGATCAACTCCCACTTGATTCAAGCGATTGTAGTACCCAGACAATCTGAGCACATGCTCACTGCTTGAGCTATTCTCCTCCATCTTTTAGCTATAGAACTTGTTGGAGACTTCATATCTCTCAACTCGGGTATTTGCTTGAAATTTTAACTTCAACTCCTGGAACATCTCATATGGTCCGTGACGTTCAAAATGTCTTTGAAGTCCCGATTCTAAGCCGTTAAGCATGGTGCACTAAACTATCAAGTAGTCATCATATTGAGCTAGCCAAATGTTCATAACGCCTGCATCTACTCCTGCAATAGGTCTGTCACCTAGCGGTGCATCAAGGACATAATTCTTCTGTGCAGCAATGAGGATAAACCTCAGATCACGGACCAAGTCCGCATCATTGCTACTAACATCTTTCAACATAGTTTTTCTCTAGGAACATATCAAAATAAACGAGGAGCAATATCGCGAGCTATTGATCTGCAACATAGATATGCTAATACTACCAGGACTAAGTTCATGATAAATTAAAGTTCAATTAATCATATTACTTAAGAACTCCCACTTAGATAGACATCCCTCTAATCATCTAAGTGATCACGTGATCCAAATCAACTAAACCATAACCGATCATCACGTGAAATGGAGTAGTTTTCAATGGTGAACATCACTATGTTGATCATATCTACTATATGATTCACGCTCGACCTTTCGGTCTCAGTGTTTCGAGGCCATATCTGCATATGCTAGGCTCGTCAAGTTTAACATGAGTATTCTGTGTGTGCAAAACTGGCTTGCACCCGTTGTAGATGGACGTAGAGCTTATCACACCTGATCATCACGTAGTGTCTGGGCACGATGAACTTTGGCAATGGTGCATACTCAGGGAGAACACTTTTATCTTGAAATTTAGTGAGAGATCATCTTATAATGCTACCGTCAATCAAAGCAAGATAAGATGCATAAAAGATAAACATCACATGCAATCAATATAAGTGAGGGAGTCCTGGATTAGGGGTGTTCGGGTAGCCGGACTATACCTTCGCCGGACTCCAGGACTATGAAGATACAAGATTGAAGACTTCGTCCCGTGTCCAGAAGGGACTTTCCTTGGCGTGGAAGGCAAGCTAGGCGATGCGGATACTCAAGATCTCCTACCATTGTAACCGACTCTGTGTAACCCTAACCCTATCCGGTGTCTATATAAACCGGAGGGTTGTAGTCCGTAGGACGAACCATCATCATACACAATCATACTGTAGGCTAGCTTCTAGAGTTTAGCCTCCTTGATCTCGTGGTAGATCTACTCTTGTACTACCCATATCATCAATATTAATCAAGCAGGAGTAGGGTATTACCTCCATCGAGAGGGCCCGAACCTGGGTAAAAACATCGTGTCCCTTGTCTCCTGTTACCATCCGGCCTTGACGCACAGTTCGGGACCCCCTACCCGAGATCCGCCGGTTTTGACACCGACATTGGTGATTTCATTGAGAGTTCCTCTGTGTCGTCGCCTCTAGGCCCGATGGCTCCTTTGATCATCAACAACGATGAGGTCCAGGGTGAGACTTTTCTCCCCGGACAGATCTTCGTCTTCGGCGGTTTCGCTCTGCGGGCCAATTCGCTTGGTCACCTGGAGCAGATCGAAAGCTACGCCCCTGGCCATCAAGTCAGGTTTGGAAGCTTAAACTACACGGCTGATATCCGCGGAGACTTGATCTTCGATGGGTTCGAGCCACGGCCGAGCACGCCGCACTACCTCGAGGGGCATGATCTAGCTCTGCCTTCGAACAGTGTCCTGGAGGCCGCATACGCACCGGTTCCGATCCTTAACTCGGAGCCCATTGCACCAACCGAGGATGAACGGTTGGACGTCACCTCGGGGGCCGCGATCTCAAAGGCGATCGAGCCGAACGCCAGCCCTGCACTCCGCGTGACCCGTGACCCCAAGGGTCCGGACTCCTCCCCGGACTCTGAACCCCCCGCGCCCCTGCCGGTCGAATCCGATTGGGCGCCGATAATGGAGTTCACCGCCGCGGACATCTTTCAGCACTCGCCTTTTGGCGACATCCTGAATTCTTTCAAGTCTCTCTCTTTATCAGGAGAGCCCTGGCCGAATTACGGTCAGCGAGGATGGGATACGGACGATGAAGAAATTCAAAGCCCACTCACCACCCACTTGGTAGCCACTGTCGATGATTTAACCGACATGCTTGACTTCGGCTCCGAAGACTTCGACGGTATGGACGACGAGGTAGGAGACGAACAGGAACCAGCACCTGTAGGGCGCTGGACGGCCACCTCGTCATATGACATATATATGGTGGATACTCCAAAAGATGGAGATGGCGATGGAACAGCGGGGGATGACACCTCCAAGAAACAGCCAAAGCGCCGACGTCAGCGGCGCCGCACTAAATCCCGCCAAAGCAAAAACGGTGATTCCGGCACCGGAGATAATAGTACCCCGGATAGCGCCGAAGAACACCTTCCCCAACAAGATTCGGTGCAGGAAGATGGAGAAGCCAGCCCTCATGAGAAAGCGGCAGACCGAGAGGTCGAGGACGATAACTATATGCCTCCCTCCGAAGACGAGGCTAGCCTCGATGACGACGAATTCGTCGTACCATCAGACCCCGCCGAACAAGAGCGTTTCAAACGCAGGCTTTTAGCCACGGCGAACAGCCTCAAGAAAAAGCAGCAACAACTTAGAGCTGATCAAGACCCGCTAGCTGATAGATGGACTGAAGTCCTTGCGGCTGAAGAGTATGAACTCGAACGCCCCTCCAAGAGCTACCCAAAGCGCAGGCCGCTACCCCGATCAGAGGAGGAAGCGCCTACATCACCAGCGCACGACATGGCAGACCGGCCACCTCGCGGCCGCGATAGAGAGGCCTCTCGGCCCTCCACACAAGCCATGCCCCGACGCCGCTCAGCTAAGGCACGGGAAAACGCGCCAGACCTGCGAGATGTACTGGAGGATAAGGCAAGGCAAACAAGATCGATCTACGGATCGCGCAGGCGCCCTACGACACGTGACGGTGACCTTCACTCCGGATACAACAAATCCGGCAGGGCCGAACACAACAGACATAGCTCTTTCGAGCTGCGTCGAGATATAGCCCAGTACAGGGGCGCCGCACACCCACTATGCTTCATAGATGAAGTAATGGATCATAAAATCCCAGAGGGTTTCAAACCCGTAAACATCGAATCATACGATGGCACTACAGATCCGGTGGTATGGATCGAGGATTATCTCCTTCACATCCACATGGCACGTGGCGATGATCTACACGCCATCAAATACCTCCCACTCAAACTCAAAGGACCGGCCCGGCATTGGCTTAACAGCCTGCCAGCGGACTCAATCGGTTCTTGGGAGGACCTGGAAGCCGCATTCCTCGACAACTTCCAGGGCACTTATGTGCGACCACCAGACGCCGACGACCTAAGCCACATAATTCAGCAGCCAGAGGAATCGGCCAGGCAATTCTGGACACGGTTCCTAACAAAGAAAAACCAGATAGTCGACTGTCCGGACGCAGAGGCCCTAGCAGCCTTCAAGCATAACATCCGCGATGAGTGGCTTGCCCGGCACCTGGGACAGGAAAAGCCGAAATCTATGGCAGCCCTCACGACACTCATGACCCGCTTTTGCGCGGGCGAAGATAGCTGGCTAGCTCGCAGCAACAACTTATCAAAGAACCCTGGTAATTCGGATACCAAGGAGAAAAATGGCAGGACACGTCGAAATAAGCAAAAGCGCCGCGTTAGCAGCGACAACAATGAAGATACGACAGTTAACGCCGGATTCAGAGGCTATAAATCCGGTCAGCGGAAAAAGCCATTTAAAAAGAATACTCAGGGCTCGTCCAGTTTGGACCGAATACTCGACCGCTTGTGCCAGATCCATGGCACCCCCGAAAGGCCAGCCAATCACACCAACAGGGATTGTTGGGTGTTCAAGCAGGCAGGCAAGTTAAGAGCAGAAAATAAAGACAAGGGGCTGCATAGTGACTGCCGGGGAAATCTGACTCCTCGAGCACCTATGGGGACGGAGCCCCTTCTCGGTTCGGCGGGGGGCGGAGGCCGCGCAAAGAGCGGATCGAGGCGAGGCACGCGAGGGGTTTTACCCAGCTTCGGAGCTCTCCGGAGAGATAATACTCCTACTGCTGCTTTGTGGATTGTATTGAGTTCTTGCTCGGGAGCGCTGAGTGCTACAGTACACACCAGCAGCTAACGAGACCGAGCGTGAGTGTTCTACTGTTCGTCCTCCTTTTTTCTTTCCCTACGTTGTACATGGGCCTCCTTTTATATGCTCAAGGGGTCTCCAACATGTGGCAACGTAGGCAAGGGAAAAAATGGAAAGGTGCTGCGGTAGGTACAACTACCTACATAGTGAATCATACCTAACCCTGACGGCAGGGGACAAAGGCATTAAATGCCTATCTACGTCGCCCAGACAGTGCAAAAAAGGGATCGTCAGGGGAGCCACCGCTTACCTAACCCTGACGGCAGGGGACAAAGGCATTAAATGCCTATCTACGTCGCCCAGACGATGCAAAAAAGGGACTGTCAGGGGCACCACCGCTCGCCACGATGGCGATCTTGTCAGCGCCGCATGCCACAGTGTACCCCTGGCTGCACAGCCTCCCGCCACGTACGCCTGGAAGGGTCCCAGAGCGACACGTAGGTGGGTGTGCTGGAGCGCAGGTACAGAGTGGTGGCTTGCCGCGGCAAACGTCTTGCCGCGGCCGTTGTCTTGCCGCGTCCGGGAGCTTGTCGCTCGCTGGGTCCTGCCGGGACGCGTGGCGTGTCGCGACAAGTTCCTTGAGATGCCTTGGTTGGCCTTCCTGGCAAGCTCCTCTTGCCGGGGTCTTGTGCCTTGAGTGGCTTTCCCGGCAAGCTCCTCTTGCCGGGGACTTGTCTCCTTGGCTTAAATACTTTGTTCTTGAATGGCTTAAGAGGAGCCACAGAGGGCCTTGGCGATCGCCTGGCAAGCCTTGCCGCCGGACGCTGCGACTGCCCGTGCACAAGTTCGGGATACTAGGGTACCCCTACTCTAGTACACCGACAGTGACGACGAGGAAGAGCCCAGGCCGCCGAACAACAATGGACAGAAGGGGTTCCCCCCACAAGTGCGGATGGTGAACATGATATACGCAACCCACATTCCCAAGAGGGAACGGAAGCGGGCGCTACGGGACGTATACGCGATGGAGCGAGTCGCCCCAAAGTTCAACCCATGGTCCTCCTGCCCGATCACTTTTGATCGAAGGGACCACCCCACTAGCATTCGTCATGGCGGGTTTGCCGCATTGCTTCTCGACCCAATCATCGACGGATTTCATCTCACAAGAGTCCTCATGGACGGCGGCAGTAGCCTGAACCTGCTTTACCAGGATACAGTGCAGAAAATGGGCATAGATCCCTCAAGGATTAAGCCCACAAAAACGACCTTTAAAGGCGTTATACCAGGTGTAGAAGCCAACTGTACAGGCTCCGTAACATTTGATGTGGTCTTCGGATCTCCGGATAACTTCCGAAGCGAAGAGTTAATCTTCGACATAGTCCCGTTTCGCAGTGGCTATCACGCCCTACTCGGACGAACCGCATTCGCAAAGTTCAATGCGGTGCCATACTACGCATATCTCAAGCTCAAGATGCCAGGCCCTCGAGGAGTAATCACGGTCAACGGAAACACCGAACGCTCCCTCCGTACGGAGGAGCACATGGCGGCTCTCGCAGCGGAAGTACAAAGAAGCCTTCCTAGGCAACTCTCCAGTCCGGCCCTTAAAAACCAGACATTGCCAAGCGCGCCCGGAGTAACCTACAACAAGACCGCCTGGCACGTTCTGAGCAGGCGTAGCAATGCGGCCCCAACCCCAGACATAGCGACATAGCGAAGCTAGTACCTCGCGTACATAATTACGCCCTTGAAATACCATGGGAACAGGGGAAGGGGCACAGTAACGACATGCCCGAAATACGGCTTAAAACGTACTAGGGGCTGATGGATTCTTTTTTACTTTACTTTCAGGACTCCACACTCTGGACGACCTGTTCGGCAATTCGACTGCCGCACAAACGATGCAAGATCCAGGGAGGCAGACAAAGCTACGCCGCATTATGGAACTCTCAGGTGGTCTCTATTACAAGCGGTATATCTGTTTCGAGTACAATTCCGCGGCCTGCCCCTGGTTAGGACATGTTAAATATTCCAATATCTTTTTGCTTATCGCACTACTTGTATCGTTTGACTTTGATAAATAGCCTCTTTATAAACAATGCATAGCTTTTTGTCTATTTTTTGCATTATCCTCTTTTAATATATATGTTTATTAAATAACATGATCGCACCCGTACACCATGGTATGGCAAACACGCCAGGGGCTTCAGTACCCTTCGATCTGGTGTGAGAAGTCTGTACACTTTCACAAGTGCGGCACCCCGAACTTATAGCACTATATGCATCGGCTCCGAATCATGATTTGGGTCAATAGTTGGGTTTGCCCGGCTCCTATGTTTTGGTGCCTTACGTTCCTCTATATCGGCTAAGGTAGCACTAGGAGAACCACTGCGATTGTGCCCCGGTTCAGCTGGGTTAAGCACCTCAGTGGAGAAAGCTAAAACTGACTGTCATGATAAGGCGAGAGACCAGTCGCTGTTCGAGAGGTTTTTCGAGTCCCTAAAGACTTATGCCGCTTCGAGCGAGGAGCTAGCTTTGTCCGGCCAAAGGCATGGATAGCGCCCCGAATTCGGTCTTCCAAACTAGGGGCTTCGCGAAATTTAAAATTATAAAGTTCTATGGCTAAGTGAGAGTGTTCAAGCATTATAGTCCGATTGCCTGGTTCGTTGTGCTGAGCGCCTCACTCGAAGGACCCAATCATGGGAAAAAGAGTGCTCAGGTTTATCCCGAACACCCCAGCACTAGCGGCATGGGGGCAGAAGCCGACGACTGGCCATCTCTCAATTTTTGATAAAAGGCCGCACAGAAAATAATATTTTAAATTCAATAAGCATTGCTTAGCGCACATGAACAAGTTTTCAGCGCACAGGATAAACACGATCGAGTTCATTCAAATATTACATCTTTGGTACATTCATCCGCAATAAGGCGGGCACCTGCAAGAACATCCTTGTAGTAGTTCTCGGGCTTGCGATGCTCCTTCCCCTGCGGTGGCCCGTCCTTCACCAGCTTCTCATCGTCAAGCTTACCCCAGTGCACCTTTGCACGGGCAAGGGCCCTCCGGGCACCTTCGATGCAGACGGAACGCTTGATGACCTCAAGCCTTGGACAGGCCTCCACCAGCCGCCGCACCAGCCCGAAGTAGCTCCCAGGCAGGGCCTCTCCGGGCCACAGCCGAACTATGAAGCCCTTCATGGCTTGTTCGGCCGCCTTGTGGAGCTCGACCAGCTGTTTGAGCTGGTCGCTCAAGGGCACAGGGTGTCCGGCCTCAGAATACTGAGACCAGAACACACTCTCCGTCGAGCTGCCCTCTTCAGCTCGGTAGAATGCGGCGGCGTCAGATACGCTGCGGGGAAGATCTGCGTACGCCCCTGGAGAACTCCGGATTCGGGTAAGTGACAAGTAGTTTACTTTTGTATTTCTACTTTGCATTAAGAATGCCTTACCCGCTGTTATCTTTTTCATCTCCTCCAACTCTTGGAGGGCCTTTTGGGCTTCGGCCTTGGCACCCTTGGCGGTCTCAAGGGCCGACGTGAGCTCGGATGCTTGCGCCTTTAACTCAAGCTCCAAGCTCTCATGTTTCTTCATGAGAGCCTGCAGCTCTTGCTGCACCTCGCCAACCTGAGCCCCAAGTCTTTCTCGCTCGGTGCGCTCCTCAGCCATTTTCTTTTCGGCCTCAAATAGCGCCTGCTTGAGGGTCGCCACCTCAGTTGTGGCCCCTACAATAGGCACTATGATCCTGTTATTCTTTGTAATCACGCCTCTCTATAGGCACCTTTTTCTGTAGGGTATTTCTTACCTTCTTTTTCCTCGAGCTGCCGTTTGGCAAGGCTGAGCTCTTGCTCGGTCCGCCCGAGGTCCTTTTTTAGGACATCCACCTGTGCAGTCAGTGCGGCGGTGGATAGCAGCGAAGCCTGCATACGCATATTGACTCTTTATTGTTAGACTCCTGCGAAAACTAATAGATCCTCTATTCGGCTTTTCTTTCCGAACGCCAAACAGAGCATCAGGGGCTACTGTCTATGCGGTAATATTTTGACATATTTTTACTTACCTCGAAGCCTGTCAGAAGGCTAGCGCAAGCTTCGTTCAGTACGCTCTTGGCAGACTGAACCTTTTGGATCACCGTACTCATAATAGTACGGTGCCCCTTGTCGATGGAGGTGCCGTCAAGCACCTCCAGCGGATGGTCCAGCGACTCCGGTTGGACGGAGGTCGCTGGCTTATAAGGCTTGCTCCTTTTGGAAGGAGTTCGCCTACCGCGGCTCGGAACTGTTGAAGATTCCGGCGCGGTGTCCGGCACAAAGCCGGACTTGGAGCCCTGGGGGGTCTTGTCCCCTTCACTCCCAGAGTCCGGGAGGTTGCCTTGCGGCTCCTCCAGGACCACCTCTTCCTGCCCCGGAGCTTGTCGCGACGCCACTTCGGCGTCATCCATGGTGCGGTGGGAGACAGCGGGCGGAACGGAGTTCACGTCCGATGAGTCCAGGGAGCCGCCCGACGATTCGTCATATTCGGCCTGGGGCGGGCTGCATATTCACATTCGACATTAAGGAAAGCTGCACAACAAAGGAACATCATGAGTTACTCTGATATCCGAACTTACGATTTTGCCGGACGCTTGGCCCTTTTCGGCCACTCCTCTTCACTCTCTTCGGCGTCATGGGAGTCGTCCGGCGGAGGGGTCTTCCTTTTCCTAGACCCCTCGGCCTCCCCTGATGGGGCGGCCTTCTTCTTCTCTTCTCCCTCCGCTGGGGGGGGGGGGAGCTCTCTTCTTCCTCCTCCTCATTTTCACAAGAGGAGGGCATCTCGGACTCGTCAGATGACGAGTCCGATACCACTAAGTTACGTGCACTCTTTCAAGTCCCGGTGGTCTTCTTCTTCTTGACCTTCCTCTCCGGCACCACATAAGGTGCCGGAGTCAGCACCTTCACTAGGAGAGCTGGGGCTGGGTCTTCGGGTAGGGGAGCCAGACAGTTAATTGGTCCGGATATCGCCTGCCAAGCCTGTCAAAGGTAAGGGAGTTTAGATCCTGCATAGAGTTAATCTATGAAAAAGAGCTTAATAATCCTGTCAAAGGCATAGATAGCTTACCTCGCTAGCATGACGCTGCGTGCTGTATCCGCGGTCCTCGGAAGCGGATGCGGGGGCCTCGGCGCCTTTGATTAGCACCTTCCAGACGTCTTCATACGACGTGTCGAAGAGCCTGTTGAGGGTTCGGTGCTGCGCCGGGTCGAACTCCCACAAATTGAAATCCCGTTGTTGGCACGGGAGGATCAGACGAATGAGCATGACCTGGACTACGTTGACAAGCCGGATTGGCTTGTTTATCAGGGACTGGATGCAGGTCTTCAGTCCGGTCACCTCTTCCTCGTTGCCCCACGACAGGCCCGTCTCTTTCCAGGACATAAGCCGCGTGGGGGGTCCTGATCTGAACTCGGGGGCTGCGACCCATTCCGGATCGCGTGGCTCGGTGATGTAAAACCACCCGGCTTGCCACCCCTTTAGGGTCTCCACAAAGGAGCCCTCGAACCAGAGGACGTTGGCTATCTTGCCAGCCATAGCGCCTCCGCACTCCGCTTGGCTGCCGCGCACCACCTTGGGCTTGATGTTGAAGGTCTTGAGCCAAAGGCCGAAATGGGGGCGGACGCGGAGGAAGGCCTCATACACGACGATAAACGCCGAGATGTTGAGGATGAAGTTCGGGGCCAGATCGTGGAAATCTAGGCCGTAGTAGAACATGAGTCCCCGGACGAATGGGTGAAGTGGAAAACCCAGTCCGCGGAGGAAGTGGGGAAGGAAAACTACCCTCTCATGGGGCCTTGGGGTGGGGAGAAGCTGCCCCTTCTCGGGAAGCCGGTGCGGGATGTCCTTGGACAGGTATCCGGCCTTCCTTAGCTTTTTTACTTGAGCCTCCGTGACGGAGGAGACCATCCACTTGCCTCCCGCTCCGGACATTGCTGGAGAAGGTTGAGGTGGGAAGAGCGGGCTTGGGCGCTGGAGCTTGAGTGCGCGAGAGATGGATTGGCAAAGGAGGAAGAAGGCGTAGGTAAAAAGGGTGGATCCTTATCCCCTTATATGGGCCGATGCGGTTATGCGTCCCCACCTACCTAATAAAACTCGCTTGCCTCCCAAGCGCCGTAGTAAATGACGCGGTTGGGTTACCCACGTCCGTATTGATGAGAATCCTGTAAAAGGGGCACACGATCTCTGCTTTGACAAGACGTGCCAAGGAAATCGCCTCGCTAAACGTGCTGAGGTGGAAAAGTGAAAACAATTTGTATAAAGAGCTTGGTCATGGTGTGATGATGCACCGCGGAATACATCGGCAGATTTGATTTGTGTTAATATTATTCTCTCTATGGCAATATGTGGAAACTTATTTTGCAGAGCCGTACACTATTTTTGGTGTTTACAATCTTCTATGAAGGACTTGGAGGAGGAACCCGCCTTGCAATGCCGAAGACAATCTGCGCGCCGGACTCGTCGTCATTGAAGCCTGGTTCAGGGGCTACTGCGGGAGTCCTGGATTAGGGGGTGTTCGGGTAGCCGGACTATACCTTCGCCGGACTCCAGGACTATGAAGATACAAGATTGAAGACTTCGTCTCGTGTCCGGAAGGGACTTTCCTTAGCGTGGAAGGCAAGCTAGGCGATGCGGATACTCAAGATCTCCTACCATTGTAACCGACTCTGTGTAACCCTAACCCTATCCGGTGTCTATATAAACCGGAGGGTTGTAGTCCATAGGACGAACCATCATCATACACAATCATACCATAGGCTAGCTTCTAGGGTTTAGCCTCCTTGATCTCGTGGTAGATCTACTCTTGTACTACCCATATCATCAATATTAATCAAGCAGGAGTAGGGTATTACCTCCATCGAGAGGACCCGAACCTGGGTAAAAACATCGTGTCCCTTGTCTCCTGTTACCATCCGGCCTTGACGCACAGTTCGGGACCCCCTACCCGAGATCCACCGGTTTTGACACCGACAATAAGTGATATGATATGGCCATCATCATCTTGTGCTTGTGATCTCCATCTCCGAAGCACCTCCATGATCGCCATCATCACCGGCGCGACACCTTGATCTCCATCGTAGCATCGTTGTTGTCTCGCCAATCTTATGCTTCTACGACTATCGCTACCGCTTAGTGATAAGGTAAAGCATTACAGGGCGATTGCATTGCATACAATAAAGCGACAACCATATGGATCCTGCTAGTTGCCGATAACTCGGTTACAAAACATGATCATCTCATACAATAAAATTTAGCATCATGTCTTGACCATATCACATCACAACATGCCCTGCAAAAACAAGTTAGACGTCCTCTACTTTGTTGTTGCAAGTTTTACGTGGCTGCTACGGGCTTAGCAAGAACCGTTCTTACCTACGCATCAAAACCACAATGATAGTTTGTCAAGTTGGTGCTGTTTTAACCTTCGCAAGGACCAGGCGTAGCCACACTCGGCTCAACTAAAGTTGGAGAAACTGACACCCGCCAGCCACCTGTGTGCAAAGCACGTCGGTAGAACAAGTCTCGCGTAAGCGTACGCGTAATGTCGGTCCGGGCCGCTTCATCCAACAATACCGCCGAGCCAAAGTATGACATGCTGGTAAGCAGTATGACTTATATCGCCCACAACTCACTTGTGTTCTACTCGTGCATATAACATCAAAGCATAAAACCAGGCTCGGATGCCACTGTTGGGGAACGTAGAAATTTCAAAAAAATTCCTACACACACGCAAGATCATGGTGATGCATAGCAACGAGAGGAGAGAGTGTTGTCCACGTACCCTCGTAGACCGAAAGCGGAAGCGTTAGCACAACGCGGTTGATGTAGTCGTACGTCTTCACGATCCGACCGACCAAGTACCGAATGCACGGCACCTCCGAGTTCAGCACACGTTCAGCCCGTTGACGTCCCTCGAACTCCGATCTAGCCAAGTGTTGAGGGAGAGTTTCGTCAGCACAATGGCATGGTGACGATGTTGATGTTCTACCGACGCAGGGCTTCGCCTAAGCACCGCTACAGTATTATTGAGGTGGACTATGGTGGAGGGGGGCACCGCACACGGCTAAAAGATCAAACAAATCAATTGTTGTATCTCTAGGGTGCCCCCTGCCCCCGTATATAAAGGAGCAAGGGGGAGGAGGTGCGACCAGGCAAGGGGCGCGCCAGGAGGAGTCCTACTCCTACCGGGAGTAGGACTCCCCTCTTTTCCATGTTGGACTAGGACTTGGAGGGGGGGAGGAGAGAGAGAGGGGAAAGGAAAGGGGGGCGCCGCCCCCCTCCTTGTCCAATTCGGACTTGGGGGTGGGGAGGGGCGCGCGGCTGCCCCTTGGCCTCCTCTCCTCTTCCTCCGCTAGGCCCATTAAGGCCCATTAGGTTACCGGGGGTTCCGGTAACCTCTCGGTACTCCGGTAAAATGCCAATTTCACTCGGAACACTTCCGATGTCCAAACATAGGCTTCCAATATATCAATCTTCATGTCTCGACCATTTCGGGACTCCTCGTCATGTCCGTGATCACATCCGGGACTCCGAACGACCTTCGGTACATCAAAACATATAAACTCATAATATAACTGCCATCCTAACGTTAAGCGTGCGGACCCTACGGGTTCGAGAACTATGTAGACATGACCGAGACATGTCTCCGGTCAATAACCAATAGCGGAACCTGGATGCTCATATTGGCTCCTACATATTTCTACGAAGATCTTTATCGGTCAAACCGCATAACAACATACGTTTTTCCCTTTGTCATCGGTATGTTACTTGCCCGAGATTCGATCGTCGGTATCTCAATACCTAGTTCAATCTCGTTACCAGCAAGTCTCTTTACTTGTTCCGTAATACATCATCCCGCAACTAACTCATTAGCTGCAAATGCTTGCAAGGCTTATAGTGATGTGCATTACCGAGTGGGCCTAGAGATACCTCTCCGACAATCGAAGTGACAAATCGTAATATCAAAATACGCCAACCCAACAAGTACCTTCGGAGACACCTGTAGAGCACCTTTATAATCACCTAGTTACGTTGTGACATTTGGTAGCACTCAAAGTGTTCCTCCGGTAAACGGGAGTTGCATAATCTCATAGTCATAGGAACATGTATAAGTCATGAAGAAAGCAATAGCAACAAACTAAACGATCATCGTGCTAAGCTAACAGATGGGTCAAGTCAATCACATCATTCTCTAATGATGTGATCCCGTTAATTAAATGACAACTTTTTGTCTATGGTTAGGAAACATAACCATCTTTGATCAACGAGCTAGTCAAGTAGAGGCATACTAGTGACACTCTGTTTGTCTATGTATTCACACAAGTATTATGTTTCCGGTTAATACAATTCTAGCATGAATAATAAACATTTATCATGAAATAAGGAAATAAATAATAACTTTATTATTGCCTCTAGGGCATATTTCCTTCAGCTTCTACTCGTGACCACAAGAGAGAACATGTCACAAATGCAAGAAACCTGGCCACTACATCTCTGAGAGTACTCAATGGGACAATGAGACCAAGAAGAAGAAGAAGAAGAGCAAGGAATATGATTCTGATGACAAGAAGAAGAAATCCTCAAAGTCTTCTTCAAAGTCTTCATCAAAGTCTTCATCTTGCAAGAAGAGCTCATCAAGCAAGGCTCGTGCGTTTGTTGGCAAGGAGATGGATTCAGAGGAGGAGTCTGCTTCTGAGGAGGCAGAGGCGGAGTCTGAGTGGGAGTCCGATTCAGGCGTGGCAAGCCTGGCTCTGGCTTGAGTGTATGTCGCCAAGTCCATCTTCAACACCGAAGACAATGGCCTCGTCGCCAACGCTGATGCTGATGATGAGGATGACTCTGCTCTTACCTACTGCTTTATGGCACGTGGTGCCAAGGTAAACTCACGCGATGCTTACTTTCAAACATCCAGTGAAGATGACTCTGAATGTGAATCTAAACCTAGCTACAAAACACTTGCTAAAATTGCAACTGAACAACAAGCTGCTATGGAACATATTCAGAAGTTGCTAACAAAAGCGATGACCTGTTGGATGCGGAAATGACTCGAACTCAATCCTTAATTGAAGACATTAAAAATCTTCATGTTAAGTACGAGGAACTTGAAAGTCGTCATGAAACACTCTCAACTACTCATGAGAAGCTTTCCTATGATTATCTTCAAATGAAGCAAGAATTTGAGAATTTGAGAGCGACTCATGAAGATCCTCAAAAGGAGAACGAGTCACTCCGCGCTCAACAGATCAGTTCCGCTCAGGAAAGTTTTGAGCCATCATGTCTAAAATGTCTTAAGCGTAATAATGCTGTCTCTGTTGCTGAATGTTCTACTGCTACTACTGTTGCAATATCTTCAACTGCTGATGTGGTAACTAACCCTCTACTGAGGATACTACTACTATTGCTGATGAGACTACCAGGTTGAAGACATTGCTTGAAACAGGGATGCACAAAAGCCTCAAAGGGCATCAGACACTACATGATGTCCTCAAGAAACATATTCTGAACAAAACCCTAGGAAAGAGGGTGTTGGGTTCGAGAGGAAAAATGAATGTTGATGGTTCATACTAGAAGCCTGAGCAGTACCCCAAAACCACTTGGGTTGCTGCAAAGGGACCTTCAGTGGATCCATCTACCTTATCTGGCTTCACTTGTGCTAACCCAATTATTATTGATAAATCCTTTGATGCAAACTATAAACTGTTTAAGAATTAGAATGGTGAAGTGTTTGCCAGGTATATTGGTACTAACTGCAGGAATGGACCACCTTTGAGGAAGATCTGGGTGCCCAAAATTTGTCTTGAGAAGCTTCGTGTGAATGTCATCATGACACCACCTGGGAAGAAGACAAATCCCAGACCAAAGGCTTTATATGGTCCAAAGGCTTCATACAGACAGAGGACCCACCAGAGTCACCCTAACGCCAATGTTTTGCAGGGAAACCATACTCAGACTTATGAATATGAGCGTGTTTCGTCAAACCGGTATGTTCATAAGACCAATAACTTTTTTGCTTATTCTTATGAGTATTATTCACCTCCTGCAAGGCTATTTGCTAGGGCCCCAAAGCCAAAGTTCTCAGATGCTGCACTTAGACTCATTGCTTCTAAGCCACCCCTGAAGATGTGGGTGGTTAAGAAAAGTTAAGTATCTTTTGCAGGAAAAGGTCTCCAACCGAAAATCAAAGGCTTCAGATGCTTATGATGGGGACCTAAAACATCTTGTGGGACGCAAGATAAAATGCTAGAATGGTCTTACTATGTATTTCGTCCCAGGATTTCTTGACAAGCATCCTATCTACCCTAACCAGGATCTAAACTTTGATAATATGCTTGTTCGTCAAATATTTATGCTTCACATTTCCCTTGGTGAAGCCTATCCCCCAAACTGCACTGTAGGGTACGACACCAAAGGCTTCTGAGTGGATTATGGATAGTGGATGCACTAACCACATGACTGGTGATCGAAGTCTTCTTATGGATTCAACCCTACGCCCGTTTGACAAAAGTCACATCACATTTGCTGGCACTGGTAAAAGCAAGGTATTGAGCCAAGGTAGAGTTGCAATCTCAAAGGATCAGCACATGGATAAAGTGATGCTTGTTGAATCCCTTGGTTTCAACTTAATGTCTGTCTCAATGCTTTGTGATCCGATCATGATTGTGATATTTGGAAAATATCGTTGCCTTGTGCTTATGGAATCTGACAAATCTCTGTTCTTGGAAGGGTATCAAAAGGATGATCTTTACATGGTAGATTTCTCAGAAGGACCATAGTTGGCCGTATGTCCTCTAGCAAAAGCTTCAGAGTGCTGGCTCTGACATCGGAGGCTAGGGCATGCGGGCATGAGGAACTTGTACACTCTCGTGAAGAAGAAGCATGTCATAGTCATTGAGGGCATCAAGTTCAAGAAGGATCATCTATGCGGTGCCTGCGAAGCTGGAAAGATGACTCGGGCCAAGCATCCCTCGAAGACAATCATGACGACGACACGTCCCTCTGAGCTGCTTCACATGGACTTATTCGGCCCTACTCACTATTCTACCCTCACTACCACTGCTTGCCTTTATGGCTTCGCCATTGTTGATGATTACTCGAGATATACATGGGTGCATATAATTCTCTACAAGACTGAAGTGCAGGATGTCTTCAGACGATTCGCCAATCGTGCCATGACCAACTATGGCATCAAGATCAAGCACATCCGAAGTGACAACGGCACATAATTCAAGAACATCGGCCTCGACACTTATCTTGATACATTGGGCATCACACATGAGTTCTCGGCTCCATACACACCTCAGCAGAATGGCATCATGGAGCGCAAGAATTGAACCCTCATTAAGATGGCACAGACGATGCTTGATGAGTACAAGACTCGAAGGAAGTTGTGGCCTGAAGCTATTGATACTACATGCCACGTCATCAACCGTATTTATCTTCACAAGCCTAAAGAAGACATCATATGCGATCCTGACTGGTAAGGAGCCAAACCTCAGCTATTTCAGAGTATTTGTGCTAGGTGCTGGATCAAGGATCCACATCACACTTCAAAATTCGCACCGAAAGCACATGAAGGTTTTAAGCTTGGCTACGGAATGGATTCACACTCCTATAGAGTCTTCAACCTCTTTCATTACAAAGTGGTTGAAACTGTGGATGTGCGGTTCGATGAGACTAATGGCTTGCAAAGAGAGCACCTGCCAAATGTGCTAGATGAAGCTACACCAAGTGAATCTATCAAGCTTATGGGTACTGGAGAAATCAACCTTCAGAAACTCAGGCTGAAGAGGAAATCATAATTTCTGCACCTAATCAGCCTGAAGACACTGCTCAGCCTGAAGCCAATGCTGAAGACGAAGACAATGATCAGCAAGAGCAAAATCTTTGTCCAGTTCATCCTCGTGTTGCAAATGAAGTACGGATTGAGAAGATTATTGATAGCATCAATGCACCTGGTCCACTCACTTGTTCAAGAGAAACACATCTAGCAAATTTCTGTGGGCACTTTGCATTTGTCTCTATATCTGAACCCAAGAAATTTGATGAAGCCTTCATGGAACCTGAATGGATTCAAGCTATGCAAGAAGAGCTTCAACAGTTCGAGCTGAACAATGTATGGGAGCTAGTAAAGCGTCCAGATCCTCGCAAGCACAATATCATCGGTACCAAATGGATCTATCACAACAAACAAGATGAGCATGGTCAAGTTGTCAGAAACAAGGCTCGTCTTGTTGCACAAGGTTACACACAAGTTGAAGGGATTGACTTTGATGAAACATTTTCTCCTGTGGCTAGGCTTGAAGCCATCCGCATACTGCTAGCCTATGCCAACCACAACAACATTCTTCTATACCAAATGGATGTAAAGAGTGCCTTTCTTAATGGCAAAATTGAAGAAGTGTATGTTGCACAACCACCTGGTTTTGAAGACCCAAAGAGTCCTGACATGGTATAGAAGCTCAACATGGCACTGTATGGCCTCAAACAAGCACCTCGCGCTTGGTACGACACACTGAAAGACTTCCTGAAGAGCAAAGGCTTCAAACCTGGTTCTCTAGATCCCACTCTCTTCACTAAGACATATGATGGTGAACCGTTTGTATGCCAAATCTATGTGGATGACATTATCTTCGACTGCACTGACAAGAGATACAATGATGAGTTTGGGCATTGATGCAAGAGCAATATCAGATGTCCATGATGGGTGAGCTGAAATTCTTCCTTGGTCTTCAAATCCGTTAGCAGAGCAATGACATCTTCATTTCACAAGAAAAATATCTCAAAGATTGCCTGAAAAAGTTTTGAATGCAAGACTGCAAAGGGTACACGACTCCAATGCCAACCAAAGGCCAATTGGGCCCTGACGACAATGGTAAAGAGTTTGATCAAAAGGTATACCGCTCCATGATTGGTTCTCTACTGTACTTATCTGCATCTAGGCCTGATATAATGCTTAGCGTTTGCATGTGTGCTCGATTCCAAGCGGCACCAAAGGAATCGCATCACTTAGCTGTGAAGTGAATTCTTCGATATTTGGCTTACACCCGAACACTAGGATTATGGTATCTAAAGGGCTCAGAGTTTGATCTAGTTAGATTCTCAGATGTTGATTATGCTGGTGACAAGGTTGATCGCAAATTCACATCAGGCACATGTCAATTTCTTGGAAGATCTCTTGTCTGTTGGTCTTCAAATAAGCAGAACTGTGTATACTCTCCACTGCTGAATCCGAATACATTGCTGCTGGATCTTGCCGCGCTCAGCTTCTATGGATGAAGCAAACTCTCAAGGACTATGGCATCCACCTGAAGCATGTACCACTATACTGTGACAACGAAAGCGCCATCAAGATTGCCAACAATCCAGTCCAGCACTCGAAGACAAAGCACATGCAGATCCGTCATCACTTTCTCAGAGATCATGTCATGAAGGAAGATATTGATATCATTCATGTCAACACCGAAGAGCAATTGGCAGATATTTTCACAAAGCCCTTGGATGATAAAAGGTTTTGCGAGTTGCGGTGTGAGCTAAATATCTTAGAATCCTCAAATGTCCTATAATTGGACACACATCCTAACTCTTATGCATGTTGATGACTTAGATGTGCAACACACGTAGTGACATATATCTTCAATCAATGAAGACATACACTCGAAGTGTGAATACATTAACGCAGAATTTGACTTCGAAGCGCCATGATAATTGTGCGCCGTGTCTGGGTCTAATACTTCCTATATAGTGGGTAACACCACCACCAAACTTTCTCGAAGATTTTCATTTGGCGTCATGATTGCATTATCTTCGAATTTAGTTTGTCTTCAACATTGATATGTCTTCTAAGTTTATCTTCACAATGTTGATTTGGTCTTTTTTGATGAATATATATATATATATATATATATATATATATATATATATATATATATATATATATATATGGTGTTCTGTCCTCTGCAGCATTCACTTATAGCTATGTCTTCGAACTTGCCATTTTCTGAACTAAGTGAATGTGATCGGACCCTAACCCCCTCTATGCTTCTACCTCAAATTCTTACTATCTAGTCATATGCATTTGTTGAGACATGTCAAATATCTTCACTGGGTCCTTGTCAGCTGAAGATACAAAGACACACTTAAAACTGCTTTCAGTGCTATATCTCTGTTGCCTGAATACCGGAGAAGCCGGAACGACCACCCAACAAACCAGACGTGCGTGGGAACATGGAACACCTTCCAAGGAGTTGCATGTGTGCCACGTGTCCATCAAATGTGAACCGCCAGGGTTCCTACGTAATTGCGCTGTGCCGTCCTTTACCTTATAAATACTCACCCGAGCGGTCATTATCTCCTCGTCCACCTCGCCACCTCACTCAAACCCTAGCGCCACCGCTAGCTCGCGCCGACGCCGGAGACGAAGCGCTTAGCTGCCGCGACCTCTTCGACACCGTCCTCATGCCGGCCACCGTAGGTGTCTTCCGCCGCCAATTTAGGGTGAGGGAGATTGGACTGCTCGGCCTCCCTTCCGCCTCATCTAGCAGTTCGTTTGGGGTAAATAAATCTCACTTTTTACAGTGTTTTTGATTTATCAAATCCATCCACTTCATCCAAAAGTGGTTTCTACACTTCCAAATCTGGATCTGTCTCTTTTTGAATCTCATAACTTGCAAAGTATGTTCACTTATGCTTCATAACTAGTTAGATTCCTCACTTGTACTTATTCATGGATTCGTACAAATCTGGAACTAACTCTCTTCAAATAAGTGACCTCTTCCCCTTCCCTCGCATCTCTAATGCTGTCACAGGTACATGTCCGTGGGAGAATCCCTTGGTTCTCATAGTCCGCATTCATCTGTAGACTTCTTACAACATCATATTCACTCCCCTAAAGCCAGTTCTTGTCTAACCAGTAGACGGAAGCCTTTCACTGTTCTGAAGCCTATCTGTCTAAATATCATGGCCACTGAGAAATCAGCAAGGAAAGGTGGCCGGCAGCACCGTGGAAATACAACTCTAGATTTGCCTCCGGATTCGCATGAACTGTACAAAACTGATCCTTAGGAGAACTACAATCAGCGCAAGACCAGGATCCAATGGATCTGAGGATATTGGGCAGAACAGTGTTTCAAGTACAATTTCGTTGCTGCTGAATATGCTGAGAAGAATGCCATCAAGCACCCGTGGGGCGATATTCTTTACAAGAATCTGCAACCCAAGTTGAAGCCTAAAGCTATTGCTCAAGGTTTCTTTCCTTGCATGGTCAGAGGACCGCAACCTGAAAATGCCGACCCAGCATCCTTGTTATGGTGTTGCAAAGACAATCTTTTCAAGCGCAACTACCAGTTTGCAAAGGAGTCAGCTGCAAAGAACAGGAAGGATCTCGGACTCAACTTCAAGCCTCGTCTGTTTGCTTCAAGGCCGGATGGCACACGTGATGCCAATCCCAATGTCATTGGCCCCTTCACTAGCTTCGATGGGCTCCACTTGCACATTGCTGCTCAGAGGGCCATAGTGGATCAATCTGCTGATGACGCAGACTCTAAAGATGCGCCAGCACCAACGAGGCAGAAGAAGAAGACAAAAGCTTCAAAGCCCTCTGCTGCACCAACCGCTTCGCCTATGAAGCCCTTGAAGGCTGCACCTCCTGAACCCAATGTGCAGTCTGAAGACTTGTCTCATATCTCCAAGAAGACAAAGAAAACCAAGAATCCCAGAAGATTTCCGGGCATGACCTCACTCCTGCTGCCGTTCTGCGCAACAAGGAAGACACCATTGATCTATCAAGTGATGAAGATCTTGGTGATGAAGCTCTAGAGATGCTGATCAAGAGCAAGCAAGAGGCAGAGATCTTCAATGATCTGCCCCTCTTTGATGTTGATATATTGAATAATTTCATCGATGAATGGTTTGACGACCAGAGCATCGGTATTGATGACTTGCAGCTGCCAGTGGACATCAGTGTCACTTTTCATGGAGCTATTGCAAATGAACTGGCCTTAGCTCAGAAAATCGTCGAGCTCAAGAACAAGATTGATCATGAGAAGTCACATTTCAAGAAGCACATGGCCAAGCTCAGTGTGGCTGATGTGCAAATCTTCAAGAAGATGCTGCATGATCTTAAGGAAGAATTCCACAAGAAGCGTGAATAAGCCAAAGGCTCACGCGAGCGCATGAAGTATTATGCGCAGAAATGTGTTCAAGCGCATAATGAAGCTGAGAACCGAAAGGCTCTTGGGCGTCTTGGCATCGACCCCAGGATGGCTGCCAAGCAAAAGAAGAAGTCTGCTGAAGCCCAACCTGAAGCTCAATGGCAGGAACGACCCAACATAGTCTTCCCTGCCAGCATGACTGGCTCGAAGCCAAAGGTCCCCTCAGCAGCTTCAGAAATGAAGAGGACACGGCAAGCTGAGGTCGAAGCCAGGAAGAGGAAGCTCAAGGACACATCTGATGATGCTCCCTCCAAGAAGAAATTGAAGACAAAGGCTTCAAAGTTTTTGAAGAAAGAGCGAGCTGCTGCCACAGAGCCCCTCATAGTTGAACCTATCTCAGTCGCTCTTCCTGCTTCCACAAACCAAGAACGTCGCCTTGTGATTCATGAGTCTGCTTCCACAGAGGCTCATGCAAGTGAAGAAGTTCCAGCTGCTGACCCCAACACAGCTGAAGACATTGGTCATGATGACAATGTGTATGATTATGAAGTCCTTCCTCAGCTTGAGCCCCAGTCGGTATCATCGCCTGCTCCAACGAGCAGTGAACTTATCAGCATTGGTCGTCCATTGACACCAATCGCTCAAAATAACTCATGGGCCGAGCGCTAACAACAAGACACCACAGTACAAGATGAGACACCTCAGACTCCCCCTGCTCAAGTTACTTCTTCAGTCCTTGATGATGAAGACTACATGGAACAGACCACTCCTTCTCCAAAGGCGTCTGTCGGATGTGGGGTTCTGGCAAACCCTTAAGGTTCGAACTCTGGGGTGCGCGCGAAGTCTTTCCATTCTACCGATCCACGCCCTAGCTTGCTAAGATCTCGCGGGCGAACTCGGCGAACTCGCAACACGGAAAGACACGTGATTTATACTGGTTCGGGCCACCGTTGTGGTGTAATACCCTACTCCAGTGTGGTGGTGGTGGATTGCCTCTTGGGCTGATGATGAACAATACAAGGGGAAGAACAACCTTCTGAGGTTGAGGTGTTCTTGTTCTTGGTGAACTGGTGGATGAGAACTCTGTGGATCAGAAATCTCCTCCTCTACTGTGGTGGCTAGCTCTACTTATATAGGCCCTAGTCCTCTCCCCAAATATTGAGCGAGAAGGGAGCCAACAACGGCGGGCGAATTTGAAAGGGGACAACTAGTACAAGCTATCCTGACAACAGTGGTCTTCGCCTGCGAAAGACTCTGGTGGTGACGCCGTCTTGGGCTCCATGATGACCTCCGTCCTGCCGTCCTTCTGGTTTTGGTCTTGCTGCACCGATATGGCAACCTTTGCTTGATGCCTCGGTACTCCTCGCCTGCGCTCGCTTCCTTAGCACCAAAGAGGAAACAAGGACGCTGCGCATGCTGGCGCCCGCCTGGTGCCGAACGTCATGGCTCACGTCACGAGAGCCTCGTGAGGTTTGCCCCGCCCTGATATCTCCGCTCCTCGTGAGCCTGCCTGGCTAGGCCACTCCTGAGGAGGTCTTGCGTCATCCGCCTCACGAGGCTTGGCCCCTCGCGAGGGTCTTGGATGCCTTGTTGATGAAGATGGGCCATATGGCCCGCTGACTTAGCCACGCCGTGGACTGCAGGCAGGCAAGTCTTGGGAACCCCGTTCCAAGAACGCCGACAGTAGGCCCCGGGCCGCGCGGTGCGCTCGGGCTTGGCTTCACGGAGAAGCCAAGGGTCAAGTACGGAGCGCCG
The DNA here is from genome assembly GCA_032464435.1 of Aegilops umbellulata. Lineage (NCBI taxonomy): Eukaryota > Viridiplantae > Streptophyta > Magnoliopsida > Poales > Poaceae > Aegilops > Aegilops umbellulata. The sequence goes on from CP136057.1 coordinate 307,616,324, forward strand.
CAGGCCCCCAAAGCCTGCGGCCTCGGTTGACGCGTGGCGGTTGATTGGACGTGGGCGTCTCCGCTTCCCCATGCTGCCTCGGCAACTGCATGACTTGACAAGTCCCTGCGACATGCAAGGAAAACCATCATTACCTGCGATCGTGGGAGGCGCCAGTTGGCCTTCTTTTTCTATAAATGGGGAGGGGGGCGGAGCCCCCGTCGCCCATCTCTTCCTTCCTTGCTTGCTTCTTCCTCCTCGCTCCACTGCTAGCGACAATGCGCCTATCAGAAGGTTTTCTGCTGAAGAGAAGGGAAGGGCCCCGCGCGATGATCTGGGGCCGCTTCCACCGAAGAAGAGGTCGGCCCACCGCCGTGATGAAGCGACGATGCGGGTGGTGACGAGGCCTTGGTGCGAGCGGCCTCCTCCAGGGTATCCACTACCCTTGTATGCCCGAGCCGAGGGCTCAGCAGGACGGAGCGACGAGCGGCATCACCCGCACCGCACCCATGGTCGCCGTGCCACGGTGACACGCGCTGTCGCCCCTGGAATCCAGGCGGCGGACTCCTTGTGTGAGCTTGTGCTATGGGCGCCGATGCCTCCAAGCTCTTGGATCCGCTTCCCACGGTTCTTCTCCGACGTGATGCCACCGAGGGGGCCTCTCGGGCTCTGGTTGCAGCACGCCGACTGTGTCACTCCGGCGACCGGAGCAGAGATCGAAGCGGTCCCCACCGGCAAGATCTTCATGACTCGCGGCTGGGCCGAGGTCGTGCGGCTCTGCCGTGCGAGGGGCGCCCTCACGATCCACTTCGCGTACGACATCGCCTCCACGCTCTTCTTCAAGGTCTTTGATGTGGAGGGCCGCCGCCTGGAGTGCTGCTCCGGAGAGGAGCATCAGGCTGACGCGTGCTCCGCTCGTGGCCACTCCAGCAGCAGCAGCCCTTGGGAGTCCAGTAGCTCTCATGAGCTCTATGAGACTCCGGAGACGAGCGACGACGGCTACGTGCCCCCGAGCTCTTGCCGCACTCGGAGCAGAGCCGCGGCGTCCGGCCGTCGCCGCTGCTGATCTGGATGAGGTTGGTGCCGGCCTCCCAGAGCCCACTGTTGGTGATGGCGCCCGCCGCGGGAAGGTGTAGATAGGATCCCTCTTAGTTCTAGCTTTTGTCCCCTACGAAGAATCATGAAGTACCCCGTGGGGGCGTGTAAAGGGTCTGTAATGTCTTTTGCGCTCGTCTTCCCCGTTATGAAAATTTGGTGAACGCATGTCCCGTTAAGGCTCGGTCCCCCCTTTCTTCCCTCGTGATAGCTTGTTCCTCTATGCTGACAGGTCCTGATCCCCAGGCAGGCTACAGCCGTCGCTGGTATGCCAGGTCACGTGCCGTGGTCAAGGCCATGAGGTGTGCGGCCCGAGGTCCAGTAAGAGCCCCTGAGGCACGATGCTCAGGAGGTCCCCCTTAGCACTCAAGAAGCCATGGTAAGGCAAGAAAGTGAGTTGACGTGGCCACAACGGGGCTGCGGCGAGGTGACCCTTAGGCCCCAACACTTAGCCGATCCGAGAGCGGGACTTATCTTGTCGATTTCATGGCGATTTCTGGCGGTGCGCTAGACCTGCGCGCCAGCTCGTGCGTCATAGCTAGGCCGGCCCATACGAGTTTCCCTCCTCCCATACTCTCCTTAGTGCTCTACGTCCTCAGGTCCCGACCCTCGAGCGAGCTCAGCCGCCGCTGGTATGCCAGGTCGCGATGCCGTGGTCAAGGCCAGGGGGTGAGGGCGGGAGAGCCAGTAAGAGCTCCTGAGTTGCGATGCTCAAGAGCCCCCCTTTCAGCGCACAAGCGAATTGCACGAGGGAAAAGGAGACTCGCGGTGCCACCTGCTATCCTCCCCATGGGATCCCTGTGAACAGGCACAAGAAGAAACACGGTTTGCCGTTATAGCTGCCAGCCTGCCGCTGGTTGCTCTAAGATGAGGTGAAGGCATTGATGGCCTGGTGAGGTGACATGCGCGGGGCATGCCGCGAGCCAGAGCTCGACCACTTAGATTTGTCGACGTGGCAGGGACGGAACCATGCACCAGCGCCGTGCCTGTGAGGAGGCCCCGTGGGAGGCGACGATCGAGCAGTTGGTAACCGTAGGCAGGTTAAGCATAGAAGGCAAATCAGCTTGGGTAATGCAGGAAGATACATGCCACTGGGTCAGGCCCGAGCGGCTTGGGGATGATGCAGCCCGAGGGCGCCCCCAACAAGGTAAGCTAAAGACATAAGCAAAAGGGATACATGCCACAGGGACGGACCCATGCGGCTGCCAGCTAAACGAGCTTGGAAAATGTCACCTGGTTCTGTAGACGAAGTAGAGTTGGTGCAGCTGAAGGCGTGCGTCGAGGGAATGACTCTTCACGAGCCACCAGGGCCCTGTGCCTTGGGAGGCTCTGGGGGCTCGGGAGGTTCCTTGAGGACTGTTTCCATTTCTTCTATGACGGCATGGTACCTGGCCTCCTGAGCCGCCAGGACGCGCCGCATGTTGCGCTGATAGGCTGACGCCATGCTCGGCAAGCCGAAGGGCATGCGAACGTAGCTGTGTGGCGGGCCCTCGCAACGGCCCACACGCGAAGGACAGAAACGCTCCTGAGTTGCGGCCCTATTGAGCCCTGGGACGTCGATGCAGACACGCAGCCCAGCATCCTCGCCTAGATGGGGAGCTGCGCCTGGTGAGTGGCGGTCGCCGCGCATGGACCTTGCGTCTTGCAGTTCCTGAGTGGTCTTGGTGATGAACTCCTGAGCGATGGGCACTCCTTGCCCTGTGTTCTCCTGAGGGAAACGTGCCGCGAAGCACGCCTCCAAGTGGTGCCCAAGTGCCTCCCTCGTGAGGTTGGCAAGGTCTGAGGCCCTCCAGAAGAGAGCCCCCGAGCCCTGCCCGAGGAGGGCATCGGGCACGCCTTCCTATGCAATGGAGGGAGGTGCGCCTGAAGTGGGCGCTGATCTTGATGAGGCTCCAGCCGCATCGCCGCCCTCCTCAGATTCTGCTCGGCGCAATTGCTTCTTCTTCTTGGGGAGGGCCTCAGGAGGGCCCTCGCTTTTGCGGTTGGGGTCATCGATTGCTGCGGCTTGGAAGGCGCGCTCGAGGGAGCACACCACGTATCTTTCTTCACATGGGACCGTGATGATTCCGCCACTTCCTGGCATCTTGAGGACATTGTAACCGTGATGGGTGACTGCCATGAACTTGGCCAGGGCCGGATACCCGAGGATGGCGTTGTATGGCAGGCGGATGTGCGCGACATCAAAGTCGATGAGCTCGGTGCGGCAGTTCTTGCGCTCTCCGAAGGTGACAGGTAGGCGGACCTGCCCTATCGGTGTGGTGGAACCGTCGGTCACTCCTGAGAAAGGCTTGGTAGGCTGAAGCTGCTCATATGGCACTTGGAGGTTGTCGAACATGTCGACGGACAGGACATTGAGCCCTGCGCCGCCGTCGATGAGGGTCTTGGTAACCTGCACATTGCTGATGACTGGGGAGCATGGCATCAGGAGGGCGCCAGCGGTGGCTGCGCACTTGAGCTGATCTGCCGAGTTGAAACTGATGGCGCATTGGGACCACCTGAGTGGGCGCGTGGCCTCGAGCTTGGGGAGCACCGCGTTCACTTCTCGAGCGAACGGTTTGAAGATGCATTGAGAGGCTGGGGCCTGTGCGCCGCCCAAGGTGCAGGCGATTGCACGCGGCTCTTGGAAGCCCCCAGCCCCCTCATCCTGATGGTGATCGTCGTTCCTTCTTGGTGGCGGCAGCGGGGGAAGACCGACGTTGCCCCGGGGGCGATCCTCACGAGGCTGGTCCCTCCAGGCGCCCTCGCGAGGATGGTCCTGCCAGTGGTCCTCACGAGGCCTGTCGCGCCACTCCTGGTGCGGGCCACGGTCGTCCCAGCGTCCGCCTCCACATCCTCCTCCACTGCCGTAGCCCCGGTCGCTACGCTCGGGGCATCGACCAAAACGTCCTTCGCGAATGGCTCTGAGCTCTTGACAATCACTGGTGTTGTGGGTGTTCAGATTGTGGAAGGTGCAGAACGGTCGATGTTCTTGGATGACTCAGGCTGATCTCTGCCCCGCTTGGTGTCGGTCTCCGCTGCGAGCACTACCGCTTCCTTGCGCTTCACGTCCTTGGCCTTGGCTTTCTTCTCCTCTATGCCCGCGGCTGGCAGCTCGAGGAGGGAGAGGCGCCCCTCCTCAGCTCTTGCGCACTTGGTCGCCAGGTTGAACAGTTCCTGAGACGTGCACAACTCCTCGTGGATAGCGAGGTCTTCCTTCATCTTGACATCACGAACGCCGTCTGAGAACGCGGAGATGATGGTCTCGTCCGTGACCTTGGGGATCTTGAGGCGAGTGTTGTTGAAGCGCTGGATGTACTTCTGGAGGGTCTCTCTTGGCTGTTGCTCGATGCAGCGCAGGTCACCCGCGGTCGGCGGGCGGTCGCGGGTGCCCTGGAAGTTGGCGATAAAGTGGTCGCGCATCTCATCCCAGGAGGAGACGAGCCGTGCTGCAGGTTCAGGAGCCAGGAGCGGGCACCATCCTTGAGATCCATAGGGAACCAGTTCACCATGACTTTCTCGTCGCCGTTGGCTGCTTCAATGCTCAGCTCGTAGAGCTGCAGGAACTCCGTGGGGTCGGAGGTGCCGTCGTAGCGGGGAGGCAGATCCGGCTTGAACTTGCCTGGGCAGGCGACGCTACGCAGCTCGGGGGTGAAGGCGCGACAGCCAGCCGTGGTTGCCGGGGCCCGCCTCGGAGGTGGAGCTTGGTCTTGATGAGGTCCACGCGGCGCCACCGCAAGCGGCGCACGGTCTTGGCGGGGCGGCGCGGGGAGCGCAGATGCAATTTCTCGCGGCCGAGGGATTTCTTGGCAGCTTCTCTCTTCGCGCGCGGGCACCGGACATGGCGGATCACGTCGTGGGCCCGCGCGCCTTGGCACCAAGGCGTAGTCTTGGGGCAAAGGTGGTGGAGGTGCGCCATGAGCCACGTCGCCTGTGGCTGGCGGAGGGTGAGGCAGAGAGAGGGACGGCGCCTGGGAGCCCCCTGCGGCACAGACGAGCTCGGCGACGCGGTCGAGCCACTCCTCGTAGAGGCCGTCGACTGGGCAGTAGCGCAGGAGATCGTTCGCCGCGAGGAGCGAGGCCCGCACCTCCGTGGGAGCGCGGCATGCATGAGACGAAGAACCGGCCGGGGTCAGCGACGGAGTGGCGGTGCGACCGTCCTGCCACACCGACGGATGCAGCGAGGACGCCTGCTGCTCGTTCCCTGCCGGGCTGGTGGCTGCATTGGCGGCGGGGGACGGAGAACGACGAGGTGGCCCGCCGACGGGAGCCGTCTGAGCAACGCGGGCAGTGACGGCAGCCCGGCGCTCAGCTCGAGCGCGGCGAGCGTCCGCCATGGAGACGACGGAGCGACAGAGCGATGAATCAACGGAAGGGAAGCTACGACGCACCCCTACCTGGCGCGCCAAATTTCGGATGTGGGGCTCCGACAAACCCTTAAGGTTCAAACTCTGGGGTGCGCGCAAAGTCTTTTCCTCCTACTTATCCACGCCCTAGCTCGCTAAGATCTCGCGGGCGAACTCGGCGAACTCGCAACACGGAAAGACACGAGATTTATAATGGTTCGGGCCACCGTTGTGGTGTAATACCCTACTCCAGTGTGGTGGTGGTGGATTGCCTCTTGGGCTGATGATGAACAGTACAAGGGGAAGAACAGCTCCTGAGGTTGAGGTGTTCTTGTGCTTGGTGAACTGGTGGATGAGAACTCTGTGGATCAGAACTCTCCTCCTCTACTATGGTGGCTAGCTCTACTTATATAAGCCCTGGTCCTCTCCCCAAATATTGAGAGGGAAGGGAGCCAACAACGACGGGCGAATTTGAAAGGGGACAACTAGTACAAGCTATCCTGACAAAAGTGGTCTTCGCTTGCGAAAGGCTCTGGTGGTGACACCGTCTTGAGCTCCATGATGACCTCCGTCCTGCCGTCCTCTGGTCTTGGTCTCGTTGCACTGGTATGGCAACCTTTGCCTGATGCCTCGGTACTCCTCGCCTGCGCTCGCTTCCTTAGCACCAAAGAGGAAACAAGGACGCTGCGCGCGCTGGCGCCCACCTGGCGCCCGCCTGGTGCCGATCGTCATGGCTCACGTCACGAGAGCCTCGTGAGGTTTGCCCCGCCTTGATATCTCCACTCCTCGTGAGCCTGCCTGGCTAGGCCACTCCTGAGGAGGTCTTGCGTCGTCCGCCTTGTGAGGCTTGGCCCCTCGCGAGGGTCTTGGATGCCTTGTTGATGAAGATGGGCCGTACGGCCCGCTGACTTAGCCACGTCGTGGGCCACAGGCAGGCAAGTCTGGGGACCCCCGTCCCCAGAACACCGACAGCGTCACCAACGTTCTGTAGGCTTCGCAAGGGCCTCCGGCCACATGTCTCCATGTCGAGCATTCCAGAAGGAGAAGCGCAACACACTAGCTTAGTAGCACGTCAAGTGTTTCCTGAAGCAACTCCTTCTGCGACTGCCTCAGAGTCTGAAGCCAAGACAGCTGAAGACATTCTGACTGCATTAGCCGAAGAAGAAAGAGAAGCCACACCCCCAACAAGTGATCCAGTCATTCTTACAGTGAATGTGATTGTGCCCGACCCTCCAATCATTGAACAAATGGAGGTTGAAAACCCCAAGGCTGCCACCAACAAAGCCACTAAAGCCAATGACACTGTCATGGCGGAAGACAATGTGGAGCCTGAAGCTAATGGGAATGCTGAAGCTACCGTGATGCCAATCATCTCTGATGGCGCCGTTCCACCTCCAAGGCAACATACCATGGAACGTGCCGTCAATCATGAAGGTGGCTTGTCACAGTTAGATGGCCTATTATGGTTCCACCCACTGCTCCCGGGCCACAGTACGATTACCATGTGGAGCAAAGGACTCAAGTTCAGAAGCCAAAGCCACGTCTGCCAAGGCTTCCAAGTGCCGTCACACCTCAGGGCTCATTCAGTGTGCTCAGCTTCAAAGAGCACAATACTTTCTTTGACAGCGCCAAGAACCCGTACACGAAGCCCAAGATTTCCTCTGACAGATTTTGGAGCCATCATCAGCGAAGCTATTACTCATGCATCCTGTACAACCAAGACCAGATCTTTCCACACACGCGTCTAGATTGTGAGGCTATAGCTGGGCTGCCATGTCTTAAAGAGGTGAAAGCACAAGTGCTCCCTGGATGATTTTGGTAATTAATGCCAACATATCTCTTGTTGGACTAATGTTTTCATCAAGTATATTTCAGATAAGTTCAAATGGAGTGGCATGGACTAGAGGATGTGGAACCCCTTCGAGATGATAAGGACAAAGGATTGGCTCAAGCTCAAAGCTCAGGACTCTACACTTTTCATTTTAGATCCAAGATCACATTGAGTCCGTAGGAAAGCCAATACTATTAAGAGGGGATGAGGTGTTGCTTAATGGCTTGCTTGCTCAAAGTGCTCAGTGATATGCTCCAAAGCCCTCAACCACTTTCTCACATCCACATTTGTCCCAAACCAAAAGTCAAACTCGGCCCCACCAAAACTTTCTATCCGGTGCCACCGAGTTCTCTTGACATAGCCACTGCTAGAAACCCTAATCAATTCGGTCTCACTGATGGGATCTCGGTCTCACCGAGATGGGCTTGCAAACTCTCTGTTGCCTATTGCATTAATTTCGGTCTCACCGAAATATGAAATCGGTCCCACCAAGTTTGTTTGGCCAACTCTCTGTTGTGCTTATTACCCAAATCGGTCCCACCGAGTTTGTGTAATCGGTCCAACCGAGATAAGGCTTTACCCTAACCCTAGCACATCGGTCCCACAGAGTTGATCATGTCGGTCCCACCGAAATGCCTAACAGTCACATTATGAACCAAATCGGTTTGACCGAGTTTTATAATTCGGTCACACCGAGTTCGGTGATTTGTGTGTAACAGTTAGATTTTGTGTGTAGGCTATATATACCCCTCCACCCACTCTTCATTCGTGGAGAGAGCCATCAGAATATGCCTACACTTCCAACATACATTTTCTAAGAGAGAACCACCTACACTTGTGTTGAGGTCAAGATATTCCATTCCAACCACATAAATCTTGATCTCCAGCCTTCCCCAAGTTGCTTTCCACTCAAATCATATTTCTACCAAATCCAATCCTATGAGTGAGAGTTGAGTGTTGGGGAGACTATCATTTGAAGCACAATAGCAAGGAGTTCATCATCAACACACCATCTATTACCTTTTGGAGAGTGGTGTCTCCTAGATTGGCTAGGTGTCACTTGGGTGCCTCCGTCAAGATTGTGGAGTTGAACCAAGGAGTTTGTACGGGCAAGGAGATCGCCTACTTCGTGAAGATCTACCCTAGTGAGGCAATTCCTTCGTAGGCGATGGCCATGGTGGGATAGACAAGGTTGCTTCTTCGTGGACCCTTCATGGCTGGAGCCCTTCATGGACTCGCGCAACCGTTACCCTTTGTGTGTTGAAGTCTCCATCAACGTGGATGTACGATAGCACCACCTATCGGAACCACAGATAAAAATCTCCGTGTCTTCCATTGCGTTTGCACACTCAAATCCCATCCCTTTACATTCTTGCAACTTGCATGACTTACTTTCCGCTTCTCATATACACTTATCATGCTTGCTTGATATGTATTGTGAATGTTTGAACTTGTGCTAAAACTCCACTTCAACTTAAAGAATTTAAACACTGCAACTTTTATTGCTAAGAGTCTATTCACCCCCTCTAGACACTTCTTCTCGATCCTTTCAATTGGTATTAGAGCATTGGTCTCCATTTCTTTGGTTTAAACACCTTTGGAGGAAGATGGATGAGTCTACGTTGGGGAGTCTTAAACATAGAGTGCCTATACATTATGGAGAGTACTTTCATGAGTGGAAAAATGAGATGCTTGAGATTTTCAATGAATATTATTTGACCAAGTACATTACTACTCCGTGTGCTCGTATTGTTGATCCTTTGCATCCCACACCCGATGAGGATCTTGACATGATTCACAATCTTAGAACTATCAATCTTATCGTAAAAGGATTGCCTAAAAATTTGATTGCTAGCTTACCTACTCTAGATTGTGCTTACACCATATGGAGATTTCTAGAGGAATGATTCCCAAATTATTCCTTGAAAAATCTAGATGAGATTCTCCATAAGTCTATTGCCTTGAATAGGATGAGTACTAGTGATCCTAAGTTTGATGATTGTCTATTTGAGCTTTGTGATCTCATGTGTGCCAAAGGAGATGCTGGAATTATTAGCAATATCATTTCCAAAGTCATTAGAATTCATAGAGATGAACATTGTTACGGTCATACTTCTAATGAAGCACTCTCTCTAGGAATTGATCCATCACATGACACTGTTGAACATGGATACTATGACTATGATGAGGATGATGATAGTGACTATGATCTTGATGATGCGATGAGACACTTTGGTCTTATGGCTAATCTTCGCGGCTACATGGCTGGAGGAAAGGAATGGGTCCTTGATAGTGGATGTACTGATCATATGACCGGAGACAAAGATATGTTTCGTGAGCTTGCCGAAAACGACGGCCCTCGAAAGTATGTCACTTTCGGCGATAACTGAAAGGGTAGGGTGGTTGGCCTTGGTAAGGTGGCCATCTCACATGATAGCTCCATACAAAATGTTATGCTCGTTGAATCACTTGGCTACAATTTACTTTCCGTATCTAGACTTGCTGACTTTGGTTTCAACGTCCTATTTACTGAGGTAGATTGCCAAGTGTTTCGTAGAGATAATCATAAAATGGTCTTTACCCTTATCCGTAGAGGTGATCTTTACATTGTTGATTTCACTAAAAAAGGCTCAACCTAGAACTTGCTTTATTGCTAAATCTTATAAAGGATGGTTGTGGCATAGAAGGTTAGGACGTGTGGGCATGCGAAATCTTGATAAGCTTATTAAGGGTGATCATATTCTTGGAGTAAAATATGTTATATTTGACAAGGACAGACTTTATAGTTCTTGTCAAGCAGGAAAACAAGTTGGAGGAAGCCATACCGTGAAGAACATCATGACCACGAGAAGACCGCTCGAGCTACTTCACATGGATCTCTTTGGTCCTAATGCCTACAAGAGTCTCGGTGGTAACTCATTTGGTCTAGTCATAGTTGATGATTTTTCAAGGTTTAAATGGGTGTTCTTTCTTGATGATAAATCGCAGGTCCAAAAGATCTTCAAAAACTTCGCTAGGAAGGCCCAAAATCGGTTTGAACTGAAGATCAAGAAGGTTCGGAGTGACAACAGAACGGAGTTCAAGAACGCAAATGTGGATACCTTTCTTGACGAAGAAGGGATTTCACATGAGTTCTCGGCTACGTACACGCCTCAACAAAATGGAGTTGTTGAGAGGAAGAATCGGACTCTTATTGAGATGGCAAGAACGATGCTTGATGAATACAAGACTCCAAACCACTATTGGGCGGAAGCGGTTGAGACAGCTTGTCATGCAAAAAATCGCTTGTATCTTCACAAGCTACTCGGCAAGACGGCGTATGAGCTCCTCACCGGTAACAAACCCCAAGTTGGATACTTTCAAGTATTTGGCTCAAAGTGTTACATTCTTGATAAGCATCGTCATTCTAAATTTGCTCCTAAATCTCATGAGGGTTTCCTACTTGGTTATGGCTCAAACTCTCACACTTACCGTGTCTACAACAATTTCACCCGAAAGGTTGAAGAGACGGTAGATGTGAAGTTTGATGAATCTAACGGCTCACAAGTAGAGCAATTGCCAATTGATGTAGGAGATAAAGATCCTTCGGAAGCAATCCAAGACTTGTCTATTGGAAAGATCCGTCCAACGGAAGTGAAGGAGAGTACCTCATCCGTCCAAGTGGAAGCTTCTACCTCACGACAAGGTGAACCAAGAGTTGATACGGAAGCATCCACAAGTGGGACGTACCAAGATGAAGAAAACGAGGAAGTACATCAAGATGAACCTCATCAACCTCCTTCTCCACCACGACAAGAGAACGTCAACGTCAACAATGAAGAAGGCCAAGAAGAAGGACAAGATGAAGAAGATGTTCCACCCCATCCCTAGCAAAAGCTCCCACGAGTTCAAGCAAGAGTGTCAAGAGATCATGCTGTCGAACAAATCTTCGATGACATTCAATCCGGGAGAATCACTCGCTCTAAATCTCGTTTGGCTAATTATTGTGAACACTATTCATTCATCTCTAGCATTGAACTTATGAAGGTTGAAGAAGCGTTGGAAGATCCGGACTGGATAAATGCTATGCATGAAGAGCTACACAACTTTCAAAGAAATCAAGTGTGGACGTTGGTCGAGAAGCCCGACAACAATCACAACATCATTGGTACCAAAGGGTGTTTCGCAACAAGCAAGATGAAGATGGTCAAGTCATCCGCAACAAAGCTTGTCTAGTCGCCCAAGGCTACACTCAAGTCGAAGGTATGGACTAGGACATATGCCCCTGTTGCAAGACTTGAGTCCATCCGCATCTTACTTGCCTATGCTAATCACCATGATATCACTTTATACCAAATGGACATTAAAAGTGCTTTTCTAAATGGTGAAATTGAGGAGGAAGTTTATGTTAAACAACCCCGTGGCTTTGTCAATCCTAAGAAACCCGATCATGTTTACAAACTTCACAAAGCTCTTTATTGTCTTAAACAAGCTCCTAGAGCATGGTATAAATGCTTGACCAAGTTCCTTATTGAAAAAGGCTTTGAGATTGGAAAGATAGATTCTACTCTTTTCACTAAAAGGTTTAATGGTGAATTATTTGTATACCAAATTTATGTTGATGATATCATATTTGGTTCAATTAACCCTCATTTTAGTGAGAAGTTTGGAAAGCTAATGTCGGAGAAGTTTGAGATGTCTATGATGAGTGAACTCAAGTTCTTTCTTGGTATGCAAATCAAGCAAACTAAGGAAGGCACCTTTGTCTCTCAAACAAAGTACACCAAGGACTTATTCAAGAAGTTCAACATGCAAGAAAGCAAAGGTATGAAAACTCCCATGCCTACTAATGGACATCTTGATTTGACTAAAGATGGCAAACCGATTGATCAAAAGGTTTATTGCTCTATGATTGGATCATTGTTATATCTATGTGCCTCTCGTCCCGATATTATGCTAAGTGTGTGCATGTGTGCACGATATCAAGCAGCCCCCAAAGAATGTCATCTTAAGGCTGTGAAAAGGATATTGAGATACTTAATACATACACCAAATTCTTTCATTTGGTATCCTAAGAGGTCCTTGTCATGGTTCTAAGTCTGACAGTAATGTAGGGGGGTAGGTATGGAGAGGCAAGATCTTAGCTATGGAGTAGTTGTAAGCACACGAGGTTTATGAGTTCAGGCCCTTCTCAGAAGAAGTAACAGCCCTACGTCTCGGAGCCCGGAGGCGGTCGACTGGATTATAAGTGTGTAAGTTACAGGGGTGCGAACCCTTGTGCCTGTGGAGGGGGGTGGCTTATATAGAGTGCGCCAGGACCCCAGCCAGCCCACGTTACAAGGGGTTTAAGGTACATTAAGGTGGGGCGTTACTGGTAACGCCTCTAATAAAGAGCTATGGTGATCATAAAGGCTACTCAATGACCGACCGTTAGCGTGCGGAGTGGCTTTAGGTCTCCTGGTCGTCGAGTGGTTGGATCTTGGTCGAGTGATTGCTTCATGGTCGAGTGTCTTGGAGTCCTTCGAGTGGAACACCTTCAAGTCGATTGAAAGGTGATTTCTTCTAGGGATGTCCTTGGGGAGGGTAGTTTGGACAGGTCCATGACCCTACCCTAGGTACATAGCTTCATCATTAGCCCCCGAATGGATCGAGGTTTTGAATGGGGAAGGAGTTGAGGACTCGTCCGACCCATTCTTCGTGTCATGAGTATATCTTGTCTTGGATCAATGAACCTTGGTGTCGTTACCAACTTATTTTTCAGTCGCCTTGATCGATTCTTGGTTTTTGTCAAATGAGTTTATTTACTTGAAGAGCTCCGAGTGACGGTGTGGAGGAGATCTTCCATCTGTCACGTTGCTCTGCCGCTCGCGGATTTAGCGGGATACAGATTTTGGGAAGCGCGCGGGACGGAGGAGGCCATGATTCTTCCCGACTCGGTCTGTGGATGGCAGTCGACCTGGTTTTACTACAAAGACCAGCCGACGCCAGGGCAGTCGACTGGACTCCCTCCTTTTTCCATGGACCGAGTGAACAAGCCCTCCTCTTTGAAGGTGATCCCGGAGGAGAAAGCGCAGGTTAAGGTGCTGGTCGAACGAGTAGTTCAGCTTATCCGCGATGGGGTCACTGGCATGGATCTCCTGGAGATCTTCCTCCGGCGACGCATCCAGCCACTTCAAGCTCGAGACCATCCGATGTGGATGTATTCGGGAACTGAGGACACCACTCGGATCCACCCGGAGGAGGTCGAGGATGACACGCTGGAGGGGGGGGGGTTGACGGGCATCACCGGAAACAGGGACAACCCCAGGGGAGCCAGGAGAGTTCTTCCATTCGACCAGTCCCATGAACCAGACAAGGTTCGATTATGAACTTCTGATTATGATCTGGATTCACTCGCGCGGCTGTTTATGCTGCGTCGACTGACTTTTATTCTTCTTGCTTTCTTCCAGGCCCTTACCGACATGTACTCAATGCCCAACAGAGAGCAAGAGCAGGACCCGGAAGGAGAGGCGAGCAGGGGCGATAGTGGCGACTTGCACTCTGACGGGGAAGGGGACGACTCAAGTGACGAAGAAGAAGTCGAGTCACCTCCGCGCAGGGAGAGGCGATCCAAGATTGACCAAGACCGGCCGAGCGCCCGTGAAAAGGCGATTGCTCAGACTGGCCAGTCTTCAAAGCGTCCTCGGACATCTTCACCGACCCTGACTGAAAAAGTGTCAAAGCAACCCAAAGTTGCGGACCAGAAACCTCGGAAGGCGTTGCCGAAGATCAAGATTGACATTCCCGTCGCTTCTGCGTGAGTGTCTCCCTTTGTATTCACTCGACGCTCCGTGCCGCTTATTTTTTCTTGATTTAACCAGTTGAACTTTGGAACTAGCAGCGCTACTACTTCCGGGACTTCAGTTTACAGGGATGAGGATGAGGCAATGGAGGATGTAGTCGCTTCTAATTTGGGTATGATTTCTGACATTCTGTCTTCATTTGGTCGGCTCAACTGTAATATATACCATTGGGGGATGTAATTTTGGCGATTGATCTTTGAACAGCTCCTAACATTATTGACCTCCCCGATGATGACGATGAAGAGCCTGAGAGACCTTTGACAAGGAAAAATAGGAGAGCTCCTGCAGACAAGGTGCCACAGTCGATGCCGATAGCGGAACCAGTCGTTCAGGACACTGGTGATGCCAATCGGGCTTCTGTTACCTTCGCCGTACCATTGCTGAGTGCCCTGCCTTCTTCGTCGATTGCTCAAGCTCCTGTCGATCCACCTTCAGTTTTTGCCACCCATCATGTCCTAGAGGACGAATTGAGTGCTGCCAGGGAGGCCATACGCCAAGCAGGTATTATGATGGAGAAGATGAAGACGGTGTGGGACGCCAGTCAGGCTGCCTATGACGCCAGCTCGGCTCTCCAAAGCAATGTTCAGGTTAGCCGCACGTCGACTGATTTTCTTGGCTTGCTCCATACCTTGCGCTGAATTTTTGTTGTTTGAAGTTTTAGACTAGTGGGGGCACGCCGAGTGCACCCACTGGGTGTAGTCCCCGAGACTACGGTGGACTGCTGGCAGTCGACTATAGTCTTTATACTGTGTTGCTTCACTCGAATTTCTTCACTCGGTCTGGTCAGGCCATTCCGAATGGATTATTGGAACCAGTGGGGGCACGCTGAGTGCACCCACCGGGTGTAGTCCCCGAGACCGTGGTCGGCTGCTAGCAGTCGACTATGGTCTGAAGAGCTTGTTTGTTGCTGTCTTTTCTTCTCTCTTTTTTTTTGCACTTGTGCCGAAAAGGTCTCGCCAAAAGTTAACTAAACCAGTGGGGGCACGCTAAGTGCACCCACTGGGTGTAGTCCCCGAGACTACGGTGGACTGCTGGCAGTCGACTATAGTCTTAGTATTTATTGTCTTTGTAGTTTTCCTCTGTAAAATAACTCTTCCTCCCCGATTGCAGAAATCTTGTGATCTTGGAGCTCGCTTTGCTGACTTGGGGAAACAGCAGATCCAACTCAACCTCGACTTGGAACTGGCCAAGACAGAGCTGCAGAAGGCCAAGGACAATGCCAATGGTAAGACGGTTCTGTCGACTGGTTTGTCTTAAGTTTGGATTTCCTTCCGTTCTTTCTGAATTAAGCATCATTTCTTTTCAGAAAAACTGAACCAAGCTCTGGCGAAGAAGGATCAAGATCTGGCTGCTGCTCAGAAGGAGGCTGAAGATAAGACTGCTCTGGCTGAACAGAAACTGGCTTCAGTCGGCCAATTGGAAGAAGAGAACGCCAAGATGAAATCTGCCCTGGACGCGACCAACAAGGAAGTCACGCGCTTGAAGAAGGACAAGGTCGCCCTGAATGAGAAGATGGAAGGCATTGCTCACAGGAGGGATGATCTGTAAAGCTATCTGAGGAGTCTTGCCAAGAAGTTGTTCATCAAGCTTGAGGGTATATATTTTGCTTCGACTGAGTTTTTCTTCGTCGACTCGTCATACGAAAAACCGACTTATCCTTGGATTGTGCATGCAGAATTTTGCAGAGACTTTGAGGAGGAGACTGGACGGATTGAGCGAAACCTGGACCCCATCAACTCTCCTGTGAACGATGAAACCGCTATGAATCTGCTCCGACTGGAATCCCGCATCGACGGTGTTGTTGACTACTTGGCTCGACTGAAGGTCGCCACGTCAAGGACTGACACGGCACTTTGGCCAAGGGCAACGCTCCAGAGTGACCTCGAGTCACTGATGACTCGGCTTAACGAGATCCCTGGTCGAGTGCAGGAGTGGTAGAAGTCTTCCGCCCGGTGCGGTGCTGATGTGGCCCTGTCTTTGGTCCGTATCCACTATAAGGAGGTGCGAGAAGATAAGCTGGAAGCGATCAAGGTCGCCAACACCAAAAGGCATGATTTCCGATCTTTCATGGAGAATTTCATCGCTGCTGCCACTCGGATCGCCGACGGTGTCGACCTGGACGAGTTTGTCGAGCCTGCCAGCCCTCCTCCCGCGAAATAAACAAACTTTTATGTCTCACCTTAAATTTGCCTCGGAATGCCGAGTGGATTTTGTAACCGTTAAACTCTTTTGGGCTGAATGCCCGAGTACTTTGATCTGCGGTCTGGGACCTTTAGGATTTATCTGAACTTGGTTTATCGTTGAATATATTCATGACTTCTCTACCGAGTGGAACTCGTTATTCGCTTGGAATACACTTTGTGCTTGAGATGCAGTTCTGAGGTGGAAAATCCACTCGACCTGCACCTCATCGTCCTTGCGGATCGGGATGGAGCGCACGTTGTACTTGTGGCGAAGCTCCGGAGGAGAAGGTAACAGCCGTCCTACACCTCGTCGTCCTTGCGGATCGGGACGGATTTCGTACTTAGGCGAGTACTTGGACTACAGCTAAGCCTTCGAGTGGGAGGATTGCTCTCCACTCGGTAGGATTTTAAATACTTAGGCGAGTACTTGGACTGCAGCTAAGCCCCCGAGTGAGAGGATTGCTCTCTACTCGACAGGATTTGAAATACTTAGGCGAGTACTTGGACTGCAGCTAAGCCCCTGAGTGGGAGGATTGCTCCCCACTCGGTAGGATTTCAAATACTTAGGCGAGTACTTGGACTACAGCTAAGCCCCCGAGTGGGAGGATTGCTCTCCACACGGTAGGATTTCAAATACTTAGGTGAGTACTTGGACTACAGCTAAGCCCCCGAGTGAGAGGATTGCTCTCTGCTCGACAGGATTTTCAATACTTAGGCGGGTACTTGGACTGCAGCTAATGTCACACCCTGCATTTTGTAACATGTCATTTGCATTAATAAAGCATGAAAATTTGGACCAACAAAAACTTTTGCATTGTTTGGCTTTTATTTTGAAGTTGGTTTTCTCTGTGTGGTTTTTCAAGTGCTCTTTATAGTCAACTACTCCACCTTCTATACTTCATCTCCTTGTCCCAAACTTCTGCCCAATGATCATGCCATGTGTATAGAGCAATATAGTACTTTCTTACAAAAATAATTTGGCCAAAGAGTATTTTCAAAAATTAGTTTTCCAAAAACCCCCTAGATTGAGGTTTGCACTGCAAATACTTAATTAAGGGCAGTAAAAATATTTCAAAAGGTATCTTTGAAACCTATTAGATATAGGATACCCAGAAACCACAAAAATATAATTTTGAAACTTATTTTCCTATTTTATTTAATGGATTTTTCTTAAGGCCAGAAATGGTCTTAAATAGGTTAAAATTATTTAAAAGCTTTAAAAATATTTGAGAAAAATTAGGGAGACTCAATGGACATATATTTTCCATATATGTGAGTTTCAACACATGGTTATAATCAAAATATTGGACAAAACCTCCCAAAACCATTTCTGCCCATTTCAAGGATTTGAAATATTTCTACAGGAAATATTTTCATAAAAATCCAAGGAAAATCCAGCAAGTCACAAATGCATATTGTGATCACTTTGCAAAGCCTCATGTCAATTAAAGTCATTTTGGTTCACCAAAATGCCCCAAAACCCTCTCTGACCAGAATCAAATTTGATCAAGTTTGTACTACCAACTTTCCCTCCTTGACCCCAACGTTTGTGAGCATGTTCACATGACCAAATGAGGCCACTACACCAAGTGGTGCATCAAGGAGAAGTGATTTGCTCAACTAGATCTACACAAGTCTATTTCTGCTCATTTCTAGGGTTTACAAAAGTTGCATTGGCAACTTTGCCCAATTAAGCTCCAAATTGGTGGAAGGCCCTAATTATATGTGTCATTTCACCCTGTGGAGTATCATGGCAATTGGAGATCATTTGCTTGCCAAAACCCTTATCAAACACCTTCTGCCACTTTCCAAAAATTCCCCTTTTGACCACCAAAACTATTCTCCTTGAGCTGAGCTTTTTACCACAGCTCCTCCTAGACCCCTTTCACCTCTAGTAACAACGGCAAACCCACAACTCACTTATTGGAGGGGTAAAATCTCTCTCCCCCCCTCTGGACAGCCACTTTCTCTCTCTTCCTCACCTCCCTCCTCACCCCAGAGGCCATCCAGAGCATCCAATGCCTCTCCCTACTTCTTTACTCCCCCTAGAGCTACCAGACATGCTTGGTCGTGCCCACTTTTCCAAAAAAATGGCATGTCGGCCATTTGCACGCTCTGGAGCACGCTACAGTGCGCTCCCGCACTGTAGCCGCTCTCTGCCCAACGACTCCGATGGCCTCCAGCCTCCCCCGCACGCCTGCCGATGCGCGTCGGCGTCCGCAGCACGCTACGCGGTCGGCCTCCTTCTCTCTCCTCCTCCCCGCGCCTCCGCACTAGCGAACAGAGGCCGCCCGAGCGCGTCAATGGAGCGGCTCGCACGCGCGCTGCCCTAACGCTTCCCCGCTCCTTCTCTCTCTCCCTCTGGGCGTAGACCACCCCTACAAACGCCCCAGACACGACGCCCTCTTCCCCCGAGCCCTGCAGCGACGAGCATGAGCTCGCCGGCGCACGGGTCTGCTGGACCTCTCCGTCCGCCTATATAAAGGCCTCCCTGAGCTCCCCTCTCCTCACCACTCGCCCTCTCACCCCCCTAGTCGCTCCCCTGCACCCCCTGTTCCTCCCCAAAGCCGCCCGAGCTCGAGATCGAACTCGAGCTCCACCGCCTCGGGTCGCTGTCGATCTCAGGGTACGGGCTCCCTCCGCCCCTTCTCTCTCTCTCGATCTGGACTCTCCTCACCTCCCTGATCATTTCCCCTCCGTTTCCCCTCTCTTTTGCAACCGGAAACGACCGGAGCCGTCGACACCGAAGCTCCTCCGCCGCAAACCTCGTCGCCGGCGAACCCCTGCACCCCGGCGACCAACTCCGGCACCACCCGAACGGCGACACGACGAGGAGTCCAGCGGTGCCGTCACCTCACCTCGTCATGCCCGGAAACGTCGCCGGTGAGCTCGCCGCCCCACTGACCCAGGGTTGACGACGACGGCCGTGGGGCCCGTTCGTCAGTCCCTTGCCCTGACGCCTGGGCCCCGCTCGTCAGGTTTGAACCTGGCGCGCGCTTGCACTGGTGCGCTGGGCCGCCTCTCTGCTGGGCCTGCTGCCCTGCGGCTGTTCTGGCCCAGCAGGCACAGTGCCCCTTTTCTTTTTCTTTTTCTGTCTCTATTCCAAAAATTCCACAGGATTAAATAATAGTCCAAATAAATTAATTCCAATTCCTAAATTCCTAGAATATTGCAACCTATTTAATGGTGCAACTTTCATTCAAATCCAACCAACTTTTATGTACTGTTCAAATTTAAATTCAAATTTGAGCAGTTTAATCTCTGTTTGGAAATCCATATCCCCTCTTATATAACTCCAAATCCAAAACTAGGAATTTTCCCCTTCTTAGGATTCAACCTAGTATTTTACAAAAATGAGTTGACATTTTTCTGAGCACTTTGATTTTTCTGTTTTATTATTGCCTTATTTTCTCGTTATTATTTTGCGACGATAGATTGCGTTGCTGACGAAGGAGTTGGACCAGAAGACTTTGAGGACCCAGAAGACTTTGCTGAGCCAGGCAAGCAGCCCTTTGACCATGTCTATGACACCCTTTTTATGCATGTCATATAGCACTTTATTAGTGTTGCTCCGAAATCATGATGTGATGGTAACCACTTTGGTGGGTTGCCTTCGTTACTTCCTCGTTGGGACCTGCATTATGCATGACCCTACCTTCTTATGAGGGTTATCCCGGTGGGAGTAGATAGGATGCAAAAGTAGTGCTACGCAAAAGGGACGGGTATATGCAAGGTGATGGAGACAAAGTATTTTCAAAGGACTTTTCGAAAACCCCATCGGGTGCCACTTATGCCCGAGGGAGATGATGAGTTGGATAACCACTTGATGACGAAGTGGTGTACCGAGGCAAGTGTGTGTGTTGATTTAAAAAACGGATTAGATTTAAGATTTGTTGACTGTCCCAACCTTACATGCGCAACCACTCTACCCTTATATGGGAAAGGGCATTATTGATTACTTAGGCCGATACTAGCTTGGAGCCCGCATTACTAGTGACGGGGGAGAGTTGGTGCTCTCTCTCGGGACGGGGTCGTGCCAGGTAGGGCGGCCATGACTGTTTTCATAGGGCACCGGATACACTGTTGTGTCCCCTCTCAGATGTTACGATCTCGAGCGAACCTCGTATGATGTACATCATGAGGATACGGAACAACGAGTGGACTCCTTGTTAGTGTCGTCTAGGGAAAGATAGTGATCAGGTGCTTACCCCGGGTACTTGAGGTACCGCGGGATGTGGATGACACGGAAGTTCCCTGGATCTTGTGGGTAAAGTGTGCAACCTCTGCAGAGTGTAAAACTATTCGAATAGCCGTGTCCACGGTCAAGGACAGTTGGGCGGTGCTGCTTAAACTACGTCCACATGCTTACAAACCAGTGTGTGTTTGTTTGGATAAGTGGGAAGAACTACTTGGGTCAAGTCAAGGACTTGACATGAGTGAGTTGGGTTGGTGCCCACTCTATTTATGTTGATATCTGTAACCTGTCTTCATGGTTACTTGAATTCTCCTGATGCATGTCTTACAAGTTGTTGAACATGTCATTGCACTCAAAACTAGCTTTCCGCAAAAATTTACCTATATTATGCATTGTTGTATCTTGAACCAAAACATGGGTTGCTTGCGAGTACATTCAAAGTACTCATTGGCTTGCCACTGGTTATTTAGTTGGCCAGGCATGGAAGAACAGGAGTTCGAAGAAGAATTCTTTGGAGATGAACATGCGAACTAGGACGCTTCCCAGTCAGAATGCCTGTAGGGTTAAGGCAGACGGCATGGGTTCTACTTATCGACGAAGATTTCCGCTGCTTGTGTTTCATTTGATGTTCAGCCCTTAAGGCTTTATCTATGTAAGAATTGACCATAATGGTCATAATTTGTGTAAGACGGTATGTATGGATGTAAGACTCTTGTTATTCAGCTTCTGTGTGTTTAGTGAGCATTGATCTCTGGGATCACTGTACACGTGCATTCGGTGATCACGACTTATGAGTCGGGATCCCCACAGAGCTGGTATCAGAGCCATCCTGACTGTAGGAAGCCTTAGTTAGCATGGACGTTAGTTAGCTTGAGACCATCTGAACCTCTCTCCTTTTCTAAGCTTACCCACCAAAGATATATTTACCTTATTGACCTCTCCCATTCAACCTTTGTAGATGGCTGCCGTACCCGAAGACTTCCTGACCAACGAATTTCCCGTGCTTCTCGAGGATAGCCTCAAGAAGTGCCAGTTCCACCGAGCCCCCATTTTCACCTACCATGAGCACTGGATCAATGACACCGAGACGGAGTATCACGTGGAAGTGATCGTGAAGGCCAATAACTCTCCAACAAGCTGGTTCTTCGAGGGACCCTAGATGGCAACACTAGTTCTTGCCGTCGAGACGGCAACCCTCAAGGCACTCACCCGCCTTCAAGACCTCCTTCCCGAGATGGCAGACGAGATGGCAACCCGCTTCTTGCCTTATCGGAAGGAAGGTGAGGATGAGAGCAGTGCACCAGCTCCACCACTAGAAGAAGGACTTCCACTCCGATTCCAGGCCTACTTTAGCCTTTGTGCCGATAGTTTGGCACAACACTTGGCCTCGGAATCGATGGAACTCCGAAAGGAACATCATGAGACCAAGGCACTTCTTCGCCAGGCACAAGAGAAGACGGATAGGATCAAGATGGAAGGTGCTCCCCCTGGTCAGCCCGCAATCGCATACCGAGGCGGAAGACCCCCAAAGGATGGAGAACCACCACAGCAGCACCGCATGAGCGCAAAGGAATACCGCAAGCTCTTCGCACCACCGGCAAAGCGACGCCGTGTTGAGCTCCTCCACTCCCCCACCCCTTCAAGTGAAGAGGAAAGTCAGGACACCGATGATGAGGAGGAAGACCCAGAAGAGCCAGACTACGTGACCGAGCATTCCGCCACTTAGGCATCATTCGCAACCCGGATGTGCCCGTTAGTAACCCCTACGGTAGGATAGGTCGTGTACCCCTATGCGAAGTCGAGTCCTTGTAATGGCTCATATGAAACCATGTAGCGTGTGTTCGCTTTTAATGTGTTTGATGGATGTTGTGCTTTCCTACGGGAACTTGTAAGCGACTACATCACCCATTTGAATTTTAATGAATATGTTGGCCCTTTTGGCCCTCGCATGAAAACAATTAGTGTCATAGAAACCCCCTTACTAGGCATCCCATCTATATTGCTTTCCCCATCTTCCCCAATCATGAGACCTTGATCGCTCCAACAGGATGCCTGTTGTAACTCGTACTGGTACCTCTACCCAGCAACAAGAAGCCGGAGAAGGAGCCAGTCAGGACCAAACCCAAGGACAAGCTCCTCCACCACCACCACCTCCAAGCATGGACATGGCTCAGCTTCTCCAAGCCTTTCGAGAGGAACGCCAAGCCAACACTGCAGCCCTCCAGATGATTGCTCAAGCTGTCAACCGCCAGCCGGCGGGAAACGGCAATGGACGTTCCACGTTGGTGGAGTTCAAGAAGCATGCACCACCCACCTTCATCGAGACTGCTGAACCCCTAGATGCAGACGACTGGGTCCGCACCATTGAGGATCTGCTGGAACTAGTCGGATGCACTGAGGACCGTGAAAGGGTGGCATATGCTGCTCACTGTCTCGGGGGAACTGCTAGAGCTTGGTGGGATGGATTCAAGGCCATGCATGCTGAGCGAAACATCACTTGGAATGACTTCAAGGCAGAATTCCGCAAGGCCCACATTCCTTCCGGAATCATGGCCATGAAGAAGCGTGAGTTACGAGCCCTGAAGCAAGGTAGTAGCACTGTCAAGGAGTACATGCAGAAGTTTAGTGTTCTCTCAAGGTATGCCCCTGAAGATGTCAGCACTGATGCTGCCTAAAGGGAGCGCTTCATGGAAGGCCTTAACCAGACTCTGCAGTACTCGCTTGTTGTGTGTGACTGCCCGGCTTTTCCTGATCTGGTGAACAAGTCACTCATGCTTGAAGACAAGCGACGTGCTTTGGATGATACCCGTAAGCGCAAGATGATCAGCAAGGGTAGCTCCAGCAACTAGAAGCCTCGCCCGTGGCAGCCAGCCCCGATCAAGCCAACCTATCAGCAGCCAAGAGCTCCTGCACCCCGCACCAACTATCCACCTAAGCAGTATGCCAACCCCAGGCCAGCTTACAACAACCCCAAATAACAATGTCGGCAAGAACAACAACCCCAACCAAGTCACTTGCTTTGGATGTGGTCAGCCAGGGCACTACTCCAAGAATTGCCCCAACAAGAAGCCCAATGCCCCGCGCCCCAATGCGCAGAACCCGGGACAAGGCCGTGGAATGCCACTAAGGAACCAAGCTCCCCGCAACCCACCCAACAACGGCAAGGGTCGTGTGAATCATGTCACTGCTGAAGAAGCCCAGGAAGACCCGGACGTCATGCTGGGTACGTTCCTTGTCAACTCAACACCCGCAACTGTCTTGTTTGATTCTAGAGCCACGCATTCATTTGTCACCCAAAGGTTTGCATTAAAAAGTGGCATGACCCCTACACCCCTGAATAACCCTATGGTGGTACAAACCCCCGGAGCAGAGATGAGAGCCAAGATAGGATGTAAGGGAGTCGGGATTGTCATTAATGGGGTAGACTTCCTAGCAGACCTTATCATCTTAAGATCACAAGGCTTGGATGTGATCTTAGGAATGGAT
The DNA here is from genome assembly GCA_032464435.1 of Aegilops umbellulata. Classification (NCBI taxonomy): domain Eukaryota; kingdom Viridiplantae; phylum Streptophyta; class Magnoliopsida; order Poales; family Poaceae; genus Aegilops; species Aegilops umbellulata. Next base: position 307,640,236 of record CP136057.1, read on the forward strand.
TGGCTCATCAAGCACCAAGGCTTGTTAGATTGTGCCAACCGGTCAGTCACTATGACCAATGACCAAGGAGTCGAAGTAAAGTTTGCTCCCAACCCCTCCTCTGCTCGAGGCACCCAAGTCAACTGTCTGACTGAAGTTGGATTGGAGCAAGTGCCAGTGGTATGCGAATACCCCGATGTCTTTCCTGATGAGCTACCGGGAATGCCTCCTGACCGACACATTGAGTTCATCATCAAGCTCATGCCCGGAGCAGGATCCATCTATAAGAAGCCTTATAGAATGGGATCAGAAGAGTTGGCAGAGTTGAAGAAGCAACTGGAAGAGCAGTTGAGGAAAGGATTTATCCGCCCTAGTGCCTCCCCTTGGGGATCACCTGTTCTGTTTGTGGCAAAGAAGGACGGTACCATCCGCTTATGCATTCACTACCGCTCCCTCAATGAAGTTACAATCAAGAACAAGTATCCACTTCCCAAGATTGAAGATCTGTTTGATCAACTCAATGGGGCCAAGGTGTTCTCCAAGATTGACCTCAGATCTGGGTACTACCAGCTGAAAATCAGACCCCAAGATATTCCGAAGACGGCATTTGTAACCAGATATGGCCTGTATGAGTGCACGGTCATGTCCTTTGGATTGACCAATGCCCCAGCTTACTTCATGTATCTCATGAATAAGGTCTTCATGGAATATTTGGACAAGTTTGTCGTTGTCTTCATTGATGACATTCTTGTCTTCTCAAAGACGGAAGAAGAGAACGAGCAACACTTGAAGATGGTCCTAGACAAGCTTCGAGAGCACCAACTGTATGCCAAGTTCAGCAAGTGTGAATTTTGGCTGCATGAGGTTGGATTCTTGGGTCATGTTTTGACTGAATAAGGATTGTCGGTCGATCCCTCTAAGATTGAAGCCGTGACTGAATGGCAATCCCCAAGCAATGTGAAGGAAGTCAGAAGCTTCCTCGGACTCGCGGGATATTACCGCAAGTTCGTTGAAGGATTCTCAAGCATTGCCCGACCCATGACTCAGCTCTTGAAGAAGGACAAGAAGTTTGAATGGACGCTGAAGTGTGAAGAAAGCTTCCAGGAGATGAAGAAGAGATTGACCACCGCCCCAGTTTTGGCCACACCAGATATACACAAGGAGTTTGTGATATATTGTGATGCGTCAAGAACCGGACTGGGAGGTGTTCTGATGCAAGAGGGCAGAGTCGTAGCTTACCTTTCAAGGCAACTACGACCTCATGAAGAGAACTATGCTACTCATGACCTCAAGTTGGCCGCTGTAGTTCATGCCCTAAAAACATGGCGACATTACCTCCTAGGGAAACGGTGTGAGATATACACAGATCACAAAAGTCTGAAGTATATTTTCACTCAGAAGGAATTGAACATGAGGCAAAGAAGATGGCTAGAGTTGATCAAGGATTATGACCTCAGTGTTCAATACCACCCTGGGAAGGCTAATGTGGTAGCAGATGCATTAAGCAGAAAGGCTTGTACCTTGAATGCTATGCTTAAGAAAAGGCTACCCGCCTTGTATGAAGAACTTGAAAGCTTTGAGTTGGAACTGGTTGCACCAGGATTCTTAGCCAACCTTGAAGTCAAGCCTACCCTGATGGATGATATTAAGGAAGCTCAGAAGGGACACGAGAGTATTGAAGGCATTAAGAGGAAGATCAAGGCAGGGAAGGCCCCAGGATTCTCAGAGGATAAGCAAGGAATTGTGTGGTTTGGAAATCGCATTTGCGTACCCAACAAGATTGAGCTCAAGAATCTGATCTTGCAAGAAGCTCATGACACCCCGTATTCCATCCACCCCGGAGGAACCAAGATGTATCAAGACCTGAAGGAAAGATTTTGGTGGCACGGGATGAAAAGGGAGATTGCCACCTATGTTGTAAAGTGTGATGTATGCCAAAGGGTCAAAGCTGAATATCAGCGACCTGCTGGATTGCTTCAACCACTCAAGGTTCCCGAGTGGAAATGGGATAAAGTCGGAATGGATTTCATCACTGGACTACCTAGGTCAAACAAGGGACATGACTCCATCTGGGTCATAGTCGATCATCTGACTAAAGTAGCCCATTTCATTCTGGTAAAGACTACCTATGATGGCAACCAGCTAGCAACTCTATACATCAACAGAATCGTAAGCCTTCATGGTGTTCCCAAGGAGATTGTGTCAGATCGTGGAACCCAGTTTACCTCAAGGTTCTGGAAGAAGTTCCAAGAGACCATGGGGACCAGGTTGTCCTTCAGCACTGCTTTCCACCCACAGACCGGAGGTCAGACAGAACGAGTGAATCAGATACTCGAAGACATGCTCCGAGCCTGTGTCTTAGCATATGGAGCTAGGTGGGAAGATTGCCTCCCTTTTGCCGAGTTCTCCTACAACAACAGTTATGAGACAAGCCTCCAGATGGCACCATTTGAGGTGTTGTACGGACGCAAGTGCCGCACACCCCTCAATTGGCCAGAAACCGGAGAAGGACTAGTATTTGGGCCTGAAATCCTCCGTGAAGCAGAAGAGCAAGTTCAGCTAGTCAGAGAGCAACTGAAGACCGCTAAGTCCAGGCAGAAGAGCTATGCTGACACTCGTCACCGACAGGTAAACTTCCAAGTCGGAGACCATGTGTACCTGCGAGTAACTCCTCTTAAGGGAACCAAACGTTTCCACGTTAAGGGAAAGCTCGCACCAAGATTTATCGGCCCCTTCGAGATCACCGCACGACGCGGAGAAGTGGCTTACCAATTGGAACTGCCACCTGAACTATCCGATGTGCACAGTGTATTCCACGTGTCACAACTCCGGAAGTGTCTCCAAGTCCTAGACAAGCCTGATCTTTACAAGGACGTCAATCACCAAGCCATCGACCTTCAGCCCAATTTGACCTACCGCGAGAGTCCTATCTGCCTTTTGGATGAGGCTGAGCGGCGCACTCGAAGCCGCACGATCAAGTACTTCAAGGTCCAGTGGAGCAACCACACTGAAGCAGAAGCAACCTGGGAGCATGAAGACTACCTCAGATCCGAGTTTCCATATCTCTTTAAAGCCTAGTTTAGGAATCTCGGGGACGAGATTCTTGTAAGGGGGTAGGTCTGTCACACCCTACATTTTGTAACATGTCATTTGCATTAATAAAGCATGAAAATTTGGACCAACAAAAACTTCTGCATTATTTGGCTTTTATTTTGAAGTTGGTTTTCTCTGTGTGGTTTTTCAAGTGCTCTTTGTAGTCAACTACTCCACCTTCTATACTTCATCTCCTTGTCCCAAACTTCTGCCCAATGATCATGCCATGTGTATAGAGCAATATAGTACTTTCTTACAAAAATAATTTGGCCAAAGAGTATTTTCAAAAATTAGTTTTCCAAAAACACCCTGGATTGAGGTTTGCACTGCAAATACTTAATTAAGGGCAGTAAAAATATTTCAAAAGGTATATTTGAAACCTATTAGATATAGGATACCCAGAAACCACAAAAATATAATTTTGAAAGTTATTTTCCTATTTTATTTAAAGGATTTTTCTTAAGGCCAGAAATGGTCTTAAATAGGTTAAAATTATTTAAAAGCTTTAAAAATATTTGAGAAAAATTAGGGAGACTCAATGGACATATATTTTCCCCTTCTTAGGTTTCAACCTAGTATTTTACAAAAATGAGTTGACATTTTTCTGAGCACTTTGATTTTTCTGTTTTATTATTGCCTTATTTTCTCGTTATTATTTTGCGACGATAGATTGCGTTGCTGACGAAGGAGTTGGACCAGAAGTCTTTGAGGACCCAGAAGACTTTGCTGAGCCAGGCAAGCAGCCCTTTGACCATGTCTATGACACCCTTTTTATGCATGTCATATAGCACTTTATTAGTGTTGCTCCGAAATCGTGATGTGATGGTAACCACTTTGGTGGGTTGCCTTCTTTACTTCCTCGTTGGTACCTGCATTATGCATGAACCTACCTTCTTATGAGGGTTATGCCGGTGGGAATAGATAGGATGCAAAAGTAGTGCTACGCAAAATGGACGGGTATATGCAAGGTGATGGAGACAAAGTATTTTCAAAGGACTTTTCGAAAACCCCATCGGGTGCCACTTATGCCCGAGGGAGATGATGAGTTGGATAGCCACTTGATGACGAAGTGGTGTACCGAGGCAAGTGTGTGTGTTGATTTCAAAAACGGATTAGATTTAAGATTTGTTGACTGTCCCAACCTTACATGCGCAACCACTCTACCCTTATATGGGACAGGGCATTATTGATTACTTAGGCCGATACTAGCTTGGAGCCCGCATTACTAGTGACGGGGGAGAGTTGGTGCTCTCTCTCGGGATGGGGTCGTGCCAGGTAGGGCGGCCATGACTGTTTTCACAGGGCACCGGATACACCGCTGTGTCCCCTCTCGGATGTTACGATCTCGAGCGAACCTCGTATGATGTACATCGTGAGGATACGGAACAACGAGTGGACTCCTTGTTAGTGTAGTCTAGGGAAAGATAGTGATCGGGTGCTTACCCCGGGTACTTGAGGTACTGCTGGACGTGGATGAGACGGAAGTTCCCCGGATCTTGTGGGTAAGGTGTGCAACCTTTGCAGAGTGTAAAACTATTCGAATAGCCGTGTCCACGGTCAAGGACAGTTGGGCGGTGCTGCTTAAACTACGTCCACATGCTTACAAACCAGTGTGTGTGTGTGTTTGGATAAGTGGGAAGAACTACTTGGGTCAAGTCAAGGACTTGACATGAGTGAGTTGGGTTGGTGCCCACTCTATTTATGTTGATATCTGTAACCTGTCCTCATGGTTACTTGAATTTTCCTGATGCATGTCTTACAAGTTGTTGAACATGTCATTGCACTGAAAACTAGCTTTCCGCAAAAATTTACCTATATTATGCATTGTTGTATCTTGAACCAAAACATGGGTTGCTTGCGAGTACATTCAAAGTACTCATTGGTTTGCCACTGGTTATTTATTTGGCCAGGCATGGAAGAACAGGAGTTCGAACAAGAATTCTTTGGAGACGAACATGCGAACTAGGACGCTTCCTAGTCAGAATGCCTATAGGGTTAAGGAAGATGGCATGGGTTCTACTTATCGACGAAGATTTCCGCTGCTTGTGTTTCATTTGATGTTCAGCCCTTAAGGCTTTATCTATGTAAGACTTGACTGTAATGGTCATAATTTGTGTAAGACGGTATGTATGGATGTAAGTGTCGGATCACGGGTTCCGGCAGACCCTTAAGGTTCAAACTCTGGGGTGCGCGCGGAGATCGTGCCCTCTACCTCTCCGTCTCGCAAAGAACTAACTACGAGAAGAACAACACAAGGGACACAGGGTTTATACTGGTTCAGGCCACCGATGCGGTGTAATACCCTACTCAAGTGTGGTGGGTGGATTGCCTCTTGGGCTGATGAGGAAGAACAGTACAAGGAAGAACAGCCTCGTGAGGGTGTGTTCTTGGCTAGGGGATGAACTGCTAGGGGAGTTCGATCGCCCTTCTCTCTCTCTCTAGACGCCGGATTAGATGCTGAATCAGGTCCCTTGGTACTCGATCCGATTGCCTCTACCCTGGGGGTGGCTAGTCCTATTTATAGGCAAAGGCCCTGGGCCTCTTCCCAAATATTGAGCGGGAAGGGCGCCAACAATTGGCCAATTTGAAGGGGAACATCTGGTACACTTATCTTGACTAAAGTTGGTGTTCGCCTGCCAAAGGCCCTGTGGTGACGCCGTCCTGGGCTCCATGGTGACCTCCTTCCCACCGTTGGACTAGTCTTGGTCTCGTTGCACCGAAATGGGTGCCTTTGCTTGATCCTCTCGCCTGCGCTTGCCCCATTTGCACCAAAGAGGAAAGGGAGACGCTGCGCGGGCTGGCGCCCGCCTGGCACCCTTGGTCGTCATGGCTTGCGTCATGGGAACCTCGTGAGGTACCCCACCTTGATCTCTCCGCCTCCTCGCGAGCCAGCCTAAGGAGGCCGTGCTTGAGGAAGCGCCATGTCGTCCGCCTCGCGAGGCCTGGCCCCTCGCGAGGGTCTTGAGCCTTGTGCTGATGAAGATGGGCCATGCTGGGCCCCCATTTGAGCCACGCCGCAGGCTGCAGGCAGGCAAGTCTCGGGACCCCCGTTCCCAGAACGCCGACAGTAGCCCCCGGGCCCAAGGCGCGCACGGACTTGGCCGTGCCGAGAGGCGAAAGGGCAAGGGCGAAGCGCCGCGGGCCCTAACAGCCTGCGGCCTTGGGCGCCGCATGGCGGTTGATTGGACGTAGGCGATTTTGCAACTGCGCAAGTTATTAAAGGCGTGGCATCTGCTCGGGCTTTGTTCTTCTCCTTCGCTGCTCAGATCCCCTTTCTTGCGCTTCTCCTCCCTTCCTCCAAGCTTCCAGATCTGCTCCACCTGCTCGACCCAGGTAGCCATGGCGCCTCGCCGGGCCCCGGCCGAAGCTTGGTTCTCGCCTGCTTTGGACTCGCCCAACGTGTCGGAGGCGAGCCTCGCCCTACTGCACCGGATGGCCGCGGCGCAGGGCATTGACGGGGCGCAGATGTTCAAGGTCGGCTCCGATGCCCCTGAAGGCCAAGGGAGCACCTTCTATCCTTTCTTCGTGAGCTCCATTACAGCGGGCCTGGTGCCCCCTTTCTCTGAGTTCTTCCTCGCCATCCTCCATCACTACAACTTGCAAGCTTTGCATCTCCACCCCAACTCCGTCCTTCTCCTGGCGATCTTCGCCTACTACTGCGAGGCGCATGTGGGGGTGCAGCCTTCAGTGGCCTTGCTGCGCCACTACTTCTACCTCCGGACCTCCAAAGGTTCCCCTTCTGCATGCGCGGGCTTCGTCGCGTGCGGCAACTCCATGGCCATCTCAAACCCGGGGAAGAGGATCGAGGGCTTTCGGAGCAAGTGGGTACTGGTTGACGCCGGGCGCGTCCACCCTCGGTTGACCCTTCCCACGGAGCCGCCCGTGAGTTCGAGCGACTGGTGCCGAGCGGAGCTCATGGATCCCCGCGCGAAGTCGATGCTGGCGAAGATGGACGCCGATCTGAAGCTAGCCAACATGGCGACGGCGAAGCTGACCGGGGCGTCGCTGCTAAGGGAGTTCCTGGAGCACCAGCTGGCTCCACTTCGGCAGTACTCTCCCCCGATGTGGAGGCCTCATCCGAGCCCCGCAGCCGTGGGCGAAGAGGACGTGACTGCGGTCCTCCAATCCCTGGTCGGGGGCGAGGTAGCAAGGCTGGAGGGCGCACCTTCGCCCCTGTTCCTCCACGACGATTGGGAGCAAGCGGTGAAGTCCATGCCCGTCTTCAACAGGGACGGGCTCGTGCCCGTGGTGGCTCCCGAGAATCTGGTGGATGTGTCTTCCGGCGACTCCAGCGGAGGAGCGGGCGAGGAGGAGCGGGAGGGAGGTCCCGACTCCGAGGCGACTGACGGAGAGTCTAGGGCTCCCCCGCTCCAGCGCAAGCCCCGCGCTCTCCGCCTTTCGCTGAGCGATGATGACGATGACGACGACGTGCTGGGCAGCGGGAGCTCGCCCCCGGTCCTGAAGAAGGGCAGGACCGGGTTGATCCCCCGCGGGTCCGCCCTGACTCCGAGGCAAACCGCCGACGCGCCTTCTGCTTCCGAGGTCGACCCCTCCAGCCGGCTCTCCGGCTTCAAGTTTGGCAGGAGACCGCTGGAGCTTTCTGGCGACGACCTGTAAGTGCTTGACCCTTGATCCCTGGTTTCTTGTTCCGCTGACAAGGCTTGACGATTAATTCTCCTGAGCAGGCTGGCGCCCGCGGCGAAGAAGCTGAAGGGAGCTCCTGAGGCCCCAGCTGCGGCGACACCTCCACCTGCAGGGGAGGATGACCGCGACGCACGGGCTTCTCCTTCCCACTCGTCCTTGCGGAGCTTGGCCAAGCTGGCCGGGGCGTCAACCCCCGTGGCTCAAGTGACCTCCGAGGTGCTCTTGTCTGGCGCTGCTGCTACGGCAGGGGAGGCACGGCGGACTCCATCTCGGGATACTGCGGCCTCGCCTCCGCTACCTTCTCCTCCCGTTCCGCCGGCCGCTGGTTCCGCGACTCCTCCTGCCGCCCTGAAGCGCACTGATGCTTCTCCGCCTTCTTCTTCCATCTTCGAGCGGGCTGTTGCTGGACTGGACCGGCTGCGGCAGGATCTTCTAGGCGCTGACCCTCGCCTGGTGGCCGGGCGCCTGGAGCTAGCCTCGGGGTGGATTCGCTCCGACGCCTCGATTCGGGCAGCGCTGGTTCAGGCCTCAACGGCCTGTGACAGGGAGAGGGAGGCCACCCTCGAGGCGAAGGCTGCCCGTGACGCGGCCCTTAGAGAGGCGGTTGGCATCCGCGGCCGCTGCAAGGAGCTGGAGGACGAGTTGCAAGGCCTGCGGGATCAGCTTGCAAAGGAGACCCGCCTTCGCCAAGAGCAGGAGAAGGGGGTGAAGGCTCGCGAGGCGGCGCTCAAGGACCGGGAGGCGAAGCTCAAGAAGCACCGCAACCACCTAGGCGCGTTGAAGAAGGAGCTGGAGACGACGAAGGACGAGCTGGACGCCAAGGCCCGGGTCCTTGCCGAGGATCGCGTGGCCTTCGCGGATATGGAGAGGGATGCCCGCGCTTCACTGAAGACGCTTTACGAGAGTGGCCTGGATAGCCCGCTGGCTAGTGACGGGGACGGCCCCGCCAAACTGCTTCCCTTCTTGGTGAAGGCTCTTGGAGATGTCGCCCTTGGACTCGCCCCCACGGCTGAGGCCGAGGCACGAGTCCTGTCTTCTGCTGCACTAACGCGGGTCTTCGCCCATGTCTACTTTCGCGATCCTAGCGCCGACCTTGACAGCCTGCTGGAGCCGGTGAGCGGCGAGGGCGCCGCTGCCGCTGTCGAGGCCGTGAAGGGACGCGCAGAGGTGCCGCTAGGGAAGTTCCGGGCCTTCAGCACCAAGCTGAAGCGAGGCGCTGCCGGCCCCACTACCCCACAAGGCGAAGCTACTCCACGCGACTCTGCTGCCGACAAGTGACTCCGCTATCGTTCCTGTCCTTCTTTCGATTCCTGCACATGCACGACGCCTCGGGGAGGCATTTAAATTTGCGTTTGGTACCAAGGTGACAGTATGGGTTGTAATATTTACTTTTAAGTTCCTTGAATTTTATGTTCCCCTTCCCTACTTGCTTATGTTCTACGCCGGCAGAGCCCAGCCACGCGCATGCCTCACCCAGCATCAGCCCCGACCGGAAACCAGGACGGGACCAAAGGAATGAGGGGCCACGTGACAAGTTAGGCTCCTGAGTCGCGATGCTCAGGAGTCCCCCTTGGCGCACGAACAACAAGTAGGGGAGCGCGATGTAGGTGCGTTTCCCGTTCTACGTCTGCAGAGCCCGACCCCGCGCGTACCTCACCCAACATAGCCTTTCGGAACTAAGGAGTGAGGGGCTACGGAGCCAGTTAGGCTCCTGAGTCGCGATGCTCAGGAGTCCCCCTTGACGTGCGAATAGCATGAGATGGAATGTAGGCGGGGCTACCGTTCTACGTCTGTAGAGCCCGACCCCGCGCGTACCTCACCCAGCATAGCCTTACGGAACTAAGGAGTGAGGGGCTACGGAGCCAGTTAGGCTCCTGAGTCGCGATGCTCAGGAGTCCCCCTTGACGCGCAAACGGCCTTCGTACCTTGGCCTCGCTCGGGGAGAGACGCGCGATGAAACCAGGCCCGAGGGGCCTGGCTGGGGCGTACGGCTGAGCGTGACCCAGTCATAGCCCCCGTGCCCAGCCCCCTCGCGCGGCGCTCCCGGGGGAGGCATTGCGATGAGGCCGGCCACTGAGGTCGGGGCTCCCTGAGGTTAATGCGGCCCGGAGGCCACCCTCAGTTGTTTATCACCAGCGCGGAGCATAGCGCTTCCGTATGTGTACGGGCATAGCCGCTCCTCGGCAGTGTCGCCAGCCAGCGCGGAGCATGGTGCTTCCACTGGTAGGTGGGAGGGGGCTCCCCTCCGGGAGGAGCCCCCGGGACGTGTACAGCCCCGTCCTGACACGTGGCTGGCACGGTAGAGCTAGGTGAGGTGTATCTGGGCACCCGTGAGCCAGCGCGGGACTCACGAGGACCTACCTCTAGGCGGGTTGCGCCTGGCACTGGGCCGTATCTTGAGATGTGTTCCTGCAAAATCTGGTTAGATGCTGGCACTCTACGTCCTCGGGTCCCAGCCCTCGAGCTTGTCTCAGCCGTCGCTGGTATGCCAGGTCGGGATGCCGTGGACAAGGCCAGAGGGTGAGGGCTGGAGAGCCAGTAAGAGCCCTGAGTCGCGATGCTCAGGCAACCCCCCTTTAACGTGCAAGTGGTCGACATGAAGAAGAAAAGGTGCCGTGGACGGCATCAAGTAATCAAGCATGATGCATAATTGGAAATAAACGCGGAAGGGATACATACCGCTGGGCCTAGCCCGAGTGGCCTGGGGATGATGCAGCCCAAGGGGCGCCCCCAGCAAAGCAAGCTAGCGACTGAAAAGATAAAAAGGGATACATGCCACAGGGACGGACCCACGCGGCCTGGGAATGACGCAACCCTGGGAGGGCGCTCCCAGCTGGGAATGAAACTTGAAAGATGTCACCTGAAGATGTCGTCGGTGCAGTGGTGTTGGTGCAGCAGACTCGGTGGGCTGCGGAAGCCGATCCTCTCGAGCCCCCAGACCCAGGGGCCTCGGGAGGCTCCGGAGGCACTGGCGGCTCCTCGTGAGCAGCCTCCATCTCCGCCAGGGCCATGGAACGCCTGTCTCCTTGCGCCTCCAAGACGCTCCTCATGAGGCGCTGGTACGCCGCAGCCACGCTCGGCAGGCCATAAGGCATGCGAACATAGCTGTGGGGTGGTCCTCCGCAGCGCCCCACTTGTGAGGGCCAGAGGCGCTCCGCCGGGGTGATCCGGTTGAGCCCTGGTATGTCGATGCAGACGCGCAGCCCACCATCCTCGCCTGGATGGGGAGCCACAACAGGCGGGCGACGGCAACCTCTCATGATCCTTGACTCCTGTAGTTCTTGAATGGCCTTGCTAACAAACTCCTGCTGGTCCGACCTTCTTTCCCTGGCTTCCTTTCGAGGGAAACGTGCTTCGAAACACGCCTCCACATGGTGCCCAAGCGCCTCCCTCATGACCTTGGCTAGGTCGGTGGCCCTCCAGGTGAGAGCCCCCGAGCCCTGTGTGAGGAGGGCGCGCTTTCCTATGCGATTGAAGGAGGATCCCCCTGGGCAGACGCGGGCCTTGAAGGGCCTGCCTCCTGAGGGGCTGAGCCTGACGTCGTCTTCTTATTCTTGGGGGTGGTCTCAGGAAGCCTCCTGCTTCCGCGATCTGGGTCTTCTAGTGACGCGACCTGAAAGGCTCGCTCCAGGGTACACACTGCGTCCTTCTCTTGACAGGGCACCGTGATGACGCCGCCGCTTCCTGGCATCTTGAGGACGTTGTAGCCGTGGTGAGTCACGGCCATGAACTTGGCCAGTGCCGGGTACCCGAGGATGGCGTTGTACGGCAGGAGGATGTGGGCGACGTCAAAGTCGATGAGCTCGGTGTGGTAGTTGTTGCGGGCCCCGAAGGTGACTGGGAGGCGGAGAAGGGCTTGGTTGGCTGAAGCTGGTCATAGGGAACTTGGAGGCTGTTGATTGTTTCCACGGACAAGACATTGAGCCGTGCCCCTCCGTCGATGAGGGTCCTGGTGACCAGAACGTTGCTGATGACTGGGGAACAAAGCATTGGGAGGGCTCTGGCTGTGGCCGCGCACTTGAGCTGGTCTGCTAAGCTGAACGTGATGACGCAGGCCGACCACTTAAGGGGACGCGTTGCTTCGAGCTTGGGAAGAACTGCATTCACTTCGCGAGCAAACTGCTTGAAGACACGTTGTAAGGCTGGGGCTTGAGCTCCGCCCAGGATGCAGGCGATTGCGCGAGGCTCTTGGAAGCCCCCAGCCCCCTCGTCTTGGTGGCAGTCTTCATTCCTTCTTGGCTGAGGCGGCAACGGCGGCAGGCCTGGGTTGCCATGAGGGCGATCCTCACGAGGCTGGTCCCTCCAGTCCCCCTCGCGAGGCGGGTCACGCCAGCGGTCCTCGCGAGGTTGGTCACGCCAGCCTTGACGTGGGCCACGATCTTCCCAGCGTCCCGGGTTCCTTCCTCCTCCTCGGCCGTAGCCCCAGTCAGCACGGTCGGGGCGTCGGCCGACTCTTCCTTCTCGCATGGCGCGGAGTTCTTGGCATTCATTGGTGTTGTGGGTGTGGAGGTCGTGGTACACATAGTACCGGCTTCCCCTGGAGGATTCGGGCAGATCCTTGCCCTGCTTGGTGTCCGGCTCTGCCGCAAGCACGACAGCCCCCTTGCGCTTCACGTCCTTGGCCTTGGACTTCTTCTCTTCTGGGTCTGCGGCAGGCAGCTCGAGGAGGGAGAGGCGTCCCTCCTCAGCCCTGGCGCACTTGGTCACCAGGTTGAACAGCTCCAGGGAGGTGCAGAGGTCTTCATGCATAGCCAACTCCTCCTTCATCTTGACGTCGCGCACGCCATTGGAGAAGGCCGATATGATGGCTTCCTCGGACACCCTGGGGATCTTGAGGTGCGCACTGTTGAAGCGCTGGATGTACTTTTGTAGGGTCTCTCCAGGTTGCTGCTTGATGCGGCGCATGTCGCTCACGGCGGGAGGCCGGTCACGGGTACCTTGGAAGTTGGCGATGAAGCGGGTACGCATCTGGTCCCAGGAGGAGATTGTGCCTGGGGCCAGGTTCAGGAGCCAAGTGCGAGCACCTTCCTTCAGCGCCATGGGGAACCAGTTCGCCATGACCTTTTCGTCCCCGCTGGCAGCTTCGATTCCCAGCTCGTAAAGCTGGAGGAACTCTGTGGGATCAGTCGTGCCATCGTAGCGAGGGGGCAGGTCCGGCTTGAACTTGCCGGGCCATGCGACTCCGCGCAGCTCGGCGGTGTAGGCGCGGCAGCCAGCGGTGACCGCAGGAGGTTTTGGTTGACGGAGAGCTTGGCCTTGCGGGTCCCCTTGCGCCGCAACTGGGAGCAGCGCGGGGTCTTGACGTGCCGGAGCTGGAGCGGGGTCTCGGCGAGCCGGGGCTGGGAGCGCCCGGGCGGCCTCTTGCGGTCGCGGGACTTCTTGGCAGCTCCGTTCCTGCTGGGCCGGCGCACGACGGAGCGGGTTCCGCCCAGGAGCTGCTCGCCTTGGGGCCATGGCATCTTCTTGGAAAGGAGGCGGCTCGAATGCCCCCGGGGCTTCATTGCCCACGCGGGGCGGAGTGCGGCGCAGCGGTGCGGGAGGCGCGGGGGAGCCCCCTGCTGCGCGGACGAGCTCGGCGACGCGGTCGAGCCACTCCTCGTAGACGTCGTCGACGGGGCGGTAGCGCAGGAGCTCGTTCGCCGCGATGAGCGCAGCTCGAGCCTCCAAGGGTGCGCGAAGCGCGTGCGACAAAGAACCGGCCGGGGTGAGCGACAGAGTGGCGGTGCGGCCATCCCGCCGCACGGACGGGTGCTGAGAGGATGCTTGCTGCTCGTTCCCCGCCGGGCCGGTGGCGGCGTTGACGGCGGGCGACGGGGAACGACGAGGACGCCCACCGACGGGGCCGTCTAGACGGCGCGGGAAGCGATGGCGGCCTGGCGCTCGGCGCGGGCCCGACGAGCGTCAGACATGGATGCGACGGTCGGAGGAGAGCGGAGCGGTGGAAGACAGATTCCGGCGCACCCCTACCTGGCGCGCCAAACATCGGATCACGGGTTCCGGCAGACCCTTAAGGTTCGAACTCTAGGGTGCGCGCGGAGATCGTGCCCTCTACCTCTCCGTCTCGCAAAGAACTAACTACAAGAAGAACAACACTAGGGACACAGGGTTTATACTGGTTCGGGCCACCGATGCGGTGTAATACCCTACTCTAGTGTGGTGGGTGGATTGCCTCTTGGGCTGATGAGGAAGAACAGTACAAGGAAGAACAGCCTCGTGAGGGTCTGTTCTTGGCTAGGGGATGAACTGCTAGGGGAGTTCGATCGCCCTTCTCTCTCTCTCTAGACGCCAGATTAGATGCTGAATCAGGTCCCTTGGTACTCGATCCAATTGCCTCTAGCCTGGGGGTGGCTAGTCCTATTTATAGGCAAAGGCCCTGGGCCTCTTCCCAAATATTGAGCGGGAAGGGTGCCAACAATTGGCCAATTTGAAGGGGAACATCTGGTACACTTATCCTGACTAAAGTTGGTCTTCGCCTGCCAAAGGCCCTGTGGTGACGCCGTCCTGGGCTCCATGGTGACCTCCTTCCCACCGTTGGACTGGTCTTGGTCTTGTTGCACCGAAATGGGTGCCTTTGCTTGATCCTCTCGCCTGCGCTTGCCCCCTTTGCACCAAAGAGGAAAGGGAGACGCTGCGCGGGCTGGCGCCCGCCTGGCACCCTTGGTCGTCATGGCTTGCGTCATGGGCACCTCATGAGGTACCCCACCTTGATCTCTCCGCCTCCTCGCGAGCCAGCCTAAGGAGGCCGTGCTTGAGGAAGCGCCATGTCGTCCGCCTCGCGAGGCTTGGCCCCTCGCAAGGGTCTTGAGCCTTGTGCTGATGAAGATGGGCCACGCTGGGGTCCCATTTGAGCCACGCCGCAGGCCGCAGGCAGGCAAGTCTGGGGACACCCGTTCCCAGAACGCAGACAGTAAGACTCTTGTTATTCAGCTTCTGTGTGTTCAGTGAGCATTGATCTCTGGGATCACTGTACACGTGCATTCGGTGGTCACGACTTATGAGTCAGGATCCCCACAGCTAAGCCCCCGAGTGAGAGGATTGCTCTCCACTCGGTAGGATTTTAAATTCTTAGGCGAGTACTTGGACTGCAGCTAAGCCCCGAGTGGGAGGATTGCTCTCCACTCGGTAGGATTTTAAATACTTAGGCGAGTGCTTGGACTGCAGCTAAGCCCCCGCGTGGGAGGATTGCTCTCCACTCGGTAGGATTTTAAATACTTAGGCGAGTGCTTGGACTGCAGCTAAGCCCCCGAGTGGGAGGATTGCTCTCCACTCAGTAGGATTTTAATTACTTAGGCGAGTACTTGGACTGCAGCTAAGCCCGAATGGGAGGCTGGCTCACCACTCAGTAGGATTTTCAAACACTTAGGCGAAACGGGTTCGCAGCTAAGCCCCCGAGTGGGAGGCTGGCTCACCACTCGGTAGGATTTTAAAACACTTAGGCGAAACAGGTTCGCAGCTAAGCCCCCAAGTGGGAGGCTGGCTTACCACTCGGTAGGATTTTTTTTACAAACTTAGGCGAAACGGATTCGCAGCTAAGCCACCCACTGGGGGATTTCGCATGCAAACAAAAGCAACAACAATCACTAGGAAAATTATAACACTCTTGTCTTTGATAAATAAACTACAGAGGTATCTCTTATTACATCTCATCCGAGTGAGTGCTTAAGTGTAAAAGGGGCGGAGTAGCTCCGCGTTCCAAGCTCGTGTCTCATCAATCTGGGGATCGACATTGTAAAGGTGGTACACTCCATTGTGGAGGACTCTGGTGACGATGAAGGGACCTTCCCAAGTAGGAGCGAGCTTGTGTGGTTTCTGTTGATCCACTCGGAGGACCAAGTCTCCTTCTTGGAAGGTTCGACTCTCCACATTTCTGGCATGGAATTGACGCAAGTCTTGCTGATAGATGGTCGACCGGATCATGGCCATTTCTCTTTCTTCTTCCAGGAGGTCGACTGCGTCCTGCCGGGCTTGTTCTGGTTCATCTTCAGAGTAGAGCTCGACTCGGGGTGCATTGTGAAGCAGGTCACTTGGCAAAACTGCCTCAGCTCCATAGACCAGAAAGAATGGGGTTCTTGCAGTCGACAGGTTCGGGGTGGTCCTCAATCCCCAAAGAACCGATGGAAGCTTGTCGACCCATGCGCCTGCTGCGTGCTTGAGATCGCGCATCAGTCGGGGTTTCAGCCCTTTGATAATCAGACAGTTTGCCCTTTCCGCTTGTCCATTCGACTGGGGATGAGCAACTGATGCGTAGTCAACTCGTGTGCCTTGAGAGGCGCAAAAAGCTCTGAACTTGTCCGAATCAAAGTTTGACCCATTATCAGTGATGATGCTATGCGGAACTCCATATCTGAATATCAACTCTCTGATGAAACTGATAGCAGTGCAGGTATCAAGATTCTTGATAGGTTTAGCTTCAATCCATTTGGTAAACTTGTCGACTGCCACTAGCACATGAGTGAAGCCATTCCTGCCCGTTCTTAGAGGTCCAACCATATCCAATCCACAAATAGCACAGGGCCAGACTAGTGGGATGGTCTTCAGGGCTGACGCGGGCTTGTGCGACATATTGGAGTAAAACTGGCATCCTTCACATTTGTCGACTATCTCTTTCGCCATTTCATTTGCTCTTGGCCAGTAAAATCCCGCTCGGTATGCTTTAGCCACAATGGTCCGAGAGGACGCATGATGGCCACAGGTCCCCGAGTGGATATCATCAAGAATTATTTGACCTTCTTCTGGCGTTATACACTTCTGGCTGATTCCAGTCGCGCTTTCTCTATACAACTGTCCCTTTATGACGGTAAAGGCCTTGGATCGACGGACGATCTATCGAGCATCTTCTTCGTCTTCCGGGAGCTCCTTCCTTAGGATGTACGCGATGTATGTCATCGTCCAGTCGGAAGTGATGACCAAGACTTCCATGATCAGGTCGACCACTACTGGAACCTCAACTTCAGTCGGATCCGTGGCACTTTTAGGCTGCGGGGCTTCTTGAGTGAATGGATCTTCTTGAATTGATGGTGTGTGGATGTGTTCCAAAAACACATTGCTGGGAATGGCTTCTATCTTGGAACCTATTTTTGCCAAATCATCAGCTTCTTGATTTTTCAGTCGGGGTATGTGATGAAGCTCCAACCCCTCGAATTTCTTCTCTAGCTTTCTCACCGCATTGCAATAACCAGTCATGGCTGGACTTCTGACGTCCCACTCCTTCACCACCAAATCTGAGTCGCCATAGACCATGAGGCGGCGGACGCCGAGTGAAATGGCCATGCGCAACCCATACAAAAGTGCTTCATATTCTGCTTCGTTATTGGAGGAATCAAAGTGAATCTGGAGAACATATCTGAGCTTATCTCCTTGGGGGGAAACCAATACTACCCCAGCACCGGAACCATTCAACATCTTAGACCCATCGAAGAACATGGTCTAGTGCTCCGAGTGAACTTGAGTCGGTAGCTGCTGTTCAATCCACTCGGCGACGAAATCTGCTACTGCTTGGGACTTGATAGCTTTCTTTGCCTCAAACTGGATATCTAGGGGAAGGAGTTCAGTCACCCATTTTGCCACTCGACCAGTTGCATCTCTGTTGTGCAGAATCTCTGACAATGGAGCGTCGCTGACGACTGTAATGGAATGGTCGGAGAAGTAATGTGCAACCTTCTTCATGGTCATATAAATCCCATATACAAGCTTCTGGTAATGGGGATATCTTTGTTTTGATGGAGTCAAAACTTCAGAAACGTAATATACTGGGCGCTGAACTTTAAAGGCTTTTCTTTCTTCTTCCCGCTCGACCTTAAGTACTGTACTGACGACTTGTCCCGTGGCTGCAATGTAAAGCAGCAAAGGCTCCTTGCTGATTGGGGCAGCAAGCACCGGCTAGGTGGAGAGCATAGCTTTTAGCTCTGCAAACGCTGCATCAGCTTCCCGAGTCCACTCGAACTTGTCTGACTTCTTCATCAGTCGGTAAAGAGGCAATGCCTTTTCACCGAGATGAGAGATGAATCGACTTAAAGCGGCCAAGCAACCAGTAAGCTTCTAGACGCCGTGCACACGCACAGGACGTTTCATCCGGAGTATAGTACCGACTTTTTCTGGATTGGCGTCGATTCCCCGCTCGAAACGAGAAAACCGAGTAACTTTCCGCCAGGGACTCCGAGTGTGCACTTTGATGGATTAAGCTTGGTATCATACCTTCTGAGGTTGGAAAAGGTTTCAGCAAGGTCAGTCAGCAGGTCGGAACCCTTCCGTGACTTGACCACAATATCATCCATGTATGCTTCCACATTCCGACTGATTTGAGTGAGCAAATACTTCTGAATCATCCTCATGAACGTGGCTCCGGCATTCTTGAGGCCGAATGTCATGATAACATAACAGAAGCACCCGAATGGAGTGATGAAAGCTGTTTTGATCTCGTCGGGTCCATATAGACGGATCTGATGGTACCCGGAATAGGCGTCTAAAAAAGACAGTCGCTCACATCCCGCAGTCGAGTCGACTATCTGGTCGATGCGGGGGAGAGGAAAATGATATTTCGGGCAGGCCCGATTGATATGTTTAAAGTCAATGCACATGCGAAGTGACTTGTCCTTCTTGGGGACCATGACAACATTGGCGAGCCACTCGGAGTGGTAAATCCCTCTGATGAACTCCGCTGCTAAGAGCCGAGCCACCTCCTCACCAATAGCCTTTCTCTTCTAGACGGCGGACCGTCGGAGATGTTCTTTGACAGGTTTCACTTTTGGGTCGACTCGTAGGCGGTGCTCAGCCAGCCCCCTGGGAACACCCGACATGTCAGAAGGCTTCCATGCAAAGATGTCCCAGTTCTCACGGAGGAACTGGATGAGCGCTTCTTCCTATTTGGAGTCGAGTGTCGTTGAGATATGAGTCGAAGCAGCATTGGGATCGGTCGAGTGATTGTGAACCGGCTTCGTTTCGCCAGACGACTGAAAAGTTGATTCCGTAGTGGGCTTCTTGGCTCGCAACAAATCACTCGGGTCCGCAGTCTTCTGGTACTCCTGTAGCTCTACTACTGCCATCTGGGTATCAGCAATCTTTGAGCCTTTCTGAAAACATTCTCCCGCCTTCTTCCGATTGCCTGTAACAGTGATCACACCCTTGGGACCAGGCATCTTCAATTTGAGATACACATAACATGGTCGAGCCATGAAGCGTGCATAAGCTGGCCTGCCCAAAATAGCGTGATAAGCACTCTGGAAGTCCACAACCTCGAACGTCAACTTTTCTTTGCGGTAGTTCTTGGAGTCACCGAAAACCACATCGAGAGCAATTTGACCGAGTGACTCAGCCTTCTTCCCAGGAATGACTCCATGGAAACTCATGTTGCTGGTACTGAGTCTGGACATCGGAATGCCCATCCCTTTCAACGACTCTGCATACAGTATGTTCAAACCACTACCACCATCCATCAAGACTTTGGTCAGTCGAGTGCCTTCTACAACTGGGTCGACCACCAAAGCTTGCCTCCTAGGGGTGGCAATGTGCGTTGGGTGATCGGACTGGTCGAATGTGATGGCAGTCTGAGACCACTTTAAATAACTGGGTGTCGCCGGAGCTACCATATTCACCTCACGGTTGATAACTTTCAGTCGACTTTTGCTTTCAACATCAGCAAAAATCATCAGGGTGGAATTGACCTGGGGGTATCCGTCATCACTATCTTCCTTGTCCTCAACTTTGTCCGACTCCTTTTCCTTATCTTTGGGCTTTTTTGCCCTAGAACTGCTGGATTAAGAGCCGACACTGTCGAGTGGTATGCTTCGGGTAAATGAGTTTACCCTCTTCATCTTTCTTTGTGTGGATGTGACATGGCAAATCTAGCACAACATTTCCCTCTTGGTCTTTAACTTTCTTGGGGTTCCAAGGCCCCTTGGGGTTCCCTTTAAACTTTCCTTGAGTTACAGCCAAGGTTTCTCCAGGAGCAGTTGGCTTGGCTTTCCGCTTCTGTTTTCGATTGGAATTTCCTCCTCCGGTTTCTTGGGCGACTGACTTGAGCTTGCCACTCCGGAGTCGATCCTCATCTTCACCATTAGCGTACTTGGTGGCAATCTCCATCATCCGATTCAGAGACACGTCTCCGATTCGACCGAATTTCAGATTCAGTTTTCTGTTCTTGACGCCTTCCTTGAAGGCACATACTGCTTGGTGATCAGGCACATTTTCTACCGTGTGATGCAACGTGATCCACCTCTGGATGTAATCCCTCAAAGTTTCATTCGGCTTCTGCACACAAGACCACATTTCTGTCAGCCCTGCTGGTCGCTTGCATGTTCCTTCAAATGTCATGACAAACACTCAGGCGAGATCTTCCCAAGTGTAAATGCTGCTAGGTGCTAACTGATTCAGCCATGCTCTGGCCGAGCCTCCCAACATGAGAGGCAGATGCTTCATGGCCACTTCATCATTGCCACCGCCAATCTGGACAACCACTCGGTAGTCTTCAAGCCAAGTATCGGGCTTGGACTCACCAGTGAACTTACTGATTCCAGTCGCCAACCTGAAGTTGGGAGGAACTGCAGCGGCCCTGATGGCTCTACTAAAGCACTCTGGCCCTGAAACATGCACTCTGCTGCAGGTAGGTGCATCTCTATCGTGACCTTCTCGGTGAGCTATGTTCCTGTCGACCAAACCTTGAACGAGAATGGATCTCGCATCAAAGCTTGGTTCCCTGGGGTTGACTGTAATCCTTCGCCCAACGCTATGAGGGCGCCTGTCATCCTGCTGTCGAGGCACGTACGATCCACTCCTCGAGGGAGGGGTGGGCACTCGAGGTCGATCGTCACGGTCGAATCGGTGACCATACTGCTCACGGTTCCTGTACTGCTCGCGCAGGTCTTCACGTCCCTCACGCCTTGAGGGAGATCTTGGGCTGTGAGCCGATTGGACTGTGTCTGCAGCAATGGATCTGCTGTGGATCCTGTTCCGCGACTGAGAAACAGCGGAATTCTAGTCTCCTGCTGCCCAGAGTAACGCTCTGATCTGCAGCAAACCTCTGCCAGCCTCCGACTGGGAAGACTGAATCGACTCTGCTATACGTGTTGCAGCTGCTAAATTCTGAATCGGAATTCGATACACCTGCGGGGGCGGAAAGAGCTGACGGCGACTGGATTCTGGAACCCGTTGTCGCGCATGCTCGTCGAGTGCTCGCTGGAGGTTCTCCAGTCGAGTGCGCTCAGCCAAGTTGGCCAGGCGCGCGTCCTCCAAGGCACGTGCCTCGGAGGTTTCTCCAACGATAGGAGTGTGCAGTGCATCCATGTTCCGGCAACGAAGTTCTTCTCGCTGCAGCGACGTGAGAGGCTCAGGGAGATATTCCTCATGGGGATGCGACGGGTCGCCTCCACCAGCGCCTCCGTCGGCGCGGGAAAAACCGGGAGGGCCGCGCGGTCCATCGACCACCAGAACCTCCGCCGCCGGATCACTGCTGTCGCACTCGGATGCGGTCTCTGCGGAGCCAGTCGACAGGTCGAACAGGCCGTAGAGGGATTCGTCGGGCTCGATCGCCGCGACTTGAAGGGTGGCTGACTGGCGTGCCACCGCGTGTCTCACCCACCGCTGAAGTCTTGACCGACCGGAGCGCTTGTGCCGACGGGAAACAAGGAGGGAGGACAATGCAGGGGCCGACCGATAATGGGTCGACGGTTGCCGCAAGAGGACGCCTCGGACACACGCGCGAAAGTGCGTTGCCCCACGGACAGGAAGCGCGTCGATGTTGAGCAGAGCCTCCTGAAGCCAAGCGGAGTCGTCGGCGATGAACGTGAGCGCGCCGAGACGGATCTCGCGGCCCTCCACCAAAAGTCCGCCCGAAACCATGAAGATTTGGATCGGAAAAAATTGCAACTCCTCCAACAAGTCGCTAAGACACCTGCCCCATGGTGGGCGCCAACTGTCGTGGTTCTAAGTCTGACAGTAATGTAGGGGGGTAGGTATGGGGAGGCAAGATCTTAGCTATGGAGTAGTTGTATGCACACGCGGTTTACGAGTTCAGGCCCTTCTCAGAAGAAGTAACAGCCCTACGTCTCGGAGCCCGGAGGCGGTCGACTGGATTATGAGTGTGTAAGTTACAGGGGTGTGAACCCTTGTGCCTATGGAGGGGGGTGGCTTATATAGAGTGCGCCAGGACCCCAGCCAGCCCACGTTACAAGGGGTTTAAGGTACATTAAGGTGGGGCGTTACTGGTAACGCCTCTAATAAAGAGCTATGATGATCATAAAGGCTACTCGATGACCGACCGTTAGCGTGCGGAGTGGCTTTAGGTCTCCTGGTCGTCAAGTGGTTGGATCTTGGTTGAGTGATTGCTTCATGGTCGAGTGTCTTCGAGTCCGTCGAGTGGAACACCTCCAAGTCGATTGAAAGGTGATTTCTTCTAGGGATGTCCTTGGAGAGTGTCAGTGGGAAAAGACACCTATGGGATCACAAGAATCCCTACTACGGTTGCGGGGCGCGGGGTCGTGAGAAGAGCGGATCAAACAGATACCACACGGTTCCTTTATCCAGGTTCGGGCCACGAGGATGCCTGAAACCCTACTCCTGCTTTGGTGGATTGTTTATCTGTGTTCTTGAGCTAGCAATGGGCGTGAAGAGCTCCAAAAAGTCGAATCCTCCTCCTGGTCGCCTCGGGCCTCCTTTTATAGGAAAGGGGTTGCCACAGTGGCACACAGGAGGTGGAAAGGGTACAGTAATGCGAGGTTATCCCTCGCATTACATGACAAGGCGCATTTAATTCGCCTTGCTTAGGTGTTCTTACTTTATCGGGGACGGGGGAGAGCCTGTCTCATCCGTCGCCGCTCCCCCTTGCGTCGACACGCGCCCTGGCCAGCGATGCTTGTGGTGCCATGTAGGCAGGCAGGCAGCTGAGGTGGCGCAGTGGTGGGTCTCCAAGAAGATCTGTACGCCGCCACGCAGGTGCCTGCCCAACTGGTTGGGTCGGCGGCTGCATGCGAATGGTGGTGGGGGTGCGACTGGTGCGGGCCTGATGGTGGCCCCACGGGCGTCCTTGGCAAGGGCTTTGCCGGGGCCCTGGCAAGGGTCTAGCCGTGGCGCCCGCTGTCATCCCCGGCAAGGCTCTTGCCGGGTGCCTTGTGGTCCTCCTTGGCTGGGATCCCGCCAAGGATCATCTCCTTCTTAAGTGGGTATCTGATCTTGAATGTCTTCACAAAGATCTGCATGCCACCACGGGGATGTCTCCCGAATCCTTGCCCCATGGGGGTAGTGGACTCAAGGGTGGCTTCGCTCCGTGGGTGTGGGGCGAGCTGCCACGGCAAGGGTCTTGCCGGGTTAGCTAAAGCTGCCCCCGGCAAGGATCTTGCCGGGGGGGCTGCTCTGTCCCCTTTGCTCTTTGTGGTCTTGGTCTTGGCGTCGTTCTGCTTCTCTTCAGCTTCGGCCTTACCTTGGCTTACCTCCCTTGCCGTGCTCGGTGTGGCGGCGCCCGTGGCTCAGACTGCCCGTGCATAGTTATAGGGGTACAAAAAGTGTACCCCCTTTTTGTACACCGACAGGAGCCCCCGGGCCTGGGCCACACATAAGCGCAACGCGTTATTGGGCTAGGCCCAAAAACGGTGCGCGGGCAGGCGGGGCGGTTTTTACCGCGGTAAGTTCCTTCGCGCACTGCGCTTCCCACGCTTCCCGCCCGTGGCGTGGCGTGGGGAGGCGTGTGTGACGTGGGCGGCATGCGTGGGGTTGCTTCCCGCGGGCATGCGTCACATCATAGTTAATGTGAAAGGAGGCGGCCCGCGTTCTCCCCCATAAGAAGGAATAACCGCGGGCGCGCTGCTCACTTTCTCCTCTTCCTTCGTGCCTTTTCCAATCTCAGAGTCGCCATTCCCTTTCTTCCTTCCCTTGAAAGCTTTCGCCGCCGCCCGCCGTCACGGCGACAGCCCCTTCCTCATCTGGGCGCACACAGACCCCGCCGCCTTCTTCGCCTCCTCCGACAGGCGTCGACTCGGATGATGATGCGGAGCTCCCTTTTGATCTCGGGCCTCTCAGCCCGGAGAGGAAAAGGAAACTGCCGGAAGAGGAGGAGACGGATGACGAGTAAGTACTCCGTTCCTTACTGTCATTTCCATTTCCCTGAATTGGGTCGCTTGTCTTGATCCATTTTTGCTTTTGTAGGGATGCAGAGACGTTGGCCCAGAGGGCGAAGAGGGTGAGGACCTCGGCGAGCAGCCAGCCCCCGGCTGGGGTTTCAGAGACACCACTAGTGGTGTTGAGCAGCCCGGACAGCAGCCCCCGGCGCAGCCCCCCAGCGTAAGTTCGTCACCCTCCTCTTACTCGACATGCGGTAGGCGCTCGATGCCACGATGCTGACCTTGCCGGTTTTGCGGGAGGGGAGTGGCAGCAGGAGGAGCCACAGAGGGCTACTCCTAACACACCTCCCCCATCGACTACGCCGCTGCGGGGGGCGTCCCCGGCAAGGGCATCAGGCACGGAGTCCACACCCATGGAGGAAGAGGGGAACTTAGGCGCTGGTGGCTCTGCCTCGGCGCCAAATGCTGGCGGAGAGGGGACTTCTGCTTCACAGCCCGGCACTAGTGAGTCGCCCGTCCTTCGCCTCTGTTCTTTTCCCTTATACTTTTCTTGGCTTCATTGCTCCCGCTGATGCCCAGGCCCTCCTTCAACAGACACGGAGGACGTGGACACCGTTGTCAGAGATATTGCCGAAGAGGCCGCGGCTGAGGCCGACAAAATTGCCACCGAGGAGGCCGCCACGAATGCTGAGGAGGCCGCCGCTGATGAGGCCGCCAAGGGCGCGGCCGAGGATGCCGCCGCGGGGGCCGCCAAGGCTACCGGCAAGGCTTCCGCCGAGGGCGCCAGCGATGGTCCTGCCGGGGAGGCCGGCAAGGCCTCCGCCGAGGAAGAGGTGATGGATGATCAGCCTCCCTCCTCCTCAACCTCGGGCCCCGGCAGGTATCTGAAGGTGGGCGATGATCTTTTCGTCCACCTCCCAGGGGTGTCAAGCCGAGCGCTCGCCGAAGGGGAAGTTTTTGACGGCGAGGTGCTTGCCGCCACCGGGTTCGAGGTTGTCGACGCGCCGGGCGTTGGCGGCGACGGTTCTCCAGAAGAGCAGCTCTTCCGCGCCATGGGGACCAATTTACGGAAGCTCCAAGTGCTCTACCGCGCCCGCCTGGACAAAGTCAAGTCCAGGGCGGCAGCGGTGGACAACGCGGAGGTGGACTTCAAGGCGCGCGTCGCCGAGACGCAGACCTGGTTCCACCAATCTCGCGAGGAGCAGAGGGCCTTTCAGGAGAAATTGGCCCAGCGTGATGTGGAGCTCACCATGAAGCTGGCCGATATCGAGAAGGCCCAGGAGAAGGCGGCGAAGTTGGCTGCCATGGCCGAAGCCAC
The DNA here is from genome assembly GCA_032464435.1 of Aegilops umbellulata. NCBI lineage: Eukaryota > Viridiplantae > Streptophyta > Magnoliopsida > Poales > Poaceae > Aegilops > Aegilops umbellulata. The sequence goes on from CP136057.1 coordinate 307,665,316, forward strand.
CCGGAACCAGCGTCAAGCCGCCTTGGACTCCCAGGAGTTGGACCTCTCCGCGCATGAGGCGAAGCTTGCCGCAACGCTCTGCGGCAAGGACGAGGAACTCAAGGCCCTTGTCGCGCGGCGGACCCGCGAGCTGGAGCAGAGGCACAGAGAGGCACTCGATGCCCAAGCCCTGGCCCATCCCGGCAAGGTGAAGGAGCTAGAAGCAGAGCGGGACGAGCTGAAGGAGCAGGCCCTCAAGCTGTCCGGCGAGAAGAACACGCTCAACCACGCCTTGGTAGAGGCGCAAGGAGCGGTCATCAGCAGGACTGGAGAGCTCTCCGAGGCGTGGAACTCCATCAGGGACCCCAAGCTAAAGCTGGAGGATCTCAAGAAGCTGTTGTCGGAGAGCAGGGCTCGGGAGGAGACCTTGACCAAGAGCCTAGAGGAGGAGAAACAGCTGCGGGCAAACGAGGCCGCCTCCCACCAAGAATACGTGGCGGGCGAGAACATGTGGATCAGCCATCTGGAGGTCGTCGCCGGCAGGGTCACCTTGCAATTGGCCACCATGGGGATGCCAAATGTGAGGTACGCCCCTGAGCGCAGCGGGACCGTCAACGCCAAGTTGACCTAGTTCTTCAAAGGCGTCCTCGGAGCCTTGGCCTATCTTCACTCCAACAGGACGGCCACACTGGCCGAGGAGGCCCGGCAGCTTTGCCGGAGGGTCGTGACCAAGGTCCTCACCAAGGTGGCGCACTGGAATCCCGACCTTGACTTCGCGGCCGCGATGACGAGCTTGCCGGATGGTGTTGACCTCACGGTGCTCAAGGAGCGCATCAAGCCCATCACCGACTGCATCGACGAAATCAAGAGGGTGGAAGGCCAGCGCCGGGACTAGGCGTCCCGTTCTTCTTCGCCGCTGCGGGTTCCCGACCAAGACAAATTTTATCTTTAGTTAGAACCACAACAATGATGTGATGTAATATAACTTTGAAGTACTCTTAATTTTCATGCATGTTATTTCCCCGTTCAATTCCTCTTTGTATGTGTGCCCTACGCCGATCGGGAAGGCTCGCCGACGCGGAAGCCCCAAGCCGCGTCTTGGGGACGGATCCCCATGGCCTGCCGGGTACGCGTGCTGCCGGACGAGCCACCTCCCCGTTCCTAACGCGGCCGCTCGAACAGTTGAGCTTGACTCGAGTCAGAATCGAGGGTGTTGTTGATCGCGGAAGGCTACTCTGCCACTCTCGAAGCAGCCGCTTGAGCTATTGAGCGGACTTGAAACAGGGCAAGGGCGTTGCCGATCGTGGTAGAGCCCCCTGGCGTGCAGGTTTTTCATACAAAGGCGCGACATCTCCGGGGGGAATAACCTCAAATAAAAAGGGTAGTACGAGCAAGGGTTGAGTGCAACTTAGCTTCTGTTTGCGATCACTCGAGGTTCGATCTTCTGGCCTCCTTACTTCTTCAAGGGTCACGAAGATGAAGGAGCGCCGGCTGACTGCCAAAGCCGATTCTCACAACTGCGCTGCCCCCTACCTGGCGCGCCAAAGATGTCGGTGGGAAACGACACCTATGGGATCACAAGAATCCCTACTACTGTTGCGGGGCGCGGGGTCGCGAGAAGAGCGGATCAAACAAATAGCACACGGTTCCTTTATCCAGGTTCGGGCCGCGAGGATGCGTAAAACCCTACTCCTGCTTTGGTGGATTGTTTATCTGTGTTCTTGAGCTAGCAATGGGCGTGAAGAGCTCCAAAAAGCCGAATCCTCCTCCTGGTCGCCTCGGGCCTCCTTTTATAGGAAAGGGGTTGCCACAGTGGCACACAGGAGGTGGAAAGGGTACAGTAATGCGAGGTTATCCCTCGCATTACATTACAAGGCGCATTTAATGTGCCTTGCTTAGGTGTCCTTGCTTTATCGGGGACGAGGGAGAGCCCTGCCTCGTCCGTCGCCGCTCCCCCTTGCGTCGACACGCGCCCTGGCCAGCGGTGCTTGTGGTGCCATGTAGGCAGGCAGGCAGCTGAGGTGGCATAGTGGTGGGTCTCGACGAAGATCTGTACGCCGCCACGCAGGTGCCTGCCCAACTGGTTGGGTCGGCGGCTGCATGCGAACGGCGGTGGGGGTGCGACTGGTGCGGGCCTGATGGTGGCCCCACGGGCGTCCTTGGCAAGGGCCTTGCCGGGGCCCCGACAAGGGTCTTGCCCTGGCGCCCGCTGTCATCCCCGGCAAGGCTCTTTCCGGGGGCCTTGTCGTCCTCCTTGGCTGGGATCCCGCCAAGGATCATCTCCTTCTTAAGTGGGTATCTGATCTTGAATGTCTTCACAAAGATCTGCATGCCACCACGGGGATGTCTCCCGAATCCTTGCCCCATGGGGGCAGTGGACTCAAGGGTGGCTTCGCTCCGTGGGTGTGGGGCAAGCTGCCATGGCAAGGGTCTTGCCGGGTTAGCTAAAGCTGCCCCCGGCAAGGATCTTGTCGGGGGGCCTGCTCTGTCCCCTTTGCTCTTTATGGTCTTGGTCTTGGCGTCGTTCTGCTTCTCTTCAGCTTTGGCCTTAACTTGGCTTACCTCCCTTGCCGTGCTCGGTGTGGCGGCGCCCGTGGCTCAGACTGCCCGTGCGCAGTTATAGGGGTACAAAAAGTGTACGACCCTTTTTGTACACCGACAGGGAGGGTAGTTTGGACAGGTCCACGACCCTACCCTAGGTACATAGCTTCATCAGTCCTCTTTTGATCTTGTTGGCTATTCCGACTCGGACTATGCCGGAGACAAGGTTGATAGAAAGTCCACTTCAGGTACTTGTCAATTTCTTGGTAGATCTCTTGTGTCTTGGTCTTCCAAGAAACAAAACTCGGTATCCTTATCCACCGCCGAAGCGGAATACATTGTCGCCAGTTCATGTTGTGCTCAATTACTTTGGATGACCCAAACTGTTAAAGATTATGGGATATATGCAATGTTGGGGATATCACTTATCGGGAACTTATTGGTCGACCCATGATAAGGGGTAAATCGGCCAGTTTATCGGCATATCGGCCGATTTATCGCCATATCGGCTGATTTATCGGCCGATTTATCTTATCGATTTGACAGCGGTAAGCCATAAATCGGCCGATTTATCGGCATATCCATAGATATCTTGAATAGTGGATATATGTTAAACATGTTCCATTGCTTTGTGACAATGAAAGTGCTATTAAGATTGCTCACAATCCCATGCAACATTCTCGAACTAAGCATATTGAAGTTAGTCATCATTTCATTCGAGATCATGTTGCTAAAGGGGACATTGATCTTAAGCATGTTCGTACCGATAAGCAATTGGCGGATATATTCACCAAACCACTTGATGAGAAAGTCTTTTGCCGTTTGATAGGAGAATTGAACATCATTGATGCTTCAAACTTGGAGTAGGAACTCCATTTGGATACATGCAAAGCATGAGCCTATGACTAATCCTTCATATTTCTTTCATGATGCTATTCATATGTCTTGGATATATTTGCACCCTTGCATGTTATCTAACCCTTGTAGGTACTTGGATGAATCTAAATCTATGAGATTGCAACTCACTCACATCTTGAGCAATCTCTACATCACCAAGTCTCTACGCAATGGTGGTTGATGACAAGGAAGCATGAAATCCCTCAACATATCCTTTGACAAATTATATGTATCAAATTTCATGATTGTCATTTTGGATACACAAGTGCTCTTCCTTGCAAAACTAACCCATGTAGGTAGATGAACTCACTTCCAAGTGGTGCTCCCAACTCTTGATGAGCTACATCAACCTTGAGCAACCCACACAAGTTCAACTACATGATCAAGATCAACACCACCGCCCAAGGTATGTTATTCCATCTTAGAGAAGCTTTACCTCAAGTCATAGGTCAAAGAAACTCAACAAGATGTGAATACATCAAATGCTTAAACAAAAAATGGTAACCCCATTTTGAGCTTAAATGATGGGTACGACTTATGAACAAGTGTTCTCACTTGACTCCTTAGTAAATATACTCTAACATAGGTGACTTTGTCACCGCCCAATAAGGCATGGCGAAATAAGGCATGGCGTGAATCTACTCAAAGCACTTAACAAAAGTCCCTTACTGACCATAGGCCAAAAAGGATCGGAAAATATAATTACATCCATGTTAATTAAGCAAGTTTTGTTACGGGTTTCGGACTTAGCAGAAAACTAGACATGTCAACAACAGATAACAAGTAGGCATGTTTGTGAGCTCGATGCACTCACTATAGAGCATTGCATGATAAACTAAGCATACATACATCAGGAAGACATGGCATAGAAGCTATACATGGCAAGAACAACATCATAGCATGCAAGGATCAACTACAACAAGCTTGGCAAAATCGGATAACATGTAAACAATCTGCCAGCAACATTTTATAGCAAAAGTAGAGCTCTATTGACTCAAGCTATGTCACTCCATAATTACAAACGAGGGCATGGATGGATAGAGCAAATCTACATGCTCAAAACACCCTTACTGATCATGCTCAAAAGAGGCGTAGATCTCTCGGAAACAACATGAACACATGGCATAAAAATAACAGCAGGCAGGGACTTAGTGAAATAACTAAGTCTCTGAAATCAGCAACATTAAGTACGCTAGTTTGCATGCTTGTGCTAGTCACCACATAGATCACAAAAATACATGGCATAAATCTCTGGAAGGATGGCATGGCATATTACAAAACACATGTAGGACCCAACTCCAAAGGTTGCACACATCAATCATGGCAAAAATGACAAAAGTGCATCTACTGAAACAGATCTGAAACTAACATCACATAGCCCTCTTCTAACAGCATTTCGGGCACCAAGATGAGCTCAAATGAAAATGATGCAATAAGATGAAATGATGTACTCATCGAGGCAAACAATTTAATATACTATACGCACGAAACGGAGCAGCGGATGCAGAGATATGGCATGATGAACATGGCAATAAAATGATAGAATGTCGGGGACTTGGTGGATTTTCGAGGTCAACCTCGGGTTGCACGGAAATCGATGCAGCGGCGCGAGCTCGCCGGAGAACTCGCCGGAGAGGAGGGAGGAGGCCGGAGACGGGCAGATCTCGCCGGATCTAGCCCTCCCACGGCCGGATCCGACGGGATGGAGGAGGAAGGCGTGGGCGGCGAGGTCCCGCGGCGGCGTCGGGCGGAGCGCGGGCGGAGGCGTTGGGCGGCGCGGTGGCGGAGCCGGGCGAGCGACGGCGGCGGGGCGAGGGCGCGCGAAGGCGCGGCGAGGAGACGAAGGCGGCGGGGCGCGCGGGGAGGCGCCGGAGAGCTGCGGGCGGCGGCGCGCGGGAGCTCGGCCCGACCCGGCCCGGGGCGGGCTCCCCGTGGGCCAGGCGGGCCGGCTGCGGTGGGAGGAGGCCGGCGGGACTCGTGGCGCTCGCGGAGTGGAGGAGGGAGCCGGCGGCGCTGAGGTGTCGGCCCCTCATTGGCCGGGGTGATGTGGCTGGGGCGGTGGACATGTCCGGCCGCCGGGCGGACATGTCCGGCGGCGCGCGTGGAAGATTTGCTAGGGTTGGACTGCGCGAAAAATCCGGGAGGGACACATATTTATAGGTAGAGGGGGCTAGGAAGCTCCAAATGGAGTGCGGTTTTCGGCCACGTGATCGTGATCGAACGACCGAGAGGATGGAGGGGACTTAGGTGGGTTTTGGGCCACTTTGAAAGGGGTGTTGGGCTGCACACAAAAGAGGCCTCTGCGGATACCCGGTTAACCGTTGGAGTATCAAACGGACTCCGATTGACCCGAAACTTGACAGGCGGTCTACCGGTGCTATACCAAGGACGCTTGGCAAACCTCGGTCCATTCCGAGAAAGTTTAATACCCTCTCACGGAAAAAGGTAAAAGGGGACACCGGGGAACGTAGGAGCGCCGAATTGCAAAACGGACAACGGGAAAAATGCTCGGATGCATGAGACGAACACGTATGCAAATGCGATGCGCAAGATGACATGATATGAAATGCAGATGATGACATGGCAAAGTGCAACACGCAAGCACATGACATGGCAACGACGGCGAATAACTGGCGGACACCTGGCGCATCAGATCCGGGGCGCTACAACTTAGCTCCATGCTGGTGAGAAGACGTCCAAGACTAGATTAGGTGCCGGACGCGGCCTTTTGTCTGCTTTCATTGCCTTCTTCTTTTGGTTGTAACTTTTCCCCTGCTGGATTTAAGTTGGATTCTAATTTGAGATTCGCGTGCGTTCGGTGAGGGGTGCTTAGTCTCGTTCGAACCATTTCTTGCGTTCTGGTTACCGCCTCACCACAGCTGCCTCCCCTCGCGAGCCCCTCGTGAGTCGGGCCGGGCTAGGCTCGTGCGCAGCCCAGACTGCCGCTATTGCTCCTTCTCGGGAGGACTTTCCGGTACCTGAGGAGGATGTCCCTTTAGGGAAAGGCCCGAAGCCTGTGAAGAAGGCAAATGCCTGTGAAGCTATCACGTTTGGAAAAAGGCCCGGAGCCTGTGAAGAAGGCAAATGCCTGTGAAGCTATCACGTTTGGAAAAAGGCCCGGAGCCTGTGAAGAAGGCAAATGCCTGTGAAGCTATCGCGTTTGGGAAAAGGCCCGGAGCCTGTGAAGAAGGCAAATGCCTGTGAAGCTATCACGTTTGGGAAAAGGCCCGGAGCCTGTGAAGAAGGCAAATGCCTGTGAAGCTATCGCGTTTGGGAAAAGGCCCAGAGCCTGTGAAGAAGGCAAATGCTTGTGAAGCTATCGCGTTTGGGAAAGGGCCCGGAGCCTGTGAAGAAGGCAAATGCCTGTGAAGCTATCACGTTTGGAAAAAGGCCCGGAGCCTGTGAAGAAGGTAAATGCCTGTGAAGCTATCACGTTTGGAAAAAGGCCCGGAGCCTGTGAAGAAGGCAAATGCCTGTGAAGCTATCGCGTTTGGGAAAAGGCCCGGAGCTTGTGAAGAAGGCAAATGCCTGTGAAGCTATTGCATTTAGGGAAAGGCCCGGAGCCTGTGAAGAAGGCGAATGCCTGTGAAGCCATCGCATGTAGGAAAAGGCCCGGAGCCTGTGAGGAAGGCCAGCGCCTGTGAAGCCCCTCGCCAGCGGCGCTTGCGCGTCCTACAATTTCAACTAGAGAACACTCGGGACACCACGTCCTCCCACGGGCTGCCTCAAGGCCTGCCCAAAACAAAGGTAAACCAGCCAGCCGCCAGGCACGGGTGCTCGCACAATACAATAGCTACTAGTACGATGTAAACAGGTTTTTCATGAGGGGCTTCCCCTCCTCAAAATGCTCTCACAGCCATCAGGCCAAACACCTGAGTTCTAGTCGTGCAGGATAAAAGACTCGAGCGATACATACTCACTCGGACAAATCCCCCAATGCATCCTTAGGAGCACCTCCCGAGCCGCCGCTGGCATCGCTGAACTCGCCATCGCTACCTGCGTCATTGCCATTGGCGTCAAGGCCGTCCACCACACCGCCTTCGTCGGCAGCCACGATCACGTCGTCGTCATCCCAAGTGAAGGCCCTCACAAGAGCATCCACGTTGTCTTCCACCCAGTGCGCCAGGTCGCCTCGGACGGCCTGGGGGACTGGGGCGATGGCGGCGTCGAAGTCGAAGTGGGGATCCATGTTCCAAAGATGGCTGAAGACGCGAGAAAAGGCGCGCTCGAGTAGGGCGCGGCTCCTCTCCTCCACCAACCTGTCGGCCCTGACCAACCGCGCCTCCAGCTGGATCACCATGGTGGTGAAGAACTGCAGGTTGCCGGCGTAGTTGATCGTGTGCGGCTCGCCGACGGCCGCCTCACATATGTTGCCCAAGACTGCGTTAGCCCTCTCCCTGAGCGTAGCCAGCATGGGGCCGTGCACGTGCTCCAAGACCCGCCGCTGGTGTATCTCATCCGCGTTCTGGCGCTCGACGGCCTCAGCCTCCTTCACTCGCTGGCGAAGACGGAGCACCTCGGCCTGGAGGGCAGCCGACTCCTTTTGCGTTGCCTCAAGGGAGGCCCAGGAAGCATCGGCCCGCTGCGTCGCCTCATCTCGTTGGGCCCTCAGGGCTGCGGTTCTTCCCTCAGCCTCGACCTGGATCAACTCCAGCTTCCCTGCAAACTCGCGCTCGAAGCCTTGGCATGCTGTCGCCACCCGACGACCAACCTCCTCCAGGACACGCGCCTCCCGTGCGGCGACTTCATCTTCCGCCTGCGTCACCAGGCGCTCCCTCATCTCCAACCGCTCGTACTCGCGGGTGCGTTCGGCGGCTTCCAGCGTCAACGCTTCCTCACGCCTCTGGAGCTCAGCTGGGTCGCCAGAGGCCACCCTCATCGACGCAAGGGCCGCCTCGCGCAGTTCCACTTGCTCCTCTAATGAGTGGCATCGGGCCAGGAGCTCCCAAGCCCGCTCCTCCGCTGCTTCTCGCCGTCGGTCGGCTCCCAGGGCCTCCTCAGCGGCCTGGGATCGGGCCACCCGGGAGGCCTCCAGCGACGCCTTCGCTTCTTCGTCTTCAAGGTCGCGCTGGTGACGCGCGAGGGCGATGGCGGCCTCCAGCTCGCGCCTCCCTGCGGCCAGGCGCAGGCCCTCGGCCTCCAGGCGCGCGTCTTCACTAGCGAGCTCCTCCCCGAGCAGGTCCACCGCGTCGGTCGCCCTTCAAAGGAACTCTTGGCGGCGAGCATGGCGCTCCCGAGCGCGCCCGAGCACGTCTTCCACACCATCATATGCCCCAAGGGAGCGCCGTGGGCCACAAATCATTGCTCCCCCTCCGGGCATGGGGCTGGGGGCTGGCGCCCTCACGACGGTCGGGTGCGCCGTACCAGAAGCCCGGACTAAGGCCAGCCCATCTTCAGAAGAAGGGCACGGGGGCGCCTCAGCCAGTCGCAACCAGTGGCCAGGCGGGGAGCCCACGGCAGGCTGGCCATGCCAAGAGAGGGCCCGCAAAGGAAGATCGCAGGAAGAGAAGGGTTGCGGGGCACCTCGGGACGGTCCGCTCCTTCGTTCGTCCTCACCACAAGAGCTGTGTTGCTCGGAACGCTTTGGGGCGATGGGGGAGGTGAAGCCAAAGGAGGCGGCACCTCAGCGGCTTCCACGATCTCGGCAGGAAGAGGCCTGCAAAGCAAGGATCAGTAGACGCAACAAGGGGATCAGGAGCCAGGAAAGGAGAAGGCTTACTCGTCGGTGGCGAAGTACTTCCGGCGCTTCAGCAAGCGACAAGGGAAGTCATCACCCAGGGCCTCCCTTTTCCTCTGGAGGGCCTCAAAGTCCACACGGAAGCGGCCCAAGAGAAGAGCGCAAGGATCAACCTACGACGAAGACGGAGCAGCAAAGCTATCCGCGTTAGGGGCGCCTGCCTGACGCGTGCTGCCAATCACCTCGGCAGAAGACGCGGCCGGGGCCTCAGGAGCCTCGGCCCCAGGCGCTGGGAGCGACTGCTTGCCACCCACAGCCTCTGCGGCACGGGCCTCAGGAGCTGCTTCCTCGAGGGTATCGCCAGGCGCAGTCTCCTCATCGGGAGCCTTATCGGTCTCCGCCATCTCACGCCTCCTTGCCCCGCAACTCGAGGAGGATTCGCCTTGACCGACCGGAAGGGCGGTCACCACCACAGGGTTCTCGCGAGGCCCTTGGAGGCCAGCGGGGCGCAGCCCCCATTCATCGAAGGAGGGCATCTGCTTCACGAAGTCGTCTCTGTTCTGGCAGAGGTACAGCAGGGCCCCTCCTCTCTGGATGCTGCCCGGGTTGGGGTCACCAGTCAGGACCAAGAGCACAGTCCTTAGCGCCGCAGGCGTCAGGTCTTCTTCCTGGAGCCTCATGCGATCACCATGCCCGCTGAAAGCCCACATTCAGCGAGAGTGACGTTGGAGAGGGGCAATTCGGCGTAACAGGAACTCCTTCACCACCTTGGGCGCCGTCACGCCGAGGGACCTCAAGAACGTGAAGCTGCGCCAGACGAAGGCGAGCCGGGGGATCACGAGCGTCTCCTGGCCCCAGCCCGAATTGGGTGCTGCAGGCGAAGTTGGCTTCGCCAGCAGGGGGCTGGGCACCCCGACATCAACGTACAACCACCGCTCGCGGAACCCAGCTGAAGGCGGAGGAAGCTTGAAGTCAATCCCCGAGGCCGCAGTCTCGGGCACAGCAACGAAGCTCACACACGCTGAGCATTGAGTGGGGTCAGCAAGGCGCAAAGAGGAGAAGTGGCACAGCAAGGCAACGGAAGGAGGGATGCCCATTATCGCCTTGCAAACAAAAGCAAAGACCGAAAGGAGGGTGATGGATTCAGGACCCAAATGCATCATATGGATCTGGTAATGAGAGAGGACGGCCTTGAAGAAATCAGAAAAGGGGGGAACCAGACCCGGCCACAAGGCATCGGCAAAATAATGAACCTCAGTGATTATCCTATCAGTGGGGAAGTGAGACGTAGACCAGGCCGTCGTCCTCCCACACTCGTTGAAGGTGGTGGCCAGAGTCGGGCTGAGCTTATCCAGGCACTCTCGATTGAGTATGATCGATCGGCCGACGACGGGGTTCACCGACGGCGGCGAGCGGGACGGAGTCATGGGTTTCTTCCCTTTCTCCTTCTTCGTCGGAGCCATGGCGATGGAAAGGAGGGGGAAGATGTGAGATGGGATTAGAGACAAGAGTCGGAGTTCGAAGGGAGGAAGAATAGGGGACGGTCGAGCAACTGGAAGGGGAGCGGCTGTGTACAACTGCGAGTCCACATAGCAAGACACAAAATAAGGAAGCGTGGGGGAACAGTGCCGCCCACGTCCAATCAACCGCCACGCGGCGCCCGAGGCCGCAGGCTGTTAGGGCCCGCGGCGCTTCGCCCTTGCCCTTTCGCCTCTCGCACGGCCAAGTCCGGGCGCGCCTTGGGCCCGGGGGCTACTGTCGGCGTTCTGGGAACGGGGGTTCCCAAACTTGCCTGCCTGCGGCCCGCGGCGTGGCTCAAAGGAGGCCCAGCACGGCCCAGCTTCATCAACACAAGACCCAAGACCCTCGCGAGGGGCCAAGCCTCGCGGGGCGGACGACATAGCGCTTCCTCAGGCACGGCCTTGTTAGGCTGGCTCATGAGGAGGTGGAGAGATCAAGGCGGGGTACCTCGCGAGGTACCCATGACGCAAGCCATGACAACCAAGGGCGCTAGGCGGGCGCCAGCCCGCGCAGTGTCCTCTCTTTCCTCTTTGGTGCAAAGGGGGCAAGCGCAGGCGAGAGGATCAAGCAAAGTTAACCGTTTCGGTGCAACGAGACCAAGACCAGTCCAACGGTGGGAAGGAGGTCATCGTGGAGCCCAGAACGGCGTCACCACGGGCCTTTGGCAGGCGAGGACCAACTTTAGTCAGGATAAGTGTACCAGATGTTCCCCTTCGAATTGGCCAATTGTTGGTGCCCTTCCCGCTCAATATTTGGGAAGAGGCCCAGGGCCTTTGCCTATAAATAGGACTAGCCACCCCCAGGGTAGAGGCATCCAACGACCGGGTGATTGAGAATTAGTGGCCGAGAATCAGAGCAAGCAGAGAACAAGAGAGAGAGAAGGGCGGTTGAACTCCTCCTAGCAGTTCATCCCCCTACCCAGGAACAGACCTCGCGAGGCTGTTCTTCCCTGTATTGTTCATCATCACCAGCCCAAGAGGCAATCCACCACACCACACTGGAGTAGGGTATTACACCACATCGGTGGCCCGAACCAGTATAAACTATGTGTCTTTTGTGTTGTTCTTTTGGTAGTTTAGATCCTTGCGAGACGGAGAGGTAGAGGGCATAATCTCCGCGCGCACCCCAGAGTTCGAACCTTAAGGGTCTGCCAGAACCCGAAATCCGACAGCCATGAAATCTGAGATGGGATCCATGTATGAGAACAAGTGTGGACTTTGGTTAACTTGCCCGATGATCGGCAAGCCATCGAGAATAAATGGATCTTCAAGAAGAAGACTGACGCTGACGGTAAAGTTACTGTCTACAAAGCTTGACTTGTTGCGAAAGGTTTTCGACAAGTTCAAGGAGTTGACTACGATGAGACCTTCTCACCAGTAGCGATGCTTAAGTCCGTCAGAATCATGTTAGCAATTGCTGGATTTTATGATTATGAAATTTGGCAAATGGATGTAAAGACTGCATTCCTGAATGGATTTCTGGAAGAAGAGTTGTATATGATGCAACCCGAAGGTTTTATCAATCCGAAGGATGCTAACAAAGTGTGCAAGCTCGAGCTATCCATTTATGGACTGGTGCAAGCATCTCAGAGTTGGAATAAACATTTTGATAGTGTGATCAAAGAGTATGGTTTTATACAGACTTTTGGAGAAGCTTGTATTTACAAGAAAGTGAGTGGGAGCTCTGTAGCATTTCTAATAATATATGTGGATGACATATTGTTGATTGGAAATGATATAGAATTTCTGGATAGCATAAAAGGATACTTGAATAAGAGTTTTTCAATGAAAGACCTCGGTGAAGCTGCTTATATATTGGGCATCAAGATCTATAGAGATAGATCAAGACAGTTAATTGGAGCTTTACAAAGCACATACCTTGATAAATTTTTGAAGAAGTTCAAAATGGATCAAGCAAAGAAAGGGTTCTTGCCTGTGTTACAAGGTGAAGTTGAGCCAGACTCAATGCCCAACCACTGCAGAAGATAGAGAGAAAATGGAAGTCATTCTCTATGCTTCAGCCATAGGTTCTATCATGTATGCAATGCAGTGTACCAGACCTGATGTGCGCCTTGCTATTAGTTTTGCAGGGAGGTACCAAAGTAATCCAGGAGTGGATCACTGGACAACGGTCAAGAACATCCTGAAATACCTGAAAAGGACTAAGGAATTGTTTCTCGTTTATGGAGGTGACAAAGAGCTCGTCGTAAATGGTTACGTTGATGCATGCTTTGACACTGATCCGGATGACTCTAAGTCACAAACTGGATACATATTTATATTGAACGGTGGAGCTGTAAGTTGGCACAGTTCTAAGCAATGCGTCGTGGCGGGATCTACGTGTGAAGCGGAGTACATAGCTGCTTCGGAAGCAGCAAATGAAGAGTCTGGATGAAGGAGTTCATATCCGATCTAGGTGTCATACCTAGTGCATCGGGTCCAATGAAATTCTTTTGTGACAATACTCGTGCAATTGCCTTGGCAAAGGAATCCAGATTTCAGAAGAGAACCAAGCACATCAAGAGACCCTTCAATTCCATTCGTGATCAAGTCAAGGAGGGAGACATAGAGATTTGCAAGATACATATGGATCTGAATGTTGCAGACCCGTTGACTAAGCCTCTCTTATGAGCAAAACATGATCAACACCAAGACTCCATGGGTGTTAGAATCAATACTATGTAATCTAGATTATTGACCCTATTGCAAGTGGGAGACTGAAGGAAATATGCCCTAGAGGCAATAATAAAGTTGTTATTCATATTTACTTATATCATGATAAATGTTTATTATTCATGCTAGAATTGTATTAACCGGAAACATAGTACATGTGTGAATACATAGACAAACAGAGTGTCACTAGTATGCCTCTACTTTACTAGCTCGTTGAGTCAAAGATGGTTAAGTTTCCAAGCCATAGGCATGAGTTGTCATTTGATTAACATGATCACATCATTAGAGAATGATGTAATTGACTTGACCCATTCCGTTAGCTTAGCACTTGATCATTTAGTTTGTTGCTATTGCTTTCTTCATGACTTATACATGTTCCTATAACTATGAGATTATGCAACTCCCGAATACCACAGGAACACTTAGTGTGCTATCAAACGTCACAACGTAACTGGGTGATTATAAAGATGCTCTACAGGCATCTCCGATGGTGTTTGTTGAGTTGGCATAGATCGGTATTAGGATTTGTCACTCCGAGTATCAGAGAGGTATCTCTGGGCCCTCTCGGTAGTGCACATCACTATAAGCCTTGCAAGCAATGTGACTAATGAGTTAGTTACGGGATGATGCATTACGGAACAAGTAAAGAGACTTGCCGGTAACGAGATTGAACTAGGTATTGAGATACCGACGATCGAATCTCGGGCAAGTAACATACCGATGACAAAGGGAACAACGTAGGTTGTTATGCGGTTTGACCGATAAAGATCTTCATAGAATATGTAGGAACAATACGAGCATCCAGGTTTCGCTATTGGTTATTGACCAGAGATGAGTCTCGGTCATGTCTACATAGTTTTCGAACCCGTAGGGTCCGCATGGTTAACATTTGGTGACGATTGGTATTATGAGTCTATGTGTTTTGATGTACCGAAGGTAGTTCGGAGTCCCGGATGTGATCACGGACATGACGAGGAGTCTCGAAATGGTCGATACATAAAGATTGATATATTGGATGACTATGTTCGGACACCAGAAGTGTTCCGGGAGGTTTCGGATAAAACTGGAGTGTCGAAGGGTTATCGGAACCCCCCAGGAAGTTATTAGGCCCTTAGTGGGATTTAGGGGAGAGAGAGGGCAGCAGCCAGGAGATGGCCCCCCCAAGGGATTCTGAATTGGACTAGGGGAGGGGGGCGCGGCCCCTCTTTCCCTCTCCCTCCCTCTCTCCTTCCTTCCCCCTCCTAGTAGGACTAGGAAAGGAGGAATCCTACTCCTACTAGGAGGAGGATTCCTCCCCCCTTGGGCCGGCCGGCCTCCTCCTCCCCTCCTTTATATACGGGGGAGGGGGCACCCCATAGACACACTTAATGGACAAGGGGAGGGGGCGTGCCCCCCTCCACAGATTTCCACCTCGGTCATATCGTTGTAGTGCTTAGGCGAAGCCTTGCATCGGTAACTTCATCATAACCATCATCATGCCGTCGTGCTGACGAAGCTCTCCCTCGATACTCAGCTGGATCTAGAATTCATGGGACATCACCGAGCTGAACGTGTGCAGATCGCGGAGGTGCCGTACTTTCGGTACTAGGGTTGGTCGGATCGTGAAGACGTACGACTACATCAACCGCGTTGTCATAACGCTTCCGCGTTCGTTCTTCGAGGGTACGTGGACAACACTCTCCCTCTCGTTGCTATGCATCACCTAGATGGATCTTGCGTGTGCGTAGGATTTTTTTTGAAATTACCTTATTCCCCAACAATCATCTCAAATGTTTGTATAATTTAAATCATGGCATTCTATTAACAATTCACGTGACGCCATGCATCACACTTTTAATAGCTAGGAGGTGCCGTGCGGACAAATTTTTAGTAGACGGGAGGCGTGCGAGCGCAGTCCGCTGTGCGGGCTGACCGGGAGGCGTGCAAGCTGTCCTCCAGTGGGCAGGCTCATTGGGAAGCATGCGAGCTGTCCGTTGCGCAGGCTTAGTGGAAGTGAGCCCTTTGACTTCCATGTCCGTCCGCCTTGCTCACACCCTCTCCATTAATGGTGCCCGAGCCACTATTTAATACGGGCGGCCTTACTACTCGCCTCCAATTCCCCTCCCACGGACCTCCACCAACGCCATGGCATAGAAGGATTATCTGCCACTAGTCTTCTAGTTTGGTGAAGTCGACTCTGAGCCGGACGAGATAGAAAATAAGGAGGAATGGGGCCTCATGGACATAGCTTTGAACCAGCTGGCCGCAGCGGTTGCTGCCCCCGCGCCTGTCCCAGCTCCCATTCCCGCGCCCGCGCTAGCGACCATCCCTGTAGCATTGACAGACTAGTGCCAAGCACGATCGCAGAGCTGGAAGCCACGGGCGTCAGCGAGGTCCCCGCAGACCCGCGCGAGCTCATGTACTTACCAGTGCCAGCGCCCATGCCCATGCCCGTGCGCGCCCCTGCACCCACCATGGCGCCGGTCCCCGTGCCCGTGCACGCACTCCCCTCAGCATCATGGCACGCCGCCATCGACCGCTACCTCGCAGCACCACGAGTTACCATCCTCCCGCGCCCCACCCGTTGATCGTGCGACAACAGGATTGTCAACGTTCTGGGAACCAGGGTACCCAGATCTGCCTATCTGCGGCCAATGGCATGGCTCCCTCGGCAGCCTGGTATGGCCTAGCTACAAGGCCTCCAAGAAAAGACCCTGGCAAGGGCCCCGGCCTCGTGAGGAGAACGACGTCAAGACCTCTAGAGAGGCGGCCTCCCGAGGAGCAGAGATTTCTATGCAGGTACCCAGCCTCACGAGGCCGCCATGACGTGAGTCATGACGACCACAACTAGACGGGCGCCAGCAGGCGTAGAGGTGCAAGTTTCCCTTTTGGTGCTAAGGGAGCAAGGACGAGCACATGTTTCCGAGGAATCCCGCAAAGGTTTCCATTCTGGTGCTACCAGACCAAGACCACGAGCTCGGCAGGACAGATGTCATCACCGAGCCCACCGCTGCATCACGACCAGAAACGTTGCAGGCGAATACCAGCTTTCTTCAGGATTAGATGTACTTCTTGTCCCCTTTCAAATTGGCCGTTGTGGGATCCCTTTCCACGTAAGTTTTGAGGGAAGACGACTGAGGCCACTATAAATATAGGTTAGCCACCACCGTAGAGAGGATCCCAGATTAGATCATTTCCACCCTCACCACCATCACCCTCGCGAGGCTGTTCATCCTCTATACTTGTTCATCCTCAGCCCCTCGGGAGGCCAATCCACCACAAAGCAGGAGTAGGATTTTACACTGCAAGGTGGCCCAAACCTGGGTAAACTGCCATGTTCATCTTCTTCCCCGCTCGAGCGTACACCCGATGAGGCTAGGCTATAGGGCAACAAGCTTGAGACTTGAGAGGTTGAGATCTTCACACACGCCCAAGAGTTTGAACTTTCTTGGGTCCGTGAAGCCCTGAATCCGACATTTGGTGCGCCATGTAGGGGCGTGTCCAAGTTTCACTTCTCCATCGACCGCGCCTAGTCCCTGCTCTGCGACCTCCATGGCGGGTGCCGCCTTGCAGGCCTGGCCGCCCTAGGCGTACGGGAGCGCCGTAGGTTGCCTGGCCTTCACTCCGAGCCTGCACCGGGTGCAGTGGCCTGTGAAGTTCAGGCCGGTGTTGCCCGCACGGTACGACGTCGCAGCAGACCCCGAAGAGTTCCTTCGGTCGTACGCGTAGGCCATGCAGGAGGCGGGTGGCGATGACAAGGCCATGACAAACTGGCTCCCGCTGGCCCTCACGGAGGCCCCTTTATCTTGGCTCCGCGGCCTCCCGCATGCCTCGATCTCCTCTTGGGAAGAGCTCCGTGACCAGTCCATCGCACACTTTTCTTCTCTGGCGCCTCACGTAGTCGCATGCATCATCGGCAGGTCGCAGGCGCCTACTTCTGGCCGCCACATATAGCAGTTTCTCCGTCGGGCAAGCTCTATTCGACCGCAGCGTGAGGCTATGCGGGGCCGCATCGGGTCTGAGGCCGACATCACCTTCGCTTCCAAAGATCATCCCAAGACCACGGCGGCTGTGGGTGCCCTCCCCATGCTATGCACGCCCATCATCAGCAGTGTTGCGGTAACCAAGACCCTCATGGATGGTGGCGCCGGCCTGAACGTTCTCTCCGTGGAAACCTTCGACCTGCTGCAGGTGCCGTACGACCTGTTCACCCCCACCTAGCCTTTCTCGGGGGTGATCAAGGGCTCGGTCACCCCCTGGGCAAATACGCCTCCTCGTCACCTTTGGCACGCGCAACAACTACCGCACCGAGCTGATCGACTTCGACGTGGCCCGCATCGGCCTCCTGTACAACACCATCCCGGGGTACCCGGTTCTCGCCAAGTTCATGGCGGCGACCCATCCGGGCAACAACATGGTCGAGATGTCGGGAGGCAGCGGCATTATCACGTGGTCGGGGATACGAAAGATGTGGTCCGGGCCCTCAAGCTCGCCTACAGGGCTGTGATGGCCTCGTGCACTAACGCCGGGAGCGCCGCGAAGGCTCAGGAGGCCGCGCCCACAAAGAAGAACCAACTTTTCTCCGTCACGACCGGGCCGAGACCAAGCAGGTGCCTGTCGACATCAGTGGCTCGGGCCCCACCTTCACCATTGGTGTCTGCCTTCCCCCAGATCAGGAGGAGGCATTAGTTGGCTTCCTGAAGGCCTACAAGGACGTATTCGCGTGGGAGGTGTCAGACATGGTTGGCGTACCGAGGGAGGTGATTGAGCACCACTTGATGGTATGCCCTAGTGCGCGCCTGTCGGCGTTCTGGGAACGGGGGTCCCCGGACTTTCCTGCCTGCGGCCCACGGCGTGGTTCTGCGAGCGGGCCCATATGACCCATCTTCACCAACAAGCATTCAGGACCCTCGCGAGGCAGGCGATGCAAGACCTCCTCGGGAGCGGCCTCACCAGGATGGCTCGCAAGGGGCGGAGAGATCAAGGCATGGCAAGCCTCGTGAGGTTCCAGTGACGTGAGCCATGACGATTGAGACCAGGCGGGCGCCAGTGCATACAGTGTCCTAGTTTCCTCTTTGGTGCTAAGGAGGCAAGCGCAGGCGAGGACTACCGAGGCATCAAGCAAAGGTTTCCATATCGGTGCAACGAGACCAAGACCAGCAGGACGACAAGATGGAGGTCAGGATGGAGCCCAAGGCGGCGTCACCACCAGAGCCTTTTGCTGGCAAAGACTGCTTTTGTCAGGATAGCTTGTACTAGCTGTCCCCTTTCAAATTGGCCGTTGTTGGCTCCCTTCACGCTCAATATTTGGGGAGAGGACTAGGGCCTCTATAAATAGGACTAACCACCATAGTAGGAGATATCTCATCTTGAGTAATCCTCACCCACACAAGTTCACCAAGCACAAGAACACCTCGCCTAAGGAGGTTGTTCTTCCCCTTGTACTGTTCATCCTCAGCCCAAGAGGCAATCCACCACCACGGACTGGAGTAGAGTATTACACCACAACGGTGGCCCGAACCAGTATAAATCTTGTGTCCGTTGTGTTGCGAGTTCGTCGAGCTAGCCTTAGAGATTCTGGTGAGGCTGAGGGCGTGATTCGGTAGGGGGAGATCTTCGCACGCGCCCCAGTGTTCGAACCTTGAGGGTTTTGCCAGAACCCGAGATCCGACATTTGGCGCGCCAGGTAGGGGTGTGCCGAAGCTTTCCTTCCTTCGCTCTGCATCTCGTTGCTTTGTCATCTCCACAGCGGACGCTCGCCAAGCTCGCGCTGAGCACCGGGCTGCCCTCGCTGCCCGCGTTGCTCAAACGGCTCCCGTCGGCGGGCCACCCCGTCGTTCTCTGTCGCTTTCCACCAAAGCCGCCACTGGCCCAACGGGGAACAAGCAGCAAGCATCCTCGCTGCACCCCTCGGTGCGGCGGGATAGCCGCACCGCCACTCCATCGCTGACCCCGGCCGACTCGTCGTCTCACGCCCGTCGCGCTCCCACGGACGCGCAGGCCGCACTGTGCATGGCGCTCGAACTCCTGCGCTACCGCCCCATCGACGACCTCTACGAGGACTGACTCGACCGCATCGCCAAGCTTGTCAGTGCCGCAGGGGGCGCCCCTGTGCCGACCCTCTTGCTGCCTCGCCCTCTGCCAGCTGCAGGCGACATGGCTCATGGATCGCCTCCACCACCTCTGCCACAAGACGTGACCCTGGCGCCAAGGCGTGCGCCCCCCCGGCGTGACCCATCACGTCGGGCGCCCGTACGTGAAGAAGGAAGCTGGAAAGAAGTCCCTCGACCGCAAGAAAACACTCCTGCACCTCTACGACAAGACTGTGTGCTGCCCGCGGTGGCGGCGTGCGGGCATCAAGGCCAGGTTCCGTGCTAACGAAGGGTTCCGGTGGCCACAGTGGGCTGCCGCGCCTTCACCCCTGAGCTGCGTAGCGTCGCCTGGCTGGGCAAGTTCAAGCCAGACCTGCCTCCGTGCTACGACGGCACCCCCGACCCCGCGGAGTTCCTGCAGCTCTTCGAGCTGAGCATCGAGGCGGCCAACGGCGACGAGGAAGTCATGGCGAACTGCTTCCACATGGCTCTCAAGGATGGCGCCTGCTCCTGGCTCCTGAACCTGCCTCTAGCCTCGGTCTCCTCCTGGAACGAGAAGCGCCACCGTTTCGTCACCAACTTCCAGGGCACTCGCGACCGCCCACCGGCCGCAGGTGACCTGCGCCGCGTCAAGCAACAACTAGGAGAGACCCTCCAGAAGTACATCCAGCGCTTCAACAACGTTCGTCTCAAGATCCCCAAGGTGACGGACGAGGCCATCATCTCTATGTTCTCTGATGGCGTCCGTGATGTCAAGATGAAGGAGGAGCTCACCATCCATGAGGAGCTGTGCACATCCCTGGAGCTATTCAACTCAGCGACAAAGTGCGCAAGGGCTGAGGAAGGGCGCCTTTCCCTTCTCGAGCTCCTAGCTGCCGACCTGGAGGAGAAGAAAGACAAGGTCAAGGACGTGAAGCGCAAGGGAGTGGCCGTACTCGCGGCAGAACCAGACACAAAGTGTGGTAGGGACCAGCCAGAGTTGTCCAAGAGCAGCCGACCATTCTGCGCCTTCCACAACATGCACAATCACAACACCAACGATTGTCAGGAGCTCAGGGACATTCACGATGGACGCTTTGGTCGATGACCCGAGCGCAATGACCAAGGCTACGGCCGAGGAGGAGGACATGGCGGAGGACGCTGGGACGACCGGGGTCCGTGCCAGGAGTGGTGCAACCGGCCTCATGAGGACCGCTGGCAGGATCAACCTCGCGAGGGTGCCTGGAGGGATCAGCCTCGCGAGGACCGTCCTCAGGGCAATGCTAGGCTTCCTCCGCTGTCGCCACCACCAAGAAGGAACGATGACCACCATCAGGACGTGGAGGCTGGGGCTTCCATGAGCCGCGTGCCATCGCTTGCATCCTAGGCGGAGCTCAAGCCCCAGCCTCACAGCGCATCTTCAAGCAGTTTGCCGGCGAGCTCGGCAGACCAGCTCAAGTGTGCGGCCACTGCTGGCGCTCTCCCGATGTCCTGTTCACCCGTCATCAGCAACGTGCAAGTCACTAAGACTCAAATCGACGGTGGCGTAGGGCTTAACGTCCTATCCGTCGAGATGTTCGACAACCTCCAAGTGCCCTATGATCAGCCTCAGCCTACCAAGCCTTTCTTAGGACTGACCAATGGCTCCAGCTCCCCGATCGGACAAGTTGGCCTCCCAGTCACCTTCGGGCAGCGCGACAACTACCGCACCAAGCTCATCGACTTCGATGTCACCCACATCTGTCTGCCGTACAATGCAATCCTCGGGTACCCAGCCCTGGCCAAGTTCATGGCAGTGACCCATCACGGCTACAACGTCCTCAAGATGCCAGGAAGTGGCAGAATCATCACAGTGCCGTGCGAAGAAATAGATGCGGTGTGCTCCCTCGAGCGTGCCTTCCAAGCTGCAGCAATCGACGTCCCCGACAGCAAGGGCGAGTACCCTCCCGAGGCCATCCCCAAGAAGTAGAAGCAGCTGCTCAACACAGGGCCTCAAGCAAGCGGCGCTCAAGTGGCGCCACGACTGGATCGGCGCCCGCACCTGGGGCACCTCCCTCCATCGCATAGGAAGGCGCGCCCGGCACCCTTCTAGGGTAGGGCTCGAGGTTTCTCTTCTGGAGGGCCTTAGACCTTGCCAACATCACGAGGGAGGCGCCGAGGCACCATCTGGAGGCGTGCTTCCTGGCACGTTTCCCTCAGGAGAACACAAGGCGAGGGGCGCCCATCGCTCAGGAGTTCATTACCAAGACCACTCAGGAGCTGCATGATGCGAGGGCCATGCGCGGCAATCGCCGCTTGAGGGAGTCCTGGATTAGGGGGTCCTCGGACAGCCGGACTATATACTTTGCCCGGAATGTTGGACTATGAAGATACAAGATTGAAGACTTCTTCCCGTGTCCGGATGGGACTCTCCTTTGCGTGGAAGGCAAGCTTGGCAATTCGGATATGTAGATCTCCTCCCTTGTAACCAACTCTGTGTAACCCTAGCCCCCTCCGGTGTCAATATAAATTGGAGGGTTTAGTCCATAGGACAACAACAATAATAATCATAGGCTAGCTCCTAGGGTTTAGCCTCTATGATCTCGTGGTAGATCAACTCTTGTAATATTCATATCATCAAGATTAATCAAGCAGGAAGTAGGGTATTACCTCCATCGAGAGGGCCCGAACCTGGGTAAACATTGTGTCCCCCGCCTCCTGTTACCATCCGCCTTAGACGCACAGTTCGGGACCCCCTACCAGAGATCCGCCGGTTTTGACACCGACATTGGTGCTTTCATTGAGAGTTCCACTGTGCCGCCACGATAAGGCTTGATGGCTCGTCTTGTTGTCAAGGACAACATTACCTTGGGGGGAGCCCTGGCTGTAGGCCAAACTCTCCGACTAGGTGGCTTCATCATGACCGTCCTTTCGGCCGTCGCGCCGACGATGAATTCTCGGGTCATCAAAAACAACCTCCATGCCGGCTCGGGATTCGCCGAGCAGATGGATCCAATAGAGCTCTCTTCCTTGAATGAGCTCTTGGATCGCATCGCCGCCCTGGGAGTCGCTACAGACTATGATCGAATCGGGCTTAAACCCGACCAAAGGGAGATTAACTCTCCGTCGGTCACCCGTCAGATAGCGGTGGTGGAGGAGCAATGTAGCGATTCTTCCTCTATTTTGAGGACAAACTATGTCTGGATTCCCGAGCTCTTCGAGTCGGATACCCGTCCACGGGAGGACATGGCCCAAGCTTCGAACCTAGAATCAGACAGCGGGCCAGAACTATTGGGCAAAGTCCGTTAAAATAGTAACGTTTGCAACCACAACAGGCACATCCTTATAGATACCGACAGGTATAGCAGTTGATTTATCGGCCATTTGCAAAGATATTTCAGTAGGTGTCAACTTATTCAAATCAAGTCTACGATATAAATAAAGAGGCATAACACTAACACCGGCTCCAAGATCACATAAAGCAGTTTTAACATAATTTCTTTTAATGGAGCATGGTATAGTGGGTACTCCTAGATCTCCAGGTTTCTTTGGTATTCCACCCTTAAAAGTTTAATTAGCAAGCATGGTGGAAATTTCAACTTCCGGTATCTTTCTTTTATTTGTAACAATATCTTTCATATACTTAGCATAAGGATTCATTTTGAGCATATCAGTTAATCGCATACGCAAAAATATAGGTCTAATCATTTCAGCAAAGCGCTCAAAATCCTCATCATCCTTTTTCTTGGATGGTTTGGGAGGAAAATGCATGGGTTTCTGAACCCAAGGTTTTGTTTCTTTACCATGTTTCCTAGCAACAAAGTCTCTCTTATCATAACATTGATTCTTTGATTGTGGGTTATCAAGATCAATAGCAGGTTCAACTTCTACATCATTATCATTACTATGTTGAGCATCATCATGATCATCATCATTAGCATTTTCATTAGGTTCATGTTCATTACCAGATTGTGTTTCAGCATCAGAAATAGAGGTATCATTTGGATTCTCAGGTGGTTCAGCAATAGGTTCACTAGAAGTTTGCAAAGTCCTATCATTTTTCTTTTTCTTCCCTTTAGAAGAACTAGGTACATCAATATTATTTCTCTGAAAATCTTGTTCAATTCTCTTTGGGTGGCCTTCAGGATACAAAGGTTCTTGAGTCATTCTACCAGTTCTAGTAGCCACTCTACCAACATAATCATTTTTCTTACTATTCATTTCATCGAGCAATTCTTTTTGAGCCTTAAGCACTTGTTCTACTTGACTGGTAACCATAGAAGCATGTTTGCTAACAAGTTTAAGTTCACCTCTAATATTAGCCATATAATCACCCAAGTGTTTAATCATATCGGAATCGTATTTCAATTGTCTACCAAAATAAGCATTGAAGTCTTCTTGCTTAAACATAAAGTTATCAAACTCATCCAAGCACTGGCTAGCAATTTTAGTAGGAGGGATTTCAACTTTATCATATCTATAGAGAGAATTTACCTTTACTACTTGTGTCGGGTTATCGGGATCAGGAGGTTCTTCAATAGGTAATGGATCAAGATCATATGTTTCTTCAACAGGTGGTATATTAAGACCATGTATTTCTTCAATAGGAGGTAAATTCTTAACATCTTCAGCTTTCATACCTTTTTCTTTCATAGATTTCTTTGCCTCTTGCGTATCTTCGGTACTGAGAAATAGAACACCTCTCTTCTTCGGAGTTGTTTTAGGAATAGGCTCATTAATTGGAGCGGGAGCTAGTTCAGGAGTTGGCTCAGGAGGTGCCCAATTATTTTCATTTGCCAACATATCATTTAATAAAATTTCAGCTTCATCTGGTGTTCTTTCCCTGAAAACAGAACCAACACAACTATCCAGGTAATCTCTGGAAGCATCGGTTAGTCCATTATAAAAGATATCAAGTATTTCATTTTTCTTAAGAGGATGATCAGGCAAAGCATTAAGTAACTTGAGAAGCCTCCCCCAAGCTTGTGGGAGACTCTCTTCTTTAATTTGCACAAAGTTGTATATTTCCTTTAAAGCAGCTTGTTTCTTATGAGTAGGGAAATATTTAGCAGAGAATTAATAAATCATATCCTTGGGACTACGCACACAACCAGGATCAAGAGAATTAAACCATATCTTAGCATCACCCTTTAATGAGAATGGAAATATTTTAAGTATATAAAAGTAACGAGATCTCTCATCATTAGTGAACAGGGTGGCTATATCATTTAATTTAGTAAGCTGTGCCACAATAGTTTCAGATTCATAACCATGGAAAGGATCAGATTCAACCAAAGTAATTATATCAGGATCAACAGAGAATTCATAATCCTTATCGGGAACACAAATAGGTGAAGTAGCAAAAGCAGGGCCAGGCCTCATTTTATCTCTAAGAGATTCTTTATTCCATTTAATTAATAGCCTCTTAAGTTCACGACTATCTCTGCAAGCTAGAATAGCGGCAGAAGATTCCATATCAAAAACATAACCTTCAGGAATAACAGGCCTATCTTCATCATCACTTTCATCAATATAATCAGATTCAATAATTTCTTTCTCTCTAGCCCTAGCAATTTGTTCATCAAGAAATTCACTAAGGGGCACAGTAGTATCAGGCATAGAAGTAGTTTCATCATAAGTATCATGCATAGCAGAAGTGGCATCATCAATAACATGCGACATATCAGAACGAATAGCACAAGCAGGTTTAGGTGTCGCAAGCTTACTCATAACAGAAGGTGAATCAAGTGCAGAGCTAGATGGCAGTTCCTTACCTCCCCTCTTAGTTGAGGGATAAATTTTTGTTTTCTCGTCTTTCAAGTTCTTCATAGTGTCCAGCAGATATAAATCCCAAGTGACTAAAAGAATAGAGCTATGCTCCCCGGCAACGGCGGCAGAAATTGGTCTTGATAACCCACAAGTATAGGGGATCGCAACAACTTTCGAGGGTAGAGTATTCAACCCAAATTTATTGATTCAACACAAGGGGAGCCAAAGAATATTCGCAAGTATTAGCAGCTGAGTTGTCAATTCAACCACACCTGGAAACTTAGTATCTCCAGCAAAGTCTTTAGTAGCAAAGTAATATGATAGTGGAGGTAATGGTAACAAAAATAAAGAAAGCAAAAGTAATATTTTTGGTATTTTGTAGTGATTGTAACAATAGCAACGAGAAAGTAAGTAAGTGTAAACCAGTAGATGGAAAGCTCGTAGGCATTGGACCGGTGATGGATAATTATGCCGGATGCGGTTCATCATGTAACAGTCATAACATAGGGTGACATAGAACTAGCTCCAATTCATCAATGTAATGTAGGCATGTATTCCGAATATAGTCATACGTGCTTATGGAAAAGAACTTGCATGACATATTTTGTCCTACCCTCCCGTGGCAGCGGGATCCTAATGGAAACTAAGGGATATTAAGGCCTCCTTTTAATAGAGAACCGGAACAAAGCATTAGCACATAGTGAATACATGAACTCCTCAAACTATGGTCATCACCGGGAGTGGTCCCGATTATTGTCACTTCGGGGTTGCGGGATCATAACACATAGTAGGTGACTATAGACTTGCAAGATAGGATCAAGAACACACATATATTCATGAAAACATAATAGGTTCAGATCTGAAATCATGGCACTCGGGCCCTAGTGACAAGCATTAAGCATAGCAAAGTCATAACAACATAAATCTCAAAACATAGTGGATACTAGGGATCAAACCCTAACAAAACTAACTCGATTACATGATAGATCTCATCCAACCCATCACCGTCCAACAGGCCTACGATGGAATTACTCACGCACGGCGGTGAGCATCGTGAAATTGGTGATGGAGGATGGTTGATGATGACGACGGCGACGAATCCCCCTCTTCGGAGCCCCGAACAGACTCCAGATCAGCCCTCCTGAGAGGTTTTAGGGCTTGGCGGCGGCTCCGTATCGTAAAACGCGATGATTTCTTCTCCTCTATTTTTTTTCTCTCCAAAAGCAAATATATAGAGTTGGAGTTGGCATCGAAGGAGCTCCAGGGGGCCCACGAGGTAGGGGGCGCGCCCTAGGGGGGCACCCCCACCCTCATGGACAGGGTGTGGGCCCCCTGGTCTTCATCTTTGGCGAGGATTTATTATTATTATTTATAAGATGTTCCATGGAGTTTCAGGTCATTCCGAGAACTTTTGTTTTCTGCACATAAAACAACATCATGGCAATTCTGCTGAAAACAACGTTAGTCTGGGTTAGTTCCATTGAAATCATGCAACAAGGGAAAAAGTGTTTGGAAAAGTAGATACGATGGAGACTTATCAGGGCTCAACAGGGCCGTGTCTTAGGAGCCCTTCTGGCCTTCGCGAGTGGGACGCTGCGAGGGCCCACCACAAAGCTAAGTTCACATGCCTTTTGGCCTGCCGAGCGTGGCATTCGCCTATCAGCGCAACTTGCAGCGCGTCCTGGCGACTCAGGAGGCCAGGCACCACGTCGTCCTGATGGAGATGGAGACGGCCCTCAGGGAGCCGCCTGGACCCCCAGAGCCTCCTGAGGCTCAGGGTCCCGGTGGCTCGTGAGGAGCAACCCCTTCGTCGTGTACCTTCGGCTGCCCCAACATCCCTTCATCAACATAATCAGGTCACATTTTCCAAGTTCATTTAGCTAGGAGCGCCCTCAGGGCTGCATCATTCCTAGGCCGTGTGGGTCCTCCCTGTGGCATGTATCCCTTTTTATGTCTTTAGCTTACCTTGTTGGGGCGCCCCTCGGGCTGCATCATCCCCCAAGCTGCTCGGGCCTGACCCAGTGGCATGTACTTCCCCTGCGTTTACTTGAGCCAGTATGCTTTCCATGCTTAATCTATCTATGACTATCACCTGCTTGATTGTCACCTATCACGGGAGCCGCGCGCCGATCGTCTTTCTTCAGGACCCTTCGCGTGAGAGGGTTAGGCACGGCGTCTGTGCTCGGGCCCGTCCCTGCAGTATTGATAAATCCAACGGCTGAGCTCTGTCTGGTGGGCCGGCCCCGTTCACATCACCTCCTAGGGCCGTTGGTGCTTGGCCTTCTTACACGATAACCTTAGGAGATTCGTCTGGCGCAGGTTGTCTAACCACCTCGCAGGACCACCACAGCGAGCAAGAATCAAGACCAGGTGAAACCCGCCTTGAGGTAGGGCCTCGTGAGTCCCACACTGGCTCATGAGTGCCCGGACACACCTCGTCTAGCCCTGCCATGGAAGCCACGTGTCAGGGCGGGGCTGTACACGCCCCAGGGCTCTCAGCAGTAGGGAGTCCCCTCCCACGTACCAGTGGAAGCACCATGCTCCGTGTTGGCCGTCGACACTTCCGAGGAGCGGCTATGTCCGTGCAAGTGCGGAAGCGCTATGCTCCGCGCTGGTGATAAACAACTGAGGGAGGCCCCATGGCCGTATCAACTTCAGGGAGCCCTTGAGCTCAATGTCTGGCCTCACCGCAACACCTCCCCTCGGGAGAGTCGCGTGAGGGGGCTGGGCACGGGGGCTGCGCTCGGGTCACGCCCAAGCATACGCTACACAACCAGGTCTCCCGGACCTGGTCATCGCGCGTCCCTCCCAAGCCGAGCCTCGGCCAGGGCAAAGGTATGAAGGTTGTTTGCACGTTAAGGGGGACTCCTGAGCATCGCAACCCAGGAGCCTAACTGGTCACGTAGCCCCTCACTCCTTGGTCTCGTCCTGGTCTCCGGACATACCAACGGCGGCTGAGGTATGTGCGTGGCCGGGCCCTACCGACGTAGAACACTAAACCTACCCTCGCGTCTTCTCCCTATCAGCTATTTGCGCGTCAAGGGGGACTCCTGAGCATCGCGACTCAGGAGCCTAATTGGTCACGTAGCCCCTCACCCCTTGGTCCCGTCCTGGTCTCTGGACGATCCAATGGCGGCTGAGGTATGCGCGGGGCCGAGCCCTGCCGACGTAGAACGTAAGGCAAATAGGGAGAAAATCGCAAAATCTCATGCAAATATTACAAGACATATTGTTCTCACAATATCAAACGCAAGTTTAACGCCTCCACGAGGCATCATGCATGTTGCAGAAATAAAACAGGAAAAAAGCCGCAGGTCATCCCTGAACACCACCGACGCCCGCGAGAGGCACTCCTCCCTTGATGATGTCGCCTTCGTCTTGGCCACCGGCCGGAGCTGCAGGAGTGGCGGCGCCTCCGGTCGAAGGCGCGGAAGCGAAGCCACAGAACTTCTTCAGTAGGGCCTCCACCTGACCTTTCATGGCTGCGGCGGCGGCTGTGCAGTGTTCATGAGTCACAGGCTCCAGCAGCTCGTCAAGACAAGCGGTGGGGTCGCGAAGGTGGAGGTGGCTGAAGACACACTTCAGTGCAGCTGAAGAAAGGACACGAGCCTCTGCCTGTGCCATGGGACCAATGCCTTCCACGACTTCCTCGAGCGCCTCCACCAAGTAGGGGAGCAGTTGGGCGGGGCCATCCTTGTCAGTGGTTAGCGGCCTCTCCAAGCCCTTTTCATAGAGCGTCTTCAGCGCCACGCAAGACCTTTCCTCAAGGAGCGCGAAGTCCGTGTGGTCCTCAGCCAGAACCTTCGCCTTCGCGCCAAGTTCGGCTTGCTCCGCCTTGACCTTCCACTCCAGCTCCTCCAGTCGGCCGCGCTCAATGGCTTGCGCCTTCGACGACTGCTCCAGCTCAGTGTCGCGACCCTTGATGGCGTCCTCCCGGGATTTCATCTTCTCCTCCTCCGCCTAACGGCCACGGGCTTCCTCTGCGCGTTCATTGCGTAGAATCTTCAGCTCGGCCTCCAGCGCCTGGCAGCGACTTGGCGGTCTCGACGTCCTTCAGCGCCACCTCGCGAGTGGCTGCCGCCTGGGCGGCGGCCTGTTTCTCCTTCTCAGAGGTCACCACGGCCTGGCTCAGTGTTGCCCGAACGGACATGTCGGAACAGAGCCAGCCAGAAACCAGCTCCAGACGCCCGGCCACCAGGAGGGGGTCGGCGCCTTGGAGATCTTCTCGCAGCCGGGTCATCACCAGAAGGGCATGCTCCAAGACGCCAGGGGAGGCAGAAGGACTTGGGATCAGTAGCGCAGCAGGAGGCGGAGGGGAAGGTATTGTCACCATAGCCTAGGGGACTGAGGGCTCCTGAGTCATGGAGGCTCCAGCAGCCGAGCCGGACGCCGGTGCCTCCGGAGCCCACGAGGCCACGGGGGTTGACTCCTCCCGAGGGTTCTCCCCCATACCTCGCGAGGACGACTGGGCCGGAGAGACATGAGCGCTAGTGCTGCCCTTCTCCATGGAGGGAGACGCCGACGGAGCAGGTGGGTTGGTCTCGGGCGGCACCACCGCCCCCTCCTTCCTCTTCTTCGTCAGAAGCGTCAGCCTAATCGCACAACAGAGAAACGTCAAGAAGCAGCAGCATAATCAGGAACAAGACGGAGCATGAATGCTTACTGGTCCACCGTGGTGTAGTCCACCTTCCTCTTGCTGAGTTTGAAGCCCGAGAGCCTCCCAGACCGGAGCGCAAGCGCACAAACCCCAGGAGTAGAAGAAGGTGCAGCAGGTGGGCCGGAGGCGGCTCCAGGCGGCGCCAGAACAGAAGCAGCATCCCGGGAAATCAGCGTCGATCGACCCCTCGTCGGGATTGCCGGCGCCTCTCCCTTCTCCTGGCGGGCGTCAGCCTCGTCATCGTCAGGAAGGGTGCGGAGGATGTCATCTTTGATCAGGGGGAGGTCTCCCCCGTCCCTTCAGGGGTCACCTCCGAGTCCTCCTCCTCCTCTTCCTCCCCGCGGGACTCATCAGAAGATAGCTCCACCGGCGCCGGTGCCGCAGGGGTCCCGGTGGGAGCCAGCGGCACCAGCCCACGCCCGTCAAAGGTCGGCCTGGCGGCCACGACCTGCGCCCCGTCCTCACGGCAAAACAAGGGAGTGAAGATACTCGGCGGGTACTCCTGGTCGTCCCCAACCAGGAGGCGGAGAACCACGGCTAGATCACCGTCAGACAAGGCCATCGGGCTCAGGAGAACCTTGTCCTCTTCGTCCCCAAGCTCCCACAAGGGGCACGTACAGGCCTGAAGCAGGGCTACACGCAGCATCAGGAATTCCCTTAGGTGCATGGCCCCTGTAACCTTTGTTGCCTTCGCGAGGAAATGTGGCTTTTGGTAAGGGGGAGGGGGCGGGGAGGTAGATATTTCCACGGAAGCCGACAATTTTGAATCAGTGCAGCGAAAAAATTGGCGCGCAAAGTGTCATCAGAAACGGTCCCTTATTCAGCATTGTGTATGATATGTGAACATCACAAACGATTCATATAACTTAAACCGTGTGTAATGAGTTTGAACGTGCAAATTTTGGTTCGAATTTCCCTGGTTACAGTGGTCATCCACGTCATTGCATAATTTGGGTACACAAAGGAGACTACAACACACCCACACTTCTTAATCGAGCAAGTTCATCAATTAAATAGAGCTAGCTGACTTAAACATTACTCTAACAAATTAAAGACTGGCACTCTTAATTAAGCAAAACAAAGAGTACTACTACAGTTGGTGCTCGCCTATCTCCGCCGCATCCTCCATGTCCAGCTCACGCCTGACGATCCCCTTGGGAAGGGGCTCCATGGCATCCATCGCAGCTTACTGGGCAAGCATCAAGCCATCTCTTTGGATAAGGCTGCCACGACCTGGGTGTGGGCGGCCGCGATCTGGGCTTGGACGGGCTCTGTCCTAGCAAGGTATGCCGTGGAGGAACGGACGGCTGCTCGAAGACTCTCGGCGATTGCCACCTCTTCGGCCATGGGTTGCCGACCGTTGTCGGAGAAGGTTCGTTTGATTTGTGCGGTGACTGCCATGAGCTGGGCGTGGGCGGCCCCCAACAGGGCTAAGGCCGCCACTGCGGAATGGACAGCTGCTGTGCTGCTCTCGCCAGTTGCTATCGCCGAGGCAGATGTTGTTGCCGCCACCTGAGAAGCAACATCGGCCGTTTGGGATGCCTTAGCCACCCGATCGCAGATTGTGGCCACGCTCATGCACCTTGTTAGCACGTGCATGGCGGCTGCAGCCGTGCTCTCGCCGGAGTGGGTCGCCGAAGTTGCCCTCACGACGCGGGTCCACGTCCCCATCTTTCACCGGTGACGATTAAACAGTGAAATGAGATTTGGGGAGCGAGCTAGTGTGCTTGACACCCCGGCTTTGGACTATAGTCGATGCACCTTCTTGCGTAAGCCATACTCTGGCGGTGCTCCAACATATTTTTTACTGCATCTCACACGGTTGGTGATAATAAACTGTGTGTGATCTACTTGATTTTTCATCTTGATTTGAATTACATAATGGGGTCACAACGGCAAAGGAGGGTGTTTGAATTGCTAGAACTTTTATCTGCAGTGAACATGCAACTATAGGTGTGTCGTAAAAAAATTAGAATTATTCAGGGTTCGTTTGGACATTTTTATTCATTAACTTGGTTTTCTAGCCATTTCAGGTGCACAATTCAAAATTAAACTACATGCACATGCTCCGGTTCACCAAAATGGGTTGTAAAATCATGTATGTGTCCGTGGGTTTATGCTTATGTCCCATGCAAAATATGGGGATGAATTTCGAATGCCACGGAACCGTGGCTCTCCGGCAAACGTTGAGGTACTTGTGTTTGTAATTCTAGTAAATCCAAAACCCGTCTGAAATTCATGAACCTGGCACGCTATCATGGAATGGCATCAACAAACCAGAGCTTCTCACGAGAAGCCTCATGGTTCCGTTAGGGAAACGTTTCACCTTTCTGGACGAAACGATATCCGTTGCCTCTTCTTGATTTCAATTTTTTTTCTGGTGTCAACATAGATCTTGTTTGGACATTTTTATGCATTGAGTTTTCTAGGCATTTATATGCATAATTCAAATTTGAACTACATGCACATGCTCGAGTGCATAAAAATGGGTTGGAAACTCAAATGTGGTCCTTGGTTGCAAGCTTAGGTCACATGCAAGAAATGGGAATGAATGTCAAACACCTCGACACTGTCACTCGGCCGCTAACATTGAGATACATGGTTTTAAAATTATAGTAAATCGAAAACTCGTCTAAAATTTATGAAACTTGACATGATATCATGGAACGTCATCCAGATGCCATGGTAAAAATATTGTCCCATTTGGGGCAGGTTTGGGTATAAGCTTCTCACAAACTAGAGCTTCTCATAACAAGCCTGATAGTTTCGGTAGGGAACGTGCCAACTTGGGGGACGAAACGATATCTGTTGCCTCTTCTTACTTTCAAAATTTTTCTCGTGTCAACATAGAACAACGGGAGTATTGTGTCAATTTTTGGGATTTTCCGGGGTTCGCTTGGACATTTCTACACAATAACTGAGTTTTCTATGCATTTATGTGCATAATTGAAATTTGAACAACATGGACATGCTCCAGTGCATATAATGAAGGAAATATGCCCTAGAGGCAATAATAAAGTTGTTATTTATATTTCTTTATATCATGATAAATGTTTATTATTCATGCTAGAATTGTATTAACCGGAAACTTGATACATGTGTGAATACATAGACAAAACAAAGTGTCCCTAGTATGCCTCTAGTTGACTAGCTCGTTAATCAAAGATGGTTAAGTTTCCTAACCATAGACATGTGTTGTCATTTAATGAACGGGATCACATCATTAGGACAATGATGTGATGGACAAGACTCATCCGTTAGCTTAGCATAATGATTGTTAAGTTTTATTACTATTGCTTTATTTATGACTTATACATATTGCTCTGACTATGAGATTATGCAACTCCCGAATAACGGAGGAACACCTTGTGTGCTATCAAACATCACAACGTAACTGGGTGATTATAAAGATGCTCTACAGGTGTCTCCGAAGGTGTTTGTTGGGTTGGCATAGATCAAGATTAGGATTTGTCACTCCGAGTATCGGAGAGGTATCTCTAGGCCCTCTCAGTAATGCACATCACTATAAGCCTTGCAAGCAATGTGACCAATGAGTTAGTTGCGGGATGATGCATTATGGAAGGAATAAAGAGACTTGCCGGTAGCGAGATTGAACTAGGTATGAAGATACCGTCGATCGAATCTCGGGCAAGTAACATACCGATGACAAAGGGAATAACGTATGTTGTTATGCGGTTCGACAGATAAAGATCTTCGTAGAATATGTAGGAGAAAATATGAGCATCTAGGTTCCGCTATTGGTTATAGACCGGAGATGTGTCTCGGGCATGTCTACATAGTTCTCAAACCCGTAGGGTCTGCACGCTTAACGTTCGATGATGATTTATATTATGAGTTATGTGATTTGATGACCAAAGTTTGTTCGGAGTCCCGTATGAGATCATGGACATGAGGAGGAGTATCGAAATGGTCGAGAGGTAAAGATTGATATATTGGAAGGCTATATTCGGACATCGGAATGGTTCCGAGTGATTCGGGTATTTTTCGGAGTACCAGAGAGTTATGGGAATTCGCCGGGGGAAGTTAACGGGCCTTATTGGGCTATAGTGGAGAGAGGGAAGAATGGCCACGATGTGGCACATGCCTTCCCCCTGCCCAAACCGAATTAGACAAGGGATGGGGGCGTGGCCCCCTTTCCTTCTCCCTCTCCCTCCTTTCTTTCTTTCCTACTGCGAAAATGAAAGGGAATCCTACTAGGACTTGGGAGTCCTAGTAGGACTCCCTACTCTTGGTGTGCCCCTAGGAGGGCCGACCTCTCTCCCTCCCTTCTTTATATATGTGGGCAGGGGGAACCCCAAAGGCACTCCAAGATTTGTCTTAGCCGTGTGCGTTGCCACCCTCCACAGTTATACACCTCGATCATATCGTCGTAGTGCTTAGGCGAAGCCCTGCGCTGGCAACTTCATCATCACCGTCGCCACGTCGTCGTGTTGACGGAACTCTCCCTCGGTCTCAACTAGACCAAGAGCTCAAGGGACATCATCGTGCCGAACGTGTGCTGAACACGGAGGTGCCGTATGTTCGGTACTTGGATTGGTTGGATCGCAAAGACGTTCGACTACATCAACAGCGTTACTAAACGCTTGCACTTTCGGTCTACGAGGTTACGTGGACACACTCTTCTGTCTCGTTGCTATGCATCTCCTAGATAGATCTTGCGTGATCGTAGGTAATTTTTTTGAAATACTGCGTTCCCCAACAGTGGCATCCGAGCCAGGTCTATACGTTGATGTTATATGCACGAGTAGAACACAACAGAGTTGTGAGCGATAATAGTCATACTGCTTACCACCAACGTCTTACTTTGATTCGACGGTATTGTTGGATGAAGTGGCCCGGACTGACATTACATGACCACATTCATGAGACTGGTTCTACCGACGTGCTTCGCACACAGGTGGCTGGCAGGTGTTTGTTTCTCCAACTTCAGTTGAATCAAGTTTGACTATGGCCGGTCCTTGTTGAAGGTTAAAACAACACACTTGACGAAAAATCGTTGTGGTTTTGATGCATAGTTAAGAACGGTTCTTGCTAGAAGCCCGTAGCAGCCACGTAAAACTTGCAACAACAAAGTAGAGGATGTCTAACTTGTTTTTGCAGGGCATGTTGTGATGTGATATGGCCAAGAAGTGATGCGATATAATTTGTTGTATGAGATGATCATGTTTTGTAAAAGTTATCGGCAACTGGCAGGAGCCTTATGGTTGTCGTTTTATTGTATGAAATGCAATAGCCATGTAATTGCTTTACTTTATCACATAGTGGTAGCGATAGTCATGGAAGCAATAGTTGGCGAGACGACAACGATGCTACGATGGAGATCAACGTGTCAAGTCGGTGACGATGGAGATCATGATGGTGCTTTGGAGATGGAGATCAAAGGCACATGATGATGATGGCCATATCATGTCACATATTTTGATTGCATGTGATGTCTATCCTTTATGCATCTTATTTTGCTTAGTACGGCGGCAACATTATAAGATGACCCCTCACTAAATTTCAAGGTATAAGTGTTCTCCCTGAGTATGTACCGTTGCTGCAGTTTGTCAGGCCGAGACACCACGTGATGATCGGGTGTGATAAGCTCTACGTTCACATACAACGGGTGCAAGCCAGTTTTGCATGTGCAAAATACTCGGGTTAAACTTGACGAGCCTAGCATATGTAGATATGGCCTCGGAGCACTGCGACCAAAAGGTCGAACGTGAATCATATAGTAGATATGATCAACATAGTGATGTTCACCATTGAAAACTACTCCATCTCACGTGATGATCAGACATGGTTTAATTGATACGGATCACGTGATCATTTAGATGACTAGAGGGATGTCTATCTAAGTGGGAGTTCTTAAGTAATATGATTAATTGAACTTTAATTTATCATGAACTTAGTCCTGATAGTTTTTGCATATCTATGTTGTAGATCAATAGCTCGCGTATAGCTCCCCTGTTTTATTTTTGATATGTTCCTACAGAAAAATAAGTTGAAAGATGATAGTAGCAATGATGCGGACTGGCCCTGTGATTTGAGGATTATCCTCATTGCTGCACAGAAGACTTATGTCCTTGATGCACCGCTAGGCGACAGACCTATTGCAGGAGCAGATGCAGACATTATGAACGTTTGGCAAGGTCGGTATGATGACTACTTGATAGTTTAGTGCACCATGCTTTACGGCTTAGAACTGGGTCTTCAAAAAACATTTTGAACGCC
This sequence comes from Aegilops umbellulata, assembly GCA_032464435.1. Classification (NCBI taxonomy): domain Eukaryota; kingdom Viridiplantae; phylum Streptophyta; class Magnoliopsida; order Poales; family Poaceae; genus Aegilops; species Aegilops umbellulata. The sequence goes on from CP136057.1 coordinate 307,701,298, forward strand.
AAGGAGCATATAAGATGTTCCAAGAGCTGAAATTGGTATTTTAGACTCATGCCCGAGTCGAGAGGTATGAGACCTCTGACATGTATTTTGCCTACAAGATGAAGGAGAATAGCTCAACCAGTGAGCATGTGCTCAAAATGTCTGAGTACTACAATCGTTTGAATTAAGTGGGAGTTAATCTTCCAGGTAATATAGTGATTGACAGAGTTCTCTACTCACTATCACCAAGTTACTGGAACTTCGTGATGAGCTATAATATGCAAGGCATGACGAAAATGATTCCCCGAGCTCTTCGCGATGCTGAAATCGGCGGAGGTAGAAATCAAGAAAAGCATAAAGTGTTGATGGTTGACAAAACCACTAGTTTCAAGTAAAAGGGCAAGGGAAAGAAAGGGAACTTCAAGAAGAATGGCAAGAAAGTTGCCACTCCCATGAAGAAGCCCAAAGCTAGACCCAAGCCTGAAACTGAGTGCTTCTACTGCAAAGGAAATGGTCACTGGAAGCGGAACTGCCCCAAATACTTGGCGGATAAAAAGGATGGCAAAGTGAACAAAAGTATATATGATATATATGTTATTGATGTGTACTTCACTAATGTTCATAGTAGCCCCTGGGTATTTCATACTGGTTCAGTTGCTATGATTAGTAACTTGAAACAAGAGTTACAAAATGAACAGAGACTATTTGAGGGTGAGGTGACGATGTATGTTGGAAGTGATTCCAAGGTTGATAAGATCACCATCGCACACTCCCTTTACCTCCGGGATTAGTGCTGAACCTAAATTAAATGTTATTTGGTGTTTGCGTTGAGCATAATATGATTGGATCATGTTTATTGTAATACGGTTATTCATTTAAGTCAGAGAATAATTGTTATTCTGTTTAAATGAATAAAACCTTCTGTGGACATACACCCAAGGTGAATGGTTTATTGAATCTCGATCGTAGTGATACACATATTCATAATGTTGATGCCAAAAGATGCAAAGTTGATAATGATAGTGCAACATACTAGTGGCACTGCCGTTTAGGTCATATTGGTGTAAAAGGCATGAAGAAACTCCATGCAGATGAACTTTTGGAATCACTTGATTATGAATCATTTGATGCTTGCAAACCATGCCTCACGGGCAAGATGACTAAGACTTCATTCTCTGGAACAATGGAGCGAGCCACTGACTTATGCGGTCTGATGAGTGTTGAGGCTCGCGGCGGGTATCAAATTTTCTGACCTTCACAGATGATTTGAGCAGATATGGGTATATCTACTTAATGAAACACAAGTCTGAAACATTTGAAAAGTTCAAAGAATTTCAGAGTGAAGTGGAAAATCATCGTAACAAGAAAATAAAATTTCTACGATCTGATCGTCGAGGTGAATATTTGAGTTTGGCCTTCATCTAAAAAATGTGGAATAAATTTCGCAACTCACGCCACCTGGAACACCACAGCATAATGGTGTGTTTGAACGTCGTAACCATACTTTATTGGATATGGTGCGATCTATGATGTCTCTTACCAATTTACCACTATCGCTTTGGGGTTATGCATTAGAGACAACTGCATTCATGTTTGTTGGTGTTCTGGGAACGGGGGTCCCCAGACTTGCCTGCCTACGACCTGCGGCGTGGCTCAAAGGGGGCCTAACACGGCCCATCTTCATCAACACAGACCCAAGACCCTCGCGAGGGGCCAAGCCTCGCGGGGCGGGCGACGCGGAGCTTCCTCAGGCACGGCCTCATCAGGCTGACTCGCGAGGAGGTGGAGAGATCAAGGCGGGGTACCTCACGAGGTGCCCGTGACGCAAGCCATGACGACCAAGGGTGCCAGGCGGGCGCCAGCCCGCGTAGTGTCCTCCTTTCCTCTTTGGTGCAAAGGGAGCACGCGCAGGTGAGAGCATCAAGCAAAGGCACCCGTTTCGATGCAACGAGACCAAGACCAGTCCAACGGCAGGAAGGAAGTCATTGTGGATCCCAAGCCAGCGTCACCACCAGAGCCTTTGGCAGGCGAAGACCAACTTTAGTCAGGATAAGTGTACCAGATGTTCCCCTTCGAAATGGCCAATTGTTGGCGCCCTTCCCGCTCAATATTTGGGAAGAGGCCCAGGGCCTTTGCCTATAAATAGGACTAGCCACCCCCAGGGTAGAGGCATCTAGAGATCGAGGGATCCGATAGGAGGGCAGATAGAGGCAATTGGAATGAGCTAGGATCCAGAGAATCAATCAGAGAGAGAGAGAAGGGTGACTGAACTCCTCCTAGCAGTTCATCCCCCCAGCCAAGAACAGACCCTCGCGAGGTTGTTCTTCCTTGTATTGTTCATCATCATCAGCCCAAGATGCAATCCACCACACCACACTGGAGTAGGGTATTACACCACAACGGTGGCCCGAACCAGTATAAACCCTGTGTCTCTTGTGTTGTTCTTTCCATAGCTTAGATCTTTGCGAGGCGGAGGGGTGCAGGTAGGAAGAAGGTGTAATCTCCGCGCGCACCCCAGAGTTTGTAACTCAAGGGTCTGCCGGAACCCGAAATCCGACATTTGGCGCGCCAGGTAGGGGTGCGCCGGAATTCGTCTTCCACTGCCCCGTTCTCCTCCGACCATCGCGTCCATGTCTGACGCTCGTCGGGCCCGCGCCGAGCGCCGAGCCGCTCTCGCTTCCCGCGTCTCCCAGACGGCCCTGTCGGTGGGCGTCCTTGCCGTTCCCCACCGCCTGCCGTCAACGCTGCCACCGGCCTGGCGGGAAACGTGCAGCAGGCATCGTCTCAGCATCCGTCCGTGCGGCAAGACGGCCACACCGCTACTCCCTCGCTCACCCCAGCTTGTTCTTCGTCCCGTGCGCTCCGCGCACCCATGGAGGCTCGAGCTGCGCTCATCGCGGCAAATGAGCTCCTGCGCTACCGTCCCGTCGACGACGTCTACGAAGAATGGCTCGACCGCGTCGCCGAGCTCGTCCGCGCCGCGGGGGGCTCTCCTACGCCGTCCGTTCCGCTGCACCGCACCCCGCCCCGCGCGGGTGACGAGGCTCCGAGGGCGCCCCAGCCGCCTCCTCACCAAGAAGACGCCCTGGCTCCAAGGCGTGTGGCCCCTGGGCGGAACCTGCTCCGTCAGACGCCAGTGCGGCAAGAGCAGAGCTGCCAAGAAGTCCCTCGCCCGCAAGAAGCTGCCTAGGCGCTGCCTGCTCCAGCACGTCGCGGCCATGCTCCTGCTCCCGCACGTCAAGACCCTGCGCTGCTCCCAGCTGCAACGCACGGGGACCTACAAGACCAAGCTCTCCGTCGCCCAAGGCCCCCCGTGGCCACGGCGGGCTGCCGTGCCTTCACCACCGAGCTGCGCAGCGTCGCGTGGCCCGGCAAGTTCAAGCCAGGCCTGCCTCCTCGTTACGACGGCACGGCCGACCCTGCGGAGTTCCTCCAGCTCTATGAGTTGGGCATCGAGGCTACCAATAGAGATGAGAAGGTCATGGCGAACTGGTTTCCCATGGCGCTCAAGGACAGGGCCCGCACCTGGCTCCTGAACCTGGCCCTAGGCACGATCTCCTCCTGGGACGAGATGCGCACCCGCTTCATCACCAACTTCCAAGGTACTCGCGATCGGCCGCCCGCCGTGAGCAACATGCGCCGCATCAAGCAACAACCCGGAGAGACCCTGCAAAAGTACATCCAGCGCTTCAACAACGCACGCCTCAAGATTCCCAAGGTGTCCGAGGAGGCCATCATCTCAGCCTTGTCCGACGGCGTGCGCGACGTCAAGATGAAGGAGGAGCTGGCGATGCATGAAGACCTGTGCACTTCCTTGGAGCTGTTCAACTTGGCGACCAAGTGCGCCAGGGCTGAGGAAGGGCGTCTCTCCCTCCTCGAGCTGCCTGCCGCAGACCCAGAAGAGAAGAAGTCCAAGGCCAAGGATGTGAAGCGCAAGAGGGCTGCCGTGCTCGCGACAGAACCAGACACCAAGCGGGGCAGAGATCAGCCCAAGTCTTCCAAGGGCAATCGGTACTGTGTGTACCACGACCTCCACACCCACAACACCAACGAATGTCAAGAGCGCTGAGCCGTGCGAGAAGGAAGGATCGGCCGTCATCCCGACCGCGGTGACCGGGGCTACGGTCGAGTAGGAAGAAGGAACGCAGGACGCTGGGAAGACCGCGGCCCACGCCAAGGGTGGCACGATCGACCTCGCGAGGACCACTGGCAAGACCCGCCTCGCGAGGGAGACTGGAGGGATCAGCCTCGCGAGGATCGCCCGCAAGGCAACACAGGCCTCCCTTCGCTGCCGCCGTAGCTAAGAAGAAACAAGGACCGCCATCAGGACAAGGGGGCTGGGGGCTTCCAGGAGCCGCGTGCGATCGCCTGCATCCTCGGCGGAGCTCAAGCCCCAGCCTCTCAGCGCATCTTCAAGCAGTTCGCCCGCGAAGTGAATGCAGTCCTCCCCAAGCTCGAAGCCACTTGCCCTCTCAGGTGGTCATCGTGCGCCATCACGCTCAGCTCAGCGGATCAGCTCAAGTGTGCGGCCACAGCCGGAGTCCTCCCGATGCTTTGCTCCCCAATCATCAGCAACGTGGCGGTCACCAGGACCCTCATCGATGGCGGGGCAGGGCTCAATGTCCTATCCGTGGAAACATTCAACAATCTCCAAGTGCCCTACAACCAAGCCTTTCTCCGGAGTCACTGACGGCTCCACGGTCCCGATTGGGCAGGTCCGCCTCCCTGTCACCTTCGGAGCACGCGACAACAACTGCACCGAGCTCATCGGCTTCGACGTCGCTCACATTCGCCTGTCGTACAACACCATCCTTGGGTGCCCAGCGCTGGCCAAGTTCATGGCCGTAACTCACCACGGCTACAACGTCCTCAAGATGCCAGGAAGCGGCGGAGTCATCACGGTGCCTTGTGAAGAGAAGGACGCGGTGTGTTCCCCGGAACGAGCCTTTCAGGCTGCATCACTGGAAGACCCGGATCGCGGAAGCAGGAGGCTTCCCGAGAGCACCCCCAAGAAGAAGAAGACATCGTCCGGCCCGGCCCCTCAGGAGGCAGGCCCCTCAGGGCCCGCGCCTGCCCAGGGGAAACCTCCTTCCATCGCATAGGAAAGCGTGCCCAGTGCCCTCCTCAGGCACGGCTCGGGGGCTCTCCCCTGGAGGGCCACTGACCTGGCTAAGGTCATGAGAGAGGCGCTTGGGCACCACATGGAGGCGTGTTTCGAAGCACGTTTCCCTCAAGGAGTAAGGCAAGGAGGGCCAGACCCTCAGGAGTTCGTCAGCAAGGCCATTCAGGAGATACAGGAGTCAAGAGTCATGAGAGCCGGCCGCCGCCTATCAGCTGTGGCTCCCCATCCAGGCGAGGATGGTGGGCTGCGCGTCTACATCGACATACCAGGGCTCAACCGAGTCGCCTCTCTGGAGCGCCTCTGGCCTTCGCGAGTGGGGCGCTGCGAAGGTCCACACCACAGCTACGTTCGCATGCCTTACGGCATGCCGAACGCGGCTGCCGCGTACCAGCACCTCATGAGGGGCATCTTGGAGGCTCAAGAGGCCAGGCGTTCCGCAGCCCTGGCGGAGATGGAGATGGTCCGCGAGGAGCCACCAGCGCCTCCGGAACCTCCCGAGGCTCCTGGGCCTGGGGGCTCGTGAGGATCGGCTTCCGCAGCCCACCGAGTTTGCTGCACCAACACTGCTTCGTCCTCAACATCATCAGGTGACATCTTTCAAGTTTCATTTCCAGCTGGGAGCGCCCCCCAGGGCTGCATTATTCCCAGGCCGCGTGGGTCCGTCCCTGCGGCATGTATCCCTTTTATTTCATGTTGTTAGCTTACTTTGTTGGGGGCGCCCCTCGGGCTGCATCATCCCCAAGTCGCTCGGGCCTGACCCAGTGACGTCCGCCTTCCCAGCATCCATTTGAATCCACTCCTTCGCGGCTAATGTGTTTGACCTAGTTGCCCACTCAACTGACGCCAACTGACGGAGCTGCTCCCAAAACGGCACGACACTTGTGCATGAGTCCGTCCCTGCAACGCCGACAAACCTGAATGGCTGAGCTCTGGCCGCGGCAGCCCCGCATTGCGCCACCTTGTCAAGCCTTCAGTGCCTCACCACCCCTCGGAAGCAACCAACGGCTGACTGTCGATTGTCACGACAACCCCTCATTCTTTCTATGATGAGTCTACAGGATCTCCTGAAGGAGCTGCGTCAGGCGAGGCCCTTGCGGTGCCTCCTTCACTCTCACCTGCGCGAACCGCTTGCACGTTAAAGGGGTTGTGCCTAAGCATCGCGACTCAGGGCTCCTACTGGCTCTCCAGCCCTCACCCTCTGGCCTTGACCACGGCATCGCGACCTGGCATACCAGCGACGGCTGAGACTCGCTCGAGGGCCGGGACACGAGGACATAGAGCAGAAAGGGGAGCAAAGGCGAGAGGGGAGAGACACGCGAGGACCTCGCCGAGCAACCTCACGCTTGCCGATGCACGGACCCGGCGACACACCAGGGAGCGGTCCCTGATTCTCGAAGATAAGTCACTACCCGGAAGTACCAGCTACCGTAGCACTGTCCCCGCACCTAATGCAATCCCGTGTTAGCGATGCCGCTCTCCTTTCTCACCGAACAACGGCTGCTTGAGCGCCAAAGGGGACCTCCTGAGCATCGCGACTTAGGAGCCTCCCGGGTCGCTCACCTCCTGGCCTTGACCATGGCATCGCGACCTGGCATACCAGCGACGGCTGAAGCCGCCTTGGGACTGGGACCTGTCGGCGCAGAGCACCAAGCCCTTGTGAGGTTCGAAAGGGAGAACTGAGCTAAGACGGAATGAGCGACTCGCACAATCCTTCGACAAGGGTTGTATTAACAAACAGGATCACAGGCACCTTACAAGCCCCCACGGGGCGCGTCTTTGATTCCTCGCAGGGAACAGATCCTAAAGGGACGCTAACTACATGCGCTCCTGCAAAAGACGCCATCATTAACAGTGGTCCGTCAAGCACCGGCGCCAACCCCATCCAGATCAGAGTCAGCAACGGTCAGACGAGCCCGCCCTGCTCCAGGAGCGGCGCCGGCTCGGGGGCTCGTAGCTGTCGTCGCTCATCTCCGGAGTCGCGAAGAGCTCGCCGGAGTCGCTGGATCCTCCGACGCCTCCGCCGCCCGAGGAGCCACCAAGGGAGCGGTCGGCGGGCCCAGTCCTCGCCGTAGAAGGGTCCCGGCCACCTCTCCTGGGGCAGCACTCCAGCCGGCGCCCGTTCGCATCCAAGACCTTGAAGAACATCACCGAAGCACCGTCGTACTCCAAGTGGATCACGAAGGCACCTCTTGTCCTGCAAACCCGGGCGATTTTTCCCCAGCCTCGAGTCATGAAGACCTCGCCCGGGGCAACAACCGCGACCTCCGCCTCGGTTGCGAGGGTGCTGCAGCCGACGTGATACAGCCAAAGTTCCAGGAGTTCTCCCTGCGGAATGATGGAGGCGAAGAAGGAAGGAAGGAGAACCCAAGACTGAGGAGGCATGGCGGCGTGGAGCACGAACTCTCGGGAGGAGCCCTCGGTGTGGACCCCAGGGGGGACGACCCACACCTTCGTGACCCGTCGGCGCCGATGGCGGGGCCGCCCGTGGCGATCGGCGTCGACTCCGTCAGAGCCCTCGATGTGGGCATACAGGGGGAGCGGGAACCCCGGCGGTGCCCGCTCGCCCCAGGGCCTCGACACCACCTGATGGGTCCCCTCGTCCCGACGGCGGAGGGCGAGCCGTTTCTTCGGCGGGAGCGGGTCTGGTTCCTCTCGGGGAGCCTTTCCCTTCTCCGCCGCCAAGAACCGGCGGATCGGAGTGTCACATCCCACCTAGCTCATGCATTAGAGTGTGCATCATGTTTACTTTTGACAGAAATTTGAAATGGGGAAGGCAGAACCCCCAGCACCCCTCCTGAAATCAACTAGGGTTTGCTAAAAATATTTTCAATGAACCTGAAATGCCCTTCTAAAATGTTCACCCTCTTTGTCTTGGTTTAAAACCTCTGGCAAAAATGGTGCATATTTTTCTAGGTCAACAGAAGGTCATTGAATTAATGCATTAGTATTTGAATTTGGGCATTTAAAATTTATAAAATATTTCAAATGCTCAAATATTTCCAAACCAAAATGTTCCTTGCTGGAAATATTCCAACTAAGGACCAGGTGCAGTTTGGTGATTTTTGGAGTTGCTCTAGTATTTTTAATAAGTCCACAAAGTTACAGAAAAATAGAAAAGGAAAAATAAAAGGAAAACTTACCTGGCGCCTGATAACCGGCCCACCTGCCGGCCCAGCCCAGCTGCCGCGCCAGCGAGCTGCTTGGCTTGGCCAGGCAGGCACGCAGGTGCTCGACGGCGAGCTCAGCGCGCGCCACGCAGCTGGCCGCCGCCCTGCCTCACCTCCTCGCCGCCTCGCTGCCCTGGATGAGTTCCACGTCGTCGCCCCGAGCCCCTGGACACGCCGTTCGCCTCTGCCTCGCCTCCCTCGCTCCCCTTCGCCATGGCCGACGCCACCGCCGCCGCACCTACGCCGTAGGCGCGCTCTCCGTCAACCCCACGCCGCGCCACCGTGTCCACCCGCTTCACCGTCGTCGATTTCGTCGAACAGCCGAGCCCCGAGCGCTCGCGTGCCCCGAAACCACCGCACCGACCCCGCCCGAGTCCACCGTCGCCGGAGATCCCCTTCAACGCCGTCGCCGCACCAGCTCGTCCCCGACCACGCCGTCTGGCTCTGCGAGTTCGCTGTGAGCATAGCCACCTCCCCATCCTCTCCGTTCTTCTTCCCGTGCCCTACAACGAGCGCACGAAGCTCGCCCGCACGCACCGCCGCGGAGCTCATCGCCGACGAGGCTCCGGCCACCCAACGGCCGCACCACCTTGTCCACTAGCCTCACCGCACACCCAGGGGCCCAACGCAGCACTCCACGCGCCTCGCCGTGCCCCGTAGCCCCGGTTTCACTTTCACCCGAGCCCCGGCGCCGCCAAACTCGTCGCCGGCGCCAACTCCGGCCACCCCGACCCCAACCAACTCCACCAAGAGTTGCGGGTCAGCTCCAGCTCCACGTAGATGCCCTCCGCGCCCCATTTGGTGGCCGGAACGGCCAAATCCACTTGCTCCGCCGCGTCTGGCCTCGCCGGCGGCTAGACGCCGGCGAGTTGACCCTTGACCGTTGACGGGTGGGCCCTCGTTGACTCCCCTGAGTCAATGACAGGTGGGCCCCCCCTGTTAACTATTTGGATTAGTTCTAATTAAAATTAATTAGTTAAACTAACTACTGACATGCGGGTCCCACTGGTCAGTTTGACCTGGACGACCCCGTTGACCCCTGACGTCACGCTGACCTCATGCTGACGCAATTAATTAATTACTGGATTTATTCTTATACATGAAAATCCAGAAAATAGTTCAAACTTCAAAAATTCATAGAAAATTATCTATAACTCCAAATGCAAAGTTCTATATATGAAAAATGATCAGAAAAATCCAAGCTATCCATTGGTGCTGGTTTCATGCATGTCAAAACAAGTTAAACCCACTGCTTAGGCATTACAAGATAACACACTAATATGATCTTAATAAATGAGTTTCCATTGAATCTTTGGTTCAAATGGGTTCATTCCCTTCTGGTTTAACTTGCACTAGGTCAGGACACATTCATATTGCCATGTCATAGCATGCATCATATTGTTGCATATCGCCATGTATTGATTGTGTTCCGATGTGTTCATCGTGGTAGGATCTGCCTCCGAGGATATCTCCGAGTATCCAACTGAAGGGCAATATCCCACTACCACTCCATCAGGCAAGCAACTCGTTGATCATTCCGATACAAACCCATGTTCTTGCTTCTGCCCTTGTTTACTGCATTAAGACAACGCGTTTCAAACTGCTGTGTGTTGTGGTAGTTGAACCCACTTCCTTTGCATGACCTGTCATTGCCACAGTAACTAGATGAAACCCACTAGCATGTGTAGGAGTTGATTGAGCCAATACATGTGTGTGTGTTCCTACCATGTTGTGCTTGCTATGCTTAGAGTTGTGTCAGGTCTGGCTCATCGGGATGATGAACTGGAGTGAAAGGTTGTGTCGGTGACAAGAGTGAAGTGTTGAATACGATTTGGTAAAGGAATCGATGAGAGGCCATGTAGGAGTACATGGTGGGTTGTTTCATTGAGGCCGTCCTTAAGAACTGAGTTCTGTGTTTGTGATCCATGATACAGTTACTACCACACATTGGGCCCTGAAATATGACCCCGCTCGACTTCTTATCCACCCTTGTCCTCTGTCCAGGAGTTGCAAGTAGTTTCTGGTGTTTGTAGTATGCTGGGGGCCACACGCGGCGCTGACCATCGGGGTGGGCTGTGTTGCGGTAGGCACGTGGCCGGGTCAACCGGGCGCCCGTTTGGTGTCTCGGAACCCTGTTCACATCATTCGGGGCCGTTAGTGGAAACCTCGGCCGGACTCCCTGCGGATGGAACCCGAATAGGCGATAAACCTGGACTAGAGACTTGAGTGTTTAGGTAGGTCGTGGTCTGCCGAGCACATGTCGTGTGCAGACGCTAAGTGGTGGAAACATGTGTGAAGAAGTACACCCCTGCAGGGTTATAAATGATCTATTCGAATAGCCGTGTCCGCGGTAATGGACTTCTGGGTTGCCTATAACAGTTCATAGACAAGTAAATGGATTCTGCTAAAAATCTCAAGATAAGTGTGAGTACCGCGGATGGCCCTCTCGTAGGATGGCGAGAGAGGATCCACGGTGGAGTATTGTGTTGGTGATAGTGGACTCGTGTGCGACAAATGATTTACATGTGGTGTCTATCGTAGGATAGCTTAGCCAAGAGTCAAAGCTGGCTTGCTGCAATAACCCCACTACCTTCTTGAGAATGTGCATGTATGATAGGTTCCTGTTGTAAGACTTGCTGAGTACCCCCGTACTCATGTTGCTTTAATCATGTTTTTCAGACGACTGCACCAACCCCTCTGATGAGTTCTATGTAGACCTCGACGTTGACGAGTGACTTATCACCCAGGTGGTGATCCAAGACTTGTGAAGGGTCGTTGTAGATAGACAGGCTTCGTCAAGCCTTCTTTCTTTCTAGTGTCTGTACTCAGACTACTTTGCTTCCGCATGTGCTTGTATGTTTGTATGACTTGAGTGTTGGGTCATGTGACCCCTATCTGTATGGATGACATGTATGGCTCTTCGGAGCCTTCTAAATAAAGTACTTGAGTCGTAGAGTACTGTTGTGATGCCATGTTGTATTTATTCATATCGGGCATATTGTGTGTATGATTGAAATGCTTGGTATGAGTGGGATCCGACTATCTAGTTGTTTATCCTTGGCAGCCTTTCATATGGGGAAATGTAGTCTAGTGCTTCTGAGCGATAGTAGTCCGCTACAGCCCGGTTCACCGGAGTCCTGCTAGCCCAGCACTACTGCTTGGACACTTGACTGGCCGGCATGTGTTTCACGTCGTTCCTATGTCTGTCCCTTCGGGGAAATGTCACGCGCTGTTATTCGGAGTCCTGCCTAGCCTGCTACAGCCCGGGTTACCGGAGTCCTGTTAGCCCAGTGCTACAGCCCGAATAATTACGTTGGTGACCGACATGCTCGATGTGATTCATGTATGCCTGTCCTCATAGGCTAGCGCCGCTTTGGGTTCACGACTAGCCATGTCGGCCCGGGTTCTCTGTCATATGGATGCTAGCGACACTATCATATACGTGAGCCAAAAGGCGCAAACGGTCCCGGGCCAGGTAAGGTGGCACCCGTGGGAGTACCGTGCGTGAGGCCGCAAAGTGATATGATGTGTTACACGCTGGATCGATGTGGCTTAGGATCAGGGTCCTGACACTGGATCCCAAATTCTGCTATGCCACCCAGGTATACTCCGAGGCCATCCTTTGAGGCGCCTCGCCCCAATCAGCAGTATGTGCCGCCCAAGACTTTTGGTGGCCCCACTGCCAATGCTGCTCCACGCCCCAATTCGATAACTTGCTTCAAGTGTGGTGAGCCGGGCCACTACATCCGTGAGTGTCCCCAGAACAACCCCAGTCAGTTCGGAAAGTCTGTTGGACGTGGTAAGTCAACAGCGAAGGTGCTTGTCGCCAAGCCAGCCACCACTGCTCGTGGCCATGTCAACTACGTTTCAGCTGAAGAGACTCAAGAGGACCCCAACGTCGTTCTCGGTACGCTCCTTGTTAATTGCCACCCGGCAACTGTTCTCTTTGATACTGGAGCATCTCATTCATTTATTTCTGAGAGCTATGCTCGATTGCACAACACTACTTTTAGTGACATGCCCACCTCCATGGAAATTCAAACTCCCGGTTCTAGATGGCAAACCTCTAGGATCAGCCATGGAAATGAAATTCTTGTCGACAGATTGGTTTTTCTCGCGTCACTAATAGCTCTCAAGTCTTCGGACATAAACATCATCTTGGGTATGGACTGGATGTCAGCTCATTACGCCAAGATTGATTGCTCAACTAGAACTGTCCAACTTACCCATCCATCGGGCAAGACAGTCAATGTTTTGACCCGAGTATCGGAGCGTCAGCTCTTCTCTCTAAATGCCAATCCCCTTCCAGACCTCGAAGATATTCCAGTAGTCCGTGACTTTCCGGATGTCTTTCCAGAGGAACTGCCAGGTGTTCCACCTGACAGAGATGTTGAGTTCGTGATAGACCTTGTTCCAGGAACCGTCCCAATCTCTAGAAGACCTTATAAGATGGCACCCCTAGAACTAGCTGAGCTTAAGAAACAACTCGATGAGTCCTTGCAAAAAGGTTTCATCCGTCCTAGTTCATCTCCATGGGCTTGCCCCGTCCTCTTCGTCAAGAAGAAGGATGGAACGGATCGGATGGTTGTGGATTATCGACCTGTCAATTTGGTCACTATCAAGAACAAGTATCCGCTCCCCAGGATCAACGATCTGTATGACCAGCTCGCTGGATCCTCAGTCTTTTCCAAGATGGATTTGAGGTTGGGCTACCATCAAATCAAAATCAAGAACGGGGACATTCCCAAAACGGCTTTCGTTACTCGTTACGGCCAATACGAGTACACCGTTATGTCCTTCGGTTTAACCAATGCTCCAGCCACCTTCTCTCGGTTAATGAACTCGATCTTCATGGAGTATTTGGATAAATTCGTCGTGGTTTACCTCGATGATATACTCATCTACTCCAAGAATGAGGAAGAACATGCCGAACATCTAAGGCTAGTATTGATGAAACTTCGAGAGCATCGCCTTTATGCCAAATTCTCCAAGTGCGAATTCTGGTTGCCAGAAGTGACCTATCTTGGCCATGTAATCTCTGGCAAGGGCATTGCTGTCAATCCCGAGCGAGTTCAAGCTGTCCTTGACTGGACTCCACCTGAAACGGTCAAGCAAGTTCGGAGTTTTCTTGGTTTGGCGAGCTATTGCCGCCGCTTCGTCGAGAATTTCTCCAAGGTTGCTAAGCCTCTAACTGAACTCCTCAAGAAAGATAAAAAGTTCGAGTGGACCCCACAGTGCGAGTTCAGCTTTCGGGAACTGAAAAGACGCCTGACATCTGCTCCCGTACTGGTACCACCAGATTTCTCTAAGGACTTTGTTATCTACTGCGACGCCTCGCGACAAGGACTAGGTTGCATACTCATGCAAGATCGTCATGTGATTGCCTACGCATCTCGACAGTTGCGTCCACATGAGGATAATTATCCCACTCATGATCTAGAGCTTGCAGCAGTAGTCCATGCACTCAAAACCTGGCGACATTACCTTCTGGGTAATCGTTGCGAAATTTACACTGATCACCAAAGTTTGAAATATATCTTCACCCAACCGGATTTGAATCTCAGGCAAAGACGTTGGGTCGAGTTGATCTCGGATTACGACTTAGGAATAACTTACACCCCAGGCAAAGCCAATGTCATGGCTGATGCACTAAGTCGTAAATCTTATTGTAACAATCTGATGTTACAACAAGGTCAACCATTTCTCCACAAGGAATGTCGTAAGCTTAACCTTCACATTGTTCCTCGAGGATTCCTTTCCACCCTGGTGGCGAAACCTAACCTTACGGATCAAATCATAGCCGCCCAGCAGCGCGATAAGGGCATATCTCGGATTAAGGAAAACATCGCTAGCGGAGTTGCTAAGTGTTTTTCCATGGATGAACGAGGTGTTGTCTTCTTCGAGAACCGCTTGGTGGTTCCCAAGAAACAACATTCACGACAATTGATCCTTAAGGAAGCTCATGAATCCCCTCTCACCATTCATCCCGGTAGTACTAAAATGTAACAAGACCTACGCCAGAGGTTTTGGTGGACTAGGATGAAGAGAGAAATCGCTCAATACATTGCAACTTGCGACGTCTGTTGTCGCGTTAAAGCAGAGCATCAACGGCCTGCTGGCACCCTTCAACCATTGGAGATTCCTGAATGGAAATGGGATAAAATCGGTATGGATTTCATCACCGGGTTTCCCAGAACCAAAAGAGGGAATAATGCTATCTTCGTTGTTGTCGATCGTCTCTCCAAAGTAGCCCACTTCTTACCTGTTCGCGAGAGCATAACCGCTAGCCAGCTAGCTAATTTGTACATCTCTCGAATAGTATCTCTCCATGGTGTTCCATTGGAAATTAATTCAGACCGTGGAAGTCTTTTCACCTCTTGATTTTGGGAAAGTTTCCAAAATGCTATGGGGACTCGTCTCTCCTTTAGCACCGCCTTCCATCCTCAGTCAAGTGGTCAAGTAGAACGAGTCAATCAAATTCTGGAGGATATGCTCCGAGATTCTGTCGTCTCTTTCGGTATGAATTGGGAGAAGTGCCTTCCATTCGCCGAGTTCGCTTATAACAATAGTTATCAAGCTAGCTTGGGCAAAGCCCCTTTCGAAGTTCTCTATGGACGAAAATGTCGAACGCCTCTTAACTGGTCAGAAACCGGCGAGAGACAACTCTTTGGCCCGGACATGATCCAGGATGCAGAAGAGCAGGTTCGCATTATTCGTGAGAAGTTGAAAACCGCCCAATCCCGACAAAAGAGTCAGTATGACCGCAAGCATAAGCCCATGGCTTATGAAGTCGGCGAGATGGCTTACCTTCGGGTTACACCTTTAAAGGGAACCCATCGATTCGGTATCAAAGGCAAATTGGCTCCTCGTTACATTGGACCCTTTCGCATTCTTGCCAAACGAGGGGAAGTTGCCTACCAACTGGAACTACCTCCGCATCTCTCCAGAGTCCATGATGTCTTCCACGTCTCTCAATTCAGGCGTTGCTTCTCGGATCCTATCCGTGGAGTGGACCACGAAACGCTTGATCTCCAAGATAACCTCACTTATCGAGAATACCCCGTTCGTATCCTTGATCAAGCCGAGCGTATCACTCGACGCCACAATATCAAGTTTCTCAAGGTTCAATGGTCACACCATTCTGAGCAAGAAGCTACATGGGAAAGGGAGGATCGTCTTCGACTCGAGTACCCCACCTTTTTCCGGAGGAACCTAAATCTCGGGACGAGATTCTTTTGAGTGGGGGTGAGTTGTCACATCCCACCTAACTCATGCATTAGAGTGTGCATCATGTTTACTTTTGACAGAAATTTGAAATGGGGAAGGCAGAACCCCCAGCACCCCTCCTGAAATCAACTAGGGTTTGCTAAAAATATTTTCAATGAACCTGAAATGCCCTTCTAAAATGTTCACCCTCTTTGTCTTGGTTTAAAACCTCTGGCAAAAATGGTGCATATTTTTCTAGGTCAACAGAAGGTCATTGAATTAATGCATTAGTATTTGAATTTGGGCATTTAAAATTTATAAAATATTTCAAATGCTCAAATATTTCCAAACCAAAATGTTCCTTGCTGGAAATATTCCAACTAAGGACCAGGTGCAGTTTGGTGATTTTTGGAGTTGCTCTAGTATTTTTAATAAGTCCACAAAGTTACAGAAAAATAGAAAAGGAAAAATAAAAGGAAAACTTACCTGGCGCCTGCTAACCGGCCCACCTGCCGGCCCAGCCCAGCTGCCGTGCCAGCGAGCTGCTTGGCTTGGCCAGGCAGGCACGCAGGTGCTCGACGGCGAGCTCAGCGCGCGCCACGCAGCTGGCCGCCGCCCTGCCTCACCTCCTCGCCGCCTCGCTGCCCTGGATGAGTTCCACGTCGTCGCCCCGAGCCCCTGGACACGCCGTTCGCCTCTGCCTCGCCTCCCTCGCTCCCCTTCGCCATGGCCGACGCCACCGCCGCCGCACCTACGCCGTAGGCGCGCTCTCCGTCAACCCCACGCCGCGCCACCGTGTCCACCCGCTTCACCGTCGTCGATTTCGTCGAACAGCCGAGCCCCAAGCGCTCGCGTGCCCCGAAGCCACCGCACCGACCCCGCCCGAGTCCACCGTCGTCGGAGATCCCCTTCAACGCCGTCGCCGCACCAGCTCGTCCCCGACCACGCCGTCTGGCTCTGCGAGTTTGCTGTGAGCATAGCCACCTCCCCATCCTCTCCGTTCTTCTTCCCGTGCCCTACAACGAGCGCACGAAGCTCGCCCGCACGCACCGCCGCGGAGCTCGTCGCCGACGAGGCTCCGGCCACCCAACGGCCGCACCACCTTGTCCACTAGCCTCACCGCACACCCAGGGGCCTAACGCACCACTCCACGTGCCTCGCCGTGCCCCGTAGCCCCGGTTTCACTTTCACCCGAGCCCCGGCGCCGCCAAACTCGTCGCCGGCGCCAACTCCGGCCACCCCGACCCCAACCAACTCCACCAAGAGTTGCGGGTCAGCTCCAGCTCCACGTAGATGCCCTCCGCGCCCCATTTGGTGGCCGGAACGGCCAAATCCACTTGCTCCGCCGCGTCTGGCCTCGCCGGCGGCTAGACGCCGGCGAGTTGACCCTTGACCGTTGACGGGTGGGCCCTCGTTGACTCCCCTGAGTCAATGACAGGTGGGCCCCCCTGTTAACTTTTTGGATTAGTTCTAATTAAAATTAATTAGTTAAACTAACTACTGACATGCGGGTCCCACTGGTCAGTTTGACCTGGACGACCCCCGTTGACCCCTGACGTCACGCTGACCTCATGCTGACGCAATTAATTAATTACTGGATTTATTCTTATACAGGAAAATCCAGAAAATAGTTCAAACTTCAAAAATTCATAGAAAATTATCTGTAACTCCAAATGCAAAGTTCTATATATGAAAAATGATCAGAAAAATCCAAGCTATCCATTGGTGCTGGTTTCATGCATGTCAGAACAAGTTAAACCCACTGCTTAGGCATTACAAGATAACACACTAATATGATCTTAATAAATGAGTTTCCATTGAATCTTTGGTTCAAATGGGTTCATTCCCTTCTGGTTTAACTTGCACTAGGTCAGGACACATTCATATTGCCATGTCATAGCATGCATCATATTGTTGCATATCGCCATGTATTGATTGTGTTCCGATGTGTTCATCGTGGTAGGATCTGCCTCCGAGGATATCTCCGAGTATCCAACTGAAGGGCAATATCCCACTACCACTCCATCAGGCAAGCAACTCGTTGATCATTCCGATACAAACCCATGTTCTTGCTTCTGCCCTTGTTTACTGCATTAAGACAACGCGTTTCAAACTGCTGTGTGTTGTGGTAGTTGAACCCACTTCCTTTGCATGACCTGTCATTGCCACAGTAACTAGATGAAACCCACTAGCATGTGTAGGAGTTGATTGAGCCAATACATGTGTGTGTGTTCCTACCATGTTGTGCTTGCTATACTTAGAGTTGTGTCAGGTCTGGCTCATCGGGATGATGAACTGGAGTGAAAGGTTGTGTTGGTGACAAGAGTGAAGTGTTGAATACGATTTGGTAAAGGAATCGATGAGAGGCCATGTAGGAGTACATGGTGGGTTGTTTCATTGAGGCCGTCCTTAAGAACTGAGTTCTGTGTTTGTGATCCATGATACAGTTACTACCACACATTGGGCCCTGAAATATGACCCCGCTCGACTTCTTATCCACCCTTGTCCTCTGTCCAGGAGTTGCAAGTAGTTTCTGGTGTTTGTAGTATGCTGGGGGCCGCACGCGGCGCTGACCATCGGGGTGGGCTGTGTTGCGGTAGGCACGTGGCCGGGTCAACCGGGCGCCCGTTTGGTGTCTCGGAACCCTGTTCACATCATTCGGGACCGTTAGTGGAAACCTCGGCCGGACTCCCTGCGGATGGAACCCAAATAGGCGATAAAACTGGACTAGAGACTTGAGTGTTTAGGTAGGTCGTGGTCTACACCCACGTCGGCTTTCCCTTGAAGTCTGCCGAGCACATGTCGTGTGCAGACGCTAAGTGGTGGAAACATGTGTGAAGAAGTACACCCCTGCAGGGTTATAAATGATCTATTCGAATAGCCGTGTCCGCGGTAATGGACTTCTGGGTTGCCTATAACAGTTCATAGACAAGTAAATGGATTCTGCTAAAAATCTCAAGATAAGTGTGAGTACCGCGGATGGCCCTCTCGTAGGATGGCGAGAGAGGATCCACGGTGGAGTATTGTGTTGGTGATAGTGGACTCGTGTGCGACAAATGATTTACAAGTGGTGTCTATCGTAGGATAGCTTAGCCAAGAGTCAAAGCTGGCTTGCTGCAATAACCCCACTACCTTCTTGAGAATGTGCATGTATGATAGGTTCCTGTTGTAAGACTTGCTGAGTACCCCCGTACTCATGTTGCTTTAATCATGTTTTTCAGACGACTGCACCAACCCCTCTGATGGGTTCTATGTAGACCTCGACGTTGACGAGTGACTTATCACCCAGGTGGTGATCCAAGACTTGTGAAGGGTCGTTGTAGATAGACAGGCTTCGTCAAGCCTTCTTTCTTTCTAGTGTCTGTACTCAGACTACTTTGCTTCCGCATGTGCTTGTATGTTTGTATGACTTGAGTGTTGGGTCATGTGACCCCTATCTGTATGGATGACATGTATGGCTCTTTGGAGCCTTCTAAATAAAGTACTTGAGTCGTAGAGTACTGTTGTGATGCCATGTTGTATTTATTCATATCGGGCATATTGTGTGTATGATTGAAATGCTTGGTATGAGTGGGATCCGACTATCTAGTTGTTTATCCTTGGCAGCCTTTCATATGGGGAAATGTAGTCTAGTGCTTCTGAGCGATAGTAGTCCGCTACAGCCCGGTTCACCGGAGTCCTGCTAGCCCAGCACTACTGCTTGGACACTTGACTGGCCGGCATGTGTTTCACGTCGTTCCTATGTCTGTCCCTTCGGGGAAATGTCACGCGCTGTTATTCGGAGTCCTGCCTAGCCTGCTATAGCCCGGGTTACCGGAGTCCTGTTAGCCCAGTGCTACAGCCCGAATAATTACGTTGATGACCGACATGCTCGATGTGATTCATGTATGCCTGTCCTCATAGGCTAGCGCCGCTTTGGGTTCACGACTAGCCATGTCGGCCCGGGTTCTCTGTCATATGGATGCTAGCGACACTATCATATACGTGAGCCAAAAGGCGCAAACGGTCCCGGGCCAGGTAAGGTGGCACCCGTGGGAGTACCGTGCGTGAGGCCGCAAAGTGATATGATGTGTTACACGCTGGATCGATGTGGCTTAGGATCGGGGTCCTGACACTGGATCCCAAATTCTGCTATGCCACCCAGGTATACTCCGAGGCCATCCTTTGAGGCGCCTCGCCCCAATCAGCAGTATGTGCCGCCCAAGACTTTTGGTGGCCCCACTGCCAATGCTGCTCCACGCCCCAATTCGATAACTTGCTTCAAGTGTGGTGAGCCGGGCCACTACATCCGTGAGTGTCCCCAGAACAACCCCAGTCAGTTAGGAAAGTCTGTTGGACGTGGTAAGTCAACAGCGAAGGTGCTTGTCGCCAAGCCAGCCACCACTTCTCGTGGCCATGTCAACTACGTTTCAGCTGAAGAGACTCAAGAGGACCCCAACGTCGTTCTCGGTACGCTCCTTGTTAATTGCCACCCGGCAACTGTTCTCTTTGATACTGGAGCATCTCATTCATTTATTTCTGAGAGCTATGCTCGATTGCACAACACTACTTTTAGTGACATGCCCACCTCCATGGAAATTCAAACTCCCGGTTCTAGATGGCAAACCTCTAGGATCAGCCATGGAAATGAAATTCTTGTCGACAGATTGGTTTTTCTCGCGTCACTAATAGCTCTCAAGTCTTCGGACATAAACATCATCTTGGGTATGGACTGGATGTCAGCTCATTACGCCAAGATTGATTGCTCAACTAGAACTGTCCAACTTACCCATCCATCGGGCAAGATAGTCAATGTTTTGACCCGAGTATCGGAGCGTCAGCTCTTCTCTCTAAATGCCAATCCCCTTCCAGACCTGAAGATATTCCAGTAGTCCGTGACTTTCCGGATGTCTTTCCAGAGGAACTGCCAGGTGTTCCACCTGACAGAGATGTCGAGTTCGTGATAGACCTTGTTCCAGGAACCGTCCCAATCTCTAGAAGACCTTATAAGATGGCACCCCTAGAACTAGCTGAGCTTAAGAAACAACTCGATGAGTCCTTGCAAAAAGGTTTCATCCGTCCTAGTTCATCTCCATGGGCTTGCCCCGTCCTCTTCGTCAAGAAGAAGGATGGAACGGATCGGATGGTTGTGGATTATCGACCTGTCAATTTGGTCACTATCAAGAACAAGTATCCGCTCCCCAGGATCAACGATCTGTATGACCAGCTCGCTGGATCCTCAGTCTTTTCCAAGATGGATTTGAGGTTGGGCTACCATCAAATCAAAATCAAGAACGGGGACATTCCCAAAACGGCTTTCGTTACTCGTTACGGCCAATACGAGTACACCGTTATGTCCTTCGGTTTAACCAATGCTCCAGCCACCTTCTCTCGGTTAATGAACTCGATCTTCATGGAGTATTTGGATAAATTCGTCGTGGTTTACCTCGATGATATACTCATCTACTCCAAGAATGAGGAAGAACATGCCGAACATCTAAGGCTAGTATTGATGAAACTTCGAGAGCATCGCCTTTATGCCAAATTCTCCAAGTGCGAATTCTGGTTGCCAGAAGTGACCTATCTTGGCCATGTAATCTCTGGCAAGGGCATTGCTGTCAATCCCGAGCGAGTTCAAGCTGTCCTTGACTGGACTCCACCTGAAACGGTCAAGCAAGTTCGGAGTTTTCTTGGTTTGGCGAGCTATTGCCGCCGCTTCGTCGAGAATTTCTCCAAGGTTGCTAAGCCTCTAACTGAACTCCTCAAGAAAGATAAAAAGTTCGAGTGGACCCCACAGTGCGAGTTCAGCTTTCGGGAACTGAAAAGACGCCTGACATCTGCTCCCGTACTGGTACCACCAGATTTCTCTAAGGACTTTGTTATCTACTGCGACGCCTCGCGACAAGGACTAGGTTGCATACTCATGCAAGATCGTCATGTGATTGCCTACGCATCTCGACAGTTGCGTCCACATGAGGATAATTATCCCACTCATGATCTAGAGCTTGCAGCAGTAGTCCATGCACTCAAAACCTGGCGACATTACCTTCTGGGTAATCGTTGCGAAATTTACACTGATCACCAAAGTTTGAAATATATCTTCACCCAACCGGATTTGAATCTCAGGCAAAGACGTTGGGTCGAGTTGATCTCGGATTACGACTTAGGAATAACTTACACCCCAGGCAAAGCCAATGTCATGGCTGATGCACTAAGTCGTAAATCTTATTGTAACAATCTGATGTTACAACAAGGTCAACCATTTCTCCACAAGGAATGTCGTAAGCTTAACCTTCACATTGTTCCTCGAGGATTCCTTTCCACCCTGGTGGCGAAACCTAACCTTACGGATCAAATCATAGCCGCCCAGCAGCGCGATAAGGGCATATCTCGGATTAAGGAAAACATCGCTAGCAGAGTTGCTAAGTGTTTTTCCATGGATGAACGAGGTGTTGTCTTCTTCGAGAACCGCTTGGTGGTTCCCAAGAAACAACATTTACGACAATTGATCCTTAAGGAAGCTCATGAATCCCCTCTCACCATTCATCCCGGTAGTACTAAAATGTATCAAGACCTACGCCAGAGGTTTTGGTGGACTAGGATGAAGAGAGAAATCGCTCAATACATTGCAACTTGCGACGTCTGTTGTCGCGTTAAAGCAGAGCATCAACGGCCTGCTGGCACCCTTCAACCATTGGAGATTCCTGAATGGAAATGGGATAAAATCGGTATGGATTTCATCACCGGGTTTCCCAGAACCAAAAGAGGGAATAATGCTATCTTCGTTGTTGTCGATCGTCTCTCCAAAGTAGCCCACTTCTTACCTGTTCGCGAGAGCATAACCACTAGCCAGCTAGCTGATTTGTACATCTCTCGAATAGTATCTCTCCATGGTGTTCCATTGGAAATTAATTCAGACCGTGGAAGTCTTTTCACCTCTCGATTTTGGGAAAGTTTCCAAAATGCTATGGGGACTCGTCTCTCCTTTAGCACCGCCTTCCATCCTCAGTCAAGTGGTCAAGTAGAACGAGTCAATCAAATTCTGGAGGATATGCTCCGAGCTTCTGTCGTCTCTTTCGGTATGAATTGGGAGAAGTGCCTTCTATTCGCTGAGTTCGCTTATAACAATAGTTATCAAGCTAGCTTGGGCAAAGCCCCTTTCGAAGTTCTCTATGGACGAAAATGTCGAACGCCTCTTAACTGGTCAGAAACCGGCGAGAGACAACTCTTTGGCCCGGACATGATCCAGGATGCAGAAGAGCAGGTTCGCATTATTCGTGAGAAGTTGAAAACCGCCCAATCCCGACAAAAGAGTCAGTATGACCGCAAGCATAAGCCCATGGCTTATGAAGTCGGCGAGATGGCTTACCTTCGGGTTACACCTTTAAAGGGAACCCATCGATTCGGTATCAAAGGCAAATTGGCTCCTCGTTACATTGGACCCTTTCGCATTCTTGCCAAACGAGGGGAAGTTGCCTACCAACTGGAACTACCTCCGCATCTCTCCAAAGTCCATGATGTCTTCCACGTCTCTCAATTCAGGCGTTGCTTCTCGGATCCTATCCGTGGAGTGGACCACGAAACGCTTGATCTCCAAGATAACCTCACTTATCGAGAATACCCCGTTCGTATCCTTGATCAAGCCGAGCGTATCACTCGACGCCACAATATCAAGTTTCTCAAGGTTCAATGGTCACACCATTCTGAGCAAGAAGCTACATGGGAAAGGGAGGATCGTCTTCGACTCGAGTACCCCACCTTTTTCCGGAGGAACCTAAATCTCGGGACGAGATTCTTTTGAGTGGGGGTGAGTTGTCACATCCCACCTAGCTCATGCATTAGAGTGTGCATCATGTTTACTTTTGACAGAAATTTGAAATGGGGAAGGCAGAACCCCCAGCACCCCTCCTGAAATCAACTAGGGTTTGCTAAAAATATTTTCAATGAACCTGAAATGCCCTTCTAAAATGTTCACCCTCTTTGTCTTGGTTTAAAACCTCTGGCAAAAATGGTGCATATTTTTCTAGGTCAACAGAAGGTCATTGAATTAATGCATTAGTATTTGAATTTGGGCATTTAAAATTTATAAAATATTTCAAATGCTCAAATATTTCCAAACCAAAATGTTCCTTGCTGGAAATATTCCAACTAAGGACCAGGTGCAGTTTGGTGATTTTTGGAGTTGCTCTAGTATTTTTAATAAGTCCACAAAGTTACAGAAAAATAGAAAAGGAAAAATAAAAGGAAAACTTACCTGGCGCCTGCTAACCGGCCCACCTGCCGGCCCAGCCCAGCTGCCGCGCCAGCGAGCTGCTTGGCTTGGCCAGGCAGGCACGCAAATGCTCGACGGCGAGCTCAGCGCGCGCCACGTAGCTGGCCGCCGCCCTGCCTCACCTCCTCGCCGCCTCGCTGCCCTGGATGAGTTCCACGTCGTCGCCCCGAGCCCCTGGACACGCCGTTTGCCTCTGCCTCGCCTCCCTCGCTCCCCTTCGCCATGGCCGACGCCACAGCCGCCGCACCTACGCCGTAGGCGCGCTCTCCGTCAACCCCACGCCGCGCCACCGTGTCCACCCGCTTCACCGTCGTCGATTTCGTCGAACAGCCGAGCCCCGAGCGCTCGCGTGCCCCGAAGCCACCGCACCGACCCCGCCCGAGTCCACCGTCGCCGGAGATCCCCTTCAACGCTGTCGCCGCACCAGCTCGTCCCCGACCACGCCGTCTGGCTCTGCGAGTTCGCTGTGAGCATGGCCACCTCCCCATCCTCTCCGTTCTTCTTCCCGTGCCCTACAACGAGCGCACGAAGCTCGCCCGCACGCACCGCCGCGGAGCTCGTCGCCGACGAGGCTCCGGCCACCCAACGGCCGCACCACCTTGTCCACTAGCCTCACCGCACACCCAGGGGCCTAACGCACCACTCCACGCGCCTCGCCGTGCCCCGTAGCCCCGGTTTCACTTTCACCCGAGCCCCGGCGCCGCCAAACTCGTCGCCGGCACCAACTCCGGCCACCCCGACCCCAACCAACTCCACCAAGAGTTGCGGGTCAGCTCCAGCTCCACGTAGATGCCCTCCGCGCCCCATTTGGTGGCCGGAACGGCCAAATCCACTTGCTCCGCCGCGTCTGGCCTCGCCGGCGGCTAGACGCCGGCGAGTTGACCCTTGACCGTTGACGGGTGGGCCCTCGTTGACTCCCCTGAGTCAATGACAGGTGGGCCCCCCCTGTTAACTATTTGGATTAGTTCTAATTAAAATTAATTAGTTAAACTAACTACTGACATGCGGGTCCCACTGGTCAGTTTGACCTGGACGACCCCGTTGACCCCTGACGTCACGCTGACCTCATGCTGACGCAATTAATTAATTACTGGATTTATTCTTATACAGGAAAATCCAGAAAATAGTTCAAACTTCAAAAATTCATAGAAAATTATCTGTAACTCCAAATGCAAAGTTCTATATATGAAAAATGATCAGAAAAATCCAAGCTATCCATTGGTGCTGGTTTCATGCATGTCAAAACAAGTTAAACCCACTGCTTAGGCATTACAAGATAACACACTAATATGATCTTAATAAATGAGTTTCCATTGAATCTTTGGTTCAAATGGGTTCATTCCCTTCTGGTTTAACTTGCACTAGGTCAGGACACATTCATATTGCCATGTCATAGCATGCATCATATTGTTGCATATCGCCATGTATTGATTGTGTTCCGATGTGTTCATCGTGGTAGGATCTGCCTCCGAGGATATCTCCGAGTATCCAACTGAAGGGCAATATCCCACTACCACTCCATCAGGCAAGCAACTCGTTGATCATTCCGATACAAACCCATGTTCTTGCTTCTGCCCTTGTTTACTGCATTAAGACAACGCGTTTCAAACTGCTGTGTGTTGTGGTAGTTGAACCCACTTCCTTTGCATGACCTGTCATTGCCACAGTAACTAGATGAAACCCACTAGCATGTGTAGGAGTTGATTGAGCCAATACATGTGTGTGTGTTCCTACCATGTTGTGCTTGCTATGCTTAGAGTTGTGTCAGGTCTGGCTCATCGGGATGATGAACTGGAGTGAAAGGTTGTGTCGGTGACAAGAGTGAAGTGTTGAATACGATTTGGTAAAGGAATCGATGAGAGGCCATGTAGGAGTACATGGTGGGTTGTTTCATTGAGGCCGTCCTTAAGAACTGAGTTCTGTGTTTGTGATCCATGATACAGTTACTACCACACATTGGGCCCTGAAATATGACCCCGCTCGACTTCTTATCCACCCTTGTCCTCTGTCCAGGAGTTGCAAGTAGTTTCTGGTGTTTGTAGTATGCTGGGGGCCGCACGCGGCGCTGACCATCGGGGTGGGCTGTGTTGCGGTAGGCACGTGGCCGGGTCAACCGGGCGCCCATTTGGTGTCTCGGAACCCTGTTCACATCATTCGGGGCCGTTAGTGGAAACCTCGGCCGGACTCCCTGCGGATGGAACCCGAATAGGCGATAAACCTGGACTAGAGACTTGAGTGTTTAGGTAGGTCGTGGTCTACACCCACGTCGGCTTTCGCTTGAATTCTGCCGAGCACATGTCGTGTGCAGACGCTAAGTGGTGGAAACATGTGTGAAGAAGTACACCCCTGCAGGGTTATAAATGATCTATTCGAATAGCCGTGTCCGCGGTAATGGACTTCTGGGTTGCCTATAACAGTTCATAGACAAGTAAATGGATTCTGCTAAAAATCTCAAGATAAGTGTGAGTACCGCGGATGGCCCTCTCGTAGGATGGCGAGAGAGGATCCACGGTGGAGTATTGTGTTGGTGATAGTGGACTCGTGTGCGACAAATGATTTACAAGTGGTGTCTATCGTAGGATAGCTTAGCCAAGAGTCAAAGCTGGCTTGCTGCAATAACCCCACTACCTTCTTGAGAATGTGCATGTATGATAGGTTCCTGTTGTAAGACTTGCTGAGTACCCCCGTACTCATGTTGCTTTAATCATGTTTTTCAGACGACTGCACCAACCCCTCTGATGGGTTCTATGTAGACCTCGACGTTGACGAGTGACTTATCACCCAGGTGGTGATCCAAGACTTGTGAAGGGTCGTTGTAGATAGACAGGCTTCGTCAAGCCTTCTTTCTTTCTAGTGTCTGTACTCAGACTACTTTGCTTCCGCATGTGCTTGTATGTTTGTATGACTTGAGTGTTGGGTCATGTGACCCCTATCTGTATGGATGATATGTATGGCTCTTCGGAGCCTTCTAAATAAAGTACTTGAGTCGTAGAGTACTGTTGTGATGCCATGTTGTATTTATTCATATCGGGCATATTGTGTGTATGATTGAAATGCTTGGTATGAGTGGGATCCGACTATCTAGTTGTTTATCCTTGGCAGCCTTTCATATGGGGAAATGTAGTCTAGTGCTTCTGAGCGATAGTAGTCCGCTACAGCCCGGTTCACCGGAGTCCTGCTAGCCCAGCACTACTGCTTGGACACTTGACTGGCCGGCATGTGTTTCACGTCGTTCCTATGTCTGTCCCTTCGGGGAAATGTCACGCGCTGTTATTCGGAGTCCTGCCTAGCCTGCTACAGCCCGGGTTACCGGAGTCCTGTTAGCCCAGTGCTACAGCCCGAATAATTACGTTGATGACCGACATGCTCGATGTGATTCATGTATGCCTGTCCTCATAGGCTAGCGCCGCTTTGGGTTCACGACTAGCCATGTCGGCCCGGGTTCTCTGTCATATGGATGCTAGCGACACTATCATATACGTGAGCCAAAAGGCGCAAACAGTCCCGGGCCAGGTAAGGTGGCACCCGTGGGAGTACCGTGCGTGAGGCCGCAAAGTGATATGATGTGTTACACGCTGGATCGATGTGGCTTAGGATCGGGGTCCTGACACGGAGCCATCGCGGCAGGACGGAGCAAGGACCGGGAAGAAGGGGAAGCGAGGAGAGATGGACTGGAAGGGCGCGTGCCGTTCCGTACTTATGGCCGGCGAAGGCCAACCGCCGACCTCCACGATTGCAGGTAATCATGACCCGTTTTGCATGCAGGGACTTGTCAAATCCACGCAGTTGTCGAGGCGTCGTGGGGAAGTGGAGACGCCCACGTCCAATCAACCGCCACGAGGCGCCCAAGGCCGCAGGCTGTTAGGGCCCGCAGCGCTTCGCCCTTGGCCTTTCGCCTCCCTGCACGGCCAAGTCCGGGCGCGCCTTGGGCCCGGGGGCTACTGTCGGCGTTCTGGGAACGGGGGTCCCCAGACTTGCCTGCCTGCGGCCTGCGGCGTGGCTCAAAGGGGGCCCAGCACGGCCACTCTTCATCAACACAGACCCAAGACCCTCGCGAGGGGCCAAGCCTTGCGGGGCGGGCGACGCGGAGCTTCCTCAGGCATGGCCTCATCAGGCTGACTCGCGAGGAGGCGGAGAGATCAAGGCGGGGTACCTCACGAGGTGCCCGTGACGCAAGCCATAACGACCAAGTGCGCCAGGCGGGCGCCAGCCCGCGCAGTGTCCTCCTTTCCTCTTTGGTGCAAAGGGAGCACGCGCAGGCGAGAGCATCAAGCAAAGGCACCTGTTTCGGTGCAACGAGACCAAGACCAGTCCAACGGCAGGAAGGAAGTCATTGTGGAGCCCAAGCCAGCGTCACCACCAGAGCCTTTGGCAGGCGAAGACCAACTTTAGTCAGGATAAGTGTACCAGATGTTCCCCTTCGAAATGGCCAATTGTTGGCGCCCTTCCCGCTCAATATTTGGAAAGAGGCCCAGGGCCTTTGCCTATAAATAGGACTAGCCACCCCCAGGGTAGAGGCATCTAGAGATCGAGGGATCCGATAGGAGGGCAGATAGAGGCAATTGGAATGAGCTAGGATCCAGAGAATCAATCAGAGAGAGAGAGAGAGAAGGGTGACTGAACTCCTCCTAGCAGTTCATCCCCCCAGCCAAGAACAGACCCTCGCGAGGTTGTTCTTCCTTGTATTGTTCACCATCATCAGCCCAAGAGGCAATCCACCACACCACACTGGAGTAGGGTATTACACCACAACGGTGGCCCGAACCAGTATAAACTCGATGTCTCTTGTGCTGTTCTTTCCATAGCTTAGATCTTTGCGAGGCGGAGGGGTGCAGGTAGGAAGAAGGCGTAATCTCCGCGCGCACCCCAGAGTTCGAACCTCAAGGGTCTGCCGGAACCATAAATCCGACAATGTTAAATAGGGCACCATCCAAATCCATTGAGACGACACCGTATAAATTGTGGTTTAGCAAGAAACCTAAGTTGTCGTTTCTTAAAGTTTGGGATTGCCATGCTTATGTGAAAAAGCTTCAACCTGATAAGCTCAAAACCAAATCCGAGAAATGCGTCTTCATAGGATACCCAAAAGAAATTGTTGGTACACCTTCTATCACAGATCCGAAGGCAAGATATTCGTTGCTAAGAATGGATCCTTTCTAGAGAAGGAGTTTCTCTCGAAAGAAGTGAGTGGGAGGAGAGTAGAACTTGATGAGGTAATATTACCTTCTCTTGAATTGGAAAGTAGTTCATCACAGAAAACCGTTCCAGTGATGCCTACACCAATTGGTGAGGAAGCTAGTGATGATGATCATGAAACTTCAGATCAAGTTACTACCGAACCTCATAGGTCAACCAGAGTACATTCCGCACCAGAGTGGTACGATAATCCTGTTCTGGAGGTCATGTTACTTGACCATGACGAACCTATGAACTATGAGGAAGCAATGATGAGCCCAGATTCTGCGAAATGGCTTGAGGCCATGAAATCTGAGATGGGATCCATGTATGAGAAAACAGTGTGGACTTTGGTTGACTTGCCCGATGATCGGCAAGCCATAGAAAATAAATGGATCTTCAAGAAGAAGACTGACGCTGACGGTAATGTTACTGTCTACAAAGCTCGACTTGTTGCAAAAGGTTTTCGACAAGTTCAAGGAGTTGACTATGATGAGAACTTCTCACTCGTAGCGATGCTTAAGTCTGTCCGAATCATGTTAGCAATTGTCGCATTTTATGACTATGAAATTTGGCAAATGGATGTCAAAACTGCATTCCTTAATGGATATCTTAAAGGAGAGTTGTATATGATGGAACCAGAAGGTTTTGTCGACCCTAAAGGTGCTAACAAAGTGTGCAAGCTCCAGCGATCCATTTATGGACTGGTGCAAGCCTCTCGGAGTTGGAATATACGCTTTGATGAGTTGATCAAAGCATATAATTTTATACAGACTTGTAGTGAAGCCTATATTTACAAGAAAGTGTGTGGGGGCACTACAGCCTTTCTGGTAAGGATATGTGAATGAACATATTGTTGATCGGAAATGATGTAGAATTTTCTGGAAAGCATAAAAGGAGTGTTTGAAAGGAGTTTTTCAAAGAAAGACCTCGGTGAAGCTGCTTACCTATTGAGCATCAAGATCTATAGATATAGACCAAGACACTTGATAAATTATTTCAATGAGTACATACCTTGACAAGATTTTGAAGTAGTTCAAAATGGAATAGCCAAAGAAGGAGTTCTTGCCTGTGTTGCAAGGTGTGAAGTTGAGTAAAGACTCAAAACCCGACCATGGCAGAAAATAGAAAGAGAATGAAAAGTCATTCCCTATGCCTCGGTCATAGGTTCTATAAAGTATGCTATGCTGTGTACCAGACCTATTGTGTACCTCACCATGAGTTTGACAAGAGGGTACAATAGTGATCCAGGAGTGGATCACTGGATAACGGTCAAAATTATCCTTAGTGGAATAAGGATATGTTTCTCGATTATAGAGGTGATAAAGAGTTCATCGTAAAGAGTCATGTCGATGCAAGCTTTAACCCCGATCTAGATGACTCTGAGTCTCAATCTGGATACATATTAAAAGTAGGAGAAATTAGCTAGAGTAGCTCCATGCAGAGCATTGTAGACATAGAAAATTTGCAAAATACATACAGCTCTGAATGTGGCAGACCCGTTGACTAAACTTCTCTCACAAGCAAAAACATGATCGCACCTTAGTACTCTTTGGGTGTTAATCACATAAGCGATTTGAACTAGATTATTGACTCTAGAAACCCTTTGGGTGTTGGTCACATGGCCATGTGAACTATGGGTGTTAATCACATGGCGATGTGAACTGTTGGTATTAAATCACATGGTGATGTGAACTAGATTATTGACTCTAGTGCAAGTGGGAGACTGAAGTAAATATGCCCTAGAGGCAATAATAAAGTTGTTATTTATATTTCCGTATATCATGATAAATGTTTATTATTCATGCTAGAATTGTATTAACCGGAAACTTGATACATGTGTGAATACATAGACAAAACATAGTGTCCCTAGTATGCCTCTACTTGACTAGCTCGTTAATCAAAGATGGTTAAGTTTCCTAACCATAGACATGTGTTGTCATTTGATGAATGGGATCACATCATTAGGAGAATGAGGTGATGGACAAGACCCATCCGTTAGCTTAGCATAATGATTGTTCAGTTTTATTGCTATTGCTTAATTCATGACTTATACATATTTCTCTGACTACGAGATTATGCAACTCCTGAATACCGGAGGAACACCTTGTCTGCTATCAAATGTCACAACGTAAATGGGTTATTATAAAGATGCTCTACAGGTGTCTCTGAAGGTGTTTGTTGGGTTGGCATAGATCGAGATGAGGATTTTTCACTTCGAGTATCAGATAGGTATCTCTGGGCCCTCTTGGTAATGCACATCACTATAAGCCTTGCAAGCAATGTGATTAATGAGTTAGTTGCAGGATGATGCATTATGGAACGAGTAAAGAGACTTGCCAATAATGAGATTGAACTAGGTATGAAGACACTGACGATCGAATCTCCAGCAAGTAACATACCGATGACAAAGGGAATAACGTATGTTGTTATGCGGTTCGACTTGTAAAGATCTTCGTAGAATATGTAGGAGCCAATATGAGCATACAGGTTCCGCTATTGGTTATTGACCGAAGATGTGTCTCGTTCATGTCTACGTAGTTCTCAAACCCGTAGGGTCCGCGCGCTTAACGTTTGATGATGATTTATATTATGAGTTATGTGATTTGATGACCAAATTTTGTTCGGAGTCCCGAATGAGATCACACACATGACGAGGAGTCTCGAAATGGTCGAGAGGTAAAGATCGATATATTGGAAGGCTATATTCGTACATCGGAATGGTTCTGAGTGATTCGGGTATTTTTCGGAGTACTTGAGAGTTACGGGAATTCGCCGGGGGAAGTTAATGGGATTTATTGGGATGTAGTGGAGAGAGGGAAGAAGGGCCACGAGGTGGCGTGCGCCTCCCCCTGCCCAAACTGAATTGGACAAGGGGTGGGGGCGCTGCCCCCCTTTCCTTCTCCCTCTCCCTCCTTTCCTTCTTTCCTACTCCGAAAAGGAAGGGGAATCCTACTAGGACTTGCACTACAAAAAATACACTTCCGTGATGATACGTGTTTGTCACAGTAGGTGACGTTTTCTGTCATGCATGTAGATCATGATGATTTTATGATAGAATCAAGATAGTCATACATGTGCTGTCGTAGAAGTGTTCCATGACATTACCAAAATTATCATCACGGAAGTGTCCACTTCCATGATGATAAATCCCGCATCATAGAAGTGCTTTCGTCAAGGGTGACTGACACATGGCATTGACCGTAACGGGTCTCCGTTAAGCTATTGGGTCTGGTTTTGGATCCGATAACCCGTTAACAGCCCGGACCAATGGGGATTTTCCACATGTAAAATTCTCATTGGCCAGAGGAAACACATGTTTGCTCACTGTTGGGATAGAAGTCATCCACTCATTGGACAGGAGGCGCCTATGATACGTTGACACGTGGCACGGCCCAATAGAGGCCCATTCCGGTGAAAAGGTCGGCCCAGCTAAAGGCCCACCATGTTTTTTCATACACTAGTGGGTTGGCCTGTTAACAGCCTGCCATGTTTTGGGCCAAATTGAGGCCCATAGCAGATCAGGCCCATTCACAGCCTGCCGTGTTTTGGGCCAAATTACGGCCCATATCGTATCAGGCCTGTTAACAGGCCACTGTTCTTTTAGTCCCATTCTAAGATAGGTTTGTATTTAAGCCTGTTAAATGCCCGTTAACCAGTTCGACCCGATAATAGTTTTGGCCTGTTAGCGGCCCGTGGTGCATCTGGGACGTTGTCGGCCCGATTTAACTTTAGGCCCTTTAACGGCCCATGCAGAAACTAGGCTATTTCTTGTCCGAAGTAACTTTAGGCCTCTTAACAGCCCATAGTCTTCGTGGATAAATTTCAGCCCAACAGGCCTGTCGGCCTGTTAATGGCCCGTGCAACAATTGGGCCTAATTACATCCCGCGTTTAATCAGGCCTGCTTACAGCCCATCTGAAAATGGCCTATGACACTTTTGGGCCTATGGCCCACGTGGATACCGGCCTGCTTAAAGCCCATAACTTTATTGGGCCAAACTGGCCCGAGATATATTTTGGCCTGTTAATTGCTCGTCCTATTTGGGCCAAGCATGAGCCTTAGGCAGTTTCGGCCTGTATTGGCGCGTGAATTTTTCGGCCCAATGCTGGCCCAATATAGGTTTTAGCCTATTAAAAGCCCACGGTATTCTCTGGCCCAGCTGGCTAGAACTTTACTCGGCCTGTTAAAGGCGGGAAACTACTATAGGTTTAGACCTGTTAATGGCCCAAGATGATTATAGGCCCACGTTTTGGCCCATATGAGTAACGGGCCGGCCTGAAGACAGACAACACTGAGATCCACTGAACCCTCCGGCCTAAATTATATTATACCGACCAAAGAATAAACCTAGACTATACAATAAAGAAATTACGGCATATTACATCCACTGGGAATCAAAGTTCGCTAGCGGTGATAATAAAGCACAACGTGACTGCGGATTACATACACTGGGCATCAAAGGTCGCCGCCGGTGCATATAAACGCGCCGACAAAAGAGTATACAAAACTGAGAGCACTTCAGAAGGCACTAGGCCTGGCCAGGGCGGGCCCCGCAAGCAACCGAACAAGTTGATGAGACCTTAGTTGTGTCAATGATAGATGCTCCATCCCTAGCTGTATGGCACCATAGTGTGCAAGGCAGTCCTCTGACATCTTCCTTGCATCTTTGACTTCAATTCGGAGCTGAGCTGAAGCAAGCCTTTCCACTTTAATTTGAGGCTGAAGAAGTCGAACTGATTGAGGCAGTGACTGCACACAGGTTGTCTCACACCTGCTGGTGAGTATCTTCAACTCACTATCTTCATCAAGACAGCACCTTGGGGTCAGCTCGATGTCCTCAATATGATTTGGCTCACTATCTTCCCTAAAGTTCTGCCTGGCATAAGAGATATGACTCTGAAAGAGTAACAAGGA
Organism: Aegilops umbellulata; assembly: GCA_032464435.1. Lineage (NCBI taxonomy): Eukaryota > Viridiplantae > Streptophyta > Magnoliopsida > Poales > Poaceae > Aegilops > Aegilops umbellulata. The sequence continues at coordinate 307,735,114 of CP136057.1, forward strand.
GACACGTAACATGTTTCACAATTATATAAGCAAATAAATGGATCTGTTCTGCATAAGGAACATGTTTTTACAACTACAATTTAAAACTGGTAGTTGTTGCAAACATCCAATCAGATGTAAACAACAAAGTAAATAGCAGTGGACGAAATGATGCCTATCCAACTCTATACTAGAACAAAGTTTGAAGGCTTGAGAAGGATGAACTTACATTACATGTTAACATGGGCTGGACAAAGCCCATCTCCATGTCGATGGAAGGATAATTCAATAAATTTCCCAAAGAAAATTCTTTATAAGTGTTGCCATTTTTCTACATCTTGCAAAGAGTAAATATAGATCAAATAATATTGGAAGAAACAGAGGATAATGAAGCTCAGGTGCAGACTGATGATACATAATCGAATAGCAATTAATTAAGTACAAGGTTACAAGGCAAAAGGTACTGACAAGAGGAATGCAGACATCAATGTGTGCAGTGGCATTGGCTTTATTCAATATTTCGGTAACAGTAAATGTAGATATGATAATTTGGAGAAAAGTGGAGGGCAGGGAAGATAAGATGTAGAGTAATGCTAGACAATCAACTATCTCGCGATGCAAGTACAGTAATACCACCACCGTCTGTTATTACTTGTCGCTCAAATGGATGTATCTAGCACTATTAAGTTCTAAATACATCCAATTGATCAACAATTAATTCGATACAGAGGGAGTACATGACAATAGGTACTTACATGAGCAATCCAAAACTTCATAACCATTGTGTTAATTCTACATTTATTTAAGAGTAAATATAAATCTTATAATTTCAAGCAAAGGGAGGATAAAGAAGCGAACATTTATAGTGATGCTACATAATCAAACAGCAATGAGTGTAAGTATGCTGACAAAGGGCAAGAGGTACTGACAAGAGCAATGCAGAGCCCATATTGTTGTGAGATCCTATGACCCTTTGAGAAAGGAGCTTCATCTGAAATTAGTTCTCATACAAGAGAGAAGGTAAGGCACATGCAGAAATTCAGGAGTTCAAATTTTGAATTGATATCATAGACAGTACCTGACGCTGGGCTCTCAGCAGTTCTAATAGGGGTTTGGCCAGTGGAGTAGTGGTAGAGTGTGGTACAGTTAGGCCTGTGTTTTCTGTGGTGCTAATCTATCTGATTTATCAGGTATCACTAACTTTTCCAAATACCTAGTTTGTACTCCTTGAGGATCTGCACTCACCCTCTTCCTTTTGGACATCTATTACGAAAGAACAACATTTGACTGGAAAAACATAGTATGACGACACATGGAATAGGTACAGAAAATGGATAGGTATGGCATATACTCATATATGATGCTTAAACTAAGTAGATGGTGTAAGAAAGTAGAAGTAATGCAAGAGATCAGATGCAAAATATGTGCGGCCAATACAACCTTGCGAAGTTAGAACAAGCACCTTGATGGGTGAATAAGATAGGCCATCCACCACCATGCCAAGTTTGTTAGCCAGTGGATTGTTCCGCAATATTCCTCTCGTGCGTCTATTCTCATATTCATTTTGATAATGTTCAGTACCTGACATGCATGAAAACATAAAAACAAGTGAGATTATCTTTGTAATGCAAAAGTGATTATAATCCAATATTGCCTCCCTGTAAACCCCATTGTGCTATCTTTGCAATTCTTCTGAGAGATGCCATGCATGTTGTAACTTGGTGTGTGCATTAATATAATGTGGCCTACTGCTCAAAATATGAGAGCTCCAGAAGTGATGATACTTCGCAGATAACATGTAACATCCCAAATTTTCAATTTGGAATGTTATGCATTAGATCATCATTGCATATCATATTTTATTACATTTTGGCTTGATCCTAGAAATTCTACGCAACTCAAGGACCCACGGAGAGAGTTGGGGATTTTGTTATTTTCATATTTGAGTTTTCTCAAATTTTGAAAAGAGGATTGTTTGATTTTAATTATTTTTCTCTTCGAATATTTCTTTTATGAAAATAAAAGAGAGGGGATAAAATGACTTTCCCAAAGTAAAGAAATATTGGATATTTAATATTAAAATCAAATAAGATTTTTATTCAGAGTTTTCTCGCTATTTTATTTGAATTAGGAAAAATATGCGTTTTTCAAAATTGCATTACAGGCCCAAATAAATGTTCACCTTGTCCGGTAGATTTTTAGAGCACGGGTAAAATATATTTCAGGATTTTTGGAGTTTGTTTAGTATTTCTTTTATTCCTTTTTCTGAGCAGATTTTTTTAGAAAAAAAGTCAACCTACTTACCGGGCCGTGTCCGACCGGGACACTGCGCCCGGGCGGCTTTAAAAGCCGAGGCCCGCGACCCCGAGGTCCAAATCGCCGCCCGAACCCTAGCCAGTCGCCACCGCCAGCGCCGCCGCCGCCGGACGCCGCCTAACCCCCGCCAGCCGACCCCGCCAATGGAGCCGCTCTCCGCCGCCGTCGTCCCGCCGACCGCCGGAGGTAGTCGCCGCCACCGTCGGTTTTCGTGAGAAAACCGACCAGTTTTCTTTTGAAACCCTATATCCCGTTTTTTTATTTTTGATCGGTTTTTCTGGTTTAGTTATTTAGCGAACGCCCGTTCGTACGTTCGTTTTAACAAATGGTTTTCACCGGTTAACCACGGACAGTGAACGTTCGTTCGTTAGTCTGTTCGTCAGTTTTTCTTTTTCTCGGATTTTTCACGATTATTTTTTATCGTGATTTCTGATCCAATTTTTGTTTTAGTTTAACTTTTCGCTCGTTTATCAGAATCAGGCGATTCAAGCGCCTAGATCTTCGTCTCGAAGCCCTCTTTCTGTTTAAGCAACTTGAACAAGATTTTGCTACTGTAAAGTTTGAGTTTAGTCCAGATTAGTAAACAGATCTTGTTTCATTCGTAGTTTGAGTTTCGTTGCTTCGTTCGATATGATTCTTTTTGCAAATGGAGTTATTAAGTTGAACTTTTTGGTTAGATCTCTTATTTGAAGTTTTACCCATGCTTACAGTTGAGTGCTTATTGTATGCTTGTTTGTTTGCGATAGAGTACCCGGAGTGCGAAGCGTGCTACTACGAGTCTCTAGGTTTCACGGATCATCAGCAAGGCAAGTAACACTTTGATCATACCTCTTTACTACCCAGTTTTATTGCATTAGATCAATCCTCAAACTTTTGCATGGTTAGGATCTGACTAAATTGTGGGTTTTGGGAAGTAGATGAGGTAGTACCTATTCACCTGTTTATTATCAAAACTATGGGAGTTACTTCTACGTTATGCTTATATTGCTATGCTATGCTCGTAGACATGGATTGGGTTTGAGTGTATTCCATGACATATGTGAGACTGTTAATTAATGGGATGTAGGTGGTACTGTCTATCTAGAGTAGAGAGTTAATGCTTCTGAAAGACTATGTCTCGGTCATCTGTTTCTCAAACACCATGTAGTGCGAGAAATCAAACGGAGGAGATCGAGTCTTGTGGGAAAAAGTGCGCAAACCTCTGCAGAGTGTATAAAGTAATCATGGTTAGCCGTGTCCCCGGTTATGGACATCTTGAGTATCTAGTTCTTGGATTATCATGTGGATCTCATCACTCTTAATTTAAATTGATTGGGTTAATGATGATGCTTAATTGGGATTGAGTTGGAGGAACCTTCTCAATGTTTAACAACTACCATGATAGTTAAATAAAATTTATTCCTTTGTTGTAGGGAAAAATTGGCTTTTCGCAAAACATATTAACCATATAGCCTCCACCAGCCATATATGCATGTAGTGATAGCATTATTCTATTCTTTATTCTCTTGTGTTACATTGCCAGCATATTCCATGTGCTGACCCATTTTCGTGCTGCAATGTATCATGTTGCAGACTTTTCAGACGACGAGTAAGGAGCCATAGGTCGTTGTCTTTCACTCAGTGATGCCGTTGGAGTTGATGGACTCACTTTATCTTCCAAGCCTTCTGCTGTTATCGTTTTAGATGGCCTTAAGCCATATTTATTGTAATAAGTTATGTTTTGAGACATTCGTTGTAATAAGTGTGCGATTGCTACTCTGTTATAAATCCTCAAGTACTGTGCGTGTCAGCATTACGGATCCAGGCATGACACTGATGCACAGAGATCAGACTGTTTGAGGTCTGGTTGCTACAAGATGGTATCAGAGCACACGCTGACTGTAGGACACGACCACTAAGCTAAAACCCTAGATCACTACTCTCTTCTCATTTCTGACCTCTCTCCATTTTCTACTCTTTAGGATGGCGGACGCAAGGAACAAGTTTGCACAACCAGACGAAGACACACCTTTTGGACGACACTTGAAGGAAGTCACTAGGTACCTGAACATCGGAATACCAAGCTTCACCGGGACTTACAACGCCACTTTACCAGAAGAGGAGCGCTGGATGATCCATGTTCAAGTTCCAGGAAGGACCTTCACGCCAGTCACTGAGCCCATAGAGTTTTCCTTTGATGCACCAACCTGGAGTCTAGGCAAGAGCATGGCAGCCCACATCACCATGAGCCGTATTGGAGAAGTTTACCACAAGGATCTTAAGGATACTATTTACCAGATTTGTGGTCACCGAGATGAGCAATGGGAGATGATCAGCACCAAGAAGGATAGATCTATTGTAGCTTTCATCCAGGAGTTAAACCAGCACATTCGTCGCCAGGAGAATCAAATGTGCGCAGGCATGATGGATCTGAACAAAGCAATGGCAAGGATCCAATACTACTCGCGAAGATTATGAGGAAAAAATCATAGTACTAGTGGAGAAGAATGATGACCTGACAAGGAAACTCGAAGTATTCATGGGAGATCCGCACCAGGAGGAGAAGACGACGATTCCACTTGTCTGGAGAACTACATCATCATCGACGACACCGATTCAGACCCCGGCGATAGCGATGATGACTTTGTTCATGAAGCTGGAGCAGATATTATGGAGTCTTCCACCGATCAATTTTTCTAGTCGACCACCATGTTCAGTAGTAGTATTCTCCCATGTATATAGTATAGTCCGAGCACTTATGTAATGATAGTTAGACCGATTGTATGCCTTGTTTGAATTGATTGAAGTGATATGATTGTGTTTGTCTCATGTGCATATGGGTAGTGTTTTCCCCTAGACCTCATTCTACTCTATTTTCTCACCTTTTCCTAAACCCAGCAGATGCCTCCGAGACGCGACAATGGATTTGCTTTCCCACCGGAGCTCACTCAGTTTATCCAGCAATAGAATGCATTGATGCAGATACTAGTACAGAATCAGAATCAGGGGAACAACAACAACAACCCACCACCACCACCACCTGCTGATCACTTAGCCCGTTTTCTAAGGCTGAATCCGCCGGTGTTCTCCAGTAGCACCGAGTCGATAGTTGCAGATGATTGGCTCCACAGGATTGAAAGGGAGTTGACCACTGTAGGATGCACAGATGCGGAGAGAGAGTGCGTTTTGCCGCACATCAGCTTGATGGACCCGCAGTATCATGGTGGAAGAATTTCACAGCCACTTACCCCATAGACACCGTTACATGGGACCAGTTTCAGCAGGCTTTTCACATTTCCCATGTATCAACAGGAGCTACTAGTACAAATGCCCGTGCGTTGCACCGGGTGAAAAATGAAATATAACCTGCTTCATGTGGCGTTATGCAACATTTTTATAGTCCAGTTTTTTGCAAGCGTAAAAAATAAGGTTACAATGAGTAATTTTTTAAATCAATGAATTATTTTTTAATTTATGCATGGCAGGTGGAAGGAGATAATGGATGGCTTGTTGTCTTTGCTGTCAGCACTGATACGGCAGAGGGGATGTTCTGATGGCTCGTTGTCTTTGGTATTAGTTGCGATGCCGGCGAAGCGAAGTGCAAAGCTGAGTTGCTAAGTACTTACTTGACCAAAGACTTAGTATGCTATAAGGGTGTTGTATATATATATATTTATATATTCTAGTGATATATTATATATGTATCTAAATAGGATTCAGATTCCAGTACCTGGTACGATTCGTACTCATGTATTTAGCTTGTCATGAGATCTAACATACCTCCGATGGAGCACGCACGGGCTGTACGGCGAGATTGTAAGATGGCGTCTAAAGGCAATTTGTAATGCAAAACTAACGTTGAAAGCTAGCCAAGCCAGTGGAAGCTGTGTGTTTGTATTTGTAGCACCACGACGTGTGTAGGTAATTAGAATTCGGACTCTTGCTAAATATAGCAACGAGAAGTTGTGTCTTTGTACATACCGAATTAGGATTTCGATTGCTATTTTGTAACAAAGACGTGTATTGTTATGTGCGTTTCTTATTCTTATTCAGTAAAACCAAATTGATGTTGCATAGTCACCTTGATGTTATGTATGAATGACACTTGACTACCAGTATGTTGTGTAGTATTGCTCAAACTGCAAAAGTGGCACCCTATCAGTCTTGGACCTAATGAGCGACACAAAAATGTAATTTCCCAACCTGACATGAAATCTATATTCTCCCTGAAAGAGAGAAATGCAAACAAAATACATTGAGCATGCAATATATTGATTGTTTTCAGCCCATAATTTAATATGTTGACACAGCAAAACACATGTTATTCGAATCAAGGTACAACATGGAGTGGACCTAGCCAGACACATTTACTTGTTTTCATCTCCTAAAATTATAACTCATTTCTGTGTCATCAAAATTCACACGCCAAAGAAAGCACTCCAAGGACCACAACAACAAAAGCATAGACAAACCGAACCTGCCATGTAAACTGTAACTCTGTCTCTCTCTCTGAATATGAGCAACCTGCTATGTATGACTATCTATATGATCTTGATGAAAAATACCAACATAATAAATTTGGAGGAAGGTGAACAAATGGTTGCAGAAAGCAAACTGGTACAAAAAGATGAAAATGGGTACCTTTCGCAAATTTGGAAATCAAGAAAAAGGCTCGTGCGTTGCAACAGGAGAAAAAGAAACTTAGCAACATCTGTAAGCATAACTCAAGGGCCCTTAGCAGACTTGCACGTACTAAATATGCAATACTCAGCAGGGGGGTAACACTGACAGTTCCCTACTAACGCTGACAGTAAACTACAATATATGAATCCTAGAGGTCAAGGAAATGAGCAGCTTTTTTTCCATGTTTACGTGCTCTGATCGTGGTACTGCCGTTGTTGAAGGCACACATGTGGGCCCCACTGTCGACAACCGCTATGGGATAAACTCTGGCCATGATGCAGACCCTGCCACCACCGCCAAAGCTCTTCACCGCTGACGGATCAATCTGCATGACACATTATTCATGTTCAGTAGTGCGTGAAGTGAACACCAAGAGAAATGAAATAGCTTCCCAAACTCACCAGAGTTCTCAGAGATATCTTCTTTTTCTTTTGAAGATCAAATTCAAAGAAGCCTCCATAGGCTGGTGTACATAGTCCTTGTCTCAATGAAGAACTGTGCAAAGAAAAAGAAAAATTCCTTTTACTCATGAAGGCAAAAACCATAAGCATTAACCTTCTTAGATCAGAGCACATGAGTACATGTACTTCTGCTCTGACTTGTAAACCCGGAAGTGAATAGCAGTGTGCTCCTATATGTTGTCAGAGGCTAGGATAATAAGTCCAAATGGCCCTATGCCGCCATGAACCGATGCACCCGCTTCCCGGCAATGCTTCTCCACGTCCAAAAGTCAGGAAGGATCGAAAGGATTGGCACTGTCGACTGATGTCATTTCAAAATCTATCTCGACATCAGCCTGTTTCAAAAGAATGATGTCTCGGATTTGCCACAGTTGCTCTGAAAAATGTACAAACCACCTAAGCATGCCTGCCCTTTTGTTACCAAATATGTAAATTTTTATATAATTGCTAACTTCAGAAGACCCTACATCTTTTACTGGCCTGAAACTTTTTGAGGTAATTTTTTGTTTGAATGACCAAGGAGGGCATGTTTGTGTAAAGGAAAGTACCTGAAAACTGTCAGTTCGCTTAATCTCAAGTAGACCTTCCTTCTGCCAGTTTGTCAGCTGGTTCGCTTTTCATAAATCTCCCTCTGATTCAGTCGCTGACGAATGATTTTGTAACAGAAACTAACTTTACAGATTGCATGCTTGTAAAAAATAATACACCATAATGTTATTCTGTTCATTAGTGTTCACATCGCAAGAGAACATAACTGGACATATACTAAAAATAAAGAAAGGTTCCTGCAACTCATAATATGACTAATTTGTACGAAATGGAACTGAACCACTTTGAATAAAAAAACATTCGCAGGCAAGACCAGGAGATCGGAATCTAGTTGCAGCAGAACTTGAGACACGGTGTTACTCTTGTTCTTGAGGCATATGGTGCATCAATACATCTCATGTGGCTAGTGCACCATTTGTGGCCACAATTTACTTTTGTGCAAGGGCTGCCATTATGTTCCAAGGTAAGTAACAGGAAATAAGTTTTGCTATCTAACTCAGGCATTTTTTGGTTCAAAGAATGTATACTACCTCCGTTGCAAAGACATGTGGATGTGATCAACTCGTTGCAACTCTTTAAGTCAATTGTTTCCTTCTGGTCTTTGATTCAGAAGTTGTCGTATCAGACTATGTTTCCGCTGTCAACAACACAAATAGAAATTTCAGTTATGCTATGTGCATTACAACGGGAGTTTAAAAAAATCAACTACCACCCCCTCCCCAACCCACCCTCGAAGTTCAAAATCTAAACGTTTGATTCATCTGTATGCCCATACATGTCAATCAGAACTTTATATTATTAAAGCAACTTTAAATCTAAGATTTGCAAGCTTGAATATTTTTACATGTCTAGTTTTCAGAAACAAAAGATTGATGTTTGCTTGCAATTATATCGAGTTTTCAGCTTTAAACTTCATTGTCAGTCTACTTGTAAATTTCCAGTAAGCCCATGTGCCAGCAAAAATTCAGCCACTTCAGCTGAATGGGGCACTGTATACGTTGGCACAATGCCCAGTGTTTTTAACGGCCAGCCTCAAAAGATAGAAGTACTTTAGCATATATGTGTATATTCAGACCAAGAACCCTTGCCAATTCCGACAATAAATACGTGAAAAGTACATGTGATTGAAGTATACTACAGAAGAACCTCAACAGAGTAACTATTGTCAGCCAGTTAGAGCAGAATACAAAATAAGTATTGACAAGAACAACATATATAACATTTTGGATCTTGAGTAAGTTAATACATCTGTTCCCTAACTTTATGTAAGAATCATATCTGGCATTGTATGGCTCGTATGTCAATAGTAGTTTGTGTTCTTTACTTGGTATACATATCAATGCATATTTGAAATTCGAATGCTATTAAGCAAAGAACATTGCAGAAACAAAAATCATACCAAGGAACCAGGGAAGACAAAGACTGAAAAGTCCGAGAAAATAAAATAGTTTTTGGATATCAACCTTTCCTTATCTTTCTCTCCAACAAACTTTTTGAGAAGCACTGGAATGATGTAGATAGGGACTTTGATTCCAAAGTACTGTAGTAAACATATGTGGTATATTCTAAGGTTGCACCAGAGGTATTCAACGTAGATCTTCCAATATTACACTCTGTTCTTTTAATTAAAAAAGGTGTCATTTGGTCTCTTTACATCAAAAAAAGTCTGGTTCGGATTCAGGATGAACTGCATTTATGCTTGGATGATACAGATACTCTATTTTTGATATATAGACACGGTAATTTTTCAATCACATCTGAAGGAAAGTCTACAGTAAAAACAGAGACAACTCGGAGATGGTTTCAGATAAATACACTGTTGATTCACTCGGAGTAACTGAATGGAACAGTAAAAGAAGGGAAAAACATCGACACGACCAATTCCATTGAGCAACAGACGCCCTGTTTAAATATCCTCTCTCTCAAGTCAAGCAACGAGCACACCAAGCAACGACGAGGACTCCATGAAGCTGGAGTAGAAGCCACTGCTAGCTAGTATTCACAGGCTAATTGTTTTATCAAAGTAATAACAGCTTACTACTTATAAGCAAGCCAACAAATGCTGCCATCTTGGCTTTCTAGCTCCACGCCTCCGCTCGTGACCTGGCGGCTACCAAAAGCGGACATAAGTAGTGTTTGCGGCCGACAGCGCTTTTCGGGCGATGCGGCTGTAGCGGAACAGGTGGACGCCTGCCGTGTGAAGGAGCGTCATAGGAGAGCAGGCGCGGCCCAGTCGAAGCATAGGCGGATGCGCGCCCGGAGGCATCGGCCCTTGGTGGCGCGTGCGTGGCGAGTGTTCGGCATCACGGGAGAAGTGGTAGCTCCGAAGGAACACCTCCCGCCACTCCAACTGCCGCTCCCACTATGCATGTACTCCATGTACGGCCACGCCGTCGTCGCCATAGTCTTCAACACCGGGGGATGGACTGGCGGATCCGGCGGTTTTGGTGGGTGGAACGTCTACGTTGGGGCAAGCTCATCCCCGCACATCACCTTCTTCTCTTGCTGACCGCCACCGGAACAACCCACTGCCCCTTAGCCGCCTCCTCTCTTTTTTCCCTCCTCTCTATTCTCTCTCGATTCTCTCCTCTGACTTTCACCTCTCCCTGTAGAATTACTCGCTCCAAGCCATCCTCGCCCGCGCTGGATCCTACTCCAGCGACCGAGCCACGATCTGATAGGGAGAGCCGAATTTATTTTTATTAGGGGTAGGGGTAGGGATAGGCTCACCGACGGGGTGGCGGCGGCGCGCGGTGGCTCGGCGTGGCGGGGTGCGGCGGCGGCACCGGCGGCTCGGCGCGGCGGCGGCCGGCGGCACGCAATGAGGCGTGGTGGAGGGTGGGAGGAGGTGACGATGGGTGAGATGGGATCGGCGGATCGGCAGGCAGGCTCATGCGAGTGTTTTTCCTTTTCCCCACGTACCGATTCAGGTTGACTTACTATGAGGATTGCGGGTTGAATACCCAAAACTATAGTGGCTTTTTTGCAAAACTGACGACGACGTACCACCAGAAGCAATAACTGGTTTATTAGTAGGTAAAGATGGCCATGAAGAAGCGCGAGTTTAGCAACTTACGCCAAGGAGGGCGCACCGTTGGCCAGTATGTGGATGACTTTCGTAAGATAGCACGTTATGCCTCAGATGACGTCGCTACGGATGTAGCTAAGCAGGAGAAGTTTCTCGAAGGACTGAATGATGAGCTGAGCATGCAGTTGATGGTGGCAAATTTCATTAACTACCATGAGTTGGTAGATAGAGCTCTTATGATTGAAGGGAAGCAGCAGATTGACAACCGCAAGAGGAAGTATGGAGAAGGGAAGTACAATTCTGGAGCTCAGCAGAGACCCTGCTTTACCGCGAACTCGGGAGGACTTGTCCATAACCATGGAGGCCACACTCACAATGGAGGAATTTCGCACAACCATAGTGGCTCCAAAAATGGGAATGTTAACGGAGGAAGCAACAGACAGAACCGTTCCAACCCAGCAACACCAGCCAAGAAGGTTCTAAGTCACATTACTTGTTTCAAGTGCGGGAAGAATGGACATTATGCCATGGAGTGTTCTGAAGCAAAGAATGGGAATGGCAATGGAAGCTCTGGGAAGAAGCCCAACCCTTTCAATAGGGGACAAGTGAACCACGTTAGCGTGGAGGAGGTTGAAGCGCAACCCGATGCAGTAATAGGTAAGTTTTTGGTTAAGTCATTTACTGCAATCATTCTTTTGATACTGGTGCATCGCATTCATACATATCAAGGGGATTTGTGGATAAGTTTAAAATGCCAACCCAAGCCCTTAGGTCACCCATGTTAGTAACCTCGCCAGGAGCAGAGTATATGGCTAGTCTATGGTGTGATCAGTTACCATTAAGGATTGGTAACTACCTATTTCCCTCAGACCTAATAGTATTGGAGTCACAAGGACTGGATGTGACATTAGGCATGGATTGGTTATCGAAGTATGGAGGGGAACATTGACTGGGCCAGTAAGTCGATTTTGCTTACCACCCCAGAAGGAAGAAGGATCAAGTATGTATCCTGGCATGTGCCGAATAGGACTCAAGTAAATTCCTTATCAGGAGTTGTACAGGATGAAGTACTAGTGGTGAAGGATTTCCCGGATGTATTTCCAGAAGAGTTGCCAGGCATGCCACTAGATAGAGACATTGAGTTTTGGATCGAGTTTTTGCCAGGCACAGGGCCAATATCAAAGAGACCATACAGGATGCTCGCAAAGGATTTAGAGGAAATTAAGAAGCAGATTAAGGTTACTGGATAAAGGTTACATTCGCCCAAGTTCGTCACCTTGGAGATCACCAGTACTTCTAGTGGAGAAGAAGGATGGATCATTGAGGATGGTTGTTGACTATCGAGGATTGAATGAGGTGATGATTAAGAACAAGTACCCACTGTCGATGATCAATGATTTGTTTGACCAGCTGCAGGGAGTAAGGTGTTTTCCAAGATCGATCTGCGATCAGGGTACCACCAGTTGAAGATTCGAGAGCAGGATATACCTAAGACAGCTTTTACCACAAGGTACATGCTATATGTGAAGGAAATATGCCCTAGAGGCAATAATAAAGTTATTATTTATTTCCTTATATCATGATAAATGTTTATTATTCATGCTAGAATTGTATTAACTGGAAACATAATACATGTGTGAATACATAGACAAACAGAGTGTCACTAGTATGCCTCTACTTGACGAGCTCATTAATCAAAGATGGTTATGTTTCCTAGCCATGAACAAAGAGTTGTTATTTGATTAACGAGATCACATCATTAGTTGAATGATCTGATTGACATGACCCATTCCATTAGCATAGCACCCGATCGTTTAGTATGTTGCTATTGCTTTTATCCATGACTTATACATGTTCCTTTAACTATGAGATTATGCAACTCCCATTTACCGTAGGAACACTTTGTGTGCTACCAAACGTCACAACGTAACTGGGTGATTATAAAGGTGCTCTACAGGTGTCTCCGAAGGTACATATTGGGTTGGCGTATTTCGAGATTAGGATTTGTCACTCCGATTGTCGGAGAGGTATCTCAGGGCCTTCTCGGTAATGCACATCACATAAAGCCTTGCAAGCATTGCAACCAATGAGTTTGTTGCGAGATGATGTATTACAGAACGAGTAAAGAGACTTGCCGGTAACGAGATTGAACTAGGTATTGGATACCGACGATCGAATCTCGGGCAAGTAACATACCGATGACAAAGGGAACAACGTATGTTGTTATGCGGTCTGACCGATAAAGATCTTCGTAGAATATGTAGGAGCCAATATGGGCATCCAGGTCCCGCTATTGGTTATTGACCGGAGACGTGTCTCGGTCATGTCTACATTGTTCTCGAACCGTAGGGTCCGCACGCTTAACGTTACGATGACAGTTATTATGAGTTTATGCATTTTGATGTACCGAAGGAGTTCGGAGTCCCGGATGTGATCACGGACATGACGAGGAGTCTCGAAATGGTCGAGACGTAAAGAATGATATATTGGAAGCCTATGTTTGGACATCGGATGCATTCCAGGTGAAATCAGGATTTTACCGGAATACCGGGAGGGTTACCGGAACCCCCCGGGAGCATAATGGGCCAACATGGGCCTTGGAGGAGAGGTGAGAGGGCTGCCCTCATGGGCTGCGCGCCTCCCCCCCTTCCCCTAGTCCTATTAGGACTAGGAGAGGTGGGCGCCCCCTCTCTCTCTCTCTCTCCCCCTTGGAGAATCCTAGTCCAACTAGGATTGGGGGGGGGGGAATCCTACTCCCAGAGGGAGTAGGACTCTCCTGGCGTGCCAGGCTTGGCCGGCCAGCCCCTCCCCCTTGGCTCCTTTATATACGGGGGCAGGGGGCACCCCAAAGACACACAAGTTGATCTACGGATCGTTCCTTAGCCGTGTGCGGTGCCCCCTTCCACCAAATTCCACCTCGATCATATCGTTACAGTGCTTAGGCAAAGCCCTGCGCCGGTAACACATTAAGATCGTCACCACGCCGTCGTGCTGACGGAACTCTTCCTCGACGCTTTGCTGGATCGGAGCCCGGGGATCGTCATCGAGCTGAACGTGTGCCAAGAACTCGGAGGTGCCGGAGTAACGGTGCTGTGATCGGTTGGATCGCGAGGAGAACGTACGACTACTTCCTCTACATTGTGTCAACGCTTCCGCTTCGGTCTACGAGGGTACGTAGACAACACTCTCCCCTCTCGTTGCTATGCATCACCATGATCTTGCGTGTGCGTAGGAATTTTTTTTGAAATTACTACGTTCCCCAACAGTGGCATCCGAGCCTAGGTTTTTATGGTTTGATGTTATTTGCACGAGTAGAACACAAGTGAGTTGTGGACGATACAAGTCATACTGCCTACCAGCATGTCATACTTTGGTTCAGCGGTATTGTTGGACGAGACGATCCGGACCAACCTTACGCGTACGCTTACGCGAGACCGGTTCCCTCGACGTGCTTTGCACATAGATGGCTTGCGGAAGACTGTCTCTCCAACTTTAGTTGAACCGAGTGTGGCTACGCCCGGTCCTTGAGAAGGTTAAAACGGAGTCTATTTGACAAACTATCGTTGTGGTTTTGATGTGTAGGTAAGATGAGTTCTTGCTTAAAGCCCGTAGCAGCCACGTAAAACTTGCAACAACAAAGTAGAGGACGTCTAACTTGTTTTTGCAGGGCATGTTGTGATGTGATATGGTCAAGACATGATGCTAAATTTTATTGTATGAGATGATCATGTTTTGTAACCGAGTTATCGGCAACTGGCAGGAGCCATATGGTTGTCGCTTTATTGTATGCAATGCAATCGCGATGTAATGCTTTACTTTATTACTAAGCGGTAGCGATAGTCGTGGAAGCATAAGATTGGCGAGACGACAACGATGCTGCGATGAAGATCAAGGTGTCGCGCCGGTGACGATGGTGATCATGACGGTGCTTCGAAGATGGAGATCACAAGCACAAGATGATGATGGCCATATCATATCACTTATATTGATTGCATGTGATGTTTATCCTTTTATGCATCTTATCTTGCTTTGATTGACGGTAGCATTATAAGATGATCTCTCACTAAATTATCAAGAAGTGTTCTCCCTGAGTATGCACCGTTGCGAAAGTTCTTCGTGCTGAGACACCACGTGATGATCGGGTGTGATAGGCTCTACGTTCAAATACAACGGGTGCAAAACAGTTGCACACGCGGAATACTCAGGTTTAACTTGACGAGCCTAGCATATAACAGATATGGCCTCGGAACACGGAGACCGAAAGGTCGAGCGTGAATCATATAGTAGATATGATCAACATAGTGATGTTCACCATTGAAACTACTCCATCTCACGTGATGATCGGACATGGTTTAGTTGATTTGGATCACGTGATCACTTAGAGGATTAGAGGGATGTCTATCTAAGTGGGAGTTCTTAAGTAATATGATTAATTGAACTTAAATTTATCATGAACTTAGTACCTGATAGTATCTTGCTTGTCTATGTTGTGTAGATAGATGGCTCGTGCTGTTGTTCCGTTGAATTTTAATGCGTTCCTTGAGAAAGCAAAGTTGAAAGATGATGGTAGCAATTACACGGACTGGGTCCGTAACTTGAGGATTATCCTCATTGCTGCACAAAAGAATTACGTCCTGGAAGCACCGCTGGGTGCCAGGCCTGGTGCAAGAGCTACGCCAGATGTTGTGAACGTCTGGCAAAGCAAAGCTGATGACTACTCTATAGTTCAGTGTGCCATGCTTTACGGCTTAGAACCGGGACTTCAACGACGTTTTGAACACCATGGAGCATATGAGATGTTCCAGGAGTTGAAGTTAATATTTCAAGCAAATGCCCGGATTGAGAGATATGAAGTCTCCAATAAGTTCTATAGCTGTAAAATGGAGGAGAACGGTTCTGTCAGTGAGCATATACTCAGAATGTCTGGGTATAACAATCACTTGATTCAACTGGGAGTTAATCTTCCGGATGATTGCGTCATTGACAGAATTCTCCAATCACTGCCACCAAGCTACAAGAGCTTCGTGATGAACTATAATATGCAAGGGATGACCAAAACTATGCCCGAGCTCTTCGCGATGCTAAAAGCCGCGGAGGTAGAAATCAAAAAGGAGCATCAAGTGTTGATGGTTAACAAAACCACTAGTTTCAAGAAAAAGGGCAAAGGGAAGAAAAAGGGGAACTTCAAAAAGAACAGCAAGCAAGTTGCTACTCAAGAGAAGAAACCCAAGTCTGGACCTAAGCCTGAAACTGAGTGCTTCTATTGCAAGCAGACTGGTCACTGGAAGCGGAACTGCCCCAAGTATTTGGCGGATAAGAAGGATGGCAAGGTTAACAAAGGTATATATGATATACATGTTATTGATGTGTACCTTACTAATTCTCGCAGTAGCACCTGGGTATTTGATACTGGTTCTGTTGCTAATATTTGCAACTCAAAACAGGGGCTACGGATTAAGCGAAGATTAGCTAAGGACGAGGTGACGATGCGCGTGGGAAATGGTTCCAAAGTCGATGTGATCGCGGTCGGCACGCTACCTCTACATCTACCTTCGGGATTAATATTAGATCTAAATAATTGTTATTTAGTACCAGCGTTGAGCATGAACATTATATCTGGATCTTGTTTGATGCGAGACGGTTATTCATTTAAATCAGAGAATAATGGTTGTTCTATTTATATGAGTAATATCTTTTATGGTCATGCGCCATTAAAGAATGGTTTGTTCTTACTTAATCTCGATAGTAGTAATACACATATTCATAATGTTGAAGCCAAAAGATGCAGAGTTGATAATGATAGTGCAACTTATTTGTGGCACTGCCGTTTAGGTCATATCGGTGTAAAACGCATGAAGAAACTCCATACTGATGGACTTTTGGAGTCACTTGATTATGAATCACTTGGCACTTGCGAACCGTGCCTTATGGGCAAGATGACTAAAACACCGTTCTCCGGTACTGTGGAGAGAGCAACAGATTTATTGGAAATCATACATACTGATGTATGTGGTCCAATGAATGTTGAGGCTCGTGGCGGATATCGTTATTTTCTCACCTTCACTGATGATTTAAGCAGATATGGGTATATCTACTTAATGAAACACAAGTCTGAAACATTTGAAAAGTTCAAAGAATTTCAGAGTGAAGTGGAAAATCATCGTAACAAGAAAATAAAGTTTCTACGATCTGATCGTGGAGATATTTGAGTTACGAGTTTGGTCTACATTTGAAACAATGCGGAATAGTTTCGCAACTCACGCCACCCGGAACACCACAGCGTAATGGTGTGTCCGAACGTCGTAATCGTACTTTACTGGATATGGTGCGATCTATGATGTCTCTTACCAATTTACCGCTATCTTTTTGGGGTTATGCTCTAGAGACGGCCGCATTCACGTTAAATAGGGCACCATCAAAATCCGTTGAGACGACGCCTTATGAACTGTGGTTTGGCAAGAAACCAAAGTTGTCGTTTCTTAAAGTTTGGGGCTGCGATGCTTATGTGAAAAAGCTTCAACCTGATAAGCTCGAACCCAAATCGGAAAAATGTGTCTTCATAGGATACCCAAAGGAGACTATTGGGTATACCTTCTATCACAAATCCGAAGGCAAAATTTTTGTTGCTAAAGTCGGAAACTTTCTAGAGAAGGAGTTTCTCTCGAAAGAAGTGAGTGGGAGGAAAGTAGAACTTGATGAGATAACAGTATCTACTCCCTTATTGAGAAGTAGTACATCACAGAAATCTGTTTCTGTGACACCTACATCAAATAGGGAGGAAGCTAATGATAATGATCATGAAACTTCAGATCAAGTTTCTACTGAACTTCGTAGATCAACCAGAGTAAGATCCGCACCAGAGTGGTACGGTAATCCTATTTTGGAAGTCATGTTACTAGACCATGATGAACCTACGAACTATGAAGAAGCGATGGTGAGCCCAGATTCCGCAAAGTGGCTTGAGGCCATGAAATCTGAGATGAGATCCATGTATGAGAACAAAGTGTGGACTTTGGTTGACTTGCCCGATGATCGGCAAGCAATTGAGAATAAATGGATTTTTAAGAAGAAGACTGACGCTGATGGTAATGTTACTGTCTATAAAGCTCGACTTGTTGCAAAAGGTTTTCGACAAGTTCAAGGGATTGACTACGATGAGACTTTCTCACCCGTAGCGATGCTTAAGTCTGTCCGAATCATGTTAGCAGTTGCCGCATTTTATGATTATGAAATTTGGCAAATGGATGTCAAAACTGCATTCCTGAATGGATTTCTGGAAGAAGAGTTGTATATGATGCAACCAGAAGGTTTTTTCGATCCAAAGGGAGCTAACAAAGTGTGCAAGCTCCAGCGATCCATTTATGGACTGGTGCAAGCCTCTCGGAGTTGGAATAAACGCTTTGATAGTGTGATCAAAGCATTTGGTTTTATACAGACTTTTGGAGAAGCCTGTATTTACAAGAAAGTGAGTGGGAGCTCTGTAGCATTTCTGATATTATATGTGGATGACATATTGCTGATCGGAAATAATATAGAATTTCTGGATAGCATAAAGGGATACTTGAATAAGAGTTTTTCAATGAAAGACCTCGGTGAAGCTGCTTACATATTGGGCATTAAGATCTATAGAGATAGATCAAGACGCTTAATAGGACTTTCACAAAGCACATACCTTGACAAAGTTTTGAAAAAGTTCAAAATGGATCAGGCAAAGAAAGGGTTCTTGCCTGTGGCACAAGGTGTGAAGTTGAGTAAGACTCAATGCCCGACCACCGCAGAAGATAGAGAGAAAATGAAAAATGTTCCCTATGCTTCAGCCATAGGCTCTATCATGTATGCAATGCTGTGTACCAGACCTGATGTGTGCCTTGCTGTAAGTTTAGCAGGCAGGTACCAAAGTAATCCAGGAGTGGATCACTGGACAGCGGTCAAGAACATCCTTAAGTACTTGAGAAGGACTAAGGATATGTTTCTCATTTATGGAGGTGACAAAGAGCTCGTCGTAAACGGTTACGTCGATGCGAGCTTTGACACTGATCCAGACGATTCCAAATCGCAAATCGGATACGTATTTACATTAAACGGTGGAGCTGTCAGTTGGTGCAGTTCTAAACAAAGCGTCGTGGCGGGATCTACATGTGAAGTTGAGTACATAGCCGCTTCGGAAGCAGCTAATGAAGGAGTCTGGATGAAGGAGTTCATATCCGATCTAGGTGTTGTACCTAGCGTATCGGGTCCAATGAAAATCTTTTGTGACAATACTGGTGCAATTGCCTTGGCAAAGGAATCCAGATTTCACAAAAGAACCAAACACATCAAAAGACGCTTCAACTCCATCCGGGATTTGGTCCAGGTGGGAGACATAGAGATATGCAAGATACATACGGATCTGAATGTTGCAGACCCGTTGACTAAGCCTCTTCCACGAGCAAAACATGATCAGCACCAAGACTCCATGGGTGTTAGAATCATTACTTTGTAATCTAGATTATTGACTCTAGTGCAAGTGGGAGACTGAAGGAAATATGCCCTAGAGGCAATAATAAAGTTATTATTTATTTCCTTATATCATGATAAATGTTTATTATTCATGCTAGAATTGTATTAACTGGAAACATAATACATGTGTGAATACATAGACAAACAGAGTGTCACTAGTATGCCTCTACTTGACTAGCTCATTAATCAAAGATGGTTATGTTTCCTAGCCATGAACAAAGAGTTGTTATTTGATTAACGAGATCACATCATTAGTTGAATGATCTGATTGACATGACCCATTCCATTAGCATAGCACCCGATCGTTTAGTATGTTGCTATTGCTTTTATCCATGACTTATACATGTTCCTTTAACTATAAGATTATGCAACTCCCATTTACCGTAGGAACACTTTGTGTGCTACCAAACGTCACAACGTAACTGGGTGATTATAAAGGTGCTCTACAGGTGTCTCCGAAGGTACATATTGGGTTGGCGTATTTCGAGATTAGGATTTGTCACTCCGATTGTCGGAGAGGTATCTCAGGGCCTTCTCGGTAATGCACATCACATAAAGCCTTGCAAGCATTGCAACCAATGAGTTAGTTGCGAGATGATGCATTACAGAACGAGTAAAGAGACTTGCCAGTAACGAGATTGAACTAGGTATTGGATACCGACGATCGAATCTCGGGCAAGTAACATACCGATGACAAAGGGAACAATGTATGTTGTTATGCGGTCTGACCGATTAAGATCTTCGTAGAACATGTAGGAGCCAATATGGGCATCCAGGTCCCGCTATTGGTTATTGACCGGAGACGTGTCTCGGTCATGTCTACATTGTTCTCGAACCGTAGGGTCCGCACGCTTAACATTACGATGACAGTTATTATGAGTTTATGCATTTTGATGTACCGAAGGAGTTCGAAGTCCCGGATGTGATCACGGACATGACGAGGAGTCTCGAAATGGTCGAGACGTAAAGAATGATATATTGGAAGCCTATGTTTGGACATCGGATGCATTCCAGGTGAAATCAGGATTTTACCGGAATACCGGGAGGGTTACCGGAACCCCCCGGGAGCATAATGGGCCAACATGGGCCTTGGAGGAGAGGTGAGAGGGCTGCCCTCATGGGCTGCGCACCTCCCCCCTTCCCCTAGTCCTATTAGGACTAGGAGAGGTGGGCGCCCCCTCTCTCTCTCTCCCCCTTGGAGAATCCTAGTCCAACTAGGATTGGGGGGGGGGGAATCCTACTCCCAGAGGGAGTAGGACTCTCCTGGCGCGCCAGGCTTGGCCGGCCAGCCCCTCCCCCTTGGCTCCTTTATATACGGGGGCAGGGGGCACCCCAAAGACACACAAGTTGATCTACGGATCGTTCCTTAGCCGTGTGCGGTGCCCCCTTCCACCAAATTCCACCTCGATCATATCGTTACAGTGCTTAGGCAAAGCCCTGCGCCGGTAACACATCAAGATCGTCACCACGCCGTCGTGCTGACGGAACTCTTCCTCGACGCTTTGCTGGATCGGAGCCCGGGGATCGTCATCGAGCTGAACGTGTGCCAAGAACTCGGAGGTGCCGGAGTAACGGTGCTGTGATCGGTTGGATCGCGAGGAGAACGTACGACTACTTCCTCTACGTTGTGTCAACGCTTCCGCTTCGGTCTACGAGGGTACGTAGACAACACTCTCCCCTCTCGTTGCTATGCATCACCATGATCTTGCGTGTGCGTAGGAAATTTTTTTGAAATTACTACGTTCCCCAACAATATGAGTATACCGTTATGTCATTTGGTCTGACTAACGCACCTGCCTATTTTATGAACATGATGAACAAGGAATTTATGGAGTTTTGGGATAAGTTCGTCGTGGTGTTCATTGATTATATTCTGGTCTACTCTAAGAATGAAGAGGAACATAAGGAGCATTTGCGTTTGGTACTTGGGAAGCTCAGAGAACACCAGTTATATGCCAAGTTCAGCAAGTGTGAGTTTTGGTTGAAGGAAGTTGGATTCCATGGACATGTGATATCCGGAGAAGGAATAGCAGTAGACCCTACCAAGGTTGTCACTGTGACAAATTGGGAAGCACCCACGTCAGTTGGAGAGATCCGCAGATTTCTTGGACTCGTAGGATACTATAGGAGGTTCATTGAAAATTTCTCGAAGATTGCGAAGCCCATGACAGAGTTGTTGAAGAAGGACACCAAGTTCAAATGGACAGAGGAATGTGAGGCCAGTTTTCAGGAGTTGAAGAAACGCTTGGTTACAGCTCCAGTGTTGATTCTTCCAGACCAACGCAAGGATTACCGGGTGTATTGCGACGCTTCTCATCAAGGACTTGGAGCGGTGCTTATGCATGAGGGAAGAGTTGTCTCATATGCCTCACTACAGCTTAAACCCCATGAGTTGAATTATGCTACCCATGATTTGGAGTTAGCAGCCGTAGTGCATGCGTTGAAGACATGGAGACATTTTCTCATCGGAAACCATTGTGAGGTGTACACGGATCACAAGAGTTTGAAGGAGTTGAATCTCAGGTAGAGGAGATGGTTGGAGCTCATTAAGGATTATGATATGAAGTTGCATTATCATCCCGGAAAGGCTAACGTAGTAGCTGATGCGTTGAGCCGCAAGAGTCATGTAAATACACTCATGACCAGAGAGTTACCCAAGGAGTTAGCAGAGGATCTTCGTGAACTATGTTTGGAAATAGTTCCGAGAGGTTATGTAGCAGCATTGGAGATTCAGTCTACTTTGATGGATAAGATCCGAGAAGCTCAGAAAACGGACAAAGAGATTGCCGAGATAAAAGAGAGGATGAGCAAAGGAAAGCTAAGGGATTTTGTGAGGATGAGCACGATACCCTATGGTTTGAGGACCGTGTTTATGTGCCAAATGATCAGGAGATCAGGAAGTTGTTCTGCAAGAGGCCCATGATTCGCCATATCCGATTCACCCAGGAAATACCAAGATGTATCTGGATTTGAACGATAGTGTCTGGTGGACCGGAATGAAGAAGGATATTGCGGAGTATGTAGCAGTTTGTGATGTAGGTCAGAGAGTGAAGGCATGACATCAGAAGCTAGCTGGATTGCTACAGCCATTGCCGATACCCGAATGAAAGTGGGATAAACTAGGCATGGACTTTATCAAGGGATTGCCCAGGACCCGTTCAGGCTATGATTCGATATGGGTTATAGTCGGTCGTTTGACGAAGGTAGCTCATTTCATCCCAGTGAAGACCACTTACACTAGTGCTAAGTTGGCAAAGATATACATGACCAGGATCGTATGTCTACATGGAGTTCCGAGGACCATTGTATCGAATAGAGGAATCCAGTTTACCTCAAAGTTTTGGAATTGGTTGCATGAGACTTTGGGAACCAGGCTAGAGTTCAGTACAGCTTTTCACCCGCAGATGGATGGACAGACTAAGAGAGTCAATCAGATTCTGGAGGACATGTTGAGAGCTTGTGTGCTAGACTATGGATCTAGTTGGGACGACAATTTGCCATATGCAGAGTTCTCTTACAACAACAACTATCAAGCCAGTTTGAAGATGGCCCCTTTCGAAGCATTGTATGGAAGGAGGTGCAGGACACCATTATTGTGGGATGAAGTTGGAGACCGTCAGTTGTTTCGACCAGATTTGATTAAAGAGTCTGAAGAGAAGGTTAAGCTGATTCGCAGTAGACTCAAGGTAGCCCAGTCTAGGCAGAAGAGCTATGCGGATTCTAAATGCAAGGAGACAGTTTATGAAGTCGGAGACAGAGTGTATCTTCGTGTATCACCACTTCGAGGAGTGAAGCGTTTTGGAGTTAAGGGAAAGTTAGCCCCGAGATTTGTAGGACCATACCGTGTTTTGGAATGCATGGGAGAAGTTGCTTACAAGTTGGAAATTGCCCGAAGGATTGTCAGGAGTTCACGATGTGTTCCACGTTTCTCAGTTGAAGAAGTGCCACGAAGAGATGGCTGATAATCCTGTGAGAGATACAGTGCCACTGGAAGTGATTCTGTTGGATACCGACTTGACCAACGAGGAGAAACCAGTCAAGATTCTTGAGTTTGCCAGTCGAGTCACACGCAGTAAGGTTATCAAGTTCTGCAAAGTTCAGTGGAGCCACCATACCGAGGATGAAGCCACCTAGGAACGAGAGGAAGACCTACGGAAGGATCACCCTCACCTATTTTCTAGCCAACCCGAATCTCGAGGGCGAGATTCATTTTAAGGGGGGTAGGTTTGTACCATCCCAAATTTTCGATTTGGAATGTTATGCATTAGATCATCATTGCATATCATATTTTATTGCATTTTGGCTTGATCCTAGAAATTCTACGCAACTCAAGGACCCACGGAGAGAGTTCGGGATTTCTTTATTTTCATATTTGAGTTCTCTCAAATTTTGAAAAGAGGATTGTTTGATTTTATTTATTTTTCTCTTCGAATATTTCTTTTATGAAATAAAAGAGGGGGGATAAAATGACTTTTCCAAAATAAAGAAATATTGGAGATTTAATATTAAAATCAAATAAGATTTTTATTCGGAGTTTTATCACTATTTTATTTGAATTAGGAAAAATATGCGTTTTTCAAAATTGCATTAGAGGCCCAAATAAATGTTCACCTTGTCCGGTATATTTTTAGAGGACGGGCAAAATTTATTTCAGGATTTTTTGTGTCCATTTAGTATTTCTATTATTTGTTTTTCTGAGCGGATTTTTTTAAAAAAGTCAACCGTCATACCGGGCCGTGTCCGACAGGGACACTGCGCCCGGGCAGCTTTAAAAGCCGAGGCCCGCGACCCTGAGGCCCAAATCGCCGCCGCCGCCCGAATCCTAGCCCGCCGACCGCCGCCGCCGCTGCCGCCGCACGCCGCCGCCCGACCCTGCCACCGAAGCCGCTCGCCGCCGCTGCCTTCCCGCCAACCGCCGAAGGTAGTCGCCGCCGCCGTCGGTTTTTGAGAAAACCGATCGGTTTTCTTTCGAAACCCTAGATCCCGTTTTTTTCATTTTAGATCGTTTTTTGGTTTAGTTATTTAGTGAACGCCCGTTCGTACATTCGTTTTAACGAACGGTTTTCACCGGTTAACCACAGACAGCGAACGTTCGTTCGTTAGTCTGTTCTTTAGTTTTTCTTTTTCTCGGATTTTTTGCGATTATTTTCGGTCGCGATTTCTGATCTGATTTTCGTTTTAGTTTAACTTTTTGCTCCTTTATCGGAATCAGGCGATCCAAGCGCCTAGATCTTTGTATCAAAGCCCTCTTTTTGTTTAACCAACTTGAACAAGATTTTACTACTGTAAAATTTGACTTCAGTCTAGATTAGTAAACGGATCTTGTTTCTTTCGTAGTTTGAGTTTCCTTGCTTCGTTCCATTTGATTCTTTTTGCAAACCAGAGTTCTTAAGTTGAACTTTCTGGTTAGATCTCTTATTTGAAGTTTTACCCGTGCTTCTAGTTGAGTGCTTATTGTATGCTTGTTTGTTTGCGATAGAGTACCCGGAGTGCGAAGCGTGCTACTACGAGTCTCTAGGTTTCACGGATCATCAGCAAGTCAAGTAACACTTTGATCATACCTCTTTACTACCCAGTTTTATTGCATTAGATCAATCCTCAAACTTTTGCATGGTTAGGATCTGACTAAATTGTGGGTTTTGGGAAGTAGATGAGGTAGTACCTATTCACCTGTTTATTATCAAACCTATGGGAGTTACTTCTACGTTATGCTTATATTGCTATGCTATGCTCGTAGACGTGGATTGGGTTTGAGTGTATTCCATGACAGATGTGAGATTGATAATTAATGGTTCAACTTAAGGTGGAAACTTAAATACACATCTGGGTGGATTGCTTGTGGGCACCTGGAGAATCTAGTGTTGTCCGAGGATATCCCGGAGGACTCGTGTGATCATCCTACGGCCCGCCACCCATGCTCAAAGGGATCATAAGATTATTTATGCTAGAAACTTCCGTGTGCAGCCACAAGCCATTATGGGCTATGGCATAGTTGAGTATGTTGCGTGAAGCTCTTGAAGAGGTAGACTAGAAGATGTAGTGGGATGTAGGTGGTTCTGTCTATCCAGAGTAGAGAGTTAATCCTTCTGAAAGACCATGTCTCGGTCATCTGTTTCTCAAACACCATGTAGTGCAAGAAATCCAACGGAGGAGATCGAGTCTTGTGGGGAAAAGTGCGCAGACCTCTACAGAGTGTATAAACTAATCATGGTTAGTCGTTCCCCAGTTATGGACCTCTTGAGTATCTAGTTCTTGGATTATCATGTGGATCTCATCACTCTTAATTTAAATTTATTAGGTTAATGATGATGCTTAATTGGGATTGAGTTGGAGGAACCTTCTCAATGTTTAACAACTACCATGATAGTTAAATAAAATTTGTTCCTTTGTTGTAGGAAAAAATTGGCTTTTTGCAAAACATATTAACCATATAGCCTCCACTAGCCATATATGCATGTAGTGATAGCATTATTCTATTCTTTATTCTCTTGTGTTACATTGCCAGCATATTCCATGTGCTGACCCGTTTTCGGGCTGCAACGTATCATGTTGCAGACTTTTCAGACGACGAGTAAGGAGCCATAGGTCGTTGTCTTTCACTCAGTGATGCTGTTGGAGTTGATGGACTCACTTTATCTTCCAAGCCTTCCCTTGTTATCGTTTTAGATGGCCTTAAGCCATATTTATTGTAATAAGTTCTCTTTTGAGACATTCGATGTAATAAGTGTGTGATTGCTATTCTGTTATAAATCCTCAAGTACTGTGCGTGTCAGCATTACCGATCCAGGGATGACACTGATGCACTGAGGTCAGACTGTTTGAGGTCTAGTCGCTACATGACAGCTTCAACATATAGTAAAGAAGAACAAGTCGACCTGACCTGACAGAAAATATAGTAACAGAGAACAAGTCGACCTGACCTGTCGACCACAAATGTCTCTGCTACTCTTCCCAACAATGAACATACTTATTAAAGAAGAGAAGAGGATCATCTTAAAGAAGAGCAGAAGGGCAAGCAGATTGAAGATATTACATGTCTTTCTATACAATGTCGGTTGCCCACCCATGATGAACCAGAGCGCACAGAGAAATAGTATTCCTTCCAGTCTCTCCATATGTGTCTCACATGCATTTCGAAACTAAAGTAGGAACATTTAGCTGACCAATTAAACATCTCTCAGTTTTACTAATATCAGCATAATATCAGATTTGAATTTGTACAACTAAGCTTGTTTAGCTCGATGGGTGGAGAACTGTTATTACGACACGAACCATGTTGGCTGACCGTGGTCATATAAAATGGGGAAACCGTAAGCATGATGAGTATAATGTTGACCGTGGCAGTGGGATGGCAGATCTGAAGCTACAAACCGCGCAAAGGGTAGTTAGCAATCGATTTTGCTTTGAAATAACAACTAAGATTTGGTATGGACAAGAAAGTAAAGTCAACAAGTGACAACAAAATGCAATTCTTCTATCTCTCTATATGTCGCGACATGCATTTGGAAACTCAAGTGAGACCTTTAGCTAACCAATTAAATGTGTCTGTTAACTAATATCAGTATCATATCTCAATCATATTTGAACAACTAAGCTTTGGAATTTTGAGTGTTGTGTTGTTTAGCTTGAAGGGTGTGTCGGTGTACTAAAATAGGGGTACCTTAGTACTCCGAACTTGTGCACGGGCAGTCGTAGCACCCCGCGGCAAGGCTTGCCAGGCGATCGCCAAAACTCTCCATGGTCCCTTTTTGGGCCATCCAAGAACAAAGTATTCGAGCCAAGGCCCCGGCAGGAGGAGCTTGCCGTGAAGGCCACCCGAAGAGAGCAAGGCCCCGGCAAGAGGAGCTTGCCGGGACGGCCGCTCGAAGCACAAGGCCCCGGCAAGCTCCGACCAAGGCACGACAAGAGACTTGCTGCGACGCGCCACGCGTCCCGGCAAGGACCGGTGAGCAACAAGCTCCCGGGCGCGACAAGGCATCAACCGCGGCAAGGCGCTTGCCGCGGCAAGTCACCACCCCGCGCCTGCGTTCCAGCTCATCCACCCACGCGTCGCTCTGGGGCCATTCCAGGCGTACGTGGCGAGAGGTTGCGCAACCAGGGGCATGCGGTGGCGAAGCAATGCTGACAGGGTAGCCGTCGTGGCAAACGGTGGCGCCCCCGACGGTCCCTTTTCTGCACTGTTTGGGTGACCTAGACGGGCATTTAATGCCCTTGTCCCCTGCCGTCAGAGTTAGGTATGATAGCACTGTGCAAACAGCTGTACCCAACACAGCGTTTTCCAGTTTTACCCCCGCCTACGTTGCCACCTGCGGGTAACCCCTTGCGCATATAAAAGGAGGCCCCATGCGCAACATAGAGGAAGGAGGAGGAAGGAGGCCACTCACGCTCGGCCTGATTAGTTGCCTGAGTGTAATGTAGCACTCAGCGCTCCCGAACAAGAACACAATACAAACCACAAAGCAGTAGTAGGGTTTTACGCATCCGTGCGGCCCGAAGCTGGGTAAACCCCTTGTGTGCATCGCCTCGATCCGCTCTTCGCGCGACCTCCGCCCCCCCCCCCCCCGCCGAACCAGAAAGGGGCTCGGTCCCCATAGGTGTTCGAGGAGGCAGATTTCCCCCGACATCTTTGGTGCGCCAGGTAGGGGGCGTCGAAGTTGTGCAAACCTGATCCGGCGTCTTCACAGGCTAGATCTCCATCATCTTCATCGACATGCCACCGAAGAAGAAGGCTCCAGAGGTGGCTGGTCCGTCCGCGTCAAACCCACCGCCCCTGGAGCAAACGGGTGGTGGGGACGGCACCGGCGGCGGGACGGGCGTCGCCGAACCAGCTCATGGTGCCACGGCGTCCAAACATGCACCGCGCCCCTCTCAGGAGGCACGAGACCAGCAGCGTCTTGGCACCCACGGTACCATACGCTCGCTGGACCCAGATCGAGCTGGCGGATCCCAGGGTGCTCAAGGCCAGCATACACACCAACGTGCTGGCACGAGCGTGGAGCGACTGCCTGGTCCGGGTGTTGCTCCTTCTAACATAGTTAGAAGTTCGAGCACATCCCGCTCCACGCGCCGCTCGCCACCGCTGCCCGCCACTCCAGCAGAAGCTCTAGCACGAGCTCAACTGCTCCTAGACTACCCTCCAACGGCGGACAAGCTCGACGACTGGAGGGCCACGATACAGAGTCTCACCGGCTTCGCTAACGGCGACACCCCGCGGCAGCACAGTGCGTCGCAGCCGCGACAGGTCGGCCAGGCGAGAACCGATGGCACCAAGACCGGTGGGGGTGCGACCACCGTGCATTCCCCGCCCCAAAGGCCAAGATCGCCGACTCGCCGGAGCCATCACGACAACGACTCCACCGCGTCGTCAAATCCGCGAACTCGTCGCGATCAACGCCAAGTTCTTCACGAACGAGAGCAAGAGGACGCTCGTCGCGCATCGAGCGTCGGAGAGAAGCGCGGCGTCAATCAGACCAGCGCGCTGGGCCCTCTGTCGACGTGCATGCGCCGGGGGGACCAGGCGACCTGCCGTACGCGGTAGGCTGCCCTGCGTTCACCCGTGAGCTGCGGCAAGTCCAGTGGCCCAGCACGAAGAATTTCAAGCCAGACGTACCAGAGAAGTACGACGGCAAGTCGCATCCGTCGGAGTTCCTCAACATCTACACCATTGCGGTGCAGGCTGCTGGAGGGCGAGACAACAAGATCCTTGCCAGCTACTTCCCGCTGGTACTCAAATCCAACGTCAGATCCTGGCTCATGCACTTGCCGGATAACTCCATAACCTCCTGGACAGACTTGTGCCGTCAGTTTGTTGGCGCCTTTACAGGCGGCCACAAACCCCATGGCCAAGCGAGCGACCTTCATCTGCTCGTCCAGAAGGAAGGGGAATCCTTGCGCAAGTTCATCCAGAGATTCAGCCGCGTACACTACAACATCCCAGACGTCCACCCTGCCGCGGTCATCAGCGCGTTCCATCAGAACGTGCGTAACCGCAGGATGTGGGAGGAGATGGCGATGTGCAAGATCAAAGACTTCAGCGAGCTATATGCCCTGGCCGACAAGTGTGCACGTGCTGAGGAAGGAAGGAAACTACCCGGAGAGAACACTGGAGCAGGAGAATCTGACAGTGAGGATACCGCCCCGGCAAGGAAGAACCGGCGACGGAGCAACAGGAAGAAGAAGAGCCAAGAAGTACTGGTTGTTGAGCAGTCCGGTGATGAAGGTGCCGCCAAGAAGGCCCAGGCTGGTAGCTCCGGCAAGGAGGTTGCCGGATGCGCCAACTGCCAGGCTGTGGCAGTCGCCGGCAAGCGGGACGGCACCAACAAATAGTACTGCAAGATCCACCGCACTAAGGGCCATGACCTCCAGAGCTGCAAGCAGGTCGAGCGGCTCGTCGAGCTGCAAAAGGCCGAGTACGAGCGGCGCGACAAGGAGAGAGCCCGGGGAGGTGGCGGAGGATCAGGCACGAAGTGTCCCGGCGAGGGAGGACGCCGCGACAAGGACAAGCAACGGCAAACAGACATACCTCCCCGCGGCCGCGACAAGAACGAAGACGATGATGAAGACGAAGACATGGATGATGTCGAGACCAGTGAGCAGGAGTTTCAGAAAGCCACAGAGGTCTTGTGCATAGACGGCGGTGCCTCTCTGCATACTTCTCACCGCCAGCTCAAGCAGTGGGCGCGGGAAGTCAATGCAGCGGAACCACCCGTCGAGTCGCGCAAGCCTCTGAAATGGTCCGGCACGCCTATCATCTTCGATATTGAGGACCACCCTGACCGCACAACTGCGATCGGGTGCTTGCCGATGTTGGTCTCACCAATAGTCCGCAACCTCAAGGTCACTAAGATGCTAGTCGACGGCGGGGCCGGCTTGAACCTGATCTCCTCCGCTGTGCTCCAGAAACTCCAAGTCCCCGACAGCGAGCTCGAAGAAACCGACACGTTCCAAGGAATCAACCCGGGAAGGAGCAAGCCGAAGGGGAAGATAATGTTGCCAGTGACATTTGGCAGCGAGCTGAACTTCAGGATAGAGAGGATCACTTTTGACGTTGCCGATTTTCCATTGCCCTACAATGGAATTCTCGGCCGTCCGGCGCTCGCCCAGTTCATGGCGGCCTCTCACTACGCATACAACATGCTCAAGATGCCAGGCCCGATAAGCGTCATCTCTATCCCCGGCGACAAGAAGGATGCCCTTATCTGTGCTGACAAGATCTACCGGGAAGCAGCAGCCGCGACGGATCACAAGCCACTTGCCGCTGAAGCTCCCGGAGGGAAGAAGAAGACCAAGCCCGGCAAGTGCTCTGGTGCCCACTCCGGCAAGCGCACCTCTTCGGAGTGCTGCGCTACCGTTGAGGACGCGCCATCGAGCTCCACCGGCAAGAGTAAGAAGTCAATGGCAGCCTCGCCAACAACCAAGAAGGTGTCCGCCAAGGAGGACGGCATTGGTGGTACCTTCACCATTAGTGCCACTCTCGACCCCAAATAGGAAAGCGCGCTCGTTGCTTTCCTGCGGGCGAATGTCGATGTGTTTGCCTGGCAGCCATCTGACATCCCCGGCGTTCCCAGGAAAGTGATTGAGCACCACCTCGCCGTTTGTCCTCATGCGCGGCCCGTCAAGCAGAGAGTCAGGAAGCAAGCGGTGGAGCGCCAAGAGTTCATCGCGGAAGAGATCAAGAAGTTGGAAGCGGCAGGCCTTGTCAGAGGTGTGCTCCATCCGACGTGGTTGGCCAATCCTGTTGTCGTGCGCAAGGCAAATGGGAAATGGAGGCTTTGCATCGACTTTACTGATGTTAACAAAGCTTGTCCCAAGGATCCCTTTCCCTTGCCGCGCATTGACCAGACTGTTGACTCCACGGCCGGATGTGACCTGCTTTCATTTCTCGACGCATACTCAGGGTACCATCAGATCTTCATGGCTGAAGAAGATGAGGAAAAGACCGCGTTCATCACTCCATGTGGCACGTACTGTTTCGTACGGATGCCTTTCGGTTTGAAGAATGCCGGTTCGACGTTTGCGAGGGTTGTCCATACCGCTTTTGAGCCGCAAATCCACAGAAATGTGGAAGCCTACATGGATGACATAGTGGTCAAAAGCAGGAACAGGGCAACCCTGATTCAAGATTTAGAAGAGACCTTTGCGAACCTGCGCACGATCAGCCTCAAGCTCAACCCCGAGAAGTGCGTGTTTGGAGTCCCTTCCGGCAAACTTCTCGGGTTCTTCGTGTCTCAGCGAGGAATCGAAGCCAATCCAGACAAAATCAAGGCCATTGAGCAGATTGAAGCACCAACTCGCGTCAAGGATGTACGAAGACTTGCCGGCTGCGTCGCGGCTCTCAGCAGGTTTATTTCCAAGTCTGCAGAACGCGCCCTGCCATTTTTCAAAGTTTTGAAAAAGGCGGGTCCAGTAAAATGGACTCCGGAAGCGGAGGCTGCGCTGCAGGACTTGAAGAAATACCTGTCCTCCGCTCCAAAACTTGTCGCGCCTAAACCACAAGAGAAGTTGCTGCTGTACCTGGCGGCAACCAATCAAGTGGTTAGTGCTGCGTTAGTAGCGGAGAGGGAGGCAGATGATGAGCTAGTGACCGCGGCAAGCGCGTCCAGCGACAAGCAAGAGGCTTCCCCGACAAGCTCTGGCCCCGACAAGGATGAGTCTGCGCAGGAGCAAGTGGAGGTGAAGAAGAAGAGAATGGTGCAGCGCCCAGTTTACTTTGTCAGCTCCCTTCTGCAGGGGGCTAGGTCAAGGTACTCTGGTGTGCAGAAATTGCTTTTTGGCCTTCTCATGGCCTCGAGAAAGCTGCGCCATTACTTCCAAGCACATGAGATTACAGTTGTCACCTGCTTTCCGCTGAAGAGGATACTGCAGAATCCAGAAGCAACAGGCAGGATTGTCGAGTGGGCACTGGAACTGTCAAGCTTCGGTCTCAAATTCGAGAGCACTTCAACTATCCAAAGCAGAGCATTGGCAGAGTTCATAGCAGAGTGGACACTGACACCAGATGAAGAGATCCCAGAGACGAGCATCCCCGTCAAAGAAGCAAGCGAAGAGTGGCTGATGTATTTCGATGGTGCTTTCTCGCTGTAGGGCGCCGGTGCTGGCGCGTTGCTTATCGCGCCCACTGGAGAGCATCTCAAGTACATAGTCCAGATGCACTTCCCCAAGGAGCAAGCAACCAACAATACTGCAGAGTATGAAGGTTTGCTCGCCGGTCTCAGGATCGCGGCAGAACTTGGGATCAAGAAGCTCATTGTCAGGGGTGACTCGCAGCTTGTCGTCCGCCAAGTGAACAAAGACTACCAAGAGTCCGTTGATGGAAGCGTACGTTGATGAAGTGAGGAAGCTAGAAGAGCGCTTTGACGGCCTGCAAATGGAACACGTTCCAAGAGCTGAGAACGACATTGCTGATGGCCTGTCAAAGTGCGCAGCACTTAAGTTACCTGTGGAACCAGGAACCTTTGTGCTCAAGCTAACTCAGCCATCCGTGACACCATCAACCGGACCAAGCAAGAAGAGGAAGTTGGTCTCCGGCGACTATCTTCCGGCAGAGCTCCCCGGAGCCGCCGCCAAGAAGGTCCCCAAGATCGACGCCAAGAGCGCCGAGGAGCCGTCTGCTCCGGCAAACCCCAGGGTTTGTTCCGTAGAAGCAGGCGCTCCCGACAAGTTTTGCCCCGGCAAGCTTGCCGGGGAACGTCAAGCTCCGGCTGAGCCCCAGATCCTCGCCGTAGAAGCGGACGTTCCCGCAGCAGCAGATGTGCCTTCAGTCCTTGTTGTCGAGCCACAGGCTCCAGCATGGGCGCAGCAGACTGTCCATTTCCTCCAGAATGGAGAACTTCCCGAAGAATAAGAAGAAGCGGAAAGAGTAGCCCGGCGCTCGAGTATGTACCAGTTCGTCGACAACACACTGTACAGAAGAGGGCGCAACGGTGTGAAATTGAAGTGTATTTCCCGGGAAGATGGACAAAAGCTGTTGGCAGAGATACATGGAGGCATATGTGGTCACCACATTGGCGCCAGAGCACTTGCCGGCAAAGCGTTTCGGCAAGGTTTCTTCTGGCCGACAGCCCTCCAGGATGCAACTGCACAAGTAACCAAGTGTGAAGCGTGCCAGTTCCATTCCAAGCAGATACACCAGCCAGCTCAAGCTCTCCAGACAGCAGTCAAGGTCTGGGGGCTCGACATCCTTGGCCCCTTCCCCCGAGCTGTCGGGGGGCTTTGAGTACTTGTACGTCGCAATCGACAAGTTCACAAAGTAGCCGGAAGTGGAACCAGTGAGGAAGGTGACAGCACAGTCAGCAGTCAAGTTCTTCAGGTCGATTGTTTGCCGCTTCGGGATCCCCAACAGGATCATCACCGACAACGGTACGCAATTCACGAGCCGCGCCTTCATGCAATACGTCCAAGATCTCGG
The DNA here is from genome assembly GCA_032464435.1 of Aegilops umbellulata. NCBI lineage: Eukaryota > Viridiplantae > Streptophyta > Magnoliopsida > Poales > Poaceae > Aegilops > Aegilops umbellulata. The sequence continues at coordinate 307,769,015 of CP136057.1, forward strand.
CGCCAAGGTCTGCTTCGCTTCTGTTGCTCATCCCAGGAGCAACGGTCAAGCGGAGAGGGCCAATGCCGAAGTGTTGCGCGGGCTCAAGACCAGAACTTTCGACAGGCTGCACAAGTGCGGAAGAAACTGGATCGAGGAGCTGCCGGTGGCTCTTTGGTCGATCAGAATGACGCCAAATCGAGCCACTGGCCAGACACCATTTGCTCTAGTCTATGAAGTAGAAGCAGTTACCCCCACGGAACTCGTATACGGGTCACCTCGAGTGCTCGCTTATGATGAGCTTGAGCAAGAGCGGCTGCGTGAAGATGACGCGCTGCTCCTTGAGGAAGATCATCTTCAGGCTGCTGTGCGAGCCTCTCGCTACCAGCAAGCTTTGCGTCGCTACCATAGCCACAAAGTTAAAGCCAGAAGCTTCGAGGAAGGCGACCTTGTTCTTCAGCGCGCTCCGTCCGCCAAGAATCATAACAAGTTGACGCCGAAGTGGGAAGGCCCTTACCGGGTGAGACGAGTCACAAGGCCCGGCGCTGTCCGCCTTGAGACCGAAGATGGCACTCCGGTGAGCAACTCCTGGAATATTGAGCATCTTCGTAAGTTTTACCCGTAAGGCGCGGTTGTCGGACCCCGTCCGGCAACCACCCTTTTGTACAAGTCTTGCCGCTGTTGCACGTAATCCTTTGTACAAAGCCAGGCGCAGACCCTAAGCAGCAGTAAATGAAGCACTGGCGCCCTAAGTTTTAGCATGCATGCTGAGTCGAGTCTCGTCCTTGGTTAGGGTTGATAGTGCCTAACAGCTGCTAACCCCTAGCTTAGAGGTCGGGTCTGCGTCCTTGTTTTCCTGTTCTTTCGTTTCCTTTGGTTCGCAGGGTTTTGCATATCCTCGCTAGACCGCTTAAGGACGAAGAAGAGAAGAAGGGCGGACCAGCATCTGGTCCCCGGCAAACCAGTGCTGCCGGGGGCTGCAAGTACAAAGATTCGCCCGCGGCAAGCCAAAGTTGCCGGGGGCTGCAATCCCAGATAAGTTTTTCATCCCTTGTCATGCATTCTCTTATGGACTGAGGAATGCGAAAACCTTGTTTCTTCCTAAAAAGCTGCCGTGATCCCTTAACTCTGGGCCCCGGAGCGCGTTCCTGGGGCCAGTTTTGGTAGTAGCCGCGGCGGCAAAGGAACAGAATGAGGAGCCCGAACCCGCCTCATCCCTACCTCCGCCAAAGGCGTGGGGAAGGTCGAGTGGCGTCGGAAGACGGCAAGGCCTGTTGCCGGGCAAAGAAGTGTCTATCTTAACGATATAAAGGATTCACTCCTTGGCGTGGGTTTTACCCGCGAGACAAATGGCCCGGCAAACATCCCCTTTTCATTAAAAACATTCTGCTCAGGTACAGTTCAGAGAGAATGAAAAACATGAGAGATGGGATTACAAGATTTAAATGCAACTAAAGCCCGAAGGCTTACAAGTTAAAAAGAGATAAGGTGCCCGTAATCCCTTTCTTGTCTCTCTCCTCAGGAGGTAGGACAAGGAGGCGAAAAGGGCAAAAGGGGCGCCTAGACGAGCTACGGGTGGCAGAAGACACCAACAGAACGCCCCGGGGGTCGTCTGAAGGCTAGGTGGTGGTGGCGGCTCCGGAAGCAGGGCTCGACGGGGCGGCAGGACGTCAGCACGCTGTCGAGGGCACCTCGCCCTCGTACTCCGACTTGACGGCCTTGCCGCCAGCACTCTTCCTCTTCCGCAGCCTCGCCACGCCAGCCGCCAAGGAGACAGCCCTGGGAAGCTCAAGGAGCCGGCGACACGGATGATGGGGTCGCCGGTGCCACGCGGAGCCGCGACCGACGCCTAGTCGGACCCGTCATCCCGACGACCGCTACCCTCGTCGTCGCTGTCGCTCCCCTCCTCGTCACTCTCGCTCGAGGAGGAGCCTTCGCTGTCGGAGGAGCTATCCACGCAGCACCGGGCCCGGGTCCCGAAGCACCCGAAGACCTTGACGGAGAGGAGATCGCCCTCCATCAACTTAAAATGGAGGGTGAACCCCTCCATCAAGCTGTGGATACGGGCGAACGTCTTCCACCCTCGACCAAGATACACCACGCCGGGGGCTGGGGACTCAACGTGGACCCGCGTGCCGCTGATCCCGCAGCCCCTCATGCGCAGTCTTAGCGTCTCGGGTTGTTCCATCTCCATCACGCTTGCGAAGGGGGCCGGGAGACGGAGGCGACGACGAGGCGCCCGGCGCAGCCTGACGAAGAACTCGCAAGGGTCGCCCCCGATGTGGACTGCCGTGGGAAGAGGGGCCGCTGGCGGAGGCGAGGCCGGCGCGTCGCCCCGTCCACCTCGTCCCCGAGCGCCTCGGCCTCGTCCACGACCTCGCCCCCTCCCCCTTCCCCTTACGGTTGGCTCTGCCACCGCGGGTGCAAGGGGAGGAGGGGCGCGTTGCCTAGCGGCGACCCTCGCCGCCACCGATGAAGGACCAGGATTCCCTTTCTGCATGGCGAATGGAGAAAGGGGATCAGAAGCTGAAGAGAAGCGAAGATGAAGGAGTGTGGGTTTTCGTCGCCCCCCCTCTTGCTCCTTATAAAGGAGCAGGGTGGGGGCTCGGCCGCCCCGCTCAGCCAATCAAGACGCAGGAAGAGCAGGCGACTGGGACCGGCCTGCTGCCTCGGCCCGCGACGGCCCGGTTTCGTGCCTCCACCGTCCGCGACCCCAGGTGCATGGAAGCCGCGTGGCTGCCGTGCAGGACCGAGGCGACGGATGAGGCGACCTCCCCTCGCCCCGTGATCGTGGGGAGCGGACTCCTCGGAAACCGTGCCCCGGCCCTGTCCAGCAAACGAGCCGCGCCTCCACGCCTCCCTCCACTTATGGAGATGGCGCGAACCGTCCCCCTTTATTGCGACGTCACGCATGCCTGTGGGGCTCAGCCCCGCGCACGCCGCCCACGTCACGCTCGCCTCTCCCCACGATGCCGCGTTCGACGCGTGCCGTTCGGGGAGGACATGCTGGATGTAGAAGAAGATGTAGCGTGACCCAGGTCGCGCGTGCTCGTGCACTGTTTTGGGCCTGGCCCAACAGCGCTCGGCACCGTGTATGGCCCAGGCCCGGGGGCTCCAGTCGGTGTACTAAAATAGGGGTACCTTAGTACCCCGAACTTGTGCACGGGCAGTCGTAGCACCCTACGGCAAGGCTTGCCAAGCGATCGCCAAAACTCTCCATGGTCCCTTTTTGGGCCATCCAAGAACAAAGTATTCGAGCCAAGGCCCCGGCAGGAGGAGCTTGCCGTGAAGGCCACCCGAAGAGAGCAAGGCCCCGGCAAGAGGAGCTTGCCGGGACGGCCGCTCGAAGCACAAGGCCCCGACAAGAGGAGCTTGCCGGGAAGGCCGACCAAGGCACGACAAGAGACTTGCTGCGACGCGCCACGCGTCCCGGCAAGGACCGGTGAGTAACAAGCTCCCGGGCGCGACAAGGCTTCAACCGCGGCAAGGCGCTTGCCGCGGCAAGTCACCACTCCGCGCCTGCGTTCCAGCTCATCCACCCACGCGTCGCTCTGGGGCCATTCCAGGCATACGTGGCGAGAGGCTGCGCAACCAGGGGCATGCGGTGGCGAAGCAACGCTGACAGGGTAGCCGTCGTGGCAAACGGTGGCGCCCCCGACGGTCCCTTTTCTGCACTGTTTGGGCGACCTAGACGGGCATTTAATGCCCTTGTCCCCTGCCGTTAGAGTTAGGTATGATAGCACTGTGCAAATAGCTGTACCCAACACAGCGTTTTCCAGTTTTACCCCCGCCTACGTTGCCACCTGTGGGTAACCCCTTGCGCATATAAAAGGAGGCCCCATGCGCAACATAGAGGAAGGAGAAGGAAGGAGGCCACTCACGCTCGGCCTGATTAGTTGCCTGAGTGTACTGTAGCACTCAGCGCTCCCGAACAAGAACACAATACAAACCACAAAGCAGCAGTAGGGTTTTACGCATCCGTGCGGCCCGAAGCTGGGTAAACCCCTTGTGTGCATCGCCTCGATCCGCTCTTCGTGCGACCTTCGCCCCCCCGCCGAACCAGAAAGGGGCTCGGTCCCCATAGGTGTTCGAGGAGGCAGATTTCCCCCGACAGGGTGGAATAATGCTAGTACGACAGAAAGCACCTACGCAGATCATAGTAGAGTAGATAAAAGGGGAAAACCCTAAGCATCAAGAGTGAAATCAGGAAAGTGGAACTAGCTGGACCACTGGGTGGCGCACATGCTTTTCGAAATGAATATAGGAACATTAGGTGACCAATTAAACGTTCTCTATTTTAGTAATATGAGCATCATATCAGATTTGTATTTCAACACCTCAGCTTTGGAATTATGAGTGACATGTTGTTTCGCTTGATGGGTTGAGGTCTTGAGGAGCAGTGCTAGCACGACACAAAGCACCTACGATGATGGTAGTGAATATAAAGGGGGAAAACCATAAGCTTTACGAGTATAGTGATCGTGCCATGGCAGATCTGAAGGTGCAAACCGGACAAAGCTACTTCACAACCAATGTTTGCTTTCAACTAGCCACTACGATTTGGTACGGACAAGAAAAGTACAGTAAACAATTTACGATCTATTTTCTGGGTGAGATCAATTACTTAAGCACATATGGTAGAGTACCACCTCTCTTGCGACGCCGTGTAGGCCCCTGCTGATACGTTGAGGGTGTTGCGGGTGTGATGGCTGTCAGCGGTGGGGAAGAAGACTTTAGATGGCAGACGGCCGGGTCGAGGGATAAATCATGTTGCCGTGGACGAGGCGGTCGTAGGAGCGGCAACGACAAGGTGGATGACAGCGTCGATGAAGCGATAGGACGCGATGAAAGGATCCTGGTCCGGCGCCGTGGATGAGAGACGTCCATTTCTTGCAGTGGACGACGGGGTAGAGGCTCCGGCAAGGTGGAGGATTGGGTGGCGGACAGAGGAGGCTGGCCGCAGTGGGGAGGTTGTTGTGGCGCCGACGGTGTATGGATGGGGAAATGGAGGTGGAGGGGGATCTCAAACTTGGGACGGGCTTGTTTGAAATGTGGGAAAGTTACGAACTTATCCCCCGTTTAAAATTTCAGACATCACATCAGTTGGGGATAGGATGGTAATCTTGCATCTCCAAAATATTTGGCGGTAGCGATTTCAGGCGAGGAGAGGGTGTTTTGCCGCCCACGGTTGGCGCCCACGGTGTATGAACGGGGCTGACAGGTAGGGCGGTTGTGTCATGTCTGAGGGAAGTTACACATTTGCCCCTATTTAAAATATTTGCCTACATCAATTTTAGGCGAGGAGTGTTTGTTTTGCCGCCCACCGTGTATGAATGGGGAAATGGAGGGAGAGAAACATGTCTTTCAGACAAGCTTGAATCAAATGTGTTTTGCCGCCCATGTTTGGCGCCCACCGTGTCTGAATGGGCTCAGAGGCGATCGTGTCACGTCTGATTGAAGTTACTAGTCTACCCCTATCGACAACAGTGTAAATCCGGTTGATAAGGATGTCAAAGTGTCAGGGGTAGACAGTAATTTCCATCTTGCAAAACTTGCTTCGGGCAGCCCACAAATGATAGTGGGTGTTTAGCTGCTTCATTCAAAAATTGGGAGAATTAGCATTCACGTTTGCCCTTGGCCCTGGCAACTAAATTCAAATCCAATTTGTATCCAATTATGAATATCCACCAATAATTCTATGTTTTGTTATTTATTTCATCAAAACCACAACAAAGATTTATTCCACCTTTATATATGATTATGATTTAGAAATGCCGTGATGTTCGAATTCAGTAGGTTGGATACACTTTGAGTCAAACATTTATTTCATCCAATACAATATGCTCACACGAAAAACTGTCACCTTATGTCAATCATGCAAGTACTGAGGATTACCTCGCCTAAAACATTCGGATCATTACAACACATGGACATCATAGGGGGTCTTACAACATAATCCATTCAGAGACATGACACAACATGCAAGTACAATAATCTATTGACAATTTCAACTGGTATCTAAAGAAGAACTGGGATTACGCTGGGCTTCAGATACCAGAAACAGTAGGACCTCCTCCGTCTTCAAATGCAGCATTCTTACTTCCTCCAATTCTTGGGTTGCTTGCATAATGTGTGCAGCTAATTGCATAATTTCCAGCCTCAAGATCAAGATTACCTCATTCATGGTATCCACACCATCTCTTTCTGCCTCTAGTAGAGCCTCAAGAACTATAATATCCGTGCTCAGACTGCTCTCCGACATTGTTGCCTCTGAACTGCTACCATCTGGTTACATGGATGGTGCACTGCTTCCACAAATAGATTCCGGGGTTGTGCATTGTGTCCTAGTGTGAACAGCATCCTGAAAGGTTTTCGCTGGACATAAGTAAGATATAGTTATCGCATGATCTAGGCAGTAAGCTTACATGATAAACGACATACTCATTATTGCCGAGCATGGCAAGCTATATTTAAATGGTTCAAAGCAGCATCAGCTAAAAAGAATTAAAATGGTAAGATGAAACTAGGGATGTAAGTGGCAAATAAACGACATTCTCCAGTCCCATCTAGTTAGTTTTTGCTAGCTCCCTAGATTGTTTTCCTCAAAAAACAAAAACTCTTTTGAACTATCATACCACTAGTGGACTTTAATTGGGATTAAACGGGACCCAGTTGACATCCCTAGTTGAAAGGGAGTGTACCACTGGTATATTTAAGTTGCCAAGGCATCTAAGCAGTTCAAATAATCTGAGAAAGCACTTAACAATGTGGCCTCATATAAACTAGGAAGACAGTCTTGTGATGAAGTTCAGAGGAAAAGTTAAGGACTCAAATGAACTAGGCATGCATTTCTTTACAATAGTATAGTAGGCACTGCTGACATATTGGCCAACTCAGGTATAGCCTAACAAGTAACAAACAAGCATCCGAATCAAGCAATACAACAAAGCAGACAACTGAACTATTTGTAATTCTGTAGGATTACAGTTTGAGGGCACAATCCAGGAAAGCAGCCCGCACACATTACATTTCACATGTACTAAGGCACACTAGCTTACCATATGTTGATGTGAAGCCTCGCTGCTGTTGCAATGTTCTTTGAAGATATCGTCAGCATCCCGTGGTTGCAAATCTAGTTGTTGTAGTTTATTCTGCATCCTCTATTTAGGTAAAATTAATTTTAATCGCATGCACTGGTTCAAATTGATCACCAATGGTTCATCTAAACTAATGAAAGAAGGGTGTGTGCTTACACGACAATATATATGCTTCACTCTATTTTTATGCTTGTTCGAGGTGCGAGCCCCAAAAGAACAAATATTTTGCTTGATGGGCTTGGTAGATCCATAATTAATAGAAGCATTAAATTAGTCATGCAAATTGGGAAGATCAAGTACACACAAAAAAGTAATGAACAGAGGCTCGGAGCAGTGATGTAATAGCTAGCATCAGAAAATGTAGGGTAAAGCGAACAAAAAGCAGCGGAACCACATGCTAGTTTGTTGATGTGTAATTAAGCATAGAGAACATGAAGCAGTCTGATGGAACCAACATGTGTCATCAGAACAACACCATTATCATAAATATAGCATGCAAGAAGTAAAATAGTAGGCAATGATATCTAGGAAGTACAGTAATACTTAGGACAAAACTAAAGCATATTAACTATATGTGCACTAGTATGTAATTTAGCACATGTAACATGTTCACTGCCAGAAGTATGGCCCTACAGGTGCAAGCAGAATAATGCGTCTCATGAAAAATTGAATGATGCCCTGAAGAAATTCAAAGGTGCGGTGCTTATGCTAAGAAAGTGAACGTAGGCGCCGGCCGTTGGATAATAGTTCCTGATTCTTGGCGGCGTATGGCTATCGTTGTCATACTTGATAGCCAAGGATCATAGATAGTGCTCGTGTTAGGGTTGAGTTCGGGCCGGCTGTCGCCATTGCTGAAGTGGATCTGGTGCTTCAGTTGCGGCGCCTGTCGACAGTGAAGAAAGCTCATCTGTGGTAAGTGAATAGTTGCACGATAAAGAAGAGAAAAACCGAAGGAGTACAAATCGAAATAACCTAATGAGGCTGTGGCGTCAGTAAAGCAGGGCCGGTGGAGTTGAATATGGTGTCCGTGGAGCGGGTCCAGTGCAGTGGACAAAGGCTTTGGCGGGCGCGGTGTACAGTGCTTTCGGTGAGGTGGATCTGTTGCGGTGGACGAGGGATTGTATGAAGGGCTGGCGATGGGGCGGACAAGGGAGTCAGTGAAGGGCCTACACTGTGGTGGACGAGGGCGCCGATTAAGCAGATCCGGTGCGGTGGACCATAATGGTGGTCAAGGAGATCTGGAGCTGTGGACAAGCCAGTCGGTGAAGCGGCTCCGGTGAAGTGGTGAGTTGGCAGTTGGGGGTTCCAAGGTGCAGAAGGTAGATCCGGCGGGGTGTGAGGTCCACTGCTGTGGCCGAGGACTAGAGTCGGTGGCTTGCCGTGGTTGGGGTGGTCGGGAAGGGGAAGGGGAGGGGCTCTGCGGAAGAATGTTGGGGGCAAAGACGGGAAAACAATGGAGTTACCAAAGCAACCCTTTTCCGTTCATGTGGCAGGGGTAAAACAGGAATATCGCAGGGCTAAACTTCCGGGCGCGAGTTATTTCGATGTGAGCGGGAAGTTTGAAAGCTTTTGGCGCCTGAAATTATAAGTGTTCTGCACTTGTACGGCTGACTATGATATCATGGCCGAGAATTTATTTGTTTTGCACGCAAAAAGTGCAAGTTTTGAAAATCAATGTCTCCAACTCGAAACTTAGATTCTCCATTCAATTCAAATATGGATCATTGAGCTAGTACAAGCAAATACCATCATACGGTCCAATTCAAATGAAATTCCAAATGTGTTTATCCTAAATATGATGTCAAAAGCAAAAATGTGTATGTGTATGAATAAAGTGAACGATTATAAAGTTTGAACATGCCCATATGTCTATATCTCTAGGTTTGATATATGAATTTGAAATCATGAAATCCCGGCTTAAAAATGTGTCGGATTTCGGGTTCTGGCAGACCCTTAAGGTTCGAACTCTGGGGTGCGCATGAAGATCTTTCCCCTACTGACTCGCGCTACTTTGGCTTGCAAGAAATCTAGGCCGGAAAGAAGAACACACAAGGGACACGAGGTTTATACTGGTTCGGGCCACCAATGTGGTGTAATACCCTACTCCAGTGTGTTGTGTAGTGGATTGCCTCAGGGGCTAATGATGAACAATACAGGGGAAGAACGGCCTCGCGAGAGGTGTTCTTGAGCTGCTACCGTGTGTTGTTATTGGTCTCTCTCCCTCCTCTATGGTGGCTAGTCCTATTTATAGAGGCCCTGGTCCTCTTCCCAAATAATGAGCGGGAAGGGAGCCAACAATTGGGCATTTTGAAGGGGAACATCTAGTACAAGTTATCCTGACCAAAGGTGGTCTTCGGCTGCCAAAAGCACTGGTGATGGCGCCGTCATGGCTTGCATCACGGTCTCCTCGCGAGGTGCCCCTGCCTTGATCTCTCCGCCTCCTCGCGAGCCTGCCTGATGAGGCTGCTCCTGAGGAAGCTTCCTGTCGTCCGCCCCGCAAGGCTTGGCCCCTCGCGAGGGTCTTGAGCTTGAGCTAGTGAAACTGGGCCGCGCTGGGCCCCCACTCGAGCCATGCCGCTGGCCGCAGGCAGGCAAGTCTGGGGACCCCCGTTCCCAGAACGCCGACAGTAGCCCCTGGGCCCAAGGCGCACCCGGGCTTGGCTTAGCAGAGAAGCGAAGGGGCAAGCGCGAAGCGCCGCGGGCCCTAATAGCCTGCGGCCTTGGGCGCCGCGTGGCAATTGACTGGACGGGGGCGTCTCCGCTCCCACGATGCCTCGGCAACCGCATGACTTGACAAGTCCCTGCATGCAAAGAGATGGGTCATGATTACCTTTGATCGTGGTGGTCGGCGGTTGGCCTTCTCCAGCTATAAGTATGGGACTGCGTGAGCCCCTTCAGTCCATCCCTTCCTGCTACTCCTTTCCCTCCATCCTAGCTGCTTGCCATTCCCATGGCTCCGTCGAAGAGATTCTCGGCCGCGGAGAAAGGAAAGGCTCATCAGGCAGGGCCTGACTCCCCCCCGACCAAGCGCGGCCGGGGCCGCCCTCGCAAGCATCCCGCGGTCCCCGTAGTGGTTCCCCGTGGCCATGGAGGCGGTTCGCTGCACGGTGATGAGTGCCCTGTTGCCGATGGGAGGCATGTCGTGGCCGCGCGGCCCCCGAGGCCACGCTTTCGCACGGCGGAGGTGCTGCCGGAGTTCGTCGTGTGGTCGGCGGACCCGACCAGCACCCGGCTCCAGCTCCCCCGTTTCTTCGTGGGTGAGCTGTCGGCCGACGCTCGGGGCGGCCTCTGGCTTCAAGCAGATGGTTGCTGCAGTAGGGCCTCCTAGGCTTCGCTGGAGGTCTCCGCTTCTGGGAGTGCGGCCCGGACCCGCGACTGGCAAACGTTTGCCCGTGCACGCGGCCTGAGCCGGCGGTGCACCCTGCACTTCAAGTTCGATGGCGACGCCACCCTCTACGTGAGGGTGTTCGGGGAAGACGGTCGCCGAGCTGGGTGCTGCCCCGAAGACGATGACCGCAGCCGCCTGCTCAGCCCCAGCGCTGACCAGGATGAAGACGGCGGTAGGCGTGTGGGTGGGGCGCTCGGGGCTCGCTAAGCTTTGGCGACTCCTTCTCAGGCAGCAGCTCCTCCAGCGGTGGCCGCGACCAACCCCCGCGCCGTCGCGCCCGCCTGGGTGAAGGTAGCGGGTCAGCCCGCCGTCGCGCCCTGGTGAAGCGAGAGGAGAGATCCGCCTGAGCCCTAGAGGCAGCGCAAGCTTTCGCCACAAGTCGGTGTCTAACAGGTCGTGCCCATTTTGTTTTTCTTCGTTTCGTACGCAGAAAAAGAAGGTAGTATAGGCCCCGCGGGGGCGTGTTAGAACTGCTGCTGTTAATCATCGCGCTGCTTCCACTATTTCTGTGCTATGTTCCCGTGCCGTGTGCCCATGTGCGGGTATTATTTAGCTCGGTGGGGCTTGACGCGGTCTTTGCCTCCCCAGGCCGAGGCCTCGCCGTGCGCTTCTTGCCTTGCAACGATTAGCTGGAGGAGTAGCTCTTGGTCTCGGTTGTGGGGCGATCGGCCCATGTCCTACGCTCGTGTCACGATGCCCGTGGGGCACGGACTGGGAGGGGTGCTCCCGCAGCGGACTCGGACAGGAAAACTTCAAACGATCGGGGCAGAAAACACTCGCGAGGGCGCCCGCGTGTTGGAAATAAGCCCTAGAGGCAATAATAAATTAGTTATTATTATATTTCCTTGTTCATGATAATCGTTTATTATCCATGCTAGAATTGTATTGATAGGAAACTCAGATACATTTGTGTATGCATAGACAACACCATATCCCTAATAAGCCTCTAGTTGACTAGCTCGTTGATCAATAGATGGTTACGGTTTCCTGACCATGGACATTGGATGTCGTTGATAACGGGATCACATCATTAGGAGAATGATGTGATGGACAAGACCCAATCCTAAGCCTAGCACAAGATCGTGTAGTTCGTATGCTAAAGCTTTTCTAATGTCAAGTATCATTTCCTTAGACCATGAGATTGTGCAACTCCCGGATACCGTAGGAATGTTTGGGTGTACCAAACGTCACAACGTAACTGGGTTGCTACAAAGGTACACTACAGGTATCTCCAAAAGTGTCTGTTGGGTTGGCACGAATCGAGACTGGGATTTGTCACTTCGTATGACGGAGAGGTATCTCTGGGCCCACTCGGTAATGCATCATCATAATGAGCTCAATGTGACTAATGAGTTACCCACGGGATCATGCGTTACAGAACGAGTAAAGAGACTTGTCGGTAACGAGATTGAACAAGGTATAGGGATACCGACGATCGAATCTCGGGCAAGTAGCATACCGATAGACAAAGGGAATTGTATACGGGATTGATTGAATCCCCGACAACGTGGTTCATCTGACGAGATCATCGTGGAACATGTGGGAGCCAACATGGGTATCCAGATCCCGCTGTTGGTTATTGGCCAGAGAGCTGTCTCGGTCATGTCTGCATGATTCCCGAACCCGTAGGGTCTACACACTTAAGGTTCAGTGACGCTAGAGTTGTTATGGGAATTAGTGTGCAGTTACCGAATGTTGTTCGGAGTCCCGGATGAGACCCCGAACGTCACGAGGAGTTCGGGAATGGTCCGGAGGTAAAGATTTATATATGGGAAGTCCTATTTTGGCCACAGGAAAATGTTCGGGATTTTTCGGTATTGTACCGGGAAGGTTCTAGAATGTTCCGGAGTGGGGCCCACCTGCATGGGGGGACCCACATGAACGTGGGTAGTGGGGGCAAGGCCCCACACCCCTGGTCAAGGCGCACCAAGATCCCCTGTTAGAAGGAATAAGATCATATCCCGAAGGGATAAGATCAAGATCCCTAAAAAAGGGGGATAACAATCGGTGGGGAAGGGAAATGATGCGATTTCTTTCCCCCACCTTTGCCAATGCCCCAATGGACTTGGAGGGCAAGAAACCATCCCCCTCCACCTCTATATATAGCGGGGAGGCACATGGGAGCCGCACCCGTTCCCCTGGCGCTGCCCTCTCCCTCCCCAACACCTCCTCCTCTGTAGTAGTGCTTGGCGAAGCCCTGCCGGAGAACTGCAAGCTCCACCACCACGCTGTCGTGCTGCCGGAGCTCTCTCTCAACTTCTCCTCTCCCCTTGCTGGATCAAGAAGGAGGAGACGTCCGCGGGCTGTATGTGTGTTGAACGCGGAGGCACCGTTGTTCGGCGCTTAGATCGGAATCAACCGCGATCTTAATCGCTACTAGTATGACTCCTTCATCCGCGTTCTTGTAACGCTTCCGCATCACGATCTTCAGGGGTATGAAGATGCACTCCCCTCTCTCTCGTTGCTAGTCTCTCCATAGATTGATCTTGGTGATGCGTAGAAATTTGTTGAATTTTTGCTACGTTCCCCACAGTGGCATCATGAGCTAGGTCTATGCGTAGTTTCTATGCACGAGTAGAACACAAGTTTGTTGTGGGCGTCGATATTGTCAATCTACTTGCCGTTACTAGTCTTATCTTGATTCGGCGGCATCGTGGGATGAAGCGGCCCAGACCGACCTTACACGTACACTTACGTGAGACAGGTTCCACCGACTGACATGCATTTGTTGCATAAGGTGGCAAGCGGGTGTCTGTCTCTCCCACTTTAGTCGGATCGGATTCGATGAAAAGGGTCCTTATGAAGGGTAAATAGAAATTGTCATATCACGTTGTGGCTTTTGCGTAGGTAAGAAACGTTCTTGCTAGAAACCCATAGCAGCCACGTAAAACATGCAACAACAATTAGAGGACGTCTAACTTGTTTTTGCAGGGTATGCTATCTGATGTGATATGGCCAAAAGAATGTGATGAATGATATATGTGACGTATGAGATTGATCATGTTCTTCTAATAGGAATCACGACTTGCATGTCGATGGGTATGACAACCGGCAGGAGCCATAGGAGTTGTCTTAATTTATTGTATGACCTGCATGTCAATGAAAAACGCCATTTAATTACTTTACTTTATTGCTAACCGTTAGCCATAGTAGTAGAAGTAATAGTTGGCGAGACAACTTCATGAAGACACGATGATGGAGATCATGATGATGAAGATCATGGTGTCTTGCCGGTGACGAATGTGATCATGCCGCGCCTCGAAGATGGAGATCAAAAGGCGCAAGATGATATTGGCCATATCATGTCACTTTATGATTCGCATGTGATGTTTGTCATGTTTACATCTTATTTGCTTAGAACGACGGTAGCATAAATAAGATGATCCCTCGCTAAAATTTCAAGAAAGTGTTCCACCTAACTGTGCACCGTTGCGAAGGTTCGTTGTTTCAAAGCACCACGTGATGATCGGGTGTGATAGATTCTAACGTTCGCATACAACGGGTGTAAGCCAGATTTACACATGCGAAACACTTAGGTTGACTTGACGAGCCTAGCATGTACAGACATTGCCTCGGAACACAAGAGACCGAAAGGTCGAACATGAGTTGTATAGTAGATACGATCAACATGAAGATGTTCACCGATGATGACTAGTCTGTCTCACGTGATGATCGGGCAAGGCCTAGTTGACTCGGATCATGTATCACTTAGATGACTAGAGGGATGTCTATCTAAGTGGGAGTTCATTAAATAATCAGATGAACTTAATTATCATGAACATAGTCAAAAGGTCTTTGCAAATTATATCGTAGCTTACGCTTTAGTTCTACTGTTTAAGATATGTTCCTAGAGAAAAATTTAGTTGAAAGTTGATAGTAGAAATTATGTGGACTAGGTCCGTAAAGTGAGGATTATCCTCATTGCTGTGCAGAAGGCTTATGTCCTTAATGCACCGCTCGGTGTGCTGAACCTTGAGCGTCGTCTGTAGATGTTGCGAAACATCTGACATACACGTCTTGATGACTACATGATAGTTCAGTGCGTAATGCTAACGGTTTAGAATTGTGGCACCAAAGACGGTTTTTGAAACGTCGCAGAACATATGAGATGTTCCAAAGACTGAAATTGGGATTTCAGACTAGTGCCCACGTCAAGAGGTATGAGACCTATGACAAGTTTCTTAAGCCTGCAAACTAAGGGAGAAAAGCTCAATCGTCGAACATGTTCTCAGATTGTCTGAGTAATACAATCGCTTGAATCGAGTGGGAGTTAATCTTCCAGATGAGATAGTGATGGTTCTCCATAGTCACTACCACCAAGCTATTAAAGCTTCGTGATGAACTATAACATATCAGGGATAGACATGATGATCCTCGAGCAACTCGTGATGTTTGACATCGCGAAAGTAGAAATCAAGTAGGTGCATCAATTGTTGATAGTTAGTAAAACCAGTAGTTTCAAGAAGGGCTAGGGAAGGAAGGGATACTTCATGAAATGACAAACCATTTGCTGCTCTAGTGAATAAACCCAAGGTTGAACCCAAACCCGAGACTAAGTGCTTCTGTAATAAGGGGAACAGTCACTGAAGCAGAACTACCCTAGATACTTGGTAGATGAGAAGGCAGGCAAGGTCGACAGAAGTATATTGGATATACATTATATTAATGTGTACTTTACTAGTACTCCTAGTAGCACCAGGGTATTAGATACCGGTTCGGTTGCTAAGTGTTAGTAACTCGAAATAAAAGGCTACGAAATAAACGGAGACTAGCTAAAGGTGAGATGACGATATGTGTTGGAAGTGTTTCCAAGGTTGATGTAATCAAACATCGTACGCTCCCTCTACCATCGGGATTGGTATTAAACCTAAATAATTGTTATTTGGTGTTTGCGTTGAGCATAGACATGATTGGATCATGTTTATCGCAATACGGTTATTCATTCAAGGACAATAATGGTTACTCTGTTTATTTGAATAATACCTTCAATGGTCTTGCACCTAAAATGAATGGTTTATTGAATCTCGATCGTAGTGATACACATGTTCATGCCAAAAGATATAAGATAGTAATGATAACACCACATACTTGTGGCACTGCCATTTGAGTCATGTTGGTATAAAATGCATGAAGAAGCTCCATGTTGATGGATCTTTGGACTCACTCGTTTTTGAAAAGATTGAGACATGCGAACCATGTCTATTGGTAGATATGCATGAAGAAACTCCATACAAATGGATCGTTTGGGCTCACTTGATTTTGAATCACTTGAGACATGCAAATCACACCGCATGGGCAAGATGACTGAAAGGCCTCATTTTCAGTAAGATGGAACAAGAAAGCAACTTGTTGGAAGTAATACATCTTGATGTGTATAGTCCAATGAGTGTTGAGGCATGTAGTGGATATCGTTATGTTCTTACTTCACAGATGATTTGAGTAGATGATGAGTATATTTACTTGATGAATCATGAGTCTGAATTATTGAAAGGTTCAAGTTATTTCAGGGTGAAGTTGAAAGATCGTCGTGACAAGAGGATAAAATATCTATGATATGATCATAGAGATGAATATCTGAGTTACGAGGTTGGCACATAATTAAGAAATTGTGGAAATTGTTTCACAACTAGTACCGCCTGGAACACCATAGTGTGATGGTGTGTCCGAACATCATAACTGCACCATAATTGGATATGGTGCATACCATGATGTTTCTTATCAAATTACCACTACCGTTTATGGGTTAGGCATTAGAGACAACCGCATTCACTTTAAATAGGGCACCACACAATTCCATTGAGACGACACCATATGGTTTAGAGAAACCTAAGCTGTCGTTTCTTAAAAGTTTGGGACTACGACGCTTATGTGAAAAGGTTTCAGGCTGATAAGCTCGAACCCAAAGTGGATAAATGCATCTTCATAGGACACCCAAAAACAGTTGGGTATACCTCCTGTCTCAGATCCGAAAGCAATAGGGATTGTTTATATAATCGGGTCCTTTCTCGAGGAAAAGTTTCTCTCGAAAGAATTGAGTGGGAGGATGGTGGAGACTTGATGAGGTTATTGAACCGCCACTTCAACTAGTGTGTAGCAGGGCACAGGAAGTTGTTCCTGTGGAAACTACACCAATTGAAGTGGAAGCTTATGATAGTGATCATGAAACTTCGGATCAAGTCACTACCAAACCTCATAGGTCGACAAGGATGTGTACTACTTCAGAGTGGTACGTAATCCTGTCTTGGAAGTCATGTTGCTAGACAACAATGAACCTACGAGCTATGGAGAAGCGATGGTGGGCCCGGATTCCGATGAATGGCTCGAGGCCATAAAATTCGAGAGAGGATCCATGTATAAAACAAAGTATAGACTTTGAAAGAACTGCTTGATGGTCGTAAGGCTGTTGGGTGCAGATGGATTTTAAAAGGAAAACAGACAATGATGGTAAATGTCACCATTAAGAAAGCTTGACTTGTCGTTAAGATGTTTCCCGACAAGTTCAAGGTGTTGACTACGATGAGACTTTCTCACTCGTAGCGATGCTAGGAGTCCATTGGAATTATGTTAGCAGTTACTGCATTATTTATGAAATCTTGCATATAGGATGTCAAAACATTGTTTCCTCAACAATTTTCTAGAGGAAAGGTTGTATGTGATACAACCAGAAGGTTTTCTCAATCCTGAAAGATGCTAACAAGTATGCAAAGCTCTAGCAATCCTTCTAAGGACTGGAGTAAGCATATCGGAATTGGAATGTATGCTTTGATGAGATGACCAAAGATTTTGGATTTATACAAAGTTTATGAGAAAGTTGTATTTCCAAAGAAGTGAGTGGGAGCACTATAGAATTTTTGATGAGTATATGTTGTTAACATATTGTTTATCAGAAATGATGTAGAATTTTTGGAAAGCATGCAGGGTTATTTGAAAAGTGTTTTTCAATGGAAAACCTGGATTAAGCTACTTGAACATTGAGCATCAAGATCTATAAGGATAGATCAAAATCGCTTAATAGTACTTTCAAACGAACACATACCATGACAAGATTTTGAAGGAGTTCAAAAATAGATCGGCAAAGAAGGAGTTCTTGACTGTGTTATAAGGTATGAGTATTGAGTAAGACTCAAGACTTGACCACGGCAGAATAGAGAGAAAGGATGAAGGTCGTCCCTATGCTTTAGACGTAGGCTCTAAAGTATGCTATGTTGTGTACCGCACCTGAAGGGGTACAAGTGTGATCTAGGAATGGATCACATGACAACTGTTAAGGTTATCCTTAGTAACTACTGGACTAAGGAATTTTATCGATTATGGAGGTGGTAAAAGAGTTCGTCGTAAAGGATTACGCCGATGCAATCTTTGACACTAATCTGGATGATTCTGAGTAGTAAACCGGATTCGTATAGTAGAACAGTTATTTGGAATAGCTCCAAATAGAGCGTGGTAGTTGCATCTACAAGATGACATGGAGATTTGTAAAGCACACACGGATCTGAAAGGTTCAGACCCGTTGACTATAACATCTCTCACAAGTATAACATGATCAAACCCAGAACTCTTTGGGTGTTAGTCACATGGGGATGTGACCTTGAGTGTTAATCACATAGTGATGTGAACTGGATTATTGACTCTAGTGCAAGTGGGAGACTGTTGGAAATATGCCCTAGAGGCAATAATAAATTAGTTATTATTATATTTCCTTGTTCATGATAATCGTTTATTATCCATGCTATAATTGTATTGATAGGAAACTCAGATACATGTGTGGATGCATAGACAACACCATGTCCCTAGTAAACCTCTAGTTGACTAGCTCGTTGATCAATAGATGGTTACGGTTTCCTGACCATGGACATTGGATGTCGTTGATAACGGGATCACATCATTAGGAGAATGATGTGATGGCAAGACCCAATCCTAAGCCTAGCACAAGATCGTGTAGTTCATATGCTAAAGTTTTTCTAATGTCAAGTATCATTTCCTTAGACCATGAGATTGTGCAACTCCCGGATACCGTAGGAATGCTTTGGGTGTACCAAACGTCACAACGTAACTGGGTGGCTATAAAGGTGCACTACAGGTATCTCCGAAAGTGTCTGTTGGGTTGGCATGAATCGAGACTGGGATTTGTCACTCCGTATGACGGAGAGGTATCTCTGGGCCCACTCGGTAATGCATCATCATAATGAGCTCAATGTGACTAATGAGTTAGCCACGGGATCATGCGTTACAGAACGAGTAAAGAGACTTGCCGGTAACGAGATTGAACAAGGTATAGGGATACCGGCGATCGAATCTCGGGCAAGTAGCATACCGATAGACAAAGGGAATTGTATACGGGATTGATTGAATCCCCGACATCGTGGTTCATCCGATGAGATCATCATGGAACATGTGGGAGCTAACATGGGTATCCAGATCCCACTGTTGGTTATTGGCCAGAGAGCTATCTCGGTCATGTCTGCATAATTCCCGAACCCGTAGGGTCTACACACTTAAGGTTCGGTGACGCTAGAGTTGTTATGGGAATTAGTGTGCATTTAACGAATGTTGTTCGGAGTCCCGGATGAGATCTCGGACGTCGCGAGGAGTTCTGGAATGGTCCGGAGGTAAAGATTATATATGGGAAGTCCTATTTTGGCCACCGGAAAATGTTCGGGATTTTTCAGTATTATACCGGGAAGGTTCTAGAAGCTTCCGGAGTGGGGCCCACCTGCATGGGGGACCCACATGAACGTGGGTAGTGGGGGCAAGGCCTCACACCCCTGGTCAAGGCGCACTAAGATCCCCCCTTAGAAGGAATAAGATCATATCCCGAAGGGATAAGATCAAGATCCCTAAAAAAGGGGGATAACAATCGGTGGGGAAGGGAAATGATGCGATTTCTTTCCCCCACCTTCGCCAACGCCCCAATGGACTTGGAGGGCAAGAAACCAGCCCGCTCCACCCCTATATATAGCGGGGAGGCGCATGGGAGCCGCACCCCTTCCCTTGGCTGAGCCCTCCCCCTCCCCAACACCTCCTCCGTAGTAGTAGTGATTGGCGAAGCCCTGCCGGAGAACTGTAAGCTCCACCACCACGCTGTCGTGCTGCCGGAGCTCTCCCTCAACTTCTCCTCTCCCCTTGCTGGATCAAGAAGGAGGAGATGTCCCTGGGCTGTACGTGTGTTGAACGCGGAGGCGCCGTTGTTCGGCGCTTAGATCGGAATCAACCGCGATCTGAATCTCTACAAGTACACCTCCTTCATCTGCATTCTTGTAACACTTCCGCATCACGATATTCAAGGGTATGAAGATGCACTCCCCTCTCTCTTGTTGCTAGTCTCTCCATAGATTGATCTTGGTGATGCATAGAATTTTTTTGAATTTTTTCTACTTTCCCCAACACCACGAACCTCCCTCGCGAGACTTGTGCGAGAGAAAACGAGGCAAGTGAGTGAAAAAGATAAAGAGTCACAAGCCAGGGATGGCAACAGCTCCAGGTAAACTCCAAACAAGAACGAACAAGCCAACTACAGAAAGTAAATGAAAAAGCCGCGTCCGGCACCTATTCTAGTCTTCGACGTCTTCTCACCAGCGCGGAGCTAAGTGCTGCCATTGGGCGTGGGCGGGAGCCCCCGAGGCCCGAGGGCGGCACTCCGGAGACTCCGGGGCGTGTACTTCCCCACTCGTTATTATGTGAGAGTGTCATGGGCGGCGAGCTTCACAGGCATTGGCCTTCTTCACAGGCACCGGGCCTTCCCCAAAATGCGGCAGCTTCACAGGCATTGGCCTTCTTCACAGGCACCGGGCCTTTCCCAAAATGCGGCAGCTTCACAGGCATTGGCCTTCTTCACAGGCACCGGGCCTTTCCCAAAATGCGACAACTTCACAGACATTGGCCTTCTTCACAGGCACCGGGCCTTTTCATAGGCGCTAGGCCTCGCTCAGGGATAGAACCTCCGGAGATGTTGAATTTTCCATGCGTTCAGGATGGGTACCCCCTCCGGGGTCTCCAAGCGCGCGGAGCCAGGCCTGGAAACATGAACAACCTTGAATGGGCCCTCCCACATGGGAGAGAGCTTGTGCAGCCCCTCCCTGGAGAGAACCCATATGAGCACGAGGTCCCCTACCTCAAGGGTTCTGGGGCGGATGTTGCGGCAGTGGTATCGTCGCAGCGCCTGTTGATACCTTGCCGCTCGCAACGCAGCTTCTCGACGGCGTTCCTCCCCCAACACGAGATCCGTCCCCCGCATGGCGTCCTGCTGCGTTTCATCGAACGCCAGGACCCGTGCGGAGCGACGCCTGACCTCGTGAGGGAGAACAGCCTCTGCTCCGTAGACGAGGAAGAACGGGGTCTCACCAGTCGGCTTGGTCGTGTTTGTGCGGATGGACCACATCACGGACTGGAGCTCGTCGTACCAGCCCCTGCCACAAGCCTCCAGCTTCTTGTTGAAGGTCCTGGCTTTGAGGCCCCTCAGGACCTCCGCGTTGGCTCGCTCGGCCTGGCCGTTGCTCCGGGAGTGTGCTACCAAAGCGTAGCATATCTGCGTTCCAAGGTTAGCACAGTATGTTTTTAAGAGATTACTGGTGAATTGCGAATCATTGTCGGTGACGATGCGATTAGGCACCCCAAATCGGCTCACGAGACCCTTGATGAACTTGACTGCGGAGCCTGCTGGGATGGTGCGGACAGCTTCCACCTCAGCCCACTTGGTGAACTTGTCCACGGCGACGTAGAGGTAGCGGTAGCCCCCTGGCGCCCGAGGAAACGGGCCCAGAATGTCCAGCCCCCAAACTGCGAATGACCATGAGAGGGGTATAGTCTGTAGACCCCCCGCCGGCTGATGGATCTGCCTAGCGTGAAACTGGCAGGCCTCACAAGCCTTCACCAGCTCAACGGCATCGCTGAGTGTTGTGGGCCAGTAGAACCCACTACGGAACGCCTTGCCAACGAGGGTTCGTGACGATGAGTGGTACCCACAGTCTCCGCCGTGTATGTCCACCAGCAGCTCCTTCCCTTGCTCTCTGGAGATGCAACGTAGGGACACGTGATTGGTGCCGCTAGGCACATGCTGCAACTCCAGCCCCCAGAACTGTTTCTCCATCCTGCAAACCTCAGCAAGGTAGGTTTCCATGTGCTCGTCCTTTGGTTCGTATATCTTGTTGGAGAAGTTGACGAGGAGTTGCGAATCACCCTTGATGGTGAGGCGCCTTACCCCTAAGGCGGTTGCGGCTTTCAAGCCTGCTATCAGGCCTTCGTACTCTGCTATGTTGTTGGAGACCTTTTCTCCGTGCTGGAAATAGAGTTGTACGGCGTAGTAGAGTTTGTCCTGGGTAGGGGATACGAGCACTACGCCAGCTCCCGTGCCGTGTTAGGAGAATGCCCCGTCGAAATACATGACCTAGCTGTCCGGGGCCTCGCTTCCCGGGGAAAGTGATCGGTCCTTGCCTGCCTCGAGACCCGGTGCTTCTTCCCATTCTGCCATGAAATCCGCAAGTGCGGCTCCCTTGATGACTCTGGTCGTACTGAATTCTAGCTGAAATGCTTGTAGTTCGATGTTCCATTCAGCGACTCTTCCAGCTGAATTGGGGCTCCTGAGTACTCTTTCCAAGGGATATGCTGAGACGACTTTGATAGGATGGCCTTGGAAGTAGTGTCGCAGCTTGCGTGAGGCCACTAATAGCGTGAGGAGTTTTTGAGGCATGGGGTACCACACCCTTGCATCCCGTAGCATCGTGCTGACGAAGTACACAGGGTGCTCGATGAGGTTGAGGGTGCCGGCGCAGCTTGCGTCCTCCAAAGGCCGAGGCGTCTCTTGAGATGGCAGATCCCCCAGTGCTTGGTCGCTCGGAGAGGCCCCTCCTGCTCCAGGTGTGTTCTCCTGCTGCCAAGGTTGTCAGAATCGCGATTCTGTCATACGATTCTATGACTTTACGATCCAAACTAACCCCTATGATCCTACGATTTTAGTTCATAGAATCTACGTTTCTACGATCCTGATAGTGAAGATTCTACGATTTACGATCCTACCACCGGAGCTCCGATCCGATTCAAAATCGCGATTCTGACAACCTTGCCTGCTGCGGCTGTTCCTTTTTTGCCGCAGTCGTGGTCTTCGCGAGGCCCTCTTGGTT
The DNA here is from genome assembly GCA_032464435.1 of Aegilops umbellulata. Taxonomy (NCBI): domain Eukaryota; kingdom Viridiplantae; phylum Streptophyta; class Magnoliopsida; order Poales; family Poaceae; genus Aegilops; species Aegilops umbellulata. The sequence continues at coordinate 307,791,595 of CP136057.1, forward strand.
TTGCTCTGCTTCAGCCTGAACGATCGCTGCGGCCTTGGTCCGACGCTCCTCCCTGACCGCCACCAGGGCTGCGCTAGCGGAGTAAGGGGTGGCCGCAAGGTAGAGCACCAGGGGATCCCGAGGGCGCGGAGCTACCATCACTGGTGGGCTGGTAAGGTACCTCTTGAGATCTTGGAATGCCTTGTCAGCCTCTTCAGTCCACTCGAAGGGGCCCTTCTTCTTCATCAGCTTGAAGAAGGGCAGTGCTCGTTCCCCCAGCTTGGAGATGAAGCGCCCTAGCGCGGTTACACGCCCGGTGAGCTTCTGCATCTCTCTGAGGGTCCTTGGCGGGCTCATGTCTTTGATTGCTTTGACCTTCTCCGGGTTGGCCTCGATGCCCCTGTGGGACACGAGGAAACCCAGGAGCTTACCCGAGGGGACTCCAAACACACACTTTTCCGGGTTGAGCCGCAGGTCCACTTCGTTGAGGCTCGCAAAGGTTTCTTCCACGTCCTATATCAGGGTTTTTGCCTCCCGAGAATTCACTACAATGTCGTCGACGTAAGCTTCAACGTTCCTCCCGAGCTGTCGGCCTAAGGCGATGTGCATCAGCCGCTGAAAGGTTGCGCCTGCGTTGCGCAACCCAAATGGCATGCACGTATAGCAGTACACTCCCCATGGGTCAGGAAAGCCGTTTTTTCCACGTCTTCTACCGCCATGTTGATCTGGTGATAGCCCGAGAAGGCATCTAGGAAGCACAATAGGTCACACTCTACGATGGAGTCGACTATCTGGTTAATGCGGGGGAGCGAAAATGGATCCTGCGGGGAGGCTTAGTTGAGGTTGGTGAAGTCGACACACATGCGCTCCTTTCCTCTCTTTTTGGCACGACGACTGGATTAGCCAGCCAATCAGGGTAGCAGACCTCGCAGATAACTCCTGCTGCCTCTAGCTTCCGGGTCTCTTGAACGATGAAAGCTTGTTTCTCAGTGGACTGTCGCCTCACCTTCTGCTTCACGGGGCGCACGTTGGGGCACACGTTGAGGTGATGCTCAATCACACCCTGTAACGCCCTCGATGCGGCTATATCTCCTACGTGTCGAAGCACGACTTAGAGGCATAACCGCATTGAAAGCAATGTCGCAAGTGAGGTAATCTTCACACAACCCATGTAATACATAAGGGAAAGAGATACATAGTTGGCTTACAGTCGCCACTTCACACAATACATAAATTAACATTCATCATTCAGATTACACTCAAGGTCCGACTACGGAACCAAAATGAAAGAAGACTACCCCAAATGCTACACAGATCCCCGATCGTCCCAACTGGGCTCCACTACTGATCATCAGGAAAAGATACATAGTAACGACCACGTTCCTCGTCGAACTCCCACTTGAGCTCGGATGCGTCATCTGCACTGGCATTGTCGGCACCTGCAACTGTTTTGGTAGAATCTATGAGTCACGGGGACTCAGCAATCTCACACTCGCGAGATCAAGACTATTTAAGCTTAGAGGTAGGATATGGTTGTGAGGTGGAGCTGCACCAAGCGACTAGCATATATGGTGGCTAACAACGCAAAAGAGAGCGAGAAGAGAAGCAAAGCACGAACGTGAAGCTAGAAGTGATCCTAGAACAACCTACGTCAGACATAACTCCAACACCGTGTTTACTTCCCGGACTCCGCCGAGAAGAGACCATCACGGTTACACATGCGGTTGATGTGTTTTAATTAAGGTTAACTTCGGGTTTTCTACAACCGGACATCAACAAATTCCCATCTGCCTCATAACCGCGGGCACGACTTTCGAAAGATAATACCCTGCAGGGCTGTCCCAACTTAGCCCATTATAAGCTCTCACGGTCAACGAAGGATATTCCTTCTACCGGGAAGACCCGATCAGTCTCGGAATCCCGGACTACAAGACATTTCGACAGTAATAAAATAAGTCCAGCAAAGCCGCCTGATTGTGCCGACAAATCCTGATAGGAGCTGCACATATCTCGGTCTCAGGGCACATCCGGATGAGCAGTCTGTACAACTAAAACCAGACCCCAAGTTTCCTTGAGGTGGCGCTGCAAAGCGCTCTAGTTTGGGCCAGCAATCGAAGGAGAACTGGCCCGGGGGGTTAAAATAAAGATGACCCTCGGGCTCGCGAAAACCCGGGGGAAAAAGGCTTAGGTGGCAAATAGTAAAACCAATGTTGGGCCTTGCTGGAGGAGTCTTATTCAAAGCGAATTGTCAAGGGGGTCCCATAAATCACCCAACCGTGTAAGGAACGCAAAATCAAGGAACATAACATCGGTATGACGGAAACTAGGGTGGCAAGAGTGGAACAAAACACCAGGCATAAGGCCGAGCCTTCCACCCTTTACCAAGTATATAGATGCATTAATTAAATAAGAGATATTGTGATAACCCAACATAATCATGTTCCAACATGGAACAAACTTCATCTTCACCTGCAACTAACAACGCTATAAGAGGGGCTGAGCAAAGCGGTAACATAGCCAATCAACGGTTTGCTAGGACATGGATGGTTAGAGGCTGACATGGCAATATGGGTGGCATGATATAGCAAGTGGTAGGTATCGCAGCATAGGCATAGCAAAAGAGCGAGCATCTAGCAAGCAAAGATAGAAGTGATTTCGAGGGTATGGTCATCTTGCATGCAAGGTTCTCAGAGTTGTCGAAGGCTTGATCCTCGTAAGCGTTCTCAACAGGTTCCTTGATCACGTACTCATCTCCCGGCTCTACCCAAAACAAGAACACAAGCAAAAGAACAACTATCAACCACGATGCAATGCGCAATCAACATGATGCAAAACATGGCATGATATGCGAGATGTGATATGCAATGCATATGCGTGCTCCGGAAGGACAAGGATTAACAAGGCATAATCTTGGAAAACCAAGTATGCCACTGGATAGGTGAGGTGATTTCGGTTGAAATCGATATAAAGATCACCGGAATCGGATGCACGGTTTGCAAATGACAAGCAAAACAAGAATGGCATATTTCTGCGTTAAACAACATGATGCCACTTAGCATGCAACAAGAAATTAAGAGACTGCACGCAAACATATCAGCAAAGCATATGACAGTGATCTACTCAAGATGCTTGACAAAAGATGAACACTGAGCTACGGCTAAATCACATCACAGCAGGTTCAAACAAGCATGGCAAATGTGCAAAACATAACAGGTTCACAGACTTGGTGAAAATACTATCATGCCAGATATTAACATCAGGATGACATATTTAGAGCAAGGAAAAAACCTGCTATAGGAACAGGACATGGAAAAATATGAAACGACATGAATTTACTCAAAGCCTTGAACAAAAATCCCTTAATGACCATGAGCCAAAAAGAAACAGAAAATATAATAACACCCATGTCAAATAAGCAAGTTTCGTTACAGTTTTCAGACTTAGCAGAAAAACTGGACATGTCAAAAACAGATAACAAGTAGGCATGTTTACGAGCTCGATGCACTCACTACAGGGCTTTTCATGGTAAACTAAGCATACATTCATCAAGAAGACATGACATAGAAGGTATACATGGCAAGAATAGCATCATAGCATGTAAGGATCAACTACAACAAGCTTGGCAAAATCGAATAACATGTAAACAATCTGCCAGTAACATTTTATAGCAAAAGTAGAGTTCGATTGACTCAAGCTATGGCACTCCATAATTACAAACAAAGCCATGTATGGATAGAGCAAATCCATATGTTCAAAACACCCTTACTGATCATGCTGCAAAGAGGCATAGATCTCTCTGAAACAACATGAACACATGGCATAAAAATAACAGCAGAAATAACTTAGTGAAATTACTAAGTCTCTGAAATCAGCAACAATATGATCCCTAATTTGCATGCTTGTGCTAGTCATCATAAAGATCACAAAAATACATGGCATACACCCCTGTAAAGATGGCATGGCATATTACAAAACACATGTAGGATTCCAGTTCATAGGACGCACGCATCAATCATGGCAAAAATGACAAAAGTGCATGTACTGAAACAGATCTGAAACTAACATCACATAGCCTTCTTCCAACAGCATTTCGGGCATCAAGATAAGCTCAAATGAAAATGATGAAATGATAAGAAATGATGTACTCATCGAGACAAACAATTTGACATATTACACGCACGAAACGGGCCAGTATGCAGCAAGTTATGATGCGATGAACATGGCATGATATGTAAAAGATTTCGGTACTTAGGGAAAATCGACCTCGGTGAAAAAGTCAACGCGGGCGAGGACCGCGGCGGCCGGAGCTCGGGACGGCGCGGCGGACGCGCGGGGAGGCGGCCCCGGCCCGGATCTGGCCGGATCCGGCCGGCGGCGAGCTGGTTCGGCGGCGGAGGGGCGCGCTGGCGGCGGCGCGGCTGACGGGCTGCGGGCGGGGAGGCGCGCGCGCGGGCGGCGGCGTACGGGCCGAGCGGGCCAGCGCGGTTGGTGGAGGCGGCGGCGACACGTGGCAGCCCCTGGTTCGCCGGGCGGCGGCGGCGGACGTGTCCGGCTGCGGCCGGACGTGTCCGGTGGCGGCGGGGAGGAACGGGGCTAGGGTTAGGGGCGGATTGGACCCGGGATTTCGGAGGGGAAGGTGTTTTTATAGGTAGAAGGAGTTAGGAAGCTCCAAATTGAGAGCGGTTTGCGGCCACACGATCGTGATCGAACGGCGATGGACATGGGAGTGTCTTAGATGGGTTATTGGGCTGATTTGAAGGGGTTTTGGGCTGCAACACACACGAGGCCTTCACGGTTACCCGGTTAACCGTTGGAGTATCAAACGACCTCCAAATGACCCGAAACTTGACAGGCGGTCTACCGGTGCTACACCAAGGCCGCTTGACAAACCTCGGTTCATTCCGAGAAAGTTTAATACCCGCTCACGGAAAAAGGTAAAAGGGGACGCCGGGGAACATAGGAGGGCCGGATTGCAAAACGGACAACGGGGAAAATGCTCGGATTCATGAAACGAACACGTATGCGAATGCGATGCACATGATGACATGATATAAAATGCACGACAAGGACAAAATGTAAAACGAAGAAGAACCCAACCACGGAGGGAATATCATATCACATAGCCGAAAATGGCAAGAGTTGGAGTTACAAATATGGCAAGTTACATCCGGGGTGTTACAACACTCCACCACTACGAGAGGATCTCGTCCCGAGATCTAGGACTGAAAGAACTCTGGATATTCGGAACAGAGGTGGTCCTCGCGCTCCCAAGTGGCTTCTCGGTCTGAATGGTGTGACCACTTCACTTTCAGGAATTTGATGGACTTGTTGCGAGTCTTGCGCTCAGTTTCTTCAAGAATGGCAACGGGATGCTCATGATAAGACAAATCTTCTTGAAGATCAATCTCTTCGAAGTTGATGGTGCGCTCAGGCGTCTTGAAGCACTTGCGAAGCTGTGACACGTGGAACACATCGTGCACATTTGCAAAGTTGGGGGGAAGCTCAAGTTGATAGGCGAGATCGCCTCTTTTGCCGAGAATCTTGAAAGGACCGACGTATCTAGGGGCAAGCTTCCCTTTGATACCGAAGCGACGAGTGCCTTTCATTGGAGAGACGCGGAGGTAGACATAGTCTCCGATCTCGAAAGCCAAATCACGGTGTTTGCTATCGTAATAGCTCTTTTGGCGCGATTGAGCGGCTTTGAGATTCTCACGAATGACTTTACACATATCTTCAGCCTCTGTGATCAAGTCGTTGCCAAGAAGTTGGCGTTCGCCCGTCTCTGACCAATTGAGAGGAGTACGACACTTTCTGCCATAGTGAATCTCGAATGGGGCTTTGCCCGAGCTCGCTTGAAAGCTGTTGTTGTAAGAGAACTCAGCATATGGAAGACAATCCTCCCACTTCATGCCGAAAGAGATAACACAAGCCCTGAGCATATCTTCAAGAATTTGGTTGACACGCTCGACTTGTCCACTAGTTTGAGGGTGGAAAGCTGTGCTGAAGCGAATGTTTGTGCCCATGGCCTTCTGAAAAGAATCCCAAAACTTGGATGTAAAGATGCTGCCATGGTCTGAAGAAATCAATTGTGGAATGCCATGCAAGGAGACAATTCTGGAGGTGTAGAGCTCTGCCAGCTGCGCTGCTGTGATGGACTCTTTGATAGGAAGAAAATGAGCCACTTTAGTGAGCTTGTCGATGACGACGAAGATGGCATCATTTCCACGCTTGGACTTTGGAAAACCAGTCACGAAGTCCATTTCGATATCATCAAACTTTCATTCTGGAATAGCAAGAGGTTGGAGGAGACCAGCTGGTCGTTGATGTTCTGCTTTCACCCTTCTGCGGACATCACATTCATTCACGAATTGAGCAATTTCTCGCTTCATTCGAGTCCACCAATACGACTGCTTGAGGTCATGGTACATCTTCGTACTTCCAGGATGAATTGACAGAAGAGAATTGTGCGCCTCGTTCATAATGACTTTCCGTAGATCACCCTTTGGAACCACAATCCGGTCCTCGAAGAAAAGAGTATCTCTGTCATCAACGCGATATCACTTGTATTTGGAAATGCCCTTGTCAATACCACGTTTCACCTTCTTCACCATGGTATCCATCAGTTGTGCCTCACGAATTTGATCTTCCAAAGTAGGAGAGACTATGAGGTTGGCAAGAAAACCTCGAGGAACAACTTGAAGATTCAACTTGCGGAAAGCTTCACAAAGATCTGGTTGAAAGGGCTTGAGGATTAAGCTGTTGCAATAAGCCTTCCTACTCAAAGCGTCTGCAATCACATTAGCCTTGCCTGGAGTATATTCAATACTCGGATTATACTCTTGAATCATTTCGACCCATCGAGTTTGCCTGAGGTTGAGGTTGGGCTGAGTGAAGATGTACTTGAGACTCTTGTGATTGGTGAATATGTCCACTTTCCTTACCAACAAGAGATGTCTCCATGTTATTAGAGCGTGGACAACTGCCGCCAACTCAAGATCGTGAGTGGGGTAGTTCTTTTCGTTGGGCTTCAACTGACGAGAGGTATAGGCCACAACCTTCTTCTCTTGCATTAACACAGCACCGAGACCTTGAAGAGAAGCATCACAGAAAACTTCATAAGGCTTGGATTCGTCAGGAGGAGTCAAAACTAGAGCAGTGACGAGTTTCTCTTTGATAGCGTTGAAAGCAACGTCACACTCAGGAGACCATACATACTTCACATGCTTCCGGAGGAGGTTGGAAAGAGGCTTTGCAATCTTTGAGAAATTCTCAACGAATCTTCGGCAATAGCTTGCAAGTCCAAGAAAACTGCGAAGCTGCTTGACATTCTGAGGAGGTTCCCAATTCAAAACTGCAGACACCCTGTCGGGATTAATAGCAATGCCCTTGGCAGAGATGATATGCCCAAGGTAAAGAACTTCATCAAGCCAGAATTCATATTTGTAGAACTTCGCATAGAATTTATACTCTCTGAGCTTGTCGAGCACCATTCGCAAATGTTTGGCATGATCCTTCTTATTCTTGGAGAAGACCAATATATCATCGAGATAGACCAAGATGAATTCATTGGTGTAGGGGTTGAAGATGAAGTTCATCATTCGAGAGAACGTTGGAGGAGCATTGACAAGGCCGTATGACATGACAGTATATTCATAAGAACCAAAGCTTGTTCTGAATGCTGTCTTGGGAATATCTTCTTCACGAATGCGAATCTGATGATAACCCATACGAAGGTCAAGCTTGGAGAACACTTTAGCACCTTTAAGTTGCTCGAATAACTCATTGATGTTGGGAAGTGGGTACTTGTTCTTGATTGTCTTCTTATTCAATGGACGGTAATCGACGCAAAGTTGGTCCGTGCCATCCTTCTTCTGGACAAAAAGAACACCACAACCCCAAGGAGATGAACTCGGTCTGATCAGAACCAGACGCTCTTGTTCATCGAGCTGTTTCTTCAATTCCTTCAACTCTTTTGGCCCAAGCTTGTAAGGACGCTTGCAAACGGGTTCCGTGCCAGGCTCAAGATCAATAACGAATTCAACTGGCCGGTGAGGAGGCATTCCCGGAAGTTCTTCTAGAAAGACATCTTGGTACTCACAAACGACTGGAATCTGAGAGATAGCATTCAATTCGCCCTTCTCATTGAGAGAAAACAACCGAATGGTTTCATCGCGAGCGGCATAGATGATCACATCGTCAGAAGAGTGAGTCAATTGAATTTCCCTGGCAGCACATCAAGCTGAGCCTTGTGCTTAGAAAGCCAGTCCATCCTGAGAATAAGATCAATATCAGAGTCACCAAGAACAATTGGTTTAGCCAGAAATCTATAGTCGCCCATCTTGATGGAAACATTCGGGACATAATTATTAGCTGTCATTTGCTTACCCGGGGACACCACTGATAAAGAACTAGGCAATTCTTGAAAACCCAACTCATGCTTAGATGCAAAAGGTCTTGAGATGAAACAATGCGAAGCACCAGTATCAAATAAGACTTTTGCAAGAATATCATTAACAGGAAGGTTACCCATGATCACTTCTGAAGAATCCTCTGCCTGAGCCGCGTTCATCATGTTCACCTTTGCAGACTTAGGATTATGCTTGACAACTGCATTGCTTGAAGATCTCACAGGAGGAGGAGGCGGAAGGCGCCTTTGGTTGAAGCACTTGTTCGCATAGTGACCCTTTTGCTGACATTTGTTGCAAGTCACCTCTGAGAGCGGACGATGATACAGTGCATTTGGCCTTGGAGCTTGGTTCTGAGACTTGTTCTGATAGCCAGGGTTGGGTGGGTGGGAAGATCCACGACCACCTGAGTTCTTCTGCTGATAAGGCTGACGGAACGGAGGAGGAGGAGGCAACCAGAACTTCTGTTGCTTAGCTGCCACCAGTGAGGAAGAAGAAGACTGACTGCGTCTCTGACTCTCTTCTTAGATGCCTCACACTTGAGCTGAGCAGCTTCTTGTTTCAGCGCCATGTTGTAGAATTCATCATACTTTAACGGCTCGAAAAGCACGAGAGCAAGTTGCAGATCTTCTCTGAGACCACGCCTGAATTGGTAGATCATACTCTTCTCATTAGGGATGTCTTGCCTCGCAAAACAAGAGAGCTTCTGGAACTGAGTGTTGTATTGATAGACAGACATGGTGCCTTGCTTGAGATTGCGGAATTCCTCACGCTTACTCTCAACAACACTTTCTGGAATGTGGTAAGCTTTGAAGTCACGGCGGAAATCATCCCAGGTAATCACACGACCTCCTCTAGAATCTTTGTATTGTTGGAACCACTCAGCAGCTTGATCCTTGAGTTGAAAAGAGGCAAACTTGACAAAGTCCTCAGGTCTGACATTGCTACATTCGAAGTGCTTGTTGATGTGCACGAGCCAATCATCGGCGTCTGTGGCCTCGACACAGTAGCTGAAAGTCTTTGGCTGATTTGCAAGGAACTGATTGAGGGTAGCAAAATGCGGCTGATTGTTGCCTTGGCCTTGATTTCCCTGATTACCTTGCCCTTTGTTGCGATCTTGCAAGAGCTGAATCAGAATCTGAGCGTTGGCATTGGTGGCTGTCATCAAGGCTTGCCATGCCTCCGGAGGCGGAGGTGGTGGCGGAGGGTTAGCCTGACTTCCTTCATTGCGTTCCGGATTCTGACGCGTTGGCGGAGCCATCCTGAAGAGGGTGACATCCATTAGCATCTTGAGAAACATATATTCAAGCTGAATCAAAGGATTGAAATTGCAACATATAGTCTTCACAATAAACATTCGAACAAGAATGAACGAATGAATTCCAAAGTAAAGCATCACACTTCCATAAGCTGAGAAGCCATTTAGATAAAGGTATGGAAATCACCATCTGCCTCGAACAACTCGAATATCACAACTTAAAACAAAGCAAAGGATTTGGCTTGCGGAATAAGCCGGAACAAACATATGATAGATCCCATTTCGTATCATGTGTCGGTTGGAAAGATATCCTACGAGATACTTGAATTCCCACTTATAAACTCCCGAAACTTTCTGGTTATGCAATCAGGTGTTGGGGATACAGGGGACACAAAATATATCACCCAAACTAATAATACCTAGATCCAGATGTATCCATCCTTCAACACATAACCAAGAAACCCTCGGAAATCGTCTACCTCAACCTTCGAAAAGCATCCATTATACAAGTTATGGAAATACTCCCGCACTCGCCTCAGTACTGGGCTATCAGGGTTATCTCACCAACAACTGTACAAAAGAGATTTTCGATGTCGGCGTACTAAACTCAGGTATTCCAGAACTGCAACGATAAAATTATGACGACAACACCTCAGAGCTCAACTCCCCGGGACACCTCCACTAAACCCCTGCTGACAGGAGGCACCAAGACAATGTTGTCATCATAAAACCATCGGAACGATTCTAAGATACCCGCGTGATCCTAATTTTTTTTAGTGAAATTTGAGAAGAGAAGAGTCAAAACTCTACGTCAGGATGCCTTACCAGAGCGATGAGGAGACTGGGAAGTAAAAAGAATTCCTAAACTCTCCGATACATAATTCCTAAATGACACAAAACATTTTTCTAGACACAACTCGGCCGCTAAAAACGATCAATCAGTGGGGGCTCCTAAGGTCGGGGAAGGCTCTGATTACCAACTTGTAACGCCCTCGATGCGGCTATATCTCCTACGTGTCGAAGCACGACTTAGAGGCATAACCGCATTGAAATCAATGTCGCAAGTGAGGTAATCTTCACACAACCCATGTAATACATAAGGGAAAGAGATACATAGTTGGCTTACAGTCGCCACTTCACACAATACATAAATTAACATTCATCATTCAGATTACACTCAAGGTCCGACTACGGAACCAAAATGAAAGAAGACTACCCCAAATGCTACACAGATCCCCGATCGTCCCAACTGGGCTCCACTACTGATCATCAGGAAAAGACACATAGTAACGACCACGTTCCTCGTTGAACTCCCACTTGAGCTCGGATGCGTCATCTGCACTGGCATTGTCGACACCTGCAACTGTTTTGGTAGAATCTGTGAGTCACGGGGACTCAGCAATCTCACACCCGCGAGATCAAGACTATTTAAGCTTAGAGGTAGGATATGGTTGTGAGGTGGAGCTGCAGTAAGCGACTAGCATATATGGTGGCTAACAACGCAAAAGAGAGCGAGAAGAGAAGCAAAGCACGTACGTGAAGCTAGATGTGATCAAGAAGTGATCCTAGAACAACCTACGTCAGACATAACTCCAACACCGTGTTTACTTCCCGGACTCCGCCGAGAAGAGACCATCACGGTTACACACGCGGTTGATGTGTTTTAATTAAGGTCAACTTCGGGTTTTCTACAACCGGACATCAACAAATTCCCATCTGCGTCATAACCGCGGGCACGGCTTTCGAAAGATAATACCCTGCAGGGGTGTCCCAACTTAGCCCATTATAAGCTCTCACGGTCAATGAAGGATATTCCTTCTACCGGGAAGACCCGATCAGTCTCGGAATCCCGGACTACAAGACATTTCGACAGTAATAAAACAAGTCCAGCAAAGCCGCCCGATTGTGCCAACAAATCCTGATAGGAGCTGCACATATCTCGGTCTCAGGGCACATCCGGATGAGCAGTCCGTACAACTAAAACCAGACCCCAAGTTTCCTTGAGGTGGCGCTGCAAAGCGCTCTAGTTTGGGCCAGCAATCGAAGGAGAACTGGTCCGGGGGGGTGTTAAAATAAAGATGACCCTCGGGCTCGCGAAAACCCGGGGGAAAAAGGCTTAGGTGGCAAATGGTAAAACCAATGTTGGGCCTTGCTGGAGGAGTCTTATTCAAAGCGAACTGTCAAGGGGGTCCCATAAATCACCCAACCGTGTAAGGAACGCAAAATCAAGGAACATAACACCGGTATGTCGGAAACTAGGGTGGCAAGAGTGGAACAAAACACCAGGCATAAGGCCGAGCCTTCCACCCTTTACCAATTATATAGATGCACTAATTAAATAAGAGATATTGTGATAACCCAACATAATCATGTTCCAACATGGAACAAACTTCATCTTCACCTGCAACTAACAACGCTATAAGAGGGGCTGAGCAAAGCGGTAACATAGCCAATCAACGGTTTGCTAGGACATGGATGGTTAGAGGCTGAATGGCAATATGGGTGGCATGATATAGCAAGTGGTAGGTATCGCAACATAGGCATAGCAAAAGAGCGAGCATCTAGCAAGCAAAGATAGAAGTGATTTCCAGGGTATGGTCATCTTGCATGCAAGGTTCTCAGAGTTGTCGAAGGCTTGATCCTCGTAAGCGTTCTCAACAGGTTCCTCGGTCACGTACTCGTCTCCTGGCTCTACCCAAAACAAGAACACAAGCAAATGAACAACTATCAACCACGATGCAATGCGCAATCAACATGATGCAAAACATGGCATGATATGCGAGATGTGATATGCAATGCATATGCGTGCTCCGGAAGGACAAGGATTAACAATGCATAATCTTGGCAAACCAAGTATGCCACTGGATAGGTGAGGTGATTTCGGTTGAAATCGATATAAATATCACCGGAATCGGATGCACGGTTTGCAAATGACAAGCAAAACACGAATGACATATTTCTGCGTTAAGCAGCATGATGCCACTTAGCATGCAACAAGAAATTAAGTTACTGCACCCAAACATATCAGCGAAGCATATGACAGTGATCTACTTAATATGCTTGACAAAAGATGAACACTGAGCTACGGCTAAATCACAACACAGCAGGTTCAAACAAGCATGGCAATTGTGCAAAACATAACAGGTTCACAGACTTTGTGAAAATACTATCATGCCAGAAATTAACATCAGGATGACATGTTTAGAGCAAGGAAACAACCTTCTACAAGAACAGGACATGGAAAAATATGGCACGGCATAAATCTCCTCAAAGCCTTGAACAAAAGTCCCTTACTGACCATGAGCCAAAAAGGACCAGAAAATATAATAACACCAATGTCAAATAAGCAAGTTTCGTTAGAGTTTTCAGACTTAGCAGAAAAACTGGACATGTCAAAAACAGATAACAAGTAGGCATGTTTACGAGCTCGATGCACTCATTACAGGGCTTTTCATGGTAAACTAAGCATACATTCATCAAGAAGACATGACATAGAAGCTATACATGGCAAGAATAGCATCATAGAATGTGTGGATCAACTACAACAAGCTTGGCAAAATCGAATAACATGTAAACAATCTCCCAGTAACATTTTATAGCAAAAGTAGAGCTCGATTGACTCAAGCTATGGCACTCCATAATTACAAACAAAGCCATTGTCAGTGTACTAAAGTAGGGGTACCTTAGTACCCCAGACTTGTGCACGGGCAGTCGTAGCACCCTGCGGCAAGGCCCGCCCCGGAAGCGCCAAGAGAAGACCAAGCATTCAAGACAAGGCCCCCGGCAAGAGGAGCTTGCCGGGCCAAGAAGACAAGGCCCCCGGCAAGAGGAGCTTGCCGGGCCAAGAAGACAAGACCCCGGCAAGAGGAGCTTGCCGGGACGACTGAGCCCATGTAAGGCCATCCAAGAACAAAGTATACGAGACAGAAGATCGAGCCCCCGACAAGAGGAGCTTGTCGGGAAGGCCGAACCCAGGCTCCACAAGAGAAGCCAGCCGTGGCGCGCCAAGCGCCCCGGCAAGGCCTGATAGCTAGCACGCTATCAGGCACAGGAAGACGACCCCCGCGGCAAGCCACTTGCCGCGGCAAGATCGCCACCTCAAGACTGCGCTCCAGCTCGCCCGCCACGCGTCGCTCCGGGGCTTCCCCCGAGGGCACGTGGCGAGGCACCGCGCAGCCTGGGGCATGCGGTGGCATGCAGCTGCCATCGTGGCGAACGGTGGCGCACCTAACGGTCCGCCTCGGTGCTGTCCGGGCGACCGTGACGGGCATTTAATGCCCTTGTCCCCTACCGTCAGAAGTAGGTATGATAACACTGTGCCGCACTGTGGCGCCACCGTTCCCGCACTATTACAGCTACCACCCCTTTTACACTTTTACCCCTTTCTCTTACGTTGACACCTGTCGGTGACCCCTTTGCGCTATAAAAGGAGGCCCGTGTGCAACGTAGAGGGGGTTCCGGTTCCGGGGTTCCGCAGGGGTTCCGGGGTTCGGAGATTCGGCATCCAGACAACCATACGCTCGGTGCAGCTAGCTCCCCAAGCTCCCGAGCTCCCCAGTTCAATACAACTAAGCAGGAGTAGGGTTTTACGCGTCCATCGCGGCCCGAACCTGGGTAAACCGCCCGTGTGCCCACTTCGATCTGCTCTCCGCGCTCCCTCCGCCCCCCTCGCCGGACAACGAAAGGGGCCCCGGCCCCATAGGTGCTCGCGGGGGGACGCCCGTCCGCCCCGACATCTTTGGCGCGCCAGGTAGGGGGCGACGCCGAGGGACAGCCCGCTCCTGCGGATCCCAGGATCCGTCCAGTCGAAGCAGGTGTCCCCGGTGAGCCTTGCTCCGGCGAGCAGACCAGCAATCTGAACGCCGAGGAACAGTCCGCTCCTGCGGATCCGAGGATCTGTCCAGTTGAAGCGGGGGTTCCCGACGAGCTTTGGCATTCCTTCCCACGGGCTCGTGCGCGGCCCTCCTCGAGTATCCACTCGCGCAGAGACTGGACAAGAAGCAGCTGCTCCTTGAGGAGGCCCGCTTTCTGGCCGCTGGGCGAACGATTCGCCTCCAGCGAACTCTGCGCCGCTCTCGCGGCCGCAGAAGTTAGCGCCAGAAGTCACGAGAAAGGCGACCTCGTTCCCCCGGCGCGCCTCGCCCGCCGGGGTGCCGAACGAGTTGACGCCGACCGTGGGAAGAAGTCTTTCCAGCGCGGTAGCCGGAACCTGTTTCCGCCAACCATCCCCTCTGCCCAAGTCTTGCCGCAGTTGCATGTGATCCTTGGCGCAGAGAGGGGCGCGGATCCCCAAGCATAGCTACGCCTAGCTCTGGAGGGTCGTGAGGCCCAGCCCCCTCACCTACCCCCAGGGTGGGCTGGATGCTGCCCAAGGAGGTTTTACCCCACCGGGCGGCAAGCGATAAGAAAAGATAAGTTGCCGGAGCTCGAGCAATTGCTCCATTAATTTTTTAAGAGTTATCTCCCTCGAACGACCGAGCCTAGGTTGAGAGGCCTGAGCGCGGAAGGACCGGCACGAGACTGGTTGCGCCCTCGTTTCGTTTCGAGTCCGCTCAACGACTCGAGTGTGCTACACCCCGAGTAGCGTCCTCACTTTGTTTCGAGCTCGCCCGGCACCCTAAGCGTGCTGCGACCGAAGTCGCACCGTTTACTTTGCCTCGAGCCTGCTCAACAATCTGAGTGAGCGGCAACCAGCCGCGGCGAGGTTTCTTGCCGGTGGCAGCCCCGCCAGCGGGTCGCTGACGTCCCGCACTCGGCACCCGTGGCAAGGCGGAGGCCTACGCCGGCAAGTTCCCGAAAGCGTAGGGCGGAAACAAACAAGGCGCCGGTCGAGTAGAGGGGGATAACAGTGCGATGCATAGCCTAAGATGAAAAGTTATATTACAAAATGCCTTACTACTGCCCTAACCAGCCGTTTCCGTGGCGTATTTAACAGCGGCAGGGAAAGGGAGATAAAAGAAAGGGGCAGGCGGCCTAATCTACGCGGTCGCCCTCGATCCTCTTGACCCCGGCCGCCTTCTTGACGATAGGGGCGATGAGGGCCCGGATCCCCGTCAGGTCTGCGTTCTCCGGCAAGGGCCTGAGGACGTTGGTAAGCCTGATGTCGGGATTGCGGAAAACGATCTTCACCAGCACCCTCTCGAGGGCCCCGGAGATGGCCTCCCGCATCTCGTCGGCCCGCTCCTTCGGGAGCGACGTTCGGAGGTGCTGGAGCGCCTGCACCACCCCCTGGAAGAAGGAAGTGAGCTTGGCGCTGGGCGCGACGTCCTCGTCGGTGAGGGACTGGTGGCCCTCGATCCCCAGCAGCGTCAGCTCCTTGTCGATGGTGGCGGCGATGTCGACGAGGCCCTCGGTCCACCGCTCCACTGTATCCCTGAAGGTGTTCTGGGAAACGGCGGCGCGCCTCAGCAACTCCTCGTTGCCGTCGACCTCCTTCCGTAAAGCCGCCTCCTGCTTCTTAGCGCTGTCCAGCGCCTTGCCGAGCGCCACCAATTTCAGTTCCAGAGTGGAGTTGGAGTTCTTGGCGGCGTCGAGCTCCCGGATCTTCTCGGCAAAGCGACCCTGGAGCTCGCCAAGGGTGAGCGCACCCTTCTCGCGCTCCTGCCGGAGCGCGGCGAGCTCCTCGCCCTTCGCCTTGAGGTCGGAATCGAGCTGCGCCACCCTCGCCTCCAGCCCCTTCTTGGTGATCTCAGCGGCTGCGGCAGCATCCCGCGCCTTCTTCAGGTCTCCGCTGAGCGCCCGCTCGCGCGCGGCGGCCTCTTCCTCGTGGTCGGCGAGGCTGGCCGTTTTCAGCACCAGCTCGCCTTCCCGCGCGGATAACTCCGCGGCGGCAAGACTCTGCTGCTCCTCGGCCTCCCTGTCGCCCACAGGGATATCAACGCCGTCCGCCTCCTGAGCACCGGCAACGTCGTCGGCATCGCCACGCGCGCCCTCCTCGATGACGACCTCAGCCTTCGTCGGATCCGAGGCGGGCGCTGCGCTCGCCGCGGCAAGGGGATCGTCGGCCGCGTCCCCCGTCGGAAGGTCCTCCCTTGCCGGGGATCTCTCCCTTGGCGGGGTAGCAGACTCGGTCGGCACGGCGGAGGCGCCCTCTGGACGCGCCCGCCGGAGCTGCTCCGCTCCTGCCCAAAAGCAACAACTTCGCATCAACAACAAGAAGAGGGAGGGCTCGCGTGCGCGCCAAGCAGCAAGAGCGAGTCATGTGCTCATGCTGGGGGCTGCGTTGCGAGCTGCCCTGGGGGTCCCCTGCCGGGTCCGGAAAGGGCGTCTCCGACACGACCTCGCTTGCCGGGGGAGATTCGTCATCAAGGATGACCCACGGGATCCTCGATCTCTTCGCTTTCCTCTGAGCCAGGGTCCTGAAAAGGGGACCGGGTCAGGGGAAGGGCGAACGAGCTGTCGAACAGGACGAACCATCAGGGAAAAAGATATGAGCTCCATGGGAAACTTACTCTCCGTCCTCCTCGTCGTCGGAGCTGAGCGCAGAATAGTCGAAAGCCGGCTCGGCCCTGACGCGGGGGGGGGGGGGGGGGGAGTGGGCCCCCGAGGCCGCTTGGCGGGGGCAGTAGATAACTCCGCCCCCGTCGACGCCGCGGCACGGGGCGCAGCGGCAACCGAAGCCCCAGCCCGCGGAGACCCCGCTCCCGCTGCCGACCCGGCCCTGCGGAGGCGCCTCCTCGGCTGGGCCGGGGGCTCCGCCTGTGACGAGCCGCCCGGAGGCCGCAGGAAGGCAACGCCGACCTCCGACGAGCCACTCGCGTCTTGGGCAGGCTCGTCCTCGCCGCCGCGCCCGGCTGGTTCCCCCTGGTCGACAAGTTCCATCGGGTCGGCGAGGCTCTCCGCCTCCGCCGCCTCCGCCTCGGCCACGGTGAACCCAGCTTCGCCCTCGGCCGCGGCGGCCGCCGCCTCCTCCATCCTGGAGGCAATGTAAGCCAGCTCCGCCGCGGTGGTGGCTCGGATGAGGCCATCCTTCTCGGCGGGATCGACTGGCTCCTCCTCCAGGCCGTCGAAGAAGGCCCGCACGACATCATCCGGCGGCTCCTGCCAGGTCGCGTTGACCCCGTGCGAGTCGCACAATGGCATCATCGCAAGGATATGGCTGAGTGACGAGTTGTTGCACAAGGGAACGACGCCCGGCGGCAGCCGGAACCACTCCGGGTGGTTAGGGTCGTGCTTGAACAACTCCTTCAACATTGCGTCGTGCTCCAGCACGGTGAAGTTGAAATTGAGGCCCGGACGCAGCCTCATGATGTCCGCCGCGTTCTGGAACTCCCAGGCCGGCTTCCCCCTCTCTTGCAGGGGGGCGATCCGGCGGCGAAGGAAATCCGCGCCGACGGCACCGACGGTGAGGCCGGCGAGCCTGAGACGCAGGATCCGGGTGATGGCGATCTTCAATCTGGCATCGTCCGGAGACACCTCGCTCCAGCCATCGCCGCGCACCACCGGAGTTCGGCGCACGGCGGTGAACGGCTGCGGATGGTCCTCGACAATCAAGCACCATTCCGCCCTCCACTCCTCCCACCTGCCGCGGAGGTCCCCGCCCAAGTAGGCCTCCTTCTTGCCGGACCGGGAAACCCAGGCGATCCCACCGGACAGCGGCTCTCCTTTCTCCACCCGAGGGACAAAGAAGTGCCGGAAGAGGGCCACGTTGGGACGAATTCCGACGAAATTCTCGCAGAGGTGCGTGAAGACCGCCATTGTGAGGACGGCATTGGGGGTAAAGTCGAGGAGGTGGAGGCCATAGGTGCTCATGATTTCAGAGAAGAACTCCGAGTAAGGCGGGCAGAGCCCGTAGTAGAAGAAGACGACGAAGAAAGGATACCCGGTCGGGTACTGCTTCTGGGCTTCGGCGGGGAGCACCCGCGTGCGCGGATGCGCTCGCGTCTTCGTCGACCAGAAAAGGGAGTACTTGTCCCTCAGCTCCACCGCGCCGAGCTGGGGGGGGGAACGTCGCCGTCCCCTTCCGAAGCACTTCAAGCCGTAGCGCCTCGGCCGATTTCGCAGGCTTCCCCTTCGCCTTGTCGCTCTTCGGGGCCATGGCGGGGGCGGGGGAGGGGGCTCGTCGAAGCTGACGACGACGGGCGCTCCAAGAACAGATCGCTGCTGCCTCTGGGAGAAGGAGGTGGCAGAGGTTTTAGAGAGATGGTAACCGAGGGAAAGGCGAACCGCCCCTACTTTCCTCCGCTATAAGAGGAAGAGGTGGGGGGGGGACGTTTCGCCTCTCCAAATCAAGAGATTGTGCGCGACGTGACGCGCGCCTGTGCGGTTCAGCCCCGCGCACGCCACCCACGTCACGCTCACCCCGCACGCCCCGCCCCCACGACGCCGCGGTAAGCGCGCGCCGCCTGGGGAAGGCGCGGCGGATGCGGAGTTAAGGAGCAGCGCGACCAAGGCCATGCGTGCCCGTGCACCGTTAGGGCCTGGCCCAACAACGCTCGGCACCATGTGTGGCCCAGGCCCGGGGGCTCCTGTCGGTGTACTAAAGTAGGGGTACCTTAGTACCCCAGACTTGTGCACGGGCAGTCGTAGCACCCTGCGGCAAGGCCCGCCCCGGAAGCGCCAAGAGAAGACCAAGCATTCAAGACAAGGCCCCCGGCAAGAGGAGCTTGCCGGGCCAAGAAGACAAGGCCCCCGGCAAGAGGAGCTTGCCGGGCCAAGAAGACAAGACCCCGGCAAGAGGAGCTTGCCGGGACGACTGAGCCCATGTAAGGCCATCCAAGAACAAAGTATACGAGACAGAAGATCGAGCCCCCGACAAGAGGAGCTTGTCGGGAAGGCCGAACCCAGGCTCCACAAGAGAAGCCAGCCGTGGCGCGCCAAGCGCCCCGGCAAGGCCTGATAGCTAGCACGCTATCAGGCACAGGAAGACGACCCCCGCGGCAAGCCACTTGCCGCGGCAAGATCGCCACCTCAAGACTGCGCTCCAGCTCGCCCGCCACGCGTCGCTCCGGGGCTTCCCCCGAGGGCACGTGGCGAGGCACCGCGCAGCCTGGGGCATGCGGTGGCATGCAGCCGCCATCGTGGCGAACGGTGGCGCACCTAACGGTCTGCCTCGGTGCTGTCCGGGCGACCGTGACGGGCATTTAATGCCCTTGTCCCCTACCGTCAGAAGTAGGTATGATAACACTGTGCCGCACTGTGGCGCCACCGTTCCCGCACTATTACAGCTACCACCCCTTTTACACTTTTACCCCTTTCTCTTACGTTGACACCTGTCGGTGACCCCTTTGCGCTATAAAAGGAGGCCCGTGTGCAACGTAGAGGGGGTTCCGGTTCCGGGTTCCGCAAGGGTTCCGGGGTTCGGAGATTCGGCATCCAGACAGCCATACGCTCGGTGCAGCTAGCTCCCCAAGCTCCCGAGCTCCCCAGTTCAATACAACTAAGCAGGAGTAGGGTTTTACGCGTCCATCGCGGCCCGAACCTGGGTAAACCGCCCGTGTGCCCGCTTCGATCTGCTCTCCGCGCTCCCTCCGCCCCCCTCGCCGGACAACGAAAGGGGCTCCGGCCCCATAGGTGCTCGCGGGGGGACGCCCGTCCGCCCCGACAGCCATGTATGGATAGTGCAAATCCATATGTTCAAAACACCCTTACTGATCATGCTGCAAAGAGGCATAGATCTCTCTTAAACAACATGAACACATGGCATAAAAATAACAGCAGAAATAACTTAGTGAAATCAGCAACAATATGATCCCTAGTTTGCATGCTTGTGCTAGTCACCATAAAGATCACAAAAATACATGGCATACACCCCTGCAAAGATGGCATGGCATATTACAAAACACATGTAGGATTCCAGTTCATAGGACGCACGCATCAATCATGGCAAAAATGACAAAAGTGCATGTACTGAAACAGATCTGAAACTAACATCACATAGCCTTCTTCCAACAGCATTTCGGGCATCAAGATGAGCTCAAATGAAAATGATGCAATGAGATGAAATGATGTACTCATCGAACGAACAATTTTACATATTACACGCACGAAACGGGGCAGTATGCAGCAAGTTATGATGCGATGAACATGGCATGATATGTAACAGATTTCGGGACTTAGGGAAAATCGACCTCGGTGAAAAAGTCAACGCGGGCGAGGACCGCGGCGGCCGGAGCTCGGGACGGCGCGGCGGATGCGCGGGGAGGCGGCCCCGGCCTGGATCTGGCCGGATCCGGCCGGCGGCGAGCTGGTTCGGCGGCGGAGGGGCGCGCTGGCGGCGGCGCGGCTGACGGGCTGCGGGCGGGGAGGCGCGCGCGCGGGCGGCGGCGTACGGGCCGAGCGGGCCGGCGCGGTTGGTGGAGGCGGCGGCGACACGTGGCGGCCCCTGGTTCGCCGGGCGGCGGCGGCGGACGTGTCCGGCTGCGGCCGGACGTGTCCGGTGGCGGCGGGGAGGAACGGGGCTAGGGTTAGGGGCGGATTGGACCCGGGATTTCGGAGGGGAAGGTGTTTTTATAGGTAGAAGGAGCTAGGAAGCTCCAAATTGAGAGTGGTTTGCGGCCACACGATCGTGATCGAACGGCGATGGACATGGGAGTGTCTTTGATGGGTTATGGGGCTGATTTGAAGGGGTTTTGGGCTGCAACACAGACGAGGCCTTCACGGTTACCCGGTTAACCGTTGGAGTATCAAACGACCTCCAAATGACCAGAAACTTGACAGGTGGTCTACCGGTGCTACACCAAGGCCGCTTGACAAACCTCGGTCCATTCCGAGAAAGTTTAATACCCACTCACGGAAAAAGGTAAAAGGGAACGCCGGGGAACATAGGAGCGCCGGATTGCAAAACGGACAACGGGGAAAATGCTCGGATTCATGAAACGAACACGTATGCGAATGCGATGCACATGATGACATGATATAAAATGCACGACAAGGACAAAATGTAAAACGAAGAAGAACCCAACCACGGAGGGAATATCATATCACATAGCCGAAAATGGCAAGAGTTGGAGTTACAAATATGGCAAGTTACATCCGGGGTGTTACACACCCCTCGGGACCCCTACTAACTGATCAGGTTCCCATGCAAACACCTTCTTGTTCGCGCGCAGGAACCTCACCAAGGCCTTCTCCTGCTCGCACTCGAGGTTGGCTCCTATGGTGAAGGTGGCGTCAGTGGACCCGTCCTCGTCGACCAGTACCTGCTTGGTTTCCGCCTTCTCCTGGGTGAATAGCTGCTTCTTTTTAGCCGGTGCAAGGGCATCCGTGCTGGTGGGCTACGCCATCGTGGCGGCCCTAAAAGCAAGCTTGAGCGCCTGCAGCGCATCCCTCGTATCTCCTGACACAGTAATGACGCCGCTGCTCCCGGGCATCTTCATGAGGTTGTACGCCGGCTCAGTTGCTGCCATGAACCGGGCCAAGGCCGGATAGTCGAGGATGGCGTTGTAGGGGAGGCCGATGGGGGAGATGTCGAAGTCGATCAGCTCTGTGCGGAAGTTGTCGTAGGTGCCGAAGGTCACTGGGAGGCGGATCTGTCCCAAGGAGGCGGTGGAACCGATTCCGACGCCCGAGAAAGGCCTGCTGGGCTGAAGCCGCTCCAGTGGCACGTGGAGGAGGCTGAAGGCCTCCACTGAGAGCACGTTGAGGCCGGCTCCGCCATCGATGAGGGTCCTGGTGACGGACACTTGGCAGATGGTGGGGGTGCACAGCATCGGGAGCACGCCTGAACCGATGGGGTTGAAGGGGTGATCATCCGAGTTGAAGGTCAGATCGGCCTTGGGCGCTACCCAGCCCGGGGGGGCTTCTCTACACTTGGAGGCGGTGCTGACCTGGCGGGTGAACGACTTGACGTGGCGGCTCGAGGGGGGCACCTGGGAGCCGCCCAGGAGAGCTGCGATGACGGGCGGCACTGGTGCGGCATAACGGGCGAGGAAGAGGTCACGCAGCTCCCCCCAGGAGGTCACAGAAGCCGTCGGCAGGTGGAGCAGCCACATGCGCGGGACGCCGGCGAGGGCCATGGAAAACCACTTGGCCATCACCTGGTCGTCGCCCCAGCTTTGAGGACGGCCTCCTCATACGTCAGCAGGAAAACCAGCGGATCCGTCGCGCTGTTGTAACGCGGCGGCATCTCAGGCTTGAACTTGTGCGGCCACTGCACCTGTCGCAAGGTGGAGGCCAAGGCTCGGAGCCCCCCAGCCCTAGTGCCGGCATCGGCTGCCGGAGTGGGTGGTGCGTCGTCCCCCATGAGGGCGAAACGCGATGTTGGTGGAGAGCAGGTTGTCGGGAGGAAGAACTCCGACGCACCCCTACCTGGCGCGCCAAATGTCGGATTTCGGGTTCCGACAGACCCTTAAGGTTCGAACTCTAGGGTGCACACGAAGATCTTTCCCCTACTGACTCGCGCTTCTATGGCTTGCAAGAAATCTAGGCCGGAAAGAAGAACACATAAGGGACACGAGGTTTATATTGGTTTCGGCCACTGATGTGGTGTAATACCCTACTCCAGTGTGTGGTGTAGTGGATTGCCTCAGGGGCTGATGATGAACAATACAGGGGAAGAACGGCCTTGCGACAGGTGTTCTTGAGCTGGTGCGGTGTGTTCTGCTTGGTCTCTCTCCCTCCTCTATGGTGGCTAGTCCTATTTATAGAGGCCTTGGTCCTCTTCCCAAATAATGAGCGGGAAGGGCGCGAACAATTGGCCATTTTGAAGGGGAACATCCAGTACAAGTTACCCTGACCAAAGGTGGTCTTCGGCTGCCAAAAGCACTGGTGATGATGCCGTCTTGGGCTCCACGGTGACCTCCGTCCTGCCGCTCTGCTGGTCTTGGTCTCGTTGCACCGGAATGGTAACCTTTTCCCGATGTCTTGGCCTGTTCTTGCTCCCTTTGCACCAAAGGGGAAACAAGGACACTGCGTAGGCCGGCGCCCGCCTGATCTCGATCGTCATGGCTTGCATCACGGGCTCCTCGCGAGGTTCCCTTGCCTTGATCTCTCAGCCTCCTCGCGAGCCTACCTGATGAGGATGCTCCTGAGGAAGCTTCCTGTCATCCGCCCCTCAAGGCTTGGCCCCTCGCGAGGGTCTTGAGCTTGAGCTGATGAAACTGGGCCGCGCTGGGCCCCCACTCGAGCTACGCCGCGGGCCGCAGGCAGGCAAGTCTGGGGACCCCCGTTCCCAGAACGCCGACAAAATGTACATCCGCTTAAATGAATTACAAAAGCTAATGATGCAGTCGAATTCCAAAATTCCAATTTTAGGTTTGTAATTTTGGTACATCAAGGTATATCACGCATGTTCAAAAGTATCGCAATCTCATAGTCCAAACTGTGAAACAAATTGATCAACCATGAGTGCACACCCTATTGACCATATATATCTCAGTTACGCTAAAGTCCCTCAATTATGGACACCTAACTCATTATCTGAAGCCAACTCCCCCACCCACCCCCTCCAGCGCCCCCACCCACCCCCACACACATGTCGTTCTCTCCCCCAGACACGAACACACGAGCACATTAACACCCCTCTCTTCTAAAGTCCGAACCCCAATATAGGTCTCTTATCACTTTGTCTCTCGGGCATGCACACATCTCTTCCCCCACTCTCCAGGCACACGCACTATGTAGAGTGTATCTTTCCCATACACACAAAACGTCGCCCCCCAAACATCTATCTCCCTAGTTATGTGGTTCTCGCACACTCACCTCACACACCACCCCCACTGCAAACAAGCACACTTTGTCTCCTTGTGCAACACTCTCCTCTTTCTATCTCTCCCACATGCAGACCCGCCCCAGCTCCTTCCCTGTATACATATATGCCGTGACTCTTTCCATAGCTCCCCAATGTATCATCATTCTCAATCTTGCACGCTGTTCTCTACACCATCTATTCTAGATCTCACATGAAGTCCCTATCACACACACGATGACTCGCTTTCCTTGCGTCTCCATACATATGCCAATTTCGAACAACATCAACATTGTCTCCCTATCTATACGCCACTTATGGACACAAACGACCCCTCTCTCCCCCTCTTTTCCTCTCTCTCTCTCTCTCTCTCCGTCGCTAGCTCTCTCTCTCTCTCTCTCTCTCTCGCTCGCTCTCACACCCCTCTCCCACACACACTCAATGTCTCTTCCAAATAGTCTGCTCCCCGCCCGCACCCATGCTATCCCGCTACTACACATGCCTTTTTGTCTCTCTTTGACACACATGTCACACCATTCCCGCTTCCCTTATACTAGGTTTACATCATTAGTGGTCTCTCTACTCAACATACACACACTCCCTCTCACACACAAACGCATGCACAAACACACACAGACATGCACAAACACCCATCTAGCTATCTAGATCCTTCTTTTAAGACACACACCGTTGCATATTCTCTACAACTCTAGATATGTATATACCCCCCCTCTCTAGCTCAGATGCACACCAAAATTCTCCATCTCTCTAATCACACATCTCTCCCCATGTCCGCATGCGTATCTCACACACTCACTCTCTGATTATGTCTATGTGTCTCCACGTTACACAACACAAAGCCCCATGTACATGTCTCTCTCTATCCTCCACACACATAGACACAAAGAATCTCTTATCATTGCCTCAATCTCTAGACACATCACACACGCACTCTCTCTCTCTCTCTCTATCTATCTCTCTCTCTCTCTCTCGCAAACACGCTCAACAAGGGTTTCCCCGTGAATAACTTACCGTCTATTCATCAACAGTCGTGGCAGTACGGAGAACACGAGACATGAAAAAGAATAAATCTACATGTGCGTAGACCACCTACTATGACTACTAGGACTAGAGCAAGCCGAAAGCGCGCCGCCGTCACCCCCCTCCTTATCAGCGACGGGAAAACCTTTGTTTTACACAATCGAGAAGTCATTGTGCTAAGGCCCCACATGCTGAGACATTGAATAGAATGTAGATCCTAGTTTATGGAAACAAGTATAGATAATACGTTTGTATCTCCATACTTATATTTCTTCTCTTATAAAAAAACCGAGTTGGTGATGATGGTATGCGTGCCATCTTGCAATAGACTGTCCGATCTATATCTGACGGATGGAAATTAAACTAAAAGATACCCGCACCTCTCTCCACATTTGCAGACAAGGCCTTCCCTCGTTCATCCTTATCTCCAACAACCTCATTGTTGAGCAATTAAAAAGGAAGCCTCTGGAACAAACTGGCCTGGTGGCCACTGCAGGCGTCGTCCATCCCCTTGCCTCCGCTCAGTTCGACCACCAATCACCACCATGCCCCACTCCTCTTAACCTTATCTCCTCTTTCTCGAGATATCATTAGTTTTTAAACATGGGATTACTCCTGCATGGGTCAATCACAACAATTTTTTTATAAAAATATGCATCTTGATGTTCCGTGCAATGCACGGATATCTTGCTAGTACTCCTACAGAAGATTAAGTTGGTGATGATGGTGTGTCTACCATCCGTCATTTCTCACCATTAGATCTACATCTAACGACTGTGAGGTAAGCTGTTGCCTTTTCTCACCAACATCCCACTTCTCTACCAATCACCACCAACCACATCCCTCCCTCACCTCACTAAAACAGCCCAAGGAATATTTTCTGATTGAAACATAATATATCTCTAGTGATATATGTATATCAAAATTAGAGTGTTTTGTATCAAGTTTGTGAATAAGTATTACTAGCACATATGCCCGTGCCTTGCAATGGGGAGATGTTTTTTGCAACAAGAAGCGGAAGAGATAATTGATGTGTTCATCTAAAAGGTCTCCACGGCGGTGGGTGATGGAGCGAGGAGCTGCGGTCTTATCATGGGTCATGTTTGGCCAGCGAGATCTTGATAGTGATGGGGTTGGTCGGCGTGCCGGCGACCACCCAATTGGTACATTTTTTTCTTCTTTCGGGTCCACATCTGTATCGGAGTTGTGGTTGCGTCCTCATTTGGTTGTTGCGCGGCGACCTTCGAGGCACAGTTGTTTCGACCACTTTCTTCTACGATAACGTAACCGGATGGTTTACTAATTGCAGTGCATACATTATGTTTCATTAGCATAATCAGGGCATAACCAGGCACGAATGTCCCTTCATTATCATGGTGTATTCTCTTCATCTATTTTTGCGCTCACGTGCCCATAAATTTATTAATTAGAGCAAAACCAGCATATTCTCCTTTATTAGCTCGTGCCCACATTTTTTTTCCATTATAGCCAACCATCATATTGTCTTTTATTGGCACGTGCAAATTATCTCCCGGCAATAATTTGTGGATTCCCTCATTTTGCTCATAATTCTCGAGACAACTTCCTTATTCTCACACAACCTCCTTATTTCTAGACAACTTAGGGACATATAAAAAGTGATGTAATTTAGTATAAAATTCCAAGATAGCACTGTTGCTGTCATAATTGCAAGCTAGCTGAATTGGCTATATCCGTCGGCACAATAAGGACGGTCCATAGTTTAATCCCATCACGCCCTTTATTTTTTGCTGCTCGTCCATCCAACTGAAAAGAAAATACGTGGTAGGTCCAATTTGGCCCACCCAGGGGATAACCGAAAAATTTGGGGAGCTACCTGCCGAATATTCCAGGAAACGTGGAGATTTTTTGAAATTACGAACATTTTTTTAATATTTCGTCCATTTTGGGAAAAACATGAATTTTTTTTTGAAACAACATTATTTTTTGAAGACATGAACCTTTTACAAAACCCAAACAATTTTTTAATTTGTGACCAACTTTTGAAAACTGAACATGTTCTGAACATTCGGAACGATTTTATAAAATTTATTTTCAAACACGGACATTATTTTGAATCTGTAAACATTTTACTAAAGTAAGAATATATTTCAAATTTTCTATAATTTTTAAAGTACGTTTTTTAAAAATCACAAACAATTTTGAAATATTTCTAAATTTGGAAAAAATATGAACAAGACAATAAATTAATGTTCCAAATATCCTGTGCGAACAAAATGGGCCGGCCCCTCTTGGGTGTCCTGTGCGAACTCCAACTATCTACCGCACAGTGCAAGAAATAGGCATTTTACAGGCAAATAAGTGGGCTGGATTCGCTGGGCCACAGCGTGTGCGGGCCGAGTACGAAATTTGGATTGCTAAAAAACAGAAGGACGCACAAAAATTTAGTACCACCTCATATACAAAAATAAATTTTGACGGTGAACGGATGAAAAAATCGGAGAAACGCACCTTGCTTTATTAGTAGGTATAGGTTCTAATTATGATCCGTTGCAACGCACGTGAACATTGCTAGTATTTCCAGCCATTTTTTTAAATGCTAGTATTTCCCTAGTTTCGAGTTTTCCATCAAGATATTAGTCACTCATGGTTGATATTTACTTTCAATCATGTACACATAGGCACTATGTGTCGGATCACGGGTTCTGGCAAAACCCTCAAGGTTCGAACACTGGGGTGCGCACGAAGATTTCCTCCCTACCGATCCACGCCCTAACTAGCTAAGATCTCAAGAACGAACTCGCGAACTCACAATACAAGGGACACAAGATTTATACTGGTTCTGGCCACCATTGTGGTGTAATACCCTACTCCAGTGTGGTGGTGGTGGATTGCCTCTTGGGCTGATGATGAACAGTACAAGGGGAAGAATAGCCTCCTGAGGTTGAGGTGTTCTTGTGCTTGGCAAACTTGTGTGCGTGAGGATTACTCAAGGTGAGCTGCCTGAGGCTTAGTTACCTCCTACTATGGTGGCTAGTCCTATTTATAGAGGCCTTGGTCCTCTCCCCAAATATTGAGCGGGAAGGGAGCCAACAACGGCCAATTTGAAAGGGGACAACTAGTACAGCTTATCCTGACAAAAGCAGTCTTCGCCTGCAAGAGGCTCTGGTGGTGACGCCGTCTTGGGCTCCATGGTGACCTCGTTCTTGCCGTCCTGCTGGTCTTAGTCTCGTTGAACCGATGTGGAAACCTTTGCTTGATGCCTCGGTACTCCGCGCCTGCGCTTGCCCCCTTTGCCCCAAAGAGGAAACAAGGATGTTGCGCGCGCTGGCGCCCGCCTGGTCTCGATCATCATGGCTCACGTCATGAGAACCTCGCGAGGCTTGCCTTGCCTTGATCTCTCTGCCCCTCGAGATCCTGCGTGGCGAGGCTACTCATGAGGAAGTCTTGCATCGTCCGCCTCGTGAGGCTTGGCCCCTCGCGAGGGTCTTGAGTGACTTGTTGATGAACATGGGACGTACAGGCCTGCTAGCAGAGCCATGCCGTGGGCCACAGGCAGGCAAGTATGGGGACCCCCGTTCCCAGAACGCCGACAGTAGCCCCCGGGCCCGAGGCGCACTCGGGCTTGGCTTCGAGGCAAAGCCAAAGTTCAAGTATAGAGCGCCGCGAGCCCCAACAGCCTATGGCCTTGGTCCACGCGTGGCGGTTAATTGGACGTGGGCGTCTCCGCTTCCCCACGTTGCCTCGGTGACTGCCCGACTTGACAAGTCCTTGCGACATGCAAGGAAAACCATTATTACCTGTGATCGTGGGGGCGCTGGTTGGCCTTCTCCTGCTATAAATAAGGAGGGGGCAGAGCCTCCGTCGCCCACTTCTCCCCGTCATGTTTGCTTCTTCCTTCCTCGATCCCCTGCTTGTAGCAATGGCGCCCATCCGAAGATTTTCTGCTGCGGAGAAGGGAAAGACTCCCCTCGACATGCCGGCGCCGCTCCCGCCGAAGAAGAGGTCGATTCACCGCCGTGACGTAGCGGCGATGCAGGTGGTGACGAGGCCTTGGTGCGAGCGGCCTCCTCCAGTGTATCTGCTGCCCTTGTACACCCAAGCCGGGGGCTCAGGAGGAAGGAGCGACGAGCGCCGGCGCCCGCGCCGTGGCCAAGGTCGACGTGTTGCGGCGACGCGCGACGTCGCTCCTGGAGTCCACGCCGCGGACTCCTCGCGCGAGCTCGTGCTGTGGGCGGTGATGCCCCCGAGCTCCTGGATCCGCTTCCCGCGGTTCTTCTCCGACGTGATGCCACCGAGGGGAACCCTCGAGCTTTGGTTGCAGCACGCTGACTGCGACGCTCCGGCGACCGGAGCAGAGGTCGAAACGGCCTCCCCCGGCAAGATCTTCATGACCCACGGCTGGGGCGAGGTCGCGCGGGTTTGCCGTGCGGAAGGCGCCCTCGCGATCCACTTTGAGTATGACGGTGCTTCCACGCTGTTCTTCAAGGTCTTCGACGCTGAGGGCCACCGCTTGGAGTGTCGCCCTGGAGGGGGGCGTCAGGATGATGCGTGCTCTGCTCGCAGCTACTCCAGCAGCGGCGACTCTTGGGAGTTCGGTGGTTCTCCCGAGCTCTACGAAACTCCGGAGATGAGCGACGACAGCTACGTGCCCCCGAGCTCTCGCCGTGCCCGGAGCAGGGCCGCTACGTCCGGCCGCCGCCGTCGCTGATCTGGATGGGGTTGGCGCCGGCCTCCTGTGGCCCACTATTGATGATGGCGTCGGCCGCGGGGGCATGTAGATAGGATTCTCCTAGGTTCTCGTCTTTTGTTTCCTGCGAGGAATCAAGAAGTACCCCGTGGGGGCGTGTAAAAGGGTCTATAATGTCTTTTGTTGATATTATCCTGATTATGGAATCCTGTGAACGCAAGTCCTATTTAGGCTCGGTCTCCCCTTTCCAACCTCGCGACGGCTTGTTGCTCTACGCTGACAGGTCCCGGTCCCCAGGCAAGCTGCAGCCGTCGCTGGTATGCTAGGTCGCATGCCATGGTTAAGGCCAAGAGGTGAGCAACCCGAGGTCCAGTAAGAGCTCCCGAGGCGCGATGCTTAGGGGGTCCCATTTAGCGCTCAAGCAGCCGTGGTAAAGTAAGAAAGGGAGGCGGCGTTGCCGTAACAGGATCGGGGCGAGCACGACTCCTGGGATTCAACGATTAGTTGGTCTGAGTGCGGGACTTATCTTGGCAATTCGGGTCGATTCCTCGTGATGCGCCAGGTTTGTGCGCAGGTGTCCGCAGCGTAGCTAGGTGGGGCCCATTCGAGTCTCCCCCTCTCCCTCGCTCTCCTTCGTGCTCTAAGTCCTAAGGGCCCGGGCCTCGAGCGAGCTCAGCCACCGCTGGTATGCCAAGTCGCGTGCCGTGGTCAAGGCCAGGAGGTGAGGGTTGGAGAGCCAGTAAGAGCTCCTGCATCATGATGCTCAGGAGTCCCCCTTTTAACGTGCAAGAGGATTACATGGAAGGAGTGGGAGCTCGTGGTGCCACCTGCTGCTATCCTCATGAGATTCCTGCAAGCCAGCACAAGGAGGAACACAGTCTGCCGTTGTTGTTGCCAGCCTGCCACTGGTTGCTCCGCGAGGAAATGAAGGCACTGAGGGCCTGGTAAGGTGACGTGCGCGGGGCATGCCGCGAGCCAGAGCTCGACCGCTCACGTTTGTCGACGTGGCAGGGACGGACCCGTGCACCAGCGCCGTGCCGACGTGAATAACCCTCGTGGTGGGTGACGATCGAAGAAGTAGTATTCATAGGCAGGTTAATCATGGAAAGCATACTGGCTTAAGTAAATGCGAGAAAGGTACATTCCACTGGGTCAGGCCTGAGCGGCTTGGGGATGATGCAGCCCGAGGGGCGCCCCCAGCAAGGTAAGCTAAAGACATAAAAGGGATACATGCCACAGGGACGAACCCACGTGGCCTGGGAATGATGCAGCCCGAGGGGCGCTCCCAGCTGAATGAACTTGGAAAATGTCACCTGGTTCTATTGACGAAGGAGGGTTGGGGTAGCTGAAGGTACGCGGTGAAGGGGTTGCTCCTCATGAGCCACCGGGGCCCTGAGCCTCGGGAGGATCTAGGGGTCCAGGTTGTTCCTTGAGGACCGTCTCCATCTTCGTCACCACAGCGTGGTGCCTAGCCTCCTGAGTCGCCAGGATGCTCCGTAGGTTGCGCTGATAGGTGGTAGCTACGCTCGGCAAGCCAAAAGGCATGTGAACGTAGCTGTGAGGTGGGCCCTCACAGCGTCCCACGCGCGAAGGCCAGAAAATCTCCTAAGAGGCGGCCCTATTGAGCCCTGGGACATCGACACAGACGTGCAGCCGGCATCCTCGCCTGGATGGGGAGCTGCGCCCGGTGAGCGGCGGCCGCCATGCATGGCCCTTGCGTCTTGCAGTTCCTGAGTGGTCTTGGTGATGAACTTCTGAACGGTGGGCACTCCTTGCCCTGTGTCCTCCTGAGGGAAACATGCCGTGAAGCACGCCACCAAGTGGTGCCCAAGCGCCTCCCTCGTGATGTTGGCAAAGCCTGAGGCCCTCCAGAAGAGAGCCCCGAGCCCTGCCCGAGATGGGCGTAGGGCGCGCTTTCCTATGCAATGGAGGGAGGCGCCCCAGGTGAGGGCGCCGATCCTGACGAGTTACCGCTTGCCTGAGGCCCTACGTGGTGTTGCTGCTTCTTCTTCTTGGGGGTGGCCTCAGGAGGGCGCTCTCCCTTGCCGTCGGGGTCGTCGATCACTGCGGCTTGGAAGGCATGCTAGAGGGAGCACACCGCATCTCTTTCTTCGCATGGGACCGTTATGATTCCGTCGCTTCCCAACATCTTGAGGACTAACCGTGATGGGTCACCGCCATGAACTTGGCCAGGGCTGGGTACACGAGGATCACATTGTATGGCAGGCGGATGTAGGTGACGTCGAAGTCGATGAGCTCGATGCGGTAGTTGTTGTGTTCTCCGAAGGTGACAGGGAGGCGGACCTGCCCTATCGGTGTGGTGGAATCGTCGGTCACTCCTGAGAAATGTTTGGTAGGCTGAACCTGGTCATATGGCACTTCGAGGTTGTCAAACATGTCGATGGACAGGACATTGAGCCCTGCGCCGCCGTCGATGAGGGTCTTCGTAACTTGCACGTTGCTGATGACTGGTGAACAAAGCATTGGGAGGGAGCCTGCTGTAGCCGCGCACTTGAGCTGATATGCCGAACTGAAGGTGATGGCGCACTTGGACCACTTGAGCGGGCATGTGGCCTCAAGCTTGGGGAGGACTACATTCACTTCATGAGCAAACTGTTTGAAGATACGCTGCGAGGCTGGGGCCTGAGCTCCGCCCAATATGCAGGTGATAGCACGCGGATCCTGGAAGCCCCCAGCCCCCTCGTCTTGATGGTGGTCGTCATTCCTTCTTGGCGGTAGCGGTAGTGCAGGGAGGCCAGCGTTGCCTTGAAGACGATCCTCACGAGGCTGGTCCCTCCAGGCGCCCTCGCGAGGCTAATCCTGCCAGCGGTCCTCACGAGGCTAGTCGCGCCACTCCTGGCGCGGGCCATGGTCGTCCCAGCATCCGCCACCACGTCCTCCTCCTCGGTCGTAGCCCCGGTCGCTGCGCTCGGGGTGTCGGCCGAAGCGTCCTTCTCAAATGGCTCTGAGCTCTTGACAGTCACTGGTGTTGTGGGTATGCAGGTTATGGAAAGTGCAGAACGGTCGGCTGCTCTTGGATAACTCGGGCTGGTCCCTGCCGCGCTTGGTGTCTAGTTCCACCGCGAGCACGGCTCCTCCATTGCACTTCACATCCTTGGCCTTGGCTTTCTTCTCTTCCGGGTCCGCAGCTGGGGGCTCGAGGAGGGAGAGCGCCCCTCCTCAGCTCTTGTGCACTTGGTCGCCAGGTTGAACAAATCCAGGGACATGCACAACTCCTCGTGGATAGCGAGATCCTCCTTCATCTTGACGTCGCGGACGCCATCAGAAAACCGAAGATTATGGCCTCGTCCATCACCTTGGGGATCTTGAGGCAGACGTTGTTGAAGCGCTGGATGTACTTCTGGAGGGTCTCTCCTGGTTGTTGCTTGACGCGGCGTAGGTCACCCACGGTCGGCGGGCGGTCGCGAGTGCCCTGGAAGTTAGCGATGAAGCGGTTGCGCGTCTCGTCCCAGGAGGAGATCGAGCCTGGGTGCAGATTCAGGAGCCAGGACCGGGCGCCATCCTTGAGGGCCATGAGGAACCAGTTCGCCATGACTTTCTCGTCGCCGTTGGCCGCCTCGATGCTCAACTCGTAGAGCTGCAGGAACTCCACGGGGTCGGGGTGCCGTCGTAGCGAGGGGGCAGATCTGGCTTGAACTTGCCCGGCTAGGCGACGCTACGGAGCTCTGGGGTGAAGGTGCGGCAGCCGGCCGCGGTCACTGGGGCATGCCTTGGAGGTGGAGCTTGGTCTTGGTGCCCGTGCATCGCTACGGCAAGCGGCGCGTGGCCTTGCCACAGCAAACGGTCCTGGTGCGGTGGTGCGAGGAGTGGTGGAGCGTTCTCTTGCGGTCGAGGGACTTCTTGACAGCTTCTTTCTTCATGCGCGGGCGTCCGACGCGGTGGGTCGCGTCGTGGGACGCGGTGGTGGAGGTGCTCCATGAGCTACGTCGCCCGTAGCTGGCGGAGGGCGAGGCGGAGAGAGGGACGGCGCAGGGAAGCCCCCTGCGGCGCTAACAAGCTTGGCGATGCGGTCGTACCAGTCCTCGTAGAGGTCGTCGACTGGGCGGTAGCGCAGGAGCTCATGCACTATGAGGAGCACGGCCCGCGCGTCCATGGAAGCGCGACGTGCATGGGACGAGGAACTGGCCGGGGTCAGCGATGGAGTGGCGGTGCGGCCGTCCCTCCGCACCGAGGGGTGCAGCGAGGATGCTTGCTGCTCGTTCCGTGCCGGCCGGTGGCGGCTTTGGCGGCAGGTGACGGGGAACGACGAGGTGGCCCGCCGACGGGGGCCGGCTGAACGACGCGGGTGGCGAGGGCAGCCCAGTGCTCAGCACAAGCACGGCGAGCGTTCGCTATTGAGACGACGGAGCAACTGGACGAGGAGCGACGGAAAGGAAGCTCCGGCACACCCCTACCTGGCGCGCCAAATGTCGGATCACGGGTTCCGGCAAAACCCTCAAGGTTCGAACACTTGGGTGCGCACGAAGATTTCCTCCCTATCGATCCACGCCCTAACTGGCTAAGATCTCAAGAACGAACTTGCGAACTCACAACACAAGGGACACAAGATTTATACTGGTTCGGGCCACCGTTGTTGTGTAATACCCTACTCCAGTGTGGTGGTGGTGGATTGCCTCTTGGGCTGATGATGAACAGTAAAAGGGGAAGAACAGCCTCCTGAAGTTGAGGTGTTCTTGTGCTTGGCACACTTGTGTGCATGAGGATTACTAAAGGTGAGCTGCCTGAGGCTTAGTTAACTCCTACTGTGGTGGATAGTCCTATTTATAGAGGCCCTGGTCCTCTCCCCAAATATTGAGAGGGAAGGGAGCCAACAATGGCCAATTTGAAAGGGGACAGCTAGTACAGCTTATCTTGACAAAAGCAGTCTTCGCCTGCAAAAGGCTCTGGTGGTGACGCCGCCTTGGGATCCATGGTGACCTCCGTCTTGCCGTCCTGCTGGTCTTGGTCTCGTTGCACTGATGTGGAAACCTTTGCTTGATGCCTTGGTACTCCGTGCCTGCACTTACCCCCTTTGCACCAAAGAGGAAACAAGGACGTTGCGCGCGCTGGCGCCCGCCTGGTCTCGGTTGTCATGGCTGACGTCACGAGAACCTCGCGAGGCTTGCCTTGCCTTGATCTCTCCGCCCCTCGCGAGCCTGCCTGGCGAGGCCGCTCCTGAGGAGGTCTTGCGTCGTCCGCGTCGCGAGGCTTGGCCCCTCGCCAGGGTCTTGAGTGCCTTGTTGATGAAGATGGGCCGTACAGGCCGGCTAGTAGAGCCACGGCATGGGCCGCAGGCAGGCAAGTCTGGGGACTCCCGTTCCCAGAACGCCGACACTATGTAACTTGCCTTGCTTATTGGCTTCCAAAGTTTAACTTTCACTCCTACTTACAATATGTAGAGTATTTAACAAAAAACTACCACTTTCAACCAACCCTAGGAAGAGACTATTGTACAAAAATAGCAAAAACATACCCCAAATTTCTTAATCCGTGCCAAAAACTACTACCTAGTGCCGATTAGGCTCGTTTAAACCCGTTTATGACAGGGTTGGCCCACACATTCGTGCTGACGAGGCAGCTTAAACCAACACATTTTGTTTGGTTGTTGACACGAGGGACCCGCATCTGACCTTCTATCCTGCTATATTCCCCCTCAAATCATTATATTTCCTGAACATCACTTCAAACAGTACTGATACATGTTCGTCGGTGGCGCAGGTGATGAGGGAGTTGGCCGCCGCTCTGCTGGACGGGCCGGACGCCGCGCTGGCCTTCGCACGGGTTGGCAGGCTGGCCCGAGCATGACTCGCGCGCGAGCAAGCCGTCGCGCTGGCCTTTGCTTGAGCCAGATGGCTGGCCTTAGCACAGCGCGCGTGAGCAAGCCTCCGCGTCGCCGTGCCAATCGAGCTAATAAACCTTGCAGACAAGCAGCTGGATGGAGCTATCTTGGCTAGCTAGAGGCCGCGAGCGCCGGACGGAGCTGGCATCTGGGCTGCCGCAAGATGGGCTCCGCACCGCCGGCGGTTTTGACCTCGCCTTCTGCCAGCGGTGGTAGCTGTGTCCCATGGCCGAGGATGACTAGGTGGATGGGCCGGAGGTAGGAGGTCGCTCGGGGATTTTTGTGCAGACTGACATGTAGGTCCCACAAGTCATAACACCTAACTTGCGGGTCGAATAGAAGGCATTGACTTATGGGGCGACATGGGTTGAAACGTGCCTATAACGGCACTTTGTAGAGTAGTAGTTTCTTGGTAGGGCTGGTTGGTAAGGGCATGTACAATGGTTGATAAGGTAGTTTTATCTTAAGTCTGCCAAGTATGCAAGTGGTAGTAGTTTCTTGGCATTATTAGTGGTTTCTTGGCATTATTAATGGTTTCTTGTAAGGAACAATGTACTACTAGTGACAAAAGGCGATTCTAGGTTGCGTTTTACTCCAACGAGTACTCCTAGTGGTCGCGGGAGTGTATACCTCGTTTTGTGGGTTTGATCCCGGCCGAACGCACGACGGCCTTTTTTTAAATAGTAACTTCGTTACGAGCCAATATTGTACACAAGTAGTTTGAGTTTTGAAGTCGAACGGACGTGTCGCACCACAATCTGGGTGCACTGGATAGCCCAGCAATGTGAACGGGTTTTCCTTCCCATCATCTCGTGGCTCGCGTGCTCGCCCTAGATGCACTTCGCTTGTAGCTTCCTCATCAACTAGTAGCATATTTAAACTAGTGCCTCCCAATTAAGCCCGAGGAGCCGGAAAAGCCTGGCGCGGCATTGGGAACTGTGCAAGTACTCTACTACTCTGTAGCTTGTGGCCTTGCACGCATGGACTTCACTCCATTATTGGCTCTATAAAAGAAATTCCCCTTGACGTGATTTTTTTGTTTTGAAACGGAGGCAAAAGCTTTGCCTCATCTCATTCATAAAGAAGGAACGATCGAGGAGCTACAGTTGGAAGGGACGTAGCCCTGCGGTTACTACGCTCTTATCTCCTCCTCACCACTTCCCCTCCCCCTGAAGAGAAGGCAGTTCGTCGCTGCTCCCATGGATTCACCAGGCGGTTCTCCTCCTCGTCGGGGCTGGGAGACCTTGGATGACGATCCTTTAGGAGAAATCGCACGCCGCTCCGACGTCCTCACCGCTGCAAGACTCGGTGCTTACTGCACCAACTTTTTCAAGATGGTGCTTAAACAGGCTTGGGAAAAGGCCATGCTCGTTGGTATTCCATGCATCCTCGAGGAGAAGGTTCTTATATGGGACAATCCTTCGAACAGTCCACCGCTCCCTGGCCATGGTTGCACGTTGACTCCGCTAGAGTTGCCGATGTTGAGAGGTAGTCGGATTTTGTCCGATGAGCAGATCAGTCATGGAGTTTGATCATGTAGTACTTAGTTATTCCATTTCCATCCCACAATTTCTCCGCAGCCCACCGTCTTATATATAGGTCTGGGTCGGTGCCAACGAATATTGGCTTGCATACCTCCAGTCGGATACCACCATCATTTTGCACAACATCCACAGTAGTGCGGCCGTTCCTGTAGACCCCTTCTCAACAATTGGGATCGGCCTTCCGGGCCGGCTGGGCTTGAATACGTATGATGATGCCTACATGAGATTGAAGAAGATAGCAATTGTGGACCCGTCGACAAAGCGACGCGGCTACGACGATTACTATCTCATCGCGGGGTTCGACATAAGGATTGCCATCAATGCAAGAGGAAGTAACGGCAGAGGCTGGCACATGTTGGCCGCGGAAGATTTGTACCCCTACACGTTCGAAGACACCATGCGCCATCTAGGCCGCATCTTCGGGGTGACAAGCCAGGGGACTTGTTTCATCTAGTTGCCATCCTACGGTATGGGAGGTTACAAATATTATGCACAAACCATCATTTGCATCCCTAACGGTACTCCATTATTTTGCAGGGACCAGTCATCCCCCGATCAAAATAAGATCGCCGATCCTGGATGTGCATTGCATCCGCGATTCGGTCTAACCTGGAACCTTGTAGATGACTTTGGCATATTGGGATCAACTATCTTAGCAATCGTTACCCATGGTACCACTGATGTGCAACATGGTCACACAATCTACCACGATCGGACCGTCACCATCTACCCAGGTATTTCATTTAGTATTATATTTTTTAGCCATCTCGCCTTCTCTTTCATTGTTCTACTACTTACTAGTACTAGTAAGAGTACTTTTTACCTTGGACGACGCGTATAGCTAACTAGGCCCTTGAAGACATGAAACCACTAGCTGCCACCATTTTTGTTTTTCCATGTCTTACTATCTCATCCATGTAGCCAGGAGTGGCTATATATAATAAGCCAGTTATTTTACTTCCTCTATACCGGAGTAGTACTATTTGTTGCACAGTATTAATGACCGTCATATTTGAGCACAACATTATTATTCATGGACCTTGACTGTGTACATCACCATGTGTCCAGATCTGAGATGTCGCGTGTACCAGATCAACAGCGCCGAGTTCGATCCCCGTGATGCTACGTGGGTGCCGAGGAGCACTCTTGGAGAGTACTCGCGTTTCATTAGGGACAGCTACCCCATTGTGAAGCGCATACCACCTTTTGTGCACGACACCGAAGGTCTGCCGTTCATGAAGCATGGTTGTGTCTTTAGTGTGCACCGCCGAATGAACGACATGCTGGGACACGCTATCCCTGATTTATGCCGCTTCAGCTTGGATGAGTCTCCATCGTGTGGAACCGAACTAGAAAGCTGCGACAATGATTCTTGTTGCCCACTGCTATGGATCGTGCCATCCATGAAGAACACCTGGGACTAGAACCTGGAGGAGGACATGTAGCACATCTATAACGTGTAAGTGGGGTATGGTAAATTGTGAATGGTAGCGCTGTGAATATATGTAGACTAGTCGTGCACAAATTTATAACATGAATTGGAGATGAACTTGTGTGGCATACTGGCATTTCTCCTTTAGAATTTATTACTACTAACCGTGTTATGTGTACGTGCAACTTGTGTCGTTATTGCACGGGCTCCAACACGCTCTTTGAGAAAAAAAGGTGGCACAACTTTGGATATAGGTGACGTGGCGGCATGATACAGTAGCATCATTCGCTACAGTTGTAATACTCCTACTAGGATGACAACTCCTATAAAACCTTGCCCTTGGCTCTTTGCCTCTTTGGGAGGTTCAACAGTTCGTACTCGTGTGAACCTTGCACTTGGCTGTTCGCCTCTTCGGAAGGTCCAACAATGATGATACTACAGTATAATATGCTTCTGGCAATTTGACACTGATTGAACCGCTGCACGTCCACCGTGAGGGCGAGGGTGAGCGAGAGGGAGAGGGAGAGGGCGCTATAGTCAAAACCCTCTCCTCGTCCTGCAAGCCACCGCGCGCGTGGGCGAGGGAGAGGCGTAGTAAGCAAGCTTCTCCTCGTTCGGTGAGTTGACGATACACATCAAAGTAGTACTAGTACTAGTCCTTTCCAGTTAATATGGCTTAATTTGAAACGAGAAAAATACACTGGCGGTTAACGTATGTAACAATACGCTCTTTACAGTCACTATATATAGTTTTACGGTGATTATACGATCACTATCTCATCATAGAGCACCTTATTGCACCCTACTGACCGGCCACATAGTCGACGTGGAACTTTGTTGACTGGTTAAATTGTCACTTGGTTTCTGGGTCCAACCTGTCAGTTGACAAAGCAAAGAAATCAGTTAAACAAAACTTTACGCAGGCGCGACACGAGTCCAACCCTTGCACGCGAACCACCCTAGCTGTGTATGTGAGTGCATGCACATGTACTCCCTCGGTCTTCCAACAAAGAGTGTACATCGGCTAAAAAACAAAGAGTGTACATCTACACTTCCAATGCATTTAGCCTTTAATCTAAAATCGATATTGACTGACTAATGAACCAACTTGTGCTCTAGCTATAAGCTACATGTCTATCCTTAGTTACAGCATGCAACAACCTTCATTTAATCTTCTTCTCTCAATGATCGCATGCACACATAAGTCTGCTACTTTTGGGCGTTAATTATGCCCTGGTCAATGTGTAAATCTCTAAGTGTACAGTCTTTCACAGACGTAGGGAGTAGGTTGAGCACTTGATCATGAGCGTGTGTGTTGCATCATGTGTTGTGTGCCGCATGGGTGCGTGAGACTACCCACAGTGGGAGTAACATAGGTAGTAACATCACACATATCTAGATAAAATAGATGATGTTGCAAGCAATAAATGAAGAAATGGAGGAAAGTGGTAACATAGCTAGTTACTAGTAGTATGAGTAACATCACACATATCTAGATAAAATGAGTCTATAGCCTAATAAATGAAGTGTTGCATGTTACCACACATATGTTACTACCCACTATAGAGGTAGTAACATAGACTAGTAACATGTGCTTGTTACTAGTCTATGTTACTACCCATTGTGGCTAGTCTGAGTGTTGCGTGTGTCCATGTGTACGTGTGAGTGTTGCATGTTGCATGCATGCATGCATGAGGCTTTTACTCCCTCCCATTGACATATTCATATTTCAAGCTTCCTCTACTCCCTCCATATGGTGATACTCCTCTGTTCCCAAATACGGAGTAAAAGCCTCCCTCTGTTCCGAAATACGGAGTATTTGTCTTTCTAGAGATTTCAACAAGTGACTACGTACGGAGCAAAATGAGTGAATCTAAACTCTAAAATATGTCTACATACATCCATATGTTGTATTCCATTTCAATGTCTAAAAAGTCAATATTTAGGAACGAAGGGACTAGCAAATAAACATTAAGTTCTCTTGTTTTTCCCTCCTTGGTCACAGTGCACAACCAAAGATGACTTATTCACGTGGATGGAGGGAGTAGATGGTCAAAGTTTGACACAAAATTAATGCATTGGTAAACATAATTTTTTGAGGAAAATGAGTGCATTAATTGAGTGTTTTTGCAAACTACAAAAATTATTCCACCACTCATCATCTACCTTGGTTGATGAGATTTTTGAATTGAGCCCTATAAACCGGAAAGGAGGTAGTACTAGTACTCCTACATTATTGGCGACAGGTGCCTTGGCCAATGTTTTATCTTATTGGACATGATGAGGCTACTTCCAATGCATCAGTGCTTACATGGGGTGCTAAGCACATTAAAAAGTTTAGCAACTAAAGCTCCCAATGCATAGGTGCTTAACTTGTTGGTGCTAAGCATCCTTTATTTAATGATTTTTTAACTAAAGTTGTTCATGCATTGGTGGGATTCTTCCATTTAAGTCTTTTGTCTAGATTCTCATGCTTAGTACTGGGGTCACCACACTTATCTCTCTCCTCTTAATTACCTTGCCACATCAGAATTTTTTTCCTACATTGCAGCCTTAGCACCCGTACAAGGCGGAGCATTGGGAGGGGCCTGAGAGTACATGCATAGGGATATTGTAGACATGAAGTCTTCGCGATCAATTGTTCCCCATCTCGGTCAGAGAGAACTATTCAATTTGTCTTCACAATGAAGTGACAATACACGCTGCAGTAGATGGGACACTTAATTAATAAGCTGAACCAGCATGTTGGTGTTACTAAATCAACCTTACCCAGTACTTCCATCATGTTTGCCGGTGGCGCACGCTTCCGCAAATACGACTACGCACCTCTCTCCTCCATTAGCTTACATATGGCCCCTCTTGAGGTAGACCCACATGTCATCGGCGTAACTATTTACACTCCGAAGGACGGTATATCCTGGTAGTAGTAGTAGTAGTAGAATTGAGATTTAATGCACTTTCTTCCCCGTCTTTCACACTTCTTCCTGCTCTCTTCTTCTTCCTCCTCTCTTCCCTATCGTCGGCCGCACACCAATTCCCCCCGCTCACTGCTCGCCCGCCCACGCCATCTTCCTTGGTAGCTCGTGCGTACCATATCCCCCTGCTCACTGCTCGGCCACACACACCATCTTCTTCGCTCGCCCGCCCGAATCCACTTCCATGCTAGCTCGCAGGCACCGAAAACCCCATTCACTCAGCGCCCTAAAAAACCCTACGACAAAACCGACTGACACGCAGAGCCGCGATTGGAATTCCCTCCCCGATGTTCTCTTGGAGCAGATCTGTAATCGTATGGACATGCTCAGCACCATCCGTCTGGCCGCATGCTCAGTGTCTTTGTACTATCTACTCATCTGCAACCAGCGGCTCTTTTCAAGACACCCTGCTTGCTGATGCCCGATCCTCGCAGGTGGCCCAGACACCGACTTGATGATCCTACAGAGGTTGTCGTGGTGCCCCTCGACATGCTACCACTACCCATCCACCTGTCCTTCATGCGCGACCACTAGTGGACGGGCATGAAGGCCAACTGGATTGTCCTCATCCACCAATCCGGTAGTCCGTGGCATCTTGTCTATATCTACACCCAGCGAGAGATCACCCTTCCATCGTTGGATAATGCAGCCATCGAGCCTCACGGCCCGCCGGACACTCCTGTCTACTACGCACGAGACGTGTCGAGCTTCTGGCTCGACCGCTGTTTGCTGAAGGTTGTAATCTGCGAAGCACCCACACCATCAGAAGAATACATGGATTACAAGCTCATTGTCGTGTTCAACATGGGATTAGTCTATCTGGAATCTGGTCGCCATACATGGTTATGGCTCATCATCAATCCTCTTCAGCTAACATTTCTGTCTGATGCTATAGTGCATGATGGCATCGTTTACGCGGTTGACGCACAGATTGGCTACCTATACTGGTGGAATCTATCATCGTGTAATTGTTCTATCTCATCTCATATTTACCTTATGAATACGACTGCCTGTTCATTGTTACAAATTTAGAACATATAGTATGTCTATAACCACATCATTGCTATATGCTCGTCTCATTTCCTTGATTTTATGACCACACATGTTATTGTTAGAGTTGATATGAGAACAATTGGCATCTAATGATTTTTAGAATAGGTATTATGAGTATAACCTCATGATTGCTATATGTTATTCTCGTTTCCAGGATTTTTGTAACAACGCATGTTATTGCTTAGAGTTGATATGATAACTGTAGTAAGTGCTATGGTAGAATATGAGTAGGCCCTGTCATATCTGTTTTCCTCTCATTGTTACATGATGTTTGCACCATGATATATTGCTAGAATATGAAAGCCATTGACTTATTTTTTTAACTTGGGGTATGATTATGACCACAACATTGCAATTCTCTGTCTATGATTTGTGTCATTATTATAATAATCTTAATTTCATACATACTCTGAACATGATTGTTTAGTTTTGTCCTTTTGGTCTCCAATTTGAATTGTTACAGTACACGCAAATGCGCTGGCCTTCATGATTCCAGGCCTTGGAATCATACCAGCTGATGGGTGGTGGTTTATCGCTCATTCAGCTGACGGCGATCATTTGATGCTCATTTGCATGTACCAAATTGACCAAACCATTTCATCAAACCACATGCAGTACAATGCATGGGGCGTTCATGACATTGATGGCTATGGCTGCTTCGTGTTTGAGAAAGATCCCAGCTCCGTTGGGCCAGGCGTATTCAACTGGAGGTGGGTTTATGGCCTCGGCAACCACTCCATGTTCCTCGGGCTTAATTAAACGATCATCCAACCAATCATCGATCATATCACCGACGATGATTATCGTGCTATGCAACTTCCATTCGCCAGGGGGAACTGTGTATACACATCATACCATGGGTTTCATGAATCACCATATCCAGAGATTCGTCGACACAACTTGGTGCCAGATAATCTTTAGTGTGTGAAAGGCATCAAGCTTCCATGCGATGGATGTCTTTTGCAAACCCGACATGCGGCAATGTGGTTCATGCCAATAGCAAATATGCACTACTTGATTCGTACTGATATCTAGACTGAGCCATGTATCATGCTGCTGTAGCATGACCCTCTTTTGTTGGATA
The DNA here is from genome assembly GCA_032464435.1 of Aegilops umbellulata. Classification (NCBI taxonomy): domain Eukaryota; kingdom Viridiplantae; phylum Streptophyta; class Magnoliopsida; order Poales; family Poaceae; genus Aegilops; species Aegilops umbellulata. The sequence goes on from CP136057.1 coordinate 307,835,500, forward strand.
TTATGTACTATTGTTAGTTTCACACATCCCACATGCCCCGACCACCAGCACGACACCTTCCACCCAAATCACCGACCCCTCCACCAAATAGGCACCGCCCTAAGCCATGGTGCACGCAGTATAGCCAGGATCTCAAGGAGCATTTGGCAGCGGAGAAGCAAATCGCGGCCGCATGCGCGGATGAGGTCGGGATGGCTGCCATTCGTGCCGACCCCCAAATCTTGGAGGAGCACCTTGCTATCGAGGCACCGCCGACGCCGCGACGCGGTTGGCTGCTTTAGACGAAAGTTCATGGCGTTTTCTCGAGGCCACGGTCGGAGCCTTCGACGAAGACTACGAGGTGTTTTCTCAGTATGCACATGCTTACCTCATCTCGAGAGCCAGTAGGTTGGTGCCCGGAGCGTCTCAGGCAACTCACCACTACGACGAGGGCACCCATGATGCGGAGGCCTTGCCCTCTTCCATGTCCAAGGAGCCAATGAGGAGTAGCTTGTCTTATTAGCTCACTATAAGGAGCCATGTTCAGCTTGCTAGCTACTGCCTTCCTTAAAAAATTCTAGTGAATTGTGCTATCTACTTTTACCATGCAATCTTCTGCTATAGTGTATATGTTCTATATGTCGTGCAATGTGGTGTTCAGTTAAATGTTTGGTTCAATTCTACAAATGTGATGTTCAATTCTTCAGGGTGCTATTTTCCATGTTGTCAAGCATGCTTGGTTTGGTTAATTGTCTGATCTTCTCTTAGGAGTATGTTATATTGTGCAATGTGATGCTCAGTTAACGTTTGGTTCATTTGTTTTGGTGTTTAGTTAACTGTTTGGTTCAATTCTATAATGCTATGTTCAATTGTTGTGGGTGCATTCTGTTATTGTATACCATGTGAGAAATAAATCCAATTTGGCTGTACTAAATACATGCAAAATAAATAAAATTGCTATATTTCCAAGTTGTTAAGCACGCTTGGTTTGGTTAACTGTCTGGTCTTCTATAAGGAGTATGTTATATTGTGCAATGTGGTGCTCAGTTGACGGTTGGTTCATTTGTTGTGGTGTTTAGTAAACTACTTGGTTCAATTCTGCAACGCGATGTTCAATTGTTGTGGCTGCATTCTGTTATCGTATACCATGTGAGAAATAAATCCAATTTGGTTGTACTAAATACATGAGAAACAAATACAATCGCTATATTTCCAAGTTGTTTAGCATGCTTGGTTTGGTTAACTGTCTGATCTTCTATTAGGAGTATGTTATATTGTGCAATGTGGTGCTCAGTTAACGATTGGTTCATTTTTTGTGGTGTTAAGTTAACTGCTTGGTTCAATTCTGCAATGCGATGTTCAATTGTTGCGGCTGCATTCTGTTATTGTATACCATGTGAGAAATAAATCGAATTTGGCTGTACTAAATACATGAGAAACAAATACAATTGCTATATTTCCAAGTTGTTAAGCATGCTTGGTTTGGTTAACTGTCTAATCTTCTATTAGGAGTATGTTATATTGTGCAATGTGGTGCTCAGTTAACGTTTGGTTCATTTGTTGTGGTGTTTAGTTAACTACTTGGTTCAATTCTGCAATGCAATGTTCAATTGTTGTGGCTACATTCTGTTATTACCATGTGAGAAATAAATGGAATTTCGCTATACAAAATACCTGAGAAACAAATACAATTGCTATATTTCCAAGTTGTTAAGCATGCTTGGTTTGGTTAACTGTCTGATCTTCTATTAGGAGTATGTTATATTGTGCAATGTGGTGCTCAGTTAACGTTTGGTTCATTTGTTGTGCTGTTTAGTTAACTGCTTGGTTCAATTCTGCAATGTGATGGTCAATTGTTGTGGGTGCATTCTGTTATTGTATACCATGTGAGAAATAAATCGAATTTGGCTGTACTAAATACATGAGAAACAAATACAATTGCTATATTTCCAAGTTGTTAAGCATGCTTGGTTTGGTTAACTCTCTGATCTTCTATTAGGAGTATTTTATATTGTGGAATGTGGTGCTCATTTAATGTTTGGTTCATTTGCTGTGGTGTTTAGTTAACTACTTGGTTCAATTCTGCAATGCGATGTTCAATTGTTGTGGGTGCATTCTGTTATTGTATACCATGTGAGGAATAAATTGAAGTTGGGTGCACTTAATACATGAGAAACATATACAAGTGCTATATTTCCTAGTTCTTAATCATGCTTGGTTTGGATAAATGGGTTTTCCATGTGGCTTGAATTAATCTGAAGAATCTGCAATGTGCTTATTTTTCATCAACATATTTTACTAATGGCATGCGGACCCTTAGTTAACCTGATGACTAACTACCTTATATGTGTTCAGGGAAACAATGGGAAGCACTAAGGTTTAGAAGATGGTACTAACTATTATACCTTGACTTTTTATTCATTTGCCCCATTTCCAATATATAGAAGGTATTTATGCACATCCTTTTTTTCAGGCCTTTCCAAAGCACTTTACTAATGATTACCTCTCAAACCACCTCTATGGTCAGGAGGCGAGGAAAGATTTCATACAACACCCATGGTTCAATATAGAAGTGTTCCTGAAGAGGACGAAGGATGGACTGTCAATCATCCACAGGCACTGGTCTAAAGTTGCAAAGACCTTCAACAGGAATGAAGGCTCAATATTCGCCTTCCGCTTCAGTAGTTTTCCAGATGAGATGCATCTGTCTATGTACCGTCTATGATGCTAATTTCGAAAGGTTCTAGATGTTGCATGTGAAATTTGGTGCTGGTGTAGTTGTGTAATGGGGTAGCTGACTGCTGAAGCTACATCATGTTGTACTCGGATGTATTTCAATTATGAAATCATGCTTCCTTAATATGGAAATGAAATATATTATGTGCTTAATATGAATGTCAATTAGATTAATAAATGGATTATTAATAATAGGTCAATTAGGCTGCTAATTGGGTTTTCGTATTGCAAAGGTTACCGAGAAAACACCATGGGCGATGACCTCAGGCAAGGCACACAGTTTCTAGGAATAAACCATGTTGGATCAACGAAAAATCACACACGCCATTCTCTTGAAAACTGTTTGCATTACGCCACCTTGCGCAAACGTTTTCTTTGGAGTGACTGTGTGGGATGTATATACGAACAGAAATGTTCAGCGGGGACTGACTGTGTGGGATGTACTTACGACCGGAAATGATTTCGCATGTATAATTGTATTTTTTAGCACTACTGTAAGTATAACCGTATTTAGTTGCTTGTCGGTCGCACACAACCTCATTTTGCCGAGCGTGTGTGCCAGGAGGGCATATCCCCGACGGTTTCTAGGTCGTGTGGGAAGGACCGCCTATCGCAGTCACTCACTAGGTGATGGTTCTGAACGCCATCGTGGAAAGGGGTTAATAACCGTTTGTATAGCACCTCACTATACTAGTGGCTACAGTTGCCCATTCCATTCCATGATAGAGATTATCCAATTATTCAATATGCAGATGATACTCTTATTATAGTCCCTCCTGATGAGAAACATTTATTGGCTTTGAAAAGAATGCTATTGGTTTTTCCTCACTCTACTGGTTGTGATATGACCTATCACAAATCTTTAATGGTGCCCATTAGTGTCACCCAGGAGAAAATTGCTAGATTGGCCTCCATTTGTGGGTGTCAGGTGGGCAAAATGCCATTCACTTACCTAGGTCTTCCAATTGGCACTACTAGGCCTAGGATTATTTCCCTCATGCCTTTGGTGGATTGTCTAGAAAGAAGAATGACTGCCATGTCGGATTCAGGGCTCCGCAGACACAAGAAAGGCTCGAACTCTAGGGCGTGTGCGAAGAACTCAACCTCTCCAGCTAGCCAGTTCGTCTCCCCCACAGCCTAGCTCGATGAACAAGAAGGGAAAGGGGCACATCAGTTTACTCAGGTTCGGGCCACCTTGCGGTGTAAGACCCTACTCCTGCTTTATCGTAGATTTTCCTCGCGAGGGGCTGAGGATGAACTATTATAGAGGAAGAACAACCTCAGGAGGTCTGTTCTTGTGTGGGTGTGATCTGAGGATTCGATCCCCTCCTATGGTGGTGGCTAAGCTATATTTATAGTGGCCTTGGTCCTCTTCCTCCAAAACAAAGGTGGGAAGGGATTCCACAATGGCCAATTTTGAAGGAGGACAAGTAGTACATCTTATCCTGATGAAAGGTGGTCTTTGCTAGCAAAGCTTCTGGTAGTGACGCTGTGGTGGGCTCGGTGATGACATCCCTCCTGGCGGTCTTGGTGTTGTTGCACGACAATGGAAACCTTTGGCTGATTCCTCGGAATCCCGCGCCTGCGCTTGCCTCCTTAGCACCAAAGAGGAAACATGCTGCTCTGCGCCCGCCGGCACCCACCTGGCCTTGGTCTACATGGCTTGCATCACCTCAACCTCATGAGCGGGCGCCTACATAGGTATCTCCGCTCCTCGGGAGCCAACCTGGGGAGGCTGCTCCCTTCGGAGGTCTTGGCATCGTCCGCCTCTCGAGGCTTGGCCCCTCGCGAGGGTCTTGTCTTGCTGGTGCTGAAGATGGGCCGTACCAGTCCATCGATGGAGCCATGCCATGGGCCGCAGACAGGCATGTCTGGGTACCCTGGTCCCCAGAACGCCGACAGTAGCCCCCGAGCCCAAAGCGCTCAGACTTGGCTTAGAGGAAAAGCTAAAGGGCAAGGGCGAAGCGCTGCGGGCCCCAATCGCCTGCGGACCAAGCCGACGAGTGGAGCTTGATGGGCCATGGGCGTCTCCACTTCCCCATGATGCCTTGACAGCCGCTTGACTTGACAACTGCCTGATGCATGTAGAAAAACCATCATTTCTTGGAATCGCGAGGGGGCAGCGACTGGCGTCCCGTGGCTATAAATGCGAGAGGGAGTGGAGCCTCATGCTCATTTTCATATTCTCGCCACTTGCTCCTCTTTCTTCCCCTTTGTCGCATCGTCTTTTGTAACACCCACGATGCGGCTATATCTCCCACATGTCGGGGCACGACTTAGAGGCATAGCCGCATGGTGGTTTAGTCGCAAGAGGGGTAATCTTCACACAATCTCATGTACTGAATAAGAAAGGGATAAAGAGTTGGCTTACAATCGCCACTTCACACAATGAACATATAATTGATACATCATTTAGAGTACACACATAGTCTGACTAGGACAAATCCAAATGAAAAGAAGATAACCCCAAATGCTAGATCCCCAATCGTCCCAACTGGGATCCACTACTGATCATCAGGAAATGAAACATAGTAACGACCAAGGTCCTCGTCGAAGTCCCACTTGAGCTCAGTTGCATCACCAACACTGGTATCATCGGCACCTGTAACTGTTTTGGTAGTAACTGTGAGCCACGAGGACTCAGCAATCTCAAAACCCGCAAGATCAAGACTATTTAAGCTTATAGGTAGGATGGGGTAATGAGGTGGAGTTGCAGCAAGCACTAAGCAAATATGGTGGCTAACATACGCAAATAAGAGCGAGTAGAGAAGCAACGCAATGGTCGAAAAGCTAGAAGTGATCAAGAAGTGATCCTGAAACTACTTACGTTCATACATAACCCAAGCCGTGTTCACTTCCCGGACTCCGCCGAAAAGAGACCTTCACAGCTACACACGCGGTTGATGCATTTTAATTAAGTCAAGTGTCATGTTCTCTACAGCCGGACATTAACAAATTCCCATCTACCACATAACCGTGGGCACGGCTTTCGAAAGTTTATATCCTGCAGGGGTGTCCCAACTTATCCCATCACAAGCTCTTACGGTTAAGAAGGATATTCCTTCTCCCGTAAAGACCATATCAGACTCGGAATCCCGGTTACAAGACTTTTCAACAATGGTAAAACAAGACCAGCAAGACCACCCGAATGTGCCGACAAATCCCGATAGGAGCTGGACATATCTCGTTCTCAGGGCACACTGGATGGGCCAGACGTCGGGTTGGCATAGACCCTGGTTGCCCAGGGGGCGCAGGACATCGTCCAGGTTGGACTAACACTCGGAGGAGCACTGGCCCGGGGGTTTAAAATAAAGATGACCCTTGAGTTTGCAGAACCCAAGGGAAAAAGTCTTAGGTGGCAAATGTTAAAACCAAGGTTGGGCCTTGCTGGAGGAGTTTTATTCAAGGCGAACTGTCAAGGGGGTCCCATAACCCCAACCGCGTTAGGAACTCAAAATCAAGGAACATAACACTGGTATGACGGAAACTAGGGCGGCAAGAGTGGAACAAAGCACCAGGCATAAGGCCGAGCCTTCCACCCTTTACCTAGTATATAGATGCATTCATTAAAATAAGAGATATTGTGATATCCCAAAATTATCATGTTCCAACATGGAGCAAACTTCAACTTCACATGCAACTAACAACGCTATAAGAGGGGCTGAGCAAAGCGGTAGCTTAGCCAAAAAACGGTTTGCTAGGAAGGATGGTTAGAGGCTTGACATGGCAATATGGGAGGCATGATAAACAGGTGGTAGGTAGCGCAACATAGGGATAGAGCAAACAACTAGCAAGCAAAGATAGAAGTGATATCGAGGGTAATGGTCATATTGCCTGAAATCCCACAAGGGAAAAGACCGAATCGTGAAGAAGACAAACGAACGTAGTCGAACGAATCCTCAGAACTTTGGAACGAAACAGAAGCTAACGAGGGAAGCACACCGGAAAGAAGCAAATCAAATGGTAAACACACAAGCATAAACATGGCATGATGCACAACCAAGGATGATGCATGTCCGGTTTAAATATGCTTGGCACGGCAAAGTGCACAAACAAAACTACGAGTTAAGTGGAGCTCAACATGTAACAAGATGCATGTTGACGAAACACCACATTCAAATATTTAGTTCACTCTCGTTTATGAACAAGACAAGATTAAATGTTGGTTAACATGGCAAGAGGTGAAGCATAACAAAACTACCTATCTAGGCAAGTTCAAATGAGGCCGGAACAACAAACAACAATTCCAGAAAATCCCCATATGCATATTATTAATTTGGTACTGTTCTGCCCTAAACCATATTTAAGAGTTGTTAAACATGCAAGATGAGTGCACCATGTTAAACTAGGCATTTTCTACCCCATTTGCATATAAAGTTTTTTTAATTCGCAGCTACGGTTGATTAGTTATGAAATAAATCATTTTAGCATGGCATTTATGCAAAATTAAACAAACAACAAGTTTAAACGTTTTTAACATGGATGAAAGTAGCAGATTATGAAACTAGATGAAAAACTAAGCAATTTTCATATGTAAATTATTTACATATGATGCATGATTAATTAGTTATTATATGCATGAACACTAGGGGTTTTTCTGTAAAACTGTACTCTCTGGATAAATAGCTAAATCACAGAATGGGAAAAAACATGACATGGGCCGAGTATGGCTGGGCCAACAGGAGCAGGGGCGTTGGAGGCTCACCATGGGCCATCAGGCCGGCTAGGGATGGCGGCTGTGCTGGGCCTTGGCGCAAGAAGTGGCCCAGGGCGCGGGAAGGCACGCGCGGCTGCGGTCAACGACGATGAGCGGCGCTCCTGCTGCTCGACAGGAAGCAGAGCAACGACGGTGGCTTGGCGCAACTGCAGACGGTGCCGGGGACAGGGAAACGAGCGGAGGTGGCCGGAGGAGCGGGAAACGACGAAGATGGCCGGGGCTCAACAGATCTGGCCGGAGATTGGACTTGGCGGGCGGAGCAGGACTTGAGGAGCTTGCCACGGGATTCGAAGGAGAGGAGGAACGAACAGGCGGTGGCGCAAATGGAAGTAGTTCCGAGGCAGGCGGTCAACGCGGCTAGGACGAGCGGGCGCTTGCTGGATGCGTCGTCCTCCTCGCGCAGCAGAAGCAGGGGAGGCCGTCAGGGTCCTCGACGGCGCCGTGGGGACTGGACGGTGAGGTAGGAGACGGTAGCTTGGCGCGTCCCGACGAAGGGCATGTCACACCCTGATTTTCATGCCACAACACTTAAGCTAATAAATCATGATAAAATGTGGTATGACAAAAACTTTGGAGTGTTTTGGACCTTGCCTTGATTGGATTTTGTATGTTGTTTGCAAGTGCTCTAAAAATCAAATAAATCTTCCAACTCCTATACTTCATCTCCTTGCTCCAAACTCTTGAACCAATGATCATGCCATGTGTATAGGACATAAAAATAATTTCTTACAAAAATAATTTGGCCAAATAGTATTTTCAAAAATTAGTTTTCCAAAACCCCCTGAATTGAGGTTTGTACTGCAAGTACTTAATTCAGGGCAGTAAAAATCTTTCCAAAAATATGTTTGACTCCTATTAGATATAGGATACCCATAAACCACAAAAATATAATTTTAAAAGTTATTTTCCTATTTTATTTAAAGGCTTTTTCTTAAGGCCAAAAATTGTCTTTAATAGGTTAAAATTATTTTAAAGCTTTAAAAATATTTGAGAAAAATTAGGGAGACTCAATGGACATGTATTTTCCATATATATCAGTTTCAACATATGGTCATGATCAAAATATTGGACAAAACCCTCCAGAACCATTTCAGCTCATTTCAAATATTTGAAATATTTCTATAAGAAATATTTTCAAATAAATCCAGGAAAATTCTAGCAAGTCACATATGAATAATGTGATGATCTTGCAAAGTTTCATATCAATAAAAACAATTTTGGTTCACAAAAGTGCCCCAAAACCCTCTCTGTCCAGATCCAAGTTTGAACTACTCTACATTGCCAACTGTGTCCTTTTGATCTTAATTTTTGTGTACATGTTCAAATCCTCAAATGATGACACTACACCAAGTGGTGCATCAAGGAGAATAGATGACTAAATCTTGGTAAAGCCATTTCTGCTGATTTCTAGGGTTTACCAAAGTTACATTGGCTACTTTGCCCAAATGAGCTCAAACTTGGTGGAACACCCTACTTCTATGTGCCATTTCATCCTGTTAAGTTTCATGTCAAGTGAAATTAAAATTCTTGCCCAAACCTACATCAAACACCTTCTGGCAGAATTTCAAAATGCAAGTTTCAGCCCCTTCCACTAATCTCCTTGAGCCACAATCTTTACCACAACCCCTCCTAGTCCCCCTCTACCTCTGGTGTGCTTCCCTGCCCGAGAGGCAATGATGAAGGGGGGCAGGGATCGACTTTTCTTCTCTGGACAACCACTGTTCACCTCTCTCTCCACCTCCCGTCTCACCTAGTGGCTCTCTGGGGCATCCAATGCCACTCCTACCTTGTTTCCTCTCCCCCAAAACCCCCAGACACTAGAAGACATGCCCATGGCACTATTAAAATGCCATGGCATGCCATGGACGCGCTATGGAGCACGCTATAGTGCACTTCCGCGCTGTAGCTTGCCCATTCCGAGGCACTCAACGACCATGGGCGCCGGGTCCGTGTCTCCCGAGGTCGCCTCGACGTCCATGACACGCTTGCTAGTCGGCCCCCTCCTTCCCCTCTCTCCTTCTCACCCTGTTGAGCTCGCCCGACGGCGCCCAGCTTGGCCAGTGGGCGCACGAGCTCGGGGCCCTCCTGGAGCTCACCCTGCTCCCTCTCTCCTCTCCTCTCGGCCTGGACCACGCCCACGAGCACCCCAGGCACGCACCAGAGCGCCCTTTTGGCCTTTTGCAACGCCCCATGTCGTGGCCGTGCGCCCCGCCTACAGCACCTCCCGGTCGCGCCTGTATAAGGCCACCCCCGAGCCTTCTCTTGTCTCCAACTGCTCTCTCTCTCCCTCTCGCGCATCCTCTGACCGACCCACTGCTCTTCCCATGCTCTCCTTGCACCTCCATAGCCGGAGCAGTGCCGCCGGCCGCCGCTTAAATTCGTGGGCCTCGACCCCTCTCTCTTCCCAATGAACGCTCCCGCACCCTCTCATCACCACCGCCAACTCACCCCGTGCTCCATCCCCTCCTCCTCGTGCCTTCCTCGCCGTGCCGAACCCCGCCATCGCCTATTCCCGCCGCGGCCGAGGCCTCGCTCGCTCTGGTGCACCCCAACGGAAACTGGGTCCCCAGGTGGACCGGCCCATCCTCCCGAGCTCGCCGGAGTCCGGGCGGTCGCCGGAGGTGGCCGGAGCCACCGGAACAGGCGCCGGCAAGCACTCGGCCCCGCCTCCTCTGCCTCCTCTGTCGCGGGCGGGAGGAGGGCGAAGACCCTGCGGGTGGACCCCACAGGTCAGTAACCCGCCAGCGGGCCCTCCCGTTTAAGTGGAAGCGTACCAGCCTCGCCACCGCTTCCACGCGGCGAAGACGCCCTGGCGCGAGTACGCCTCCGACGTGGCCCCTGCGCGCGTGCCGCCGAGCCAATGGGCCGCCCAGTGGCGCCCTGCCACTAAACCTCACCCAGTGCACGCTGCCGCCGCCCAGATCTGGCCCATTTCTGTAAATCCTTTTTCCGTTTCTTTTTCGGTAAACTTTTAAAATCCACAAATAATTCAAATAATATCCAAATTTGATGATTCAAATTTCTAGTGACTCTAGAAATCATTATGTACCTCATAGAGGAGCCTGCACATTTTTTAGAGAACTTTCCTGCACATTTATTTAGTAAATCCCAATTTTCTTAATTCTATGATAAACTTTAGAAAATCACAGATAGCCCATTTTTGATCCAAATGCCATGATTCCAATTTCTTTATGATTCTAAGTTCATAACTTAGGGCATGAACATTTTTATTAATACTTTCTGTGCCACACAATATAATGAGCCATTTCTTCATATTTGTCAACTTTGCAAATTCATAGGAAACTCATTTGAACTCCAAATCCAATGAAACCAACTCCTAGATGCTTCTAAAATCATGCCTTGTTAAATGGGTATCTTTGATCATTTTTCAAAATAATATTTCTGTACACCTCTTGCAAATTCATAAACCCCTTGATTCTAACATATTGAAATGTTCAGAAATAACCATTGATCCAATTCCAATGAAACCACTCTGGTTATTTTTCATATAACCAGGGGAGTCCTAGAAAAGTCAACTTCATATTTTTAGAGCACTTTTATTTTCTGCCTTGTTGTGTTGCTTATTAGGGTTGCTTTCGATGATAGTTGACGAAGTAGACGAAATGCTAGGAGTTGGACCAGAGATATTTGAAGACCTCGAAGACTTTGTTAAAACAGGCAAGCAGCCCTTTGACCATGTCTATGAAACCCTTTTTATGCATGACATATAGCACCATATTGTTGTTGCAACGGAATCATGATGAGGTGGAACCACTTTGATGGTTTGCCTCCGTTACTTCCTCATTGATACTTGCAATGTGCATGACCCTAACTCCTTATGAGGGTTATGCTAGTGGGAGTAGATAGGAGGCTAAAGTAGTTGCTACGCAAAAAGGGACGGGAATATGCATGGTGATGGAGACAAAGTATTTTCAAAGGACTTTTCGAAAACCCCGTCGGGTGCCACTTATGCCCGAGGGAGATAATGAGATGGGTAACCGCTTGATGATGAAGTGGTGTACCAAGGCAAGTGTGTGTGTTGCTTTCAAAAACGGATTGGTTTAAGTTGCGACCGTTATTCCAACCTTACATGCGCAACCACTCTACCCTTATATGGGAAAGGGAATTATTGATTACCTAGGACGATACTAGCTTGGAGCCCGCATTACTAGTGAAGGGAGAGAGTTGGTGCTCTCTCTTAGGACGGGGTCGTTCCAGGTAGGGCGGCCAAGAACATTTTTATGGGGCACCAGACACACCGTTGGTACCCCGTGCCAGTGGTATGGGATGAATATGGGAGCAAGGCTCCACAATTTTAAGTTGTGAAATGTTGGGCACGGGGGTTACTACCAATCGAGTGGACTCCATGTTAGTGTCATCTAGGGAAAGATAGTGATCGGGTGCTTAACCCGGGTACTTGAGGTACCGCGGGTCGTGGATGACACGGAAGTTCCCCGGATCTTGTGGGTAAAGAGTGCAACCTCTGCAGAGTGTAAAACTATTCGAATAGTCATGTCCACGGTCAGGGACAGTTGGGTAACCGCTCTTGGGATACGTACACATGTTTACAAACCAGTGTATGTGTTTGGATAAGTGGGAAGAACTACTTGGGTCAAGTCAAAGGACTTGACATGATTGAGTTGGGTTGATGCCCACTCTACTTATGTTGATATATGTAACCTGTCCTCCTGGTTACTTCAATTCTCCTGATGCACGTCTTACAAGTTGTTGAACATGTAATTGCACTCAAAACTAGCTTTCTGCAAAAATTTACCTATATCATGCATTATTGTATCTTGAACCAAAACATGGGTTGCTTGCGAGTACATTCAAAGTACTCATTGGCTTGCCACTGGTTATTTTATTGGCCAGGCATGAAAGAACAGGATATGATGAAGAATACTTTGGTGATGAACATGTGAGTTAGGACGCTTCCCAGTCAGAATGCCTGTAGGGTTAAGGAAGATGGCACGGGTCCAAGTTATTGACGAAGATTTCCGCTGCAATGTTATACTCAAGACTTCACCATAATGGTCCTACTTGTGTAATACGGTATGTATGGATGTAAGACTCTTGTTATTCAGCTGTTGTGTGTTCAGTGAGCATTGATCTCTGGGATCACTGTACATGTGCATTCGGTGATCACGACTTATGAGTCGGGGTCCCCACATAGCTGGTATCAAAGCCATCCTGACTATAGGAAGCCTTAGTTAGCATGGTCGTTAGTTAGGGATAAAACTATTTCCAAAACTATTACCAGTTTTCAAAACTATCTATACTTCTCTTCTCTTCTCAGTTTTACAAAAACTAAGGTATACTTTCCTTATTGATCTCTTCCCCTACAAAACTTATGGTCGCTAGAACCCTTATGCCCATGACCTATGGATTGCTTGTAATCCTCGTGGATAATCTAGAAGGAAGATGCCTTGTCAGACATTCACCCACGTCTTCTGAAGACAAGATTGGCGACACCTTGACAAGACGATACCAACAAAAGATACATCCTCATGGAATGAGGACATGAATACCCAGAAGATGGTGATACCCTTGACACTGCCCCAAGATGATGCGACCTTGGCCTACAAGGATCAGGGCATAAGCTATGCGAGGTCATGATATACATCGTTGATAGAGCAACCATGTCCTTACTGTTGTTGTATCGGCAACCACCAGTGGATGAGAACCTCGCCATTTGGTCCGCCTCACTATAGTGAGCAGGAAAACGGTTCTCTTCATCCCCCGCTCTTGGTGTCGATGTTGTCATCAACGTAACTGACATGTTGGACCTATACTACGCCTTGTGAATGTCATTGCATAAAGGATTGCCTACCTGGTACCCTCGATGCCTTAGAAGGCAAAAGGGATCGTCATAAATAAAAAGACAAGAGGACACCAAGTCAACGTCAGCTACGAGGAGCCACCTTCACCCCATCAATTCAACAGGCGAGAAGTTGTTGAAGACTCTTCCGGCTCAACCCAGATCGTTTCATCGAACAACTACAAGAGATGTAGCAACACCTGAGGAAAACTCAGAAGACTGCACGAGGCACAAGGCACGACTACTGAGTCCGAGAACCCCTAGGGTAGGATGAGTTGTGTACCCCCTATGCGCACTTGAGTCCGTATGATGGTTCAAATAGTACCATGAGTGTGTGTTGCTTTTTTTATTTGTTTGTGTTTTAAGATAGGTCACAACTTTTGCCCTAGGCAACAAGTACGCGACAATACACCTTCCTTACCTTGTTTCTTTTGTTTGGCCCTTTTGGCACTTGTTTGTTTGCACTTGCACTATAGAACACCCTTTAGGCATCCCACCTCGTCTATGCTAGCTTTCCCTCTCATCTCTCTCCTCAACTGAAGACCGGCAACACCAAGGATTCTGCCTCAGCAACCAACTAGCAATGAAGACTTCTGCTACAATCCCCACGACCAAGTGCAACCCCGTAGAATTATGTTTAACCCTCTAGATTAGAAACCCATCCCTAGACCCTTCGAGACTTCACGAGATACCCCAGCTCGAGTCCTTAACCATGTGCTCAACCCACAGAAATTGCAAGCGGACCAATTAAGCCTCTGTAACCTTGCACATCACTGGGTTCATTATGGAACTAGTGGACATAGTGAACGAGCACATTGTCATCCTATGATAGCACCAAAACTGACGATGCCATAGGAGGAACCAAATTGAGGATATAGGAATAGAGGACAGATGACTTGATTAGTTTATATTAAAGACCTTGAGGAATTTCTGAGACTCTTTGGTGGATCATAAGGCTTTCATATTGGTAGATGAACTTGGAGGGATCGTGTTAATAGAGTAGCATAACTTCATCACCCTGGAGGAAACTGGAACTTTGTAGGACAATTCTGATTGCACGCTAAAATTCTCGGAAGTATAAGGATTTGACTTAGCCAAGGGGACATTGATAGGAGATAGTTGTTACGATAATGACTTGGGGGAGACATATAGAAATTCTCTTTGGACATGAGATTTGGATTTAAGTAGGTGATTCTAGTTGAGTATAGATGCTGAGTATATCTACATGGTTCGGAGTAAATTGGATTTAGAAGGATGATCTCGATCATGAGACCATGTTTCTCGGTGGACGATAAACTAGGAGTTTGGATTAATTGTCGGGGTTTATTTAGGGATCTGTATGAGCTTGACCTTGGAGTTTACTTGACCATGATAATGGAAATCGGTGGACTGACTATTGCAATGATAGCCCTTTCAAGTATCTGGGGATTATAGGGACTTTAGGAGATCATATGGAACACCATATACATTGGATTTTTAGAATTAAAGGATTAGGTAGTGATTAATGGAAGTTAACGGGTTGTTGGAGTTGATTCATAGGAAGGAAACAAGATTTTGGAGTGGCATACGACGTGTTTCCTTAGGATAGAGATGCACTAACTCGGACCTTGGAAGAATAGGATGAGCACTTGGATTGTCCTGTTTTATTCCAGCTTGAAGCCTGTATGCTCTACCCATGGATTTTTAGGGGTAGCCGCACATATGAGTTTGGGGATCGTAGACATATATGATTTTGTTAGACCTCCTCTTGGGAGTCATGAGGATATGAATAACATGAGTGATGATTGGAGTTGACCTATACGAAATGATGCTTTCAGCGGTATGAGGTGATCTGTTTGGAGGACTAGATAGAACAATTGGCATCACAGGAACTGTGCTCAAGGATAAACGCTCACTCGCACCCTAGAATCCTTGAAACCCTTAAGCCCTACCAAGCTACAACATGGTCGGACCATGACCGTGGGTCTCGACTCTAGATCGACAACACCTCGGACCATACTCAACCGTGACCACCACCAATACCCCCATCCTACTTTATGTACCTCATGAACAAAGTCTTCATGGAGTACTTGGACAAGTTGGTTGTCATCTTTATTTTGGTAACATACTTGTCTACCCGAAGATGGAAGAAGAATCACTGAGCTAGTCAAGGAACATCTAAAGATCGCCATGTCCAGGAGGAAGAACTACACCAACCACCATCATCAAGAAGTAAACCTCCGCATCGAAGACCAGGCATATCTGCAAGCAACTTCTCTCAAAGGAACCAAGCATTTCCATGTCGAAGGGAAGCTCACGCCAAGATTTATCGGTCCTCTTCAGTATCACTGCAAGACAAAGAATAGACGGCTACCAGCTAGAGTTATCACCTCAGTTACCCACTGTGCACAGCATTTTCTACGCGACACACCCGGGAAGTGTTACCAACTTCCTAACTAGTCCGATCTCTACGAGGGCATCGGCCACGGAGCCATCAACCCCTAGCCCAATATAACCTACTGCAAGCTACCCATTAGCAACCTGGATCAAGGCAGCATGGGTCTTCAAGGCGGAGAGGAGCTACGGGTCGGTGGCCGACGATCCATGGCGGTCGCTGCTGCAGTTGTCGATGGCGGGTTCCCTGCTCACATAAAGAGAGAAAGGAGGGGAGATGAGAGATGAAAACGGGAGGAGCACGAGAATATGAAGAAGAAGGGGACGTCGGCGCTCATCTGCAACGAAGCTTGCTGGCGGTGAAGTGGCACGAGGCGAAGGGGATCGAGCGCAGAGGCACAAGAGGAGGAGCTCGGGCAGTGTGCTGCTGCTCTGGATCGAGAGGAGGGGATCTGGGGTGTCGGTGGTTGGCTTGGGTGAGATACCTAGGGAGATTTGCTGGAATGGCGGCGGTGAGGACAAACCTTCGCGAATTTAGGGTTTGTCTTAGGGGTCGGTCTAATATATATAGCAAACGAATTTTAGGAAGGCGCTAGAATGACCCTCCGATCGTAATCGGACGGCTGAGAAAAAAAAGGTTAGGAAGTCCAAATGAGAAATTGGTGATGTTTTAGGGATGTTTGAGGATGACCCGGACCCAACGGTGACGACTGAGCAGGTCAGGTTCGGGGGCAAGTTTCGGACGCGCACGCGAGGGGGGTTTGAGAGAGGTCGACAAAGACAAGGGGGCCTAGAAAAAGGTCAACGGAGACAGAGAGAAGCGACACTAAGAACGACTACGAGCTTTATGAAAACATGCGGATGCAATATTCATGATGACATGATGAAATGCAAAAACAACAAAAATAAAACAGACGAAGGCAACGAAGAACATGGAAGGCGTCTGGAGCGTTGGTCTCGGGGCGTTACAACTCGCCTCCACTTACAAGAGATCTCGTCCCTAGATCTAGGGATGGCACCAGAGAGAAGCGAAAGAGGAAGCGATAAAACAAAGTTACTTATTTGACAAACGAGTGACACCAAAGAACCTTAAAGTTTGCAAGGGCATGAAAAGAGCACAAAGGACAAGAAAGAATTTGAAAACCACTCAGGTTTAAATGAGATAGACAACGAATGGGAAGGATAGAATTTGGGCAGCACTCCGATTGAACTACAAGGAATAGAACATGAACTTCACAAAATCAAAGCACTTGGATGAGACTCTGGTTTAACAGAGGAATTATAGACACAACACTCCGGTTAAATGGATAAGCAAGAAAAGAACATGATCTTGAGAAAACGAGATGATTGGTCAAAGTGAGCAATAACACAACGCCTCCGGAACAAAGAGTAGAAGCTAGATCGTTGGAAAGAAAAGAACTGAGAAGAAAAAGACAACTTCTACCACAATTGAATTTGAAAAGCATCCTGACAAGAGGTATTGAACGGAGTTGTTGGAAAACCAACAACGAAAAGAATAAGCTTGTAGTGGGCTTATGGAAAACAACTCAAAATTATGAGGTGAAGACCATCCACTAATGGAATCAATTAATTGCTTGAGAGCAACAGGGAGATGAAAACTCTTTCACCGAGAAGAGAAAGGAGAAACTTGGATCATTGATGAGCACCACAAATAGCAACATCCCCAATGGAAGGTTTTAGTTGAAATATCACCCAAGATCACTCCAACAAAGATATTGATGTATTTAAAATATCTCACTCTTGCTAGTATTGAATCACGAAGCACGAACGGAAATTGTCAAGAATGACATATCACCATCTCAAAAGATAAGATAGAAAGAATTGCACTTCAGAATGCAAGATGAAGAATGCTTGAGCTCCACAAAACAAACATGTGTTGAGCACCCTGTTTATTTTTTAGTATAGCTTGGCGGATCATAACTTCGAGAGAAATATTGAAGAACAATTGTAGAATTAAAAGAATCCTTGACGAACCACCATGTAGAGACTCCATGAAGAACTCGGTAATAAAAGGATGATAAAAGGAAGAGAAGTTGAAAACACAAGGTGAAGCCTTGCGATGATTTCCTTTGAACAGAGATAAAGAACAAGAAGCTCCGGAAAGAAAGATGAACAACTTGGAACCAAGAATTTATTCCTCAAGAACAAACTTCGAAAGAAGGAATTAATAACTTGGTTGAAACAAGAATAAGAATTATGTTATGCGTATCCTTCACCAATTTAGATTGATGACAAGCAACAGATTTGGCATACTACTTATTCTCGTAGAAAGAATTAAGAGCTATATAGCGTAAACTTGAGAAGGTATTGATGGAACCACTGGTGGGATTTGGAAACAACGAATGGATTCACATGATAACGAAGGAAGTGAAATCATGAATGAACCACCCGTAAGATTTGAAAATGAAAGTAACGAAGGCACAATTCACCGGGAAGAATTGGAAAATGAATGAAGATACTTGAGGGGATTTATATACATGAGAACAAAGAGATCATGAACTGATTAGAGAATACTTGAATGATACACCGGTAAGATTTGGAGAGCGAGAGCTGAAAGCTGGAATGAATAATTCTGAGATGATAGGCTCCGGAGAATCAAACTGAAAAGACTCCTGAATTGCTCCGGATGGTTGAAAAGAATTCTCGCAATCGAAAATAATTATGAGAGGATGGCATCAAGGTTGAACTACGCATCTTTAAGAGAACGGAGCAAGATTTAAGAGAAAATCTTCTTCATTCTTCAAAATCCGAGAATGACAACGAGAAACACCACCATGAATTGTTGAGGCACTCCGGAATGAAAATTAGAAAGATTGAACGAACGATGAAAATAATTTGAAAGATATTGGAGAAAGACATTTGATTGATGAAAATTCATTCTTACGTCAAACTTTGAAAGAATTTGAGAATCGCTCTGGATAAATTAGAAGAATCAGGTAAGATCCTGGGAAAAGACCTGTGGGTTAGGGCCCACTCAAAAGAAACACTGTTGAAATGATATTTGAAGAGAGATTGCACCGGTTGATTTGAATGATTTGAATGAGATAAGAAACACGAAATACAACGAATGGATCTTGAATGAAAAGACGAGCCTTCTGAGATATCTTCAGCACTCTAGAACAAATGAATGGTGAGAAGTGGATGATTAAGAGGTGCACCGGCATGAGAAAACATTTGAAACGAGCAGAGGATATGCAAGACAAATCTTGAACTGGATCTACTAGAGAAGAAAAAAGAACGAAGAATAATAAACTCGAAGCTCCCTTAGCATCTTCCTGAGAATCACCGGGTAAGAACATTGATGGAAGAGAATGGAGAGACTTCCCATCAATAAAAGGATATTTGATTAAGAAATCTGAGTCCTTGAAGAAAAAGGGTGGGAGGGCGGGAAAACAAAGACAACTTGGGATGAACGAAACAAACACCATTGAGAAAACCAAGAATTGGTCTTGCACAAATTGAAAGGATCGGGTCAACTTGAAGACAAGCACACCGGTTGAAAAGAATTAACATGACAACTTCGATGAAAAAGAAGGATTAGTATCCACATAGAAATATGAGAACACCGCTTGGAAAAAAGGTATGGAATCAACACTTGACATCAAAGCAACTTGAATACCACAACTCCAAAGCAAAACAAGGGATTTGGCTTGCAGAATAAACCGGAAACGAACATATGATAGACCCCATATCATATCATGTGTCTATTGGAAAGATATCCTACGTGATACTTGAATTCCCACTTATAAACTCACGAAGCATTCTGGTTATGCAATCTGGTGTTTGGGATACAGGGGAAGCAATATATCTCACCCAAACTAACAATCCCTACATCCAGCTATATCCATCCGTCAACACATAACCAAGAAACCTTTGGAAACAGTGTACCTCAACCTTCGAAAAGCATCCGTTATACGAGTTATGGCAATACTCCCGAACTCCCGCCCCAGTACTG
Source organism: Aegilops umbellulata (assembly GCA_032464435.1). Lineage (NCBI taxonomy): Eukaryota > Viridiplantae > Streptophyta > Magnoliopsida > Poales > Poaceae > Aegilops > Aegilops umbellulata. The sequence continues at coordinate 307,855,099 of CP136057.1, forward strand.
GGTGGTGTCAAGGTTATCTCACCAACAACTGCATAAAAGATATTTTTGATGTCGGTGAAACTCGTGTATTCCAGAACTGCAACGATAAAATTGTGACGACAACACCTCGGAGCTTAACTCCCCGGGACACTGCCACAACCCCTAAATGTGAGGAGGCACCAAGAACAATATTCTTGTCACAAGACTATCGGAACGATTCCAAGATACCCGCGTGATCCTAAATTTTTTTAGTGAAATTTGAGGAGAGGAAAGACAAAACATCTACGTCAGGAGGCCTCACCAGAGCGACGAAGGGGCAGAGGTGTAAAAGGAATCCTACTCTCTGATATATATAATCCTAAGACTCAAAACATTTTTGTTCTAGACTCAACAGCGTCAGCGATTCGATAAAGCAGGGGGCTCCTAAGTTGGGGATGGCTCTGATTACCAACTTGTAACACCCACGATGCGACTGTATCTCCCACGTGTCGGGGCACGACTTAGAGGCATAGCCGCATGGTGGTTTAGTCGCAAGAGGGGTAATCTTCACACAATCTCATGTACTGAATAAGAAAGGGATAAAGAGTTGGCTTACAATCGCCACTTCACACAATGAACATATAATTCATACATCATTCAGAGTACACACATAGTCCGACTATGGACAGATCCAAATGAAAAGAAGATAACCCCAAATGCAAGATCCCCGATCGTCCCAACTGGGTGTAACGCCCTCGATGTGGCTATATCTCCCACGTGTTGAGGCACGACTTAGAGGCATAACCGCATTGAAAGCAATGTCGCAAGTGAGGTAATCTTCACACAATCCATGTAATAAATAAAGGGGAAAGATACATAATTGGCTTACAATCGCCACTTCACACAAGTACATAAATAAACATGCAACATCCAGAATACACTCAAGGTCCGACTACGGTACCAAAATGAAAGAAGACTACCCCAAATGCTAACAGATCCCCGGATCACCCAACTGGGCTCCACTACTGATCATCTGGAAAAGAAACATAGTAACGGCCACGTTCCTCATCGAACTCCCAAGTGAGCTCGGTCGCGTCATCTGCACTGACATCGTTGGTACCTGCAACTGTGGTGATAATATCTGTGAGTCACGGGGACTCAGCAATCTCACACCCGCGAGATCAAGACTATTTAAGCTTAAAGGTGGGAAAGGATAGTGAGGTGGAGCTGCAGCAAGCGACTAGCATATGGTGGCTACAACGCAAAAGAGAGCGAGAAGAGAAGGCAAAGCACGGTCGAGAAACTAAAAGTGATCAAGAAGTGATCCTGAAACAACCTACGTCAGGCATAACTCCAACAACCGTGTTCACTTCCCGGACCCCGCCGAGAAGAGACCATCACGGTTACACACGCGGTTGATGTGTTTTAGATAAGGTCAACTTAGGGTTTTCTACAACCGGACATCAACAAATTCCCATCTGCCTCATAACCGCGGGCACGGCTTTCGAAAGATAATACCCTGCAGGGGTGTCCCAACTTAGCCCATGATAAGATCTCACGGTCAACGAAGGATATTCCTTCTACCGGGAAGACCCGATCAATCTCGGAATCCCGGACTACAAGACATTTCGACAGCAATAAAACAAGTCCAGCAAAGCCGCCCGATTGTGCCGACAAATCCTGATAGGAGCTGCACATATCTCGGTCTCAGGGCACATCCGGATAAGTCAAGCTACGAGTAAAACCAGGCCTCGAGTTTCCTCGCGGGGGCCCCGCAGGCTGCTTGATTCGAACCAGCACTTAGAGAAGCACTGTCCCGGGGGGGGGCTAAAATAAAGATGACCCTCGGGCTCGCGAAAACCCGGGGGAAAAAGGGTAGGTGGTGGCAAATGGTAAAACCAATGTTGGGCCTTGCTGGAAAAGTCTTATTTAAAGCGAACTGTCAAGGGGGTCCCATAAATCACCCAACCGTGTAAGGAACGCAAAAATCCGGGAACATAACACCGGTATGACGGAAACTAGGGTGGCAAGAGTGGAACAAAACACCAGGCATAAGGCCGAGCCTTCCACCCTTTACCAAGTATATAGATGCATTAATTAAATAAGAGGTATTGTGATATCCCAACAAGTAAACATGTTCCAACAAGGAAACAACAAGTCCATGATCCAACAAGGAACAAACTTCATCTTCACCTGCAACTAGCAACGCTATAAGAGGGGCTGAGCAAAAGCGGTAACATAGCCAATCAACGGTTTGCTAGGACATGGATGGTTAGGGGCTGACATGGCAATATAGGAGGCATGAAATAGCAAGTGGTAGGTTTCGCAGCATAGGCATAGCAAAAGAGCGAGCAATCTAGCAAGCAAAGATAGAAGTGATTTCGAGGGTATGGTCATCTTGCCTGCAAGGTTCTCAGAGTTGTCGAAAGCTTGGTCCTCGAAAGCATTCTCAACGGAATCCTCGTTCACGTACTCGTCTCCCGGCTCTACCCAAGACAAGAGAACAAGCAAAGGAACCAATATCAACCACGATGCAATGCGCAAGCAACATGATGCAAAACATGGCATGATATGCGAGAGGTGATATGCAATGCGAATGCATGCTCCGGAAGGACAAGGGTGAACAGGGCATAATCTTGGCAAACCAAGCATGCCACTGGATAGATGAGGTGATTTTGGTTGAAATCGATATAAAATACACCGGAATCGGATGCACGGTTTGCAAATGGCAAGCAATACAAGAATGACACGAAACTGCCATAAACAGCATGATGCTACTTAGCAAGCAACAAATAATTAAGCTACTGCACCCAAACATGGCAACAAAGCATATGACTGTAATCTACTCAAGATTCTAGACAAAAGATGAACACTGAGCTATGGCTAAATCACATCATAACAGGTCCAAACAAGCATGGCAAAAGTGCACAAGATAACAGGTTCACAGACTTGGTGAAAATAACAACATAGCAGAAACTAACATCAGGATGACATGTTCAGAGCAATGAAACAACATGCTACAAGAACAGAACATAGCAAAATAAGGCATGGCACGAATCTACTCAAAGCACTTGACAAAAGTCTCTTACTGACCATAAGCCAAAAAGGATCAGAAAATACGATTACACCCATGTCAAATAAGCAAGTTTTGTTACAGGTTTCAGACTTAGTAGCAAACTGGACATGGCAGAAACTGTTAACGACTAGGCATGTTCGTGAGCTCGATGCACTCACTAAAGAGCATTGCATGATAGAATAAGCATACATACATCAAGAAGACATGGCATAGTAACAATACATGGAAAGAATAACATCATATCATGCAAGGATCAACTACACCGAGCTTGGCAAAATCGAATAACACGTAAACAATCTGCCAGCAACATTTTGAAGCAAAAGTAGAGCTCGATTGACTCAAGCTATGGCACTCCATAATTACCAACAAAGGCATGGATGGATAGAGAAAATACTCAAGTTCAAAACTCCCTTACTGATCATGCTCAAATTATGTATGGATCTCTCATAAACAACATGAATGCATGGCATGAAAATAACAGCAGTCAGGGACTTCGTGAAATCACTAAGTCTCTGAAATCAGCAACATCAGGTGACCTAGTTTGCATGCTTGTGCTAGTCACCACATAGATCAAAAAAATACATGGAAAAATTCTCTGGAAAGGTAACATGGCATATTACAAAACTCATGTATGACTCAACTTCATAGGAGGTACACATCAATCATGGCAAAAATGACAAAAGTGCATGTTCAGATAAGAACCCGCAACTAACATCAACTAGCCCTCTTCTAACAGCATTTAGGGCATCAATATGACCTCAAATGAAAATGACGCAATGGAACAAAATGATTTACTCTTCGAGGCGAACAATTTGACATATTATACGCGCGAAACGGATTTATGGATGCAAAGTTATGGCATGATGAAGATGTGATGATGATGATAAAATTACAGGACTTAGAGAAAAAATCGGGCTCGGGAAAGTCAACCCTCACGGATCCAAATCTGGATCGGGAGCTCCGGCGCGGCGGCGAGCTCCGGCGACGGCGGTGGCGGCGCGGGGCGACGGCGCGGCGCGGTGGCGCGGCGAGGGGCGGCGGAGGCGGAGCTCCGGCGCGGTGGCGGCGCGGCGCCGCGGGACGGCGGAGGCGGAGGGCGGCGCGGGGCGGCCGGCCGGAGTGACGGACGGCGGCGACGAGCGGCCGGCGCCGGCGGGAAGGTGCGCGGGGGCGCGGGAGGAGGCGGCCACGGGCGCGGGGCGCCAGGCGGCGGGGCGGCGGCGATGGGCCCGGAGGGCCGGGGACGGGCTCGGCGGGCCGGGCGGCGGGGACGGCGGAGCAGGCCACGTGGCGCTGCGTGGTAGGCTGCGGGCGGCGGCGGCGAAGCGTCCGGCGGCGGCGGACACGTCCGCCCGCGTGGAGCGACGAAATTTAGGGTTTCGGGGTGGATTTTGCTCGTGATGGAGGAGGGGGAGACGTTTTTATAGCTAGAAGGAGCTAGGGAGCTCCAAATGGAGAGCGGTTTTCGCCCACGCGATCGTGATCGAACGGCGGAGGACAAGAGAGTGCCTCAGACGGGTTATTGGGATGATTTGAAGGGGTGTTGGGCTGCAACACACACGAGGCCTTCACGGTTACCCGGTTAACCGTTGGAGTACCAAACGAACTCCGATTGACCCGAAACTTGACAGGCGGTCTACCGGTGCTATATCGAGGCCACATGTCAAACCTCGGTCCATTCCGAGAATGTTTAATACCCGCTCACGAAGAAATGTAAAAGGGGACGCCGGGAGACATAAGAGCGCCGGATTGCAAAACGGACAACGGGAAAGATGCTCGGATTTATGAGACGAACACGTATGCGAATGCGATGCACATGATGACATGATATGAAATGCATGACATGACCAAAATGCAAAACGGAGAGAACCCAACCACGGAGGGAATATCATAACACATAGCCGGAAATGGCAAGAGTTGGATTACAATTATGGCAAGTTACATCTGGGGCGTTACACTGGGCTCCACTACTGATCATCAGGAAACGAAACATAGTAATGACCAAGGTCCTCGTCGAACTCCCACTTGAGCTCAGTTGCATCACCTGCACTGGTATCATCGAAACCTGCCACTATTTTGGTAGTAACTATGAGCCACGAGGACTCAGCAATCTCAAAACCCGCGAGATCAAGACTATTTAAGCTTATGGGTAGGATGGGGTAATGAGGTGGAGTTGCAGCAAGCACAAAGCAAATATGGTGGCCAACATACGCAAATAAGAGCGAGAAGAGAAGCAAAGCAACGGTGAAAAGCTAGAAGTGATCAAGAAGTGATCCTGAAACTACTTACGTTCATACATAACCCAAGCCGTGTTCACTTCCCGGACTCCGCCGAAAAGAGACCATCACGGCTACACACGCGGTTGATGCATTTTAATTAAGTCAAGTGTCATGTTCTCTACAACCGGACATTAACAAATTCCCATCTGCCACATAACCGCGGGCACGGCTTTCGAAAGTTTATATCCTGCAGGGGTGTCCCAACTTAGCCCATCACAAGCTCTTACGGTTAAGAAGGATATTCCTTCTCCCGCAAAGACCCGATCAGACTCGGAATCCCGGTTACAAGACTTTTCAACAATGGTAAAACAAGACCAGCAAGACCAACCGAATGTGCCGACAAATCAAGATAGGAGCTGCACATATTTCGTTCTCAGGGCACATCGGATGGGCCAGACGTCGGGTTGGCATAGACCCTGGTTGCCCAGGGGGCGCCGGACATCGCCCAGGTGGGACCAACACTCGGAGGAGCACTGGCCGGGGGCTTAAAATAAAGATGATCCTTGAGTCTGCAGAACCCAAGGGAAAAAGGCTTAGGTGGCAAATGTTAAACCAAGGTTGGGCCTTGCTGGAGGGGTTTTATTCAAGGCGGACTGTCAAGGGGGTCCCATAACCCCATCTGCGTTAGGAACGCAAAAATCAAGGAACATAACACCGGTATGACGGAAACTAGGGCGGCGAGAGTTAAACAAAACACCAGGCATAAGGCAGAGCCTTCCACCCTTTACCAAGTATATAGATGCATTAATTAAAATAAGAGATATTGTGATATCCCAAAATTATCATGTTCCAACATGGAGCAAACTTCAACTTCATCTGCAACTAACAAAGCTATAAGAGGGGCTGAGCAAAGCGATAACTTAGCCAAACAACGGTTTTCTAGGAAGGATGGTTAGAGGCTTGACATGGCAATATGGGAGGCATGATAAACAGGTGGTAGGTAGCGCAACATAGCGATAGAGCAAACAACTAACAAGCAAAGATAGACTTGATATCGAGGGTAATGGTCATCTTTCCTAAAATCCCACAAGGAAAAAGACCGAATCCATGAAGGAGACAATCAAACATAGTTGAACGAATCCTCACAACTCCGGAACGAAACCATAGGTAACGAGGGAAGCACACTGGAAAGAAGAAAACCACATGGTAAACAGACAAGCATAAACATGGCACGATGCACAACCAAGGATGATGCATGTCCGGTTTAAATATGCATGGCATGGAAAAGTGCACCAACAAAACTACAAGTTAAGTGGAGCTCAACATGTAACAAGATGCATGTTGAAGAAACACCACATTCAAATATTTAGTTCTCTCTTGTTTATGAACAAGACAAGATTAAATGTTGGTTAACATGGCAAGAGGTCAAGCATAACAAAACTACCTATCTAGGCAAGTTTAAATGAGGCCGGAACAACAAACAACAATTCCGGAAAATCCCCATATGCATACTATTAATTTGGTACTTTTCTGCCCTAATCCATATTTTAGAGTTGTTAAACATGCAAGATGAGTGCACCATGTTAAACTAGGCATTTTCTACCCCATTTGCATATAGAGTTTATTTAATTCAGAGCTACAGTTGATTAGTTATGAAATAAATCATTTTAGCATGGCATTTATGCAAAATTAAACAAACAAGTTTAAATATTTTTAACATGGATGAAAGTAGCATATTATGAAACTAGATGAAAAACTAAGCATTTTTCATATGTAAATTATTTACATATGATGCATGATTAATTAGTTATTAAATGCATGAACACTAGGGGTTTTTCTGTAAAATTGCACTGTCTGGATATATAGCTAAATAGCAGAATGGGGAAAACATGACATGGGCCGAATCTGGCTGGGCCCACAGGAGCAGGGGTGCTGGAGGATCACCATGGGCCAACAGGCCGGCTGGGGATAGTGGCTGCGCTGGGCCTTGGCGCAAGAAGTGGCCCAGGGCGCGAGAGGCCACGCGTGGCTGCGTTCAACGGCGATGAGCGGCGCTCCTGCTGCTCGACAGGAAGCAGAGCAACGAGGGCGGCTTGGCGCAACTGAAGACAGCGCCGGAGACGGGGAAGCGGGCGGAAGTGGTCGGAGGAGCGGGAAACGACGAAGATGGCCGGGGCTCAACAAATCTGGCTGGAGATTGGACTTGGCGGGCGGCGCAGGACTTGAGGAGCTTGCCACGGGGTTCGAAGCAGAGGAGGACCGAACGAGCGGAGGCACGGCTGGAAACAATTCTGAGGCAGGCGGTCAACGCGGCTGGGACGAGCAGGCGCTCGCTGGATCCGTCGTCCTCCTCGCGCATCAGAATCAGGGAGGCCGTCAGGGTCCTAGACGGTGCCGCATGGACTGGATGGCGAGGTAGGAGACGGCAGCTTGGTGCTGTTCCGACGAAGGGCAACGCCAGAACGGTGGGGGCGTGGGTCTTCAAGGCGGCGAGGAGCTACGGGTCGGCGGCCGGGGATCCATGGCAGTCGCTCTTGCGGTTGTCGATGGCGGGCTCCCTCCTCACATAAAGAGAGAAAGGCAGGGAGTTGAGAGATGAAAACGGGAGGAGCACGGGAAGATGAAGAAGACGGGGACGTCGGTGCTCATCACCGACGAAGCTTTCCGGCGGTGAAGTGGCACGAGGCAAAGGGGATCGAGCGCAGAGGCGCAAGAGGAGGAGCTCGGGCACTGTGATGCTGCTCTGGATCGAGAGGAGGGGATCTGGGGTGTGGGTGGGTGGCTCGGGTGAGATCCCGGGGGAGATTTGCTGGAGTGGCGGCGGTGAGGACAAACCTCCTTGAATTTAGGGTTTGGCTTAGGGTTCGGTCTAATATATATAACAAACGAATTTTAAGAAGGGGCTAGAATAACCCTCCTATCGTAATTGGATGGTTGAGAGAAAAAAAAGGTTGAAGTCCAAATGAGAAACCGGTGATGTTTCAGGGATATTTGAGGATGATCTGGATCCAACGGTGATGACTGAGCGGGTCGGTTTCGGGGGCAAGTTTCGGACGCGCACGCGAGGGGGGTTTGAGGGAGGTCGACAAAGACAAGGGGGCCTGGCAAAAGGTCAACGGAGACAGAGAGAAGCGACACTAAGAACGACTACGAGCTTTATGAAAACATGCGGATGCAATATGCATGATGACATGATGAAATGCAACAACAACAAAAATAAAACACACGACACCAATGAAGAATATGGAAGGCGTCTGGAGCGTCGGTCTCAGCGCATTACAACATTTACGTCAGGAGGCCTCACCAGAGCAACGAAGGGCCAAAGGAGTAAAAGGAATCTTACTCTCCGATATATATAATCCTAAGACTCAAAACATTTTTGTTCTAGACTCAACAACGTCAGCGATTCGATCAAGCAGGTGGCTCCTAAGTCGGGGATGGCTCTGATACCAACTTGTAACGCCCACGATGAGGCTATATCTCCCACGTGTCGGGGCATGACTTAGAGGAATAGCAGCATGGTGGTTTTGTCGCAAGAGGGGTAATCTTCACACAATCTCATGTACAGAATAAGAAAGGGATAAAGAGTTGGCTTACAATCGCCACTTCACACAATGAACATATTATTCATACATCATTCAGAGTACACACATAGTCTGACTACAGACAAATCCAAACGAAAAGAAGATTAACCCAAATGCTAGATCCCCGATCGTCCCAACTGGGCTCCACTACTGATCATCAGGAAACGAAACATAGTAACGACCAAGGTCCTCGTCGAACTCCCACTTGAGCTCAGTTGCATCACCTGCACTGGTATCATCGGCACCTGAAACTGTTTCGGTAGTAGCTATGAGCAATGAGGACTCAGCAATCTCAAAACCCGCGAGATCAAGACTATTTAAGCTTATGGGTAGGATGGGGTAATGAGGTGGAGTTGCAGCAAGCACTAAGCAAATATGGTGGCTAACATACGCAAATAAGAGCGAGAGGAGAAGCAACGCAGTGGTCGAAAAGCTAGAAGTGATCATGAAACTACTTACGTTTATACATAACCCAAGCCGTGTTCAATTCCCGGACTCCACCAAAAAGAGACCATCACGGCTACACACGCGATTGATGCATTTTAATTATGTCAAGTGCCAAATTCTCTACAACTAGACATTAACAAATTCCCATCTACCACATAACCGCGGGCACGGCTTTTGAAAGTTTATACCCTGCAGGGTGTCCCAACTTAGCCCATCACAAGCTCTCATGGTCAATGAAGGATATTCCTTCTCAGCAAAGACCCGATCAGACTCGGAATCCCGGTTTCAAGACCTTTTGATAATGGTAAAACAAGACCAGCAAGACCACCCGAATGTGCCGACAAATCCCGATAGGAGCTGCATAAATCTCGTTCTTAGGGCACACTGGATGGGCCAGACGTTGGGTTGGCATAGACCCTGGTTGCCCAGGGGCGCCGGACATCGCCCAGGTTGGACCAACACTCGGAGGAGCACTGGCCCGGGGGTTTAAAATAAAGATGAACCTTGAGTCTACAAAACCCAAGGGAAAAAGTCCTAGGTGGAAAATGTTAAAACAAAGGATGGGCCTTCCCGGAGGAGTTTTATTCAAGGTGAACTGTCGAGGAGGTCCCATAACCCCAACCGCGTTAGGAACGCAAAATCAAGAAACATAACAATGGTATGACGGAAACTAGGGCGGCAAGAGTGGACCAAAACACCAGGCATAAGGCCGAGCCTTCCACCCTTTACCAAGTATATAGATGCATTAATTAAAATAAGTGATATTGTGATATCCCAAAATTATCATGTTCCAACATGGAGCAAACTTCAACTTCACCTACAACTAACAACGCTATAAGAAGGGCTGAGTAAAATGGTAACTTAGCCAAACAACGGTTTGCTACGAAGGATGGTTAGAGGCTTGACATGGCAATATGGGAGGCATGATAAACAGGTGGTTGGTAGCGCAACATAGCGATAGAGCGAACAATTAGCAAGCAAAGATAGAAGTGATATCGAGGGTAATGGTCATCTTGCCTGAAATCCCGCAAGGAAAAAGACCGAATCCATGAAGAAGACAAATGGACTTAGTCAAACGAATCCTCAGGACTCCGAAACGAAACCGAAGCTAACGAGGGAAGCACACCGGAAAGAAGCAAACCACATGGTAAACACACAAGCATAGACATGGCATGATGCACAACCAAGGATGATGCATGTCTGGTTTAAATATGCATGGCATGGCAAAGTGCACAAACAAAACTACAAGCTAACTGGAGCTCAACATGTAACAAGATGCATGTTGACGAAACACCATATTCAAATATTTAGTTCACTCTCGTTTATGAACAAGACAAGATTAAATGTTGGTTAACATGACAAGAAGTATGACTACGGAGTTAACGACCCCTCTCTCTTGCCAGAGCAACCAGGCAAGCCCCCCCTTGATCTCCAGATATCGCGTACTCTGCTCTATACTGCTTGCATTAGAGTAGTGTAGCATGTTACTGCTTTCCGTTATTCCTATCCTGATGCATAGCCTGTCCTTGCTACTACTGTTGTTACCTTTACCTGCAATCCTACATGCTTAGTATAGGATGCTAGTTTTCCATCAATGGCCCTACATTCTTGTCCGTCTGCCATGCTATACTATCGGGCCGTGATCACTCGGGGGTGATTACGGGTATATACTATATACTTTATACATGATACATGTGGTGACTAAAGACGGGTCGGCTCGTAGGAGTACCCGCGAGTGGATCTTTGTGGCGGAGCGACAGGGCAGGTTGAGACCACCTAGGAGAGAGGTGGGCCTGGCCCTGGTCGGTGTTCGCAGATACTTAACACACTTAACGAGATCTTGGTATTTGATCTGAGTCTGGCTACTGGCCTATACGCACAAACCAACTACATGGGAAAGATATGGGCACTCGGCGTCGTGGTATCAGTCGAAGCCTTCGTGACGTCAGCGATTGAGCGGCGCGCGCCAGATTGGAACGTAAGCCTGCTCTTGTATTAAGGGGGCTAGTTCTCCTTCCGGCCGCCCTCGCAACATGCAGGTGTGCTAAGGGCGATGGGCCCAGACCCCTGTGCGCTTAGGTTTAGACCGGCATGCTGACCTCTCTGTTGTGCTTAGGTAGGGCTGCGACGTGTTGATCTTTCGAGGCCGGGCATGACCCAGGAAAGTGTGTCCGGCCAAATGGCATCAAGCGTGTTGGGTTATGTGGTGCACCCCTGAAGGGAAGTTAATCTATTCGAATAGTCGTGATCTTCGGTAACAGGACGACTTGGAGTTGTACCTTGACCTTATGACAACTGGAACCGGATACTTAATAAAACAAACCCTTCCAAGTGCCAGATACAACCCGGTGATCGCTCTCTAACAGGTCATCGAGGAGGGGATTGCCGGGTAGGATTATGCTATGCGATGCTACTTGGAGGACTTCAGTCTACTCCCTTCTATATGTTGCAAAACGGAGGCTGCCACAAGCGTAGTCTTCGACAGGATTAGATATCCCCCTCTTATTCTGGCATTCTGCAGTTCAGTCCACTGATATGGCCCTTTACACATATATCCATGCATATGTAGTGTAGCTCCTTGCTTGCGAGTACTTAGGATGAGTACTCACGGTTAGCTTGTTTTCCCCTTTCCCCTTTCTCTTCCCGATTGCTGCGACCAGATGATGGAGCCCAGGATCCAGACGCCACCGTCGACGACGACTCCTTCTACACTAGAGGTGCCTACTACTACATGCAGCCTGCTGACGACGACCATGAGTAGTTAGGAGGATCCCAGGCAGGAGGCCTGCGCCTCGTTCGATCTGTATCCCCATTTGTGCTAGCCATCTTATGGCAAACTTGTTTAACTTATGTCTGTACTCAGATGTTGTTGCTTCCGCTGACTCATCTATGATCGAGCACTTGTATTCGAGCCCTCGAGGCCCCTGGCTTGTATTATGATGCTTGTATGACTTATGTTATTTGTAGAGTTGTGTTGTGATATCTTCCCGTGAGTCCCTGATCTTGATCGTACACATTTGCGTGCATGATTAGTGTACGATTGAATCGGGGGAGTCACAAGTTGGTATCAGAGCCGACTACTTGTAGGAATCCCCCTTCCACACTCCTTGGCCGAAGTCGAGTCTAGACATTACAAAACTTTTACTAACATGGTTGTGTGCCTTACGGGCCCACGTCGCCATTGGGCGGTATTAGGATCTTTTATTCCTCAACCCATACTCTGGGACTCTGACCTCTCTTCTATTCAGGTGAAATGATTTTACTAACTCTGACTCTAGGTTCTCGTAACTACTTCCTCTCGGAGATCCCCTCACTCCAGATGATTGCTTGGTGCACCGAAGGATTTCGAAGATACTCTGCGATGTTCTCGAGACTTTGTGCTTGTTGCTTTTGCAATTCCCTACCATTGATTTATCCCTGTGGATAAATACTTACACCCGTCATTCTTAATTTTATTCCAAGTTGATCTTGTTAATACAAGATGCCCCGAACCGCTCTCCGTCGTTCCAAGAATCCTTTGAGCTTACTGCTTTACAGTTCTTGACTCATGAATCCCTTACGGATAATTCCTCGCACTTATCGAGTATCCGCTCTTTCCCAGTTGTTCATGTGTTTCACAAAAGTTTTCGAAATACCATTCAATCTTCCAAAAATCTTGAGCATCTTCTTGCTCTTGAAATTCTTGCTTGCTTGCATTATGGTTAATCCCATAAGTCTCATAATCTTATTGGCATCTCTTGTCATTATCATTTTGAGTCCGTTGATTCAATTTGTTGCGAATGCTTGCAATCCTCAATCATATCCTAGAATTCAACCTTCCAGCTCAGACGTCATTTTGAATAGGAGCTAATTCTCGACCAATCAAATTGCCGTCGATTGTGCCCCTAAGTCTATTCAACTTATCCATCCTTGATCAGAGCACCTGCTTCTGATCCTTCGATTTGGAATCATAATACCTTTGCATTTAAGCTTCGAATTATTCAGATGATTCCATAACCTGTTGCATTTGCATTCTTTCCTCTTCTAGTTGAGTACCGATGCTCACATACGATCCTTTGAGGACCATCGGATCCTTTGTTGGATTTTATCTGATAGCGTCCTTCATATTCAATCCGTTTGGAAGTTCTTTCTCCATTGGTAAATCCTATCCTCTGATTGACCAACCATGCTCTGTTTTCGAGCTTGTGGTATTTACTACTGAAGCTTGTGGTATATGTTTCCACGATACCCTGACGGGTTGAACATATGCCTTTTTCTAATCTCTGTGAACCCGGAAATTACTATGGGTCATACTCTACTGGTGTTATGACGGATAAAATTTCAACACCACAACTTCGTTGAAGGCGAGAAGTAAATGAAAGGTTATGCATTAAAGAAGTGGGAGTTGACCTTGAACTTTGTGTTCATGCCCATGGACACGATGTAGATCCTATCATAGAAGCTTCTTGCAATAATAACTATTTCCTTGATATGACATCATCTGGTATCTATGTATTGATCATTTGCGATCGTGATCCTGACCACATTTTCTCCTTGATTCCATTTCTCACACAAGTTAAAACACTTGTCTTTTGTTGATCGAAACATCTCCGCAACCTCTATTTTTGATCTTCCTCGAGTATTAACCTCTAGTATCTCGAGTACTGTGTTGCTTCCTGCGAGTCTTCATCTAGTATTGTTTCTCACCGATCTCGGATCCCCCCAGGTTCTGAGTTATTAGTCACTCGAGAACACCGATAAGTGAATCGATTCCGCACTCCGTTTCAATAACTCTAAGTAATTCTTGTTGCTTACGAGTTTAATAATCCTTCAAATCATTCCTAGCCTAATCGGCTATATCATTATCGTGCTAAATTTTAACTGTGCTATCTGGTCCTTAATCCTGGAGCACAACTTTCGATGATGAGCCAAGCTTACGTCGATCTTCCTCGTCATATCAGTTCACCTTGAACAACAAGCTTGATTTCAAGTTTGTGTCCTACCCATGGTTCCAATGAACTTCTGCTTCATCATTTCTTTGACTTGACGTCGTTGCTGATTGATTACATGTGGAAATCTCTTAACAAATGTGTCGTGAACATCATCAACCTTATGAGGTCTTCCAAGATATCTATCGAATTCTTGATGAGAAATAGCATCCTTTGCCCTTGATGATTTGTGTTATCATCGGCAACATTCTTGCTTTCCCTTCAACACAAACTTGTTCCTGTTTTGTGTTGTACCTTGAGATCCTTGCTATCCAACTTATGTTATGTTCTACCTTGGAGTATTGCTATATTTTAGGTCAAGAATGTCATGGGAAATTCATCACCCTTAAGAATTCTTGATACAAGTAATACTTATTAACATCACCATTCTTTTCTTGGTCCCCGTGTTGTTTCTAACTGGAATAGTGACAAATGGTCTGTGATGTGTAAATTCTAAACTTCTAGCAACCCTATTGCTTTGAAGTTATTGGACTATAGTTTCATTCTACATCTATGGCTTATTGAATCATCATTCGAACATTGATCGTGCTACCCAGCCCATATTTCGGGTAAACATTTCAACCAATGTTTAACTGTGTATGTTTTCCTCGAGCATACATCATTAAGTTATTTGATATAGCTAATGTTATCTCCTTGTTCACATAGTTGTGGAAATCCATCTTTTTAGAAATATCAATGGATTGTCGCTGAGTCAATCAGTCACTTCCTCACCTCTCCTTGATTTAATGGTGAACCCTTGTTCGGAACTCGCTTCATAGTTTCCTTTTTAGTAAGGTTAGCCATTCTTCCACAAGGAAATTGTAAGACTCATTCCATGAGTTGTTCCTGATGGATCCTTTGTGTATTCAAAGTCCGACCTTTGCTTGAAGACCATGTCAATGCTATCTCGAAGCATGACTGTGGTACTCCCATTTTCAACAAGAACATTTGAAGCCCAATGCTAAATGTTTCTTGCTCAATTATGCAAACACCGTTGCATGGGTAATGTCTTGAAATTCTCTCTCCCCTTACCTAAAGGGTTTTCTACTTATATCCTGCCACGGATATCATGCTCTGCTTATCATTGGGAAGGATATACCCCTAAAGTATGTGTTTAAACACATTTTCCTTTCCATTGTTCTGTTTAATCTGATGATCATCTTTTCATTTCTATTGTTTTGATGAATCTTGTTGTGATCTATATGATCTAAGCAGTATTAATTCACTGCTTATGTAAACACCTCGGTGTACAACTCTATCAGTGAGACCCTGTTTCTATTGTTGATGGCATTCCGGTAACCACCGATGGATGAGAACTTTGCCTATTGGTCCGCCTCGTTCAACAAGGAGGAAAAATGGTTCTCTTCGTCCCTCTCCCTTGGTACCGACGTTGTTGCCAACATAGCTGGCAGGCTACCCTCTGATATGCCTTGTTATCGTGATCGTACAAGATGTCAGTCCCCTTTGTACTTTTAACCCACATGGTGGGCCCATGACCCACAGTTCCACAGGATCGAAACCTGAATCTCCTGTACACCCTATTGTCAAAGTTATTCCTCGTGCTTGACTTTGTATGTAATTCACGGGCCACCTTCCTGTTGATCTATTCTGGTATAAGACGCAATACTTATTCCCGATTGCTATGAGCCCCTTTCACGCCCTGTTTCAGGCACCGAACGGTTGCCTACTCGCTCGAAACTTCCCATGAAACCTCATTACTTTGCTCTCAATATTTTCTTAAGTATCAATTCGAGAGTTACTTTCCGCCACCTTCCCCGATGTTATCGACCAGATAGTCGACCTTGTAGAGGTTCGTTCTCCCGAAATACCCCCTTACTCTTTCGTAAGTACGATGGAACCCCCGAAGGAAGGATGCCAACTTCATCTTGATGACCTGAAGCACAAAAATGAAGACATCAATATAATGAATCGACCACTTCGAGAAGAGCAACCAAGACCGAGAAGAATCGTTAGAATTTCGTAACCTATTCTTCCCCCTTACTCCCCTCTTAAATCTCGGGACGAGATTTCTTGTAGTGGAGGAGAATTGTGACGCCCGGATATTTAAGCTACATCAATTCCCTGTTAATCATGCCACGACATCGCGGTTACTGTTGTTAATCTTTCGTTAGTTCAAAACGATTCAAATTCAAATTTGAGTTAAATGCAAACCACAAAAGTTTTCAAATATTAAAACTAAAATGTTCGGATTGTGACAAATAATGCATAGGTAATTATGGTGGAGAAACCACACTTTAATAAAATATTTAAATATTCAAATGCTAATAAAACAGTAACAAAACCTATTATTTAAATACTTTTAATTAATAAATAATTACAAAACTATTTTATTTATGTGCCAAAGTTATTGTGGTATAGGTATATTTAGTAATGCAAATTTGGGTGTTAATAACATATTTTGCAAACAAAAATAAATTGGGAAATCAAATAAAATTAGTAAAAGAATAATACACAAAATTAGAAAAAAAATAAAGAAAAGAAAGAAAGGCCCAAAAATAAAGAAAAAATATAATAAAAATAAAACTAAAATTAATTAATTAATTAATTAAAGAATTAATTAACTTAATTAATTTTGATTAATTAAACTAATCAAATAACTAGGCTAATTAAATTGTTAGTCAATTAAATTAATTAGTCAATGACAGTTGGGCCCACACTCCTAATTAATACTAATTAGGTTAATTAATATGCCTAATTAACATGTGTCACTGACTAGTGGGACCCACTGGTCAGGTTGACCAGTCAACTCCTGTTGACTGCTGACGTCAGCATGACATCATGCTGATGTCATAAATCTAATTTCGAATTAAATTAAATAATTCATTAAATTCCAGAAATTAATAAAATCTTTAGAAAATCATATCTTTTAATCCGTAACTCGGATTAAAATATTTTCAACACGAAAGTTGCTCAGAACGATGAGATGAACCCGCATAGGCAGCCCGTTCGTCCACCACACACCCCTAACTTATCAAACTCGCAACTTTCCCCCTCCGGCTCCTTTGCCCGAAAACGCGAAACACCGGGGATACTTTCCCGGATGTTTCCCCCCTTCACCGGTATCACCTCATACCGCCTTAGGGCACCTCTAGCACCGATACCTGTCATGTCATGCATCGCTATGCATCTCCTTGCTTAAATATTTATTGTTACTTCCCCCTCTTCTCTCGCTAGACACTGAGACCGACGCCGCTGCTACCCAGTACGACTACGGAGTTGACGACCCCTCTCTCTTGCCAGAGCAACCAGGCAAGCCCCCCCTTGATCACCAGATATCGCCTACTCTGCTCTATACTACTTGCATTAGAGTAGTGTAGCATGTTACTGCTTTCTGTTATTCCTATCCTGATGCATAGCCTGTCCCTGCTCCTATTGTTGTTAGCTTTACCTGAAATCCTACATGCTTAGTATAGGATGCTAGTTTTCCATCAGTGGCCCTACATTCTTGTCCGTTTGCCATGCTATACTATCAGGCCGTGATCACTCGGGGGTGATCACGGGTATATACTATATACTTTATACATGATACATGTGGTGACTAAAGACGGGTCGGCTCGTAGGAGTACCCGCGAGTGGATCTTTGTGGCGGAGCGACAGGGCAGGTTGAGACCACCTAGGAGAGAGGTGGGCCTGGCCCTGGTCGGTGTTCGCAGATACTTAACACGCTTAACGAGATCTTGGTATTTGATCTGAGTCTGGCTACTGGCCTATACGCACAAACCAACTACATGGGAAAGATATGGGCACTCGGCGTCGTGGTATCAGTCGAAGCCTTCGTGACGTCAGCGATTGAGCGGCGCGCGCCAGATTGGAACGTAAGCCTGCTCTTGTATTAAGGGGGCTAGTTCTGCTTCCGGCCGCCCTCGCAACGTGCAGGTGTGCTAAGGGCGATGGGCCCAGACCCCTGTGCGCTTAGGTTTAGACGGGCGTGCTGACCTCTCTGTTGTGCCTAGGTAGGGCTATGACGTGTTGATCTTCCGAGGCTGGGCATGACCCAGGAAAGTGTGACCGGCCAAATGGGATCAAGTGTGTTGGGTTATGTGGTGCACCCCTGCAGGGAAGTTAATCTATTTGAATAGCCGTGATCTTCGGTAATAGGACGACTTGGAGTTGTACCTTTACCTTATGACAACTAGAACCGAATACTTAATAAAACACACCCTTCCAAGTGCGAGATACAACCCGGTGATCGCTCTCTAACAGGGCATCGTGGAGGGGATTGCCGGGTAGGATTATGCTATGCGATGCTACTTAGTGGACTTCAGTCTACTCTCTTCTATATGCTGCAAGACGGAGGCTGCCAGAAGCGTAGTCATCGACAGGATTAGATATCCCCCTCTTATTCCGGCATTCTGCGGTTCAGTCCACTGATATGGCCCTTTACACATATATCCATGCATATGTAGTGTAGCTCCTTGCTTGCGAGTACTTCAGATGAGTACTCACGGTTGCCTTGTTTTCCCCTTTCCCCTTTCTCTACCCGATTGCTGCGACTAGACGATGGAGCCCAGGATCCAGACGCCACCGTCGATGATGACTCTTTCTACACTATAGGTGCCTACTACTACGTGCAGCCCGCTGACGACGACCAGGAGTAGTTAGGAGGATCCCAGGTAGGAGGCCTGCGCCTCGTTCGATCTGTATCCCCGTTTGTGCGAGCCATCTTATGGCAAACTTGTTTAACTTATGTCTGTACTCAGATATTGTTGCTTCCGCTGACTCGTCTATGATCGAGCACTTGTATTCGAGCCCTCGAGGCCCCTGGCTTGTATTATGATGCTTGTATGACTTATTTTATTTGTAGAGTTGTGTTGTGGTATCTTCCCGTGAGTCCCTGATCTTGATCGTACACATTTGCGTGCATGATTAGTGTAAGATTGAATCGGGGGCGTCACAACCTATTTGACTTAGGTTTGCTTCATCACATATAGACTGCTTTTCTTTTCCCCACTACTTGTATGACCTAAAACTATCATGTATATGAGGCAAGTTATTAGCAATGTTTCACATTTTCTTACTTGCAATACTGTGCTTGCCTATTCAGGTGTTCCAAGACCAAAATCATTAGAAAAACAACACATACAACACTTTTTTCTTTTGTACTTTGGTTACCCTTATACAAGCACCCGTTCATTTTGTTTATATAGTGGTTAGAATAGTAACCATATGTGCTTGCTCAATACTGATAAATGGAATATCTTCAAAGCACGTATGGTGTGGGTCTGTTTGGAATTTGGCGCAACGGGAGATTACTGAAAAATACACATTTTTTCAACATGACATGGTCTTGAAATGGGACTCTACTACCAAATTAAAATGTGTAGGTATATCTCATTGTAGATGACAAGTCTCTATTTTTATTAAAGGGGGTTAAATTTGTTATCATATATATTTGCCCGCTAATAAAACAAGTAAAACATGGAATTTCTTTTCATGCTGAACATGGATTCAGTGGGTCTCTGTGCCATTTGTTACCCAGCTGACGAACCGAGAAAGAAAGGAGGGGGATAGACAGTCTTCGCTTGCTCCGCCCCCTGCCGCTTCTTATTCAGCTCCTCACGGGCCACATGCATCGCTCTACGTGGGTTGGGCTAAATAACATATGGGCTATCCTAATACCTCCTGATCCCTATATCTCCGTATATGCACAAAAATGCATGTTTTTTCTTAGGCTTCTTATATTTTCCCTCCTTTTTGCAGGAGAAATATGCATGGCCAGGTTTCTCATCATGATAACCATGTTTCCAAACTTGCTAAAAAAATACAACCATGCCAACTTCACTCTCTCATCATAGTGCCCATATTTTCAAACTGAGCATATTCATATTATGCAAAGTTTACCTTTTCCCAGACTATTATTTAACAACGTAATAAACATGTTTAAAAAATAGGATGCCTTAGTTGAAGGTTCTTGCAGCATGAAACTATTTTCATCGACAACATGTCTTCAGCAGGTCTCTGCGCCATTTGGCGCAACGGGTCAACTAGTATATATAGCAAACAAATTTTAGGAGGAGCTAGAGTGACCCTCCGATCGTAATCAGGCGGCTGAGTAAAAAAAGGTTAGGAAGTCCAAATGAGAAACCGGTGATGTTTTAGGGATGTTTGAGGATGACCCGGACCCAATGGTGACGACTGAGCGGGTTGGGTTCGGGGGCATGTTTCGGATGCGCACGTGAGGGGGGTTTGAGAGAGGTCGACAAAGACAAGGGGGCCTAGAAAAAGGTCAACAGAGATAGAGAGAAGCGACACTAAGAACGACTACGAGCTTTATGAGAACATGCGGATGCAATATGCATGATGACATGATGAAATGCAACCACAACAAAAATAAAACACACGACGGCAACGACGAACATGGAAGGCGTCTGGAGCGTCGGTCTCGGGGCGTTACATCTTGTCAGAGCATCCATGGCTCTAGCGAGGATGTTTTTCGCCACAGAGAAGGGAAATTCCCCAAAGGAAGGGCCAGGCTTGCTGCCGCGCAAGAGAGGCCACGGGCGCCCCCGCAAGCACGCCGCGATACCGGCGGCGGACCCTCGAGGGGGCGGACGCGCCCCTTCGAAGGCTGGCGTTGCCTCCGGGAGTCGCGGAGGTGCTTCTACCCGTGGCGGAAGTTGTCGCTGCCGGGGCGGCTCCGACGATGGGGGAGGCACGTGGCAGCCCTTTGACCACCGCGTGTGCGCTCCCACTCGACCGACACGCTCCCGAGGTTCGTGGTGTGGTCGGAGAGGCCCGCAGGTATCTGGTTCCAGCTTCTTCGCGGGCCCGCTGTCAGACGGGGGACCCGACGACCTCTAGCTGTAGGCCGATAGTTGCTGCAGCAAGGCCTTGTGGGTGGAGGTCGAGGTCACCGCCACCAGCAACATGTTCTTGAAAAGTGGGCAGCAGCCATTTGCTTGCGCGTGGGGCCTGTATGGGAGGTGCTCCCTCCACTTCAGATATGACGGCGTCATGACACTCTATGTTAGGGTCTTCGGGGAAGAAGGCCAACACCTGAGGTGTTGCCCAAAGAGCGACAGTAGTGACGACTTCGTCGCTAGCGGTGAACTTGCCCTTGGCGACGGTCGCGCTGCCTCCAGCAGTGGCGGCTCCTCTTCTTGCGAGAGCACGAGCGGTAGCGACTATGATGAGCCGCCATGCCACCAGGCCTGGACCGAAGAGGGCTACGAGCTGCCCCGCCGGCGCACCACGGTAAAGCAGGAGGAAGACTCCAACTAAGCTCGGGCATTCCCAAAGCTGGGCCTCCAGAGTTGAAAAAGTAGAAGGCCTTGTTGGGGCGTGTAATGAACCATGGCGCTTCCGCCATAATGTTATCATTTCCATATTGCATTATGATATCCATGTTGTTGCTGAATGTGCTTGGGGTGACTTAGGTTAATATGTCTGTGGTAGACTCCTTTGCCGGGAGAGCTCGGGTTTCCTACACACCCCTCATTCCTAAAGATTCGGAAATCACCGAGCCTCTGGAGATGCCACGAGAGCTGCAGGGTAAGGAAACCTCCGGAGGTGCCCCGCCTCGCCCAAGCTGGCCCCTGTTGGCACGTTACGTCGCGATGCCCGAAGGCATAGACTCAATAGAGCATGCGCGCCCATGAGCTTGTCTGAGAGCATCACGCGAGGATAAAGACACCAAAGGTTAGTACACTGAGGCTTTGGCGAGGTGTGTCCGCGGGCGGGCCCGAGCGTACACACCATGCCCAGCCCCCACGCGCGAGATGCACGAGGTAGAGCAGTGGGCAACCGCCAGTCCCCCTAAGACAATACCTAGAAGAGCGAACGATGCAAGGGAGAAAATTTTTCCCAACCCTCTCAAAAAAGGAGATGTGAATACTTAAAATTTCATTCAAGAAGTTGCAAACCAGATATTGAAAGCAAGCAAAAGAATAGTCGCGTCCGGCACCTACACAAGTTTTCTTGTCTTCCGCCAGCGTGGAGCATGGGGCCTCCACTAGGATGTGGCTGGGAGCCCTCGTGAGGCCCTGGGGCAGCACTCAGGAGACTCCGGGGCATGTACGGCCCCAACTCATTATAATGTGAGAGTGTCACGAGCGGAGACCTTGATCATAGATAGAACTTCTGGATTTACTGGATGTTTTAGGCGTTCTGGATGGGGACCTCGTCCTGGGTCTCCAGGCGCGTGGCTCCAGGCCTAGAGAAATGGGAGATCCTCAACGGGCCCTCCCACATAGGCGAGATCTTGTGAAGCCCCTCCCTAGAGAGCACCCGCCTCAGGACGAGGTCACCCACCTCGAGGGTCCTGGAGAAGATGCTACGACAGTGATACTGCCGCAACGCCTGCTGGTACCTCGCTGCACCGAGCGAGGCTTGTCGGCAGCGCTCCTCTCCTAGCACGAGGTCCGTCCCCCGCGAGGCGTCCTGGCGTGCCTCGTCAAATGCCAAGACCCATGGGGAGCAGTGCTTGACCTCATGAGGGAGGACCGCCTCAGCTCCGTAGAGGAGGAAGAACGGGGTCTCACCCATGGGATTGATTGCGGTGGTGCAGATGGACCACAACACGAACTGGAGCTCAGTGAGCTAGCCCCTACCGCAGGCTTCGAGTTTCTTCTTGGAGCTCCTCTCCTTGAGGCCCCTCAAGACCTCTGCGTTGGCGCGCTCGACCTGGCCATTGCTCCGTGGGTTAGCATATATGCGTTCCAAGATTAACACAATATGTTTTGAAAAGGTTGCTCGTTAATTGAGAGCCATTGTCTGTGATGATACGGTTGGGGATCCTAAAGGGGCTCACGAGGCCCTTGATGAACTTGACGGCCAAGCCAGCTGGGATCATGCAGACGGGCTCCACTTCCGCCCATTTGGTGAACTTGTCGATGGCGACGTAGAGGTAGCGGTAGCACCCGGGCGCTCAAGGGAACGGACTCAGGATATCTAGCCATAGACCGCGAACGACCACAAGAGTGGGATGGTCTGGAGGCCCTGAACAGGCTAGTGGATCTGCTTGGCATGGAACTAGCATGCTTCATAAGATCTCACCAGCTCAGTTGCATCATTGAGCGCCGTGGGCCAGTAGAATCCGTAGCGGAACGCCTTGCCCACAAGGGTGTGCTGTCGGTGTCCTCGGAACGAGGGTCCCCAGACTTGCCTTCCTGCGGCCCACGACGTGGCTCCACCGGCGGCCCTGTACGGCCCATCTTCACCAGCGAACACTCAAGACCCTCGCGAGGCGGACGACACAAGACCTCCTCGGGATGGCCTCACCAGGCCGGCTCGCGAGGGGCGGAGATATCAAGGCAAGGGGCACCTCGCGAGGTTCCTGTGACACAAGCCATGATGACTGGAGCCAGGCGGGCGCCAGGTGGGCGCTAGCGCGCGCAGCGTCCTCGTTTCCTCTTTGGTGCTAAAGGGGCAAGCGCAGGCGAGGAGTCCCAAGGCATTAGGCAAAGGTTTCCATATCGGTGCAACAAGACCAAGACCAGTAGGACGGCGGGACGGAGGTCATCGTGGAGCCCAAGACGGCGTCACCCCAGAGTCTTTGGCAGGAGAAGACCACCTTTAGTCAGGATAACTTGTACTAGCTATCTCCCTTCGAATTTGGCCGTGTTGGATCCCTTCCCGCTCAATATTTGGGGAGAGGATCAGGGCCTCTATAAATAGGACTAGCCACCACCATAGAGGGGACCACACAAGTTCACCAAGTTCCCAGGGAGGCTGTTCACCAAGCACAAGAGCACCTCACCTCAGGAGGCTGTTCTTCCCTTGTAACTGTTCATCCTCAGCCCAAGAGGTAATCCACCACACCACACTGGAGCAGGGTATTACACCACATCGGTGGCCCGAACCAGTATAAACTCTTGTGTCTCTCTTTCTGTGGGTTCGACGTGCTAAGCTTTGAGATCGCGGTGAGGGTGAGGGCGGGATTAGGTAGGGAAAGATCTTCGTGCGCACCCCAGTGTTCGAATCTCAAGGGTTTTGCTGGAACCCGAAATCCGACATTTGGCGCGCCAGGTAGGGGTGCGTCGAAGCTTTCCTTCCGTCAATCTATGCTTCGCCATCACCGCGCCTCACCCTCATGGCCGGCGCTGCTCTTCCGGCTGCGGTGACCGATGCCCGTGGCGGGGCCAGGGGGCTCAGACCCTTGGCCCCTGCCTTATGGCAGGTGCAGTGGCCACCCAAGTTCAAGTCAGAGATGCCGCCGCGCTACGACGGCGCGGCGTATCCGTCGGCTTTCTTGCTGGTGTACGAGGAGGCCGTCCTTAAGGCTAGGGGAGACGACAAGGTCTTGGCCAACTGGCTTCCCATGGCCCGCAACGGCGCACCGCGCTCCTGGCTGCTCAACCTCCCTGCATCCACGGTGGCATCTTGGGAGGAGATGCGCAGCCTCTTCGCCGCGCGCTTCATGGCACCGGCGCCCCTCGCTGTCGTGGCCCTCCTCAGCGGCTCGCAAGTGCCGCCCTCGGACCGTCACGCCAAGCCGTTCTTTCACCAGATTAACACTGCTTCCACACGGCAGGGGGCTCCCCTGGGTTGGGTGGCGCCCAAGGCCGAACTGACCTTCGACTCGGGAGATCACCCCGTTACCACCGTCGGCTCGGGCGTGCTCCTAGTGCTTTGCACACCCACCATCTGCAATGTAGCCATCACCAAGACCCTCATCGATGGCGGCGCCGGCCTCAACGTGCTCTTGGTGGAGGCCATTAGCCTCCTTCACGTACCACTCGAGTGGCTTCGCCCCAGCAAGCCCTTCTCCGGAGTCGGCGGCGGCTCCTCCAGCCCCCTGAGGCAGATCCGTCTTCCCGTGACGTTCGACACCTGCGACAACTACTGCACTAGGCTGATTGACTTCGACATCGCGGCATTGGCCTTCCGTAAAATGCCAACCTCGGATATCCATCTCCGGCTCAGTTTGTGGCGACGACCCATTTAGCCTACAACCTCATGAAAATGCCCGGGAGCAAGGACGTCCTCACCATAGTCGGAGATACCAAGGAAGCTCTGGTGGCACTCAAGCTTGCCCTCAAGACCGCCGGGGCGGCGCGACCGGTCGACGAGGCCAGCTCCGGAGTTAAGGGGGCCGCGCCGGCCAAGAAGAAGCAGTTGTTCACTCAAGATCGGGTGGAAACCAAGCGTGTGCCTGTCGAGGAAGATGGGTCTTCTGGAGCCACCTTTACCATAGTGGCAACCTCGACTCAGATCAAGAGGAAGCATTGGTAAAGTTCTTGCGTGCAAACAAGGAAGTATTCGCCTGGGAGCCCGATCAGCTGGTAGGGGTCCCAAGAGGGGTGATCGAGCATCACTTAAGGGTCTGCCCAATGTGCGCCCCATGAAACAGAAGGCATGGCGACAGTCCAAGGAGAAGCAGTCCTTCATCGTCCAAGAAACCCGCAAGCTGGAGGCAGCAGGTGTCATTCACGAGGTTCGATACCCCGAGTGGCTGGCAAACCCCGTCATTGTACCAAAGAAAGGCGGGAACAAGCGCATGTGTGTCTACTTCACCAACCTCAACAAAGCCTGTCCCCAAGATCCGTTCCCGCTTCTGCGCATCGACCAGATCGTTGATTCCACCACCGAGTGCGACCTAATGTGCTTCCTGGATGCGTTTTCAGGCTATCACCAGATCAAGATGGCAGTAGAGGATGCGGCGAAGACGGACTTCCTGACTCCATGCAGGGTGTATTGCAATGCGGGCGCGACCTTCCAACGGCCGATGCACATCACCCTGGGCCAGCAGCTCGGGAGGAACGCAGAAGCCTACGTCGACGACATTGTGGTGAAGTTGCGGGAGGCGAGAACCTTTATTCAGGACCTGGAGGAGACCTTCATGAGCCTACGCCAGGTGGACTTCCGACTCAACCCGGAAAAGTGCGTATTTGGTGTCCCCACCGGCAAGCTGCTGGGCTTCCGCGTGTCCCACAGGGGGATCGAGGCCAACCCAGAGAAGGTCAAGGCAATTGAAGACATGAGCCCACCACAAACCCTCAAGGAGATGCAGAAGCTTGCCGACTACGTGACTTCCCTGGGAAGATTCATCTCCAAGCTGGGAGAGCGCGCCCTACCGTTCTTCAAGCTGATGAAGAAGAAGAAGGGCCAGTGCAACGTTACGGGCGACGAAATCTCCATAGCGTCGTCCGACCCGCGGACCCACTATGACCAGCGTCGGGTCCTTCAGGATCGTGAACATGAAGATGCTCGGACCACTGTCAAGCGCTAGCACGAAGTGCGCCACCAGTCAGACAGGCGAGCAGGGCTTGCTGTGGACCACCCGGGACCGGAGAGCCCTGGAGGCCTGCCTTACGAGGTAGGTTGCCCGGCTTTTACCCGTGAGTTGCGGCAGTTCCGGTAGCCCACTCACCGCACCTTCAAACCTGACGTGGGCGAGAAGTACAGCGGCAAGACCCACCCGTCCGAGTTCCTCAGCATCTACACCATCGCGATGCAGGCTGCCGGAGCCTGCAACGATAAGGTGCTTGCGAATTACTTTCCGTTGGCCCTTAAACCCAATGCCATGTCATGGTTGATGCACTTGCCGGTAGACTCCATCTCCTCCTGGTCGGATTTGTGCCATGAGTTCGTGGGCGCCTTCACTGGCGGTCACCAAGCTCATGGTCGAGCAAGCGATCTGCACGTCATTCCCCAGAAGGGAGGCGAGAGTCTCCGCAAGTATATACAGAGTCTCCCTGTTGTTCATCCTCCCGCCATCATCAGCGCGTTCCATCAGAACGTGCGTAACCGCAAGATGCGCGAAGAGCTGGCGATGAACAAGGTGAAAGATGTAGCGAAACTCTATGTTCTTGCTGACAGATGTGCCCGGGCTGAAGAGGGAAGGAATTACCCCGGCGATGATGCCGGCGTGGAAACCGACTCCTCAGATGAGGATATTGCCGCCCCGGCGAAGAAAGGTCGGCGCCGCAACAGGAAGCGCAAAGGGAAAGCCGTGCTTGCCGTCGAGGGATCTGATGACACCAGCTCCACGAAGAAAACCAAGGCAGATGACCCCGGCAAGGAAATTGCCGGATGTGTCGCCTGCCGGGCCTTGGCGGCCGCCGAGAAGTCAGGAAACTCCGACAAGCGGTACTGCAAGATCCATCACACCAAAGGCCATGCTCTCCAAGACTGTCGACAGGTTGATCTCCCCGCTGAGAAGCAGAGGGCTGAATATGAGAGGAGGGACAAGGAGAAGGGCCAAGACGGTGCTGAGGGGTCCGGACAGAAGCGTGACGGCCAGGCGGGCCATCGCGGCAAGGATAAACAACAGGAGAGGCCCGCCCGGGCCGTGAAAGGAAGCCAGAAGATGATGATCACGAAGAGAACGACGAGTCCGGCGACCAAGAGTTTCAGAAAGCTACAGAGGCCATGTGCATCGACGGCGGCGCCTCGTTGCATACTTCTCACCGTCGGCTTAAACAGTGGGCGCGAGAGATTACAGTGGTAGAGCCGTCGTTTGATGCCCAAAGGCCGCTGAAGTGCTCCAGCACACCTATCATTTTTGACACCGAGGATCACCCTGATCATACTACTGTGGTCGGGTGCTTGCCATTGTTGGTTTCACCAACAATACGCAAGCGCAAGGTGACAAAGATGCTAGTCGATGGCGGGGCCGGTCTGAACTTGATCTCGCCTGCCGTGATCGAGAAACTGCAGATTCCTGACGGAGACCTCGAAGAGACGGGTATGTTTCAAGGGGTCAACCCGGGAAGAAGCCAACCCAAGGGAAAGGTCACACTACCTGTGACTTTTGGAAGTGACCTGAACTTCAGGATGGAGAGGATCGTGTTTGATGTTGCCAAGATCCCCTTACCCTACAACGGGATCCTTGGCCGCCCAGCGCTGGCCAAGTTCATGGCGGCGTCACACTACGCATACAACACCCTGAAGATGCCAGGGCCCGTGACGATCATCACCATCCCCTCCGACAAGAAAGATGCGCTGATTTGCTCCGACCAACTATACCAGCAAGCGGTTGCAGCAGCTGCCGCCGCTAGGGCAATTGCTCCTGCCGCTGGGACCCTGGGAGGGAAGAAGAAGAAGAAGGCCAGTGAGACCTCGGACACCCACTCCGGCAAGCGCACCTCTTCGGAGTGTAGCGCTACCGTCGAGGACGTGCCAGAGAGCTCCGTCGGCGGAAAAAAGAAGCCCAGGGCCATTCCGCCGGGAACCAAGAAGGTTTCTGTTAATGAGGACGACACGGGAGGAGCTTTCACTATAAGCTCCACCCTTGATGACAAATAGGAAGACGCGCTCGTCACCTTCCTGCGGGCGAATGTCGATGTGTTTGCGTGGCAAGCCTCCGACATCCCCGACGTTCCCAGGGAGGTGATTGAGCACCACCTTGCTGTCTGTCCTCATGCGTGGCCCGTCAAGCAGAAGGTCAGAAAGCAAGCTTTGAACGACAAGAGTTCATCACAGAAGAGATCCGGAAACTGGAAGCAACGAGTTTGGTAAGAGGAGTGCTCCATCCAACGTGGTTGGCCAATCCGGTCGTAGTGCGCAAGGAAAATGGGAAGTGGAGGCTGTGTATTGATTACACATATATCAATAAGGCTTGCCCTAAAGACCCATTCCTGTTGCCGCGCATCGACCAGATTGTGGACCTCACGGCTGGGTGTGATCTGTTGTCATTCCTCAACGCCTACTCCGGCTACCACCAGATCTTCATGACAAGAGAAGACGAAGAGAAAACAACATTCATCACCCCATGTGGTATGTATTGTTTCATGCGGATGCCTTTCGTGTTGAAGAGTGCTGGTTCGACATTTGCAAGGGCGGTCCAGATTGGTTTTGCACCCCAGCTCCATAGAAATATGGAAGCTTATATGGACGACATAGTGGTCAAAACCAAGGACAGGGCAACCCTCATCACAGATTTGCAAGAAACATTTGCAAACCTGCGCAAGATCAATCTCAAGCTGAACCCTGAGAAGTGCGTCTTTGGCGTCCCGTCCAGCAAGCTTCTCGGGTCCTTTGTGTCACAGCGTGGGATAGAGGCCAATCCGGACAAGATCAAAGCTATAGAGCAGATTGAAGCACCCAAGCGAATCAAGGATGTGCCTCGGCTTGCTGGTTGTGTCGCTGCCATGGGCAGGTTCATATCCAAGTCTGCCGAGCGCGTCCTCCCCTTTTTCAAAATCCTGAAAAAGGCAGGCTCGATGGAGTGGACGCCAGAAGCCGAAGCAGCATTGCAAGATTTGAAGAAGTACCTCTCCTCCGTGCCAACACTAGTTGCGCCTAGGCCCCAGGAGCCGTTGCTGCTATACCTAGCGGCAACGAACCAGTGGTCAGCGCTGCACTAGTAACGCAGAGAGAGGTTGACGACGAGGTAATGGTAGCGACAGAGCCCGACACCACCAATGCGGAGATGACACAGCCGATCGAAATGCCGCTGAAGAAGAAAATGATGCAGCACCCGGTCTACTTTGTTAGCTCCCTCCTGCAGGGTGCTAGATCAAGGTACTCCGGCGTGCAGAAACTTCTCTTCAGCCTCCTCACGGCCTCGAGGAAGCTGCGTCACTACTTCCAGGCACACGAGATCACTGTCGTCACTCGCCTCCCTCTGCAACGGATATTGCACAATCCGGATGCGACGGGGAGGATTGTGGAATGGGCACTGGAGCTGTCCAGCTTTGGCCTCAAGTTTGAAAGTACTTCGACGATCCAGAGCCGAGTCCTGGTGGAGTTCATTGCAGAGTGGACCGCAACACCTGACGAAGAAGCCCAATAGACTGCTCTCCCCGGCAAGGAGGCAAGTTGCAATTGGATCATGTACTTTGATGGGGCTTTCTCCCTACAAGGTGTCGGGGCTGGCATACTATTCGTCGCCCCCACCGAAGAGCACCTCAAGTACGTGATCCAGATGCACTTCCCCAGGGAGGTGTCAACAAACAATACGACATAATACGAAGGGCTGCTTGCCGGTCTTAGGATCGCGGCGGACCTCGGAATCAAAAAGCTCATCATCAGGGGCGACTCGCAGCTTGTCGTCAAGCAAGTCAACAAGGATTATTAGAGTCCGTTGATGAAGGCCTACGTTGATGAAGTGAGAAAGCTGGAAGAGCGTTTCGACGGTATACAGGCTGAATACGTTCCCCGAGCGGAGAACGATATCGCCGATTACCTGTCAAAGCGCGCTGCCCTCAAGCTACCTGTGGAACTAGGTACCTTTGTGCTTCAGCTAACTCAGCCATCCGTTGATCCATCAACAAAGCAGAACAAGAGGAGGAAATCAGGGCCCGGCAAGTACTTTCCCGCCGAGCTCCCCGGAGCCGCCGGCAAGGATGTTGCCGGGGACACTGAGCCCGCCACGGGACGGCTAGCTCCGGTGGAGCGCCAAGCTCTTGCCGTCGAGACAGCCGCTCCTATAGCGGAGGAGATGCCTTTAGTCCTCGCCGTCGAGCCCCAGGCTCCAGCATGGGCACAACATACCGTCCGATTCCTCCAAACAGGGGAACTTCCTGAGGAGCAGGAAGAAGCAGAAAAAGTAGCCCGTCGCTCTACCATGTACCAGTTCGTCGATGACGTCCTGTACAGGAAGAGACCGAACGGTGTGAAATTGAAGTGTATCCCTCGAGAGGAAGGACTGGAGCTGTTGGCGGAGATACACGGAGGCATATGTGGATCCCACATCGGGTCAAGGGCCCTTGCCGGCAAGGCATTCTGGCAAGGTTTCTTCTGGCCCACCGCCCTCCAGGATGCGACGACACTCGTCACCAGGTGTGAAGCGTGTCAGTTCCATTCAAAGAAGCTTCATCAGCCAGCTCAAGCCCTTCAAACCATTCCTATCTCCTGGCCCTTCTCGGTCTGGGGGATCGACATACTGGGCCCTTTCCCCTGCGCTGTCGGGGGCTTTGAGTACTTGTACGTTGTAATCGACAAGTTCACAAAGTGGCCAGAGGTGGAAGCAGTGAGGAAGGTCACAGCTCAGTTAGCCGTCAAGTTCTTCAAGGGGCTAGTGTGCAATTTCGGTGTACCCAACAGGATCGTCACCAACAACGGCACACAGTTCACAAGCCGAACCTTCATGCAATATACTCAAGACCTCGGCAGCAAAGTTTGTTTCGCTTTCGTTGCTCACCCGCGAAGCAATGGTCAAGCTGAGAGGGCAAATGCTGAAGTGTTGCGAGGCTTAAGGACTAAGACCTTTGACAAGCTGCACAAGAGCGGAAGGCGCTGGATTGATGAGTTGCCGACGGTTCTTTGGTCAATCAGGACGACACCAAATCGAGCCACCGGCCAGACACCCTTTGCCCTGGTATACGGGGCAGAAGCAGTTATCCCCACTGAACTCATATACGCGTCACCTCGACTGCTCGCTTATGATGAGCTTGAGCAAGAGCAACTGCGGCAAGATGACGCACTGCTCCTTGAGGAAGATCGTCTTCGGGCGGCTGTGAGAGCAGCATGCTACCAGCAAGCCTTGCGCCGCTACCATAGCCGCAAGGTTCATGCCCGAAGCCTTGAGGAAGGCGACCTTGTCCTTCAGCGCGTTCAATCGGCCAAGAATTCCAACAAGTTGACGCCAAAGTGGGAAGGCCCTTACCGGGTAATACGAGTCACCAGGCCCGGCGTAGTCCGCCTGGAGACCGAGGATGCAGTTCCGGTGAGTAGCTCCTGGAACATTGAGCATCTTCGCAAGTTTTACCCGTGAGGCGCGGCTTGCCGGGCCCCCTGGCAAGCCACCTTTTGTACAAGCATTGTCGATGATGCATGTAACCCTTTGTACAAAGCCAGGCGCAGACCCTGAGCATAAATAAATGAAGCGCTGACGCCCTAAAGTTATAGCATGCATAGGTCAAGTCTCGTCCTTGGTTAGGGTTGATAGTGCTTGGCGGCGGCTAACCCCTAGCTTAGAGGTCGAGTGTGCGTCCCTTCGTCGTTCTTTTGTCTTCTTTGGTTCGCAGGACTCACTGATATCCTTGCCGGATCACTAAGGACGAAGAAGAGAAGAGGGACAAACCAGCATCTAGACCCCGGGAAGCCAGTACTACTGGGGGCTGCAAGAGCAAAGATTCACCCCCAGCAAACCGAAGTTGCCGGGGGCTACAGCTTCAGATAAGTTCTTCATCCCTTATCATGCATTCCCTTATGTACTGAGGTATGTGAAACCTCGTTTTTCCTAAAAACTACCGTGCTCCCCTAACTCTAGGCCCTAGGGCTCGTTCCTGGGGCCGGGTTTGGTCGTAGTCACGGCAGCAAAAGGATGAAACGAGGAGCCTGAACCCGCCTCATCCCTGCCTCCGCCAAGGGCGTGAGAAAGGTCGAATGAAGTGGGGAGATGGCAAGGCCTGTTGCCGGGCGAGGAAATGTTTATCTTAAAAGATATCAAGGATTTGCTCCTTGTCGTGGGCTCTACCCGCAAACAAATGACCAGGCAAGCATCCCTTTTTCATTAAAAACATTCCACCCAGGTACAGTCCATAGGGAATTAAAAACATGAATGATGGGATTACGAGTTCTAAATTCAGCTAAGGCCCAAAGGCTTACAAACTAAAAAGAGATAAGGTGCCCGTAATCCCTTTCTTGTCTCTCTCCTCAGGAGGCAGGTCAAGGAGGCGAAAAGGGCAAAAGGGGCGCCTAGGCGAGCTACAGGTGGCAGAAGACACCAAGAGAACATCTCGGTGGCCCTCCGGAGGCTGTATGGTGATGGCGGCGCCGGAAGCAGAGCTCGAAGACGAGGCGGCGCCGGAAGCAGAGCTCGAAGACGAGGCGGCAGGACGTCAGCACGCGTTGAAGGCGTCGGTGCCCGCGTACTCCGAGTTGACGGCCTTGCCGCCCGCCCTCTTCCTCTTCCGCAGCCTCCCAACACCAGTCGCCCAAGGAGACGACCTCGAGAAGTTTAGGGAGCCGGCGACACGGATGATGGGGTCGCCGGTGCCGCGAGAGGCGTCACCCGACACCTACTCGGACCCGTCATCCTGCCGCCTGCTACCCTCGTCGTCGTTGCCGCTGTCGTCCTCGTCACTCCCGCCCGAGGAGGAATCTTCTCTATCAGAAGAGCTCTCCACGCAGCACCTTGCCCGAGTCCCGAAGCACCCGAAGACCTTGACGGAGAGGAGGCCGCCCTCCATCATCTTGAAATGGAGAGTGAGCCCATCCGTCAAGCGGTGGATATGAGCGAACGTCTTCCATCCCCGACAAACATACATCACGTGAGGGGCTGGGAAGTCAACGCGAACCCGTGTACCGCTGATCCCACAGCCCCTCATGTGCAGCCGCAGTGATTCCGGCGGATCCAACTCCATCTCCCGCGCGAATGGGGTCGGGAAACGAAGGCGACGGCGAGGCGGCCGGCGTAGCCTGACGAAGAACTCACAAGGGTCGTTCCCAACGTGGCCCTCCATGGGGGGAGGAGCTGCTGGCGGAGGCGAGGTTGGCGTGCCGCCCTGTCCTCCTCTTCCTCGAGCGCCTCGACCTCGCCCACGGCCTCGCCCCCTCCCCCTTCCCCTTGCGGCTGGCTCTGCCACCACAGGTGCAGGAGAAGGAGGGACGCGTTGTCAAGCGGCGACCCGCGTCGCCACCGTTGAAGGACCAGGGTTCCCTCTCTCCATGGCGAATGGAAGGGAGGGGAGCAAAAGCTGAAGAAGGAAGGAGATGAAGGAATGCAGGACGCCATCCCCCCTCCCGCTCTTTGTAAAGGGACGGGGTGGGGGCTCGGCCGCCCCGCTCCGCCAATCAAGATGCGGAAGGCGCAGGGGACCGGGATCGACCCGCTGCCCCAGCCCGCGACGGCCCGGTTTCCCGCCTCCATCGATTTCCACCCCAAGCGCATGGGCGCCATGTGGCGAGCGTGCAGAACCGAGGCGATGGGTGAGGCGACCTCTCCCCACCCCGTGATCGCAAGGAGTGGACGCCTTGAAGACCACGCCTCGGCCCCATTCAGTAAATGGACCGCGCCTCCACGCCTCCCTCCGTTTATGGGGAAGGCGCGAACCGCCCCCTTTTCTATGACGTGACGCATGCGTGCAGAGCTCAGCCCCACGCATGCCGCCCACGTCACGCACGCCTCCCCACGCCGCGCCACGCGCGGGATGCATGGGAAGCGCAGCGCGCGAAGAAACTTACCGCGGAAAAATCCGCCCCGCCTGCCCGCGCACCGTTTTTGGGCCTAGCCCAACAACGCGTTGCGCTTATGTGTGGCCCAGGCCCCGGGGCTCCTGTCGGTGTACAAAAAGGGGGGGTACACTTTTTGTACCCCTATAACTGTGCACGGGCAGTCTGAGCCACTAGCACCGCCACACCAAGCACGACAAGGGAGGTAAGCCAAGGTAAGGCCGAAGCTGAAGGGAAGTAGAACGACGCCAAGACCACAAAGAGCAAAGGGGACAGAGCAGACCCCCCGGCAAGATCCTTGCCGGGGGCAGCTTTAGTTAACCGGGCAAGACCCTTGCCGTGGCAGCTCGCCCCACACCTACGGAGTGAAGTCACCCTCGAGTCCACTGCCCCCATGGGGCAAGGATTCGGGAGACATCCCCGTGGTGGCATGCAGATCTTTGTGAAGACATTCAAGATCAGAGACCCACTTTAGAAGGTGATGGTCCTTGGCGGGATCCCAGCCAAGGAGGACCACAAGGCCCCCGGCAAGAGCCTTGCCGGGGATGACAGCAGGCGCCGCGACAAGACCCTTGCCGGGCCGCGGCAAGACCCTTGTTGGGGCTGCAGCAAGGCCCTTGCCAAGGACGTCATGGGGCCACCATCAGGCCCGCGCCAGTCGCACCCCCACCGCCATTCGCATGCAGCTGCCAACCCAACCAGTTGGGCAGACACCTGCGTGGCGGCATGCAGGTCTTCGTGGAGACCCACCACTGCGCCACCTCAGCTGCCTACCTGCCTACATGGCACCGCAGGCACCGCTGGCCAGGGCGGGCGTCGATGCAAGAGGGAGCGGCGACGGACGAGACGGGGCTCTCCCCCGCCCACAATAAAGCAAGGACACCTAAGCAAGGCACATTAAATGCGCCTTTTTATGTAATGCGAAGGATAACCTCGCACTACTGTACCCTTTCCACCTCCTGTGTGCCACTGTGGCAACCCCTTTCCTATAAAAGGAGGCCCAAGGCGACCAGGAGAAGGATTCGGCTTTTTGGAGATCTCGACGCCCCATACCTAGCTCAGGAACTCAGATATACAATCCACCAAAGCAGGAGTAGGGTTTTACGCATCCTTGCGGCCCGAACCTGGGTAAAGGAACTGTGTGCTATCTGTTTGATCCGCTTTTTTCACAACCCCGCGCCCCGCAACCGTAGTAGGGATTCCTGTGATCCCATAGGTGTCGTTTCCCACCGACAGTGAAGATGGCCCTTCCTGCGACAAAACCACAATGCGGTTATGCCTCTTAGTCGTGCCTCGACACATGAGAGATATAGCCGCATCGTGGGCGTTACAAGTTGGTAATCAGAGCCATCCCCGACTTAGGAGCCCCCTGCTTGATCAATCGCTGACGTTGTTGAGTCTATAACAAAATGTTTTGAGTCTTAGAATTATATATATCGGAGAGTAGGATTCTTTTTACTCCTCAGTCCCTTCGTCGCTCTGGTGAGGTCTCCTGACGTAGATGTTTTGACTTTCCTCTCCTCAAATTTCATGATTTTTCTTAGGATCACGTGGGTACCTTGGGATCGTACCGATATTCTTGTGAAGAGAACATTGTTCTTGGTGCCTCCTGACATTTAGGGGTTGTGGCAGTGTCCCAGGGAGTTGAGCTCCGAGGTGTTGTCGTCACAATTTTATCGTTGCAGTTCTGGAATACCAGAGTTTTGCCGACATCAAAAATCTCTTTTATGGAGTTGTTGGTGAGATAACCTCGACGCCACCCAGTACTAGGGTGGGAGTTCGGGAGTATTGCCATAGCTCGTATAACGGATGCTTTTCGAAGGTTGAGGTACACAATTTCCGGAGATTTCTTGGTTATGTGTTGACGGATGGATACAGCTGGATGTAGGGATTGTTAGTTTGGGTGAGATATTATGCTTCCCCTGTATCCCCAACACCAGATTGCATAACCAGAAAGTTTCGGGAGTTTATAGGTGGGAATTCAAGTAGCTCCTAGAATATCTTTCTGACAGATGCATGATATGGGATTGGGTAAATCTCTATCTTATGTGTTTGTTTCCGGCTTATTTTGCAAGCCAATCCTTTGTTTTGTTTTAAGTTGTGGTATTCGAGTTGCTTCGAAGTCAAATGTGGATTCCATACCTTTTCTAAGGGGTGTTCTCATATTCCTATGTGGATACTAATCCTTCTTGATCATCGATATTGCCATCTTAATTCTATTTCCAACTGGTGCGTTTCTCTTCGAGATGATCCCATCATTCTCCCCATCCGCAAGATCAATTCTAAGTTTTCTCAACGGTATCCATTCCATCTGCCCAAGTTGCCTTTCTTTTCCTGCCTTCCCACCCTTTTTATTTAAGGACCTAGATTTCTTAATCGAGTATCCATTTTTTAAGGTGAAGTTTCTTCATTTTTTGTCAATGTTCTTATCCGGTGATTTTCCATGAAGATGCTCAACAGTTTCAAGTTCATCATCCTTCGTTGTTGTTTCTTCTCCGGTGGATCCAATTCAAGCTGTGTCGATCATATCCTTTCCTCGTTTCAAATGTTTTCTCATGCCAGTGCATCTCTTAATCATCCACCTCTTGCTATTCATGTTTATCTGGAGTGCTGAAGATATCGCAGAAGATTCAAGTTTCTATTCGTAATCCTTTCAAGCTATTTCGAGGTCTTACCTTATTCAAGCCATTTTATTCAACCGGGGCAATCTATATTTTAAATCGTTCAACGGTGTTTCTCTTGAGTGGGCCCTAACCCACAGGTCTTTTTCTAGGATCTTACCCGACTCTTCTAATTTTCCCGGAGCCATTCCAAAATTCTTTTCAAAGTTGACGTAAGAATGAATTTTCATCAGCCATATGCCTTCTCCAAGGTTGTTTTCAAACTCTTTTCATCGTTGGTTCAACATTTCTATTCTTTATTGTTCCGAGGTGCCTCAACAATTCATGGTGGTGTTTCTCGTCGTCATTCTTGGGTCTTGAAGACCGAAGAAGAGTTCCTCTTAAATCCATACCCATTCTTCCAAAGATTCATGGTTCTAGCTTGATGCCATCCTCTCATAATTGTTTTCAATTGTGAGAAATTCTTTTCACCCATCCGACGCATTTCAGGAGTTGCGTTCTTTTGTCGATCATCCGAAGGACATCTTTTCGAATATTACTCATTCTCATCTTTTAGCTCTCGTTCTTCAAATCTTACCGGTGCATCGCTCAAGTATTCCCTAGTCAGCTCGTCATGTATTCGTTCTCATGTATCTATATTCTCTCAAGTATCTTCCTCGCTTTCTAATTCTTCCCGGTGTTTCGTTCCTTTACTTTGTTCATTTTCAATTCTTACGACGGTTTGTTCAAGATTCCTCTTCCTATGTTCTCATATTAATTTATTCGTTGTTTCAATCCTACCGGTGGTTCGTTCAAGATTCCTCTTTCTTTGTTACCATATCAATTCATTCGTTCTTCCCAAATGCTACCGGTGGTTCCATCAAGACCTTCTCAAGTTTGAGCTATATCTATCCTTAATCCTTTGTCACGCCCTCGATGCGGCTATAGCTCCCACGTGTCGAGGCATGACTTAGAGGCATAACCGCATTGAAAGCAATGTCGCAAGTGAGGTAATCTTCACACAACCCATGTAATACATAAAGGGAAAGAGTTACATAGTTGTCTTACAGTCGCCACTTCACACAATACATAAATAAACATCCATCATTCAAATTACACTCAAGGTCCGACTACGGTACCAAAATGAAAGAAGACTACCCCAAATGCTACATAGATCCCTGGATCACCCCAACTGGGCTCCACTACTGATCATCTGGAAAAGACACATAGTAACGGCCACGTTCCTCGTCGAACTCCCAAGTGAGCTCGGTCGCGTCATCTGCACTGGCATCGTTAGTACCTGCAACTGTATTGGTAGAATCTGTGAGTCACGGGGACTCAGCAATCTCACACCCGCGAGATCAAGACTATTTAAGCTTATAGGTAGGAAAGGATTGTGAGGTGGAGCTGCAGCAAGCGACTAGCATATATGGTGGCTACAACACAAAAGAGAGCGAGAAGAGAAGGCAAAGCACGGTCGTGAAGCTAGAAGTGATCAAGAAGTGATCCTAGAACAACCTACGTCAAAAATAACTCCAACACCGTGTTCACTTCCCGGACCCCGCCGAGAAGAGACCATCACGGTTACACACGCAGTTGATGTGTTTTAGTTAAGGTCAACTTCGGGTTTTCTACAACCGGACATCAACAAATTCCCATCTGCCTCATAACCGTAGGCACGACTTTCGAAAGATAATACCCTGCAGGGGTGTCCCAACTTAGCCCATTATAAGCTCTCACGGTCAACGAAGGATATTCCTTCTACCGGGAAGACCCGATCAAACTCGGAATCCCGGACTACAAGACATTTCGACAGCAATAAAACAAGTCAAGCAAAGCCGCCCGATTGTGCCGACAAATCCTGATAGGAGCTGCACATATCTCGGTCTCAGGGCACATCCGGATGATACATCCTACGAGTAAAACCAAGCCTCAAGTTTCCTCGCGGTGGCCCCGCAGTCTGCTCGTTTCGAACCAGCACTTAGAGAAGCACTGGCCCGTGGGGGGGCTAAAATAAAGATGACCCTCGGGCTCGCGAAAACCCGGGGGAAAAAGGAGTAGGTGGTAGGCAAATGGTAAAACCAATGTTGGGCCTTGCTGGAAGAGTCTTATTCAAAGCAAACTGTCAAGGGGGTCCCATAAATCACCCAACCGTGTAAGGAACGCAAAATCCGGGAACATAACACCGGTATGACGGAAACTAGGGTGGCAAGAGTAGAACAAAACACCAGGCATAAGGCCGAGCCTTCCACCCTTGACCAAGTATATAGATGCATTAATTAAATAAGAGGTACTGTGATATCCCAACAAGTAAACATGTTCCAACAAGGAACAACAATTCCATGTTCCAACAAGGAACAAACTTCATCTTCACCTGCAACTAGCAACGCTATAAGAGGGGGTGAGCAAAGTGGTAACATAGCCAAACAACGGTTTGCTAGGACATGGATGGTTAGAAGCTGACATGGCAATATGGGTGGCATGATATAGCAAGTGGTAGGTATCGCAGCATAGGCATAGCAAAAGAGCGAGCATCTAGCAAACAAAGATAGAAGTGATTTCGAGGGTATGGTCATCTTGCCTGCAAGGTTCTCAGAGTTGTCGAAAGCTTGGTCCTCGTAAGCGTTCTCAACTGGTTCCTCGTTCACATACTCGTCTCCCGGCCCTACCCACAACAAGAACACAAGCAAAGGGGACAAACATCAATCACGATGCAATGCACAACCAACATGATGCAAAACATGGCATGATATGCGAGATGTGATATGCAATGCATATGCATGCTCCGGAAGGACGAGATAAACAAGGCATAATCTTGGCAAACCAAGTATGCCACTGGAAAGGTGAGGTGATTTCGGTTGAAATCGCTATAAAGATCACCGGAATCGGATGCACGGTTTGCAAATGGCAAGCAAAACAAGAAAGACAATAATCTGCCATTAACAGCATGATGCTACTTAGCAAGCAACAAGAAATTAAGCTACTGCACCCAAACATATCAACAAAGCATATGAAAGTAATCTACTCAAGATGCTTGACAAAAGATGAACACTGAGCTACAGCTAAAACACACCACAACAGGTTCAAACAAGCATGGCAAAAGTGCAAAAGTTAACAGGTTCACAGACTTGGTGAAAATAGCAACATGCCAGAAATTAACATCGGGATGACATGTTTAGAGCAATGAAACAACATGCTACAGGATCAGGACATAGCAAAATAAGGCATGTCATGAATCTGCTAAAAGCACTCAATAAAAGTCCCTTACTGACCATAAGCCAAAAAGGATCAGAAAATATGATAACACCCATGTCAATTAAGCAAGTTTCGTTACAGGTTTCAGACTTAGCAGAAAACTGGACATATCAAAAACAGATAACAAGTAGGCATGTTCGTGAGCTCGATGCACTCACTACAGAGCAATGAATGATAAAATAAGCATACATACATCAAGAAGACATGGCATAGGAACTAGACATGGCAAGAATAACATCATAGCATGCAAGGATCAACTACAACAAGCTTGGCAAAATCGAATAACACGTAAACAATCTGCCAGCAACATTTTATAGCAAAAGTAGAGCTCGATTGTCTCAATCTATGGCACTCCATAATTACAAACAAAGGAATAGATGGATAGATCAAATCCATATTCTCAAAACACCCTTACTGATCATGCTCAAAAGAGGCATAGATCTCTCGGAAACAACATGAACACATGGCATAAAAATAACAGCAGGCAGGGACTTAGTGAAATTACTAAGTCTCTGAAATCAGCAACATTATGTACCCTAGTTTGCATGCTTGTGATAGTCACCACAAAGACCACAAAAATACATTGCATAATTCTCTGGAAAGATGGCATGGCATACTACAAAACACATGTAGGACTCAACTTCATAGGATGCACACATCAATCATGGCAAAAATGACAAAAGTGCATGTTCTGATAAGAATCAGAAACTAACATCACATAGCCCTCTTCCAACAGCATTTCGGGCATCAAGATGGACTCAAATGAAGATGATTCAATGGAATTAAACGATGTACTCATCGGGGCGAACAATTTGACATATTATACACCCAAAACGGAGCTACGGATGCAGAGATATGATGCGATGAACATGTGACAATATTGCAAAAAACATAGGACTTAGAATATTTCGGGGGGGAGGGAGAGAAGTCAACCCGCGCACGATTCGAGGATGGCCGGCGCGGATCTCGCCGGAGATCGGCCGGAG
This sequence comes from Aegilops umbellulata, assembly GCA_032464435.1. NCBI lineage: Eukaryota > Viridiplantae > Streptophyta > Magnoliopsida > Poales > Poaceae > Aegilops > Aegilops umbellulata. Next base: position 307,896,213 of record CP136057.1, read on the forward strand.
ATGGCCGGGGAAGCTCGGGGAGGCGGCGGCGAGGCGGATCCGGCCGTCCCCGGGCCGGATCTGGAGGAGGAAGACGCGGGCGGCGAAGGCGGCGGAGCGGCGAGCGGTGGCCGGCGCGCAGCGGCAGCGGCGGCCGGATCGGGCGGCAGCGGGTGCGGTGGCGCGGGCGCTCGGGCGCGGGGGCGCGCGCCTCCGCGAGAGCGGGCGGCGGCAGCGGGCCGCGGGGGCGCGGGATTTCGTCCGGCCCGAACCGGACACGTCCGATGGCGGCGGGGGAGATTGGACTAGGGTTAGGGTGGATTTCATCCGGGATTTTGGAGGGGGAGGTATATTTATAGGTAGAAGGAGCTAGGGAGCTCCAAATGGAGTGCGGTTTTCGGCCACGCGATCGTGATTGAATGGCGGTGGACATGGGAGTGTCTTAGATGGGTTGTTGGGCTCTTTTGGAGGGTTTTTGGGCTGCAACACACACGAGGCCTTCACGATTACCCGGTTAACCGTTGGAGTACCAAATGACCTCTGAATGACCCGAAACTTGACAGGCGGTCTACCGGTGCTATACCAAGGCCGCTTGACAAACCTCGGTCCATTCCGAGAAGGTTTAATACCCGCTCACGAAGAAATGTAAAAGGGGACGCCGGGGGACATAGGAGCGCCGGATTGCAAAACGGACAACGGGAAAAATGCTCGGATTCATGAGACGAACACGTATGCAAATGCGATGCACATGATGACATGATATGAAATGCATGACATGAACAAAATACAAAACGAAGGGAAACCCAACCACGGACGAAATATTATAACACAATGCCGAAAATGGCAAGAGTTGGAGTTACAATTATGGCAAGTTACATCCGGGGTGTTATAACACTCCACCACTACGAGAGGATCTCGTCCCGAGATCTAGGACTGAAAGAACTCCGGATACTCGGAACGTAGGTGGTCCTCACGCTCCCAGGTGGCTTCTCGGTCTGAATGGTGTGACCATTTCACTTTCAGGAATTTGATTGACTTGTTGCGAGTCTTGCGCTCAGTTTCTTCAAGAATAGCAACGGGGTGCTCATGATAAGACAAATCTTCTTGAAGATCAATCTCTTTGAAGTTGATGGTGCGCTCAGGCGTCTTGAAGCACTTGCGAAGCTGTGACACGTGGAAGACATCGTGCACATTTGCAAAGTTGGAGGGAAGCTCAAGTTGATAGGCGAGATCGCCTCGTTTGCCGATGATCTTGAAAGGACCGACGTATCTAGGGGCAAGTTTCCCCTTGATACCGAAGCGACGAGTCCCTTTCATTGGAGAGACGCGGAGGTAGACATGGTCTCCGATCTCGAATGCCAAAACACGATGTTTGCTATCGTAATAGCTCTTCTGGCGCGATTGCGCGGCTTTGAGGTTCTCACGAATGACCTTGCACATTGCCTCAGCCTCTGAGATCAAATCGTTGCCAAGCAATTGGCGTTCACCGGTTTCAGACCAGTTGAGAGGAGTACGACACTTTCTGCCATAGAGAATCTCGAATGGGGCTTTGCCCGAGCTGGCTTGAAAACTGTTGTTGTAAGAGAAATCAGCGTAAGGAAGACAATCCTCCCACTTCATGCCGAAAGAGATAACACAAGCTCTGAGCATATCTTCAAGAATTTGGTTGACACGCTCGACTTGTCCACTAGTTTGAGGGTGGAAAGCTATGCTGAAGCGAATGTTTGTGCCCATGGCCTTCTGAAAATAATCCCAGAACTTGGAGGTAAAGATGCGGCCACGGTCTGAAGAGATCAATTGTGGAATGTCGTGCAAGGAGACAATTCTGGAGGTGTAGAGCTCTGCCAGCTGCGCTGCTGTGATAGACTCTTTGATAGGGAGAAAATGAGCCACTTTGGTGAGCTTGTCGATGACGACGAAGATAGCATCATTTCCACGCTTGGACTTAGGAAAACCAGTCACGAAGTCCATTTCGATATGATCAAACTTCCATTCTGGAATAGCAAGAGGTTGGAGAAGACCAGCTGGTCGTTGGTGTTCTGCTTTCACCCTTCTGCAGACATCACATTCATTCATGAATTGAGCAATCTCTCGCTTCATTCGAGTCCACCAATACGACTGCTTGAGGTCATGGTACATCTTCGTACTTCCAGGATGAATTGACAGAAGAGAATTGTGCGCTTCATTCATAATGACTTTACGAAGATCTCCCTTTGGAACCACGATCCGGTCCTCGAAGAAAAGAGTATCTCTGTCATCAACTCGATAGCACTTGTATTTGGAAATGCCCTTGTCAATACCACGTTTCACCTTCTTCACCATGGTATCCAACAGTTGTGCCTCACGAATTTGATCTTCCAAAGTAGGAGAGACGATGAGGTTGGCAAGAAAACCTTGAGGGACAACTTGAAGATTCAACTTGCGGAAAGCCTCACAGAGATCCGGTTGAAAGGGCTTGAGGATTAAGCTGTTTCAGTAAGCCTTCCTGCTCAAAGCGTCTGCAATCACATTAGCATTGCCTGGAGTATATTCAATACTCGGATTATACTCTTGAATCATTTCGACCCATCGAGTTTGCCTGAGGTTGAGGTGGGGCTGAGTGAAGATGTACTTGAGACTCTTGTGATCGGTGAAAATGTCCACTTTCCTTCCCAACAGGAGATGTCTCCATGTTATTAGTGCGTGGACAACTGCCGCCAACTCAAGATCGTGAGTGGGGTAGTTCCTTTCGTTGGGCTTCAACTGACGAGAGGCATAGGCCACAACCTTCTTTTCTTGCATTAACACGGCACCGAGGCCCTGAAGAGAAGCATCACAGAATACTTCATAAGGCTTGTCTTCGTCAACAGGAGTCAGAACTGGAGCAGTGACGAGTTTCTCTTTGAGAGTGTTGAAAGCCACGTCGCACTCAGGAGACCATACATACTTCACATGCTTCTGGAGGAGGTTGGAAAGAGGCTTTGCAATCTTTGAGAAATTCTCAACGAATCTTCGACAATAGCTTGCAAGTCCAAGAAAATTGCGAAGCTGCTTGACATTCTGAGGAGGTTCCCAATTCACAACTGCAGACACCTTCTCAGGATTAACAGCGATGCCCTTGGCAGAGATGATATGGCCAAGATAAAGAACTTCATCAAGCCAAAATTCACATTTGGAGAACTTCGCATATAATTTATACTCTCTGAGCTTGTCGAGCACCAATCGCAAATGTTTGGCATGATCCTCCTTATTCTTGGAGAAGACCAAAATATCATCGAGATAGACCAAGACAAATTCGTTGATGTAGGGGTTGAAGATGAAATTCATCAAGCGAGTGAAAGCTGGAGGGGCATTGACAAGGCCGAAAGACATGACAGTATATTCATAAGAACCAAAGCTTGTTCTGAATGCTGTCTTGGGAATATCTTCTTCACGAATGCGAATCTGATGATAACCCATACGAAGGTCAAGCTTGGAGAACACCTTAGCACCTTTAAGTTGCTCGAATAGCTCATTGATGTTGGGAAGTGGGTACTTGTTCTTGATTGTCTTCTTGTTCAATGGACGGTAATCGACGCAAAGTCGGTCCGTGCCATCCTTCTTCCGGACAAAAAGAACACCACAGCCCCAAGGAGAAGAACTCGGTCTGATCAGACCCAGACGCTCTTGTTTATCGAGTTGTTTCTTCAATTCCTTCAACTCATCTGGTCCAAGCTTGTAAGGACGCTTGCAAACGGGTTCCGTGCCAGGCTCAAGATCAATAACGAATTCAACTGGCCGGCGGGGAGGCATACCCGGAAGCTCTTCTGGAAAGACATCTTGGTACTCACAAACGACTGGAATCTGAGAGATAGCATCCAATTCACCATTCTCATTGAGAGAAAACAACCGAATGGTATCATCACGAGAGGCACAGATGATCACATCGTTAGAAGAGTGAGTCAATTTTATTTCCCTAGCAGCACAATCAAGCTGAGCCTTGTGCTTAGAAAGCCAATCCATCCCGAGAATAAGATCAATATCAGAGTCACCAAGAACAATTGGTTTAGACAAGAATCTATAGTCGCCCATCTTGATGGAAACATTGGGAGCAACCAAACTAGAAGTCAATAGCTTTCCAGGAGAAACAACTTGCATAACTTTGGACAAAATCTCTGTCTCCACGTTGTGCTTCGATGCAAAAGGATATGACATGAAAGAATGCGATGCACCGGTATCGAATAAGACTTTTGCAGGAATATCATTAATAGGAAGATTACCCATGATCACTTCAGAAGAATCCTCCGCTTGAGCTGCATTCATCATGTTCACCTTGGCATGCTTAGGATTATGCTTGACCACTGCATTGTTGGAAGATCTCACAGGAGGAGGAGGCGGAAGGCGCCTTTGGTTGAAACACTTGTTCACATAGTGACCCTTCTACTGACATTTGTTACAAGTCACCTCTGAGAGCGGACGATGGTAAGGAGCACTTGGCCTTGGAGCTTGGTTCTGAGACTTGTTCTGATAGCCAGGGTTGGGTGGGTGGGAAGATCCACGACCACCTGAGTTCTTCTGCTGATAAGGCTGACGGAACGGAGGAGGAGGAGGCAACCAGAACTTCTGTTGTTTAGCTGCCACAAGTGAGGAAGAAGAAGACTGAACTGCGTCTCTGACTCTCTTCTTAGATGCCTCACACTTGAGCTGAGCAGCTTCTTGTTTCAGCGCCATGTTGTAGAATTCATCATACTTTAACGGCTCGAAAAGCACGAGAGCAAGTTGCAGATCTTCTCTGAGACCACGCCTGAATTGGTAGATCATACTCTTCTCATTAGGGATGTCTTGCCTCGCAAAACAAGAGAGCTTCTGGAACTGAGTGTTGTATTGATAGACAGACATGGTGCCTTGCTTGAGATTGCGGAATTCCTCACGCTTACTCTCAACAACACTTTCTGGAATGTGGTAAGCTTTGAAGTCACGGCGGAAATCATCCCAGGTAATCACACGACCTCCTCTGGAATCTTTGTATTGCTGGAACCACTCAGCAGCTTGATCTTTGAGTTGAAAAGAGGCAAACTTGACAAAGTCCTCAGGTCTGACATTGCTGCACTCGAAATGCTTGCTGATATCCACTAGCAAATCATCGGCGTCTGTGGCCTCGACACAGTAGCTGAATGTAACGCCCCGGATGCAACTTTCCATATTCGTAACTCTAACTCGTGCCTTTTCCGGAGATGTGATATATTATTTCCTCCGTGGTTGGGGTTTTGTATTTTGTTTTGCATTTTGTTCATGTCATGCATCTCATCTCATAGCATCATGCGCATTGCATTTGCATATTTTCATAAAACTCGTAGCCGTTCGCAGTTGCTCTTTCTCTCTTTGCCTCCGTTGACCTCTCTCAAACCACTTCGCGTGCGCGTCCGAAACTTACCCGAACCCGAACCGGTCTGTCGTTACCGTTGTGTCCAGATCATCCCCTAACGTCTACAAAACATCTCCGTTTTGTTAATTGGGCTCCCTAACTATCTTATTCGCGACCATCCGATTACGATCGGAGGGACCCAAACGACCCCTACCCTAATCCCCTGCCTATATAAGTCTAACCCTAGACCTAGCCGTCCCATCCATCAAATCCTCCCCCCCGCCGCCGCCACTCTCTCCCTTGGTTTCAGCGCCGACCAACCACATCATCGCCCGATCCTCTCTGTCCCATCCATCTCAGATCCACCCCCCTCCAACCGCAGCCTCCGACCACCTCCCGTGATTCCCGCACACGCAGCCAACCCCGAGCGCCGCCCTCACCCTCAAGCTCCACCGGAATCACGCCCCTGGATCCTCTGCTTCGACCATCTCCATGGAGCCGAGTTTCCCCGCACCTCCTCTTGTTCTTCCCGAAGGCCAGCAGAGCCCACGCGTCTCCTCCGCCTCGTCCCTGCCACCGGCAGCAGGAGCAGCTCATGCATCCCCGAACCCCGAGCACATCCACCGTCGTCGTCTAAGATGAGCGACGCCCTGGTTCCCTTTCTCTCTTTCCTCCGGTTCGCTCTTCTCATCTCTCTCTCTGTTCGTTGCAGCAGCAGCCCCGCGCCATGGAGCTCCAAGTCCGCCGGCCCACCCCTGCTTCGATCCGGCAGGGAACGTGACCCCGGCGACCTCCCGCGACTGGGATCCAGCCACCCCGACGCCCTGTGCCCTCGGGCCCCACCAGACCTCCTTTCTTCGGTGCCCCAAGCTCCGCCGCCAATGTTGTTCCACTGCCATGGCGCCTCGGCCTCCTCGGCTTTCCGCATCGCCAAGTCCCCTACCACGCCGGAGCAGATGCATCTCCGTCCCCGCCGCCGTTTTGCCTCGCCGGAGACCTCCTTCGCCGGCGTCTTCTGCTTCGCCCTGCTGCCATGTCCTGCCGCTGCCGCCTGCTTCGTTGGTCAAGCAGAGCGCTCGCCCGCGCCGTTGACGAGTCGTCCTGCTCCGTGGACTGCCTTATCCACAGCGCCTCCCTGGCCCAACTCCAGATTCGGCCTCAAGGCCCGATGTAAGCAGCTCCTCTCTGTTGACCCAGCCAGATGCGGCCCGTTCATGTTTTTTTCCCAGATATGTGAATTTTGCTAATTATCCAGAGTACTGATGTTTTACAGAAAAGTCCCCATACTTCATGCATATAATAACTCATGTTCAGTGCGTCATATTAAAATGTTTTATATATGTAAATGCCTAGAATTTTGCCTAGTTTCATAATATGCAAACTTCATCCATGTTAAAAATATTTAAAATTGTTGTTTGCATTAATTTGCATAAATGACATGCTAAAATGCTTTAATTCATAACTAAATAACCGTAACTCGGAATTAAATAAATTATATATGTAAATGGGGTGGAAAAATGCCTAGTTTAACATGGTGCACTTTATTTTGCTGTTTAACAAGAATAAAATTTTGTATATGGCAGAACAGTACCAAATCCAAGTATGCATACGAGGTTCTTCCGGACTTGTTGTTTGTTGTTCCGGCCTCATTTAAACTTGCCTAGATAGGTAGTATTCATTTGCTTCACCCACTTGCCATGTTTAACAACATTTAATTTTGTTGCTTATATAAACGGGAGAGAACTAAGTAATTAAATGTGGTGTTTCATCAATATGCAACTCGTTGCATATTGAGCTCCACTTAATTTGTAGTGTTGCTTGTTGCACTTTGCCATGCCATGCCTCATTAAACCGGACATGCATCATACTTGGTTGTGCATCATGCCATGTTCATGTGATGGTTGTTTACTATGTTGTTTGTTTCTTTCCGGGTTGCTTCTCTCGTTAGCTTCGGTTTCGTTCTGGAGTTGTGAGGATTTGTTCGAGTTCGTCCGTTTGTCTTCTTCATGGACTCGTTCTTCTTCCTTGCGGGATTTCAGGCAAGATGACCATACCCTCGAAATCACTTCTATCTTTGCTTGCTAGTTGCTCGCTCTTTTGCTATGCCTATGCTGCGATACCTACCACTTGCTTATCATGCCTCCCATATTGTTAAACCAAGCCTCTAACCCACGTTGTCCTAGCAAACCGTTGTTTGGCTATGTTACCGCTTTGCTCAGCCCCTCTTATAGCGTTGTTAGTTGCAGGTGAAGATGAACTTTGTTCCTTGTTGGAACATGGAGATGTTGTTCCTTGTTGGAACATGTTTACTTGTTGGGATATCACAATATATCTTATTTAACTAACGCATCTATATACTTGGTAAAGGGTGGAAGGCTCGGCCTTATGCCTGGTGTTTTGTTCCACTCTTGCCGCCCTAGTTTCCGTCATATCGGTGTTATGTTCCCGGATTTTGCGTCCCTAACGCGGTCGGGTGATTTATGGGACCCCCTTGACAGTTCGCTTTGAATAAGACTTTTCCAGCGAGGCCCAACCTTGGTTTTACCATTTGCCTCACCACCGCCTACTTTTTCCCTTGGGAGTCGCTCTCTCGAGGGTCATCTTTATTTAGCCCCACCTCCCGGGCCAATGCTTGTCTAAGTGTTGGCTCGAACCGAGCCGCCTGCGGGGCCACCGCGGGGAAACTCGAGGCCTGGTTTTACTCGTAGCCTGTCTCATCCGGTGTTGCCCTGAGAACGAGATATGTGCAGCTCCTATCAGGATGTCGGCGCATCGGGCGGCTTTGCTGGACTTGTTTTATTGCTGTCTAAATGTCTTGTAGCCGGGATTCCGAGACTGATCGGGTCTTCCCGGGGAGAAGGAATATCCTTCGTTGATCGCGAGAGCTTATCATGGGCTAAGTTGGGACACCCCTGCAGGGTTTGAACTTTCGAAAGCCGTGCCCGCGGTTATGTGGCAGATGGGAATTTGTTAACGTCCGGTTGTAGAAAACCCGAAGTTGATCTTAATTAAAATACATCAACCGCGTGTGTAACCGTGATGGTCTCTTCTCGGCGGGGTTCGGGAAGTGAACACGGTTGTTGGAGTTATGATTGACGTAAGTAGTTCAGGATCACTTATTGATCATAGTTGTTCGACCGTGCTTTGCCTTCTCTTCTCGCTCTCATTTGCGTATGTTAGCCACCATATATGCTAGTCGCTTGCTGCAGCTCCACCTCTTACCTTTTACCCCTACCCATAAGCTTAAATAGTCTTGATCTCGCGGGTGTGAGATTGCTGAGTCCCCGTGACTCACCAGATACTTCCTAAACCAGTTTGCAGGTGCCGATGAGACCATGCAGGTGACGCACCCGAGCTCAAGGAGGAGTTCGATGGAGATCTTGCCCTTTATGTTGTTTCATTCTAGTCGATCAGTAGTGGAGCCCAGTTGGGGTCGATCGTGGACCTTTGTCGCTTTTGGGGTTCTTCTTTTATTTTGGCTCCGTAGTCGGGCCCTGATTGTACTTGGTTGATGTAATGTTTTATTCATGTAGTTGTGTGAAGTGGCGATTGTAAGCCAACTATGTATCTTTTTCCCTTATGTATTACATGGGTTGTGTGAAGATTACCTCATTTGCGACATTGCTTTCAATGCGGTTATGCCTCTAAGTCGTGCTTCGACACGTAGGAGATATAGCCGCATCGAGTGCGTTACAAGTTGGTATCAGAGCCTTCCCCGACCTTAGGAGCCCCCACTGATTGATCGTTTTTAGCGGCCGAGTTGTGTCTAGAAAAATGTTTTGAGTCATTTAGGAATTATATATCGGAGAGTTTAGGAATTCTTTTTTACTTCCCAGTCTCCTCATCGCTCTGGTAAGGCATCCTGACGTAGAGTTTTGACTCTTCTCTTCTCAAATTTCACTAAAAAAAAATTTAGGATCACGCGGGTATCTTAGAATCGTTCCGATGGCTTTATGATGACAACATTGTCTTGGTTGCCTCCCGTCAGCAGGGGTTTTAGTGGAGGTGTCCCGGGGAGTTGAGCTCCAAGGTGTTGTCGTCATAATTTTATCGTTGCAGTTCTGGAATACCTGAGTTTAGTACGCCGACATCGAACATCTCTTTTGTACAGTTGTTGGTGAGATAACCCTGATAGCCCAGTACTGAGGCGAGTGCGGGAGTATTGCCATAACTCGTATAACCGATGCTTTTCGAAGGTTGAGGTGGATGATTTCCGAAGGTTTCTTGGTTATGTGTTGAAGGATGGATACAGCTGGATCTAGGTATTGTTAGTTTGGGTGATATATTTTGTGTCCCCTGTATCCGTAACACCTGATTGCATAAACAGAAAGTTTCGGGAGTTTATAGGTGGGAATTCAAGTATCACGTAGGAATTCTTTCCAACAGACACATGATACGATATGGGGTCTATCATATGTTTGTTTCCGGCTTATTTCCTTAGTCAATCCTTTGTTTTTGTTTTATTTGTGGTATTCGAGTTGCTTCGATGTCAAATGTTGATCCATACCTTCCCTAAACGGTGTTCTCATATTTCTATGTGAATACTAATCCTTCTTGATCATTGAGGTTGTCATGTCAATCCTTTTCAACCGGTGTGCTTCCCTTCAAGTTCATCATATTCGTTCTATTTCTGCTAGATCATTTATCAGTTCCTTGCAACGGTGTTTGCTTCATCCGTTCCAAGTGGTCTTTGTTTTTCCCGCCCTCCCACCCTTATTTCTTCAAGGACGCAGATTTCTTGATCAAGTATCCATTTTATTGATGTGAAGCCTCTCCATTCTTCTCCTTCATGTTCTTACCCGGTGTTTCTCATGAAGATGCTAACGGAGCCTCAAGTTTATAATTATTGGTTCTTTTATCTTCCCCGGTGTGTTCAATGCAATCTTTTGATGGTGATCACATCTTTTCCTCGTTTCGATACCTTCTCATACCGGTGCACCTAATAATCATTCACCTCTCGCTATTCATTTGTTCGGGAGTGCTGAAGATATCTCAGAAGATTCAAGTTTCCATTCTCAATCCACTCAAGTTCTTTTGAGGATGCTATCTCATTAAAGCCATGTAATTCAACCGGTGGAATCTCTCTTCCTAAGCAATTCTTTCAATGGTGTTTCTTTTGAGTGGGCCCTAACCAACAGGTCTTCTCCCAGGATCTTACCTGACTCTTCTTATTTTCCCGGAGCTATTCTCATAGTCTTTTCCAAGTGTGATGTAAGAATGAATTATCATCAGTCATTTGTCTTTCTCCAAGATCCTTCAATCCTTTCATCGTTGGTTCAACCTTTCCAATTCTCATTCCAGAGTGCCTCAACAATTCATGGTGGTGTTTCTCGTCGTCATTCTAAATATTTGAAGGCCGAAGAAGAGTTTCTCTTAAATCTTCCTCCATTCTCTTCAAGATTCATGGTTCAAGCTTGTTGTCATTCTCTCATAATTGTTTCGATTGTGAGAATTCTTTTCACCCATCCGGAGCATTCCAGGAGTCTTTTCTGTTTGATTCTCAGTAGGCCATCATTTCAGAAGAATTATTCATTCTCAGCTTTCAGCTCTTGTTTTCCAAATCTTACCGGTGAATCGTTCGAATATCCTCTGATCAGTTCATGATCTCTTCGTTCTCATGTATCTAAATCCTAGCAAGTATCTTCCTTCATTTTATAATTCTTCCCGATGTTTCTTTATCTTTTCACTTGTTCATTTTCAATTCTTACGGTGGTTCGTTCAAGAGTTCTCTTTCTTTGTTATCATATCAATTTAATCGTTCTTTCAATCCTACCGGTGGTTCGTTGAAGTCCTTCCCAAGTTTGCGCAATTCTATCTTAATCCTTTCTACGAGAATAAGTGGTATGCCAAATCCGTTGCTTGTCATCAATTTAATTGGCGAAGGATGAGCATAATGTACTTCTTGTTCTTGTTTCATCCAAGTGATTGATTCCTTCTTCCGGAGTTCGTTCATGATATCAATTTCTCAGTTCTAAGTTGTCCATCTCTTCTTTCCGGAGTTTGCTCATCATATCACATTCTCGGTTCGAGATGCTTCATCTTTCCTTTCCGGAGTTCCAAGTTTTCTCGGTTATATCATTTCTAAGCTCCATCTAAATCATCGCAATGTTTCACCTTGTGTTCTCAACTTCTTTTTCTATTTATCATCCTTTTATTACCGGAGTTCTTCATGGAGGCTCTACATGGTGGTTCATCAAGGATTCTTTTCATTCTTCAATTGTTCATCAAGATTTCTCTCGGAGTCAAGATGCATCAGGCTATACTCTGAATTTAACATGGTGTTCAACACATGTTTTGTTTTGAGGAGTTCAAGTATTCTTCTTCTTGCATTTCGAAGTGCAATTCTTTCTACTTTATCTTTTGAGATGGTGTGATGTCATTCTTGACAATCTCCCTTCATGCTTCAGGATTCTCGTGTTGTCAAGAATGAGATATTTTAAATCCATCAATCTCTTCGTTGGAGTTATATTGGGTTATATTTCACCTTAAGCTTTCCTTAAGGATTGCTGCTTTTGATGGTGCTCATAAATGACCCAAGTTCTTCATTTGTCCTCCCGGCGATATAGCTTTCTCGTCTCCTTGTTCGTATCAATCCAATTAATTTATCGTTAGTGGCCGGTTGTCACCTCATCATTTTGAGATGTTTGCCATAAGCCCACTACAAGCTTGTTCTTTTCGTTGTTGGTTTTCCAACAACTCCGTCTTAACCTTCTTGGAAGGATTCTTTCCAAATTCAATTGTGGTTGAAGTTGTCATTATCTTCTCCGTTCCTTTCTCCCAACCATCTAACTTCCATTCTTTCGTTCCGGAGGCCTTGTGATGTTACTCTCTTCGACTCATCATCTCGTTTTGCCAAGATCATGTTCTTTTCCTTGCTAATCCATTTAACCGGAGTGTGGTGTTCTCTTTTCAAGTTCTTTCCATTTTATCAAGTTTTCCTTCTCTTTTCTACCGGAGTGCTGTTAAATTATGTCATTCTTGTTCCTTTGCTATCTCGTTATACCGGTGTGGTTTCATTTTCTTTTCGTTCGTAAAGCGCTTATTTCCATGTCTTTCAACCTACAAGGTTCTTGTAATGTTCCTTGTTCCTCTTGCTGAACGGAGCGTTTTAAATTTTGTTCACCTTCGGCGTGCCATTTCTTCAAGCCTTGCGACCTCTCAAGGTTCGTGGCTTCACTCGTTTGTCAAAGAAGCAACTTAGCGTTACCTCTTCTCTTTCCTTCCGTTTCCCTCCGGTGCCATTCTAGATCTCGGGACGAGATCCTCTTGCAGTGGTGGAGTGTTGTAACGCCCCGGATGCAACTTTCCATATTCGTAACTCTAACTCGTGCCTTTTCCGGAGATGTGATATATTATTTCCTCCGTGGTTGGGGTTTTGTATTTTGTTTTGCATTTTGTTCATGTCATGCATCTCATCTCATAGCATCATGCGCATTGCATTTGCATATTTTCATAAAACTCGTAGCCGTTCGCAGTTGCTCTTTCTCTCTTTGCCTCCGTTGACCTCTCTCAAACCACTTCGCGTGCGCGTCCGAAACTTACCCGAACCCGAACCGGTCTGTCGTTACCGTTGTGTCCGGATCATCCCCTAACGTCTACAAAACATCTCCGTTTTGTTAATTGGGCTTCCTAACTATCTTATTCGCGACCGTCCGATTACGATCAGAGGGACCCAAACGACCTCTACCCTAATCCCCTGCCTATATAAGTCTAACCCTAGACCTAGCCGTCCCATCCATCAAATCCTCCCCGCCGCCGCCGCCACTCTCTCCCTTGGTTTCAGCGCCGACCAACCACATCATCGCCCGATCCTCTCTGTCCCATCCATCTCAGATCCACCCCCCTCCAACCGCAGCCTCCGACCACCTCCCGTGATTCCCGCACACGCAGCCAACCCCGAGCGCCGCCCTCACCCTCGAGCTCCACCGGAATCGCGCCCCTGGATCCTCTGCTTCGACCATCTCCATGGAGCCGAGTTTCCCCGCACCTCCTCTTGTTCTTCCCGAAGGCCAGCAGAGCCCACGCGTCTCCTCCGCCTCGTCCCTGCCACCGGCAGCAGGAGCAGCTCATGCATCCCCAAACCCCGAGCACATCCACCGTCGTCGTCTAAGATGAGCGCCGCCCTGGTTCCCTTTCTCTCTTTCCTCCGGTTCACTCTTCTCATCTCTCTCTCTGTTCGTTGCAGCAGCAGCCCCGCGCCATGGAGCTCCAAGTCCGCCGGCCCACCCCTGCTTCGATCCGGCAGGGAACGTGACCCCGGCGACCTCCCGCGACCGGGATCCAGCCACCTCGACGCCCTGTGCCCTCGGGCCCCACCAGACCTCCTTCCTCCGGTGCCCCAAGCTCCGCCGCCGCTGTTGTTCCACTGCCATGGCGCCTCGGCCTCCTCGGCTTTCCGCATCGCCAAGTCCCCTACCACGCCGGAGCAGATGCATCTCCGTCCCCGCCGCCGTTTTGCCTCGCCGGAGACCTCCTGCGCCGGCGTCTTCTGCTTCGCCCTGCTGCCTTGTCCTGCCGCTGCCGCCTGCTTCGTTGGTCAAGCAGAGCGCTCGCCCGCGCCGTTGACGAGTCGTCCTGCTCCGTGGACTGCCTTATCCACAGCGCCTCCCTGGCCCAACTCCAGATTTGGCCTCAAGGCCCGATGTGAGCAGCTCCTCTCTGTTGACCCAGCCAGATCCGGCCCGTTCATGTTTTTTTCCCAGTTATGTGAATTTTGCTAATTATCTAGAGTACTGATTTTTTTTACAGAAAAGTCCCCATACTTCATGCATATAATAACTCATGTTCAATGCATCATATTAAAATGTTTTATATATGTAAATGCCTAGAATTTTGCCTAGTTTCATAATATGCAAACTTCATCCATGTTAAAAATATTTAAAATTGTTGTTTGCATTAATTTTCATAAATGACATGCTAAAATGCTTTAACTCATAACTAAATAACCGTAACTCGGAATTAAATAAATTATATATGTAAATGGGGTGGAAAATGCCTAGTTTAACATGGTGCACTTTATTTTGCTGTTTAACAACAATAAAATTGTGTATATGGCAGAACAGTACCAAATCCAAATATGCATACGAGGTTCTTCCGGACTTGTTGTTTGTTGTTCCGGCCTCATTTAAACTTGCCTAGATAGGTAGTATTCATTTGCTTCACCCACTTGCCATGTTTAACAACATTTAATTTTGTTGCTTATATAAACGGGAGAGAACTAAGTAATTAAATGTGGTGTTTCATTAATATGCAACTCGTTGCATATTGAGCTCCACTTAATTTGTAGTGTTGCTTGTTCCACTTTGCCATGCCATGCCTCATTAAACCGGACATGCATCATACTTGGTTGTGCATCATGCCATGTTCATGTGATGGTTGTTTACTATGTTGTTTGTTTCTTTCCGGGTTGCTTCTCTCGTTAGCTTCGGTTTCGTTCCGGAGTTGTGAGGATTTGTTCGACTTCGTCCGTTTGTCTTCTTCATGGACTCGTTCTTCTTCCTTGCAGGATTTCAGGCAAGATGACCATACCCTCGAAATCACTTCTATCTTTGCTTGCTAGTTGCTCGCTCTTTTGCTATGCCTATGCTGCGATACCTACCACTTGCTTATCATGCCTCCCATATTGTTAAACCAAGCCTCTAACCCACCTTGTCCTAGCAAACCGTTGTTTGGCTATGTTACCGCTTTGCTCAGCCCCTCTTATAGCGTTGTTAGTTGCAGGTGAAGATGAACTTTGTTCCTTGTTGGAACATGGAGATGTTGTTCCTTGTTGGAACATGTTTACTTGTTGGGATATCACAATATATCTTATTTAACTAACGCATCTATATACTTGGTAAAGGGTGGAAGGCTCGGCCTTATGCCTGGTGTTTTGTTCCACTCTTGCCTCCCTAGTTTCTGTCATATCGGTGTTATGTTCCCGGATTTTGCGTCCCTAACGCGGTCGGGTGATTTATGGGACCCCCTTGACAGTTCGCTTTGAATAAGACTTTTCCAGCGAGGCCCAACCTTGGTTTTACCATTTGCCTCACCACCGCCTACTTTTTCCCTTGGGAGTCGCTCTCTCGAGGGTCATCTTTATTTAGCCCCACCTCCCGGGCCAATGCTTGTCTAAGTGTTGGCTCGAACCGAGCCGCCTGCGGGGCCACCGCGGGGAAACTCGAGGCCTGGTTTTACTCGTAGCCTGTCTCATCCGGTGTTGCCCTGAGAACGAGATATGTGCAGCTCCTATCAGGATGTCGGCGCATCGGGCGGCTTTGCTGGACTTGTTTTATTGCTGTCGAACTGTCTTGTAGTCGGGATTCCGAGACTGATCGGGTCTTCCCGGGGAGAAGGAATATCCTTCGTTGATCGCGAGAGCTTATCATGGGCTAAGTTGGGACACCCCTGCAGGGTTTGAACTTTCGAAAGCAGTGCCCGTGGTTATGTGGCAGATGGGAATTTGTTAACGTCCGGTTGTAGAAAACCCGAAGTTGATCTTAATTAAAATACATCAACCGCGTGTGTAACCGTGATGGTCTCTTCTTGGCGGGGTCCGGGAAGTGAACACGGTTGTTGGAGTTATGATTGACGTAAGTAGTTCAGGATCACTTATTGATCATAGTTGTTCGACCGTGCTTTGCCTTCTCTTCTCGCTCTCATATGTGTATGTTAGCCACCATATATGCTAGTCGCTTGCTGCAGCTCCACCTCATACCTTTTACCCCTACCCATAAGCTTAAATAGTCTTGATCTCGCGGGTGTGAGATTGCTGAGTCCCCGTGACTCACCAGATACTTCCTAAACCAGTTTGCAGGTGCCGATGAGACCATGCAGGTGACGCACCCGAGCTCAAGGAGGAGTTCGATGGAGATCTTGCCCTTTATGTTGTTTCGTTCTAGTCGATCAGTAGTGGAGCCCAGTTGGGGTCGATCGTGGACCTTTGTCGCTTTTGGGGTTCTTCTTTTATTTTGGCTCCATAGTCGGGCCCTGATTGTACTTGGTTGATGTAATGTTTTATTCATGTAGTTGTGTGAAGTGGCGATTGTAAGCCAACTATGTATCTTTTTCCCTTATGTATTACATGGGTTGTGTGAAGATTACCTCATTTGCGACATTGCTTTCAATGCGGTTATGCCTCTAAGTCGTGCTTCGACACGTAGGAGATATAGCCGCATCGAGGGCGTTACACTGAAGGTCTTTGGCTGATTAGCAAGGAACTGGTTGAGTGAAGCGAAGTGCGGCTGATTGTTGCCTTGGCCTTGATTCTCTTGATTACCTTGCCCTTGGTTGCGATCTTGCAAGAGCTGAATCAGAATCTGAGCATTGGCATTTGTGGCAATCATCAGGGCTTGCCATGCCTCCGGAGGCGGAGGTGGTGGCGGAGGGTTAGCCTGACTTCCTTCATTGTGTTCCGGATTCTGACGCGTTGGCGGAGCCATCCTGAAGAGGGTGACATCCATTAGCATCTTGACAGAGATATATATTCAAGCTGAATCAAAGGAATGGAATGAAATTGCAACATATAGTCTTCACAATAAACATTCGAACAAGAATGAACGAATGAATTCCAAAGTAAAGCATCACACTTCCATAAGTTGAGAAGCCACTTAGAAAAAGGTATGGAATAAAATCAACAAGGTACGGATGTGAACAAATACTTGGTAAGGATTAGCCAATCACGAACCAAATATCTGCGGAAGAAGTACTAGAGCTACATGAATTCCCACTTATAAACTCCCGAAACTTTCTGGTTATGCAATCAGGTGTTGGGGATACAGGGGACACAAAATATATCACCCAAACTAACAATACCTAGGTCCAGCTGTATCCATCCTTCAACACATAACCAAGAAATCCTCGGAAATCGTCTACCTCAACCTTCGAAAAGCATCCGTTATACAAGTCATGGCAATACTCCCGCACTCGCCTCAGTACTGGGCTATCAGGGTTATCTCACCAACAACTGTACAAAAGAGATTTTCGATGTCGGTGTACTAAACTCAGGTATTTCAGAACTGTAACGATAAAATTATGACGACAACACCTCGGAGCTCAACTCCCCGGGACACCTCCTCTAAAACCCCTGCTGACGGGAGGCAACCAAGACAATGTTGTCATCATAAAACCATCGGAACGATTCTAAGATACCCGCGTGATCCAAAAAAATTTTAGTGAAATTTGAGAAGAGAAGAGTCAAAACTCTACGTCAGGATGCCTTACCAGAGCGATGAGGAGACTGGGAAGTAAAAAAGAATTCCTAAACTCTCCGATATATAATTCCTAAATGACTCAAAACATTTTTCTAGACACAACTCGGCCACTAAAAATGATCAATCAGTGGGGGCTCCTAAGGTCAGGGAAGGCTCTGATTACCAACTTGTCATGCCCTCGATGCGGCTATAGCTCCCACATGTCGAGGCACGACTTAGAGGCATAACCGCATTGAAAGCAATGTCGCAAGTGAGGTAATCTTCACACAACCCATGTAATACATAAAGGGAAAGAGTTACATAGTTGGCTTACAGTCGCCACTTCACACAATACATAAATAAACATCCATCATTCAAATTACACTCAAGGTCCGACTACGGTACCAAAATGAAAGAAGACTACCCCAAATGCTACATAGATCCCCGGATCACCCCAACCGGGCTCCACTACTGATCATCTGGAAAATACACATAGTAACGGCCACGTTCCTCGTCGAACTCCCAAGTGAGCTCGGTCGCGTCATCTGCACTGGCATCGTTGGTACCTGCAACTGTATTGGTAGAATATGTGAGTCACGGGGACTCAGCAATCTCACACCCGCGAGATCAAGACTATTTAAGCTTATAGGTAGGAAAGGATTGTGAGGTGGAGCTGCAGCAAGCGACTAGCATATATGGTGGCTACAACGCAAAAGAGAGCGAGAAGAGAAGGCAAAGCACGGTTGTGAAGCTAGAAGTGATCAAGAAGTGATCCTAGAACAACATACGTCAAACATAACTCCAACACTGTGTTCACTTCTCGGACCCCGCCGAGAAGAGACCATCACGGTTACACACGCGGTTGATGTGTTTTAGTTAAGGTCAACTTCGGGTTTTCTACAACCGGACATCAACAAATTCCCATCTGCCTCATAACCGCGGGCACGGCTTTCGAAAGATAATACCCTGCAGGGGTGTCCCAACTTAGCCAATTATAAGCTCTCACAGTCAACGAAGGATATTCCTTCTACCGGGAAGACCCGATAAACTCGGAATCCCGGACTACAAGACATTTCGACAGCAATAAAACAAGTCCAGCAAAGCCGCCCGATTGTGCCGACAAATCCTGATAGGAGCTGCACATATCTCGGTCTCAGGGCACATCCGGATGAGACATCCTATGAGTAAAACCAAGCCTCGAGTTTCCTCGCGGTGGCCCCGCAGTCTGCTCGTTTCGAACCAGCACTTGGAGAAGCACTGGCCCGTGGGGGGGCTAAAATAAAGATGACCCTCGGGCTCGCGAAAACCCGGGGGAAAAAGGAGTAGGTGGTAGACAAATGGTAAAACCAATGTTGGGCCTTGCTGGAAGAGTCTTATTCAAAGCGAACTATCAAGGGGGTCCCATAAATCACCCAACCGTGTAAGGAACGCAAAATCCGGAAACATAACACCGGTATGACGGAAACTAGGGTGGCAAGAGTGGAACAAAACACCAGGCATAAGGCCGAGCCTTCCACCCTTGACCAAGTATATAGATGCATTAATTAAATAAGAGGTATTGTGATATCCCAACAAGTAAACATGTTCCAACAAGGAACAACAAGTCCATGTTCCAACAAGGAACAAACTTCATCTTCACCTGCAACTAGCAACGCTATAAGAGGGGCTGAGCAAAGCGGTAACATAGCCAAACAACGGTTTGCTAGGACATGGATGGTTAGAAGCTGACATGGCAATATGGGTGGCATGATATAGCAAGTGGTAGGTATCGCAGCATAGGCATAGCAAAAGAGCGAGCATCTAGCAAGCAAAGATAGAAGTGATTTCGAGGGTATGGTCATCTTGCCTGCAAGGTTCTCAGAGTTGTCGAAAGCTTGGTCCTCGTAAGCGTTCTCAATAGGTTCCTCGTTCACGTAGTCGTCTCCCGGCCCTACCCACAACAAGAACACAAGCAAAGGGGACAAACATAAATCACGATGCAATGCACAACCAACATGATGCAAAACATGGCATGATATGCGAGATGTGATATGCTATGCATATGCATGCTCCGGAAGGACGAGATGAACAAGGCATAATCTTGGCAAACCAAGTATGCCACTGGAAAGGTGAGGTGATTTCGGTTGAAATCGCTATAAAGATCACCGGAATCGGATGCACGGTTTGCAAATGGCAAGCAAAACAAGAATGACAATAATCTGCCATTAACAGCATGATGCTACTTAGCAAGCAACAAGAAATTAAGCTACTGCACCCAAACATATCAACAAAGCATATGACAGTAATCTACTCAAGATACTTGACAAAAGATGAACACTGAGCTATAGCTAAAACACACCACAACAGGTTCAAACAAGCATGGCAAAAGTGCAAAAGATAACAGCTTCACAGACTTGGTGAAAATAGCAACATGCCAGAAATTAACATCGGGATGACATGTTTAGAGCAATGAAACAACATGCTACATGATCAGGACATAGAAAAATAAGGCATGGCATGAATCTACTCAAAGCACTCAAGAAAAGTCGACCATAAGCCAAAAAGGATCAGAAAATATGATAACACCCATGTCAATTAAGCAAGTTTCGTTACAGGTTTCAGACTTAGCAGAAAACTGGACATGTCAAAAACAGATAACAAGTAGGCATGTTCGTGAGCTCGATGCACTCAATACAGAGCATTGCATGATAAACTAAGCATACATACATCAAGAAGACATGGCATAGGAACTAGACGTGGCAAGAATAACATCATAGCATGCAAGGATCAACTACAACAAGCTTGGCAAAATCGAATAACACGTAAATAATCTGCCAGCAACATTTTATAGCAAAAGTAGAGCTCGATTGACTCAAGCTATGGCACTCCATAATTACAAACAAAGGCATGGATGGATAGATCTCTCGGAAACAACATGAACACATGGCATAAAAATAACAGCAGGCAGTGACTTAGTGAAATTACTAAGTCTCTGAAATCAGCAACATTATGTACCCTAGTTTGCATGCTTGTGCTAGTCACCACAAAGACCACAAAAATACATGGCATAATTCTCTGGAAAGATGGCATGGCATACTACAAAACACATGTAGGACTCAACTTCATAGGATGCACACATCAATCATGGCAAAAATGACAAAAGTGCATGTTCTGATAAGAATCAGACACTAACATCACATAGCCCTCTTCCAACAGCATTTCGGGCATCAATATGAACTCAAATGAAGATGATGCAATGGAATGAAATGATATACTTATCGAGGCGAACAATTTGACATATTATACGCACAAAACGGAGCTACGGATGCAGAGATATGATGTGATGAACATGTGACAATATTGCAAAGAACATAGGACTTAGAATATTTCGGGGGAGAGGGAGAGAAGTCAACCCGCGCACGATTCGAGGATGGCCGGCGCAGATCTCGCCGGAGATCAGCCGGAGATGGCCGGGGAAGCTCAGGGAGGCGGTGGCGAGGCGGATCCGGCCGTCCCCGGGCCGGATCTGGAGGAGGAAGACGCGGGCGGCGCCGGGACGGCGCGGGCGCGCGGCGGCGGGCGGCGAAGGCGGCGGAGCGGCGAGCGGTGGCCGGCGCGCAGCGGCGGCGGCGGCCGGATCGGGCGGCAGTGGGTGCGGCGGCGCGGGCGCTCGGGCGCGGGGGCACGCGCCTCCGCGGGAGCGGGCGGCGGCAGCGGGCCGCGAGGGCGCGGGATTTCGTCCGGCCCTAACCGGACACGTCCGGTGGCGGCGGGGGAGATTGGACTAGGGTTAGGGTGGATTTCATCCGGGATTTTGGAGGGGGAGGTATATTTATAGGTAGAAGGAGCTAGGGAGCTCCAAATGGAGTGCGGTTTTCGGCCACGCGATCGTGATAGAACGGCGGTGGACATGGGAGTGTCTTAGATGGGTTGTTGGGCTGTTTTGGAGGGGTTTTGGGCTGCAACACACACGAGGCCTTCACGGTTACCCGGTTAACCGTTGGAGTACCAAACGACCTCCGAATGACCCGAAACTTGACAGGCGGTCTACCGGTGCTATACCAAGGCCGCTTGACAAACCTCGGTCCATTCCGAGAAGGTTTAATACCCGCTCACGAAGAAATGTAAAAGGGGACGCCGGGGGACATAGGAGCGCCGGATTGCAAAACGGACAACGGGAAAAATGCTCGGATTCATGAGACAAACATGTATGCAAATGCGATGCACATGATGACATGATATGAAATGCATTACATGAATAAAATACAAAACGAAGGGAAACCCAACCACGGAGGAAATATTATAACACAATGCCGAAAATGGGAAGAGTTGGAGTTACAATTATGGCAAGTTACATCCGGGGTGTTACATCCTTGAAGAAGAATAAGTTGCATGCCAATTCCGTTGCTTGTTATCAATTTAAGTTGATGAATGGTAAGCATGACATGAATCTTATCATCAAGATGATTTAGTTCCATCTTCCGGAGTTTGCTCAGGATGCCAATTTCTCGGTTCTAAGATGTTCATCTTTTCTTTCCGGAGTTACAAATTCTCTCAGTTATATCGTCCTAAAGCTCCATCTAAATCATTGCAAGGCTTCACCTGGTGTTGTCAACTTCTCTTTCTTTTATCACCTTTTATTACCGGAGTTTTTCATGGAGGCTCTACATGGTGGTTCATCAAGGATTCCTTTCATTCTTCAATTGTTCATTAAGATTTCTCTCGGAGTTATGATCCGCCAAGCTATACTCTAAAATAAACATAGTGTTCAACATATGTTTTGTTTTGTGGAGTTGAAGCATTCTTCATCTTGCATTCCGAAGTGGAATTCTTTCTATCTTATCTTTTGAGGTGGTGTTATGTCATTTTGACAGTTTCCTTCATGTTTCATGATTGACAAGTCGTCCGGAATGAGATATTTAAACCCATCACTTTCTTCCTTGGAGTTATCTTGGTATAGGTTTCACCTAAAGCCTTCCATTTGGAATGTTGCTAATTGTGGTGCTTATCAACGATCCAAGTTTCTTCCTATCCCCTCGATGAAAGAAGTTTTCATCTCTTCATTGAACTTAAACAATCAATTGTTTTCGTTAGTGGCAAATTGCACCTCTAGTTTTGAGATGTTTTCATAAGTCCACGAGGAGTATATCATTTCATTATTGATTTTTCAACAACTCCGTTCTATCCTTCTTTTTAAGGATGCTCTCTCAAATTCACTTGAGGTAGAACATGTTGTTTTCTTCTACGTTCTTTTCATTGCATTCTTTCATTCCTAACGGAGGCATGGTGATATTGCTCTCTTCGTCCCATAATCTCATTTTGCCAAGATCATGTTCTTTTCCATCCTTATCCTTTTAACCAGAGTGTTGCGTCCTCCGCTCAAGTTCTTTTCATCTTATCAAGTCTTGCATCTCTTTTCAACCAGAGTGTTGTCCGAATTTGTTCTTCCTTGTTCCTTGTTTATGTCGTTTCAACCAAAGTGGTCTCAATTCCTTCTTGTCCATTGTGCTGGTCATTCATAGCTTTGCAACCTCCAAGGTTCACATGGTGTTCCTTGTTTCTCGTTTCTACCGGAGTGCTCTCAATTGTGTTCAACTCTGTTGTGTCCTTTCTTTCAACTTTTCAACCTCTCAAGGTTCATTGGTTTCACTCGTTCGTCAAAGAAGCAACCACTACAAAAAAAGACACATCCATGATATTTTGGGCCGAACCAATTTTTTTTCTATCATACTTATGACACTTCTATGACGATAATTGTGACAAAACCCGGTATCATCATAGATGTGGTGCGGTCTTACTTCTATGACAAAAAATCATGACAGAAAATGGGCTTTTCGTCCTGGGCGGGCCGGAGACGCAGCTGCATGACATTCTTTGGGCCGTCTATGATGGAAAAAACCGTGGTAGAAGCGAGGGCGAGGAAAATATCGGGGTGTTCCCGGTTACGGTGGGTTGTTGGGGCCGAGCGATGCGTGTTTCTCTCGTACACGCATGCGCGTAGGTGCGAGGCATTGGGCTCTAACTGAACCCGAGCGAGGCATTGGGCTCTGACTGAACCCGAGCGATTGCTATGCAGGCTACGCGTTACTGAACGTGAGCGATCGATCGATGGCTGTTAACTGAACCCGATCGAGCGATTCCTTTGCTACTGCTGCTAACTAAAGCCGATCGATGCTGCCTCTGGATGAACACTGAGCGTTGCTGGGGTGGTTTGGATGAACAGTTCCTAGTGGGGGTGGATGAACAGGACCCCGTGGTGTTGCCTCTGGATGAACAGGACCCCGATCGACCGAGCCGGTTGGGGCTGGATGAACAGGACCCCGTGGAGGGATGGATGAACAGGACCACCCCGTGGAGGGCAGGATGAACAGTAGATGGTGGAGGGCTAGTTGAACAGTAGCCCGTGGAGGGGAGGTTGAACAGGAGCCCGTGGAGAGGGCTGGTTGAATAGTAGCCAGTGGAGTAGCGCGCGGTGGAGGCTGGATAAATAGGAGCCCGTGGATGAACAGTCGCAGGTGGAGGCTGGAGGAGGTCGACGGTGGATGAATAGTAGCCTATGGAGGCTGGAGGGGGTCGATGGTGGAGATGAACAATATCCCGTGGAGTCCCGTTTTGCGGTATGCCACACCCCTCCCGATGAACAGGACCCCCGTTTCAACCATAGCGCTCCAACGCAAGTCTGTTTCCTCCGTTTTGCGGTATGCCACACCCCTCGCGATCAACAGTACCCCCGTTTCAAGCGTAGGAGGTCCGTTTCCTCTATTTTACGGTACGCCAGAACCCTCCTGATGAATAGGATCCCATTTCGACCGTGGCCGGTCGAACACAAGGCCGTTTCCTCCATTCTGCGGTACGTCAGGCCTCGTTTCAATCAGCTGTTCCGTCAAGCCCTCCCGATGAACACGACGACGCATTCTGTTCCGACCCGGCCGGTTGGTTCCCCATGAACACGACGACGACGCAGTTTCTCCGTTCTGACCCAACCATGTACACGAGCCCTGGCCGTACGTATGCGCGAGTAGGCGTTCGAGACCCTGCCCGTATGTACGTATGTGGCCGTATTTTCTTTCTTGCACACTGGCCGCTATACGTACGTGTACATGATACGTGCGCGCCTCTACTATGACACGTGTGCGCCTCTACATCGACCAGTATGTACGTACACGTTCGTGACCAGAATGACAACGCTACGGACGCGTCGACTAGGTGGGTCCCGACTGTCAGGCACTTCCTTGCGTACGAAGATGTAGCTGGTGGGTCCAAACATTCAGTGGGGACAATCGTTTTTTTGCACGGATGCACATCCTTGTGTGCGAAGATGTAGCAGGTGGGTCCCAGTAGTTAGGGGAAACGATTTTTTCGCGAAATACGGTGGCCCTTCCGGTGGGTCCCCGCTGTCAGGTGGAGGAATAATTATTTTGCACGTAATAAGGAGGCACTTCCTTGTTGCGGCCGTGGACCCAACTGTCAGCCTCTCCACGTATAGTCCACGTCCGATGGAAGCCATTCCTTGACCACGTTGACCACGCCGCGCTGAGAGCACCAGGGCAGTGGACGACGGCGAGGCCTAGGAAGGGGACGACGCGGAGCCGAGGAAGACGCGATAGTGGATGCCCACGCGTAGAGGAGTACGAGGGTTCACTGGTTTGCTGCGGTGTGAGGCTGCCGTCGCCGTAGAATAACAGGGGGTGTGGGTGAGTACAGGGATGGCCTGGCCATCGGTGGGAATAGTAGGGGCGGTGAGGCCTCCGCGGCAGCACAGCCGGCCACGGGAGGCAGGAGCATGCGGCACGGCCGACGCTGCTTTGGGCGGTGGAGCAACAAGACCAGAGGTTGAAGAAGCACTACGGCCGTTGGATGGACATTGTACGGTCACTGGAGCTAGAATTGTTCATATTGACTAAGTTGACAAAGCACTCCGTCCCCGTCAACTTAGTAGGCCCACAAGTCAGCCTCCCACCAAGGTGGGTCCCAACCAGCACGGGAGTATTCATTTTTTGTGCATAATAAGGAGGCACTTCCGGTGGGTCTGGGCTGACAGTGGGGGGGGACATTTTTTTTGCGGAATACGGTGGCCCGTCCGGTGGGTCCCAGCAGTCAGGGGGGAAACGTTTTTTTTTCGCGAAACGGTGGCCCGTCCGATCGGTCTCTGTTGTCAGGAGGAGGAATCATTATTTTCCGCGTAATAAGGAGGCACTTCCTTGCTGCCGTCGCGGACCCAGCTATCAGCCACACGTACAGTCCACGTCTGATGGAAGCCATTCCTTGACCATGTTGATGACGCTGCGCCGAGAGCACCAGGGCGGTGGATGACGGCGAGGCGTAGGAAGGGGACGATGCGGAGCTGGGGAAGACGCGGCAGTGGAAGCCCGCGAGGGAGAGGAGTACGAGGGTTCACTGGTTCGGCTGCGGTGTGAGGCTGTCGTCGCCGCGGAATAACAATGGGTGTGGGTGAGTAGAGGGATGGCCTGGCCAGCGGTGGGAGTAATAGGGGGCGGTGAGGCCTGCGCGGCAGGACAGCCGGCCACGGAAGGCAGGAGCTGGTGGCACGACCGGCGCTGCTTTGGGCGGCTGGAGTAAGAAGACTAGAGGTTGAAGAAGCACGACGGCTGTTGGATGGACATCGTACGTTCACTGCAGCTAGAATCATTTATATTGACTAAGTTGACCAGAGGTTGAAGAAGCACAGCCGGCCATGGGAGGCAGGAGCAGGTGGCACGACCGGCGCTGCTTTGGGCGGCTAGAGCAAGAAGACTAGAGGTTGAAGAAGCACAGCCGGCCACGGGAGGCAGGAGCAGGCGGCACGACCGGCGCTGCTTTGGGTGGCTGGAGCAAGAAGACCGGAGGTTGAAGAAGCACAACGGCTGTTGGATGGACATCGTACGGTCACTGCAGCTAGAATCGTACGCATCAACTTAGTAGGCCCACAGGCCAGCTTCCAAAACGGTGTGCCCCAGATGTCAGGGGAGGAATCATTTTTTGGGCTGGTGAAGCTAGAATATCCGAGATTGAAGAAGAAGCACGACATCCATTGGATGGACATCCAATGGCCACTGCTGCTAGAACCGTGTGTTGACTATAAGTTGACAAAGCCTTGCATACGCGTCAACTCTTTTTTTAGGGGACGCGTCAACTTAGTAAGGCCACAAGTGTGTGGAAGAGAACTTATAGCCCATTTGAGATTTGTAAGAATGTGCAGCCAATTTTTGAATTCTAATGGAATTTAATAGAGCCCATTTATAGTTTGTTAAAAGTACAGCCCATTTCAACCAACCGTTCAAAATAGAATTCAATAAAATTTCCCACATTTTGATGGGATCCGAAATATTTTTATCCCAAAATTTCTAGTCAGATTAAATACAATTTAAATATAATTTATATTACGTAAAAATCCAACGAAACATTGCGCTCGCAACAATTAATGAAATTAAAATTTTCAATATCCAAAAATAATATGTTTTAAAGTAATTACGTGTTTGGTGCATTTTTTATAGTTACTTCCCAGTTTTTATAATTACATCCCATTTATTATTTCTTAAAGCCCATTTCCTTGTTAAGCCTAATGCATCCCTCCTAGGAAAGATTTGCAGCCCAGCGGGGCGGAGAATAACAACTTGACCTTGCCTGGGTATTCCTAAAAAAAGTATAGCTGGACTAGCCATTTTCAGCTTGAAAAAAATTAATATCTATGCTGGATATCTGGCCTGGGCTAGACGGGCCACAGCCCGCCCAGTTAATAGATGCAACGATGTTTTCGTTGTTGTTCAGAGGAGAAAAATTAATATCTGGGCTAAATA
This sequence comes from Aegilops umbellulata, assembly GCA_032464435.1. Classification (NCBI taxonomy): domain Eukaryota; kingdom Viridiplantae; phylum Streptophyta; class Magnoliopsida; order Poales; family Poaceae; genus Aegilops; species Aegilops umbellulata. Next base: position 307,923,461 of record CP136057.1, read on the forward strand.
TTGCTCAAGAAAAACTCTACAGTGCTCACACCTCAAAAACACAAATACTGCTCGAGCTGCTTGGTCCCAGCTGTCGGTCGCTTCTTGTGCAATTCTCTCGTTTATTGACTACATAGGTTGACAATGGTGTGGGACCGTGATGTCAGGAAACCAGGAGGAAGCAAAAAAACTATAGTTTTATATACTAATAAGGAGGCACTTGCGTACGTGTGGCTATGGCCCTGGTGGGTCCCCACTGTCATCCTCTCCAAGTAAATTCATCTCCTCATACTCATGTCCGTTGACCATGTTGAAAATGCGAGACGGCGGCACCACTGCGAGCGCAACAACTTGAAGGACGACGGAGAGGGCCTTGCGGTCCCTACGGATGGTCTGATACAACGCTCGCTACTCATTCAGGAAGCCAGGATCATAGGGCCACATGTCCGCGACAGCATTGTCGTTCGCTTGTTCACCGGTGCTCGTTGAGGAGACGGAGGTTGCAGCACAGGTCCTCCTGCGCTGGTAGCTCTTCCGCCATTAGGGCATCGAAGTGTGGCCGCACCTGCTCTATGGTGAACACGGCATGAACCGGCTTGGACAGTGGCGCCGTCTCCTGGTCGGAAGCTACGTCAATCGTCTGATTGTCGTCGCTTAGCTCGGCGAGGTAGCTGGCACGCTAGCATGTCCGGCTACAGGACTGACCTGCTGCCAAGCACGAGTCTTACTGCCCTGGCCCACCCAGACCCCCTCCATCACCCGCGCGCGCTTTCCGCCCGAAACGGTCAGCGCCGCCCGCCCCGCTTCCTGGTGCATACGATTGCTCCGCCTTCAAATGACACAAGTGTTATACGTCCGTCCGTCCTTCTGTCGCCCACATTAATGACACGCGGTTGCTGAGGCAGCTACTCCGGCGCCACACGTCCGTCCCTCCGCCGCCCACCATTGCTATATAAACTGCTGCGCCGGCCATAGCCGCAGTCATCCGCATCCGTTCCTATTCTCCTGTCCACACCACTACTTCCCACCATGGCATCCTCGTGCTCCAGCGCTCTTCAGGACGGGCGAACGACAGACCACAAGGAGATGGCAGCCATTGTTGCTGACTGGCTGGCCGGCAGGCAGCCGGAGGACGACAATGTCCCAATGGAGAACATGGTAGTCGACGATCCGGCTCCAAACCCCTCCTCCGCGCCATCCACGCTGGTGCATTGCACCATGACCATCGGCGAGGCCCGTGCCCAATATATGGACACGGTGAGGCAGAAGCATGAGGAGCGGTTCAAGGAGGCGCAGGACGCCGCCGCCTACAACCACCATCTCCTCCAGGAGCACCTGCAGCCGGAGGAGCAGATCACCACGAAGCAGGCGGAGCAGGAGGCGCTGCTCAACTCGTACCGCTCCGCCCGCGTGGGCCGCCTCGAGTGCTGGTGGTACCGCATGCGGGTGGCGGAGGCTGCGGCTGCCCACAAAGAGGGCGATGAAGCGGGCGAGGCGCTATTTGGCGAGACCGAGGACGAGTTAGAGGACAATGCCGGCTCCGACGAGTCCCCGCTCCGCTGGCGTCAACAAGGCCCTGCTCCGCGGAGGCCCCGTGGTGCCAACAACGAGGCAGAGGACACCACCGGCTCCGCCGATGCCCCACCCTGTCGGCAACGAGGGGGAGGATTTCCCCCGCTCCGCCAAGGCGCCGCCCTCCGGCAACGAGAAAGAGGACATCGACGGCTCAGACGAGGCCCCGCCCCACTGCCAATGAGGCTGCGCCACACAGAAAACAAGGAAGAGTAGAAAACGGTAGGTCGCCGCCGCTCGGGTCCAAGTAAGGCCACCGCTGCTACCCTCCGGTTGCTGGCACTGAGTTGTACATCATGGAGCAATTCTATGATTACATAATGATTGAAGAGCGCTCCGTGGTTGAGCAAGCTCATGAGATACAGTCATTTGCTAGAGAACTTAAGCACTTCAGTTGTATGCTACCGGACAAGTTTGTTGTCGGAGGTATCATCACTAAGCTTCCTCCTTCGTGGATCTCATTGGCACTCTTGATGTGGAAGAAAAGGCAATAGCAAAGGACACACGTGCTCGAGGAATTGAGGGAGGATCTAGTGCCAATCTGGTACTGAAGAAGAACTTCCAGCCCCACAAGTTCAAGAACAAGGGCAAGTTTGATGGTGAAGCAAAGTTTGATGGGAAGAACAAGACTGTGCAACACACGAACTTCAAGAAGAAGAATGACAACAAGAAAGGTGTTTGTCATGTGGGGATCCTGATCATTGGGCTCCTAGTTACCCTAATCGCTATGACAAGCTAGGCGGGTTGACCACTGACAGCCGGTTAGCTTCCTGGCGGCGACTTGGAGTCAGAGAGCTATGTTGGAGAAGGACGCTACTTCTACTTAACTGCTAGTGCAGTTGGCTGACTGACACATGGGCCCAATAGGCATCTGGGCACATGTCAGTTATGCAACTGCACCTGCAGTTAAGTAATTGAAGCTTCTATTCGGCTCAGCCGGACACAGGTGGGTAGCTTCGGTTAATTAATTATACCTCCAGCGCACCCCTTTTTAGTTGAAGAATGTATGAAATGTAATGAAATCCGGCATGTTTATATGAAATCCGACCGTGTATGAATGAATTTATTTCGATTAGTTTGAATTATTGTATCACTGGCATTGGATGAACATGCAAAACAATATGTACTAGCATTATTCCCAGGGTGATCATCTCGTTTGCAGCAGTTTCACATGTACTCCCTCCGATCCTTTCTAGTTTGCATACAAGTTTTGTCTGCAGTCAAAGTATCTCTACTTTGACCAATCTTATAGAAAAAAGTATGCACTTTCACAATGTGCTAAGTAAAAAGGAACATAAGGAGTACAAAGAGTTTGAGCAGCTTTTTAGCATTCCTGTACATTGCAATTGAACACACAGGCCTGGCAATTCATAGAGAACATTCAAAACAATCGATAATTATGCATCTCAGTGATTCACATGTCAGAGCCAATATTTACTTGACAACTAAAGAATAAAGAAAAAATGGATCGACGCTGCTGACAGCAAAGGGCGTCCCATTCGAAAATATCAAACGCATGTCTTCTTGCTAAAATCAATGAGGAAAATTTGACAAGGTTTTCCCATTCCAAAATATCAAATGCCTACGATTGTCGAATGGACAGGGTTTGCCATCAGTTCGGACATTGACATGTCACCCCGTGCTAAATAAACCAGCTGTTCTTTTTGTGCAGTTCCACCAAAATCAACCAAATTCGCGCGTAGCTTGTATGATTTCGCCCTTATATGTTGCAACGCCTTGAACTTATCGGCACCTCCTTTCTTGTGGTGGAAATGAATGATTTGATGTATTCGTGAACATTTTGTGCAGTTCCCATTGAAATCAAGCTGAGCACCCCTGTTTGCACAAATACAAAAAATGTGATTAGTATAAAGCAAACTGTACTATGAATTGACAGTTTAAACAGGCACCTACATGGTCCATGTAGAGCACACTTTTAGAAAAATGAAACTCACCGGAAAGAATCCTAGAACAACATTGTACTCGCGCATCACATCAAGAAAATGGAGATTTGTCAGTCCTTTTGAGCTAAAGTTAGTTTGGTCTTGTAGGGGGTAAGGTAACCATCATTCAACTGCTCCTTCTGATGAGAAGATAGACAGGGCTTCTTCATCCTGGCATAATCGGAACTAGTCACTTCATGTACTCCATATTCTTCTTCAGAGGAGGATGATCCTGTTGTGCAAAGACAAGAGGATAACTAAATTCTAGCATCCTTGTTTGCTTGAAAAAAGGAAATGAAATATTTAAAACAACACAGATGAAGCACTTCTCAAGGACAATACCACTTTTTGATGACAGTATCTAAACAGTAGCACAACACCAATAGAGATGACAAAGCTCAATCATATAGATGAAATCAGTGGGCGAGTACCAACCTTTGTCAGGAGGCTTATTGTGTAGAGCATACAGATGAAGCACTTCTCCGGAACCATCTATTGCTATCTACTGTGGTGGCCATGCTTACTATATACTCCTCAATTAGATTAATGTTTCCAACATCTTCTTGTGCAGTTCCACTAAAATATATGGTATCTTCAAATAAGATCCCTGTTTGCACAAGTAGAGATAATTATGTATTACATTAAGAGTGGAATCAAATTAGTGGCAAAACAATTGCTCGTTCCAACCATAGCAATAAATTAAGATGCAAAACTATATCATTACTTGTGTCATCACAGTTCCAGTGCTTCTTTACAGCACCAGGAGTTGATATTTGTTTTTCTTCCGCTTGTTCTTCCCCTTCATCACTTGGTTCAATAACAGACAAGCTTCGCCTTCAATGTAAGATTTGGCATGTCAATTAGGTTGCACAAGTATAGCACTAAACAATGACATTAATTTTCTAATGAAAGTGGCAGAATACAGGCCAACAGTTGTGAAATATCCTTTTCTTACGTCAATGGGATATTACGGTGCACATACAGATTGGAAGTCTTGTCTCCATTTGTGCAGTTCACTAAAATCAAGCAACATTACCGTACAAGTAGCACAACATATGAAAGCACACTACAGAATCATGTGAAAGAAGGCTAGTACTGACCTCTGATGATGCAGAATTCAAACAACTCACAAGAAGAAGATCTGAACCAAATTTGCCAACACAGATAGGAAGTAAGATCTCCTTTTGTGCAGTTCCACTAAGATCAAGCAATCAAGCAACGTTGTCAGTGTGACATTTTGGTTGAACTGCACAAAACACTCTTAAAACAAAAGTGCTTTGTGCAGTGCAACAAAAGGTCACAATGGCAACGAGGTGAAGTAGATAACCCTGTTTACATAGAGGTGCAAAGGAAACAACTAATGGTCAATAACGGTGGATGACACAGAAGCGAACAAAAATAAGCACCTACCTTATCTAAATGGAAAAGAAAGCAAGACAGTAGCATTGATTAATATTAACAAAGAGATTATATTAACAATAAAATTCGTTAAACATGTAATTTGCTTTTAACTGTGGCATTGCATCAATTTTCCAGTGGCAATATTAGAGGGTGCTTGTTTACAGGGACATTTTGGTTGAGGGACTAAAAAAACTTTGTGTCAGTCCCATCTAAACCAAACAAGAGGGACTTTTAGGGTCTAAAAGTGGGCATTTGGGACTAGACCCCGAGGGAGAGTCTTTTTGGGACTTTTTCCAACAGTTTCCCCTGCCACTCATCGCACCTTGTCTCTATTAGTTCATTACTAGGGGTAACATGGTCTTTTAGCATGCATTTAATAACTTCTAGTCCATTTTTAGTCCCTGGAACCAAGCAGGTAGGGACTAGGGAATTTTTAACCAAACAAGGCCTTAGATTAACAACAACTAAAGAGTTGCACAGGACAGTGGATGCACCAGCACCATGTGCATCTACCGATGTACTGGGGTAATGCACAGTCTGTTGGAACAAAGAACAAACAACCAAGGAGCATATTTGTGTTGGTACTAGTTTTGTTATCTTTAGACACCTTTCCATATGTGAGCGCAGCAAATCTAGTCCTGCTCAATCTCTATAGCCTTGTCCCCCAAAACAAAAGATCAGTTCATTACAGATGTGTGTACTGCGTTTGTCATTGTTTTCCCTTTTCGACCAACGCAGGTGCTGGATAGCCAGTCTGTACTAGTACTTTCCCCACTTCCTTTCCTCTGTGAACCACATCCTTGATTTATGCTATACAACTTTCCCCACTATTTCCACCATTCCTGCCTATTTGAACCACGTCTTAGATTCATGCGATACAACTTTTCCCACTACTTTCCCCCTTCCTTTACTTTTTGAACCACATCCTAGATTCATGCTATACAACTTTTCCCACTACTTTCCCCCATTCCTTTCCTCTTTGAACCACATCCTAGATTCATGGTATACAACTTTCCCCACTACTTTCCTCTTTGATCCAACACCTATATTCGAGTGGAGAAGCGGAAAAAGCCCACATCCAGCTAGAGCAATGCATGTGGAATAAGTAAATTATACCTTAAGGTTCTTGGGGTGTGGTTCGGTGGGCGACCGGAGGCCGTTCGACCCACACTATGTACGGCGGCGAAGAAGAAGGGGTCGGAGGCCCTCCCGGCCGCCGCTGGGTGAAAGTTAACAGCTGCGCCGGTACTGGATTCCCTCCCTCGCCGACGGCGAAAGCGTTAAGCCTCCTTCCCTTCCCGGTGAACGGATCCTGCCGGCTCTTTGACTAGTAGTGAGGGAAGAGAGAGAGAGGCCAACGAAGTCTTCTTTAGATCTGGAGAGGGTGAGAGAGTGTGAAGAGAGTAACTACAAGCAGACCAGTAGTGAGGGGATAGAGAGAGGCCAATGAAGTCTTGTTTAGATCTGGAGAGGGTGAGAGAGTGTGAAGAGAGCAACTACAAGCGCTGAGGCTCCAGCGTGTATTATATACTGGAGAGTGTGAAGAGTGCAAACCTTAGAAAACAAGCCCCGAGGCTGCAACTTATATGTGATGAGGTGATTATACGGTCACTACGAGATCGTATAGCTCTGTATCCATCCATTTTGACCAGTCAAAGAATCCTCTTGGCACGAAGTATGCTCAAGTGTATTTATCGAACCCGAGACCTCAAGTTCGATGAGCGAACAGGCTAACCAGGTACACAACCCTCTCGTTATGTTCAACGAGAGGAAAATAACCTTTTATACATTCCTGCATTCGTGTGACAAGCATGCCGTGTTTTTTGCATGTGTGGGAGTCATTGGGATTTAAATCATAATCATGTCATGTGGCTTTGGTGATAAGACTATCCAAAGTGGTGCAGAAATAATGCAGCCTTAGTCACCTTACCTCTCTCCACGTAGTACATTGGGTCCCACCAGTCAGAGGGTGAAACAAACAAATTAATAAGAAAAATGAAAAGCGCCAGCAGTGTATCTTACCTCACACATCTCGCTACTGCTCGGGAACACTATCCAATTGATCACTCTGTTCGCTCACGTACTATTTTAAGTGAATCCTTATTATAACATGCACACAATTTTGGGCACTTGTGTTCGACCTAAGCCAGTGTGCCACCGTATCTCATATGACTCCCTCTGTCTAGGTGTAATAAGTCACGTTAGAAGGTGCAGCGGGACCAAGGTGCAAGCAGATTGGAGGAGAAGGAGAAACTTGACCGGTCATTCCTCTAATCAAAGCCTTGATTTCTATCTCTAAACGCAACAATTAATCCAAACAGCTAAGAGATGCCGTTTTAGCTACCATGCAGGGCCACGTATTAACTCGCATGCAAGCCGACTTTGATTTCTTGACTGATCAATGCGTAGTTGCGCTCCATGCATTGGGTTTCTGGGGGAGATAACAAGGCAGAGTAAGGAGAGTTTGGTTACATTGCTTAGGCTGGTCATAGTGGTGAGTAACTTGGACTAGTATAACATGCATATGTTACTAGTCTATGTTACTACCATGCGAAGTTTGCCATCGGAAGCGAGCTGATCTGGCTCTCCTGAGCTAGCAAGGTTTTTCTAGCCCACCCAAGCTAGCTGGCCCACAAAAGCTAAAATATTTTAACAGTTCCAAACACATAACCTTGCCTGGCTATGCTATAAGATGTTCTTGCTAAGGATCCAAACGCTCCCTAAGTAACAACGCTCGCTAGCAACGAGGCCAGGAGGGGATTGAGATGCGAAGTTGACGGACGATGCCTAAACATTTTGGGAATATCTGATTTCCGTAGGATGACTTAACACCTAGACGGAGGGAGTACTACTCCTTAGTCTAGGTTTGATGGAATATTCGTCACCTCTTCTCTTCTTGTACGTACTCCATTTGTATCTCACTTTCTATGACTTCGCACTTGCACGATTTTCCTATTCTATGAACCTGTGTGTGTGTGTGTGTGTGCATGTGCGTGTGTGTGTTTAACAACATGTGTGTGTTAGAGAGAGCGACAGATCGACCTACTCCTACAAAGAGATGGTGTGTAGTGTACGATTTTAGCCGCGAGAGTCGGTGCATCCTCTCGTTTCCGGGCGTCCTGTAGGGACAGGCGGACAGCTGCCACGCCCGCTCTTGACCAGCCTAGCCCACCCAAAGCCCCTCCATCGCCCGCGCACGCTTCCCGCCCGAAACGGTCAACACCGCTCCAAAGAATCGGTGCCGCATTCATGCCCGGGCAGAGCGGAGCGACCTCTCACTGGCGCCTGTGTTGAAGGGAGAAGCGGATTCAAGAGTGATGGTTGCTTCGTCCGTCCAACTTACTGTTGGGTCTATGTGATTTGACGGCTCATTAGTCATTATTACTCAGGTGGTAGGACTGCTGGATGTCCCACGCTTTCGGTGAAAGGAGGTACTACTAGATTACAATTTTCTCCATTCTTACGGCGGAGGAGTGCAAGAGCAGTGAAAACACGCAGGCTCAATGATTACATGGCCCACCTCACACTATCACCATATTTTCTGGACACCGTGCGACACCTTACTCTTTACATAGTACTCCCTCCGTTCCTAAATATAAGTCTTTGTAGAGATTCCACTAGGTGGACTACATATGGAACAAAATTAGTGAATCTACACTTAAAATGCATCTATATACATCCGTATGTGGTTCATGGTGATATCTCTACAAAGACTTATATTTAGGAACGGAGGAGGTACTTGTATAGTACGTACTATAATTTATCAGCGAGATAGTACAATGCTATGAAGCTTCCACCTTCTGTTACATGTATCTTGCGTCCAAGGTTACCCGTTGCAACATTTCATCAAATACAAAGGTGACTAACACGCATGCTATTGCATCTCAATGATTGACAGGTCATAGCAAATATGTACTCCCTCCGTTCCAAAATAAGTGTCTCAACTTTATGCTACATACGGAGCAAAATGAGTGAATCTACACTCTAAAATACATCTATATACATCAGTGTTTGGAGTATGTACTAGTAGTTCATATTGAAATCTACTAAAGGACATATATATTCCAAACAATATGATAATCTCTCTAACCAAGGTAGTAGGGACGAGGAGTAAACGGAGGGAGTAGTAAAATTTTCTCCTCGTCCTGCGAGCCACCATGCGCGTGGGCGAGGGAGCGGGCGTAAGGCGTACAATACTACTACTACTCATGTAGTCCCTAGCCATTGAAACAGAGACAACTAAAGAAAAAAACGATCCATGATGTCCCTAGCCCTTGAACCTTAAACCCTAACTTGGCTTTAATTTGCTGGCAACGTCGGCGCTTCCTAAGAAATGTAGTTTGCAATCCTTTGACCATCAGATCATTTTTGCAGTTTCACAAAAATCGAGATGAGCATCCCTGTGGCAAAGAATTGAAGAAGCATGATTAGAATAAGATTACTGGTACTAGTTGATGAGACATAAACTCATCACAAATACAACACGTAGAAGCCAGTGGAGGTACGTGCAGGGCAAAGAAGTAGAGAAATATCCACATGGAGTGATGTGGGCAGCTGGAGCAGTGGTGCAAGCCGGCTATAAAGGGAGTTGTACCTGAGGAATGTCGGGACGTAGCTCAACCTAGAGCAGGGCGGCGGTAGGAGGCAACTACCCACGTCACGACAGTCAGCAATGGACGAAGGCAACCTCACTGGCTTTGTGAGAGAGAATGGCGGGGACCCCTGATCGGGACGTGCCGACAGTGGGTTTTCGCCGTCGGCGACGGCAACCGCATCTACACTAAGCATCCACCCCTTCCCCCGGCGGACGTGATCCACTGGGATGTTAGAGATGTGGCCACAGTGGTTTTGTGCGTGAGAGTGTGAAAACTGAAGAGAGCAACCCCAGTAAGAAACCGTGTAGGCTCGTCCAGCCTATGTATATAGTGAAGCAGTTTCCTTTTCTCTCCATGTGAACCTATTTATATTGCGTACGTGCCACTGAAGGAAAAAAAACTTTATTTATAAATGACGCGGTACCTACTACTCGTTATCCTATAAACCTTGCCCTTGGCATCTCCAAACTATTAACCTTGCGATTGGCTCTTCGCCTCTTCGGGAAGTCGAGCAATAATGGTACTGCAGTATATATCATTCTGGATATATGAGACCGAATTAATTGCTACACGTCCACCACGTGGAGAGGGTCGAGGGGCGAGGGAGAGTGCATACTATTACGTCGGTTTCAATATGGACTACATAAGGAGCAAAATGAGTGAATCTACACTCTAAAATACGTCTATATACATCAGTGTTTGGAGTATGTACTAGTAGTTCATACTGAAATCTACTAAAGGACATATATTCCAAACAATATGATAATCTCTCTAACCAAGGTAGGGACGAGGAGTAAACGGAGGGACTACTAGTAAAATTTTCTCCTCGTCCTGCGAGCCACCGCACGCGTGGGCGAGGGAACGGGCGTAAGGTGTAGTAAGCAAGGTTCACCTCATCCCGCGAGCCACTGCGTCCATGGGCGGGGGAGACGGCGTACTAAGCAAGCTTCTCCTCGTTCTGCAAGTTGACGGGACACATCAAAAGTACTCCAGTGTATAGAGCCTTGCCTCTATGGTAGGCCCCACATGGTTTGCCTCTTTTTTAACATAACGCGTCAAGTTGCAATTTGTTTGTTCACCCGTGGTAGACAATCCTCCCTCCATCTAGTGAACAACTAGTACACGTGTCAAATTACCACATGGGCTGCCTTTTCGAACAGAAATGATCTCCATCGTGTACCCGCGCGGGTGTGGTTGGGAAAGAGATGGGAGTACGTGCGCCGTGCGTGCACCTTTTCTCTTCGTGCACATCCCCCACCTACGTGGGTGTGTGTGAGAGATACAAACCTAGACAAAGGCTTGTGCGTTCATGAGTGTTTTTTGTTTTGGGGGGAGGTTGATTTCGTGAATGTATTTGTGGGCATATGTGTCGATCACATCTCAAACAAATTTTTGCATGCAATGTGTGTGAAATGGAGGCCTATCCATATCATATATAGAGGGTCGAGCGATCCATGAGAAGAGAGGTAGGGGTCATAGATATCGATAGAGTCGCAGAGAGGATCAAGTGGGTGGGTGCGAGATCGATGAAGAGAGCCACCGAAATTGTGTGTGTGTGTGTGTGTGCAAGTCAAAGATATAGGGCGACTGACCTAGCTACCGGAACGTCAAAGGGCACAGGTCAAGTTTGTGTGTGGCAGGGAGACATGACTAGAGCGCTCGATGTATCAGTGTGTGTGTGGGAGGGGGTGGGGGGAGGGGTAGGCAGAGGCCTAACTATAGAGGTAGAACGACTCATATATGTGTTGAGAAGGAGAGATCCAGCTATGTCTTGAGGGAGATTGGTCGACATCCATACATAACTTAAGGACGGGAAATAGGATGGGACACACACACAGAGAGAGAGAGAGAGGAGAGAGAGAGGGAGGGAGGGAGAGGGGTAGAGTGTTGGATGGGTGATGGAGTTGCTTCTCGAAGATGGTGGGAGAGGCCTACTAGACAAACAGATGGTGGAACTGCAATATTATCAATAAGAGTGGGGATGTGTTTCTGTGTGTGCCTGTGCGTGATAGATCTATCGGGACACATCATAGATGATGAAGGGGAACCATGTGTTTGGTAAGCAAACCTAACCAGATCGGTAGATCAATTGTTGTTTGTCGGAGGAAGAGAGAGACATAACTAATGAGGTAGATTGATCGATGCGTGGGGAAAAACGAGTTATAAGGACCTAGCTAGCTATATGTATAGAGGGAGATTGGTCGGTATACGTCCATTTGTTAGAGGCAAATAAGGCCCGGCGAGATGGATAGACAGAGAGAATGGAGCTAGGAGGTGGTGCGAGAGGCCCAGCTACTAGATAGATAGGGGAGGAGTGTGCGGTTGTGAGATCGATGAAAAGAGGGGCGAGAGTTTACACATGTGTGGGATCGTATGAGAGACACGAGGCAAGGACACATAAAGGAGGAGATTGAAGGTGCGTGTGTATGTTGTAGGCAAACATCGCTGGAGAGGTTTATCGATCAGTGTGTGTCGGAAAGGAGTTGTGGAGATTGTGGGAGAATGACCTAAAGAAAAAAATGAATGTGCGCGATGGATAGAATGCTGAGGGAGGGGGCGGCGAGGAGGGAGTGTGCATGCATGAGAGAAAGTTAGTGGTAGTGTCGGGGCGGACGGGCTGTCCCCCGCGGGCACCTATGGGGCCGGAGCCCCTTTCGTTGTCCGGAGGGGGGCGGAGGGAGCGCGGAGAGCAGATCGAAGCGGGCACACGGGCGGTTTACCCAGGTTCGGGCCGCGATGGACGCGTAAAACCCTACTCCTGCTTAGTTGTATTGAACTGGGGAGCTCGGGAGCTTGGGGAGCTAGCTGCACCGAGCGTATGGCTGTCGGGGTGCCGATTCTCCGAACCCCGGAACCTGGAACCGAACCCCGGAACCTGGAACCGAACCCCGGAACCTGGAACCGAACCCCCTCTACGTCGCACACGGGCCTCCTTTTATAGCGCAAAGGGGTCACCGACAGGTGTCAACGTAGGAGAAAGGGGCAAAAGTGTAAAAGGGGTGGTAGCTGTAATAGTGCGGGAACGGTGGCGCTACAGTGCGGCACAGTGTTATCATACCTACTTCTGACGGTAGGGGACAAGGGCATTAAATGCCCGTCACGGTCGCTCGGACAGCACCGAGGCGGACCGTTAGGTGCGCCACCGCTCGCCACGATGGCGGCTGCATGCCGCCGCATGCCCCAGGCTGCGCGGTGCCTCGCCACGTGCCCTCGGGGGAAGCCCCGGAGCGACGCGTGGCGGGCGAGCTGGAGCGCAGCCTTGAGGTGGCGATCTTGCCGCGGCAAGTGGCTTGCCGCGGGGGTCGTCTTCCTGTGCCTGATAGCGTGCCAGCTATTAGGCCTTGCCGGGGCGCTTGGCGCGCCACGGCGGGCTTCTCTTGTGATGCCTGGGTTCGGCCTTCCCGACAAGCTCCTCTTGTCGGGGGCTCGATCTTCTGTCTCGTTATACTTTGTTCTTGGATGGCCCTTCATGGGCGCAGTCGTCCCGGCAAGCTCCTCTTGCCGGGGTCTTGTCTTCTCGGCCCGGCAAGCTCCTCTTGCCGGGGGCCTTGTCTTCTTGACCCGGCAAGCTCCTCTTGCCGGGGGCCTTGTCTTGAATGTTTGGTCTTCTCTTGGCGCTTCCGGGGCGGGCCTTGCCGCAGGGTGCTACAACTGCCCGTGCACAAGTCTGGGGTACTAAGGTACCCCTACTTTAGTACACCGACAGGTAGCTACAAAGGTTAGAGGATTGTGTGGGTGTAAGAGACTAACAAAGATCATAATTTGATATCAAAGTGGATTCATATATTTGAATAGGAGATCATAGTGTTTTAAACATATGCATGCATGAATATAGCGGTGATACGCGTGTTGTGGTTTTGCACATGTTATACCATAATGTGCTAATGCATGATGTTTGCAACTCACAGCTAAATGTCGAATAATCTAAACCATACTATACATCAAACAATCTCACATTTTATTTGAATTTGTGATAATGTGTGGCGTTTGCAGCTTACAACTAAATATCAAACAATGTAAAAAATACTATATATCAACCATTCTCACATTTTAGTTGAATTTGTGGTAATGTGTGGTGTTTCCAACTCACATCTAAATACTTGTAGGTGTAGGGGGCAGGGCACCATACATAATGTGATAAACACATTATACATATGAGACATGGTTTAGTTTGTGAAGGTCTAGCTAGAGCTTGAAATGTACTATGATTTGAAATCAACATAAAGTGGATTCAAAAAATCGAGTTCGAGTTCATATAGTACACATAGTTCATATGTAACTCGAGACTAATCAAGTGGTGTGTTGTGAAGATAATACACAAATGATGGTTTAACTTGACAATAATGATGATTGTAGATCTTACTAAAACAGAGAAACGAATTCAAATGCTTCGACTTCACAACAATCATTATTGTAGATCTTATTCAAATAGAGAAACGAATTCAAATTTAGTTCATATTGAAGCGGTAGTATATACGTTTGGAATGCACTAAACGTTCATTTGAGTACTAGGTTGCATGCATTATACATGTAGCGAAATATTTTAATTGAACATAACATGAATTCAAAGTTTTTAATGACATTTGTAGTGAGAATTGATTTGGTACAGTACACGTTAGGCTTGTCCGGAAATTTCAACCCGTGCCTTGTTAGCCCGAAATATTTAAGATATATCTTTGTCTCGTTGTGCTCCTACATCTCCCTCCATCTCAACCCACGCCTTGCTATTCCAAAATTACAACGCGCGCGAAAAGTCCCACCTCCTGCGAAATCCCGACACGCGAAATGCCCGTGATACCCCTGAACCGAAAGAACCGCCTCAAATCGGTCGACACGTGTTTCCTCCAGCCAATGATGATTTTACACGTGGAAAATCCCCATAGGTCGGGGCTATTAACAGGTTATCGGATCCAAAACCGGACCAGGTAGCTTAACGACGTTCCGTTATGATGGATGCCACATGTCGGTCACCCTTGACAAAAGCATTTCTGTGACGCGCGATTTATCATCATGGAAGTGGATACATCCGTGATGATAATTTTGGTAATGTCATGGAACACTTCTATGAGAACACAGGTATGACTATCTTGATTCTGTCATAAATTTGTCATGGATGTACATGCATGACAGAAAAAGTGACCTACTGTGACAAACACGTATCATCACAGAAGTGTATTTTTTTGTACTGAACTTAGTTTTACCTCTTCTCTTCCTCTTCCGCTTCCTTCCGGTGCCATCCTAGATCTCGGGATGAGATCCTCTTGTAGTGGTGGAGTGTTGTAACGCCTCGAGACTGGCGCTCCAGACACCTACCATGTTTTTCGTTGTTGGCGTGTGTTTTATTTGCTTGTTGCATTTCATCATGTCATCATGTGCATTGCATTCCCATGTTTTCATAAAAACTCGTAGTCGTCCGTAATTGCCGCTTCTCTCTTTGTCCCCGTCGACCTCTCTCAGACCCCCTCGCAACCTAGTCGGAAACTTCTCCCGGACCCGACCCGGGCAGTCGTGACCATTGGGTCCGGATCATCCCCAAACATCCCTAAAACATCTTTGGTTCATTGTTTGGACTTTCTAACCTATTTATCCAGGATCGTCTGATTTTAGTCGGATGATTCGAACACCCCTCCCTTTCCCTATATAAAGATCACCACATACCAAATCAGTCCAACCCTAGCCTAACCCTATTCCCCACCTTGCGCCGCCACCCACTCCCTCAGGATCCTTCCCCGATCAGCCTCCACCTTCATCGGGACCCCTCCCGATCCACCAATCAGCCCAACCACAGCGCTGCCTCCACCTACCAATCCATCGATCCTCCCAACCAGCGCCTTCCACTAATTTTCTCCGCAGCCCAGCCGCGCATCGACGAGCTCCTTGAGCTTCACCTCGCATGCCACCTCCTCGTCCTCCAGCAGCACCTCCCTCTGCGCCTCCTCTGGTTTCCGAGGCCGAGCCTCCCCGTGCTCCTCCACCTCGCCTCGTCGCCGCTCCTCCTCCGCAACCCCGAGCTACTTCGCTGGATCCCGCCGTCTCGGCCCGTCCCCGTCGTCCACATGAGCCTCAAGCCGCGGTCGTCTTCGTCCCCGCAACCCTTGAGTTTCTCGCAAGGGAATTGTTCAAGCTCCTCCCATGGCCCTGTGTCCCTTCATCTCCGCCTCCTTCCGGCCAGCCTCCGCCGGTGAAACCGAGCAGATGAGTCGCCACCTGTCTCCTCTTTCTCTCCCCTGTTTTCCTCTCCTTCCTCCTCTAATCTCTCTCCCTTCCTCGTTTGTTTCCTTCTCTGCCAGGAAACGAATGGGGCTCGCCCCTGCTGCCATGGCCACCGACGACCGGAGACGCCGTGTGTCCTCTCCTTCCCGTCCTCACCGTCCCTGTCGCCAAGTCTGGCCGCGGCCCTTGCCTTCTGCATCCTCTGCTTCGAGCAGGAGGACGAGCGCGCCGCCCCTGCTGCGTTGACCCGCACCTGGTCCTGCCTCGTTTGACTGCGCCTCCCCATCTCGCTCGGTCCAGCTACGCGCCTCCTCAGGTGGCCTGCCTCCTCCACCGAACCAGGGCGAAGCCCATGGGTGAGTTGCCCCCCAGCGCCTGCTCCTGTTTAGCCCTGTTCAAGTTTCGGCCCGATGCGTGTTTTTTCCTCTTTTGCGGTTTTAGTATTTATCCAGGGAGTCCAGTTTTACAGAAAAGTCCCTAGTCTTCATGCATATAATAACTCATTAACCGTGAATCGGATTAAAATACTTCATATATGAAAAATGTTTAGAATTCTGTCTAGTTTCATAATATGCTGCTTTCATCCATGTTAAACATGTTTAAACTTGCTGTTTGTCTAATTTTTGCATAAATGCCATGTTAAAATGCTTTATTTCATAACTAAATAACCGTAGCTCCTTTTTAAATAAACTTGATATGTAAATGGGGTAGAAAAATGCCTAGTTTAACATGGTGCACTCATCTTGCATGTTTAATAACTCAAAATTGTGTATAGGGCAGAACAATAGCAAATTCGAAATATGCATATGGGGATTTTCCGGAATTGTTGTTTGTTGTTCCGGCCTCATTTAAACTTGTCTAGATAGGTAGTTTTCTTATGCTTCACCTCTTGCCATGTTTAACAACAATTAATATTATTGATTAAATAAACGAGAGAGAACTAAATAATTGATGTGGTGTTTCGTCAATATGCAACTCGTTGCATAGTGAGCTCCACTTAATTTGTAGTATTGTTTGTGCACTTTGCCATGCCATGTTTCATTAAATCAGACATGCATCATACTTG
The DNA here is from genome assembly GCA_032464435.1 of Aegilops umbellulata. Lineage (NCBI taxonomy): Eukaryota > Viridiplantae > Streptophyta > Magnoliopsida > Poales > Poaceae > Aegilops > Aegilops umbellulata. The sequence goes on from CP136057.1 coordinate 307,940,230, forward strand.
GTTTTGCATCATGGCATGTTTATGTGATGGTTGTTTACTATGTCGCTTGCTTCTTTCAGGGTTGCTTCTCTCGTTAGCTTCGGTTGCGTTCCGGAGTTGTGAGGATTCGTTCGACTACGTCCGTTTGTCTTCTTCATGGACTCGTTCTTCTTCCTTGTGGGATTTCAGGCAAGATGACCATACCCTCGATATCACTTATATCTTTGCTTGCTAGTTGTTTGCTCTATCGCTATGTTGCGCTACCTACCACTTGTTTATCATGCCTCCCATATTGCCATGCCAAGTCTCTAACCATCCTTCCTAGCAAACCGTTGTTTGGCTAAGTTACCACTTTTGCTCAACCCTTCCTATAGTGTTGCTAGTTGCAGGTAAAGATGAAACTGGTTCCATGTTGGGACATGGATATGTTGGGATATCACAATATCTCTTATTTAATTAATGTGTCTATATACTTGGTAAAGGGTGGAAGGCTCGGCCTTATGCCAGGTATTTTGTTCCACTCTTGTCGCCTTAGTTTCTGTCATACCTGTGTTATGTTCCTTGATTTTGCGTTCCTTACGCGGTTGGGGTTATGGGACCCCCTTGACAGTTCGTTTTGAATAAAACTCCTCCAGCAAGGCCCAATCTTGGTTTTACATTTGCCTCACCTAAGCCTTTTCCTTGGGTTTTCATGAGCCCGAGGGTCATTTTATTTTACCCCCCGGGCCAGTGCTCGTCGTGAGTGTTGGTCCAACTTGTCAACCGCCGGTGGCCACTAGGGGCAACATTGGGCTGGCCTACCGGAAGTTTGGACAATCCGGTGTGCCCTGAGAATGAGATATGTGCAGCTCCTATCGGGATTTGTCTGCACAGTCGGGCGGTCTTGCTGGTCTTGTTTTACCATTGTCGAAATGTCTTGTAATCGGGATTCCGAGACTGATCAGGTCTTTCCGGGAGAAGGAATATCCTTCGCAGATCGTGAGAGCTTGTGATGGGCTAAGATGGGACACCCCTGCAGGGTATAAACTTTCAAAAGTCGTGCCCACGGTTATGAGGCAGATGGGAATTTGTTAATATCCAGTTGTAGAGAACTTGACATTTGACTTAATTAAAATGCATCAATCGCGTGTGTAGCTGTGATGGTCTCTTTTCTGCGGAGTCCGGGAAGTGAACACGACTTTGGGTTATGTTTGAACGTAAGTAGTTTGAGGATCACTTCTTGATCACTTCTAGCTTCTCGACTGTTGTGTTGCTTCTCTTCTCGCTCTTATTTGCGTATGTTAGCCACGATATTTGCTTAGTGCTTGCTGCAGCTCCACCTCATTACCCTATCCTGCCCATAGGCTTAAATAGTCTTGATATCGTGGGTGTGAGATTGCAGAGTCCTCGTGACTCACGGATACTTCCCAACAGTTGCAGGTGACGATGATGCCAGTGCAGGTGATGCTACCGAACTCAAGTGGGAGTTCGACGAGGACCTCAGTCGTTACTATGTTTTGTTTCCTGATGATCTGTAGTGGTGCCCAGTTGGGACGACCGGGGATCTAGCAGTTGGGTTATCTTCCTTTTTATTTGGTTGTCCGTAGTCAGACTATGTGTGTATTTTGGATGATGTATGAATTATTTAAGTAGGTGGCGATTGTAAGCCAACTCTCTTTATCTCTTTCTTGTTCATTACATGGGATCGTGTAAGTGCATCTAGTGCCACCCCTAGTTGGTTTTGGAGTATTGACGACAAACCTGGTTGAGGGACTAATGTGTTTGTGAGAATTACAGGATAACACAGGTAGTAGTCCCTCATTGATTCGGTTTACCTACCGGAGATGACCCCTAAAAATGTATGAAGACATTGACGACAATGGTGGTATATGAAGATATTCACATTGAAGACTATGACAAGAGAAGACATTGCATGAAGACTACGGAGCGCGAAGACTTAGTTGTTTCGTTGTTTCCTTTTCTTCTTTGTTGAGTCATAGGAACCACCGTACTATTAAGTGGGGTCCCAGTGAACAAAGTCAGAGTGACCGAAGTGATGCTCAACCAAAATCCTATGTCTTCGAGCGAAGACAACGAGAGAAAATCTTATCGAGAGCTGGATGAGTCAGCTTTACTTGTAGCCCAAGTAAAGTTGCCGCGTGTGTTTGAAATCTGACCGTTGGTACACGTGTCAGTTCCTCAGTGACCCAGGGTCATTTCGGACAAATCAGGTCGGGTTGCCTAGTGGCTATAAATAGCCCACCCCCTACACCATAAATTGGTGGCTGCTTAGAGTTAGTGCACGAGATTTGTCGTTTGAGAGCAACCCACCTCCGAAGCTTTTGAGAGAGAGAAATCCTTGCGAGGACAAAGCCCAAACACCCAGAGCCAAAAAGTGTTAGGCATCACTGAAGTATTTCTGTCCGCATGACCTGAAGACTTATTACATTTGAGGACTGTGAATCCTCCAGCCGGTTAGGCGTCGCATTCTGAGCATCCAAGAGTTATTGTGGATCACTGGTGAACAAAGTCTGTGAAGGTTTGGGAGTCTACCTTGAAGACTTACCAGAGCAATTGGGCGAGGACTGGGTGTCCTTAGCTCAAGGGGAATAAGGTGAAGACGCGGTCTTCTGAGTTGATTCTCAGCCTCCCTAACCAGACGTACAGTTGTCACAGCAACTAGAACTGGTCCAACAAATCCTGTGTCCTCAACAAGTGACTAGTTCTATCCTCTCCCTCTCTTTACTTAAACTTTGTCTTCATGAGGTCATTGCCTGTTTGCTTTACCTATTTGTCTTCTCTGTTTGACTACTATCGTTGTTTGCCTTCATACCATCTTCCATCCTGATCCTTACTACCTAGCTGCTATTAGTCTTCGTGCTTTCACGTCATTGCATACTTGACCATGGCTTGCTTAGTGTAGTTTACCTTCCGCTGCATATCAATAGGATCATTTCTATTGTTTGTCTTTGAAACTTCCATGTTTTGAAGACTTTCATAAAAATCGCCTATTCACCCCCCCCCCCTCTAGTCGATAACTAGCACTTTCAATTGGTATCAGAGCAATGTACTCCCTTGTTCTGTGTGATTCAGTTTAACTGCCTAGAGTTTTAGCTATGTCAACTGCAGGGATAATCAAAGTCTTCGCTGCTTGCCACGTCTTCGATGGAACTGAATATCCCTACTGGAAGAATAAGATGCACGTGCATCTTGAAGCCATTGATGTCGACCGCTGGTATGTCGTTAAGAATGGCGTTCCCAAGACTGGTGAAGGTGTCACCCCTGCTGATGTCAAGAAGTTCATTCAACTGGATTCTACTGCCAAGAACATCATTTGTGGTCATCTGACCAAAGGACAGTATGGCCGTGTGAGTGCTCTGGAAACGTTGAAGCTAGTCTGGGACTGGCTCTCCAAGGTCAACGAAGGTGTCTCAACCCAGAGAGATCAAAGGATCAGTGTTCTTCGCAACCTCATCAACCGCTTCAAGAGAAACGACAATGAGAATGTCTAGCTCACGTTTGATCGCCTCACTGACATCACAAATGAGCTTCGTGCTCTCGGCACCACTTAGATTACCAAGCATGAAATCGTCAAGACACTACTGAGATCACTTGACAGCTCGTTCGACACCCTCGCCCTCATGATACAAGAACGCCCTGACTTCAAGACACTCGATCCGTCTGACATACTTGAGAGGCTCAACACACATGAGTTCCAGCTATCTGAGAAAAGACATATCTATGGTCCCAACTACGGCCGAACTCGCGCTTTGAAGGCAAAAGTTGTTTCCTCATCTGAAGAAGAATCTGACTACAGTTCTGATGATCCTGAAGACATTGGAAAGGAACTTGCTATGCTTGTGAAGAAGTTCCAGAAGTTCACTAAGAAGAAGGGCTTCATAAAGTCTTCACGATCCAGCTCAAGAAATGATGAAGCATCCACTCATGACTACAAGAAGAGAACATGTCACAAGTGCAAGAAACCTGGACACTACATCTCTGAGTGTCCATAGTGGGACAATGAGAACAAGAAGAAGAAGAAGAAGAGCAAGGAATATGATTCTGATGACAAGAAGAAGAAGAAATCCTCAAAGTCTTCTTTTATGTCCTCATACAAGTCTTCATCTCATAAGAAGAGCTCATCTAGCAAGGCTCGTGCTTTTGTCGGCAAGGAGATGGATTCAGAGGAGTCTGCTTCTGAGGAGGCGGAGGTGGAGTCTGACGAGGAGTCCGACCCTGGCGTTGCAAGTCTGGCTCTAGCTACAGCCTATATCGCCAAGTCCATCTTCAACACTGAAGACAATGGCTCCGTCACCAACGCTGAAGCTAATGACAAGGATGACTCTGCTCCCACCTACTGCTTCATGGCACGTGGTGCCAAGGTAAAATCATGCGATGCTTACTTTCAAACATCAAGTGAAGACGACTCTGATTGTGAATCCAAACCCAGCTACAAAACACTTGCTAAAATTGCAACTGAACAACAGAAAGCTATGGAACATACTCAAAAACTGTTAGACAAAAGCGATGACCTGTTGGACGCTGAAATGACTCGTTCTCAGTCCTTCATTGAAGACATAAAAAATCTTTATGTTAAGTACCAGGAACTTGAAAGTCGTCATGAAACGCTCTCAACCACTCATGAAAAGCTCTCCTATGATTATCTTCAAAGGAAGAAAGAGCTTGAGAAATTGAGAGCGGCTCATGAAGATGTTCAAAAAGATAATGAGTCACTTCGCGCTCAACAGATCAGTTCCGCTCAGGAAGGATTTGAACCACCATGTCTAAAATGCCTTGAGCGTGATAACGCTACTTCTGTTGCTAAATGTTCTACTGCTGCTACTGTTGCATTGTCTTCAACTGTTGATGTGGTAACTAACCCCTCTGCTGAGGATACCACTACTATTGCTGATGAAAATGCTAGGTTAAAGACATTACTTGAAACAGGGATGTACAAAAGTCTGAAACGGCATCAGACACTGTGTGATATCCTCAGAAAGCAGATTCTGAACCGAAACCCTAGGAAAGAGGGTGTTGGATTCGAGAGGAAAATGAATGTTGATGGCTCCTACTGGAAGCCTGAGCAGTACCCCAAAACCACATGGGTTGCTGCAAAGGGACCTTCAGTGGATCCATCCACCTTATCTGGCTTTACCTGTGCTAACCCTATTATCATTGATGAATCCTTTGATGCAAACTATAAACTGTTTAAGAATAAGAATGGTGAAGTGTTTGCTAGGTATATTGGTACTAACTGCAGGAATGGGCCACCTATGAAGAAGATCTGGGTTCCCAAAAGTTGTCTTGAGAATCTTCCTATGAATGTCATCATGAGACCACCTGGGAAGAAGACAAATCCCAGACTAAAGGCTTCATATGGCCCAAAGGCTTCATATAGACAGAGGACTCACCTGAGTCACCCTAATGCCAATGTTTTGCAGGGAAACCATACTCAGACTTATGAATATGAGCGTGTTTCTTCAAACCGCTTTGTTCATAAGACTAAGGACTTTTCTGCTTATTCATATGAGTATCGTTCATCTCCTGCAAGGCTATTTGCTAGGGCTCCAAAGCCGAAGTTCTCAGATGCTGCACTTAGACTCATTGCTTCTAAGCCACCCCTGAAGATGTGGGTGGTTAAGAAGAATTAACTTTCTTTTGCAGGGAAAGGTCTCCATCCAGAAATCAAAGGCGTCTGATGCTATTGCTGGGGACCTAAAACATCTTGTAGGGCACAAGATCAAATGCCTAAATGGTCTCACTATGTATTTTGTTCCTGAATTGTTTGCCAATCATCCTATCAGTACTAATCTTGATCTGAGCTTTGATAATCCTCTTGCCTGTCAAATGTTTATGCTTCACAATACTCTTTGAGAAGCCTATCCCCCTAACTGTACTATAGGGTATGACACCTCATGCTTCAGAATGGATTATGGACAGCGGATGCACTAATCATATGACTGGTGATCAAAGTCTTCTCATGGACTCAACCTTACGTCCATCTGACAAGAGTCACATCTGAAAGTGCAACTATCCCTAGGTGGTTTTGGTAATTCATAACAACATATAGCTCATTGAGCTAATGCTATTCCAAGATGATTATTTTAGGAAAGCTCAGTGATTGGCATGGCATGGATGGTGAAAGTGGAACACTCAAAATGCTAAGGACAAAGGATTGGCTCAAGCTCAAAAGCTCAAGACTCTTCATTTTACATTTTAGTGATCCAAGATCACATTGAGTCCATAGGAAAAGCCAATACTATCAAGGAGGGATGAGGTGTTGCTTATGAGCCCTTTGCTTCATGTGCTTAATGATATTCTCCAAAATCCTCAGCTACTTTCTCATATCCACTCTTGACCTAAACCCAAAGCCAAACTCGGTCCTACCGATTCTTCCTATCCGGCGCCACCGAGTTTCACATGTCATAAGCCACTGCCAAACCCTAGCAAATCGGTTCTACCGATAGGGATCTCAGTCTCACCGAGATGGGATTGCAATTTCTCTGTTTCCTTTTCATAACTTTTCGGTCTCACCGAAAGAGCGGATCGGTCCCACCGAGATTGCAATGCAAACTCTCTATTTCCTTTTAGTAACTTTTCGATCTCACCGAAAGAGCAAATCGGTCCCACCGAGTTTGCGTGACCAACTCTCTGGTTAGCTTATTACCAAATCGGTCTCACCGAGTTTGTGTAATCGGTCTCACCGAGATTACGTTATGCCCTAACCCTAACCATATCGGTCCTACCGAGTTGCATATCAGTCCCACCGAAAATCTCTACCGGTCACTAGGTTTACTATTTCGGTTCGACCGAGTTTGTTGATTCGGTCCCACCGAGATTGGTAAATTGTGTGTAACGGTTGGATTTTGTGTGGAAGCTATATATACCCCTCCACCTCCTCTTCACTCATGGAGAGAGCCATCAGAACATATCTACACTTCCAACTCATATGTTCTGAGAGAGAACCACCTACCCTTGTGTTGAGGCCCAGATATTCCATTCCTACCATATGAATCTTGATCTCTAGCCTTCCCCAAGTTGCTTTCCACTCAAATCTTCTTTCCACCAAATCCAAATCCTGTGAGAGAGAGTTGAGTGTGTCGGATTTCGGGTTCCGACAGACCCTTAAGGCTCGAACTCTGGGGTACGCGCAGAGATTGTGCCCTCTACCTCTCCGTCTCGCAAAGATCTAGACTACCAAAAGAACAACACAAGAGACACAGAGTTTATACTGGTTCGGGCCACCGATGCGGTGTAATACCCTACTCCAGTGTGGTGTAGTGGATTAGCTCTCAGGCTGGTGATGATGAACAATACAGGGAAGAACAGCCTCGCGAGGGTCTGTTCTTGGCTAGGGGGATGAACTGCTAGGAGGGGTTCAGCCGCCCTTCTCTCTCTCTCTCTCTCTCTCTCTCTCTTGTTCTCTGCTTGCTCAGATTCTCGACCCCCCTACCATGAGGGTGGCTAGTCCTATTTATAGGCAAAGGCCCTGGGCCTCTTCCCAAATATTGAGCGGGAAGGGCGCCAACAATTGGCCAATTCGAAGCGGAACATCTGGTACACTTATCCTGACTAAAGATAGTCCTCGCCTGCCAAGGCCCTGTGGTGACGCCATTCTGGGCTCCACGATGACCTCCTTCCCACCGTTGGACTGGTCTTGGTCTCGTTGCACCGAAATGGATGCCTTTGCTTGATCCTCTCGCCTGCGCTTGCCCCCTTTGCACCAAAGAGGAAAGGGAGGACACTGCGCGGGTTGGCGCTCGCCTAGCGCCCTTGGTCGTCATGGCTTGCGTCATGGGCACCTCGCGAGGTACCCCGCCTTGATCTCTCCGCCTCCTCATGAGCCAGCCTGACGAGGCCGTGCCTGAGGAAGTGATGTGTCGTCCGCCCCGCGAGGCTTGGCCCCTCGCGAGGGTCTTGGGTCTTGTGTTGATGAAGATGGGCCGTGCTGGGCCTCCTTTGAGCCATGCCACAGGCCGCAGGCAGGCAAGTCTGGGGACCCCCATTCCCAGAACGCCGACAGTAGCCCCCGGGCCCAAGGCACGCATGGACTTGGCCGTGCCAAGGAGCAAAAGGGCAAGGGCGAAGCGCCGCGGGCCCTAACAGCCTGCGGCCTTGGGTGCCGCGTGGCAGTTGATTGGACGTAGGCGTCTCCGCTTCCCCACGACGCCTCGATGATCGCGCGGATTGGACAAGTCCCTGCATGCAAATCGTGTCCCGGATGGCGGCGCTCAATGCTCCCCAAGCTTCACCAACTCTTCTTCAGGCGACTCCTCTAGCGGTGGCCGCAGCCAGCCCCCACGCCGTCGCGCTTGCTTGGGGGGCGGCGATTCGTCCGCCCGTCGCCGCGCCCTGGTGAAGCGCGAGAGGGAGTCCGCCTGAGCCCTGGAGGCATCCCAGGTCGCCTTGGCTGGCCGGAGCGAGGCGAGCCGCGCCGGGCTCGTCCTTTCTTTTCCTTTTGTTTCCTGCGTAAAAGAGAACAGCTGCATGGAGCCCCGTGGGGGCGTATTGGAGGTCATTGTTGTTAACAACTACCTTGATTTAGCTTTTGCGCTTTTCAGCTGTGTGTCTGCACGTAAATAGTTCCCGTCCCCAGCCGTGGGGGGCGACCGACCCAGGCCCTGTGCGTGTGTCGCGGTGCCCGAGGGGCACGGACTGGAGGGGTGCTCTCGTAATGGACCCGGGTCGCGAAACCTTAGAACGATTAGAACAGGAACCCTCGCGAGGGCGTTTGGCTGCCTCCCTCGCGAGACTTTTTGCAAGAGGAATCAAAATGGGGGAGTGAAAATCAATGAAATATAAACCAATGCCGGCAATAATTTCAATAAAACTTCAACTGCAAACAAAGCGAACCAACTGCGGAAAGCAAATGAAAAAGCCGCGTCCGGCACCTAGTCTAGTCTTGGACGTCTTCTCACCAGCGCGGAGCTAAGTGCTGCCACTGGGCGTGGGAGGGAGCCCCAGGGCCTGAGGCCAGCGCTCCTGAGACTCCGGGGTGTGTACAGCCCCACTCATTATTACGTGAGAGTGTCACGGGCGGCGAGCTTCATAGGCATTGGCCTTCTTCATAGGCTCCGAGCCTTTCTTCTTGGGGTAACGAGCTTCACAGGCACTTGCCTTCTTCACAGGCTCTGGGCCCTTTCCAAAAAGGGTTAATCTTCACAGGTGTTTGCCTTCTTCACAGGCTTTGGGCCTTTTCCAAAAATGGATAGTCTTCACAGGCGTTCACCTTCTTCACAGGCTCTGGGCCTTTTCCAAAAATGGATAGTCTTCACAGGTGTTCGCCTTCTTCACAGGCTCTGGGCCTTTTAGGGGTAGAACCTCCGGAGGTGCTGGATGTTCCATGCGTTCTGGATCGGCTCCCCCTCCTGGGTCTCCAAGCGCACGGAGCCTGCCTGGAAACATGAGCAACCTTGAACAGGCCCTCCCACATGGGAGAGAGCTTGTGCAGCCCCTCCCTGGAGAGGACCCGCCTGAGCACGAGGTCTCCTACCTCGAGAGTCCTAGGGCGGATGTTGCGGCAGTGATATCATCTTAGCGCCTGTTGGTACCTCGCCGCTCGCAACGCGGCTTCTCGGCGGCGTTCCTCCCCCAGCACGAGGTCCATCCCCCGCATGGCGTCCTGCTGCGCCTCATCGAACGCTAGGACCCACGCGGAGCGATGTTTGACCTCGTGAGGGAGGACTGCTTCGGCTCCATAGACCAGGAAGAACGGGGTTTCCCCCGTCGGCTTGGTCGCGGTTGTGCGGATGGACCACAACACGGACTAGAGCTCGTCGTACCAACCTCTGTCGCAGGCCTCCAGCGTCTTCTTGAATGTCCTGGTCTTGAGGCCCCTCAGGACCTCTGTGTTGGCTCGTTCGGCCTGGCCGTTGCTTCGTGGGTGCGCCACCGAAGCGTAGCATATCTGCGTTCCAAGGTTAGCACAATATGTTTTGAAGAGGTTACTGGTGAACTGCGAACCGTTGTCTGTGATGATGCGGTTCGGCACCCCGAACCGGCTCACGATGCCCCTGATGAACTTGACCGCGGAACCCGCGGGGATGGTGCGGACAGCCTCCACTTCTGCCCACTTGGTGAATTTGTCAACGGCAACGTAGAGGTAGCAGTAGCCCCCTGGCGCCCGAGGGAACGGGCCCAGAATGTCCAGCCCCCATACTGCGAACGGCCACGAGAGGGGTATAGTCTGCAGGCCTCCCACCGGCTGATGGATCTGTTTGGCGTGAAATTGGCAGGCTTCACAGGCCTTTACCAGTTCGACAACGTCGTTGAGTGCGGTGGGCCAACAGAACCCACTGCGGAATGCCTTGCCGACGAGGGTTCGTGATGACGAGTGATGTCCACAATCCCCGCCGTGTATGTCCTCCAGCAGTTCCTTTCCTTGCTCCCTGGAAATGCAGCACAGGGATACGTCGTTCGGCCGCTTCCGGTAGAGCTCTCCATCCCTGATGCAGTATGTCGTAGCCTGCCGCGCCACACGCTCCGCTTCTTCCTCCTCCGGCAGGGCCCGTTGCGTTAAATAACTCCGGAGTTCCGTGATCCAACACTCCTCCTGAGGTTCCATAGTTAGGAGCAGGCGTGCCCCTGAGGCGGGGCCGCAGGCCGGGGCTCCTGAGGCAGGCGGCTGGGGGAGTTCCTCCCGAGGCTGGGCAGTGTTTGATAATGACGGCTGGGCCGAGGGCTTGAAGAGCCGCTCTTCAAAGACGCCAGGCTCCTGAGGTAACCTCCGGGATGCCCGTCCGGCGATGTCATTGGCTTCCTGATTGGTGCCGCGGGGCACATGCTTCAATTCCAACCCCCAAAACTGCTTTTCCATCCTGTGGACCTCCGCTAGATAGGCCTCCATGTGCTCATCCTTTGGCTCGTACACCTTGTTGGAGAAGTTGACAAGGAGTTGTGAATTGCCCTTGACAGTGAGGCGCTTCACTCCCAGAGCAGCTGCGGCCTTCAACCCCGCTATCAGACCCTCATATTCTGCTATGTTGTTGGAGACCTTCTCACCTTGCTGGAAACAGAGCTATACGGCGTAGTAGAGTTTGTCCTGAGTGGGCGATATCAGCACTGCACCAGCCCCAGCGCCATGCCTGGAGAACGCCCCATCGAAGTACATGACCCAGCCTTCTGGCGCCTCACTCCCTGGGGAGAGGGATTGATCCTCGTTGTCCTTGAGGCCTGGCGCCTCCGTCCATTCCGCCACGAAATCCGCTAACGCTGCTCCTTTGATGAAACGGGTCGTGCTGAACTCGAGTTGAAACGCCTGCAGTTCTATGTTCCACTCGGCGACCCTTCCGGCTGAGTTGGGGCTCCTGAGCACTCTCTCCAAGGGGTATGACGAGACGACCTTGATGGGGTGACCCTGGAAGTAGTGATGCAGCTTGCGCGAGGCCACCAGTAGCGCGAGGAGGAGCTTCTGAGGCATAGGGTACCGTGCCCTCGCGTCCCGTAACACCGTGCTGACAAAGTAGACTGGATGCTCAACCAAGCTGAGAGCATCAGTGTCCTTGGCACCCTCCTGAGGCAAGGGCGCCTCGCGAGGTGACATGACTTCGGGAGGCGGCCCGTCCAGGCGAGTGGCCTCTCCTGCTTCTCGTGCGCTCTTCGGCGGCTGATCTTCCTCAGCCATGGTTACGTCTCCTGTGGGCCTTCCCTGTTTCTGCTTTGTCTTGTCCCGAGCTGCTGACGTGGCTCTGGTTTGGGGCTCCTCCCTAACCGCCACCAGGGCTGCGCTGGCAGAGTAGGGTGTGGCAGCGAGGTAAAGCGGCAGGGGCTCTCGAGGGCGTGGAGCCACCATGACTGGGGGGTTGGTTAGGTACCTCTTAAGATCTTGAAACGCCTTATCTGCCTCTTCAGTCCATTCAAAAGGCCCCTTCTTCTTCATTAGCTGGAAGAAAGGCAGTGCTCGCTCCCCCAGTTTGGAGATGAAGCGCCCTAGCGCGGTCACGCGTCCGGTGAGCTTCTGCATTTCTCTGAGGATTTTCGGCGGGCTCATGTCCTCGACCGCCTTGACCTTCTCCGGGTTAGCCTCGATGCCTCGATGGGACACGAGAAAGCCCAGGAGCTTGCCTGAGGGGACCCCGAACACACACTTCTCTGGGTTGAGCCACAGGTTCACTGCGTCGAGGCTTGCGAAGGTCTCCTCCAGGTCTTGTATCAGGGTCTTGGCCTCCCGAGATTTCACCACAATGTCGTCAACGTAAGCTTCGACATTCTTCCCGAGCTGCGGGCCCAAGGTGATGTGCATTAGCCGCTGAAAGGTCGCCCCTGCATTACGCAGCCCAAATGGCATGCAGGTATAGTAGTACACCCCGCATGGGGTTAAGAAGGCGGTCTTCTCGACGTCTTCTACCGCCATCTTGATCTGGTGATACCCAGAGAAGGCGTCCAGGAAGCAGAGCAGGTCGCACTCCGCGGTGGAATCGACGATCTGGTCAATGCGGGGGAGCGGGAACGGATCTTGCGGGCATGCCTTGTTGAGGTTGGTGAAGTCGACACACATGCGCTCCTTTCCTCCCTTCTTGGGCACAACGACAGGGTTGGCCGACCAATCCGGGTATCGGACCTCGCGAATGACCCCTGCGGCCTCTAACTTGCGGGTTTCTTGGACGATGAAGGCCTGTTTCTTTGCGGACTGCCGCCTGGCTTTCTGCTTCACGGGGCGCACATTTGGGCACACGTTGAGGTGATGCTCGATGATGTTCCGGGGGATCCCTGCCAACTGATCAGGCTCCCAAGCGAATACCTTCTTATTTGCGAGCAGGAACCTAATCAGGGCCTCCTCCTGCTCAGGCTTGAGGTTGGCGCCTATGGTGAAAGTGGCACTGGAGGACCCGTCCTCGTTGACAGGTATCTGCTTGGTTTCTGCCTTGTCCTGGGTGAACAACTGCTTCTTCTTGGCCAGCGCAACCCCCTTGGGCTCAGGGGTCCCTGCGTCGGCGGGCTGTGCCGATGCCGCCGTGTTGAAGGCGAGCTTGAGTACCCGCAGGGCGTCCCCGGTGTCCCCATGCACGGTGAGGACACCGCTGCTTCCGGGCATCTTCATGAGGTTATACGACGGGTGCGTGGCGGCCATGAACTGGGCCAGCGCTGGGTAACCAAGGATGGCGTTGTAAGGGAGGCCGATGGGGGCGATGTCGAAGTCGACCATCTCCGTGCAGAAGTTGTCGTAGGTGCCGAAGGTTACTGGGAGCCGGATCTGTCCCAAGGAGCTGGATGACCCGCCCCAACGCCCGAGAAGGACCGACTAGGTTGCAGCCGTTCCAGGGGTATGCGGAGGAGATTGAAGGTCTCGACCGAGAGCACGCTGAGGCCCGCGCCGCCGTCGACGAGGGTTCTGGTGACGGCTACCTGGTAGATGGTGGGGGTGCACAACATGGGGAGCGCGCCCGAGCCGGCCAAGTTGGCGGGGTGGTCCTCCGAGCTGAAGGTCAGACCAACCTCGCGTGCCACCTGGTTCGAGGGAGCCCCGTGCCATGCGGAAACGGCGCTGACCCGGCGGACAAACGGCTTGACGTGGCCACTTGTGGGCGGTGCCTGCAAGCCGCCCAGGAGGGCCGCGACGACCGGAGGTGTTGATGTAGCGGTGCGGTCACCTCGTCGCACAGGCAGATGCTGGGGTGGCGCTTGCAGCTCGTTCCCCGCCGGGCCGGTGGCGGCGTTGACGGCGGGCGACGGGGAATGACGAGGATGCCCACCGACGGGAGCGTCAGACATGGACGCGACGGTCGGCGGACATGGACGCGACGGTCGGCGGAGAGCGGAGCGGTGGAAGACAAATTCCGGCGCACCCCTACCTGGCGCGCCAAATGTCGGATTTCGGGTTCCGGCAGACCCTTAAGGTTTGAACTCTGGGGTGCGCGCGGAGATTGTGCCCTCTACCTCTCCGTCTCGCAAAGATCTAGACTACCAAAAGAACAACACAAGAGACACAGAGTTTATACTGGTTCGGGCCACCGATGCGGTGTAATACCCTACTCCAGTGTGGTGTAGTGGATTGCCTCTCAGGCTGGTGATGATGAACAATACATGGAAGAACAGCCTCACGAGGGTCTGTTCTTGGCTAGGGGGATGAACTGCTAGGAGGGGTTCAGCCGCCCTTCTCTCTCTCTCTCTTGTTCTCTGCTTGCTCAGATTCTCGACCCCCCTACCATGAGGGTGGCTAGTCCTATTTATAGGCAAAGGCCCTGGGCCTCTTCCTAAATATTGAGCGGGAAGGGTGCTAACAATTGGCCAATTCAAAGGGGAACATCTGGTACACTTATCCTGACTAAAGTTGGTCCTCGCCTGCCAAGGCCCTGTGGTGACGCTGTTCTGGGCTCCACGATGACCTCCTTCCCACCGTTGGACTGGTCTTGGTCTCGTTGCACCGAAATGGATGCCTTTGCTTGATCCTATCGCCTGCACTTGCCCCCTTTGCACCAAAGAGGAAAGGGAGGACACTGCGCGGGCTGGTGCCCGCCTGGCGCCCTTGGTCGTCCTGGCTTGCGTCATGGGCACCTCGCGAGGTACCCCGCCTTGATCTCTCCGCCTCCTCATGAGCCAGCCTGACGAGGCCGTGCCTGAGGAAGTGTTGTGTCGTCCTCCCCGCGAGGCTTGGCCCCTCGCGAGGGTCTTGGGTCTTGTGTTGATGAAGATGGGCCGTGCTGGGCCTCCTTTGAGCCATGCCGCAGGCCGCAGGCAGGCAAGTCTGGGGACCCCCGTTCCCAGAACGCCGACAGAGTGTTGGGGAGACTATCATTTGAAGCACAAGAGCAAGGAGTTCATCATCAACACACCATTTGTTACTTCTTGGAGAGTGGTGTCCCCTAGATTGGCTAGGTGTCACTTGGGAGCCTCCGACAAGATTGTGGAGTTGAACCAAAGAGTTTGTAAGGGCAAGGAGATTGCCTACTTCGTGAAGATCTACCGCTAGTGAGGCAAGTCCTTCATGGGCGATGGCCATGATGGGATAGACAAGGTTGCTTCTTCGTGGACCCTTCGTGGGTGGAGCCTTACGTGGACTCGCGCAACCGTTACCCTTCGTGGGTTCAAGTCTCCATCAACGTGGATGTAGGATAGCACCACCAACCACGACAAAAACATCCTTGTCTCCAATTGCGTTTGAATTCTCCAAACCCTTCTCTTTACATTCTTGCAAGTTGCATGCTTTACTTTCCGATGCCTATATACTCTTTGCATGCTTGCTTGAATTGTGTGATGATTGCTTGACTTGTCCTAAAGTAGCTAAAATCTGCCAAGAACTAAAATTGGGAAAAGGTTAAGTTTTTATTTGGTCAAGTAGTCTAATCACCCCCCCCCCTCTAGACATACTTCCGATCCTACAACATCACATTTGCTGACACTAGTAAAAGCAAGGTATTGCGTCTAGGTAGAGTTGCAATCTCAAAGGATCAACACATGGATAAAGTGATGCTTGTTGAATCCCTTGGTTTCAACTTAATGTCTGTCTCAATGCTTTGTGACTTGAACATGATTGTGATATTCGTAAAATATCGTTGCCTTGTACTTATGGAATCTGACAAGTCTCTAGGCTTTGAAGGGTACCGGAAAGATGATCTATACATGGTAGATTTCTCAGCAGGGCCACAGCTTGCCGTATGCCTTCTTGCAAAAGCTTCAGAGTGCTGGCTCTAGCATCGGAGGCTAGGGCATGCTGGCATGAGGAACTTACACACTCTCGCAAAGAAGAAGCATGTCATAGGTGAAAGTGCTAGTTATCGACTAGAGGGGTGGGGGTGAATAGGCGATTTTTATGAAAATCTTCAAAACATGGAAGTTTCAAAGACAAACAATAGAAATGACCCTATTAGTATGCAGCGGAAGATAAACTACACTAAGCAAGCCATAGTTAAGTATGCAATAAGGTAATAGTACGAAGACTAACAGCAGCTAGGTAGTAAGGATCAGGATGGAAGATGATACGAAGCCAAACAACAATAGTAGTCAAGCAGTGAAGATAAATAGGTAAAGCAAATAGGCAATGACTTCACAAAGACAAACTCTAAGTAAAGAGAGGGAGAGGATAGACCCAGTCACTTGTTGAGGACACAAGATTTGTTGGACCAGTTCCAGTTGCCGTGACAACTGTACGTCTGGTTAGGGGAGGCTGATATTCAACTCAGAAGACCATGTCTTCACCTTATTCCCCTTGAGCTAAGGACACCTAGTCCTCGCCCAATTACTCTGGTAAGTCTTCAAGGTAGACTTCCAAACCTTCACAGACTTCGTTCACCGGCGATCCACAATGACTCTTGGATGCTCAGAACGCGACCCCTAACCAGCTGGAGGATTCACAGTCCTCAAGTGTAATAAGTCTTCAGGTCACACAGATAGAAAGACTTCAGTGATGCCTAACACTCTTTTGCTCTGGGTGTTTGGGCTTTGTCCTCGCAAGGATTTCTCTCTCTCAAAGGCTTCGAGGTGGGTTGCTCTCAAAATGACAAAAGCCATGCACAAACTCTGAGCAGCCACCAATTTATGGTGTAGGGGGTGGGCTATTTATAGCCACTAGGCAACCCGACCTGATATGTCCGAAATGACCCTGGGTCACTAAGGAACTGACACGTGTTCCAACAACCAGATTTCAAACACACACGGCAACTTTACTTGGGCTACAAGCAAAGCTGACTCATCCAGCTCTGGATAAGATTTGCTCTCATTGTCTTCGCTCGAAGACATAGGATTTTGGTTGAGCATCACTTCAGTCACTCTGACTTTGTTCACTTGGACCCCACTTAACAGTACGGTGGTTCCTATGACTCAACAAAGAAGAAAAAGAAACAACGAAACGACTAAGTATTCGCGCTCCATAGTCTTCACGCAATGTTTTCTCATGTCATAGTCTTCAATCTGAATATCTTCATATACCACCATTGTCGTCAATGCCTTCATACATATTTAGGGGTCATCTCCGGTAGGTAAACCAAATCAATGAGGGACTACTACCTGTGTTATCCTGCAATTCTCACAAACACAGTAGTCCCTCAACCAGGTTTGTCGTCAATGCTCCAAAACCAACTAGGGGTGGCACCAGATGCACTTACAATCTCCCCCTTTTTGGTGATTGATGAAAAACTGGTTGAAGTTTTCAACGGGGATAAAAGTATGTGAAATGTAAAGGATTTAGTTATTGTCTTCATAAGTGGCAAAGGTTCCCCCTGAAGATGTGCATATACGTAATTTTGCTTTTGGAATGCAAATGCACATGGCAGGTTATACTTGTGGAGATCCTCTTCAACTTATGAAGACAATTCATCATGCATGATTTGATATAACAAAGATAATGACATGCATAATGAAAACTGGACGTCTGCAGAATGACCTAAGTGCAGAAGTTATCGTCGCACATGCGGAATTTATCATCGCATCGCAGAATAGCAAATAAGTAGCAGACGACCATCGAGTTTAAGTGTTACAACTCAAAGAACCAAATGTATCAAAAAGCGAGAGTTGTAAACACTAGGCAAAATATAAAGCAACCGCCCATATAGACCCACTTGAAGACTATCAAACTCATATGCTTCTCCCCCTTTTGTCAGTAAGGACCAAAAAGGTTTGAAGACATAGAGCATCTACTCGTTCCCAGAAGGAGTAGGTGAAGCAGCAGGGTCGTCGATGTTGTTTGGCGGTGCAGACGAACTTGGTGCAGTGTCGATTCACGCAGAAGTAGGGGGCGGTGAAGTAGCATTATCTTCATCATCGATCACTCTGGCATTCATAGTTGCCGCGGAGGAAGAATATTCAGAGTCTTCAAGGGATGGAGTTCGACGTAGGACTGCATTCCGTGGAGGAGTGGAGTCAAACTTGAATCTTTCAGTGAAGCAATCGTCTTGAAGATCTGCTTCAGCACTGAGCAGTGTCAAACTCTTCCATGATCGCCGACAGGTCTCATGAGTGACAAAAGCATTCTTGGTGGCAAGATTGCGAATGCGATTGACGCCCACCAATAGACTTTGCATCTGTCGCTTGAGCCAGTCATGATGCTTATCTTGTTTCTCATGCAGTGCCACAAGAAGTTCTCGGTCATTCAGAACACGAGAGCGCTTGCAAGGCCTTTGGGCAATGGTGCTCTCAGTAGCTTCAGTCTGTGCACGATGAGGCAAGCGAGTATTTCCAGCCAATGTATAGACACGAGCGACTGGTTGAACTTCTTCACTGTTTTGTGAGAAGCTCTGGTGGCCAGCATTCTGAAGACTGAGAGGCTCCTTGTCAGGCTCTGGATATATGGCTTCAATAGACAGATCCACCTCTGGCAAAAAGATGATATGATTGCGTGCAGAGGGCTGATAGTTGAAGGCAGAGTGGAGCTTGATCAGACACATGATCCAGGGAGCATAGAACTTCAGACCAAAAATGTCAGATCCTGATGTAGCAAGTTGGCGGATAAAGAAGTCTTGTGCATTGAAGCTTTTGCCGTGAAGAATATGGAAGACCAAAGTCTTCGTTGCACCTTCAAGATTTGCATGAGGAGAATGTCCTTTGATGGGCCAGAGAGTTCGCCTTATAATGTGATAGATAGTTTGTGGCAGATACTCAAGGTCTTCAACAAAGAACTCCTTGGGATATTCCGCATCAGGAGACAAAGGCTTCATCATGCTAAGCATTTGGCTCATGTTGGGTTCAGCCTTGTGAAAAATACTTTCCATAGCAGCGCTGTGAAGATGAAAACCAGGTTCATAGAGATCACCTGGAGTGGGCAGGCCAGTGAGCTCAATGATATCAAAGGCTTTGGCTTCATGATGAACATTGCCTGTTATCCACTCAAGGACCCAAGTCTTCGGATCCCGGTTGTAGCCACGAATATGAAGAGTGGCATAGAATTGGAGCAGCAATTCTTCATTCCAGTGCTCCTTTTCAGTGACGAACTGCAATAGGCTAGACTCTCTGAAGCAATCCAGTGCTTCTTCCAAACAGGGCAGACCAGTTATGGCTTCAGCGTCAAGACGCACATGTGGGAAAATGCGACCTTGATTGTATAAAATGCATGAGTAATAACTGCGCTGCTGATAGCTCCAGAACCGATCAGATGAGATTCTTGCCTTAGTGTAGGGGTTCTTGGCACTGTCAAAAAGGTGTTGTGCGCTTTGAAGCCATTGACATTAAAGGACCCTGGTGAAGTGGGAGTCCCTGGAAATCTGGGCAGTCTTGGCGTTGGCTTCTGAACCTGAGGCCTGTGCTCGACATGGTAGTCAAATTGAGGACCAGCAGCAGGCGGAGGAACCAGAAGGGGCCATTTGACAGTGATAAGCTGCCCATAATTGTATGCTTGCTCAATGATATGAGGCCTTGGAGGCGGAACTTGAGCAGTGGCATTGACTTCTGGTTGCAGATTAGCGGTAGGTGCAGCATCAGCGTCAGGTGCAGTCACTTCAGTCATTATATTGACTTCTGGCGCCACATTTACTTCAGACGCATTGACTCGTGGCGCCACATTTACTTCAGGCGCCTCATTAGCTTCAGGCGCCACATTAGCCTCAGCCATGGCAACGTCATTGGCTTCAGTGTTGGAGTTGGTGGTCGCCTCAGTCTGTATAACCTCCATTTGTATAACTGGAGGGTCGGTCACGTTCTCCGCGAGAACAGCTTCTTGTTGGACAGGGGTGTTGCAACATGTTCTTCATCCACTCTTGGCTCTTGTGTTTCGTCGGCTGATGCAGCCGGAATATCTTCAGCCGTTTTGGCTTCAGATTCAGAGACTTGTGGCCTAGGTCCTTTGCGAAGCCTACATAATGCACGAGACGCCTGTGGAGATGGAGTTGGTTGGGCCTCAAAGTCATCGTCATCTGGCACTGGTGAGGTGACTTGTGGTTGGGGAGTACTTGGGGTGTCTTGTTGTTGTGGGGATCAGCCCATGATGCATCCTGTGCAATTAGCGTCAGAGGACGACCAATGCTGATAAGTTCGCTGTTCGTGAGAACATGCGATGATACCACGTTGTGCTCGATCTGAGGAAGGACTTCATCATCTCCAACATTGTCATGGGTACCATTATCTTCAACAGCGGTGGGGTTAACGGCTGGAATATCTTTAGCTTCAGGAGCCTCTATGGAAGCAGGCTCATGAACTATCATCCGTCGTTCTTGATGTGCAGACTCTGGACAAGCAACCGAGATTGGTTCGACAACAAGGGGCTCTGTGGGAGCAGCCCTATCTTTCTTGGTCCTGCGCTTCTTCTTGGAGGGTGCGTCATTATTGGCTTCAAGATTTTTCCGTTTTCTAGCTTCAGCCTCGGAAGCCCTCGTCTTCTTCAGTTCTGAAGCGGTTGACTTGACCTTTGGCTTCGAGCCGGACATGCTGCTTGGGAAGACAATGTGAGGCTCTTCCCGCCTAGATGGTGCAGATTGGTCAGCCGATGGCTTCTTCTTCTTGGCAGCCATTCTCGGGTCGATGCCAGGACGTCCAAGAGCCTTGCTCTTTTCAGCTTCATTGTAGGCTTGCACGCACTTGTCAGCCAGATTCTTCATGCGCTCACGAGAACCTTTAGCTTCTTCACGTTTCTTAAGAAAAGCTTCCTTGAGCTCGTGCAACATAACTTTGAAGTTTTTGACATCTTGCACGCTGAGCTTTGCCATGTGCTTCTTGAACTGAGTTTTCTCATAGTTTATCTTGTGCTTCAGTTCAACGATGCGCTGAGCTAGAGCTAGCTCAGAAGCAATGGCGCCATTGAAAGAGAAGCTGAGGCCAATGGGAAGTTGCAGATCTTCAAAGCTGAGATAGGGGGTTTCAAACCACTCATCAATGAAGTTGTTGATGATTGCCATGTCAAAGAGAGGCAAATCATTGAAGATTTCTGCTTCTTCCTTGCTCTTTATCAGTTGCTCAAGAGCGTCATATGCAAGATCTTCATCACTTGACAGATCAATGTGTTCGTATCGTAGAATGGCAGCAGGGGTCAATGCCTGACCAGTATTCTTCTTTATCTCCGTCTTCTTGGAGATACGTGATAGATCTTCAGACTACACAATGTCTTCAGGAGGTGCAGTAGCAAGAGGCTTCAAGTGCGAAGCTTTTGGTGATGCAGTTGGCTTTGATGCCTTAGCCTTATTCTGCTTCTGGGGTTTTGGGGCAGGTGGTGCTTCATCTGTGTCAGCGTCCTCAGAAGCGTCCCCAACAACAGCTCCTTGGACTGCAATGTAGGTAAGGAGACCTTGAAGATCATAGAAGGGGCCAATCTCGTTTTGATCAGCTTCACGAGTGCCATCCTCCCTTGGAGCAGATGGGCCGGGGTTGAAGTTTAGACCCAGCGACTTCTTGTTCTCCTTTGCTGAAGCCTTAGCAAATTGATAGTTGCGTTTGAAAAGGTTGTCATCGCGACACCACAAGATTGAAGTGGGGTCGGCGTTGGTAGGTTGTGGTCCTCTGACCATGCACGGGTAGAACCTTTGTGCAATAGCTTCAGCTTTGCTCTTGGGTTGAAGACCTCTGTAACTGATATCACCCAGGGACACTTTATCGCATTCTTCTCAGCGTATTCCTTGGTTACGAAGTGGTACTTGAACCATTCTTCAGCCCAATATCTTCGAATCCATTGGATTCCGGTTTTCCTTTCATTGTATGATTCCTCTGGATCAGTTTTGTACTGGACTGCTAGATCTGGTGGCAAATCTTTTGATGTGTCTCCACGGCGCTGCCTGCCACCCTTCCTTGCTGATTTTTCTGTAGCCATGAACTTCAAACTGAATTGCTTCCACAAAGTCAAAGGCTTCCGTCTGCTGGTCAGACAAGAGCTAGCTTCGGGAGAATTGATGTGATGATGTAAGAATTCTGCAAATGAATGCAGACTATAAGAACCAAGAGATTCTCCCACGGACATGTACCTGTGATAGCATTAGAGATGCGACGGAAGGAGAAGAGGTCATATGCATTCTCAAAAGATTTTGAAGATAAATCGGTTTAGAAGACATTGACCTCATAGCGCGAAGACATTCAGTTATATGTTGAGAGTTGGTTCCAGATTCGTACGAATCCAAGAATAAGTACAAGTGAGGAATCTAACTAGATGTGAAGCTTAAGTGAATATACTAGGTAGTATATGAGACACAGACAAGATAGATCTAACATTGTGTAGGTAGAAACCAATTTTGGTAAACAGGATGAATCTTTGAGGATCAAAAAGATGGTAAAAGGAGAGTTTTATTTACCACGCGAAGAACTGCTAGATGGGAAGGCTGGGAGACCGATCAGTTCAATCCACCGTGCCCTAACTTGGCGATGGAGGACACCTACGGCGGCGGCGGAGAGGACGATGTCCGCAGCCAGCGTGAAGACGACGTCGGTGAGGTCGCGACAGCTAAGCGCTTCGTGGCTGGCGTCGTCAAAAGCTAGTGGTGGCGCTAGGGTTTTGACGAGGTGGAGAGGTGGAAGAAGGTTTTATTGACCGCAAGTGGACATGTATTTGTAAGGAAGTATGCGGCACAACGCAATTACGCAGGTGCCCCTGGCGGTTCACATCTGAGGAACACGTGGCAAGCATGCAACATACTTGGAGTTGTCCCACGTTCCCACGCCCGCCTGAACTGTCGGATGGTCGTTCCGGCTTCTCCGGATTTCAGGCAATAAGGATAGAGCATTTAAAGCGGACTTAATGTTCGTCTCTGTATCTTTTGCTGACAAGGACGCAGAGAAGACATTCGACAGTTTCAATAGAATGCATATGATTTGGACAGATAGAGTTTGAGATTAGAAAGCATAGATAGATTAGGGTCCGATCACATTCACTTAGTAAAAAAGATTCAACAAGGAAGACATAGCTATAAGTGAATGCTATAGAGGACAAAACGCTAATTTGTATATATCAAAAAATAACACAGAGAAGATAATCATGAAGACAAGTTGAAATTGAAGACAAACCAAATGCGAAGACATAGCAAAAGTAACGCGTTGAGAAAAACAATTCAAGTAGAAGAATTTGGTGGTGGCGTTACCCACCGTATAGGAAGTATTAGACCCAGACACGGCACACAATTATCGTGGTGCTCCAAATTCAAATTCCACGTTAATGCATTCACACTCAGAATGTAATTCTTCATTGATTTAAGATTTACATTACTTCGTGTGTTGCACATCTAAGTCATCAACATGCATAAGTGTTAGGATCTGTGCCTGATCATAGGACATTTGAGGATTCCAAGATATTTAGCTCACACCGTAACTTGCAAAACCTTTTCTCATCCAAGGGCTTTGTGAAGATATCTGCAAGTTGCTCTTCAGTGTTGACGTGAATGATATCTTCCTTCATGACATGATCTCTGAGAAAGTGATGACGAATTTCAATGTGCTTTGTCTTCGAGTGTTGTACGGGGTTGTTGGCAATCTTGATGGCGCTTTCGTTGTCACAGAAGAGTGGTACTTGTTTCAAATGGATGCCATAGTCCTTGAGAGTTTGCTTCATCCATAGAAGTTGAGCACAGCAAGATCCAGCAGCAATGTATTCAGATTCAGCAGTGGAGAGTGATACACAGTTCTGCTTCTTTGAAGACCAACAGACAAGTGATCGTCCCAGAAAATGACATGTGCCTGATGTAGACTTGCGATCCACCTTGTCACCAGCATAATCAGCATCCGAGAATCCAACCAGATCAAATTCTGAGCCCTTTGGATACCATAATCCTAATGTTGGGCTGTAAGCCAAATATCGAAGAATTCGCTTCACAGCTAAGTGATGCGATTCCTTTGGTGCCGCTTGGAATCGAGCACACATGCAAACACTAAGTGTCGGTGGGAAACGACACCTATGGGGTCACAAGAATCCCTACTACGTTTGCGGGGCGTGGGGTTGTGAAAAGAGCGGATCAAACAGATAGCACACGGTTCCTTTACCCAGGTTCGGGCCGCAAGGATGCGTAAAAGCCTACTCCTGCTTTGGTGGATTGTATATCTGAGTTCCTGAGCTAGCTATGGGGCGTCGAGAGCTCCAAAAAGCCGAATCCTCCTCCTGGTCGCCTCAGGCCTCATTTTATAGGAAAGGGGTTGCCACAGTGGCACGCAGGAGGTGGAAAGGGTATAGTAATGCGAGGCTATCCCTCGCATTACATGACAAGGCGCCTTTAATGCACCTTGCTTAGGTGTCCTTGCTTTATCGGGGGCGGGGGAGAGGCTCGTCTCGTCCGTCGCCGCTCCCTCTCATGTCGACACGCGCCCTGGCTAGCGGTGCTTGTGGTGCC
The DNA here is from genome assembly GCA_032464435.1 of Aegilops umbellulata. NCBI lineage: Eukaryota > Viridiplantae > Streptophyta > Magnoliopsida > Poales > Poaceae > Aegilops > Aegilops umbellulata. Next base: position 307,964,346 of record CP136057.1, read on the forward strand.
ATGTAGGCAGGCAGGCAGCTGAGGTGGCGCAGTGGCGGGTCTCCACGAAGATCTGCACGCCGCCACGCAGGTGCCTGCCAAACTGGTTGGTTCGGCAGCTGCATGCGAACGGTGGTGGAGGCTTGATTGGCATGGGCCTGATGGTGGCCCCACGGGGGTCCATGGCAAGGGTCTTGCCGCGGCCCCGGCAAGGGTCTTGCCGCGGCCCCGGTAAGGGTCTTGCCATGGCGCCTGCTGTCATCCCCGGCAAGGCTCTTGCCAGGGGCCTTGTGGTCCTCCTTGGCTGGGATCCCGCCAAGGATCATCATCATCTAAAGTGTGTATCTGATCTTGAATGTCTTCACAAAGATCTGCATGCCACCACGGGGATGTCTCCCGAATCCTTGCCCCATGGGGGCAGTGGACTCGAGGGTGACTTCGCTCCGTAGGTGTGGGGCGAGCTGCCACGGCAAGGGTCTTGCCGGGTTTAGCTAAAGCTGCCCCCCGGGCAAGGATCTTGCCGGGGGAGGTCTACTCTGTCCCCTTTGCTCTTTGTGGTCTTGGTCTTGGCGTCGTTCTGCTTCTCTTCAGCTTCGGCCTTACCTTGGCTTACCTCCCTTGCCGTGCTCGGTGTGGCGGCGTCCGTGGCTCAGACTGCCCGTGCACAGTTTATAGGGGTACAAAAAGTGTACCCCTCTTTTTGTACACCGACAGGAGCCCCCGGGCCTGGGCCACACATAAGCGCAACGCGTTGTTGGGCTAGGCCCAAAAATGGTGCGCGGGCAGGCAGGGCGGTTTTTACCATGGTAAGTTCCTTCGCGCGCTGCGCTCCCCACGCGTCTCGCGCATGGCGCGGCTGCTCCTCCTGCACCAAGTGTGGAGTCTGAAGATCTCTCACGCATCTCCAAGTCTGAGAAGAAGAAAAAGAAGCCTATGTACTCCACTGGTCCAGCTATGACCCCTACTGCTGTTTTGAGGAACAAGAATGACGCCATTGATCTATCAAGTGACGACGATCTTGCTGGTGACGCTCTTGAGCAATTGATAAAGAGCAAGCAAGAGGCGGAAATCTTCAATGATTTGCCTCTCTTTGATGTGGAAGTATTGAACAACTTCATTGATGAGTGGTTTGACACCCCCAATCTCAGCTTTGACGATCTGCAACTTCCTATTGGCCTAAGTGTCTCCTTCCATGGAGCCATTGCTCCTGAGCGGGCTCTTGCTCAGAAAATTGTTGAGCTGAAGCATAAGATCGATTACGAGAAGGCTCAGTTCAAGAAGCATGTGGCCATGCTCAGCGTCGCAGATGTTCAGAACTTCAGGATCATGCTGCATGAGCTCAAGGAAGCGTTTCACAAGAAACGTGATGAAGTCAAAGGTTCTCGTGAGCGCATGAAGAGTCTTGCTGCCAAGTGTGTTCAAGCTTACAATGAACCCGAGAAGAGCAATGCACTTGGGCGTCCTGGCATCAACCCCAAGATGCCTGCCAAGAAGAAGAATCCATCTGTGGACCAAACTTAACCATCCAGGTGGGAAGAACCTCGCATTGTCTTCCCAGCCAGTATGACAGGCGTGAAGCCTAAGGTCCCCACAGTGGCTTCAGAACTTCAGAAGACAAGGGCAGCTGAAGCCAAGGCCAAAAAGCGCAAGACCAAGAACACAACTGATGAGGCTCCACCCACCAAGAAGCGAAAGACCTAGAAGAGAGATCGGGCTGCTCCCACAGAGCCCCTCGTAGTCGAGCCGATTTCTGTTGCTCGTCCTGAATCTGCACACCAAGAACATCGTATGATAGTTCATGAGCCTGCTTCCATAGAGGCTCCTGAAGCTGAAAACATTCCAGCTGTTGACCCCACCACAGCTGAAGACATTGGTCATCAAGACAATGTTGAAGATGATGAAGTCCTTCCTCAGATCGAGCACAATATGCTATCATCGCCTGTTCTCACGAACAGCGAACTCATCAGCATTGGTCGTCCATTGACGCCAATTGCTCAGGATGACTCATAGACTGATCGCAAACAAGAATCCCCACGTCATGAAGAAACACCAGTTACTCCCCCAACACAGGTCACCACTCCGATGATTGACGATGAAGACTTTGAGGCCCAACCAACTCCATCTCGTCAAGCGTCGCTAGCGTTTCGCAGGCTTCGCAAAGGACCAAGGCCACAAGTCAATTTGTCAAGTGTTCCAGAAGGAGATGAGCGCCAATCTGTTTCACGCCAAGTGTTTCCTGAAGCCTCTCCAACTGTGAACAACCCTGAGTCTGAAGCCAAAATGGCTGAAGATATTCCGGTTGCATCAGCCGATGACCAAGAAGAAGAACCAAGAGACGAAGAAGCACGTCTTGCTACACCCCCTACCAACCAAGTTGTTCTCGAGGAGAACGTGTCCGACCCTCCAGCTCCTGAAGTGGAGGTTACCAATACTGAGGCCGCCACCAACACCAACACTGAAGCCAATGACGTTGTCGTGGTTGAAGCTAATGTGGCGCCTGAAGTCAATGTGGTGCCTGAAGTGATAGAACATGAAGTCAATGTTGTACCAGATGCAAATATGTAGCCTGAAGTCACTGCCACTGCCACTGCCACTGCTCTTGTACCGCCTCCTAGGCCACATACCATTGAGAAAGCATACAACTATGGTCAGTTGGTCACTGTCAGATGGCCTATTCTGGTTCCTCCTCCTGTTGTTGGTCCGCAATTTGACTATCATGTCGAGCACAGGCCACAAGTCCAGAAGCCGAAGCCAAGACTGCCCAGGTTTCCAGGTACTGCCACTTCACCAGGGTCCTTTAATGCTAATGTCTTCAAAGCGCACAACACTTTCTTTATAGCGCCAAGAACCCCTATTCAAGACCTAGGATTTCATCTGATCGGTTCTGGAGCTATCAGCAGCGCAGCTACTATTCATGTGTTCTCTATGATCAAGGGTGCATCTTGCCTCACATGCATCTTGACTATGAAGCCATTGCTGGATTGCCTTGCCTTGAAGAAGCCCTTGACTACTTCCATGATGCAGGCTTGCTAAACTTTGTGACTGATAAGGAGCATTGGAATGAAGAACTTCTGCTTGAATTTTAAGCTACCCTCCACATTAGCGGATACAACAGGGATCCGAAGACTTGGGTCCTTGAGTGGATGACACGCAATGTCCATCATGAAGCTAAAGCGTTTGACATCATTGAGCATACCGGCCTGCCCACTCCAGGAGATTTATATGAACCTAGTTGTCAGCTTCACCGCAATGCATTGAAGAGTATCTTTCATAAGCCAGAGCCCAACATGAGCCAAATGCTGAGCATGATGAAGCCTCTGCCACATGACGCTGATTACCCAAGGAATTCTTTGTCGAAGACCTAGAGTATCTGCCCCGCACCATTTATCACATCATCAGGCGAACTCTATGGCCTGTCAAAGGACATTCTTCAGCAGCAAAACTTGAAGGAGCAATGAAGACTTTGGTCTTTTATATCTTCAATGGCATCAGCTTCAATGATCAAGACTTCTTTATCAGACAGTTGGCTGCATTAGGCTCTGGTCTCTTTTGCCTGAAGTTCTACGCTCCTTGGGTCATGCGCCTCATCAAGCTACACTCAGCTGTCAACTATCATCCCTCTACTTGCAACCATCTGATCTTTCTGCCAGAGGTTGATATGTCAGTTGAAGCCATATACCCAGAGCCTGCCAAGGAGCCGGTTTGTCTTCACAATGCTGATCACCAAAGCTTCACGCAACCCATTGAAGGAGTCTAGGCAGTCATTCGTGTTTATCCTTTGTCAGCTTCACCGCAATGCATTGGAGAGTATCTTTCATAAGCCAGAGCCCAACATGAGCCAAATGCTGAGCATGATGAAGCCTCTGCCACATGACGCTGATTACCCAAACACTACTGGAATCAGCTACTTTGCCATCTGCCAGTTTTTTGCCGTCCGCTAGCAGACGACAAAGAAGCTCTTTGCCATCAGCTTCCAAAAAGCAGACGGCAAAGAACTGGCTGATGGCAAAGACCAAATTTGCCATCAGCCAGTTCTTTGTCGTCTGCTAGCGGACGGCAAAGAGGGAGGGGGCCCACTGACGAGCTGCAAAAAAACCTAACGGCCCCCCTCTTTGCCGTCCGCTAGCGGACGGCAAAGAGCAAGAAGGCGGACGGCAAAGGGGGGCGGACAACAAAGAGGGAGGGCCCCACGTAACGTTAACGGTCGCGCCCCACACCCCCCCTCTCTCTCTCTCTTTCTCTCCCACCAGTTACTCTCGCCGCCGCCCCGTCACACCACCCCGCCGCCGCCCCAGCGCCCCCACCCGCCGCCACCCCGGCGCCCCCCCCCCCCGTCGCCCCCGTCGCCCCTGCCGCCCTGCCATCTGGGCACCGGCGCCCCGGCACCTCCGCGCCCCGCCGCCCTGGCCGGGCCCGGCGCCGCCGCCCCAGGCCGCCCCGCCCCCTCCTCCGCCGCCCCAGGCCGCCCCGCCTCCTCCTCCGCCGCCCCAGGCCGCACCGCCCCCCTCCTCCACCCAGGTGAGCTCTCTGCTTCCTTTTTTCCTTTTTTCTGTTTTTTAGTTTTAGGTTTATGTTTAGTTTAGATTTAGTTTTGGTTTTAGTTTTAGGATTAGTTTTAGGTTTATAGGTTTATTTTTAGTTTAGTTTTAGGTTTAGATTTAGTTTTTTCCTTTTTCTGTTTTTTTAGTTTTAGGTTTAGGTTTAGTTTAGTTTTAGGAAAGAAGAAGAAGAGAAAAAGAGGAGAGGAGAAGAAGAAGAAGAAGAGGAGGAGAAGAAAAAAGAAGAAGAGGAAGAAGAAGAAGAAAAAAAGAGGAGAGGAGGAGAAGAAGAAGAGGAAAAAGGAAAGGAGGAGGAGGAGGAAGAAGAAGAAGAAGAAGAAGAAGAAGAAGAAGAAGAAGAAGAAGAAGAAGAAGAAGAAGAAGAAGAAGAAGAAGAAGAAGAAGAAGAAGAAGAAGAAGAAGAAGAAGAAGAAGAAGAAGAAGAAGAAGAAGAAGAAGAAGAAGAAGAAGAAGAAGAAGAAGAAGAAGAAGAAGAAGAAGAAGAAGAAGAAAGAAGAAGAAGAAGAAGAAGAAGAAGAAGAAGAAGAAGAAGAAGAAGAAGAAGAAGAAGAAGAAGAAGAAGAAGAAGAAGAAGAAGAAGAAGAAGAAGAAGAAGAAGAAGAAGAAGAAGAAGAAGAAGAAGAAGAAGAAGAAGAAGAAGAAGAAGAAGAAGAAGAAGAAGAAGAAGAAGAAGAAAGAAGAAGAAGAAGAAGAAGAAGAAGAAGAAGAAGAAGAAGAAGAAGAAGAAGAAGAAGAAGAAGAAGAAGAAGAAGAAGAAGAAGAAGAAGAAGAAGAAGAAGAAGAAGAAGAAGAAGAAGAAGAAGAAGAAGAAGAAGAAGAAGAAGAAGAAGAAGAAGAAGAAGAAGAAGAAGAAGAAGAAGAAGAAGAAGAAGAAGAAGAAGAAGAAGAAGAAGAAGAAGAAGAAGAAGAAGAAGAGAAGAAGAAGAAGAAGAAGAAGAAGAAGAAGAAGAAGAAGAAGAAGAAGAAGAAGAAGAAGAAGAAGAAGAAGAAGAAGAAGAAGAAGAAGAAGAAGAAGAAGAAGAAGAAGAAGAAGAAGAGAGAAGGAGAAGGAGAAGGAGAAGGAGAAGGAGAAGGAGAAGGAGAAGGAGAAGGAGAAGGAGAAGGAGAAGGAGAAGGAGAAGGAGAAGGAGAAGGAGAAGGAGAAGGAGAAGCAGAAGGAGAAGCAGAAGGAGAAGCAGAAGGAGAAGCAGAAGGAGAAGCAGAAGGAGAAGGAGAAGGAGAAGCAGAAGGAGAAGGAGAAGGAGAAGGAGAAGGAGAAGGAGAAGGAGAAGGAGAAGGAGAAGGAGAAGGAGAAGGAGAAGGAGAAGAAGGAGAAGGAGAAGAAGGAGAAGGAGAAGGAGGAGAAGGAGGAGAAGGAGAAGGAGGAGAAGGAGAAGGAGGAGAAGGAGAAGGAGGAGAAGGAGAAGGAGGAGAAGGAGAAGAAGGAGAAGGAGAAGAAGGAGAAGGAGAAGAAGGAGAAGGAGAAGAAGGAGAAGGAGAAGAAGGAGAAGGAGAAGAAGGAGAAGGAGAAGAAGGAGAAGGAGAAGAAGGAGAAGGAGAAGAAGGAGAAGGAGGGAGAAGGAGAAGGAGGAGAAGGAGAAGGAGGAGAAGGAGAAGGAGGAGAAGGAGAAGGAGGAGAAGGAGAAGGAGGAGAAGGAGAAGGAGGAGAAGGAGAAGGAGGAGAAGGAGAAGGAGGAGAAGGAGAAGGAGGAGAAGGAGAAGGAGGAGAAGGAGAAGGAGGAGAAGGAGAAGGAGGAGAAGGAGAAGGAGGAGAAGGAGAAGAAGGAGAAGGAGAAGAAGGAGAAGGAGAAGAAGGAGAAGGAGAAGAAGGAGAAGGAGAAGAAGGAGAAGGAGAAGGAGAAGGAGGAGAAGGAGAAGGAGAAGAAGGAGAAGGAGAAGAAGGAGAAGGAGAAGAAGGAGAAGGAGAAGAAGGAGAAGGAGAAGAAGAAGAAGAAGAAGAAGAAGTATTTCCTCTGTTGGATGGATGAACCACGTTTCATCCACTGCCACTCACGATTCCCACGACGTTGCTCCAACCCACGGCACCATGTCCCCCAACGTGCGCCTCACCCCTCTCGGCCGCACCGCCCCTCTGCCTTTGTGTGCATGACATGTGGGCTACCTGAAATGTGGCGAGCATCAAGTTTCTACCACAGCCACACGCGATTTCCATGACGCCGCTTGAACCCATGAGACCACACGTCCCCTGACCTGCGGCTCACCCCTCTCGGCCCCACTGCCCCTCTGCCTTCGGGAGCATTACATGTGGACCAGCCACCTATTGGGTCGGCATGTTATTGACTCAAAGGCAGGTGTAGTAAGGAGCTGAAGCTCAATCCCGAGGGCCCTGAGAGGGAAATGTAACTCCTGCTCCAGGCCTTGTGGTGCTACCGATGCACGAACTCATGCCAAACTCGAGATTTGTTTCTTACTAGTACATGCACGCCACGATTTAATGGACATTGTAATCTCAACATGTGATGGGGAGCTCTAAATTTGAATTTGAAACTTATAAAACCAAAAATATTCAAAACAAATAAACTGGAACAGAAGGAGTATAGCGTAGGATGTGTCCCATACGAAACAAGTCCCCTGGTTTGTCACCGCGAAGATGTGGTTAGAAAGGAGCACAGTGTCTTCGTACTCGTACGACAACAAATCGGCCCCGAACAGCATGGTCAATGTTTGCCCGCCATGTGCAAGGTTCGTGAAAGCAATCGCGATGTCGAACACAGCGATAAGAGTGTAATTTTAGTTGGCGCACGACCTTATCGGGGCTTCCATGATTGCTATCTTCTTCAATCTCACTATGGTTCCATCGTACCAATTCAGGCGGCGGCCCGTTGTGTGGCTGATCCCAACGTGGGACAAAGGTTCTAGGGGAACGGTGTCACCAATGTAAATGTTGTGAAAATTGATGTTGGTACCCTTTCGTACATATGCAAGCCAATCTCCACTAGCACCGAGGCTAAACTATGAAACAGTGGGCAGAGGGAGAATTAGGAATTGGACACGGAAGTATTCTTTAGAATGCATTTACTACGTGATCAAACTCATCCCATACCTGCTCATTGGACAAAACTAGAGTGCCCCTCAACGTCGACATCTCAAGGGGCGTCAACTTGCAACTACGGCCACGCCGCACTGGAGAGACCGCCAAGGAAACATCCTCGTGCGTTGCACATAACATCAACATGCATTTGTATGAGTAGTTTATCTTGTGAGAGAAAAGGATGAATGAGGGAAGGCCTTATTTGCAAATGTGGATAGGGGTGTGGGTATCCATTTGCAAAATTGCTGTAATTTTCTTCCTATCCATCAGATATAAATCGGACGACCTATATTGCAGGATGGCAGGCAGACCATCATCACCAACTCTGTTTTTTATAGGAGTGGTAGACTAGCAAGATGCCCGTGCGTTGCATGGAACATCAATATGCATTTGTATGAGTAGTTTATCTTGTGGGAGAGAAGGATGAACGAGGGAAGGCCTTATTTGCAAATGCGGAGAGGCTGTGGGTATCTTTTGGCAAAATTGCCATAGTTTCCTTCGTATCCGTCAAATATAAATCGAACGGTCTATATTGTAGGATGGCACGCACACCGTCATCAACAACTCTGTTTTTTATGAGAGTAGAGATAGAGATTACTGCTACCAATGTGCCGGCCCGTGCATTGCAATGGATCCGAAGTAGTAGAATAATACTTGTTCACGGGCTTGAAATATAAACACTCTAGTTTTGATATACATATATCGGTAAAAATAAATCATGCTTCACTCAAAATATATTCCTCGGGCTGTTTTGATGAGGTGAGGGACGGGTGTGGCTGGTTTGAAGATAACAGGTCTCAAAAAAATTGGAGCTATTTTTTTATTTTGTAGCATGGCACGGCATCCGGTGCACCTAAGCGTCTGAAAAAAATTGAGTTTGGGTCGGTGGCACACCCTGCGGCAAGATGCCCGTGTGGGCTTCTTCTATAACTAGCAAGATGCACGTGCATTGCAGGGAACATCAAGAAGCATTTTTTTTACAAAACACCTGTTGTGATTGACCCTTGCAGGAGTAATCCCATGTGTAAAAACTAATGATATCTCGAGAATATTATCAGAAAAATGGTATATTTGGAACAAGTTTTCTCTAGTACTGCTCCTTGCAGTGAGCGATATGCAATGCATGTGTCAGCAGAAATGACACCTTCTCCATGGAAGTTGAACCACGGCGACCATCACGTTTCTGCCACTGCCACACGCGATTCCCACGATGCCACTCCAACCCACGGCACGACGTCCCCCGACGTGCGCCTCATCCCTCTCAGCCCCACCGCTCCTCTGCCTTTCTGTGCATGACATGCGGGCCAGCTGAACTGCGACGACCATCAAGTTTCTACCACAGCCACACCCGATTGGATGCGATTTGCCTGCTCCGCTCCTGTGCTCTGATCCGTACTCCCGCAACATCAAATTTTTATCCAGTGGCTGTGACACATTTCGTCCCGAGCATCAATCCTCAGCTGGAGTACTTCTATACTATAGGTAGTACCCGGCGGGATGGCCATCTACGCCTCATAACGCCCGATGCCCAGCTGTGGCACCCTCGCCACGACCACGCCACCACCGGTCGGTTCATCTCGAACGATTGAGTCGCGAACCACGCCACCACCATGAGAATGACATTTGGGCCAGCCACATTTAAGGTCCACATGTCATTGACTCATAGGCCGGTGCACTAAGCCACTGAAGCTCGGTCCCGTGGGCCCCGAGAGGGAAATGTAACTCCTGCGGCAGGCCTTGTGGTGCTCCTACAGTACGAACTTGTGCCAAACCCGGGATTTGTTTCTTACTACTACCGATGTGCTGACCTGTGCGTTGCAATGGATCCAAAGTATATCTATTTAGTGGAGTGCACTCTAAACACATTATCTATTTATTTTTCTCTAGCCTTTCCTAGCCATGCAACCAAGCCACATAAGCTTCATGAGCGCCCCCCGCATCATATTATTCATACTATGTTGACTGGAAAAAAGATAAATCACCCAAAAACAACATCTTCCCATTTTTTTGTTCCTACGATGATGTGTCATGCACGTACCTAGTTGTATAGTGGTAGTACTAGTTGTAGTACAAACTTCGTACTAGAACGAGTAGTAGTACAGAATGCTCGTACTCTATCAACAACCCATCTGACAACAAATTTCTTGGCTTCTGTGCTACAGCTAGATCTTCCCCTCCTAGTTTTTGTTTTCCAACAAGGTGAGCGGGGTATGGTTTGCCAATAGTCAGTTTCCTCAACCGCGGTCCCACATGAAAGTGAAAATGCTAGGCAACACGCCTTCCCTAGCTATGTGGCGTGTCAGACGGGCCGTGGAGTACTACCGATTCCCGGGCATGTGGGGGTGTGACGTGAACACGGCAGGCCTTTTCCTTTTACTAGCAATGTTCCTGTGCGTTGTGATGGATCCAAAGTAGTAGAATAGTAGTACTTGTTCACAAACTAGATAGAAAACACTCTTGTTTTTATATACATATATACCACTAAAAATATATTACTTTTCACTCAAAATATATTTCTCAGGCTATTTTGATGAGGTGAGGGAGGGATGTCGTTGCTTTCCAGATAATAAGGGGTTTCCTGCAAATTGGAGTAGAGAAGTGGGCAATTGTTGCAAAAATGCCATAACTTACCTCCCAACCGTTAGATGCAAATCTAATGGTCAGAAATGACGGATGGCAGACACACTGCCATCATCAACTGAATCTTTTATAGGAGTAGGAGTAGAGAAACATGTATAAATTGTAACATTTGGTTCTTTTCCTTGGCACGATCGATAGATAGAAATAACGATTGGAAAAGGGCTTTTCCGTCAGATAAGCAGGGTAGTAGCTAGGTTGGCGCATCATCGGTTTGGTCACATGCGGTCCGACATGTTCTAGTGTTTCTAGCAAGATGCCGATGCGTTGCACGAAGTTGATGGAAAAGGTAAGCACAACTGATAAATTGACGGATGGAGTACTAGTTACAATGATGCATATAATTAAAAAAGGGATCGCACATAACTATATTGACTGGAACGAGAATGCAATAGCTCAAAAATAATTAAGGCCACGATGATGCAATCGCAGTGGTGGTTACAGGAGGCAATAAGAAAGATGCATCCATCAACGTACGACCTCCTCCTCCTCAACTCAGTGCGCCGGGCCACCGACCGGCAGCTAAGGAGCGGTGGATTTTTGTGGCGAGGTGAAGGTGCTTCTCAGCAAAGGCATCCAAGGCTTCCAGCCGGTTGAGGAAGGCCAACATCATAGTGTCCTCACTAGTCTCGTAGATACCTATGTACACGACTTGCTCATACACGTGAATGTGTAGGTCTACAAATTCTTGCAGGGCGAGGCGCATCACGGCGAGTGCGACCTGCAGGCGGACATTCTTCATGGTGTCGGCGGGCACTCATAGGGCCACCAGTGCTTGAAAGAGGTTCTGACCATGGAGGCCGATTAGGGTGGCAAGCAATGAGGAGCCCAGGCACGCGGGCTGGAGGAGTATGGCGATGTCGTCCACAAGCTTCTTGACGACAGTGAACTTGTTGGTGGTGGCAACGATCATCTGGTCCAACTGAGAGTCGTAGTTGGCGTTGATGATGGTCATCCACCAGCCGGTCGCCAACACCGTCTGGAGACGATCCTCGGTGCCATGCCGCAGGACGACGTCATGGACCATCTGGCACAACCGCTGGCCGCTTGCGCGCATCGCGGCCATGGGTCTAGAGTGAGCACTTTTGCGCTTAGTGTAGGTGCTTAGGCAAATGCTTAGGAGCGTACGATGTGGTAGATGCATTGGAATGGAGGGGCGCCTTTATATGAGTGCAAACTGCGTCGCATTCACATCGTGCTGCCTTTTTTCCCGGCCCTCCTCCCATTAATTCCCGCATTCATTCACTATGCTAATTGAAGGAGGATGCATCATTGGCCATTCAACATTTCAGGAACCGCTACCCTCTCCCTCATCTACATTAAAGTTGTATCGGGAACTGCACCGCCCACTGTCAAATCGAATAGTACTGCACCACCGACTGCACGCCCGGCTGAACATGCCTCCTCACCTCCATCAAACGCCTTCGTTAAACCCGCATGCAAACCGAGAAACCTACTCTGGCCACACATCCGTTCATGAGCCGGCCGGAATTAAACGTAATGCCGACCAAGCTTCTCCCATCTGCCCTCAGTTTACACAACGCCGGGCGAGCTCCTTCGATCTACCCACATGCAAACCGAGAAACTGAATAAGTTTGTGCTTCCACGTTTCTGATTGAAATATCTGGCAGCCCCAATTCCAGCCCTGCAAAATCTCCCTTCTCCACCGTCCCCCTCCGTGCCTAGAGCGCTCAAATCCCTAATTCGCCGCCAACCCAAGCAAAGTTCGAATCACCCCACGTCTGGTCTCTTTCCACACCTCTATGCCGGACGAAGACGACGATCGTGCTTCACCACCGCACTGGAGCTACCTCATCTACGCACTCGTCCACCGCACCGGGTGGTCCACTGACAATGTCAGCCGCTGCAACCGACGTGCCTCATAGACACCGACTTCCACCACATCAGGTGCGCTTCACCGACCCCATCTTCCACCTCACCGGGGCTACTTCACCGAGCACATCATCGCACCTCTATCCCCAGAGGCCGTTGGGGCTTCACCAACGGTCTCATCCACCGCATCATAGCGCTCTGATGTCACTCAAGATCTGCATCCGTGCTCGGCCAGCCAACGCCAGCGCATCACCCTCAACGGCTCTAAAGTGACCCACACTCTAGCTAGGCGAGCATGCCCAAACGCCGACCCGAACTAGGTATCCAAATATCACTCCCTTGTGCACTATTCCAATGATGTTTGGATATCCTTTCAGTGCTCTCTTAGCTTACACGCCTAAGCAACTCTAACTTTAACTCTTATTTCTTCTGGAGATATCATCTGAAACAAGCAAAACCATTTTTAGGGAAGCATGACGATGCTATGGGATCTGGTACATATCATGCACACCGGTATAACCTTGTAAGTACCTGTCCTCCGGTACAATAGCAATGTAGATTCCTCTTATTTGATCAACCATTCACCGTGTCAAATATGCAGAGGGGGATGCAAGGAGCACAAGTGTCAGGACCGAATTTTCGGGATATTAATTTCCCAGAAAATGGCCCTTGTGCTCACCAGCCCCAGGATTACTGTTAGCTGATGAGGCACCAACTTGATACAGAAACTCCAAGCAAAATACAAAATATGTAGTAGAAGACCATTCTGGCCTATGAGTACAACAAATTGTTACTAGTGGCTGCTGGCGGAAGCGGTTTGTGGATCATCAGCGTCTATGGGACTCCATTTCCCACAGGAACAGCTGACCTGGATAACTCCTATCTTCACGAGTCTGCTATCATCATTGCCTAGTTTCCGGGGCTGTCATCGCAGGACTCCTCTCCAAGCAAGAAATCTGGCCAAGACAATAGCCAGGGAGAAGCCAGTGAGTACTTTTGAATGTACTCGCAAACATTAAGAACACAGGTATAATATAACAGATAATAATGATGCTCAAAATTTTTCCATAATCACTTGTCAGTGACGAAATAAAATTCATGATGCAGGCAAGTAGGTTATTCATATCAAATGTGAATAAGTAACTCGAGTATAGAAATAAAGTGCACCGATCGGGTGTCTGAAGCGACGCCACGAAAGGATAATAACATGCCTCAGTCGGGCGTCTGAGCGACACCGCATAAAGGGCTTATACATATATAAGATATAACAAGCATGCCACAGTCGGGCGTCTGTACGACAGCACATAAAGGGCTTATATAAGAATAATCATAGTGAATATCCAGGAGGTAGAACCGTCCCAGGGATACTCAATAATTTAAATGGTTAGTCCACAATAATAATAGTCATAATCATCGTATGTCACAGTCCATGATCAACGTTTTGGTTTAGCGGTTTTTCCTCCGAAGACCGACACTAAGACCGACACTTGACCCATCCCAGACGGTAGTCCTTAACGATGGACACGGCTATTCGAATAGTTATAATCTCTACAGAGGGTGTACTCTTTACCCACGAGTGACGGATTTCTTTAGTCCCTCGGGACTAATTCCGTCTACGGTCTTTTAGTTGAAAACACATATTACTCGCACACACCAGCTTAACTTTACCGGTGTCTGGAATCACCCACGACACCCGTTAAGTGAAACTCTAAGTGGGGAGGCTACAACCTCGGCTAGCATGGGATCACAAAATTTATAACGCGTGGAAACTAGGGGAGCTACCCCCTCGGCTCCAACCGGACACAACCATGCCCCCGGACCAGGTGGCATGCCTACCGGATGCAGCCGGCCACCATGGCCTCTCTGTACGGTGTGAGCTAGAAAGGGGTTGACAACTTACTGAACCGTACCCTTCCTATGGCAGGGACAAGTGGTAGTATGAAACAAGTATGGGGGTTACCGGAACAAGACTCGATCTATGGTCAACTCAGGATGTTTAAGTTTTCCCTGCATGATTAGCACAACAAATATATTTCCACTGACAGGCAGAATCACCACCCATCATTCCTCTTCATGCCATACTGGACACAACCGTCTGGACGGGGAACTAGAGATAAGCTCGTGTCTACCCAAGACAGAGACTTTCCCGGCTTCCTTCCGGTAAGCATGAAAGGCATACGAGGGTGACTACTATCACAAACGTATCAAACTCCAATAGCATAAAAACATTATTATGCACTCGTGAGTATGATCATATCATCACATAAAAATAACAGATACTCCGTGTCAAGGTGGTGTTGTAACCGTATCGAATAACACACACAATATTATGCTAGGGTTCAGAATGCTTCCCTTCAAGAATATGCAAGTGGGGGTGCACTTTTTTGAAAGTTGCCTTCTTCTTCAAAATCATATTTTAAGAAAATTTGAATTAACACATAGTTTAAAAACAGGACAAACAAGTTGTTTGGAAAGTTTTCAAATAAACATGAAAATAAACTAGACCAAATTTCAGAAACAACAGAAAAAGAACCAAGTCAATTGGACTTATATTTAAAAAGTTATAGCTAGTCAAAGTTCAGTCAAAATCTGTTTAAAAAACAGAAAAAGAAAACGGTTCGAATGAGAATATGTTTTCGGGGCAGAGAAAGCGTACTCTGGTTTTTACGTCTCCACTTAAACCAGCGCGGGCCAGCTCGGGGTCACTGACAGTGGGTCCCTCGGGCCCACTGGTCAGGTTTGACCAGTTGCCCGCGCCCTCTTTCTCCTCTGGCCGAGCGGTGGCGGGGTCCGTCCATCGTCGTCGACGAACGGCGCCTCCCCGCGGGATTCTGAGGGCGGGGATGGATCCGCCAGTCCAGGGCGGTCCTCCTGGTGGTCGACAGGCTGGCGGGGGTGGAGGGAGTCGTCGGCGGCGAGCTCTGCGGCGGAGCTAGCTTCGGGAGGGATTGGGGGTTTGGGCTACGGTGGTTCCCGATCAAGTTTGAAGGGTGGGGCGGCTCCACAAGGTCGAAGGGAAGCAGATGGTGGCGCTGGATGGGCAGGGGGAGGCTCTGTTTGCGACGAATTGAACCGGAGCGTGGCGGCGGCCGAACTGGCCGGAGGTGAGGAAGACGACCTCCCTCCATCGTTGGCTGGCTATGGGAGTGCTAGGAGGAAGGTACGGGGTTGCATGAGGGTCTGGATGAGCTCGGGGCTCCTTTTATAGGTGGTCAAGGTCGGTTCCGCGACGGCCGTGGATAGGATCGCTAGCGAACCGCCATTCTGTAGTCAGGGGCACGTGGCGGCGACGGGCGCTAGTGGACGTGCTCCAGGATAAGCTTGAGCTGCTCCAGGGGCATCTGGCACGCTGCTGTGGCTCGGGCGGCGCCGTCCATGGCAGTGGCCTGCTGCGGCCGTCGGCGGCTTGAAGTGGCGACGTGTGGGGCGCCAGGAGGGGGCCAGGGAGGCTCTGCGGTGAGGGAGGGTTCGGGTGCGTCGGCTGGGGGCGGGAGGAGACCAGAACGGGCGCGAGGAGGCGGGAGTGGGATGCAGCGACTCGGGCGCACGCACGTGCAAAACGCGCGCTCTGGCCGCGCCCAGAGCACGCACGGTGACCGCTCGACGAAATGCCTTGGTGGGCTAGGAGGCTTGGATGCAACCACAAATTAACAGGGCTAGGTTATCACTAGCTAGGGGATTGGTGGACATGATGGTTGGTCAGGGGATCAAGTTCATAACACAAACTAAAAACTAAGCCAAAACTGGCCATGCACACAAGGTGCTTGATAGAATGCCAAAGGCATCTAGGCAACTCTTGGGGTGGCCAAAATCTCCAGACTGGGGTCTCTTTATATGTAGGTGATGGTGGCAAGGTTAGTTGCTCAAAGCTAGAAACTTGTTAGTGCAAGTTTTTGAGAAAACCAATCCTGGACAGAAGGTAAATGGCATCATTGCATGTACTTAAAATCCTCGAATGGGTCCACTCTCCTGGACTTAAGGTTTTGGTAGGGTGTCCTATAAGCAAGAGAAAGAATCAAGGGTAAAAGGGCAAGTTAGAATATGGTTGTAGTACAATTCACCAAGCTGGACCAGAATGAAGATGAGGATGATTTAATCAAATTTTTCAAAGAACATCAATGGGTTTTTGCATAAAGTTGAATTATATACTACTACCAACATCCCATAATTTTGGTGAAGGCTTTAAGGAAATATTTAAATAGGTTGTAGTGCAATTTTACAAACCGAACCAGATTTGAAAACTTGAGGTAGGGCTCAAAATCTCCAATGACTAAATGATATTTTTGCAAAAAAGTGATGTGGGAGCATCACTTAACATCTCCAAATTTTGGTGAGAATTTTAAAAGAGTATTTGAAAGGGTTGCAGTGCAAACTGACTCCAAAACTCATGAAAAATCAGTATTTAGAGAAATAAAGCTCAAGAGAAAATAATTATGCAAATAAGTCCACTGATAAAAGAAATGTTGTCTTGAGAGGGTATACAAGTCCAATAATATATTTTGAAAGTTTTTCACTTGGGGTAAAAACTCCATAATATCAAAGAAATGGGTGGCCCTGAAATCAAAGAAAATCCTGAAAAATGAAAATTTTATTTCCTGGCAAAATTTTAACTAACAAATCATGGTTAAAATTTTTGGGTGTTACAACACTACCCCCCTTATGAAAAATATCGTCCTCGAGATTTGCTAAGGGTCGCTTTTAAAAAGAAAACAATTCCTGCTGTCTCAAGGAAAAAAGATCACAAAATAACCGTCCTATTCATGCAATAAAGTATGGCTACAGTGAGAGGGCAATAAGTGGTGTAAAACTACAGTGTCGAAGACTGGTGCTGCATAGAAAAAATCCATGTTTGGGGAAGATGAGAATTTTCTACTTTTGGTTACAGAAAATTTAGAATTAAATTCTAAATTTTCTAAAATACGCTGGTCGTACCCGAGAGGACAGTGCTTCCTCTGGCAGACAGGTGGACCCGGGGCCCACTGTCAGTCTCTCCTTCTACCTCTGGCTCTTTCTTCTTCCTCTCTCCTGCGCGCTTTCCCGCGCTTTCTCCACCGGCGATGTCTAGCGCGTAGGGCATCTAGGCCGTACCGTGGTAGTGCGCGGCGTGCTAGCTGCCGGTGCAGCGTGCACTCACCTCACGGGCCAGTGCGCTGTCGGCACTGCTCGCGGATTCGCCTCCGAACACCGGCGATCGAGCGACGAGCGGCGTTGGTGGACTTCGCCCACCGTACACCGATCTCGAGCTATAAAATGACCGAGGTGCTCCTCTCTTATACCTCACACCTGGCCTCGCTTCTCCTTCTCCTTCCTTCTCCTCCATTTCCGTTTGCAGAAGCTCGAGACGAGGCTCTAATGGCGGAGGTGGTGCCGGACTGGTAGGTGATCCTGGTGTGCGGAGGGCTGGCGGCATTGCTGGGGTTCTCCGTGCTCCTGTGCGCGATGATCCTCGATGATCGTCGTGATGCTGCCGCTCGAGTGTTGGCTCTCCGCGGTGGCGGTGATCACGAGGATTAGGTGTGGTGTCGGGGCTAACTGCTGTCGGTGAGTCTGGAGGTAACTTGTACCCGGATGATTACCCACTAACCTCTCCTTCAGAGACTGTGGTGTGTTAGGGAGGTGATCAGTTAGATGCAACATGGGTACGTGGTTTTTGCAATTAGTGCATGTGCTCGAGTGGTCGTGGTTGTGAGCCTGTTGTTGTGGTGCTGCGCGAATAAAAATCTATGTCGTGAAGATATATACGTTGCAGCAACTCAGGGAAAAGAAATCTCACTTCAAAATTTATCGCGAGTGAAATTAGTTAAATTAAAAAAAATAGCAGTAAAAAAACTACTCACATTAATTGAAACCAAATATTTTATTTGCCGCACAAACTCAGGATACCACGCGTAAGTTACAATACATAATTAAACAGAGTGGTGACGTCTATAATGAAAACGGTAGATGGACACGGTCCCCAAAAAACGTCTCTGGTACTGGGGCACACTCTTCTTCTATCGGGGAAAGCGGATTGACTGGTCGATGAATGTGTCTCTCCTGGTCGGGCCTCAGTGGTCTGCCGATGGCGATCTGAGGATTTAAATCGGTGAGGCTCTGGAGATAACCCATTACTCGCTGGGTCAAACGCTCTTGAGCGATGACATACTGGGCAAGGTTGGCCAGTACTGGATCTCTCTCAATTCGTCCACCGGGGAAAGATGCTACTTCTCCGGGTGCTGCACGACTCGGAAAGTAATAATACCCTTGATCGTTGGCATAAGGTACCGCGAATCGAAGGCGAGCAAGCGCTTCGTACGCAGCAGCTTCTATGGCCATTTGCGGAGTCGGCATAGATTTCCCCACGAAGGAGACTTCCGTTGGGTCTTGGTTTGGGTTTGTGGGAGGAATGTGCACTACTGCCCAATATTTCGAGGTGGAAGGGGTGATCCTCGATTTGAGCAACTCGTACTCGGGTGGATGGGTAGCACTCATGGTACTGCAGGTAAAGTCCCACAATATTTTAACAAAACTACCTGGAGTTGCATCTGGGGTTCTCAGATAAATACTAGGGCTCGGCATGGCAATGGAAAATGGATGTGCGAGTTGTGCGCAAGGTGAGGGATACTTGGCAAGGTCACGAGGTGGCCTTTTATATAGCACTGAGCTGAGTTATTTATCATGGCGAGGGCAACTATATTGTCGGTTCTGCTCTATGGGGTTGGGGTCAAAGCCACAGATACACATATCTCGCAGAAGTGACGTATTACTATGGGTGTCGTCGGGGTGGTTTTTGGTAGCTAAGCCCGGAATTAAAAATGCGGCCGTACACCAACGCACTTATGCATGGCTACAGTTTAAAGTAGGGGTGCACAAGCGAACATCATTTAATTATGGGGATACAAGATCACACAATTACAGGGCGTGGGCAATACTAAGACTTGGTACTACTCAAGTGACTTAGTCTACCTCGTTAATATCTAAGCGGGCATGTGTCACACCCTGATTTTCATGCCACTACACTTAAGCTAACAATCATGATAAAATGTGGTTTGACAAAAACTTTTGAGTGTTTTGGACCTTGCCTTCATTGGATTTTGTCTGTTGTTTGCAAGTGCTCTAAAAATCAAATAAATCCTCCAACTCCTATACTTCATCTCCTTGCTCCGAAATCTTGAACAAATGATCATGCCATGTGTATAGGACATAAAAATAATTTCTTACAAAAATAATTTGGCCAAATAGTATTTTCAAAAATTAGTTTTCCAAAAAAACCCCTGAATTGAGGTTTGCACTGCAAGTACCTAATTAAAGGCAGTAAAAATCTTTCCAAAAATATATTTGACTCCTATTAGATATAGGATACCCGGAAACCACAAAAATATAATTTTAAAAGTTATTTTCCTATTTTATTTAAAGTCTTTTTCTTAAGGCCAGAAATGGTCTTAAATAGGTTAAAATTATTTTAAAGCTTCAAAAGTATTTGAGAAAAATCAGGGAAACTCAGTGGACATATATTGTCCATATATATGAGTTTCAACATATGGTCATGATCAAAATATTGGACAAAACCCTCCAGAACCATTTCTGCCCATTTCAAGTATTTGAAATATTTCTATAAGGAATATTTTCAAATAAATCCAGGAAAATTCAAGCAAGTCACATATGCATAACTAGCGGGTTCACCCGCGCAATTGCGCGGCTAGAATTGAGTTTTTTATAATTAATATGTTCATTCCATATTTCTTAATAACCTTGCTTAATCTGAGTCGACTGAGACTTTGTTATGTCCAAGTCGATGCTATATTCGTGCGATTTTACATTGAGATCCATGCAAAAAATCTTCAGTTTTTCTTTTTTCTTTCTTACATGGTATGTCACCTGACTGAGACTTGGTTAAGTCTCAGTCGATTGAGACCTAATCACATCCTTTTCTTAATAGTATGGACTTGCATTTATCAACATTTTTTTATTATTGCACAGAAGTTTATAATTATTGTCAGTTGAACACCACCATATACATGCACTGTCCTCTTCATACCATTCTTTGTGTTCAAGTTACCTCAGTTTATTATTTTAGTTCTCCAAGCATTTATTTGTAATGAATGCCTAACAATTTTCTCTTTCTCTATTTTTACAATATGGTTCTAATCCATCCCGGAATACCATATCATGTAGGCTTTTGAAAAAAAATGATTGATTTAATTTTCTAAAAAATATATTATGTGCTATCTTCGTCCCTAAATATAAGATGTTTTTGTAGTTCACTACAGAGTTAGTAGGTAATACCCAATTGTGTTAGAAATGAAAATCTAGTATCAGAAATGGAGTAAAATTCTTATAGTATATGTTTACCATCCGACCCGGCAAAAAAGAAAAGAAAACAGTGCTAGAAGTGTTTCGAGCGGGCACTGGCAGGCCGTCCGATGGAATCGGCAGAGAACAGCGCTTGACAGATGGAATCATGGAATTAGGGGAAGCGTGGGAAGTGACACACATCTCTTTAATTATTTTGCATCTCCTTAAAAAAATCCATTTTGCATCTGTACGGCCGTAGTACCATTCATCTCCTTTTCCCATTCTCATTCTCCTCCTGTTCCTTTTTCCTCATTCCTTACCCGATTTAAGGATTCATCCACAATTCATTGCTAGATCTGCCAAGAGGACGTGGTGAGAAGTGGGATTTGCTGTGGAGTGCTTTGGCTGCAGGCTCCCGGCGGCGGCAGGTCGTCCAGCTCGGTCACATGTGGCTCGTCGTCGTCGATTGGATGGCCATGGAGTTGGGTCGACTTGAATCCGGGCGGTGGCACTTCTCCAGGTAATCACTCCTCTTCCCCTCCTTCTCCTTCGTTCCCAGATCTTGATCTGCTAACCTCCAACAATGGCATGGATTCTTTATGGAGATTTGCTATGGCTATGAGAAGGAGATGCCTATGGCCTCAAGACCTTTCTCTGTCTTTTTCGGTGTACAAATTTTTTCTATTGGAGAGAAGCATTTTGCGCCCCCAAGCAGCGAGGCTGTGAGGCAAACCGGTCGCCGGGGAGGCCACTGGAAGAAAAAAAAAAGAGATACGTTTCCTGAGTGGCATTGCTCTCCTGTTCGTGGCACTGGCCGAGAGCTGTGTCATTGGGTTCGCCGTCCATGTTCTTCATGGTGTTCTAGGATATAACTTATAGAGTTATGTAACTTGCAATTGATGTGCCTTTGTTGTTTTAGGGAATTGAACCTATATAATTTTTTCAGTTGACATTCTGGCCAACTTTGATTGTTGTCTCTTCAACACATCCGTACTAATGATATGAAGTTTCCTATAGCAAAATGTGTTCAATATTTGGTGGATAGAAGGTGTATTCTTTCTATTTGTTGTTACCATATATTAGCAGGTGATATTAATAATACGTGTATTTAAGACAAAGGAAGAGGGCTTGCATGTATTAACTGAATTTGGCCCATATGTGTTGATATGCAATAGACTTTAGATTTTTCGCATGTGTTGTAGGAGATGCCTATAATACTGAAGCTCTTCTCATTGTTCTCTTCAACTAAAAAGGCTGTTGTATATAAGGGCTGTTTCCAAGAACATAAAACTCACAAAAGTGCATGTATGAATGTATTTCGAATAATTACAATTTGACATGCTTGTCATAGTGCTAACTTTTGACCCATATCTAATAACTGTCCCCCTTGTACTGATCGATGTCAAGCATTATTTATCTATCTCAGTAAACATAAATGGTTTGCTTGGGGCTTCTCAGGTGACCCGCGCAATTCGGCTAGATTTAGTACATATTTTGATACTGAGTTTGTTCCTCTAGAAGATATTAGGTTAAATATCATAAGAAAATGACCATCATATATACTTTACGGAAACACAACCGTGATTTGGTAAACCTGTATTTGTACTGATCGTATTGTGTTGTCCATATAAGACTATAAATAGAAGACTGATAGTATTGAGGCTTTGGACTCATGTGTAAACCATGTACTTTCGACTTATCTTGGTCTTCTCGTATTGCACCCTTCACTGTGTTTTGACATCTATATTCCCACTAAAAAATTTAGGGAATCAGTTTAGTAAGGTAAAATAAACACTGTCGGACTTGAGGTTAGTTGATGTCTTCATCCAGCCGCCTTCTGATTGGCTGAACGGCGATTGTGTTTTTCCTCAATGCAATGTCATTTTCCTCAAATGGTTTCAAGAAAGCTCATCTCACTCTATTTGACTGTAGCAAAATATAAATATTCTCTCTCCCTCTTTCCTTGTTTGATCTTTCCGTCTCGCGATATTACTTTCCCATGTGTGTCTCTACTATTTTGTGGTAGAATATATCTTCTTAGCACAAATAGAATGCCATGTCATATACTTACATGGTTTTTTAC
The DNA here is from genome assembly GCA_032464435.1 of Aegilops umbellulata. Lineage (NCBI taxonomy): Eukaryota > Viridiplantae > Streptophyta > Magnoliopsida > Poales > Poaceae > Aegilops > Aegilops umbellulata. Next base: position 307,986,742 of record CP136057.1, read on the forward strand.
TTAAAACTGTTTTTGCTATAATGTCTTCTTAGTTACTCTCTTCATACCTACTCTTTATTATTGTGTGCACATTGTTTTGTCTATTTCACTTACCCATACATAGATATTCATCATCAGGAAGTGTTCCTAGCTTATTTGTTTGGAGGACTGGACGTATAAGTTAATTGAATGGATTTATATAAAGTATTTTCTAAACTTATCTATTTATGTACTTTATTTCTGACATACATGAAAGGCACGGCTAGATTGTCTATATATTATTATAGTTTTGGTCTCAAAAATACCATTGATGTATCATACAATCGTACGCAATCCTTGTTGTACCTTTTTTTTTGCCATATAATTTTAGTGTCTGATCCATGTCATTTGATTTGTATAGTATCATGTGTTTAGATGCTTACATGCATTCTCAACTTACTCTAATATTCTAGGTCACATTGTCGCTTGATCATGGTATCTTCTTTTGTATTCCTGATATTTATTAGTGTCTTACTTACGCCATTTGATTTGTATAGTGTCGTGCGTTTAGATGCTTGTACACATTCTCAAATTACTCCAATCTTCTATGTCACATCATCACTTGGCCAAATATACTATATGTACATATTAATCAAAAAATTGGTAATTCGGCACAGATTGTTTGTTTTATCATATTGTTCTTCATTGTATTTTCTTTTACCAAATTCTATGCTTTTGTCTGAGAATTTAATTTGTTTTTAAGTCAATATATCATTACATATGTATGAAAAATCATGATTTCGCTATTTATGAAAAGGCTACCTTGCTATCAAAATTATTTATTATTTGAATTTCATATATAAAATATAGATGTATTATTTTTCCATTTGAATATGGATAAAATAAAATATACTTATTTTCACCTATGTATCTTTGATGTGTCCGGCGCGTTTAAGTTTTTTTTCTTCTGTTTTGACAGGTCCTTCCTGCGTTTAATTTGTTTTTGTGTCATGGCTACAGTGGCATATCTTGGTGTCGGCTCTTAAAATTATATACTCATGCTTCTTTGCATTTTATGCTTGCAAACATATGGTTTAGTGTTCCTTCTTGTGTTGTACACGTACATGTCCTGGGAGCTCACGACTTCTTTTTTCTTTTGACAGTCCAAGGATGACACGTCTCCGTGTATTGCCGTGGAGCAGTGTTGATACGTGCTCGATTATAACCATGTAAACTTTGCTGTAAAGAAAAAAAGCCGCAAACTTCCTTAGATGTCTTTTGATTGTAAACTTCCGTATAAGCTTGATCTGTTTGTACGGGTCCAATAATGGACTCGTATTTTTATGAGCGTTTTCCTAAATATGAACCGAACATGCCTTTCTTTCCAATCTGTAACATGTCCTTTATTTTCTTTACTTTTTTGAGAATCAACATAAACATGTATGTGTCTTACCCATGTACTCCTACGGTCATAGTGATTGCACTTTTTTTTTGGGACACGTGATTGCCCTTTTCCATCATAGATACATGTCCGTGACAGACTCTGTATGTGCACCACATTATATGTGTACAAAATATTTGTATGTAACGTTATATCTCTAAATCTGAGCCGTTTATATCTAAAAGTTTACGGTCGAGATAATTTAATCTGTGTGGATGATAAACTCATACATTCTGTTGTTAATGTAAGGATCATTTACATGATATGAATTGTAGAGTTATTTAGCTTTTCATTGATGTGCCTTGCGTTATTTGAATGAATTGAACTTATTTTTTTTCTGTTGACATTCTGCCAACTTTGATTATTGTCTCTTCAACACATACGTATCAGTTATACGAAGTTTCGTTTAGCAAAAGTTACATCCATCTACTACATATAACGCTTACTTTTTTATATTTCATTGTCTTGTCTGCACTTGTTAACATGTATATACATGAAAGCAGTGTGTGGAAATAGTAATCGGCATTAGCATGTGATTGGTCTCTTCATATTTGTAGTATGTGATTGGTCTCTTTACATTTGTAGAAAGTCCACACGTGGAGGCGGGTTGTGGGCTCCCTAGTTGCTACTGCTGTCAGCTTCCACCTATGTAACGTGCCACAACTTTGCATCATTCCTACTTCCTCCACACCAGCTGATTCTTCACAGGTATGCTTCCCCCCTCTAGTTGGATAAAAGGTATATTCTTTCTATTTGTTGTTACCATATAATAGCAAGTTATATCAATGATATCTGTATCTAAGACAAAGGAATATGGTTCACATGTATTAACTGAATTGGTTCACATGTGTTAATTGATATGCAATAGATTTTTCGCATGTGTTGTAGGCGATGCCTATAATACTGGAGCTTTTCTCATTGTTCTCTTCAGCTGAAAAGGCTGTAGGATGGAAGAGATATTACCAAGAACATACAACTCACAAAAGTGCCTGTCTGAATGTATTTCAACCTTATCTACTAAGTGTCCTCCCTATATTGATCATGTAATGTATTCTTTCTCTATCCCAGTAAACATAAATTAGTTGCCTTACTTTCAACACAATTATTGTACAATATTTGATGCTTCTCATGTTTTCATCCAATGAGTTCAGCAATTTTGCTACCACTGTTATTAGTGCAGAGTAAATATAATATGAAAGTTCTTGTTGAAATTAGTAGAATATGCTTTCCAGGTGTTATAATTTCTAGATATATACCACAATTGTCACAGTAATACTTGTCAGTTCCTTTGTAGTTAGTTTGTGACAATCACAACATTTCGTTTACATATTTTTCTTGTAACAGATCTATTATAGCTAGTCGTGAAAAACAAAATCCCCAAAAAAATCACCCAAAAACTAATATGACTCAATTATCAGTACATGTCAGTTTCATTTTCCTTGAAAAGTGGTGATATCATATCTTAGAAGAAGTCCGAATCATTACCTGACTTGTGGTTTCCGTGCCTCATTGCACTAAGTTCTTGTAATGTTCTCCTATGTAAAATATTTCTTGCGCTCCTTGTGTCCACTGTTATTAGTGCAGAGTAAATATAATATGAAAGTTCTTGTTGAAATTAGTAGAATATGCTTTCCAGGTGTTATAATTTCTAGATATATACTACAATTGTCACAGTAATACTTGTCAGTTCCTTTGTAGTTAGTTTGTGACAATCACAACATTTCGTTTACATATTTTTCTTGTAACAGATCTATTATAGCTAGTCGTGAAAAACAAAATCCCCCAAAAAATCACCCAAAAACTGATATGACTCAATTATCAGTACATGTCAGTTTCATTTTCCTTGAAATGTGGTGATATCATATCTTAGAAGAAGTCTGAATCATTACCTGACTTGTGGTTTCCGTGCCTCAGTGCACTAAGTTCTTGTAATGTTCTCCTATGTAAAATATTTCTTGCGCTCCTTGTGTGTTGCTATCTATCTCCATCATTTTTGGCAAACTTTCTTCTGCTGCGTGCCTACATTTGTGGAGTTAGTCAAATAAAATTATTATGTTACAATGATGAGTAAACATGAGTCACGATTCATTTGCTGATAAATAATTAAAGATAGTGTTCCATGCTTGTAAGGAAGTTCTTGAGTTTCATCCATGTCTATATTTGTATATATTCTTGTGGCACTGGTTTACTTTAGGTACAACCCTATTAAATAAATGACAAATCTTTTAGATTTCTTTGCAACCATTATCTAGCTCTGGTGTTATCACCCCTAAAGTGGTTAAGCTGAAAAAAGTAAATCTTAGCCACAGTGGTGGAAGTCCAATTAAAGATTCAATAATGAGTACGCATTATGCATTTGCTTTATTATTAGAATCAGTCATTTCTTCATGGCTAGAAATATTAATTAGATTATTTAAAACTATAGAGTATAGACATACCTGAGCATTATTTAACTTTATTTGCTGGTTTTGTATTGTGTCCTTGGTGGAATAATCGGAGTAGTAATCTGGAAAACATTCTGATGGTCGTTTCACCCCTTTACCTTTGAAATTATACGCAGAAAAAAATCAATTTCATTTCTCAATGGGTGATACTTTCTGGATTCCACAACCTTAGAAGCTAATAGTGTATAAGTGGATACTTCGGATAGTAGCATGATGTTTTTTTATAGTAACATAATTTGTTTGGCCGTGTCAAACCATAAAATATAATTAGCAATTGTTTGTTTAAAGTAGTGCAGCAATCTGTAATTGAATATTTAATTAGTAATCATTTTTGTCCATCAAAATCATATCGAGGCTCATGAACTGATCGGTTGTATGATTGAGCGAACTGCATATTATCAGTACTTTCACTTGAATGTTCTAGTTTGTCATGTTGTTGGTAAGCACTAAAGCTTCTTGCACACCATAGTTTTTTGGCTGCAAAAGGGTTCGAAAATTGTTAGTCAGCTACCTATGCAGTGTTTATCCTGATAAGTGAATCAAGTAATAATATGTATGAACCTTGATGATTCAGGTAAGAGGCAGCTCAGAAGGTCTATCCTGACTTCATTGGGCTTCGAGTCGTAGTCACATCACAGTTTTGTCGGTTTTAGATGTTTGTCCGGCATAACAAAGAACCTGCAGTCTTCGATTTTGTTGGTGGTGCTCTGGTCAGGTAGCAGATTTGGTAGACTTTGTGAATCGGAAGCCTTAGATTTTGCTGATGGTGCTCTGGTCGGATAGGAGATTTGCCAGTTTGTCTAGAATTCATTAACTTAAGACTCTTGGGCGTGTGCTTTTTTTTTATAACCACTTGGGTGTGTGCTTGGTGTGTCTGGCTGGGTGTTCTATTTTGTTTTCTGAGCCGACTCCATGTAAAGCTCTGTTGATTGAGTCCGTCTCTGGGTTGTAGTCTTTTGAGCATGCATGTGCCCGATTTGGAAGTAGGTGCACGTGAGGATTTGTGTCTCTTTTGTCTCGTGATAATGGTTGTACGTGCCATATGTGTACGGAGGACGGGCATGTACTCGGTCACTTTTTGGTGCACGTGATTGTTTTAGAAAGATCTTTATATAAAAAGGTTGTCTTAGGATTCTAGAAAAAAAGAGATGTCTTTTTTTTGCGAGGAAAAAAAAAGATGTCTTAGACTATTTAGACGTGACATGTTACGGGACAATATTTGTATGTAACGCTGCATCTTTAAATCTGAGCCGTAAATATCTAAAACTAACGACTGTGATAATTTAATCTATGTGGATTAGTGTGATGGCTTGTTTTACTTCTGTTTTAAGTATATAATAGATGTGATGATCTTGCAAAGTTTCATATCAATCAAAACAAGTTCGGTTCACAAAAGTGCCCCAAAACCCTTTCTGTTCAGAACCAAATTTCAACAACTCTACATTTCCAAGTGTTTCCTTTTGACTTAAATTTTTGTGGACATGTTCAAATCCTCAAATGATGACACTACACCAAGTGGTGCATCAAGGAGAATTGATTTGCATGACTAAATCTTAGAAAGTCCATTTTTATTGATTTCTAGGGTTTACCAAAGTTACATTGGCAACTTCGCCCAAATGAGCTCAAACTTGGTGAAACACCCTATTTCTATTGTCCATTTTGTCCTGTTAAGTCTCATGCCAAATGGAATCCTTTTCCTTGCTCAAACAAGCGACAAACACCTTCTGCAAAATTTCCAAAAGCACCTTTTTGACCACTTCCACTAATCTCCATGACCCTATCTTTTTACCACATCCCCTCCTAGTTCCCTTCTACCTCCAGTAAAAAGCTCCAACACCGGTTCAATAATTGAGGAGGGTAAAACCCTAGTTTACCCCTCCCTTTTCACCATGGCAGCACCTCTTTTCCCTCCCCCTTCTTTCTTATGGACTTGCCTTAACTATTAAGCTTTATGGAGCATATCAGAAACTCCCAGGAGTTGGTGGACAGGCTTGGCCACGCGCAGAAAGCCATTTGCATGCCATGGCATGCAATGGCCGCGCTCTGGAGCGCACTACAGTGCACCAGGGCACTGTAGCCGCCCTCTGCCCGATGCTCCCGTCGACCTTAGGCGCGGGAAACGTGTCCCACGAGGCCACCTCGGCGTGCGTGACACGATACGTGCTCGGCCCCCTCCTCCTCTCTCCTTTGAGCTCGCCGTTGCGTGCCCGAGCACCGCCCGACTCGGCCACTCCCTGGCCACGCGGCTGGACCGCCTCTGACCTCGCTCTCTCCCCCTCTCACCTCCCTCGCTCCTAGATGGACTCCACGAGCGCCACTGACCCAGCCTGGCCCCTCCCAACGGTCCCCAGGACCGATTCCGCGGGCACGCGCGAGCGCGGCTCGCGGTGCACCATGGCTTTGCCATATAGAGCCTCGTAGAGCCCCTCTTTGGACGCCCCTCGCACTCCCTCTTCCCCCAGCAACCTCCTCGAGCAGCCTGATCCTCCTCCTGCACCTTCCTTCTACTCCTACCACCGCACGGCCGCCGCTTCGGCTCGCTCAAATTCGAGCAACACCGAGCTCACCTCCCTCCCTTTCCTCCACACCAAAGCTCCCCGTGGTCCGGCGAACCTCCCCACCTCCTCGAACCGTCGCAGGGATGCTCGAACGCTGAGAGCCACGGATGGCCGACGACCTCCCCCGCCACCGTCAAAGCTGCGGTCACCTCGGCCCCCTCCGGCGGCCGTGACCTGCACCAGCGGATGCGCCGCTCCGCGCTGAGCACGCCCATAGGCGGAGCGCCCCAGGAGACGGCCGGAGGCGCCGGCTATCGCCGGACGAGTGCCGGCGTGCGATCTGCCTCCCCTGCTCTGCCTCGAGCGGGAGGTAGAGGACGACTGCCCCACCAGCTGGCATGGGGGCCCGCCCGTCAGCGGCAGAGGCGACCGAGCCGGCCCACCAGTCGGGTTAAGTGGAAACGGCTCCGAGCCGATCCGCTTGCCCCGCTGGGTGGCGCCTTCCCGTAGTGCGCCATCGACGTCACGTCCTCCCTCGCGCAGCTGAGCCATTGGGCCGAGCCCAGTAGGCGCTGTTTAGCTAGGCTTCGCCAGTGCGCTTTATAAGGTTGACTCCCTTTCTTCCTTTTTCTTTTCTTAAATATTGTAAAATTCCTAAATAATTCCACAGAGCTCCAAATTGGATGATTGAAAATTCTAGTAGTTCATAAATTCATGCTCTATCACATGGTGCAACTTTATCATTTTTCCAGAAAAACTTTCTTCACAAATAATTAGCAAATCTTTATTTTCCATTTCTGTCATAAACTTTAGAAAATCACAGAGGGCTCAGATTTGATCCAAATGCCATGATTCAAATTCCTAGATGCTTCTAAGTTCATAACTTAGTATATGAACATTTTTCTTAATACTTCCTGTACCACACAAAATAATGAGCCATTTCTTCATATTTGTCAACTTTGCAAATTCATAGGAAATCATTTGAACTCCAAATCTAGTGAAACCAAATCCTAGATGCTTCTAAAATCATCCTTTGTTAAATAGGTGCCCTTGCTCATTTTTCAAAAATATGTTTCTGTACACTTCCTGCAAATCCATTAATCCCTTGATTCCATCAGATTGAAATGTTCAGAAATATTCACCAATCCAATTCCAGTGAAACCACCCTGGTTATTTTTCTTATGACCAGGGAAGTCCTAGAAAAGTCAAATCCATATTTTTAGAGCACTTTTATTTTCTGCCTTGTTGAGTTGCTTATTATGGTTACTTTCGATGATAGTTGACGAAGTAGACAAAATGCTTGGAGTTGGACCAGAGATATTTGAAGACCTCGAAGACTTTGTTAAAAGAGGCAAGCAGCCCTTTGACCATGATGAACCATTTTACATCATGATTGCATTTTCGTTGCTTCACTGAGTGCATGATATACCTTGAATGGCAACCTTGCTAGGCTTGCCTCCGTTGCATACTCCATTGATACTTGCATTGTTCATGACTCTACCCTTGCTTAGAGTTGTGTTGGTGGGTTGTAGAAATATGCTATAGTAAATGGCTACGCAAAGTGGGTCAGGGTTATGCATGGAAAGAAACAAGTGTGGGTTGACATACTTGCAAACAGCCCAGTGGGTGCCACTAATGCCCCTGGGAGATGATGATGAACTAGGTCACTACTTGGTGGAGAGGTAGTGTACCGAGGCTCGATAAAAGTGTTGTTTACAGAGACGGATTAGATTTAAGATTTGTCGACCGCCCCAACCTTACATGCGCAACCACTCTACCCTTGTATGGGAAAGGGCATTATTGATTACCTAGGCCGAAACTAGCTTGGAGCCCGCATTACTAGTGACGGGGGAGAGTTGGTGCTCTCTCTCGGGACGGGGTCGTGCCAGGTAGGGCGGCCATGACTGTTTTCACAGGGCACCGGATACACCGTTGTGTCCCCTCTCGGATGTTACGATCTCGAGTGAGTCTCGTATGATATACATCATGAGGATATGGAACAACGAGTGGACTTCTTGTTAGTGTCGTCTAGGAAAATATAGTGATTGGGTGCTTACCCCGGGTACTTGAGGTACCGCGGGTCGTGGATGACACGGAAGTTCCCCGGATCTTGTGGGTAAAGTGTGCAACCTCTGCAGAGTGTAAAACTATTCGAATAGCCGTGTCCACGGTCAAGAAAAGTTGGGTGGTGCTGGTTAGACTACGTCCATATGTTTCTGACAAACAACACGGTTTGGTAAATCTATTGTCGTGATTCGTGAGGAAGTCACGATGAGCTTGAGCATGAGTTGTTCATAACTCTCTCTCGATGTTGATGTCTGTAACCTCATGATACTTGTTGCAGACGCATTCATATCCTTGATAAATGTTGATCATACTTTCATGAGAAAAACTAGCTTTCCGCAAAAATGCCAAATTAGCACTAGTGCCTTGCATAATTATTCTGTTATCACCCTTGGGTTGCTTGCGAGTACATTCAAAGTACTCATTGGCTTGCCACTGGTTATTTTATTGGCCAGGCATGAAAGAACATGATATGAAGAAGAATACTTTGGTGACGAACATGCGAGCTAAGACGCTTCCCAGTCAGAATGCCTATAGGGTTAAGGCAGATGGCATGGGACCAAGTTATCAACAAAGATTTCCGCTGCGAAGTTATACTCAAGACTTGACCATAATGGTCTTAATTTATGTAAGACGGTATGTATGGATGTAAGATTCTTGTTATGCAGATTCTGCGTGTTCAGTGAGCATTGATCTCTGGGATCACTGTACATGTGCATTCGGTGATCACGACTTATGAGTCGGGGTCCCCACAGCGTGCCTTGTGGATGCCGAGGCTTCTCCACGGGTTTCACCGTCGGGGTTAGCTCGAGGTGGTTGAGGAGCTGCAGGGTCGGGGTAACGATGATGACCATCGCGGGGATTGTTGGCCACAATCACGTTGGAGCGTGTTCCCAAAAGGTGACGAAGAACTTCTGGGGTCACCAAAGCACCTTGGTCGATGGCTGGGGCTGACCTCAAGGTCTCAATTGGTTGTCCGAACAACACGACTGGGTTGTCGGCGTCGGGCTCATCTTCTCTTCTTGCCGGGGCTCGGCGGATCAGTTCTCCCCGACCTGCGATCACATCAAGGGTGATTTGATCAAACAGTTCCTCTAGTGCACTTACATAGCGCACCAGATGCAATAATGCAGGATCCGTCTCGTGATCTCCGTTGGCAACCTGGGGTGGCCTACCAAAGACGTCACGGCTGGGGTAGTGGTAGAACGAGCGACAGTTAACTCTGGGTGATAGGTGCCGGAGTTGAACTATAGCCTCTCGAGCAGCTAGTTGGATGGCTTGTGGCTCAAAGGAAGTTGTCCTTCCGGTGAACCTGTAGGGGCGTTCTGGCGATAGACCCCTACCATAGACGTGCACAGTGGCCCAGAATTGATGGCTCTCACCGCTCATGGGCCCTTGGTACACAACATATTCTGGGGGCTCTTCTAATGCAAAGGCACGGCGAGTAAGGTTTGCTAGCACGGTCACAAAACCTCCAAGGTTGGTTGCTGTGGTCTCATTGTGAACAATGGGTCCTGGCATTTTAGCTCGGTATGGGGTAGGAGTAGTGATGTGCTGGTTTGAGGTTAGCGTGCCCTTTTATAGAAAAAGGGGACGGAGTCTTCCTTCGCACGCTTGCGAATGAGACATTTTAGGTGTCCGTCACTGGCGCGTGATTGACAGGCTAGGCTGATAGGTTGCACACCGACTGCCAAAAGGTGTCGGGTCACTGTGTGGCTATCTTACACGAGAAGCTTGGCTGGGGTTAACCTAGGTTTTTTGACCTGGCTAAGATAGGATTAGCCAATGGTCAGCCTGGCTTTGATACCAAGGTTGTCAGGACCGGATTTTCAGGATATTAATTTCCCAGAAAATGGCCCTTGTGCTCACCAGCCCCAGGATTACTGTTAGCTAATGAGGCACCAACTTGATACAGAAACTCCAAGCAAAATACAAAATATGTAGTACAAGACCATTCTGGCCTATGAGTACAACAAATGGTTACTAGTGGTTGCTGGCAGAAGCGGTTTGCGGATCATCATCGTCTATGGGACTCCATTTCCCACAAGAACAGCTGACTTGGATAACTCCTATCTTCACGAGTCTGCTATCATCACTGCCTAGTTTCCGGGGCTGTCATCGTAGGACTCCTCTCCATGCAAGAAATCTGGCCAAGACAATAGCCAGGGACAAGCCAGTGAGTACTTTTGAATGTACTCGCAAACATTAAGAACACAGGTATAATATAACAGATAATAATGATGCTCGGAAATTTGCCATAATCACTTGTCAGTGACGAAATAAAATTCATGATGCACGCAAGTAGGTTATTCATATAAAATGTGAATAAGTAAATCGAGTATACAAATAAAGTGCACCGATCGGGTGTCTGAAGCGACGCCTCGAAAGGATAATAACATGCCTCAGTTGGGCGTCTGAGCGACACCGCATAAAGGGCTTATATATATAAAAGATATAACAAGCATGCCACAGTCGGGCGTCTGTGCGACACCACATAAAGGGCTTATATAAGAATAATCATAGTGAATATCCAGGAGGTAGAACCGTCCCAGGGATACTCAATAATGTAAATGGTTAGTCCACAATAATAATAGTCATAATCATCGTATGTCACAGGTCATGATCAACATTCTGGTTTAGCGGTTTTCCTCCGAAGATCGACACTAAGACCGACACTTGACCCATCCCAGACTGTAGTCCTTAACCATGGACACGGCTATTCGAATAGTTATAATCTCTGCAGAGGGTGTACTCTTTACCCACGAGTAATGAATTTCTTTAGTCCATCGGGACTAATTCCATGTACGGTCTTTTAGTTGAAAACACACCTGACTCGCACACACCAGCTTAACTTTACCGGTGTCTGGAATCACCCACGACACCCGTTAAGCGAAACTCTAAGTGGGGAGGCTACAACCTCGGCTAGCATGGGATCACAAAATTTATAACGCGCGCAAACTAGGGGAGCTACCCCCTCGGCTCCAAACGGAAACACCCATGCCCCCGGACCAGGTGGCATGCCTACCGGATGTAGCCGGTATCTTCCACCATGGCCTCTCTGTACGGTGTGTGCGAGAAAGGGGTTGGCAACTTACTGAACCGTACCCTTCCTATGGCAGGGACAAGTGGTAGTACGAAACAAGTATGGGGGTTACCGGAACAAGACTCGATCTATGGTCGACTCAGGAGGTTTAAGTTTTCCCTGCATGATTAGCACAACAAATATATTTCCACTGACAGGCAGAATCACCACCCATCATTCCTCTTCATGCCGTACCGGACACAACCGTCTCGACGGGGAACTAGAGATAAGCTCGTGTCTACCCAAGACAGAGACTTTCCCGGCTTCCTTTCAGTAAGCATGAAAGGCATACGAGGGTGACTACTATCACAAACGTATGAAACTCCAATAGCATAAAAACATTATTATGCACTCGTGAGTATGATCATATCATCACTTAAAAATAACGGATACTCCGTGTCAAGGTGGTGTTGTAACCGTATCGAATAACACACACAATATTATGCCAGGGTTCAGAATGCTTGCCTTCAGGAATATGCAAGTGGGGGTGCACTTTTTTGAAAGTTACCTTCTTCTTCAAAATCCTATTTAAAGAAAATTTGAATTAACACATTGTTTCAAAATAGTACAAAAAATTTGTTTGGAAAATTTTCAAATAGATATAAAATAAACTAGACCAAATTTGAGAAACAACAGAAAAAGAATCAAGTCAATTGGGCTTATATTTAAAAAGTTATAGCTAGTCAAAGTTCAGTCAAAATTATGTTTTTTTTAAACAGAAAAAGAAAACGGTTCGAATGAGAATACGTTTTGTGGGCAGATAAGGCGTACTCTGGTTTTTACGTCTCCACTTAAACCAGCGCGGGCCGGCTCGGGGTCACTGATAGTGGGTCCCTCGGGCCCACTGGTCAGGTTTGACCAGTCGCCCGCACCCTCTTTCTCCTCTGGCCGAGCGGTGGCGGGGTCCGGTGATCGCCGTCGACGAATGGCGCCTCCCCGTGGGGTTCTGAGGGCGGGGATGGATCCGCCAGTCCAGGGCGGTCCTCCCGGTGGTCGACAGGCTGGCGGGGGTGGAGGGAGTCACCGGCGGCGAGCTCTGCGGCGGAGGTGTCTTCGGGAGGGATTGGGGGTTTGGGCTATGGTGGTTCCCGATCAAGTTTGAAGGGTGGGGCGGCTCTGCAAGGTCGAGGGGAAGCGGATGGTGGCGCTGGATGGGTGGGGGAGGCTCTGTTTGCGACGAATTGAACCGGAGCGTGGCGGCGGCCGAACTGGCCGGAGGTGAGGAAAACGACCTCCATCCGTCGTTCGCTGGATATGGGAGCGCTAGGGGGAAGGTACGGGGTTGCCTGAGGGTCTGGATGAGCTCGGGGCTCCTTTTATAGGTGGTCAAGGTCGGTTCCGCGGCGGCCGTGGATAGGATCGCCGGCGAACCGCCATTCTGTAGTCAGGGGGCGCGTGGCGGTGACGGGCGCTAGCGGACGTGCTCCAGGATAAGCTTGAGCTGCTCGAGGGGCAGCTGGCACGCTGATGTGGCTTGGGCGGCGCCGTCCATGGCAGTGGCCTGCTGCGGCCGTCAGCGGCTTGCGGTGGTGGCGCTGTGGGGTGCCAGGAGGGGGCCAGGGCGGCTCTGCGATGAGGGAGGGGTCGGGTGCGTCGGCTGGGGGAGGGAGGGGACCAGAACGGGCGCGAGGAGGTGGCAGTGGGACGCGGCGACTCGGGCGCACGCACGTGCAAAACGCACGCTCTGGCCGCGCCCAGAGCACGCATGGTGACCGCTCGACGAAATGCCCTGGTGAGCAAGGAGGCTTGGATGCAACCACAAATTAACAGGGCTAGGTTATCACTAGCTAGGGGATTGGTGGACATGATGGTTTGGTCAGGGGATCAAGTTCATAACACAAACTAAAAACTAAGCCAAAACTGGCCATGCACACAAGGTGCTTGACAGAATGCCAAGGGCACCTAGGCAACTCTTGGGGTGGCCAAAATCTCCAGACTGGGGTCTCTTTAGATGTAGGTGATGGTGGCAAGGTTAGTTGGTCAAAGCTAGAAACTTGTTAGTGCAAGTTTTTGAGAAAACCAATCCTGGACAGAAGGTAAATGGCATCATTGCATGTACTTAAAATCCTCCAATGGGTCCACTCTCCTGGACTTAAGGGTTTGGTAGGGTGTGCTATAAGCAGGAAAAAGAATCAAGGGTAAAAGGGCAAGTTAGAATATGGTTGCAGTACAATTCACCAAGCTGGACCAGAATGAAGATGAGGATGATTTACTCAAATTTTTCAAAGAACATCAATGGATTTTTGCATACAGTTGAATTATATACTACTACCAACATCCCATAATTTTGGTGAAGGCTTTAAGGAAATATTTAAATAGGTTGTAGTGCAATTTTACAAACCGAACCAGATTTGAAAACTTGAGGTAGGGCTCAAAATCTACAATTACTATATGATATTTTTGCAAAAAGTGATGTGGGAGCATCACTTAACATCTCCAAATTTTGGTGAGAATTTTAAAAGAGTATTGAAAGGGTTGCAATGCAAACTGACTCCAAAACTCATGAAAAATCCATATTTAGAGAAATAAAGCTCAGGAGAAAATAATTATGCAAATAAGTCAACTGATAAAAGAAATGTTTCCTTGAGAGGGTATACAAGTCCAATAATATATTTGGAAAGTTTTTCACTTGGGGTAAAAACACCATAATATCAAAGAAATGGGTGGCCCTGAAATCAAAGAAAATCCTGAAAAATGAAAATTTTATTTCCTGACAAAATTTTAACTAACAAATCATGGTTAAAATTTTGGGGTGTTACAACAAGACCCGTACATCCAAGCAAGTGGTAACATGGACTTGTACCTGGAACATCCCAATCGCAAGTAGAGCTACAATGAGCTTGTACAACGAGCTAGCATAAGTCCCTGCATTTCATTTAATTCGTAATGCCCTGCATGTATGATTTGTGTGAAGTGGTGGATCGACGAATTCAAGTTACCAGAGGAGAAAATTTAACTTAGAAAATACGAAGGCACTTGCACTCCGGAAATCAAAATAACTTGAGAAATGTGAAGCTACATGCACTTCGATAACCAGCTAATTATCCAAAGTAGTTCCAGATTATAAAACACTAAATGATGTAAGGACCAAAAAACACAAAATGCGACATGGTGTACAAGGACTACTAACATGGTCTGTGTCGGTGTACAAAACTAGGGGCACATTTTTGTACCCCTTTAACTATGCACGGGCAGTCGGAGCCACGCCCACGGCCACACCAGGCAGAGCGGAGGAGGTGAGCCAAGGTAAGACCGAAGCCCAAGATGATGCAAGGCAATGACAAGGACCAAGGCCACGAAGATCAGATGGGCGAAGAAGGTTTCCCCGGCAAGGATCCTTGCCGGGGCGGCCCCAGCGGCCCCGGCAAGACCCTTGCCGGGGCAGCTCGCCCACGCCAGCCGAGCGAGCCACCCTCGAGCCCACCAACACTCAACACATGCGTTGGGACAGGGCTCGGGAGGCACCTCTGTGGTGGCATGCAGATCTTTGTGAAGACAAAGAATAGTCAAGATCAAGTGAGGATGGGAGGGCAGCCATCCTCGGTGAAGGAATCCACAAGACCACCGACAAGATCCTTGCCGGGGACGCCTGCGCACCATGGCAAGACCCTTGCTGGGCCACCCGGCAAGACCCTCGCCAAGCGCGCCGACAGGGCCACCATCAGGCCGGCACCAGCCAAGTCTCTGCCGTCGTTCGTGTGCAGCTGCCGACCCAACCAGCTAGGCAAGCACCTGCGTGGCTACATACAGCCCTTCATGGAGGCTCCACCACCGCGCCACCTCAGCTGCCTGCCTACCTACATGGCACCGCATGCACCGCTGGCCAGGGCGCGTGTCAAAGCCTGAAGGAGCGGCGATGGACGGGACGGGCCTCGCCCCCCTCCCCGATAAAGTAAGAGGACACCTTAGCGATGCATTAAATACACCTTGTCCTGTAATACAAGGGATAACCTCGTGCCACTGTAGACCTTTCCACCTCCTGTGTGCCACTGAGGCAGCCCCTTTCACCTATAAAAGGAGGCCCGAGGCGACCAGGAGAGAAGGATTCAGCTTTTTGGAGCTTGTTACACCCCGTAGCTAGCTCAAGAACACAGAATACATCCACCAAAGCAGGAGTAGGGTTTTACACATCCTCGCGGCCCGAACCTGGATAAACGAACTGCGTGCTTCTCTGGTAGACCCACTCTTCTCACAACCCCGCGCCCCGGAACCGCAGTAGGGATTCTTGTGATCCCATAGGTGTCGTTTCCCACAGACATCTTTGGCGCGCCAGGTAGGGGGCGCAATTGTGAGAATTGGTCTTAGCAGTTAAGTGAGTGTTTCTTCATTGCGATGGCTCTAAGGGAAGCAGGAGAGGGGGTCAAAAGATCGACGCCGACGCGACTACAAGCAGAAGCTAAGTCACATGAACCCTGACTACTTTCTTCCCTTTTATATGAGGTTATTGTCCTCGGAGATCTGGCCTATGTATGGGAAACCTGCACGCAAAGCCCCCCCCCCCCCGCGATCGGCAACGCCTTTGTTCTGTTTCGAGTCCGCTCAACAGCTCAAAGCTTGCCGCGTCGAGAGTGGTGGGGTAGCCTTCCGCACCTGGCAACGCTCCTGACTCTGACTCGAGTCAAACTCGACAGTTCGGGCGGCTGCGCTCAGGGCGGTAAGGTGGCTTGCCCCGGCAGCACGTACACCTGGCAGGCCAATGGGGATCCGTCCCCAAGACGCTGCCCTGGGTTTACTCGCCGGCAAACCTACCCGGTTACGTAGGGCGGACATACAAGGAAAAATCAAACAGGAAAATAACATGCATGATACTAAAAAGTGCTGCAGAGTTATGTTACATCAAATTGTTGCTGCGGTTCTAACTAGAGATAGCAATTGTCTTGGTTATGAACCTGCAATGGCGATAAAGAAATGAGGTGCCTAGTCCCGTCGCTGGCCCTCCACCCTCAGAGTTCCGCCGACTCGGCTGATGATGGGCTCAATGCGCTCCCTGAGCGGCGCAAGGTCAGTCCCGTCCGGCAAGCTCTCCAGCGCGGCGTCGAAATCGAGGCCGGGGTACCAGTGCGCCACCTTGGTGAGAACCTTGGTCATGGCGCCCTGGCAAAGCATCCGGGACTCGTCGGCTAGTGAGGCCGCCCGGCTCGCGTGGAGCCGCTCTAGAGCACCGATGACCTTCTCAAAAAACATGGTCAGGCTGCAATTGGCGCTCACGCTCCGCTCCAGGACATACGTCACGTCCGGCATCCCCATGATGGCCAACTGTGCGGCGGCCTGGTTGGCAACGGTGGCAAGGCGATTGAGCCAAGGGTTCTCGTCCTCCACGTGCTCCACAAAGTTGAGGCCCTCGTTCTTCCGCAACAGCTTCTCGCCCTCCAGCTCCTTGGCCAGGGTCTCCTCGCGGGTTGTAGCCTCCGACAACACCTTCTTGAGACCCTCCAGCTTCAGCTTGAGGTCTTTGATGGAGTTGTTGGCCTCGGAGAGCTCCCCGGCCTTGCTGACGACCTCGCCCTGCACCACGTTTAGAGCACTGTTGAGCATGTCCTTTTCCCGGGACAGCTTCAGGGCCTGCTCCGTCAGCCTGCTGCGCTCCTCCTCCAGCTCCTTCACCTTGCCGGCGTGGACCTGGGCCTGAGCATCGAGTGCCTCCTTGTGCCTCTGCTCCAGCTCACCGGTCCGTTGCAAGACGAGCTTCTCCACCTCGGCATCTTTGCCATGAAGTATGGCGGTAAGCTTCTCCTCGCGTGCGGAAAGGTCCTCCTCCTGGGAGTTCAGCGTGGCCTCGCGCTGGGTCCGAACGGCCTCGGCGGCCTCGGCCGAGTTCTTCGCCGCCTCCTGAGCTTTCTCGATGTCGGCAAGCTTCATGGTGAGCTCCACGTCGCGCCTGGCTTGCTCGCCCTGGGCAGCCTTGAGCTCCTCGTGAGCCTTGCGGAACCAGTTCTGCACTTCGGGGATGCGCTCCTGGAGGTCCACCTCCACCTTCTTCACCACCGCCGTCCTGGACTTCACCTTGTCCAGGCGGGCGCGGTAGAGCGCCTGGAGCTTCCGAAAGCTGCCGCCCATGGCCTGGAGGAGCCGCTCCTCCTGCGAGCCGTCGCCACCAACAATTGTCTCGTCGACGACTCCAAGCCCGGCAGTGGCAAGCACCTCGTCGTTGAACACCTCTCCCTCGACGGGTGCCCTCGTGCTCGACACGCCTGGGAGGTGAACGAACAAGTCGTCGCTCACCCTTAGGTACTTGCCGGAGCCGGAAGCAGGAGGGGAGGAAGGCTGGTCGCCTGCCTCCTCCTCCTCCTCCCCGGCATGCCCCTTGCCGGGCTCCTCAGCGGTGGCCTTGCCGGCCTCCCCAGCGGGCCCCTTGGCGGCGGCCTCGGCAGCATCCTCGGCGGCCTCCTTAGTTGCGGCTGCTACCTCTTGAGCTTGCGTTGGTTTTCCCCGAAGTGGAGAGGATGATGCAGCAAAGTAGCGTAAGTATTTCCCTCGGTTTTTGAGAACCAAGGTATCAATCCAGTAGGAGGCCACACTCAAGTCCCTCGTACCTGCACAAAACGATAGGTACTCGCAACCAACGCGATTAGGGGTTGTCAATCCCTTCACGATCACTTACGAGAGTCAGAACTGATAGATAATGTTTTTGGTATTTTTGATATAGAGATGCAAAGTGAAAAGTAAAAGGCAAAGTAAAAAAGCAAAGCAAGATTAAAGTGATGGAGATTGATATGATGAGAATAGACCCGGGGGCCATAGGTTTCACTAGTGGCTTCTCTCAAGAGCATAAGTATTCTACGGTGGGTGAACAAATTACTGTTGAGCAATTGACAGAATTGAGCATAGTTAAGAGTATATGTAGGTGTGATCATTTATATAGGCATCACGTCCGAGACAAGTAGACCGACTCCTGCCTGCATCTACTACTATTACTCCACTCATCGACCACTATCCAGCATGCATCTAGAGTATTAAGTTAAAAACAGAGTAACGCTTTAAGCAAGATGACATGATGTAGAGAGATAAATTCATGCAATATGAAATAAACCCCAACTTGTTATCCTCGATGGCAATGATGCAATACGTGCCTTGCTGCCCCTTCTATCACTGGGAAAGGACACCACAAGATCAAACCCAAAGCTAAGCACTTCTCCCATGGCAAGAAAAGCCAATCTAGTAGGCCAAACCAAACTGATAATTCGAAGAGACTTGCAAAGATAACCAATCATACATCAAAGAATTCAGAGAAGATTCAAATATTATACATAGATAGACTTGATCATAAACCCACAATTCATCGGCCTCAACAAACACACTGCAAAAAGAAGATTACATCGAATAGATCTCCACAAGAGAGGGGGAGAACTTTGTATTGAGATCCAAAAAGAGAGAAGAAGCCATCTAGCTACTAACTATGGACCCGAAGGTCTGGGGTAAACTACTCACACTTCATCGGAGGGGCTATGATGATGTAGAAGCCCTCTGTGATGACGGCCCTCTCCGGTGGAGCTTCGGAACAGGCCCCAAGATGGGATCTCATGGATACAGAAAGTTGCGGCGGTGGAATTAGGTTTTTGGCTCCTGTTCTGATCGTTTGGGGGTACGTAGGTATATATAGGAAGAAGGAGTACGTCGGTGGAGCTTCGAGGGGCCCACAAGGCAGGGGGCACGCCCTAAGGGGGTGGGGCGCCCCCACCCTCGTGACCACCTCTTAGCTCCCTTGGAGTAGGGTCCAAGTCTCCCGGATCACATTCGGTGAGAAAATCACGTTCCCGAAGATTTTATTCCGTTTGGACTCCGTTTGATATTCTGTTTCTCCGAAATACCGAAATAGGCAAAAAAACAGCAATTCTGGGCTGGGCCTCCGGTTAATAGGTTAGTCCCAAAAATAATATAAAAGTGGAAAATAAAGCCCAATATAGTCCAAAACAGTAGATAATATAGCATGGAGCAATGAAAAATTATAGATACGTTGGAGACGTATCAGGCATCCCCAAGCTTAATTCCTGCTTGTCCTCGAGTAGGTAAATGATAAAAAGAGAATTTTTGATGCGGAGTGCTATTTGGCATAATTTCAATGTAAATCTTCTTAATTGTGATATGAATACTCAGATTCGAAAGATTCAAGACAAAAGTTCATATTGACATAAAAATAATAATACTTCAAGCATACTAATAAAGCAATTATGTCTTCTCAAAATAACATGGCCAAAGAAAGTTATCCCTATAAAATCATATAGTCTGGCTATGCTCCATCTTCACCACACAAAGTATTTAAATCATGCACAACCCTGATGACAAGCCAAACAATTGTTTCATACTTTAACATTTTCAAAACTTTTTCAATCTTCACGCAATACATGAGCGTGAGCCATGGATATAGCACTATATGTGGAATAGAATGGTGGTTGTGGAGAAGACAAAAAGAGGGGAAGATAGTCTCACATCAACTAGGCATATCAACGGGCTATGGAGATGACTATTAATAGATATCAATGTGAGTGAGTAGGGATTGCCATGCAACGGATGCACTAGAGCTATAAGTATATGAAAGCTCAACAAAAGAAACTAAGTGGGTGTGCATCCAACTCGCTTGCTCATGAAGACCTAGGGCATTTTGAGGAAGCCCATCATTGGAATATACAAGCCAAGTTCTATAATGAAAAATCCCCACTAGTATATGAAAGTGATATCATAGGAGACTCTCTATCATGAAGATCTTGGTGCTACTATGAAGTACAAGTGTGGTAAAAGGATAGTAACATTGTCCCTTCTCTCTTTTTCTCTCATTTTTTTATTTGGGCCTTTTCTTTTTTTTATGGCCTCTTTTTTTTATTTTTCGTCCGGAATCTCATCCCGACTTGTGGGGGAATCATAGTCTCCATCATTCTTTCCTCACTTGGGACAATGCTCTAAAAAATGATGATAATCACACTTTTATTTTTCTTACAACTCAACAATTACAACTCGATACTTAGAACAAGATATGACTCTATATGAATGCCTCCGGCCGTGTACTGGGATATGCAATGAAACAAGAGTGACATGTATGAAAGAATTATGAATAGTGGCTTTACCACAAATACGATGTCAACTACATAATCATGCTAGCAATATGACAATGATGGAGCGTGTCATAATAAACGGAACGGTGGAAAGTTGCATGGCAATATATCTCGGAATGGCTATGGAAATGCCATGATAGGTAGGTATGGTGGCTGTTTTGAGGAAGATATATGGTGGGTGTATGATACCGGCGAAAAGTGCGTGGTATAAGAGAGGCTAGCAATGGTGGAAGAAAGGGAAAAAGTGCGTATAATCCATGGACTCAACATTAGTCATAAAGAACTCATATACTTATTGCAAAAATCTAGAAGTTTATCAAAGCAAAGTATTATGCGCATGCTCCTAGGGGGATAGATTGGTAGGAAAAGACCATCGCTCGTCCCCGACCTCCACTCATAAGGAGGACAATCAATAAACACCTCATGCTCCGACTTCGTTACATAATGGTTCACCATACGTGCATGCTACGGGAATCACAAACTTCAATGCAAGTATTCTTTAAATTCACAACTACTCAACTAGCATGACTCTAATATTACCACCTCCATATCTCAAAACAATTATCATGCTTCAATCTTTTCTTAGTATTCAACACACTCAAAAGAAAATTTCACAAATCTTGAATACCAAGCATATTATCATTAAGCAATTTACCATGCTATTAAGACTCTCAAAATGATCTAAGTTAAGCATGAGATATCAATAGTTTATTTAAAACAAATCCACCACCATGCTCTAAAAGATCTAAGTGAAGCACATAGAGCAAAATTATCACGCTCAAATGGTATAAGTGAAGCACATAGAGCAAAACTACATAGCTCAAAAGATATAAGTGAAGCACAAAGAGTATTCTAACAAATTTTAATTCATAAATGGCTCTATCAAAGGTGTGTACAGCAAGGATGATTGTGGCACACTAACAAACAAATACACAAATAATACAAGACGCTCCAAGCAAAACACATATCATGTTGGTGAATAAAAATATAGCTCCAAGTAAAATACCGATGGAAGTAGACGAAAGAGGGGATGCCTTCCGGGGCATCGCCAAGCTTTGAATTTTTGGTGTCCTTGGATTATCTTGGGGGTGCCATGGGAATCCCCAATCTTAGGCTCTTGCCACTCCTTGTTCCATAATCCATCAAAAGATTTCACCCAAAACTTGAAAACTTCACAACACAAAACTCAATAGAAATCTCGTGAGCTCCGTTAGATAAAGAAAACATAAAAGCACTTCAAGGTACTGTAATGAACACATTCTTTATTTATATTGGTGTTAAAACTACTGTATTCCAACTTCTCTATGGATTATAAAATATTTTACTAGCAATAGATTCATCAAAATAAGCAAACAACACGCGAAAAACAGAATCTGTCAAAAATAGACCAGTCTGTACTAATCCGTAACTAACGCAAACTTATATAACTCCAAAAAATATATCAAAATTAGAAGACCTATAAAATTTGTTTATTGATCAGAAGCAATTGGAATAAGTATTTTATCACGTTCTGGTGATGTTTAATAATTCGGGCACTGAGCGCAAAGTTTCTGGAAATTACAGCAAGATCAAATAACTATCATCCAAGAAGATCCAATAGGTCTAGCTTGGCACAAACACTAATTAAAACACAAAACCACATATAATCAGAGGGTAGATGTATTATTTATTCCTAAACAGAAGCAAAAACAAAAAACTCAAAACAAAATTAGGTTGCCTCCCAACAAGCGCTATCGTTTAACGCCCCTAGCTAGGCATAAAAGCGAGGATAAATTTAGATATTGCCATCTTTGGTATGCAATCCATAGGTAGCTCTCATGATAGTTTCATATGGAAATCTTATTTTATTTCTAGGAAAGTGTTCCATGCCCTTCTTTAATGGAAATTGAAATCTAATATTCCCTTCCTTCATATCAAATAATCGCACCAACCGTTCTAAGGAAAGGTCTACCAAGAATAATAGGGCAAGAAGGATTGCAATCTATATCAAGAACGATAAAATCTATGGGCACATAATTCCTATTTGCAACAATAAGAACATCATTAATTCTTCCCATAGGTTTTTTAATAGTGGAATCCGCAAGATGCAAGTTTAGAGAGCAATCATCAAAGTCATGGAAATCTAGCAAATCACACAAAGTTTTGGGGATAGTGGAGACACTAGCACCCAAATCACAGAAAGCATAAAACTCATGATTTTTAATTTCAATTTTAATAGTTGGTTCCCACTCATCATAGAGTTTTCTAGGGATAGAAACTTTCAACTCAAGTTTTTCTTCATAGGATTGCATCAAGGCATCAACAATATGTTCGGTAAAGGCTTTCTTTTGACTATAAGCATGAGGAGAATTTAGCACGGATTGCAACAAGGAAATACAATAAATTAAAGAGCAACTTTCATAATTAAATTCCTTGAAATCCAATATAGTGGGTTTAGCAACATCTAGGGTTTTATTTCTTTCAATCCCACTTTCATCAATTTCATCATAAAGGTCTAAATACTCCGGATTTTTAGAATGCCTTCTAGGTAAAGGAAGATCATATTCAGTTCCATCAAGATTCATATTGCAAAACAAAGATTTGATAGGGGACACATCAATAACTTTTAGATCTTCATCTTGATTTTCATAGGAATTGGAAGAACACGCTTTAATAAAGGCATCTTTGGAAGCACGCATCCTAGCGGTTCTTTCTTTGCACTCATCAATGGAAATTCTCATGGCTTTGAGAGACTCATTGATATCATGCTTAGGAGGAATAGATCTAAGCTTTAAAAAATCCACCTCAAGAGAAATTCTATCAATGTTCCTAGCCAAATCATCAACTTTAAGCAATTTCTCTTCAAGCAAAACATTAAAATTCTTTTGTGAATTCATAAACTCTCTGACGCTATTCTCAAATTCAGAGGGCATCTTATTAAAATTTCCATAAGAGTTGTTGTAGGAATTTCCATAATTATTAGAAGGATTACTAGGATAAGGCCTAGGATTAAAATTCCCTCTATACGCGTTGTTACCAAAATTATTCCTACCAAAAAAATTCACATCCATAGATTAATTATTATTCTCAATCAAAGTAGACAAAGGCATATCATTAGGATCAGAAGAAACACTCTTAGTAGCAAATAATTTCATAAGTTCATCCATCTTTCCACTCAAAACATTGATTTCTTCTATCGCATGCACTTTTTTATTAGTGGATCTTTCAGTGTGCCATTGAGAATAATTAACCATAATATTATCCAAGAGTTTATTAGCATCTCCTAAAGTGATTTCATAAAAGTGCTTCCCGCAGTCGAATCTAAAAGATTTCTAGAAGCAAAATTCAATCCGGCATAAATTTTTTGTATAATCATCCACAAATTCAAACCATGAGTAGGACAATTACGTAGCATTAATTTCATTGTCTTCCAAGCTTGTGCAACATGTTCATGATCAAGTTGCTTAAAATTCATAATGTCATTTCTAAGAGAGATGATCTTAGCGGGAGGAAAATACTTAGAGATAAAAGCACCTTTGCACTTGTTCCAAGAATCAATACTATTTTTAGGCAAAGCCGAAAACCAAGCTTTAGCACGATCTCTAAGCGAAAAAGGAAATAACTTCAATTTAATGACATCATTATCAACATCTTTTTTATTTTGCATATCACATAAATCAACGAAGCTATTAGGATGAGTAGCGGCATCTTCACTAGGAAGGCCGGCGAATTGATCTTTCATAACAAGATTCAACAAGGCAGTATTGATTTCACAAGATTCAGTATTGGCAAGAGGAGCAATCGGAGTGCTAAGGAAATCATTATTATTGGTATTGGTGAAGTCACACAATTTGGTAGTATCTTGAGCCATCGCGACAAAAAAGCGATCCAACACACGAGAAAGCAAAAGGCAAGCGAGAAAAAGGCAAACGGAAAAAGAGAAGGAGAAGGAGAAGGAGAAGGAGAGGGCAAATAAAACGGCAAGGGTGAAGTGAGGGAGAGGAAAACGAGAGGCAAATGGCAACTAATGTAATGCGAGAGATAGGGATTGTGATGGGTACTTGGTATGTAGACTTTTTGCGTAGTCTCCCCGGCAACGACGCCAGAAATTCTTCTTGCTACCTCTTGAGCTTGCGTTGGTTTTCCCCGAAGAGGAGAGGATGATGCAGCAGAGTAGCGTAAGTATTTCCCTCAGTTTTTAAGAACCAAGGTATCAATCCAGTAGGAGGCCACACTCAAGTCCCTCGTACCTGCACAAAACGATAGCTACTCGCAACCAACGCGATTAGGGGTTGTCAATCCCTTCACGATCACTTACGAGAGTGAGAACTGATAGATAATTTTTTTGGTATTTTTGATATAGAGATGTAAAGTGAAAAGTAAAAGGCAAAGTAAAAAAGCAAAGCAAGATTAAAGTGATGGAGATTGATATGATGAGAATAGACCCGGGGCCCATAGGTTTCACTAGTGCTTCTCTCAAGAGCATAAGTATTCTACGGTGGGTGAACAAATTACTGTTGAGCAATTGACAGAATTGAGCATATTTATGAGAATATCTAGGTATGATCATGTATATAGGCATCACATCCGAGACAAGTAGACCGACTCCTGCCTGCATCTACTACTATTACTCCACTCATCGACCGCTATCCAGCATGCATCTAGAGTATTAAGTTAAAAAAAGAGTAACTCTTTAAGCAAGATGACATGATGTAGAGAGATAAATTCATGCAATATGAAATAAACCCCAACTTGTTATCCTCGATGGCAATGATGCAATACGTGCCTTGCTGCCTCTTCTGTCACTGGGAAAGGGCACTGCAAGATCGAACCCAAAGCTAAGCACTTCTTCCATGGCAAGAAAAACCAATCTAGTAGGTCAAACCAAACTGATAATTCGAAGAGACTTGCAAAGATAACCAATAATAAATAAAAGAATTCAGAGAAGATTCAAATATTATTCATAGATAGACTTGATCATAAACCCACAATTCATCGATCTCAACAAACACACCGCAAAAAGAAGATTACATCGAATAGATCTCCACAAGAGAGGGGGAGAACTTTGTATTGAGATCAAAAAAGAGAGAATAAGCCATCTAGCAACTAACTATGGACCCGAAGGTCTGAGGTAAACTACTCACACTTCATCGGAGGAGCTATGATGATGTAGAAGCCCTCCGTGATGACGGCCCTCTCTGGCGGAGCTCCGGAACAGGCCCCGAGATGGGATCTCGTGGATACAGAAAGTTGCGGCGGCAGAATTAGGTTTTTGGCTCCTGTTCTGATCGTTTGGGGGTACGTAGGTATATATAGGAGGAAGGAGTACGTTGGTGGAGCTTTGAGGGGCCCATGAGGCAGGGGGGCGTGCGCTAAGGGGGTGGGGCGCCCCCCACCCTCGTGACCACCTCTTGGCTCCCTTGGAGTAGGGTCCAAGTCTCCTGGATCACGTTCGGTGAGAAAATCACGTTCCCGAAGATTTTATTCCGTTTGGACTCCGTTTGATATTCTGTTTCTCCGAAATACCGAAATAGGCAAAAAAACAGCAATTCTGGGCTGGGCCTCCGGTTAATAGGTTAGTCCCAAAAATAATATAAAAGTGGAAAATAAAGCCCAATATAGTCCAAAACAGTAGATAATATAGCATGGAGCAATGAAAAATTATAGATACGTTGGAGACGTATCAGGCATCCCCAAGCTTAATTCCTGCTTGTCCTCGAGTAGGTAAATGATAAAAAGAGAATTTTTGATGCGGAGTGCTATTTGGCATAATTTCAATGTAAATCTTCTTAATTGTGATATGAATACTCAGATTCGAAAGATTCAAGACAAAAGTTCATATTGACATAAAAATAATAATACTTCAAGCATACTAATAAAGCAATTATGTCTTCTCAAAATAACATGGCCAAAGAAAGTTATCCCTATAAAATCATATAGTCTGGCTATGCTCCATCTTCACCACACAAAGTATTTAAATCATGCACAACCCTGATGACAAGCCAAGCAATTGTTTCATACTTTAACATTTTCAAAACTTTTTCAATCTTCACGCAATACATGAGCGTGAGCCATGGATATAGCACTATATGTGGAATAGAATGGTGGTTGTGGAGAAGACAAAAAGAGGGGAAGATAGTCTCACATCAACTAGGCATATCAACGGGCTATGGAGATGACTATTAATAGATATCAATGTGAGTGAGTAGGGATTGCCATGCAACGGATGCACTAGAGCTATAAGTATATGAACGCTCAACAGAAGAAACTAAGTGGGTGTGCATCCAACTCGCTTGATCACGAAGACCTAGGGCATTTTGAGGAAGCCCATCATGGAGGGCGCCCCCACCCTCGTGACCACCTCTTGGCTCCCTTGGAGTAGGGTCCAAGTCGCTTGGATCACGTTCGGTGAGAAAATCACGTTCCCAAATATTATATTCCGTTTGGACTGCGTTTGATACTCTCTTTCTCCGAAATACTGAAATAGGCAAAAAACAACAATTCTGGGCTGGGCCTCCGGTTAATAGGTTAGTCCCAAAAATAATATAAAAGTGGAAAATAAAGCCCAATATAGTTCAAAACAGTAGATAATATAGCATGGAGCAATCAAAAATTATAGATATGTTGGAGACGTATCAGCGGCCTTGCCACCCTCCCCGGCGGGCCCCTTGGCGGCGGCCTCGGCAGCGTCCTTGGCGGCCTCCCCTGCGGCGGCCCTGTCGGCCTCCTCGGCGGGCTCCTTGGCAGTGTCCTCGGCAGACCCCTTGGCGGCCTCCTCCGTGGCAATCCTCTCGCTGTCTGCCTCGGCGGCCATGGCGACACCCTCGATCACGGCGTCCATGTCCTATGGATCCGTCAAGGAAGAATTTGGGCCCTGAAGACAGGGGTGAGGCAAAGCCAATACCAAGAACCAGAAAGAACAAGAAGCAGGGACGAACGGCGAGCGACTTACCGGTGCCGACACCCGGTTGGGAAGCAGAAGTCCCCTCCCCGCCAACGTTTGGCATTGAGGCAAAGCCACCGGCGCCCAAGTTCTCTTCCTCCTCCTCCATGTGTGTGAGCTCGGTGCTTGGCGCCCTGGCCGGGGACGCCCCTCGGGGCGGCGTGGTCGATGGGGGTGGCGTGTTGGGAGTAGCCCGTTGTGGCTCCTCCTGCTGCCGCTCCCCTCCTACCCACCTGGCAAGGTCAGCACCAAAGCTTCGCACCCTTGACACATGTCGAAAAGAGAAGAATGATGAACTTACACTGCGGGCTTTGCCGGGGGCTGCTGTCCGGGCTACTCAACACCACTGAGGGAGTCCTGGATTAGGGGGTGTCCGAATAGCCGGACTATACCTTCGGCCGGACTCCTGGATTATGGAGATACAAGATTAAAGACTTCGTCCCGTGTCCGGTAGGGACTTTCCTTGGCGTGGAAGGCAAGCTTGGCGATACGAATATGTGGATTTTCTAACATTGTAACCGACTCAGTGTAACCCTAGCCCCCTCCGGTGTCTATATAAATCGGAGGGTTTTAGTCCGTAGGACAACAACAACAAGAAAAACAATCATACCATAGGCTAGCTTCTAGGGTTTATCCTCCTTGATCTCGTGGTAGATCTACTCTTGTACTACCCATATCATCAATATTAATCAAACAGGAGTAGGGTTTTACCTCCATCGAGAGGGCCCGAACCTGGGTAAAAACATCGTGTCTGTTGTCTCCTGTTACCATCCGCCTAGACGCACAGTTCGGGACCCCCTACCCGAGATCTGCCGGTTTTGACACCGACATTGGTGCTTTCATTGAGAGTTCCTCTGTGCCGTCACCGTCAGGAAGGATGCCTCATCCCGTCTTTAAAGACGGCACCGTCGCTAAGGGAGCTTTGGCTGTCGACCAAACTCTCCGGCTAGGTGGTTTTCTTATAATCGCCTGTTCGGCTGCTGCGCCGACGAAGACCTCTCGGGTCATCAAAAGCAATCTTGATGTCAGCTCGGAACTTGCCGAGCAATTAGATCCATTGGAGCTCTCTTCCATAAACAAGCTCTTGGATCGCATCGCCGCCCTGGGAGTCACTACAGATTTCGACCAGATCGTGCCTAAACCCGATCTGAGAGATATCAACTCTCCCCAGGCCACCCATCACGTTGCCGTGATAGAGGGACAGTGCGGCGACCCTTCATCTATCTTAAGGACTAGCTACATCCGGATTCCCGATCCCTCCAAGCCGGATACCCGCGGAGGGGAGGACATCACTCAAGACCTGAACTTACAGTCGGGCAACAGGCTAGATTCATTGGACAACATCTAAGAATCCAAACTTTCGAGTTCGGAAACTCCTTGGCCTCTGAGTCTCAGATTGGGTGAGGTTTCGGATTTAATTCCACCCACCCACCCGAACATATGCGATCTATCCCAAATTAGGCTAAAGCCAGAAGAAACAGTACATCACTACTGGGCCAGATTCCTCCTAGTTATGAACAGGATCAAGGACTGCCGCGAGGAAGACGCAATTTCATTCTTCTACAATAGTTGCACGGACAAGGGAATCCTCAACGCCATAAGTTGCCGTGATATTACACGCTTCGCTGACTTGGCGTCCATAGTACGAATGTACTGTGCGATGGAAAGCGCCTGGAAAACCAAAATAAAATTTTGGGATAATTTGGCCCTGAATACAAACCTAGTCCGAAATAAAAGGGTGCATCACGCCGCAGCTCGATCCCTTGTAAGGAAGGCCTTCCGTACATGCTTTTATTGGCCGACGGCCCGGGCAGACGCCCAAGACTTAGTCCAACGATGCGTCGGTTGCCAGCTTTTTGCAAACCAAAGCCATATGCCACCCACCACCCTCCAAACTATCCCCATCACTTGGCCCTTCGCGGTCTGGGGGCTTGTCATGGTTGGACCCCTTAAAGGCGGAACCCACAAGAAAAAATACTTACTGGTCATGGTGGATAAGTTCACCAAATGGATAGAAGCCAAGCCTGTTAAGACGGCCGAATCCGGACCGGTGATAGACTTTATATCCGGGGTTGTACACCGTTACGGCGTCCCCCACAACATCATCACTGATAACAGCACCGACGAGGTAAAACTCTGGTGCAAAAACATGGGCATCAAGCTCGATTATGCTTCCGTCTATCACCCACAAACTAACGGCCAGGTCGAACATGCAAATGGTCTTATCATGAGCGGCATCAAACCCAGATTAGTGCGGTCCATCAAGGAATCTAACACGCACTAGGTAGAGGAGCTCGACTTCGTACTCCGGGGGCTGCGGACCACGCCGAATCACACCACCGGATACACACCATTCTTCATGGTGTACGGCGCAGAGGCAGTTTTGCCTTGCGACATAATTCATGACTCACCTCGAGTGCGCATCTACGAAGAAAGAGAAGCCGAGCTCGATCGGCGGGATAGTTTGGACGCCTTGGAGGAGGAGCGTGACGTGGCAAAAGCTCGTTCCGCATTCTATCAATAGCAGGCTCAAAGATACCAAAGCAGAGAAGTACGGGCCAAAAATTACAACGTTGGCGAATTAGTTCTATGCTTGCCGGACAAGAAAAAGGACAAACTCAAGCCCAAGTGGGAAGGTCCCTTCATAATTGACCAAGTCCTGACTGGTGGAGCGTACCGCCTGCGAGATGCATCGGATAACCGACTCGAGCCGAACCCATGGAACGCAGCCCGTCTCCGAAGATTCTATGCCTAGCGCTGGACTCTGTGTTCGTCTCCTTCCTCTATCCATGTTTTATATACTGTCTGTCTTACATTTCTCTCCTTCTCCCCTCCCTTTCTTTTATAGCCTTTAAAAGCTCATCAAATGACGTGCTATCCGCACTCATTAAACCTGGGGGCTTCCTTTAATAGAAGCTTATTTATACGGGCTTTATTCCCAACACATGTGTCACACTTCCGCATGTACCTTTTATTTCACCATTATATGCATCGATATGACTTAAGTTTTGCCGAAGCTGGGTTGCCTGGCTCCTGTGCTTACCCCTACGTTCCCGATTGTTCGGCTAGGTGGTAAAGGGAGCACCTCTGTGATTGTTACTGCCGGGTCAGCCGGACGTGTACCTCAGACTGGGTGAAGCCGAAAGCTAGCGTTCTTAAGGGAATATTCGGTCGGTGAACTAAAAGATGATCTTTTCACTTATTTATTTATGCGCCCCCAGATGCTTTTTCCTGCGTCTTTTTCGCAGAATGGACATGCACTTTAGGGCATGCCTCCCAGGGAAAGGAACCCTTAACGGAACTATTCTCCCTGGAAGATGTTTCTTACTAACCATGTAATATAACATAACTAGTTGGACACTTGTCTGTTCAAGCACTAATGACCCCTACGCCTGGTCTCCATGCATACCCTGGTTCTTATATAACCGTGAGGGTATTCGGACACACTCCGGACCGTCAGGCCCCGAGGTTGAAGCGAAAAGGTCGGCCATGACAAACGATCTACAATCCGGCAAGAAGGCATTACAAATGTCAATTAAAATTACATAATCATTCTGACTGATTGTATTCCTCTTCAATACCATCTAATAGGCTGTCTAGTTTACAGTCCTGCTGGGAATACTTTGCGGCCAATTCTACTTGGCCATACACTAAGCTTACAGGGATCTCCTTCCCATTGGGCCCCACAGGTCCGACCTCGGCAATGTGGTTGGGGTCAGCCTTCGTGTACCGTGTCTTCACCATGGCCCAGGCCTCCCTAGCGCCTTGATGGCAGGCCGATATCTTCCACAATCGGAAGCGCCACCGCACTCCCTTCAGCTTCTCTGCAAGCTCTCCAAGGCCTTCGGGCATGGAGACGGATTGCCACAAGGCTTGGGCGACGCCTTGCATCACCTACCGAACTCGCTCGTACAGTTGCGAGAGCTCGGGAAGAAGGTCACCCTTAGACCCAGGCATCTCCTTTGCAGGACGACCTGTTAGCACACCTACAGACATTACCCTGTTACTCGACTTCCTCGCCGAACTCTTTTTTTTTTCAAAGGTTCGTTTAAGCACTTACTAAATATGCCGCGCCGAATCCGCTGATTCTCCTTAACGGAGTCCTACAGCTGGGCACGAACATCTTTCAGTTCATCGCCCAGCTTGGTGTTGGCATCTTGGAGATCATTCTTCTCCCGCCTCACCTTTGTTAGCACGCTCTCACCAGCCTTTAACTGCCGTAGGAGTTGTTGCTTTTCCGGATCGAATCCGACGCCATCTGTAATTTCATTTGTCAGATTTGCACACACGCCGCACTTCACAAAATACTTATCTTTTTGAAGCATATATTACCAACGGGGGTCTCCTTGGGCTCCCCTGTCGCGGCTAGTGCGGCCTCAAGTTGGGCTTTGCACTTTTCTAGCTCCTGGGACAGTGCGGTATTCTTTTCCGCAAGACCCTGCATTATTAAATGATCCTTAAATCAGTTCTTCTAACTGTTTCAAGTCTCGGGGGCTACTGATATGTATAACCATTAAATTTTCACACCCGTATGTCTTTTACATATTGCTCCGTGGCTCTGGCCAGACCATTTTGAGCGGCACGGAGGTACGCATCTCCCGAATTGAAGGCATCCAACGCCTCTTGGGAGAAACAAGCGTCGCGAAGAACTGTCCGACGACGCCTGTGGTTCATGGCACTCTCCACCTCGGAATTGGTGGCTGACAGCCTGTCCGCATCCTCTGTTGGAGGAGCGTCCGGTGCACGCCTCGTGTTCGCCTCTGCCTCTAGACCAGGCTTTGGAGCCTGGCTGGTGGAGGCGCGATTGGCAGCTTCTCCGGATATAGTCCGGCGAGGTCTCTTTGTCCTGAAGAGAGCACGAGTGTTACTATGCCTCGAAGGAATAACACCTGGGAATAAGAGGGCGCGCTATACCTTTGCGCCGGCGCCTCGGTCCGGACTGCACTTCTTTTCTTCCCACGGGGCCCTGCAGCCCCTCGTTGGCTTGTCACCGCAGGCTCGGCCTCCCGTCTCAAAAACCTCCCATGCAAAACACGGTTGTAATCAGGAAACTAAAAACACGCGAGGGTGGATCCCTTTTCGACATGCTGGGACTTCGGTCTCAGTTACCCGGGAGGCCGGGATTAGCCCTGGGTAATCGGCCGTAATGGCCACCAAGGCGTTGTCCTTGCTCAATTGATGGAACACTCCATCAATCAGCTCTACAGATAAGTCCGGATCCTCTTGGGAGGCCAGGTCGAGGGACTGTCCCGGATCCTCGGGCTGTGGAGGCGGGCTGTTTATTTCTTTAACAGCCTGGCGCAGTTCCTGCATTGAAGTCGTTAGACTATAAACTTAAACGATGAGAATATAAAACGGATGGGCAAGTAAAAGTGTCCACTTACCCAACTCGGAGGATTGTACATGGTAAATCCACCCTGTGGGTTGACGCGGAGAAATTCCTCCTCCTCTCCCTTGTACAAAGCGGACAAGATCTTTATTAGAGCGGTAGCCGAGTCCGGCCCCTTACAGCCGTGACGGGTGGCGTCATCCTCCCCGTTGAAGTCCCACATGGGGTGGCCTCTATACTGAAGCGGCTGCACCCCCCGCATGATGCATGCGACCATGACTCCGATCATGGTGAGTCCGGAATGAGCTGATAATCTTATCCGGCCCATCAGGTAAAGGACGTCTTTGTCACTTTCCCTCTGAGAGCTCCGTGGACGCCAGCTCAGGTGCTTCTTCAGGGGAGCAGTGTCGAACTCAGGGAGGCCGATCCGAACAGGATCCGACAACGGGACGTCCTCTATATAAAACCATTCCGAAGGCCAATTCTCGGACGCCTTCTTTAGGGTTCCGGATAGATATCCGGTCCCGGCGATGCGCCACACTTTGGCTCCACCCACTTGATATATTGACCCCTCCTGAGAACGGGGCACCAGGCAGAATAGCCTCTTCCACAGCGCGAAATGAGCCTCAACACCCAAAAACAGCTCGCAGAGGGTTACGAAGCCTGCGATATTCAATATGGAGGCAGGCGTGAGGTTGTGCAGCTGGAGGTCATAGAACTCCAGGAGTCCCCGGAGAAACGGATGAATTGGAAATACGAGCCCTCTTATTAAATAAGGGACAAGGCATACCCACTCTCCTTTGGAGGGATTGGGGGCACCCTCCGCTTGCTCTCCACCATTATAGGTGGCAAGTCCGGCTCGAACCGGGACCATATAGGATGGGGGAGAAATCCCTTGGTCTGGAGCGTCACTAGCTCGCTGTGCGGGATGGAGCATCTCTCCCAATCTCCACGCTGAGGGCTGGAAGGGCGAGAAGAGGAGTTGCGACGGCTGGCCATGGCGGGATGGACCTTTGTCGGATGCGCTTTGATGAATACTCGCGGAGGGGAGAAGGTGTGGTCTGGATCTAAATCCTCGTCCCTTTAAATAGGCAGCTCCTTTACGTGGCTAGGGGTGTGAATGTAAAAACACCCAGACTTTTCGTATTCATTTGACACATGGAAGACGGCCATTATTGGGCGTAGAAGCCAAGGAGCACAACATTTACAAGAAACCGGACATTATTCAACAGGTACACGAAATTTGGAGGAGAACCCGCCTTGCAATGCCGAAGACAATTTGCACGCCGGACTCGTCATCATTGAAGCCTGGTTCGGGGGCTACTGAGGGAGTCCTGGATTAAGGGGTGTCCGGATAGCGGGACTATACCTTCGGTCGGACTCCTGGACTATGGAGATACAAGATTAAAGACTTCGTCCCATGTCCGGTAGGGACTTTCCTTGGCGTGGAAGGCAAGCTTGGTGATACGAATATGTGGATCTCCTAACATTGTAACCGACTCTGTGTAACCCTAGCCCCCTCCGGTGTCTATATAAACCGGAGGGTTTTAGTCCGTAGGACAACAACAACAAGAACAACAATCATACCATAGGCTAGCTTCTAGGGTTTAGCCTCCTTGATCTCGTGGTAGATCTACTCTTGTACTACCCATATCATCAATATTAATCAAGCAGGAGTAGGGTTTTACCTCCATCGAGAGGGCCCGAACCTGGGTAAAAACATCGTGTCCCTTGTCTCCTGTTACCATCCGCCTAGACGCACAGTTCGGGACCCCCTACCCGAGATCTGCCGGTTTTGACACCGACAACCACCAAGGGCGTCCTCGAAGCACCGGCCGGGGGCTGGCCACCCGTCGAGACCTTGGCCCTTTTTGCTCTCTGGGCCAGCGTCTCCGCATACCTGCGAAGACAAAAACAAGTCAAAATCAGTACCACAGAGTGAGGAGGCAGAGATAACGATAAAAGAACCGGACACTTACTCGTCGTCCACCTCCTCCTCTGCGGTCTTCCTCTTCCTCCTGGGATTGAGGGATGCAAAATCAAAGGTGATCCCCGCGCCGACGTTCGCTGGAGGAGGGGAGGGAGGCGGGGTCTGGGCCTACCTGGATGAAGAAGGGGCGGCCGTCTTCTTCTTCACCGCGACCTTCACCGGCTTCTTTGCCGCCGCGGCCCTCTTGTGGGGCCGGGTCCCATCCAAAGTTAGCTGCGGCTGTGCAGTCCTACGGGGCCGAACCTCCTCGCCGGAGCTGGCCCGCCACAGGACTCGCCCCTCCCCGCAGGTGGTGCCGGGTCTGCGGTCTCCTCCTCCTCCTCCGATGACGACTCGCCGATCACATCCTCAACCAGTGGAACCTCGGTGCCGGCGCTGCTAGCTCCCCCGGCGGCCACCGTCCACCGGGCAAGCTCCTCCTCCTCCACAGCCGTCGCGGCTTTGTCCTCTACACCGCCATCGTCGCCGGCCTCCCTGGCGAGCTGCGCCTCCCTCGCCCTAGTGGCGATGTAGTCCAGCTCTGCCTGGGAGGTGTCCTGGACAAGCAGCCGCTCGGCATCGGCATCCAGATCGGGACGGGGCCGTGCGCGTTGCAGTCCGGCATCATGGCAATGATCGCGGACCGACGCGAGTTGTTGCACAACGGGACCACCCTTGTTGGCAGCTTGAACAAAGGCGCCTTGAGGACCTTGCTGGCCTTCGCGGCGGCCCTCACAATCTTGCCGGTCCGCTCGAACTCACCGTCGCGGCCACGTAAAGCTGGAAGAGCCGCTGGCAGAAGTGGGCGTGCGCCATCACCGTAAAGTTGTGGTCGAGGCCTGGGCGGAGTCGCATGATGTCAGCAGGGTTCGTGAAGAGCCAGGCTGGCCTCCCCTTGTTATGCAGCGGAGCAATCCGGCGGTGGATGAAGTCTGCCCCGATCATTTCGAGGGTGAGCCCGGCCCGGTTAAGCCGGATGATCCTGGTGATGGCAATAGAGAGCATTCCGTCGGCGGCATCGACATCACTCCAATCGCTGCCGCGAACTGGCGGCGCCCGGCGAACTTTGCAGAACGCCAGTGAGTCCTTCTCTTCAATCCAGCACCACCGGCCCCGCCATTCATCCCACCTCTCCTTCATGGCGCCGTCCGGGTACGCCTCTTTGGATCTTGGGATCCAGGTGATGCAACCAGAGATGGTACCCCCTGTCTGGATCTGAGGGTAGAAGTAGTGGCGGAAGAGCACCGTGTTGGGGTGCACCCCAGCGAAGCCTTCGCAAAGGTGCGCGAAAAAGCCATGCACGCAACCGCGTACGGAGTAAAATCCAGAAGACGGAAGCCGAAGGTGTGCATGATGTCGCTGAAGAAATCGGAAAAGGGAGGACAAAGCCCGCAAGAGAAGTAATCAACGAAGAAGGGATACCAATTTTGGGCAGGCTCGGCGCAGGCGGCGGGGATGACGCGCGTAGCCGGGTGCCCTGAATCATCCCCCCCGTCTTCACTCCCCACAGGGGCCTAAAGAGGTCCCAAAGCTCGAACACGTCGACCGTCGAGGGGAAGAAGAAGGCGGACTGCGTCCGGTCCCCCGACAACGCAATCTCCGGCGGCTCGGCAGCCCCGGCGACCTTGGCTACCCCCTTGCCCTTGGTGGACTTTGGCGCCATGGTGGCTGAGGGAGGAGGGGGAGCGGAGGGCGGCAGAAGCGCAATGGCGGCGGGCGGATGCGAAGCTTGGAGAAGAAGAGGGAGACAGGCGGAGGTCTCTGAGATTGGGGTCGCACGAAGGGTAAAAGGAACAGTGCGCCCACGGTTATGCCTTTTTATGGGGAAGCCGCAGGGCGCGCTGCCCATTTACTGCGATGTGACGCATGCTTGTGGAAACTGCCCCACGCATGCCGCCCACGTCACGCACGCCCCTCCACGCCGCGCCGCGCGCGCGGGTCGTGGGAAACGCAGTGCGTGAAAAATCTTACCGCGGTAAAAACCGCCCCGCCTGCCCGCGCACCGTTTTGGGCCTGACCCAACAACGTGCCGCGCTTATGTGTGGCCCAGGCCCGGGGGCTCCTGTCGATGTACAAAACTAGGGGCACATTTTTGTACCCCTTTACCTGTGCACGACTAGCGGAGCCACGCCCACGGCCACACCAGGCAGAGCGAAGGAGGTGAGCCAAGGTAAGACCGAAGCCCAAGACGATGCAAGGCAATGACAAGGACCAAGGCCACGAAGATTAGATGGGCGAAGCAGGTTTCCCCGGCAAGGATCCTTGCCGGGGCGGCCCCAGCGGCCCCGGCAAGACCCTTGCTGGGGCAGCTCACCAACGCCAGCCGAGCGAACCACCCTCGAGCCCACCAACACTCAACACATGCATTGGGACAGGGCTCGGGAGGCACCTCTGTGGTGGCATGCAGATCTTTGTGAAGAGAAAGAATAGTCAAGATCAAGTGAGGATGGGAAGGAAGCCATCCTCACCGAAGGAATCCACAAGACCCCTGGCAAGATCCTTGCCGGGGACGCCTGCGCACCACAGAAAGACCCTTGCTGGGTCACCCGGCAAGACCCTTGCCGGGCCACCCGGCAAGACCCTCGCCAAGCGCGCCGGCAGGGCCACCATCAGGACCGCACCAGCCAAATCTCCACCTCCGTTCGCATGCAGCTGCCTACCCAACCAGCTGGGCAGGCACCTGCGTGGCTACATACAACCCTTCGTGGAGGCTCCACCACCGCGCCACCTTAGCTGCCTGCCTGCCTACATGGCACTGCATGCACCGCTGGCCAGGGCGCGTGTCGAAGCCTAAAGGAGCGGCGACGGACG
This sequence comes from Aegilops umbellulata, assembly GCA_032464435.1. Taxonomy (NCBI): domain Eukaryota; kingdom Viridiplantae; phylum Streptophyta; class Magnoliopsida; order Poales; family Poaceae; genus Aegilops; species Aegilops umbellulata. Next base: position 308,024,307 of record CP136057.1, read on the forward strand.
GGACAGGCCTCGCCCCTGTCCCCGATAAAGTAAGAGGACACCTAAGCGATGCATTAAATGCACCTTGTACTGTAATACGAGGGATAACCTCATGCCACTGTATACCTTTCCACCTCCTGTGTGCTACTGTGGCAGCCCCTTTCACCTATAAAAGGAGGCCCGAGGTGACCAGGAGAAGGATTCGGCTTTTTAGAGCTTGTTACACCCCGTAGCTAGCTCAAGAACACAGAATACATCAGGAGTAGGGTTTTACGCATCCTCGCGGCCCGTACCTGGATAAACGAACCACGTGCTTCTCTGTTAGACCCGCTCTTCTCACAACCCTGCGCCCCGCAACCACAGTAGGGATTCTTGTGATCCCATAGGTGTCGTTTCCCACCAACAATCTGTACCTCCTTCAACTATTCGTTCTCTGGATGAAAATATCGAAGTGTTATTGCACCTATAACTAGTGTGCAAACTGCATATCAATATATCTATCCTGACAAGTATGCCAATAGTTTCAATCAATAGATTAGAAAATATTTATGCTACGTTGTCATGATACGGGGACTTTTTGGTAGATGGCCTCGACGTTTCCTCAAGCCATGAAAATGTACTATAATTTTCTTGTCATCAATTCCTGTAAATCTCAGTGTCTCTCTCAAAATAGCAGATCATCATGAGACACTAAATCCTTCAACGGGAGCTTGCAAAATGCTTGCATTCGATCCCTTATTAGATACTATATGTTTGTCACCAGGAGCATGTAAAGTGTTCTCGTGAAATCCTTCATTAGCAGTTTGTTCATTAGACACTTCAGGCTCAAGAACAACATGAGCTTGTATGTTTGCACCAGAAACTTCATTAGATACATCAGGTTCAGTCAGTTCAGTATTGATTGGGGAGTTATAAAATAAGCTGAAATTAGTTTCATGTTCTCATAGATTCCCTACATACAAGCAGTTTTACAACACCGTCAGGTTTAACTATTGGCCAGAAATTAAACAGTTGAATTACATATAATAAGGTATATGATGTACCTGCTCGTTACGCATGCTGCTCTTGCAAGCTGCGACTGTCCGTTTGCGCAAGCTCGATGCCATGCCCGTGCTGCCGCCGCTGCCTCCCATGCAGGCTACACCTAGGGTTGGATCTTCATCTTCTTGTCCTTCCATTCGCTTGAAGACTGGTGACTGGCATCCAATGAGGGCGCATGGAAGTGCTCTGTCGGTCTGTCCAACGACGGCTAGGTAAGGAGCGAACCAGACTGGAGGCTGGAGTGAACGAATTGGGATTTTTCCTGCTGTTGATCAATATGGGAGGCGCTCGTTTGGGCCGCGAGCCTGCTATAGGGCCTGCCTTGCACTTACGTTATTGGCCCATCCAAATTGAAACGTTTTTCTTTATTTTTTTACATTGCCTACTCGTGCGCTGCGACAAACAAAACAAGCTGGGCCAACTTGGCTGACTCAAACAAGGTGCACACTTTCCAGCCACCCGAGGCGGCCGCCCATACCAGTCCCTACGATGGTGTCGCCCCTTTTTGCGTGTATGATTGGGGTACTGAAAAATATTCCAGTGGCGCTTTTGATTTACCCACGAAATGGTTGAATTGCTTGTTCCTATGAACCGAGTACGCCAATAATGTGAAGGTTGCCAGTGTTTTCATCTTATTGTAGATTGCTTAGATCTTGATATGCCAAATGTAATCACATGAAATATACAGTAAAAGCGATTGTGATGTGTGTTGCTACAACTAGTCTGGCAACGCGTCTTGATATAACATATCAAGGATTCACCATCTTATCAGATTAACCATTCGACTTACTAATGTAGTGTGGGTAGAAAGAAGTATTGGGACTACGTATCCAAGCAATTGATTCCATGGACTCCTTCGTAAAACCTTGTAAGCGAAAAAAAAGTTGTAGTGTGCCTGTACAAAGAGCTAGCATAAGTTCAGTTACCTACTTCTCGGAATTTTAGTTAGCCACTTATTGCAAAATTGTTCAATTACGTTGCTTGGATTAATTTAATTTGCTACAAATTACATAATGACATAGCCTAATAATCCTATTATGGGCTGCGCCTATCTATGTGTTTGATACTTACTGTTGAGAATTACATGTTTGCCTGAACTTAAATAGCTACTTAAGCACGTAGATAGCTGGTCATATGTACTTCTAGGGTGCAGCAGAATTCACGTGTAATTTACGTTCTGATACCCTATTTGTTTAAATGGTTTGCTGTTATGACTTGTAGCACTAGTAATGTTTACATGTTCATAGATAGACAACTGTCAGGTTTATATGAGGGACACCGTCTTTTTAACTTGTGTATATATATATATATATATATATGTGTGTGTGTGTGTGTGTGTGTGTGTGTGTGTGTGTGTGTGTGTGTGTGTGTGTGTGTGTGTTGAAATCATTTTGCTTACATCAAAGAAATTTACAGATGTCTGTGTTGCTGGTAAACGGTACCGACTTGTTACTTTAATACGTTGCCAAGAACTTGTTAGTTTTCTAGTTCATGTGTAATTAAATACATTGCCAAAATTGGTTATTTTTACTAGTTTGATGTTAGTTTCTTATGGCTCTTGCAACAATTTATTTATGATTGCTAACATTCAAGTTTGCAGGATCCAACTGAAACTACGTTGGCAAAACAGGTATGTTTCCAAAATCTTCCTTGTTTACCTGGTTTGCTACTGTAACTTGTTGCTATAATCATCTTACGATCTTCAAGTTTTTAGGATCCAATTGGAAGTTCACTTGCACACCTGATACATTTTCAAAAATATATTTGTGTAACAGGTGGTCTGCTGTAACTTGTTGCTCTAATCAAGTTACTAACTACTCAACTTTCTAGGATCCAAAAGAAACTCCAATACCACAACAGGTTCCTTTTGCAAAACTTGTTTGTTTAACTACTTTGCTGCTGCAACCGGTTGCTCTAATCACATTACTGGCTACTCAAATTTTCAGGATCCAAGAGAAACTCCAATGCCCTAATGGGTACCGTTGGCAAAACTTGTTTGTTTAATTGCTTTGCTGCTGCAATTGGTTACAATGATGTTAATAACTAGTTTTCAGCATCCAAATTAAATTCTTTAATTCCTTGTTTGTTTAACTGGTTTGCTGTTCTAACTCCCAGTTGAGATTTTTTGCTAACATCAACTTTTCGTAATCCAATCCGAACTTTAATGGAAAAACAGGCCAGCACAAGATCAAAGAGCGAGGTCCCCATGGACGTTGTATCATCCCACAACAGTGACACTGGCCCAATCGTCCATCATGAATTGCCAACTGTTAGTAGAAAGAGATTCTGCTTCTGCACATAGAGATGAAGTTGACATGTTGAGGAAGCAAACAGTACAATCACAAGAAGTACTCAAGACAACCATTAAATATTTTGTGGATTTCAAAATGAAGCAAGCTGAGACTGACCGCATTGTTAAGGCCCTGAAGGAATAAAGGAAATTAAATTCCCACTTGGTAAATCATTGGTGAAATGTTTTTTCCATCGTAGAATAACCTTTGTGCTGTTTGTTCATGTAATCGATCAAACCATTCGTTTTAGAGATCATGTAATAATTGTTTTTTGTTTTTTGGTTTCTAATTTCTTTTAGCACATGTCTGTATTAATTGATAAGACTCCAAGACATTTCATTTTGATTGCTGTGCCAGACCTACAAATAAGCCACTCGGGCTGAATGTGCATTCAACAATAATAGTAGTATAGATGGTCCTTAAGTGGCACACATCTGAAAGGGCCAAGATGCTGTACTAGCTTTGCTAAAAAAATAATGCTATTCTAGCAAAAAAAAGTACAGCGGCCTGGCTTATGTATGTTAGTTGATATTATGTGCCAAACAAACAGAAACCGAATTAATACCGAAGAACACAAGTTGTGGGCCATAAAGTGGAAACGGTTGCAGGCCAAAGTTGTCCCCCTTTGCCACTAAGACTTGAATCTTTAACCATCGGAATACCCGGTACTCTCTCTACCAAACAGGCAAGATAGTCTTATCTTGAACTCTGTCCCTTCTCTAATGATTGACATGTTTAGTGCCTGGTAGTAAGGGTATTTTGTGGTCTATTGTCCTCCTAGGAGGTCACTCTGTAGGCTCAACAAACAATTCACTGAAGCCATTCAAGACCGGTTGCAGGGCAGACAGACCATTGACTTGACATGATGATAACACATACAGAATAGGAAGGATAAGCTATAAGATAGAGATCCGTATTGTTATGCTCCGGAATAAAGAAGAATACCATCTTGTCTAATCAAATACAAATACCATCTTATTGATTTAGTCAGCTTGCATCAACACATAAGATGTGATATGAGTAGTGGGAAATAAACTCTTCTTTGATCACTTGAAACATAGTAGAAAGCATCCAAAACAGAATGAAATGCTGTTCAGAAGAAAAAGCTACCTGGCCCAACCACTACACCATTTGGCCTAATGTGTGACTACCCATATCAGTTACAGCATCTTCCATTTCCAAGTTTTTAGTGCCTTTTTCTTATAATATACAAAATAGGATTCTAGATTGCTCTTCATTTTGTTTAGATTATCCCCTTGCTTTTCAACATATATATATTAACCCGCCTTGTTTACCTATTTCTTCTAGAATTCACATGACTCATTGAAACCAACTTTCTCCTTCCTACATTTTATCTCTACAGCAGTTATCCTGTATAATGATTTCTTTTTGGTCGCTACTCTCCTAACCGACGAGTCGGAGAGGATACGAATGTCCATTCACCCTACCACCCATCTTCCTTCTAGATTCCTTGATCAACGAAGAGTAAAGATCCCGGAAAAGATCCAAGGGAGTACAATACACTTTATATTCACGTCTTGAATAATGAGGGGGGTAAAGAAGAAAGTATGATTTCTCTCTCCTTTGCGGATATGCCCTTATTCAGCTCTTGAAAGAAAGAGAGATAGAAAGAGAGAATGATCAAACTCAACTAGACGGCAGTTCCTCTTGTTCAGACCTCTCTTGCCGAGTCTTCTCCTCATAGCGAGTTTCGCTCTCGCTTCGCGTGTCCTAAACATAAAAAAAGATTTGATTGTGAAAGACAAGTGTTTCATTCCCCTCCCTAATCGTTGAAATTCAAACTGTCCGCTAGCTCCTCCTTTGTTTGGATTATATCCCTTCCTTGGGGATTTACTATCCAAAGTAAATCTTTCCAGTTTCAAATGCTACTATTTCTTCGTGGATAGAAAGTCCAAAATCTTCTTTTTCTAGTACTCCTTACTCTTTTCTCCCGTTATCCTACTTTCACTTCTACGGACCTTCTATCCATAACGAGTTCCAGTATTGGTGAATCGATGTGGGAATAGATAAAACGATTGTTGAGTACACAGTATAACCGTGTAGCTCATCCAGAAGATCATCAATGACCGGTGTCGGGTATTTCTTTTTTACGGTTTGCGCATTGAGTTGCCTATAATCCATAGGTGCCACAAACCTTCTTTCTTCTTGTAAAGAAGAGCCGGTGAGGCATGAACTAGGTTGTAGAGTATCATTCTAGAGTACATCCTTGATTATGGCTTCAATTTCATCCGGTGGTGTGAATACCTATAGCGCCTTTGATTCACTGGTTGACTATCGTGAGGTGAATCCGATAGTCACATGGTCTTTTAGGAGGGAGGGTAGTGGGTTCTAAGAACACATTAGAGAAAGAAGACCAAACCTGCTTGAGTCCTCTCCTACATCTTGAGTATTTCCCACTCCAATGGATCTAGTTTTTAGAATAGCCTTGATCCGGCCATGTAGAGCACTCATAGAGGTCTGGCTTCACGTCATTAATCTACCACACCCATGCTAGAATTCAGTAGAGTCCCCACTCGCCAACCGCGATGTCTTGGCTGAGAGGCCCCACATACCCATCTTCCCACAGTTTCACTGAGGTAGTACCATCCCCAATTCGCCACTTCTTGTGTTGATGTACTAAGAAATTGGTTGAGACAATCGAATTCAATCAGAGGAAGCACTTGTGCACATAAACTTAGGATATCCCCTCCGTTCTACACCAGATTATGCACTCGCCTCTGGTAAAATATAGGAAAGGAAGACGCCCTTTCAGTGCATGCCAAAGCAGCTTTGCCTAGAAGGCTTTGAAATACACTACTAGGTCCCTCATTCTCAGTCGGCCTTCACAAAGCGGTTTGCACACCTTGAGCCAGCTGGACAGATGTTCCGGCCTTTCTCCTATTAAAATGCATCTGCCACCTTATTTTCCATTTTACCCCAAATATTCCGCCTTTGAAAGTCAAAGCTCACACTTGCTCTTCTTAGCATGTAGCTGATTCCGCAGAAAAAGTGTTAGCTGCAAGTTATGTTGATGCTCCTTTAGTGTTTTACTGTCAAGAAGTATATCATCAAACCAACACAAATCTTCTGGGCTTGAACACATCATTCATGAGTGCTTGAAATGTTGCAGGAGCATTTGTAAGCCCGCATCACATTGAATTCATAGTTACAGGGTTTGAATGAAGTTTTGGGCTTGTCTTCCTCTCTCATCTTGATCTGATGATAGCCAGACCTTAAGTCAATCTTGCTGTAATATTTAGCACCACTCATCCAATAGGACATCTATGTGCCGGAATCGGGTATTTCTTCTTTACTATACTGGCATTCAGCTGCCTGGTTTCAATGCACATCCTCCATGTCCCATCCTTCTTCTTCTTCACTAACAGCACAGGTGAAGCAAAGGGGATAGTAGAGGATTGTATCAGTGAATTCTTCAGAAATTCCTCAATTCTCAATTTCTGCCTTTTGCAGATGTGAGTATCCGTATGGCTTCAGATGATTGGGCTCAGTACCTTCGGTGGTATATAGTGATCATATATTCTTTTTTTGTAAGGACTTAGGTTCTTGAAACACCTACTCTTAAGAGTTCAGTAGGGTTGAAATTGGATTAGAGATCAGAGATCTTAGGTTTACTGAGTTGACCATGCACCATTGAGCCATCATGCAGAACTAAGCTTGTTCTGATTTAGTAGCAATCAGCTCTTCTCCTTCCACCTGGTACAGCTTTCCTCCTCACCTCTTGATTCCTTCCAGCACCACTTAAACACTCTGGAAAGGGTTTTGACCAGCTAGTCAGATTGCCCCATTACGGGTGTGTTACGCCAGAAAGTTCCTCAATCCTGTGCATGTTCCCAAGCGAGTCAGTCCCATTTCGATGACGAACGACACCACATGTGCCTCCATAGAGCTTCCCATTTGACATTTCTCCATCGCGAGAGATTCTCTCCAGCCACAGGTTCCCCAGTGGTACGTCCGGGGTCAGTTCAATCTGTGCGCTATCAGTCAAGTACCATTAGCTCTCCAAGGGTCACAATCCATTCTTTCCGGGCAAGCCAGTTCAGTTCCTTTCTGGTAGCAAGAGATCCATATCAGATTAAGTAAAGGGATTACCTAGCTAGTGCATATCTAAGAGTTGGAGACTTCCTACCACTATAGAAAAAGTCGTTGATGGATCAATTTCTGTAGGTGGGTCTCAACTTGGATCGAGACATTCGGATTTGCCGATGAAGAGTACTACCTTGGAGGGGTAGGGGTTGTAGGGGAAGAACCAACCTTTTGTAGGTAGCAAAACATCTCACCCAGTAACTAAATTAGAGTTCGATCTTTTACATTTGTGTTGTCTTTTTGCATTTTTGTTTCGATCCGACATCAGATCTGAGTTATTGTTCACTGACTATATCTTAGACCATTGCGATCTCTTTCTTTCACTTGGTTTTTCTTCCTTCCCTTCGGTACTCCTTAACTCGGAGATACTCCTTCGGTACTACTTGGTTACTACTTGAGCAGATGGGTTTAGTCCCTTCCTTCGGGCAACATTTTCTCTAGGTACCACCGGCTTACCACTGGGTTGAAAGAAATCCCTTACTATTAGGACATAGTGTTCGGTATGACTTAAGGCTACTGGATTGACTTTCTTTAGGAGTAGAATGACCAAAGCATCGGTTGCTTCCACTTGTTTGTTGCCTTCTTCGACCGACAGACAAGGTACCCCCCTCTTTTTCTCTTGCGAACCTACGTTGATCTTGGGACAACCCGCGACTGGCATAGGATATTTCAAAAGCGCCAGGATCCATCCTTCTTATGAACCAAGAGAACTGGAGAAGCGAAGGGGCTCATGCAGCAAATAATGCCATTGTTCATCATCTCACAGATTTGCTTCTCAATCTCTGTTTTCTGGTGGGCTGCATATCTATATGGCCGGACATTGACTGGCACTGCACCTGGTACCAACGGAATTTGGTGGTCACAGGCACGACGAGGGGGTAATTCCTTTATCTCCCCGAACAAAGCATCAAACTCCTGTAGCAGTTCTTGAACAGCTGGAGGTGTCTGCTCTGCAGGATCAACATCCAGAGTAATTGCTTGCAGATCATGCTCCTGGTGAATCTGACGCACTTGCACACACTGGCTAACAGCACCCCATTTCAGCAATCCTTGCAGCTTACGGACAGAGATTGGACGGCAGGAAGGATTATCTTGAACGCCATTGAGAGTGATGCGGCGCCGTTTGTGTGTGAATTTCATACGACGATGATGCCAATGTACCCACATCTGGCTTTGGTATTCGAATCGCTCTTTCCCTCCCCTTTCACTTCCATAGTGGTCTTCTTTGGCCGGCCCACTGATTTCACTCTTAAGATATCTGAGAAGAGAGAATCAGATTCAAGATGTTTCGAATTCAGCCTTTCCTTCATGTTCGTGCTTTAAGTGAGTTCGTACTTTTGAGTATATAAGAGAATGGCTGAACTCGCATTGGAAGCTACTAAGCAACGGATGACACAGACTCATAAGAGGGAGAGCGATAGCAAAAATGAGATCTTTCGTCTAGACAGAAGAGAGATCATTTCCTTCCTTTCTATAGGAAATGACTGATCTTGCTAAGTCGCCTTCCGCTGCTCTTGCGTCATCCCTTTTCCAATTCTTTTTGTATGGCTCGGTTGCATCCGATTGATCGATCCCTAGTCACTGATTACATGCATGAGTTATTTGATTCACTACTGACTTCTTCTGTGGAGCCGTTTTCGCCGACTGAGACTACTTGAAAAGAATTTTTGACCAACCGATTCTCACGACGATGAGTCACCCACATACTTAACAAAAAATGCAAATAGAAGAGAAAGTAAATCAAGCTCAACTCACTCTGATCAAATAGCACTCAGGTATAGGATTTCCAGCGGAAAGGTGACTTAGCAGCTCGGAGTGCCTCTGTCAAATGTCTTCTTTGAGGTGGCGCAAAGACGAAAGTAATTAGTTCAACAAGGCCGATGATAGAAGGGCTGGGCCTAATTAATTGTTCTGGTATAAAGATGAATGAGAGGATGGAGATAGCGCATTGAATGGTTTGAGGAAGTAGTTAAACAATAATAAAATTTTGCAAACATAATGCGGGATGAAAGTTCGATATGTTCCTAAAAATATGCTAATTTCAAAGGTAGGAATTTTTATGGTGACCTATGAAATATGAACTCGAAAATGCCAACCTCGAGAGGAGTAGGCAATCCTTCACAACCCGCTTCTCTTCCTTAATTTAGTGAATGGTAGGTGCACAAAGTTTGAGTTTTGGACCTGTTACGGACAAAAGGAGAAGACAACCATTGTACCGATCCACTACTTGAATCTACGAGGACTAGTTTAGTCGGATCTATTGTTTTACCACTCACTAACAAGACTTTCCTGCTTAGGATTGATAACATAAGAAGATCGTTTTCTTTCTCTTGATCCGTATAATAGAAATAGTGTACTAAGGCAAGTTCCATTAAGTTAGGTCTGGTTAGTGAAGTTAAGTAAGAGGGAGTTCTAGTTAAGTATGCCCGTAGCTTTTGCTTCTAATTGGTTAGTGCAGGATAGTACTCTCCCCGTCCAGTTCTGGAGAACAGAAAGGTTGTGTTCCTTCTTTTCTTTCAGATAGTGGATTGCGTTGATCTGCTGAATCAAGAAGATCAACTCCTCCCTGGCAAGGCGTACCTAGTGGTTTCTAGTTCAGTGCAGCCTTTTCCTCATAGCTATTTGACAATGGGCCCAATGAAGACTTCTCCCCCCCGAGGATAAGTCGATACTAGTTTCTGGTCTAATTTGGAGAGTAGAAGTCGATATATGTTTCTGGTCTACTACTGAACTTCGCATCGCACTAGGTGAGACGAGAAGTGCCAGCAAAGGCCTCTGTTACGGATTACGGGAAACAAGCAAACAAACCAGGTTTGATAACTTACTCGGGTGCCGGGGCCTCGGATCCAGAGGTTCCAGGAAGGAGGAAGGCTCGTTTCATTGTCGAATATCATGTAGAACTCACTTGCCCTGCCTTTTCCTAGGGATCCTATCATTATGCTTTGGTCGGGTTATCCCATAAATAAAGGGCCCTAATATTCTATTATTTATTGTTCAGATCTGAAAGGACAGATAGAAAGCTTAAACCCAGCTTGGGGAGAAAGATGAATCTTGGGGAGAGTAAGGAATCACACCCTTAGCGTGAGGGGGATAGCCAATTTCCTTTAATTAACTAGACTACCTTACGGTAGCTCGACTGGGCATGTCAACGTATGTATTATGTCTTCCCAATCAAACATTAGTCATTGCAGCTATTTCATCTGGTCTACTAGAGTAGAGAGATCTCTCACTTCACTGCACAACGCACTAACTAATAGCTAGGCGCCTCACGGATCACCTTATAATGTGCAGCTAAAGCGGGGTGTGTGCATTGTTCAACTAGAGCCAAGGAGGACAAAAGAATAAGGAACAATAGGTTCCCTACCCGATTTCAATAGTTTCCTTGATTTGAAATCAATCCAATATCCTTTCGAGAATCTAGAGTGATATCAACAACCTCCTAGTTGAAGTACAGACGAGGAAGCAGCCTATTAGTTTCAGTCCAGTCCAGGAAAGGAGTGGAGCCTATTGATATAGCTTAGTAGAGCTTCGCCATGATAGCAGTTTGTTTTAACAAGTAGTAGGAATGCATGCTGATGTGCCAAATCTCCTCGTGCTCCTTCCGGATAATCTGAAATCTAGGGGCAAAGGAAAGATCAAGGTTTTCTCCTTGATCAATCAAGTTTCTATAGAGAGGATTCCGATCAAGTGAGCATTTGAAGGCCGGTTGATAACATCCAATGACTCCCACGAGGGTGCCTGAAACTCCAGTTTTTCTAGGCAGAGGTAGGTATATATATATATATATATATATATATATATATATATATATATATATATAACACATTTTAGTTTGTAGGAAGATTCACCGCTCTGAATTTTTTTCTATTTGGAGCTTTTTCCAAAGAGGTTGGGATTCTAGTTTCAATTGGATGTGTCCCGGTAAGATCGTTAACGACTGATATACTACCTGAGACAGGGCATGCTCTCCCCACTGCATATCAAGAGAAAGAAACAACTTCTTGATTCCAGTTTCTTTCATTTATACCTACGATATCCATGCTAAAGATGAAAACTTTTGCAGTTCATATCAGCTTGAATGAGGAAGTAGAGTCAGTTTCATCCATAAACTGGACCGAAGATCTGACAGAGGTTGACTTGCTGGCTTGTGAGTTGCCAGCTCCGTAGTTGATTGCTAACCGTAGGATAGTGACAGCCAATATTCCTATTCCTGCTTGTGTGCTTGTTTGCTATTCTTCATGTTCCTGTTACGAGACAACCTCGACTCAAGCTGACCCCACACCGAAAGTCGCCAAGCAGTCTTGGGCTCCATCAATGAGTGAGGAGGAAACCAAAATCTGTTGGAGTTCCCCGCCATCACCTCGCCTAGATCCGGGGGTTCATACCCTCCTGTAGCAAAGATGTAAGTCGCAAAGGCTACTTGCCTGCCGAGGGGGGAGAACTACCTAGTATCAAATTCACAAAGCAGCACATTTAGTAGTTCACATCTTTCTTTCTCGTTTTCATCAGAAAGGAGAGTTTTCACGTTAAGCAAGAAGAGCTACGAGTTGGAGGGCTATTTCACCGACCGTCACTTCTCCTTTGTATCTGCCAAAGACACAAGTAGCCCAACGATAGGCTTGTGTGGAGTAGAATGACAACACGCAGAGGTCTTTTGGCAAAACTAGGGGCTCTTTGTATAAAGGAAGGGCAAAGTCAACAGGCCAATCCCAGTTTCAGAATTGGAAGAAGCAGTAGGAGGTTCACCATCAAAAAGGCATGGGACAACAAACTCTCTTAAAGCTTTATTCGAATAAGTCTTTCGCTTGACTCGGCTCAACGACTTTACTTCAGTAAATGCTTTCGTATGAAGCTTGAGTCAAGTCTACTCTCATGCAGTGAAGATTGTCAAGCAATCATTGCTTGTCTCTCTGAAACCTATTGATAAGGAACGCGTTCAAGTGTATGGAATAATCAAACCTTTCACATATTTGTTAACATAGAGTTCGACGATTGATTCCTCTCTTTCTCCATGGCCTGCTTCCCATAACTGGCCTTACTAAAACTTACGAAATGCTAATTTGACCTAAATTTCTGGTTAACTCCTGACTTCCTTTGCTAGATCACCCGAAACTCTGTATTCAGGAGGAAAGCTTACTTGAGTACCTTACTTGAAAACAAAGCGCTTGAGCTGTAACCGAAACAGAAATGTTTGATGAGCCGCTGCTTGAGGATAAACAAGTCTTCTTTTGTTTAGGGTGAAGTAAGACCCAGCTCATGAGCTTATTATCCTAGGTCATAACAAATTAGTTGATAGTGATAGGATCCCTTTTTTGGCATCCCCAAGTCCCCCCTGTGGTGTGGCGGCATGGGGATGTCAAAAGGAAAGGGATGGAGTTTTTCTCGCTTTGGCGTAGCAGGCCTCCCTTTGGGAGGCCCGTGCGACGGGCTATTAGCTCAGTGGTAGAGTGCGCCCCTGATAATTGCGTCATTGTGCCTGGGCTGTGAGGGCTCTCAGCCACACGGATAGTTCAATGTGCTCATCAGCGCCTGACGCGAAGATGTGGATCATCCAAGGCACATTAGCATCACTACAAAAAAAAGACACATCCGTGAAATTTTGGGCCAAACGAATTTTTTTTCTGTCATACATATGACACTTCTATGACGGTAACTGTGACAAAACCCGGTATCATCATAGATGTGGTGGGCTCCTACTTCTATGCCAAAAAATCATGACAGAAAATGGGCTTTTCGTCCTGGGCGGGCCGGAGACGCAGCTGCATGACATTCTTTGGGCCGTCCATGATGGAAAAAACCGTGGTAGAAGCGAGGGGGAGGAAAATTTCGGGGATTTCCCGGTTATGGTGGGAGGTCGGGGGCCGAGCGATGCGCGTTTCTCTCGTACACGTACGCGCGTGTGTGCGAGGCGTTGGCTCTAACTGAACCCGAGCAAGGCGTTGGGCTCTAACTGAACCCAAGAGATTGCACTGCAGGCTATGCTTTACTGAACCCGAGAAATCGATCGATGGCTGTTAACTGAACTCGATCGAGCGATTCCTTCGCTACTACTGCTAACTGAAGCCGATCGATGCTGCCTCTGGAGGGATAGTGAGCATTGCGGGGGGGGGGGGGGGGGTGGATGAACAAATCCCGGTGGGGGTGGATGAATAGGACCCCGATCGATCGAGCCGGTTGGGGCTGGATGAACAGGACCCCGTGGAGGGCTGGATGAACAGGACCACCCCGTGGAGGGCAGGATGAACAGTAGACGGTGGAGGGGTGCCCATGGAGGGGTGGTTGAACAGGACCCCGTGGTGTGGAGGGCTGGATGAACAGTAGACGGTGGAGGGGTGGTTGAACAGTAGCCGGTGGAGTAGCGCACGGTGGAGGCTTGATGAATAGGAGCCCGTGGAGGTTGGAGGAGGTCGACGGTGGATGAACAGTAGCTCGTGGAGGCTGGAGGGGGTCGGCGGTGGAGATGAACAGTATCCCGTGGAGTCCTGTTTTGCGGTACGCCACACCCCTCCCGATGAACATGACCCCTGTTTTGACCGTAGGAGGTCCGTTTCCTCCGTTTTGCGGTACGCCACACCCCTCCCGATCAACATGACCCCCATTTCGACCGTAGGAGGTCTGTTTCCTCCGTTTTGCGGTACGCCAGACCCCTCTCGATCAACAGGACCCCGTTCCGAACTTAGGAGGTCCGTTTCCTCCGTTGTGCGGTACGCCATGCCACGTTTCCATCGCCTGTTCCGTCCAAGCCCTCCCAATGAACACAACCACGCATTCCGTTCTGACCCAGCCGGTTGGCTCCCACGCGTTCCGTTGCCTCCCCATGAACACGACGCATCCCGTTGCCTCCCCATGAACATGACGCATTCCGTTGCCTCCCCATGAACACGACGACGACGTCGCTGTTTCTTGCACCCTGGCCGCCTCTACTGCGACACGTGCGCGCCTCTACATCCACCAGTATATATGTACGTACACGTTCGCGACCAGAATGACAACGCTACGTACGCTTCGACCAGGTGGGTCCCGACTGTCAGGCACTTCCTTGCATGCGAAGATGTAGCTGGTGGGTCCCAGCAGTCAGGGGCAAACGTTTTTTTCGCGAAATATGGTGGCCCGTCCGGTGGGTCCCCGCTGTCAGGTGGAGGAATAATTATTTTGCACGTAATAAGGAGGCACTTCCTTGCTGCGGCCGTGGACCCAGCTGTCAGCCTCTCCACGTACAGTCCACGTCCGATGGAAGCCGTTCCTTGACCACGTTGACCACGCCGCGCCAAGAGCACCAGGGCGGTGGACGACGGCGAGGCCTAGGAAGGGGACGACGTGGAGCTGGGGAAGACGCGGTAGTGGATGCCCACACGTAGAGGAGTACGAGGGCACTGGTTCGCTGCGGTGTGAGGGTGCCGTCGCCGCAGAGTAACAGGGGGTGTGGGTGAGTAGAGGGATGGCCTGGCCAGCGGTGGGAGTAGTAGGGGGCAGTGAGGCCTCCACCGCATCGCAGCCAGCCACGGGAGGCAGGAGCACGAGGCACGACCAGTGCTAGTTTGGGCAGATGGAGCAAGAAGACCAGAGGTTGAAGAAGCACTACGGCCGTTGGATGGACATAGTACGGTCACTGAAGCTAGAATCGTGCATATTGACTAAGTTGACAAAGCCCTCTGTCCCCGTTAACTTAGTAGGCCCACAAGTTAGCCTGCCACTATACTGGGTCCCAGCTAACAGGGGGAGTATTCATTTTTTTGTGCATAATAAGGAGGCACTTCCTTGCGTGCGAAGATATAGCTGGTGGGTCCGAGCTGTCAGCGGCGGTAACGTTTTTTTTCACGAAATACAGAGGCCCTTTCGGTGGGTCCCTGATGTCAGGTGGAGGAATCATTATTTTGCGCATAATAAGGAGGCATTTCCTTGCGTGTGGCCGTGGACCCAGCTGTCGGCCTCTCCACGTAAAGTCCACTTCAGATGCATGTCGGTCGTTGACCATGTTGACCAGGCTGCGCCGAGAGCACCAGGGCGGTGGACGACGGCGACGCCTAGGAAGGAATGACACGGAGGCAGGGAAGACTCGGCAGTTGTTTCCCACGCGGAGGGGAGTACGACTGTACGAGGGTTTACTGGTTCGTCTGCCGTCGCCCGAAGAATAACAGCAGGTGTGGGTGAGTAGAGGTATGGCTAGGACAGCGATGGGAGTACAATGGGGCGGTGAGGCCTGCGCGGCAGCAGAGCCGGCCGCGGGGAGGAGGGAGCAGGCAGTCCCGTCGGCGCCTGGTTGAGCGGCTACAGTAGGAAGAGCAGAGATTGAAGAAGCACGCCGGCCATTGGATGGCCATCCAACAGTCACTGCTTGTGCGTCAACCTTTTTTTAGGAAATCCTCAAATCTGTGGGAAACAGCATACAACCCATCTGCCATTGTTTCTAATAATTTACAGCCCATTTGCTAATCATTAAGGTTTATTTTGGAGCCCATATTCTTTTTGTTAGCATTACAACCCGTATTGTGGCCACGGTTAAAAAATTATACGAAATTTTGCATATTTCGGTGCGGTCCGAACTGTTTTTAATCCCGAAATTTCGACTCACATTCAAACTGATTTTAAAAATAAATGTATATCAATATAAAATCCAACAAATTCTCCACGCATAAAAATTAATGTAATTTCAAATGTCGAAATGAAAAAAAGATATTTGAAACTAATTGCCTGTTTGATGTGTTTTAAAAATGTACAACCCATTTCTCATTACTGATGGGCCATTTTCTCGGCCAGCTGAATGAAAGCTCTCCTCGTCTTGAAAGATTTGTAGCCCAACAGGCCTGACAAAGCGACTTACTTGGCAAATCACAAAAAACTGGGATGTGGCCATGGACCCAGTTGTTAGCCTCTCCACGTACAATACTCTTCCGATGGAATGTCGTTGACCACGTTGACCACGCCGCGCCGAGAGCACTAAGGCGGTGGACGACGGTGAGGCCTAGGAAGGGGACGACGCAGAGCCGGGGAAGACGCGGTAGTGGATGCCCACGCGGAGAGGAGTACGAGGGTTCACTGGTTCGGCTGCGGTGTGAGGCTGTCGTCGCCGCACGGCCTGGCTAGTGGTGGGAGTAGTAGGGGGCGATGAGGCCTCATCGGCAGCACAACCGACCACTAGAGGCAGGAGCAGGCGGTCTCCCCGGCGCTGGTTTGGGCAGCTGGTGCAAGAAGAGCAGCGATTGAAGAAGCAGCAGGACCGTTCGATTCAAATCCAACGGTTATTGCTGCTAGAATCGTTTGCTGACTAAGTTGACAAGCCCTGCGTACGCGTCAACTTAGTAGGCCCATAGTTCAGCCTCCCAACCGGTGCACCCCAGATGCCAGTGGGAGGAATCATTTTTTTCGCGTAATAAGGAGGCAGTTGATTGCGTGCGGCCAGGCCATCGGAGGGAGTAGGGTGGGCCGGGGCAGCCTGCGCGGCATCACAGCGGGCCACAAGAGGAGGGAGCAGGCAGTCCCGCCAGCGCTAGTTTAGGCGGCTGGAGCAGGAAGATCAAAGATTGAAGAAGCACGTCGGCCGTTGGATGGACATCCAACACTAACTGCTGCTAGAATCGTGTGTTCACTGACAAAGCCTTGCGTAAACAAGTCAACCTCGAAATCTGTGGCGTGTACAACCCATTTGCTATTATTTTTATAATTTTTACTGATTTTCTAATTCATATGGAATTTATTGCAGCCCATTTTCCATTTTTAGAATTGCTGGCCATTTTCTGGTCAGTACCAGGGTCAAAAAATTAACTAAATATGTGGGAAATTTTGAAAATTCACATTTTTTTGCTGGGGAATGAAATATTCTTAATCCAAAAATTAATAGCCATACTAAAACAAATTTAAAAATAAATTAGTACTATGTCATGTTAGATCCAATGAAATACGTATAAGATATCAGTGAAGAACAAAAACAAAAAAAGAAACTTATATCCCATTTGCTATAGTTTTTTTGGAATTTTCAACCCCTTTTGATATTACTTTTAACAGACATTGACCATACTCTTAAGCCAGGCCGGAATGCATCCCTCCTCGTCTTGAAAGATTTGCAACCCAGTAATTTGGAGAAAACAAATAGGCCTAGCTTGGGTATTCTTCAAAAAGAAATACTGGGCTACCTATTTTCCCAAAGAACTGGTGCATGAGCATTTAGCTTTATTTATTTATTTATTTACTTATTTATGTTTAGGGGACCATGACCATGTACCTAGGCCGGATTCATGTGAGAGCCTCCCTTCCAGTTAATTATGGGCTTCTCTATTGGGACTTCATCAGTGGGCTGCATGTTATCAACAAGTGGAAAATGTGTTCCGGGTTTCAAAAAAAAATGTGTTCCATACGATAAATAGTATGCGCTACGTAAAGTACGGGGCACTAAAGGATCGAACTGTGCAATGACTTCCAAAACATTGTGTTTGTCGTTCTAACAACACATTTATTCAACCAACAGACGAAATATACTACTGATTGTACATTGAAAACAGCAGCAGCAGCAATCAGGGCTGGGGGTGCAACAGAAGCAGTAAGCAGGCCAGAAGAGTGAAGACGCAGCTCTCTCTTACAAACCAAACATCAGCCATCATTACAAAAGAGCTACCAAAAAAGAACAAGTGTATGCATCAAACTAAATAAAGATCCTACTACACCAAGTGTACGCATCTAACTAACTGGCTCAGTTAGACGTTACTATTTATTAAGCCGTGGAGATTGGCTGACGGCTTGAACCAGATGGGTGCCTGACGGGGGAAACTCCATCCAGTAGGTCGAAGTCTGATACGTGCGACCCTCTCTCCTACTTTGGGCTGCAGAGCATGGCGGCACATATCAGGGTATGGTGCATGCAGAGACGCATGGTACGCTGTGTACACACAGTTTTGTCTGATGAACGAAATCGCGCTCCCATCATGATCCTTGCCGTCGGTTATCTCCTGGTTAATCGGATAATTCAGTCCGACAAACAGAGAGCGTGTACCAAGGCTACTTACCAGCCTCCAGTAAAAAATTCCTGAAGGCCGAGAGAAGCTGGGATCCTGCTCAAAGACCTTGTAGTGACTGTGATTGTATTCCGCGAAACAACACGTCCGGTACGTGCGAACGATCATCAATCTTTCGCCGTCGTCTGATCGAGCCAGGAACCACCTGCAACTGCCATGCCGCTTTTCTTTGAAAGGTTCTGGGATTAGGAAGGGTAGGGACACCAGGCGGCCTACAACATCATATCAAGTTGGAGTCAAATAAAAAAGGGCTCTTGGTTTAGTTAATCTAAGAACAACATGTTATGAGCATGAATATTTTTTCAGCAAATGTTGACAGTAATATAAGCAAGCCATCATGATATCATAGGAATGTAACATACTGCTGTAATAGCCGTTTGTAGCGATGACTGGAGTAGGCCAGCAATACGTCTAGCCATAGAAGGAGTCGACAGCGTAAATGAAGCCCTTGTGTTCAATGGCATCAGAGAACCATGGAGGATGTATGATCCTGCGATGCACGTGCAGATCTATCCACTTACCGCAGTGACCTGTCATAGGCGAGACCGCGGTTGAAGAACGCAATTAGCCTGAAGTCTTTATAATTCGCAGATCTTGTGGGCACTTGGCAGATTACAACCTTGAGAAAATCAAACTTGGTATCATGTTGGCTACTGTAAGATTCCGAGTATTCTGGGCCGCGGTGCCAAAGTAGTGCAGTGTTAATCGAAGGAAGGGGGATCAATCGTCGGGTGTAGACCTCCACGAGCATCCAGCAGCCGCGACCATTGACGAGCACCATCCAAGGCGTGTTCATGCCGACCCAATACATACCGTTAATGTAGTTGAGGCTGACGGGGATCGGATCGCAGTCAAGGGGGTTGATTATCACCACCCTACGGTCGTTATGCTGCGTGACACGCCGTTTCTGAAGATCAGGCGGCATCAGCAAGCAAGGATCTGGCTTGAAAGGCTCCGACCTGAGGGCTTTGAGTAAACGGTACAACCCCGACGAGCACGCGGCGAGGGGCATCGTACTGAGATTGTACACACGCGAAACAATGAGCTTGATTACCTCTGTGGGGAGCGAATTCCAGCCACTGTTTTGGCGGACGCTGCTCGGTTCTGCCATTGTTAGTGGTTGGGTTTCGGACGAGGGGGGGAGGCACCTTAGCGGGGATGGAAGATTGGACGAGATTATGTGCGGACAAAGATGGAGAAGCGAATATGTGCTGCGGGAAGTGGACAGGTGCTGATGACTACAACACGCCGCTTGACTTATGAGACACATACCAGCAGCGTAGGGTCATGTCAATGCCAGACAACTTGCTTGAGTGATCACAGTACTGGTACTCCCTACAGTGCTATGCCCTAACATGCTTGAGTAGAGAGTAGAGTAGGACTCTGCTCTACTACTAGCACTGGAGGAGTAGTATATTCTAATCTAAAATAGTTACAAACTTCAATGCCCGAGCATGGAACGACTACGAACCATGCTCAAAGACCGTGTCTACGTGGTGTTTGGACATGGGTGACAACCTCAACGCCAACGGTGCTGCTCCTGTTGCACCGTATGTGTTTCTGTCCTTCCTGTTCAAAATCGTGGTAGAATTCATGTTTCTACTCTGTATCCTACTACTATGCTAGTCCACATGATTAGTTTCATCTCTGTTATAGCCGTCATGATTTATTTTGTGCTTATTCGGATTAATTCTCGTAGTAACTTGCTCATATATTCAACTGGCGCAACGTCCCCTACAACCACTCCCGTTTCATGGGCGGCCTGGTCGATGTTGGAATTTTGCTAGTAGGCCTTTATAAGGTGAGCTCTTCTACCACTTGTATGAGCATGAGAAGAGGAGACCTACACGCGCGCTCCTCCTCCTCGCTCGCCTCGCCACGCCACGCCTCGTCACGATGGGCCGCGGGTTGCGGGATTGAGCCGAGCCGAGGACAGAGCTATACTCCCACGACCTACCCGGCCCGCACTATATAGTTTCTCACCATTGTTCCAGATCATTGCGCCGCCAAGCAAGTCTTCTCCATCCCTCCTTTCGGTGTGCACCGGGAGAAGGGACAGCAGGCGTCCGGAACCCCTCCTCTCGTGATCCTATACGGGAGAGGGGCGACCAGGTTTTTGGGAGCGCACTCGCGCGACTGCTGGGAGCGACGACTTCGCGAACGACCTCAGCAACCTCATCCTCGACGACATGGGTGACAACATCAACGCCGGCGGTGCTGCTCCCGCTGCACCGTATGTGATTCTATCCTTCCTGTTCGAGATCGTGGTAGAATTCATGTTTCTAGTATGTGATCGTTTCATCTGCTATGCTAGTTCGCATGATTAGTTTAATCTCTGTCAATGCTGTCATGATCTATTTCCTATTTATTCGGATTAAATATCATAGTAATTTGCTCATATTTCCAACAATCAAAAAACCTGATAATAGGCCCTTCATCCACTTCTATGAGTGCCCGATGCCGTTTTGTGGCTCGGCGGCGGACATGGTGTATCACCTCACGGATGCGTGCAGCGGTCACTGCTGCCCTTGGCGGAGAACATCAAGTATGAGATGTGCTACCCGTTCACCATGCCGTACTCGGTGGAGGATCACCACCGCCTGCTAGTCTCGGAGGAGGACGGCAGCGTCTTCCCCTTGATCGTGGGCACCGGTGAGGCCCGCGCAGGCCGCCGCCCCGTCTCTGTAATGTGCGTCAGGAGCGACGCCGCTGATGCTGAAACTGACACGAGGCCGATGTATGGGTGCGTGGTCAGTGTTACTACCCCTCGGCGTCGCGTGGGCGGCGACACCGGCCTCATCGAACTGACTTGGAATCTTGGGAGCTGGGACTACCCCGCCAATGTGGACTTGGAAAACCCATGGCATCCTTTACCCGCCCACGCGGTGCACGGGGACTCCAAGGAGGTTCACCTGGACATACGCATTATCAAGTTAAATGTTGATCATTAGTCTTCGCTCAATGTAATCCGCTGTCTAAGCATGTGGAGACTTCCATGCATGATCTTGCTCTATTGGAGTATCGCGCATGAATAGAAGTGTATCCATTTATGGTTTAGTCTAGAATCTTCCATGTATGAATTTTTACTACAGTACCGGTGAAAGACTTATGATGAACCATTTCTTACATATCCTCTGCCCCTCCCAAGTCATCCTGATTTAATCCCTCCGTCTAGGTGTATAAGGGCATGGTTAATACTTAAATAGTATAGCTAACTGTTGGCTACAAGAAAGTGCCATGTCATCTGTAGCCAACATGTATAACAATGGATACTCAAAAAATAATTCTTGAAGATCATTTCCTGCAAAGCACAATAAGAGTTATTTCTTCACAAGTTTTGGATGCAGGTTGAACAGTCGAACGCTTTTGTTTGCAAAAGATACTTTTTATCTATTTCACCCGGATGTTTGTGAGCTCTAAAGATGAAATAATATCCGAACAAACCTATCCAAATGAACTAACTGAGGCATCTCCATCTTAATTTTCTCTTGCAAGTCGTGCGTGGTCCCTTCGTCGTGAAAATGCTCTGGCCGTCGCAATGATTTGCATGCATGGATAGCACCACCATATTTTCAAAGGAGGAGCGAGCTCTATATTTCAGCCAAGGCATGCATGATTTGAGGAATTATGGTTGGGCATGCACGTAGAAAAGGGAGGAGAGTAATTCGCATGCGAGGGATTAAAGGAAGGGAGGCCAGCGGCTAGGCATTCAAAGGAGGTTGCATGCAAGATTACACGGGATCCAGATACTAGTCCCAAAATCAGTTCCTCTCTTTATGGACATGCCTTGGTACGAGAGATTGACAAGTTAGGCCTTGTAAAAATGGATGGAGGGAGTAGTAGTACTAGTGTAGAAGGCGGCGCTGCACGGGAGTCTCACCTCTCACCCCGCTCGTGGCGCGGCAGTAAAGTCGTCATATCACAAAACCCAACCACTCCCAGTAATAAGTGGCCTGGTAAAATAAATGGATAAGCAACCATCACATACCTCCGTCTTTTTTGCATTTCATCTCTCTGCATTTACTTTCTCCGGTTCATCTCGCACAGTCGATCCCTAGCTACTACTCCTAGGGCCAGTTCTTTTAGCGGCTTCCCCAACATTTCCCACAAGACTAGTCACAGTGGAGAGTAACAATAAGGCGCCTCACTCATTTATTTGGGCTTCTAAACTACTATTCCGTCCTAGTTTATTCCTCACCATTGTAATTTGTGCTAAAATTTGACCAAAGATTTAACTGGTTTATTCCTCACCATTGTAACTTGTGCTAAATTTTGACCAAAAATTTGACACAGATTACAATGGGGACCAATAAACCAGGACAGAGGTAGTAGTTATGGTATTACTAATCTAGAAGCCTAAAAGAACTGGCCCCTGGTACTCCTACTAGTAGTAGTACTCAAGTTGGAATTCCAATTGCACGACACAACCTGTTAGGCAAAAAATTTGATACAGGGTGTAGGAAGCGGTTTGGGAATTTGCATGCCTTTCCAACCAGTGAGATACTCCATACAAAGTACGACAGAGAAATAACCACAGAGAAGGAAGCTAAAAGTAAACAATCAAACAAGCATTTTTGCATTTGTTTTGCATTGAATCGTTTCACAAGCTTGACTAGTGCTATTTTTCCACTTTTACAAAAACCGCATCGTAATGTTAAAACGTGCATTTGCACGTACATAAGTAATAGTAGTACTCCCTCCGTCTAGGTGTATATGTCTTCCCTCCTTCTTGGTCATGGTGCACAACCGAAGATGACTTATTGACCTGGACGGAGGGAGTAGCACAGTCTGCAAGCATATATCAAGAGAGGCGTGTAGTGCGATAGTATATAGTAAAGTTTGTGCTATATGCACATACTTGCAAAATGCGTACGAATACACAAGGTTTCCAAACTTTCCCTTTTACATACTTAATTAAGGACACTAAAAATTCCTGAACGTTCGGGATTTATCATTTGCGTCCCAAAACTAATGAGATCGCCTTACGAAACAAAAATTATACTCCTCCTAAAAGCCACGACGCTCGCAGGAGCGCTTGCGGCACGCCACGAGTGCCCTGGTGCGCGGCCGTTTCCCAGCGCGCCGACACAACACCTCTTCCTCAGCCTCGCAACTCGCGAGGTGCTCATTGGCGGCTTGCCGGCGGGCGAGCGTGATCTCACCGGTGTGGTGATCCGGCGCCAACAGGTACTCCTCCTCACTGGAAGCGTGAACCCGGTCCACGTACCGCCAAGCGTAGATGAGGCGCTTGGGCCCGACTACACTCAGGGCGTCGGCACGGGCGTCCTCCGCCACCCTCACGGCCCTCGCACGAGCCTTCTGTCAAAGAGCCAATTGCCTGACTCTCTCGGACGCGACATAGGCCTCCTAGGCAGCTTGTTCCGCAGTGCGCTTCTCTTCCTCGGCCTTCTTCTCCGCCTCTATTTTGGCGCGCTCTGCTGGAGGCAAAGCCTCCCACAAGGTGACATCCATTTCTTTCCAAAGATCCTCAAGGCTGGTGGGCTCGGCGGGCGGTGCGGCGTTCTCCTCGTAGCGGGGAGCCGATGCATCCTCCAGCGTGCGTGCTGGCGAGATTAGGAATGCCGACGCGTCCACCTCGAGCGTAGCGGCGAGGAGCGGAAC
The DNA here is from genome assembly GCA_032464435.1 of Aegilops umbellulata. Lineage (NCBI taxonomy): Eukaryota > Viridiplantae > Streptophyta > Magnoliopsida > Poales > Poaceae > Aegilops > Aegilops umbellulata. Next base: position 308,048,350 of record CP136057.1, read on the forward strand.
GCCGACGCGTCCTCCAACACTAGTGGCGGCGAGGAACGGAATGGCGATGCGTCGCGTCGTGGCGAGGAGCGGAACACTGACGCGTCCTCCTCGACTAGTGGCGGCGAGGAACGGAACGACGACACGTGACCGTCCGCGCGATGCAGCGAGGGGCTCTGATGGCTTGGGAGGGGCGATGCCATGGTGGTCGTCGTGAGAGGGAGGGGGAGGAGATAGCGATGAACGTGAACATGAGGGGGAGGAGATAGCGATGTCGTGGGAGGCGCAGTATTTATAGCGAGCAATGGCACACCTACGTAAGATATGGACTGAGCTGCACTGACTTAACTGCAGGTCCAGTTGCATCACTGACATGTGGGCCAGACCCCGGTTGGGCCCATATGTCAGTGATCGAATGCACCTGCAGTTAAGTAACAGCTACGTGGGCATATTTGTTGGAGTAAATTACAAGGGAGCGAAGGGGTGGAAATATTGCTCATCACAACGGATTGGACGAGCGTGGGGGGAGGAGAGCCATGCATGCAGATTTTTTCACACAGGGTGGAGTGGTGGGACCGCCGGAGGGAGAAGGAGAGTTTGGCAGGCATATTGTTTCCACACATGGAGAGGAACATATTTGGAGACGAATGGGCTTCCTGGTATGGGGAACGGTGCATAATAAGTCATCTTGCATGCCGGGCTAGGTATAGTCTCAAGTCATTAAAAACAAACACGCCCCACACATGTTCATATTTCAAGGTGCACTAAATTATTGCATGCGATGATTAAGGCTGGCCATAATGGTGGTATCTTAGCTGGTATCATGCACACGGGTATAGCAAACATGCTGATGTGGCAAAAAATTAAATAAGAGAGGGGGGTTAGAGTAACTAGTGTTCATGCATGCATTGGTAAACACATTTTTGTGTGGAGAACGACATCACTAGTTGAGTACTTTTGCAGACTTCAAAAACTATTCCACAATGTGTCAACATTCACAATGTCAAATCAATATTTTTACACTCATTATAAAACGTAGTTATTATACTCATTATAATCAGTACTCCCTCCGTCTAGGTGAGCAAGTCATCTTAGATTGTGCACTGTGACCAAGGAGGAGGGGAAAACGAGAGATCTTAATGTTTATTTGCTAATTAATAGCATTGCATGCAATGAACTAACCACTGCATGTCGTGTTGGGTAGTCTCAAGTCATTAAAAGCATGCACACCCACATCTCCTATTGGTTGATTTGTCAAGAAACAAGAAACGAGGTAGAAGTTAATGCACCGTGCCTAAGTGTTTTGGGAGTATTGTAGATATTGATATTTTTGGTATAAATTTGGTCGTGGGATTTCATTGATGCCTGTCAAAGCATTGACAGGTCTGCTATGCGTGACCAGAAGATGAAAGCGTTGAGCATCTCGAAGTTGATCAACAATCTTCAATTGTCAAAGATTAGTTGTTCGGCCAATAAGGTGGCACACTTAATCGCTAAGTATAGCTTTGACAATAGATTAGATGGTATTCTTGTAAATAACGTACCGCCCTGTGTGGTGAATATTGTATCGAATGAGTGTACTGGTGTGGCTGGTTAATTAATATAAGGTGGTGTTCAAGAAAAGTATAAATTTGGTCAAACACTTTGCAAACGGTTGACGGGAGTAAAAAGGACCAGAGGGAGTATCATGCATGCGGAGTAGGCAAAAAATTGCTTGTCTAAAAAAGGCAAAAAAATTGCTCATTTATAGCCGGTCGAAGTCTCAAAGGGCGCGACCGCGCGAGGGAGGCGAAGGTCGTGGGAGGCGCGACGTTTGATGGAATTAAGTGAAGTTACATCCACACGCCGGCATGGCATGCGAACATGCAGAAGCTATACCGTCAGGCCTACGACATGGGTCTAGTAGACATGACATCTAGTGGGTCCTGCATAGTTCTCGAGAACTCTTTGGGGGCTTGCAGCCGTTTGTCCACTGGGCAAGCCAGCAACCCCACACCGTTCGCACGCCCTACTCGTCCCTGTCTTCTACCTTACAACAGTTCGCTCCCAGTCGTCCTGTCCTTTCACATTAGTTCGCTCCCAGTTTTTTTGCGGGGTACAACAGTTCAAGTTCTCCTAACCCTCCTCCAAAATCCATGGCCTCCCAAATCTCCATGGTCGCCGCTGAGTACCAGGTTAGAGACATCACCGGTGATCAGCTCATCGTCATCTACACACGTGGATCCGAGACGGTGAAAGCATGGCTTGCTCGCTTCCTACGCATGTTCAACAGTTCAATGGATGAGTGGGTCGCTGGGCTAGATGTTGAGTACACCACAATCCTGGGACGAGAGAAGGATCTAAAGGACGAAGAGAGGAAGAAGCCCGCCATGATCCAGGTTTGCGTACATAACGTTTGCTTGGTCTACCACATATGCCATGCCGACGTTGAGTGCCAGGATTTTAAGAACTTCCTCAAGGACAAAAGAGTGAAATTCGTTACTGTAGGCTTTAAGAACGACAGTGACGTCCTGCGTTAGATAGGTCTCGTTGTAGGCCAGCCCTTCGATCTCCAGAAGGCAAGCCTGGTGTCCTCCTCTCAACCTTCAATGCTGACCCTGGCAGTAGCCATGATTGATCCTTCGTACGCTAAAATGAAGAAACCTCATCACGAGTTTCATCATGCATGGGAGTCGAAGACATTAGATGAAGATCACATCCTGTACGCAGCAATGGATGCCTACCTTTGTTTAAATATCTACAAGGGTTGGATGAAGAAGCAGACCCCAGTGTCCGGTTTAAGCAAAGAAGCGTCGGCTAAGAGGAAGATGAAGAGGAAGAGGGACGAGGACGAAGTCGAGGACGTGGACTCGGACTCCAAGTAGGTGGCAGTGCCGTCGCTCATGCTGGTTCTACTGCAGTGTCAAGCGGACTAGTTTCTTATTAGTTTATTTTCAAGGGTGTGTTGTGCTGAGGCCCCAGCAGAACTATGTTTATGTTCTTTCTCGTTATTTGAACTCTTTAGTACGTACAGTAGTACTAGTACTATGTCTTACTATTGTTCTTCTTGCAGTTGGTACTACTGCTCGTATCTTCGTGTTCCTACTGTACTTAATACGTTCGTACTAGTAGTATAATTTGGGTCCGTCGATTTATGAAAGAAGTTCGACGGAGCGAAGGAAGAAGACGACAGAAGAGGAGGAAGAAGCCCTTCTAGCCATCCATGTTGCATCAAATGGCTCACATGAGTCGACTGACCCAAATTGCTCCTTCAGATTGTAGGATCCACGTGGCATTCAAGGTCTCGAAGGTAGATTCCGCGTCCGCACCCGGTTTGCAGGCTCGACGCGCGCGTGACCGGCTTCCTCCGCGACAGCCACCATGCGCGCCTCCTCCGCGCGGGCGGAGATGACAATGACACGCTAGTTCCTCCTCACTGGCATGCTGGAGCAGACGCTCGTCCTCCTCTTCATACGCTGCATGCATAGACGCGGCTCCACCAGCTGCTCGCGTGCTTGGCAGCGCAGCGGCATCGCGAGGAGGGACTGTAAACGGCGTGAGCGGGCGAGCCTTCGGCTTCATGGCACAGGGATGGCGGCGACACGACGGTGATGGGCGAGAAAGTGTTGGCCAGAGCAGGCGGGCGCCGGCATGCGCAACAGCGGCGGCGGCATATTGATGAGTGCGCGTGTGGGAGCTTACTTTAGTTTTATATATAAGGTTGGTCAAACCTAAAAGAAAACCGTACTAGTACACGTAAACATTAGACTTAGGCAGCACTTTTATTAGTTAGTACCACAACCACGATACGGAATCCTGTGCAAGCGCGTGAACCGCGGCCGCGCGGTCGATCGAACGGTGCGTCACCGTGTCGCACTCGAAGGACATCCACCGAACCTTTTTTTTTGTGTGTGAAAACAATCCTCGAACATTACTCAACTTTTTTTCCTCTAAAAGTTCTTGACGCTGCAATATTTCCATATATTTGAATTTAGCTCTAGTTCGTGTTTATTTGGATTTGGACGTTTTAGGTGCGCCCAATTTTTTTAATACTGATTTTGTGTGTGTGACTGAGAGAGAACGTGTGTATGTGTCCATATGTGTGTTGTGGCGGAAGGGCAATGTGGATACGGTGTGCGTGTGATACAGACATAGAGAGGTTTGAAAATGTGCAAATGATCATGCATGAGTGAGACATAGACAAGTGCCAATACATTGTGTATACATGAGAGAACGGTCTTCTAGTTTACTTGTGTGTGTGTGAGAGAGAGAGAGAGAGGGAGAGAGAGAGACAGAGAGAGGAGCATCCGTAACACAACAATCATCTCTCTCGATTCGTCCGTCCCTCGCACTGTCGCATGCAACACATGCATCAACGCGCACATTTTGACACCCTCACCCGGCCCTTGCCCACCTCAAGGCTCGCACAATCTCTTCGTGAATACCCATTTCTCTCCTTAGGTTTGTTTTTTCTCAATATCTGACACACACACATATAGAGAGAGAGACACACACAACACAACACACACACACACACACACACTCCCCCGAGCACACAATTCATCCCCATCCAAGGTTATACGGCGACCAGTCTCGCTTGTGCTTCTTTGCACCCCAACATGCACAACACCTCAATCTTCAAAGAGGGCAACGAGCAGATCGAAGACGGCGACCACACCGCGCTAGAGAATGCGGGGTCATTTGGAAGCAGGGTGATGTGACGACGACTGACTGACTCCTCCCCCACCCTCTCTCTCTCTTTCACAAAATTACCAATCCCTCTCTCCCCCGCACAAAATTATCAATCCCTCAACCCACGAGATCCTTCCCCTCTCGTCCATGTTTTTCCTGCTCTCTCATCAAACATGTTGTCTCTTCTCCTTCCACGTATACAGAATCCAGATGCACACGCATCTCATGTATATTACATGTATGCATCTTTCTCACAGACCTAACTTCTTCCTCTCTCTTTCTCTCTCTATCTCTCTCTCTCTCACTGTCTCGTTAGGTTTGTCTCCTACTCTCTCATCCACATACATACAATCTTTCCCGCCCTATCAGTTCCATCTTCAAAAGCTCTCTCTGCACGTTTCATTCACATATTGGGATATGTCAAATTGTTGCTTCTATAATGGCTGATGTAGAGTTATGGTTTTTGTTGTTGCATCCTACAAAGTAATAACTATGAAATACATTTAGATTCTCATTTGACTGGGATTATGTGAGTTTCAGCATGTTGTGAAGTACTATAGACCTTGTATACATCTTGGGATTCGACAATGATTGTAACTATTGAATTGTATAGACCATTACATTCGGAGTCAATATCCTAATATATTTATTTCACAATTTCAACAAATGATTAGTTCACTACAAACTAAGAAAACAAATGTGTACTCCCTCCGTTTTTATTTAAGTCCGCGTATTAGCATTGGTCAAAGTCAAGTTTTGTAAACTCTCAGAAAGCTTATAACAAAAAATATTAACATATACAATAACAAATAAATACCATTATATTCATTATTGAATGTACTTTCACATCATACATATTTGTTATGGTAAATGTTTATATTTTTCTATAAACTTTGTCAAACTTTAGGAAGTTTGACTTCAGTCAAACCTAATATGCAGAGTTTAATACTACTACTCGCTAGTTTCTTAGCCGAATCACTCAACACGCCACACGGTGAGTCCAGTGTCACAAAATTTTGAGGTCGGCGGGAAAATCTCCCGCGACCCTGATTCGAGCAGTGGGAAGTTACCATCATAGCCTTCAGAACAGGCCTACAGATGACACTTCGTAGGGGGCTGTTTTCGTAACTTCAGGTTCACCCTACCCAGCCAACCCCACCCCGGAACCCAGAGTAGTACACCTGAATACTCCCCAATTTCTATCCCCACCGCAAAATAGACTTCTCCACGGCACCGCATCCTTCGTGCTCCTCCCCTTTACATCGGCGCACTCGTCCACCGCAGCGCATCTGCCTCATCGACGACCTCGTACGCCGCACTAGAGCCGATCCACCATCGTCGTCGTACACGGAGCCTCTTCCCCGGCATCGTCTTCCATGGTCTCGGATCTGCTTCCCGGAAGCCGACGCCAAGCGTAGAAGTACCACCATCAAGATGCATTTGTATGAGTAGTTTATCTTGTTGGAGATGCTCTAACATGGCAGACGAGTGCTTTAATGTTGCCCAGAAGATGCGTGAGTATTACTAGTAGTATATTTTTCTTGCCATGTTGAGATTTTAAAACCACGAGTGCGAACATGCAGAGGAGCAATGAAGACCAAACACGGGATATTCGGGACATCTTCAAGGAGCGTGGCAAGTTAAAGAGGAGCTGCACTGAACCTATAAAACGAGCTTTGGTAAGTAACACCCTTTCAATTACTTTCGTGTAGCCTCATGTTCTTCAATGTGTATACGTTGTAGTTTCTGTTTCTCTTAAGCGTGGTGTTCTTCGATGTGTAATAAGAAGAGTCTTAATCTCCCTAATGCTTTCGTTTTTAGCTTGATGTAGGAAGTGGGTGTTCTCACTTTGTAATCTATTTTTATTTATTTTTTCCTTTTGAATTCACTTCTCCGAGTTCTGTTTATCTGGCTTCTACAAAATGGATCTAGGTTGCTCTGAGTATTGATCTAAAAAAGAAGTAACTTCATGTCAGGATGTAGTTCCTGCGAAGAGGGAAGTATGGTCAACCTCGAGATCATGTTTCCAAAATGAGGCTGGATTACACACAAGGTGCCAGTTCCCTAATGATCCTAGATTAGACACAAGGTGCAAATTCCCAGATGATGATGGATTACACACAAGCCAGGTGGAGTCGTCAGCTGTTCGTGTCCTCGTGGCATTAGTAAAGGCTGAAAGAAAGTGTGCAGCAGCCCTTGAGAATGTAGCTGAGTTCCTGAAGAAGCGAAAAGAGTAATCATATGCTCTCTTCATCCAAGCCAAAGAAGAGATGGTAGAAGCCAGAAATAAGCTAGCAGAGGCAGAGCAGGCTAGGCGTCTCCTGCTATCTAAAACTATTGTCAATACAAAATTTCATTCATAATAGCTAGGTTCAAATGTTTAACCAGTCAGCATGCCTGTTGTGATGTCCGTGCATCTACTGATGTGGAACAAAATGTTTTCTTTGGGTCATGTAATAACAACAATTACTTTCCAAACAATAACAGACAAAGCATTGGACATGGTATAGTTCACGCGCAAGCCCGACATTCCAAGTTCAACTTCCACATCAAACTCATGTTCATAGATATCTGCACATTCATACATAATGTCCACAACCATGATTCACTTCAAAGCAAAAAAAATGTGAGGAGAGTTATAAATAAAGAAAATCCTCTACTAGTTCCTGCTACCAATGAGAGCACAACAAGTCAAGACCATGCGTAAATTAATTATATTTTAGTCATTTTTTGTGTTGTAAAATGCCTCCCAGCTCGCGGAAGGACGTGTTGCCGGCACACGCGCGGATTCAATGATGGCAGGCGGGGCAGTCTTAAGCTGGTTGCACGCAGCGAGGAGGCGTGCTCAGCCGGGCCTGCAGCGAGTGCGACCCTCTTGGCCGGCGTGCCGGTTCAAAGCCTGCGCTATGAGAGGTCGCGTCCGTGTCAGAGCAATCACTCCATCCAGTCCTTTTTTGTTTGGGTATAACAAAATCTCGTTTTCCATTCACATTTTACAAGTAAAGTTCATGGACAAACTTTGACCCAAAGTACGATGGGGACTAGTAAACCAGAATGGAGGTAGTAGTTTTTTTTAATCGAAGAAGGGTTTCCCCTTTCAATTTTCATTAAAGAAATCCAGCGTCTAAATCTAAACCATAGTATTTGCCCTAGAACTACCAGGTTCAACATCTCGCAACATAAACCCATACAACCTCCATCGCAAAAAACAAACAAACCATACAACCATACGCCAAGGACGTACGTAGTACTATGAATTCCGTTTTCGCTCCATACCAATCGTTCTAAGAACTACTTACTTACAACGCGCCATTGAAAATCGGAACTCTTAACCCCGCTAAAAAACGATATTTTAAACATGGATACTCGATCTGTGGCACCTGGCGAGCCACCGCGCTCCAAGTCGTTCACCTGTGGTCCCGACCATCAGCTCCTACGGATCAAATTATCACGCGAGCTGACTATTCCTACAAAGGTGCTCCACCACGTACCCGGTACCCGCGAATGCAGCAATCGTGCCCCTAGGGTTTTAGGGTTTATTTGTTAACGTTGCCTTTACGTAACACTCATGTGTGTGAGACAGCGAGAGGCCGACTGTGTGCGTGCGCCTCTTCTCTTCGTATATGTACTCCACCGTTTGTCTGGTGTCCAAAAAATTATAATAACTACTAGCAATGTGCCAATGTGTTGCCACATGATCAAAGTAGATTAATACAGTGGCAGAGCTAGATGCAGATTACGCCTGGGGCTGTGCTATGTTGAGTGATAAACTTCTATGATTTTCTATGCTTTGCATGAAGAAATTACAAAGGAAGTTGTTTCTAGGCCTGGGGCTATAGCCCTAGCTGCCCCAGGCCTGTCTCCGCCACTGGATTAATACATATTCACCGATTTGATAGAAAAAAGTCTAGCTTTGAAATACGTATATCACTAAAAATATGTTATGTTTCACTCAAAATATATTCCTTTGGCGGTTTTGATGAGATAAGGGAGGAATGTTGTTGGTTTCAAGATTTGATAAGTGGTATATGTCTAATTTCTACTCTTACTAGCAAGATGCCCGTGCGTTGCACGGAACATCAAGATCTTGTGGGAGAAAAGGATGAACGAGGGAAGACCTTTTCTGCAAATGTGGTGAAGAGTGCGGGTAAATTGCCATATTTTCCTTCCTATCCGTCAGATATAAATCAGACGACCTACATTGCAGGATGGCAGGCCCACCATCATCACCAACTCCATTTTTTATCCCTACACTTATAATAAGCATTGTCGGTGATGATCGTGTGCCTGCCATCCTTCAATATAGGCCGTCCGATCTATATCTGACGGATAGGAAGGAAACTATGGCAATTTTGCAGAAAGATACCCACACCCCTCTCCACATTTGCAAATAAGGCCTTCTCTCGTTCATCCTTTCCCCCCACAAGATAAACTACTCATACAAATGCATCTTGATGTTCCGTGCCATGCATGGGCATCTTGCTAGTTGTTGCAAAAAGCCCATGTGTGTGTGAGAGAGAGGGCGAGTGGAGGAGGACGGAGTGCATGTGTACAAAGACACAAGGAGTGTGTGTGCGATAGGTATCAGCTTAAAATGAGCCGATAGTGTGTGTGTGAATGATCGAGAGGGCGTGTCTCAAGAAGGGAAGAAAGATCTACATAGATACAAGGAGCGGGAGAGAGACATGCATGCGATGGTGGAAGCATGAGTGTGCGGGTGTATAAACCTATCTAGAGGCTAGCTAGTCGATAAATGTTTGTGAGAGAAATACGAGTCAGGGTGCGAAAGCGAGAGTTTTGTGTGTGTGAGAGAGAGACGGTAGTCGGGAAGGGGAGTGGAAGCAGGAGTTGTGTGTGCGTGTCTGCGAGAGAGAGAGAGAGGAGACGGTAGTCGGGGTTGTCTGATCTGTAAAAAAATGAATAATGTCAGTCTGGGATGGAGACGAAAAGGAGACCGCAACAAATGTTGTGTCTAAAGGAGAGATAGAGAGAATAATTTTAGTGGTATGAGTCATATGTAGAGACATATAGGGTGTGTGAGAGAATACCATAGATAGAAAGACAAAGTGAAAGACGAGTGGAGACTGTGTGTTTGGCGATGAAAAATAAAGCTTAGGTACCGAGTGATACCAGAGAACAGTAGAGACATGAGAGATAATGAAAACCGTGTCATGTATAATGATAGGGAGAGTGTGACACTTCTCAAGGGAGACGTCGAGAGACCATGTTTGCGAGGATAGGAGCAACATGAAGTGAGCGTGCGGGAGAGATGGGCGTGAAAGGAGGGAACAAAAAAGGGATTAAAATATTTAAATTCGAGATGATGATACATGTAATCTATACTCGAACCAAAATTGATCTATCAAACATGCATACTCATATGAATTCACGCACATCTATGTTATTTAATATGTAGATGTTACTGATCCATACATTTTAGTAGAACATAATTTGGTTAAATCTTTTCGAATTCAACCTTAAGATTTCGAGATCGTTGTACTTGTAAATCATATTATGCATATAAAGGAGCAGAATTCTTTGTTGTGCTTTTGAAAGTATATATAAAAAATGATGTATATAGAATGTAATTCCAATTGAAAATGGATCCCGCCCGAAAAAAAATAGAATACAAACGGGATTCAAATTGAGTTGGCACGGTATACGCGCACTCTGCAAAATTTGAATGAAGCGGGGAAAGTCGCAGTAACCGCCCTAAACCAAAATCCGCGAGATGGAAATCACTACTGCCTATCCCTGCCACGCAAAGCCTATATGCTAGATTTCTATAGGTTTAGATAGGGGTAGGTTTGTAATTTCACCCAAACGTGACGTAACCGCCTCTCACCCGGATTCATACACGGTGGGCGCCCGAAACACAGTGTGTCCTCGGCCGAATTCGACTCTCTCCCTGATTCATATTCATACACGGTGGGCGCCAAAAACAAACTCTCGTCGGCAAATATTCGGTGTATGCGAGATTACCGTCCTATCCCCAACCGACTAGTGTTGCTGTGACGTAGTAGAAATTTGAAACGGGGGCTAAGTTTGTAAATTTCCTCGCATTGCAGACAAGCGCGCCCTGAATACATGGTTCCCCCTTCCTCTCTACCTCCCTTTTCCCCATTCGTACTCCGTGGGCACCAAAACACCCTCTCCACCCCACCCTCCTCCGTCCGCCGCCGTCCGCCTCCCCATCCACCGCCATCCTCCTCCACCATGCCGGAGCTGATACCCCGACGCCGCCGTCCATTACAAGAGATCGACCTCTCTCATCCACGGCTTCAGACCGAGATCCTTGCATCCCGTCCTCTCGCTTCATCCCCGCCATCATCCACCTTGCCGGCGCTGCTCCTACGACCGTCTCGTCCACCGTGCCCCGCCGCCACCGTCTACCCTCCTAGATCTGCTTCCACACCGCCGACAGCCATCGCTACCGCAACACCGTCAAATTCTCAGCAGATGCGTACACGGCGCCGCACCAGAGGCGGTACTCTTTCGTATCTGCTCAACTTATTTATCATAGCAAGAAAATAGATCGCCACTACTTTACTCTGATTTCTTGTCTTGGTTGCAAAGTTGCCTTTGTCCGGTTTGCACCTTCAGATCCGCCATGGCATGCTCAACACCATCCTCGCAATGCTTATAGTTTTCTCGTTTTACATTCCACACTAGTTAAACCACAGTAGACTAAAATTCAAAATTGGGTCAGTCGATTTTTCAGAGCTCGGCGGAGTTTGCCGGTGCGACCGAAGGGGCTCGGGTGGGGATGGTGGTTGTGGGTGGCGGTGGTGGGGCCTCGTCGAACGAAGAAAACTCGACGCGGGTGGGGGCGGGGGTGAGGGTGGCGGAGGAACACAAGCGGTGGGGCCGGTGGTTCGGCCGGCGGCCCATGCGGTGTTCTGTATGGGAAGCATAGTATGTTCCTTGTCAGGAAGGGGAGCAGGGACATCTGCAGTCAACAACTAATAGAGCTGGCCTGTACGTGATCGATAGGCTTTCAATTACTAGCGGCAATACAACACAGTAATTTCCAGCCAGTTCCACTTTCCCGATTTATATATCCTGGTTATGGTGTACCCCTGTTATGTACACTATGATCTGCCTAGTTGCTGTGTGCTCTTGTAGTCATGGTTTGGCAATAAACTCTCTATACAGTATATTATGAACCTATCATCTGCCAGCTATCCTTACTTTTGGAGCCTATTTTTTGTGTACTTGTGCCAGATTATATAAATGCACGCACCATATTACATCACACATGAGCTCTCTCATCAGAATCCAGTGATAGCACACAAGTGTTTACAGGGGCGCCCCTATATTAGAATATCATCTGCATTACAAAGATAATCTCATAACTATTTATGTTTTCATGGTTCTCAGATATTATACACAATTATAGTGAATATCAGAATCCGCGCATCAGAAAAATATTGTGGAACACTTCAATGACTTACAAAATTGGCAGCAAGGCATTGAGTGCCATTCTAGAAGCAATGAAACTCGTACGCTCCCCACCTGTTGATTCTTGTTCAGAATATCATCCTAATGACTATTCTAACCTCGAGGAGTCAAAGGCAGATGGCCTCTTCAGTTCACCCATCAAGGTGCCTGTTCTAATTTGGCAAGGTTTTATTGATTGCGCGTATCTTGCATATGTTGTCTTGCATTTCTTCTACTTTGTTGCACCGCCATCAGCTTAGTTTACTCATCATATATGTCGAGATGCCATGCCCATCCATTATCAATACATATTCCATCTGTCATCATACCATGTTTTTCCACTCAAATGCTGTTCTTGTGCATCAGACATCAAAAAGGAAGAGGGTGATTGCCGAACCTGAAGGAGCACCAGCAAAGTCCTTGAAAAACGTGGTGGTGCCAGAGAAATCAGACAACACCCCACTTATATTGGCTGTACAACCAGTGACACAAAACGTAGGACCGACTCCAGCAGACTGTACCCATACTTCACTGGCCACACCACTAGCCCCACCACACATGACCTGCACTCCAGCAAAAGGTATACCGATTTCATTTGCCATAGCACCAGTTGTACCACAGAAAAATCTCACTCTAGCAAAAAGTACAGCAAGTCCACCTGCCGAAGACCTATCCCAACTGCACAGACGGCCAATTCCTGCAGATTGGAACCCCATTCCATTTATTCCCAGTTTAAAAGACAATGCTTTCAATGTTGTTAGGGACTACGTGCATATATTCCCATCATGGGAAGATTATTGTGAAGACAAACACCATTTTCACATCTTCCTGTCCAACTTACGTGTAAGTGCTATTATTCATGGTTATTATTTTCCTGTTTTCTGCTGATTGAACACATCAATGATTTACATTACATTGTTCTCATGATGAGCAAAGCTTGCTTGTGCTTTTCAAGGAAGCATTGCAGCAGTATCGGTGTTACCTGAGGAAATCACACTCTGATGGCAAGTCCATAAACGAATTTCTGGTGAAGTCTCCTGTGCTAAATTTAGAAGACATTGAATGGAAAAACCTTATTATGCACTGGTCTTGTTCCCAGGATGAGGTACTGTCTATGAAATCACATGACAATTTGAACTTCTAACTTTCCGCATGTGCCTTATGGATCTTTTTTGCAGGAAATCTGCTCGAAGAAGAATTCCGGTTTGACAAGAACGATAGGATATCGCAAATATGCTGCCCGCTACTTTGCTCTTGTTAGTACCTGTTGTCCTGTATCACTGTACTTGCATACATACCTGGTTCATTATGTGACAGCAGCATGCATGATAGCTTGCTTATCAATTGTTCGCTCCAAATTATCTGATCTGTATGAATGGTTACATTAGTGTAGAATATATCCAATGCCAATGTTTTTTTAGCTCTGCATTGTTCTTGTAAGTACATTCTGTCCTTTATCAGTGTACTTATATTGACAGGTAGTTGTTCATGTACCATCACTCTGCAGCTTATTTTCGTTTGCCCTCCATTTTCTACACATCAGATCTATATTTACTCTTACCATAAGTGTCGTGGTTTTGTCACGGCAGATGTCCTGGAGAAAGAACTTAGTCGTGGAGCCATCGCGACGGGTTAGCTTGAAGGGGTTAAAGCGGACACAGGGACGCAGAGAGTTTTATACTAGTTCGGCCCCTTCAATGAAGGTAAAAGCCTACGTCTAGTTGTGATGGAATTGATGGGGTTTTGATGACTAGGGAGCAAACAAGCTTCGCCTAAGTCTCGAGTTGTTGTTGTCTGTCCCTGAACCGCCGCCGGGTCGTCCCCTTATATACACGGGTGATGCCCGTCGGTCCACAGAGTCCCAACACCGGTTCATACTTGTATCCGGGTTGGTCTCTCCTTATTCCTAACTTACAATACAAGTTTACATATAAAGCCGGTTTACGGCTACAGGTCTTAAACCGGCTATAGGCCTTGGGCCCTTATCTGCCTCTTTGGGCTTTAACACCTTTGAACTACTAATGAAGTTAACCCGGCCCAGGTAGGCCGGTTTACGCCCAGTAGTAATATCCCCAACATTAGGCCCCAGATTGATTTGAACGGGTTCATGTCAATCCTTAGCAAAAATTCTTCGTCTTCAACATCTTCTTGTAGTTGTTGAACCGCCATGATGTCACCTTCTCTGGTTGTTGTAAAACGGCATGACGTCATCATAAAGATAACAGTCATGATATCTTCTTTGTTTAATGAATCCGCAATAACCGAGGCGACAACTCCGTCTCCAAGATTTGTGGTTCCTTGATTCACGCGCCTGACACGTGTCTCTTGCCTTATAAATAGGACCGAAGGGTCATTTCTTTCCCCCCTTCGTCCCCTTTCTCTTCGTCTTCCTCGCATCGCCAGCCTCGGAGCTCCGCCGCCGCCGTTGACCTCTGCACCATCTTGGGCCGCTGCATCAACCTGAACGTACCAGAGCACTGCGGTAGCTTTCCGCATCTTCCTCGATTCTGGTAAGCCTTCTGTTCTTCTTAACATAGATCTGTTCTTAGGGTTTCGTGTTCTTGCCGTGTTCATCACTTGTTCATGCTCGTACCCAGACTCCTAGATAGATCTGTGAAACCCTACTGTGATTAGCAGTAGCTTTTAGCATCCACCTGTAGTTTCATGCTTGAGTCCGTAGATCTCATCTATATATCTGCCCATTGATTCACTTCCGCTCTGCTTTACGTGTTTGAATATTTCTTCTTCTTTTCTGAACTTGCTTCAGATCCATTGTTGTAATAAGACCTTGTGAAACCTGTTTCTGCATACCTAGCCATCCGCAACCTCAATTGCTTTCAATGTTTAGATCAGGCGGTTTAACTTAATATAGAAAAAGTTAATAAACCGGTATATACCATTAGTCCCCTTGTTGAACCACCAGAACTCGTTATCCATATGATGCCGCTTCATAGAACTCCGGTTTAGATATAGTTGCCTCCGGTTTAACATTGTTCATACCGGTGTATACTTTTACCCAACACAATCTTGAACCGGAATCACTTATTTTGTAGACTTCACCATGGCCAAACAAGTATATGAGTGCAACTGGGTTCCTTCTCGCGTCACAAAAACTCAACTGAACAACTTAGTCTTGACCGACGCTTTAAGCAGCAAAGATACTATCCATTGGAGGGTCCCTGGTAAAGAATGTCCTCCCACACCTCAAGAGGGAGAGGTTGTCGTCTTCGCAGATCACTTAGCCCGGGGTTTTAACCCGCTCGGCTCTAAATTTTACCGGGATGTCTTAGCTAATTTTCAACTCCGCCCACAAGACACTGGCCCCAACTCTGTTACCAACATATGTCACTTCAAAGTGCTCTGTGAGGCATACTTTCAAGAGGAACCCACAGTTGAGTTGTTTAGAGACTGCTTTCACCTAAACCGCCGCACAGAATTCACAGATGGTTCCAATACGGAATTGGGTGGTGTGGCGATTTAGAAAAGAAAGGAGGTCACTTACCCTCACGCCAAATTGCATAGCCACCCCAAGGAGTGGAATCAATCATGGTCCTATTGCAAAGACACCTCCCCTGCTAATGAAAATCCTCTTCCTAGCTTTCGTCCGGAGCGGCTTAGCAATACACACCCCTTTCCACAAAGGTTGACTTCCAAGGAGAGAAGTAAATACGCTCCTCAACTATCCAAGCTCAGAGCCTTCATGGCCAACGGTTTAACAGGAATTGATCTCGCACGCTGTTGGATATCATGGAGCATATTGCCCCTCAGCCAGCGCTCCCGTTTGATGTACGAGTATACCGGTAGTGTCGATGACCCACTCTGACATGTTAACATCCAGCTCATAGATGACGAGGTCACAAAAGCTGTGAAGAAAATGTTGAACGAACCGGAACACCTCTGCGCTCGAACCGGCCTGCTCCCCTTCTGTGCTACCAACAAACCGCTAGCTGTAAGATCTTGGCTGTACTTTTTACTGAACATGTCATTGCTATTTCTGTATACTCTTTAATATCAACTGCTGCTTACACAAGGCGATGATCCGTTTTGGAGCAAGAAGCTTTCTCAGGAGAAACCAGAAAAACTAGATAAACCGGAAAGACCAACCCGGCCAAAAACCAAAGTCATTAAGAGGCCTGCTCATAAGAGGAAAACCACTGCATCCTCTGATCCGCCCGCTGATGATGATGTGGGTAATCCGGACCTTGAGGTAGAACTTGATTCACTTGGCTTACTTTTCACACGCCTTATTGATGATAATATTTGTCAGGATGATGCCGAAGCTAGTCATGCTGATGCTGCAAAGGTAATTACTATCTCTTCTGATTCGAACCCTTTGCCCTCACTAAAAATACGTCAGGCAAACCGGAAAGTTAAAATTTCTCATCCTCTTTCTTACTTGGATCCCAAATTTCTTATGAAGAACCAACAGCACGAAGCTCGCCGCACAACCCGGCATAGCGGCCAGGTAGTTACCTCCGCCGGTTTACCGAACAGTCCGGTTCAGAAACGCCGTTCAGAGGTCTCTAATTTGCTTGTCAGTGCTTGTCTTAAAGCAGGCAGTTTTCGTCAACCTCTTAATCCATCTGACTCCGATTATCAGGTTACTTCCCACTCATCCTCTGGCGAGTCATCAGCTACTCAGCTGCCACCGCTCAAAACGGTGCTTGGGTAAGCTATACTTATCATAATATTTCTGATACGTCACGTTGGAACATATGCTGTATTTGATTTTGATTATTTCTTTTAGGGCCAAGCCTAGGCCAAGCAAGAAGGCCCGCCTGGATAAAGCGGCCGAGGAGGATGCCGTTCCTGAACCGGATAAAACACCAGATCCTGAAGCGGCCATTCGCGAAGATATACCCAACGACCCCCCACTTCAAGATGATGATGTTATTGCCGAAGAAAGGCCTGCTGATACCTCAGGCCCTGCTGACCAGCCCGGAAGCCCCATCCGGATTGAGAAATCCACCAGTCCAATCCGGCCTGCTGATACACCAACTGCCCCTAGTCAAACCGGCGATACCAAGGATGATGATGTTGTGATTACCGGCATTGGCCATACTGAACCAAGTAATCCGGTCGCCTTATCCAAGCATACTGCCAAAGAAGAATTCGCTACTATGAGCAAAGGCAAGTGGAATATTGATCTGGCGACTTACGCTGCTCTCAATGCCCAAGATCTTCATTCCGGCTACTTGAACCGGCTGTATACCAGCCGTGACTATGAAGCCGGTCTGGTGAATATGATGAAAGAAAAACTTGAGGTAACTTCCATGTGCTTTTTCCTGCTTGGATTCTTCAATTTTGTTAACTCTCCTAGCCCCAAGGGCCGGTTTTGCAATCCTCTTTCAAACCGGGACTTACTAATATAAATCTGAATGCTTCGAAATTCACTGATGTAGCCCCCAAGGGCCAGTTCAACTTAATGTAGTTAAACTGGGACTTAATTAATTTAACATGGCAGCATCAGAGTTTATTTGAGCAAATAGTCATTAGCCCCCAAGTCCCAAGTTGAATACTTGTATTGAGCTTGGGACTTTGCAATCAATTGACAGATGAAGATCAAATATGCATTAGCCTCCAAGTGCCAAGTGCATAGTTTGTTATGTGGTTGGTACTTCAATTCTTGTACCGTTTGTGAAATCATATGACTATCTGTATGCAGGCTTAGCTGAAGACCAAAGAAAGCCAACTCGCCGATCTTCAAGAAAATTTGAAATCCCAACAAGCTGAAACCTCAAAGGCGAAAGAGGAGTTGACCAGCGCTTTAAGCGCCATGGAACAGCTTAAGGAGGGCTTCAAGAAAGAGCGGGCGGACCCCAACAGCCGTCGCCGCTACTGAACCGGCGATCATTGCCGCAATGGTTGAAGAATGAAGCGCTGCTTGCGTACCGTCCATGAATATTCCAACCCGGTTGGGAAGATCGGAGGGGTCCGGAATACTGTCACCATCGGAACAGCCCCCAATCCGGCCATCCTGTAGCTGATACATAGATTCAGTTTCTTCGGTTGACGACTCGTCGCCAGAGTAAACGACGGTCTCGCCACCAGATTCTGATCTATCCTCATAACTTCCTCCATGGATGACTCCCACGAAGGCACGCTTCATGGCCGGTTTAACCTTGGCAGATCGCGCACGCAGAGCCGTCTCGACGAGGTCGGTGTAGATGTCCGGCTCAGGGCCCGGTTCACCGATCTTGCCGATGAAAACGTGTATACCACCAAAGGGGACCCGGTACCCGTACTCAATTGAGCCGACCTCGGGGCCCCAGCCTGCATCGTCGATGTAGAGCTTGCCGCGAGGACTCTTAGTCATCCGGCCCACAGCGTAGCCCTCGAGTCCTTCAAAGCGGCCCTCCAAGAACTTGAAACTATCGTGCGATAGCCGCACGGTGGGCGCCAACTGTCGTGGTTTTGTCACGGCAAATGTCCTGGAGAAAGGACTTAGTCGTGGAGCCATCGCGATGGGTTAGCTTGAAGGGGTTAAAGCGGACACAGGGACGCAGAGAGTTTTATACTAGTTCGGCCCCTTCAACGAAGGTAAAAGCCTATATCTAGTTGTGATGGAATTGATGGGGTTTCGATGACTAGGGAGCAAACAAGCTTCGCCTAAGTCTCGAGTTGTTGTTGTCTGTCCCTGAACCGCCACCGGGTCGTCCCCTTATATACATGGGTGACGCCCGTCAGTCCACAGAGTCCCAACACCGGTTCATACTCGTATCCGGGTTGGTCTCTCCTTATTCCTAACTTACAATACAAGTTTACATATAAAGCCGGTTTATGGCTACATGTCTTAAACCGACTACAGGCCTTGGGCCCTTATCTGCCTCTTTGGGCTTTAACACCTTTGTACTACTGATGAAGTTAACCCGGCCCAGGTAGGCCAGTTTACGCCCAGTAGTAATATCCCCAACAATAAGGTTGGTACTGAAGAAGTTTAGCTGTGCATTGCTCTTGGCTGTACCTTTTGCCTGTATCGCTGCACTTACATTTGTAGCTACTTGGTTATGTAGCATCACTCTTCATCTTATCTTAAATATTCTCCATTTTTTCTTATATTATCACATCTATATTTACACTTAGCAAAATGTAGAATAAAGGCAATGCTTTTGAAGAAGATTCTGTGGTAAACTTCTTGAATTGCCCCCATCAGCATGGACATGGCCTTTATAGAGCCCGTCTTCACCAATAATGTAAGTTTGTCCATCTCAAGCCTTTCAAACTTTGTTGTATATATTTGGTTAGGCATGACTGCAACAGCTGTTTATTTTTGGTGTTTGCATCAAATTGCTTGTTTAAAGTTTATTATATGTAGTTCATAAACAAAAGTTCGTCCTTTCTCAATTTAAGTTTTCAGTTGTACAACCAAGTTCCTTCTTCATACCATGTAAATTAAACTATACAGAGCAAGTGATCATCTTTTGCACTGCATGTATGCTTGTGTTCTTCATCTGTAATCCAGTGGTGTGGTGAACCTACCCACTACAGCACAATGTCATATTCTGCAATGTCTTAACTATAAACAATGCCATATCATTCTACTATTATTTAAACCGTCTCTTTATTTGCCAATCTGAAATGGAATAAATTGACAACACACTAACCATTGATACTTATGAGTTCTTGATCTGTAATCCAGTGGTGTCGTGAAGCTGCCAACTCCTTCACAATGTCATTTCCTGCCATGTCTTGACCTGAACAATACCATATTGTGCTAATGCAAATTTAAACTGTGTCACTTTAGAAATGTGATGAATTGTCAGCACTGATACTTTTATGTGCAAAACCTGTCATCTGTCTGCTTGTTTATCTTTCAGAGTGAGGAAGATATAAGTGTTGAACAAGCGCAGTCTCATCATCTTGCTCAGCTGCTTGCGCTGCAGCTCCCCAGCAGGGCTAACCTTTCTTGAACTCTATTGAAGTGCTGTCGGTTTTGTATATTATTTTGTCGGCGTGTTTATTTGCACTGGTGGCGATCTTTGATGCCCAGTGTATGTAATCTGCTGTCTGCTTGTGCTTTATTATCATAGTGGCGAACTTTGATGCCCATTGGATGCAATATGCCGTAATTTCTTTATTGTACAGTATAAGTTTTTTCTTATTCATGATGCTGCAGTTATTTTACTGTATATATATCCTGTCTTCGCAGTAAACCGGCCAAACCATAAAATTACGTACATAATCGGGCCATCATGCAATCACGATGTAGGTTGGGCCTAAAACGTGCCGATCAGCTCACGGGCCGGCAGCAGCCCGAAATGAACCCCGACCCATGATTGTGCGAATCAAATCACGGGCTTTTAACAGGCCGAAAAGTTGTCTCGGTCCATGTTTGGCCCAATCAGATATCGGCTGTGAGCAGGCTGGATGCAAACCGGGCCGTAGTTAGGCCCAACTATATGACGGGCTTTTAACAGGCTGAAATTAATATGGGACCGAAATGTTAAACGGGCCCTTAACAGGCCAAATCTAATATCAGGCCGAATTACTAAGTGGGCCTTTAGCAAGTGGGCCCAAAAGCTTAGTGTCCAGTTGACGGGCCGATTCTGATATGGGCCATAATTAGTCCCAAAACCTCTTAAAGGGCCGGACCTGATCTGGGCCGTAACTTGGCCCAGAACGTGGTAGGCTTTTAATGGGTCGGATCTCATATGGGCCACTATTAGGCCCGGAGCGTGGCAGGCCATTAATAGACGAGATCAAATATGGGCCGGTGAGGGAGTCCTGGATTAGGGGGTGTTCGGGTAGCCGGACTCCTGGACTATGAAGATACAAGATTGAAGACTTCGTCCCGTGTCCGGATGGGACTTTCCTTGGCGTGGAAGGAAAGCTAGGCGATGCGGATACTCAAGGTCTCCTACCATTGTAACCGACTCTGTGTAACCCTAACCCTATCCGGTGTCTATATAAACCGGAGGGTTGTAGTCTGTAGGACGAATCATCATCATACACAATCATACCATAGGCTAGCTTCTAGGGTTTAGCCTCCTTGATCTCGTGGTAGATCTACTCTTGTACTACCCATATCATCAATATTAATCAAGCAGGAGTAGGGTATTACCTCCATCGAGAGGGCCCGAACCTGGGTAAAAACACAATGTCCCTTGTCTCCTGTTACCATCCGGCCTTGACACACAGTTCGGGACCCCCTACCCGAGATCCGCCGGTTTTGACACCGACATTGGTGCTTTCATTGAGAGTTCCTCTGTGTCGTCGCCTTTAGGCCCGATGGCTCCTCTGATCATCAACAACGATGAGGTCCAGGGTGAGACTTTTCTCCCCGGACAGATCTTCGTTTTCGGCGGCTTCGCTCTGCGGGCCAATTCGCTTGGTCATCTGGAGCAGATCGAAAGCTACGCCCCTGGCCATCAAGTCAGGTTTGGAGACTTGATCTTCGACGGGTTCGAGCCACAGCCAAGCGCACCGCACTATCTCGAGGGGCATGATCTAGCTCTGCCTCCGAACAGTGTCCTGGAGGCCGCACACGCACCGGTTCCGACCCTTAACTCGGAGCCTATTATGCCAATTGAGGATGGACGATTGGACGTCACCTCGGGGGCTGCGATCTCAAAGGCGATCGAGCCGAACGCCAGCCCCGCACTCCGCGTGACCCGTGACCCCGAGGGTCCGGACTCCTCCCCGGACTCTGAACCCCCCGCGCCCCTGCCATTCGAACCCGATTGGGCGCCGATAATGGAGTTCACCGCCGCGGACATCTTTCAGCACTCGCCTTTTGGCGACATCCTGAATTCTCTCAAGTCTCCCTCTTTATCAGGAGAGCCCTGGCCGGACTACGGTCAGCGAGGATGGGATACGGACGATGAAGAAATTCAAAGCCCACCCACCACCCACTTGGTAGCCACTGTCGACGATTTAACCGACATGCTTGACTTCGGCTCCGAAGGCTTCGACGGTATGGACGACGAGGTAGGAGACGAACAGGAACCAGCACGTGTATGCGCTGGATGACCACCTCGTCATATGACGTATATATGGTGGATACTCCAAAAGATGGAGATGGCGATGGAACAGCGGGGGATGACACCTCCAAGAAACAGCCAAAGCGCCGACGTCAGCGGCGCCGCTCTAAATCCCGCCAAAGCAAAAACGATGATTCCGGCACCGGGGATAATAGTACCCCGGATAACGCCGAAGAACACCCTCCCCAGCAAGATTCGGCGCAGGAAGATGGAGAAGCCAGCCCTCATGAGAGAGCGGCAGACCGAGAGGTTGAGGACAATAACTATATGCCTCCCTCCGAAGACGAGGCTAGCCTCGATGACGACGAATTCGTCATACCATCAGACCCCGCCGAACAAGAGCGTTTCAAACGCAGGCTCTTAGCCACGGCGAACAGCCTCAAGAAAAAGCAGCAACAGCTTAGAGCTGATCAAGATTTGCTAGCTAATAGATGGACTGAAGTCCTTGCGGCTGAAGAGTATGAACTCGAACGCCCCTCCAAGAGCTGCCCAAAGCGCAGGCCGCTACCCCGATCAGAGGAGGAAGCGCCTACATCACCAGCGCACGACATGGCAGACCGGCCACCTCGCGGCCGCGACAGAAAGGCCTCTCAGCCCTCCACACAAGCCATGCCCCGACGCCGCTCAATTAAGGCACGAGAAAACGCGCCAGACCTGCGAGATGTACTGGAGGATAAGGCAAGGCAAACAAGATCGATCTATGGACCGCGCAGGCGCCCTACGACACGTGACGATGATCTTCACTCCGGATACAACAAATCCGGCAGGGCCGAACACAACAGACATAGCTCTTCGGAGCTGCGTCGTGATATAGCCCAATACAGGGGCGCCGCACACCCACTATGCTTCACAGATGAAGTAATGGATCATAAAATCCCAGAGGGTTTCAAACCCGTAAACATCAAATCATACGATGTAACAACAGATCCGGCAGTATGGATCAAGGATTATCTCCTTCACATCCACATGGCACATGGCGATGATCTACACGCTATCAAATACCTCCCGCTCAAACTCAAAGGACCGCCCCGGCATTGGCTTAACAGCCTGCCAGCGGACTCAATTGGTTCTTGGGAGGACCTGGAAGCCGCATTCCTCGACAACTTCTGGGGCACTTATGTGCGGCCACCGGATGCCGACGACCTAAGCCACATAATTCAGCAGCCAGAGGAATCGGCCAGGCAATTCTGGACACGGTTCCTAACAAAGAAAAACCAGATAGTCGACTGTCCGAACGCAGAGGCCCTAGCAGCCTTCAAGAATAACATCCGCAACGAGTGGCTTGCCCGGCACCTGGGACAGGAAAAGCCGAAATCTATGGCATCCCTCACGACACTCATGACCCGCTTTTGCGTGGGCGAAGATAGTTGGCTAGCTCGTCGCAACAACTTATCAAAGAACCCTGGTAATTCGGATACCAAGGACAAAAGTGGCAGGACACGTCGACATAAGCAAAAGCGCCGCGTCAGCAGCGACAACAATGAAGATACGACAGTTAACGCCGAATTCAGAGGCTATAAATCCGGTCAGCGGAAAAAGCCATTTAAAAAGAATACTCAGGGCCCGTCCAGTTTGGATCGAATACTCGATCACTTGTGCCAGATCCATGGCACCCCTGAAAGGCTAGTCAATCACACCAACAGGGATTGTTGGGTGTTCAAGCAGGTAGGCAAGTTAAGAGCCGAAAACAAAGACAAGGGGCTACATAGCGACGACGAGGAGGAGCCCAGGCCGTCGAACAACAATGGACAGAAGGGGTTTCCCCCACAAGTGCGGACGGTGAACATGATATACGCAACCCACATCCCCAAGAGGGAGCGGAAGCATGCGCTACGGGACATATACGCAATGGAGCCAGTCGCCCCAAAGTTCAACCCATGGTCCTCCTGCCCGATCACTTTTGATCGAAGGGACCACCCCACTAGCATCCGTCATGGTGGCTTTGCCGCATTGGTTCTCGACCCAATCATCGACGGCTTTCACCTCACAAGAGTCCTCATGGACGGCGGCAGTAGCCTGAACCTGCTTTATCAGGATACAGTGCGGAAAATGGGCATAGATCCCTCAAGGATTAAGCCCACTAAAACGACCTTTAAAGGCATTATACCAGGTGTAGAAGCCAACTGTACAGGCTCCGTAACACTTGATGTGGTCTTCGAATCTCCGGATAACTTCCGAAGCGAAGAGTTCATCTTCGACATAGTCCCGTTTCGCAGTGGCTATCACGCCCTGCTCGGACGAACCGCATTCGCAAAGTTCAATGCGGTGCCGCACTACGCATATCTCAAGCTCAAGATGCCAGGCCCTCGAGGAGTAATCACGGTCAACGGAAACATCGAACGCTCCCTCCGTACAGAGGAGCAGACGGCGGCTCTCACAGCGGAAGTACAAAGCAGCCTTTTTAGGCAACTCTCCAGTCCGGCCGTTAAAAAGCCAGACACTGCCAAGCGCGCCCGGAGTAACCTACAACAAGACCGCATGGCACGTTCTGAGCAGGCGTAGTAATGCGGCCCCAACCCCAGCCATCGCGACATAGCGAAGCTAGTACCTCGCGTACATAATTACGCCCTTGAAATACCATGGGCACAGGGGAAGGGGCACAGTAACGACATGCCCAAAATACGTCTTAAAACGTACTAGGGGTTGCCGGATTTTTTTCCAGGACTCCAGACTTTGGACGACCTGTTCGGCAATTCGACTACCGCACAAACGATGCAAGATACATGGAAGCAGACAAAGCTACGCCGCATTATGGAACTCCCAGGTGGTCTCTATTACGAGTGGTATATCTGTTTCGAATACAATTCCGCGGCCTGCCCCTGGTCAGGACATGTTAAATAGTCTAATATCTTTTTGCTTATCGCACTACTTGTATCGTTCGGCTTTGATAAATAGCCTCTTTATAAACAATGCATAGCTTTTTGTCTATTTTTTGCATTATCCTCTTTTAATATATATGTTTATTAAATAACATGATCACACCCGTACACCATGGTACGGCAAACACGCCAGGGGCTTCAGTACCCTTCGAATTGGTGTGAGAAGTCCGTACACTTTCACAAGTGCGGCACCCCGAACTTATAGCACTATATGCATCGGCTCCGAATCATGATTTGGGTCAATAGATGGGTTTGCCTGGCTCCTATGTTTTGGTGACTTACGTTCCGCTATATCGGCTAAGGTAGCACTAGGAGAACCACTGCGATTGTGCCCCGGTTCAGTTTGGTTAAGCACCTCAGTGGAGAAAGCTAAAACTGACTGTCATGATAAGGCGAGAGACCGGTCGCTGTTCGAGAGGTTTTTCGAGTCCCTAAAGACTTATGCCGCTTCGAGCGAGGAGCTGGCTTTGTCCGGCCAAAGGCGTGGATAGCGCCCCGAATTCGGTCTTCCGAACTAGGGGCTTCGCCGAAATTTAAAATTATAAAGTTCTATGGCTAAGTGAAAGTTTTCAAGCATTATAGTCCGATTGCCTGGTTCGTTGTGCTGAGCGCCTCCCTCGAAGGACCCAACCATGGGAAAAAGAGCGCTCAGGTTTATCCCGAACACCCCAGCACTAGCGGCATGGGGGCAGAAGCCGACGACTGGCCATCTCTCAATTTTCGATAAACGACCGCAGGAAAATAATATTTTAAATTCAATAAGCATTGCTTAGCGCATATGAACAAGTTTTCAGCGCACAGGATAAAACACGAGCGAGTTCATTCAAAAATTACATCTTTGGTACATTCATCCGCAATAAGGCGGGCACCTGCAAGAACATCCTTGTAGTAGTTCTCGGGCTTGCGATGCTCCTTCCCCTGCGGCGGCCCATCCTTCACCAGCTTCTCACCGTCAAGCTTACCCCAGTGCACCTTTGCACGAGCAAGGGCCCTCCGGGCACCTTCGATGCAGACGGAACGCTTGATGACCTCAAGGCTTGGATAGGCCTCCACCAGCCGCCGCACCAGCCCAAAGTAGCTCCCAGGCAGGGCCTCTCCGGGCCACAGCCGAACTATGAAGCCCTTCATGGCTTGTTCGGCCGCCTTGTGGAGCTCGACCAGTTGTTTCAGCTGGTCGCTCAAGGGCACAGGGTGTCCGGCCTCAGAATACTGAGACCAGAACACACTCTCCGTCGAGCTGCCCTCTTCAGCTCGGTAGAATGCGGTGGCGTCGGATACGCTGTGGGGAAGATCTGCGAACGCCCCTGGAGAACTCCGGATTCGGGTAAGTGACAAGTAGTTTACTTTTATATTTCTACTTTGCATTAAGAATGCCTTACCCGCTGCTATCTTTTTCATCTCCTCCAACTCTTGGAGGGCCTTTTGTGCTTCGGCCTTGGCACCCTTGGTGGTCTCAAGGGCCGACGCGAGCTCGGATGCTTGCGCTTTTGACTCAAGCTCCAAGCTCTCATGTTTTTTCATGAGAGCCTACAGCTCTTGCTGCACCTCGCCAACCTGAGCCCCAAGTCTTTCTCGCTCGGTGCACTCCTCGGCCGTTTTCTTTTCGGCCCCAGATAGCGCCTCCTTGAGGGTCGCCACCTCAGTTGTGGCCCCTACAATAGGTAGTACGATCCTGTTATTTTTTGCAATCACGCCTCTCTATAGGCACCTTTTTCTGTAGGGTATTTCTTACCTTCCTTTTCCTCGAGCTGCCGTTTGGCAAGGCCGAGCTCTTGCTTGGTCCGCCCGAGGTCCTTTTTTAGGACATCCACCTGTGCAGTCAGTGCGGCGGTGGATAGCAGCGAAGCCTGCATACGCATATTGACTCTTTATTATTAGACTCCTGCGAAAATTAATAGATCCTCTATTCGGCTTTTCTTTCCGAACGCCAAACAGAGCATCAGGGGCTACTGTCTATGTGGTAATATTTTGACATATTCTTACTTACCTCGAAGCCTATCAGAAGGCTGGCGCAAGCTTCAGTCAGTCTGCTCTTGGCAGAATGAACCTTTGGGATCACCGTACTCATAATAGTACGGTGCCCCTTGTCGATGGAGGCGCCGTCAAGCACCTCCAGCAGATGGTCCAGCGACTCCGGTTGGACGGAGGTCGCTGGCTTAGAAGGCTTGCTCCTTTTGGAAGGAGTTCGCCTACCGCGGCTCAGAAGTGTTGAAGATTCCGACGCGGTGTCTGGCACAAAGCCAGACTTGGAGCCCTGGGGGGTCTTGTCCCCTTCACTCCTGGAGTCCGGGAGGTTGCCTTGTGGCTCCTCCAAGACCACCTCTTCCTGCCCCGGAGCTTGTCGCGACGCCACTTCGGCGTCATCCGTGGTACGGGGGGAGACAGCGGGCGGAACGGAGTTCACGTCCGATGAGTCCAGGGAGCCGCCCGATGATTCGTTGTATTCGGCCTGGGGCGGGCTGCATATTCACATTCGACATTAAGGAAAGCTGCGCAACAAAGGAACATCATGAGTTACTCTGATGTTCGAACTTACGATTTCGCCGGATGCTTGGCCCTGTTCGGCCACTCCTCTTCGCTCTCTTCGGCGTCATGGGAGTAGTCCGGCGGAGGGGTCTTCCTTTTCCTAGACCCCTCGGCCTCCCATGATGGGGCGAACTTCTTCTTCTCTTCTCCCTCCGCTGGGGGGGGGGGAGAGTTTTCTTCTTCCTCCTCCTCGTTTTCACGAGAGGAGGGCGTCTCGGACTCGTCAGATGACGAGTCCGACACCACCAAGTTACGAGCACTCTTTCGAGTCCCGGTGGTCTTCTTCTTCTTGACCTTCCTCTCCGGCACCACATAAGGTGCCGGAGTCAGCAGCTTCACTAGGAGAGCTAGGGCTGGGTCTTCGGGCAGGGAAGCCGGACAGTTAATTGGTCTGGATATCGCCTGCCAAGCCTGTCAAAGGTAAGGGACTTTAGATCCCGCATAGAGTTAATCTATGAAAAAGAGCTTAATAATCCTGTCAAAGGCATAGATAGCTTACCTCGCTAGTGTGACGCTGCGTGATGTATCCGCGGTCCTCGAAAGCGGATGCGTGGGCCTCGGCGCCTTTGATTAGCACCTTCCAGACATCTTCATACGACGTGTCGAAGAGCCTGTTGAGGGTTCGGTGCTGCGCCGGGTCGAACTCCCACAAATCAAAATCCCGTTGTTGGCACGGGAGTATTAGACGAACGAGCATGACCTGGACTATATTGACAAGACGGATTGGCTTGTTTACCAGGGACTAGATGCAGGTCTTTAGTCCGGTCACCTCTTCCTCGTTGCCCCACGACAGGCCCGTCTCTTTCCAGGACATAAGCCGCGTGGGGGGTCCGGATCTGAATTCGGGGGCTGCGACCCATTCCGGATCGCGTGGCTCGGTGATGTAAAACCACCCGGCTTGCCACCCCTTTAGGGTCTCCACAAAGGAGCCCTCGAACCAGAGGACGTTGGCTATCTTGCCAGCCATGGCGCCTCCGCACTCCGCTTGGCTGCCGCGCACCACCTTGGGCTTGACGTTGAAGGTCTTGAGCCAAAGGCCGAAATGGGGGCGGACGTGGAGGAAGGCCTCACACACGACGATAAACGCCGAGATGTTGAGGATGAAGTTCGGGGCCAGATCGTGGAAATCTAGGCCGTAGTAGAACATGAGTCCCCAGACGAATGGGTGAAGTGGAAAACCCAGTCCGCGGAGGAAGTGGGGAAGGAAAACTACCCTCTCATGGGGCCTTGGGGTGGAGAGAAGCTGCCCCTTCTGAGGAAGCCGGTGCAGGATGTCCTTGGACAGGTATCCGGCCTTCCTTAGCTTTTTTACTTGAACCTCCATGACGGAGGAGACCATCCACTTGCCTCCTGCTCCGGACATTGCTGGAGAAGGTTGAGGTGGTAAGAGCGGGCTTGGGCGCTGGAGCTTGAGTGTGCAAGAGATGGATTGGCAAAGGAGGAAGAAGGCGTAGGTAAAAAGGTGGATCCTTATCCCCTTATATGGGAGGATGCGGTTATGCGTCCCCACGTACCTAATAAAACTCGCTTGCCTCCCAAGCGCCGTGGTAAATGGCGCAGTTGGGTTACCCACATCCGTATTGATGAGAATCCCGTTAAAAGGGGCACACGATCTCTGCTTTGACAAGATGTACTAAGGAAACCGCCTCGCAAAACGTGCTGAAGGTGAAAAAGTAAAGACGATTCGTAAAAGGACTTGGCCGTAGTGTGATGACGCACTGCGGAGTACGTCAGCATATTTGATTTGTGTTAATATTATTCTCTCTATGGCAATATGTGGAAACTTATTTTGCAGAGACGGACACTATTCTTGGTGTCTACAATCTTCTATGAAGGACTTGGAGGAGGAACCCGCCTTGCAATGCCGAAGACAATCTGCGCGCCGGACTCGTCGTCATTGAAGCCTGGTTCAGGGGCTACTGAGGGAGTCCTGGATTAGGGGGTGTTCGGGTAGCCGGACTATACCTTCAGCCGGACTCCTGGACTATGAAGATACAAGATTGAAGACTTCGTCCCGTGTCCGGATGGGACTTTCCTTGGCGTGGAAGGCAAGCTAGGCGACGCGGATACTCAAGATCTCCTACCATTGTAACCGACTCTGTGTAACCCTAACCCTATCCGGTGTCTTTATAAACCAGAGGGTTGTAGTCTGTAGGACGAATCATCATCATACACAATCATACCATAGGCTAGCTTCTAGGGTTTAGCCTCCTTGATCTCGTGGTAGATCTACTCTTGTACTACCCATATCATCAATATTAATCAAGCAGGAGTAGGGTATTACCTCCATCGAGAGGGCCCGAACCTGGGTAAAAACATCGTGTCCCTTGTCTCCTGTTACCATCCGGCCTTGACGCACAGTTCGGGACCCCCTACCCGAGATCCGCCGGTTTTGACACCGACAGCCGGCATTTGGCCCAAAACATGGCAGCCAGTTAACGGGCCGGCCTACTAGGGTCCTCAAAATCTTGTGGGCCTACAGCTGGGCCGGCCCATTAAAGTCGGCGAAATCTCGTGGGCCTTTAGCTGGGCCGGCCCATTATGATCCGCAAGAATTTTGTGGGCCTTTACCTGGGCCGGCCTATTATGGAACACAAAAATCTTGTGGGACTTTACCTGGGCCGGCCCATTATGGCCCGCAAAATCTTGTGGGCCTTTAGCTGGGCCGGCCCACTATGGTCCGCAAAATCTTGTGGGCCTTTAGTTGGGCCGGCCCATTTAAACTTGTTTGGCTATGCCACGTGTCGACGTATCATAGGCACCTTCTGTCCAGTGAGTGGATGACATCTGTCCCGACAATGAGCCGACACGTGTTTCCTCTAGCCAATGATGATTTTACATGTGGAAAATCCCCATTGGTCGGGGCTGTTAACGGGTTATCGGATCCAAAACCCCACCCGATAGCTTAACGGCGTTCCGTTACGGTGGATGCCACGTGTCGGTCACCCTTGACGAAAGCACTGCTGTGAAGCGCGATTTATCGTCATGGAAGTTGACACTTCCGTGATGATAATTTTGGTAATGTCATGGAACACTTCTATGACAGCACAAGTATGACTATCTTGATTCTGTCATAAATTTGTCATGGATGTACATGCATGACAAAAAAAGCGACCTACTGTGACAAACACGTATCATCACGGAAGTGTATTTTTTTGTAGTGCATGGCGTACTCCTCCTGTTTGAATCAGAGTTTGAAACCAAACAAACTTCTCCTCAGGAGGATAGATGGGGCTATTCAGGTGAGATCCCATGTAGATCTAACTTTCTATTCACTCGTGGGATCCGGGCGGTCCCGGGGGGGGGGGGGGGGCACCACGGCTCCTCTCTTCGCGAGAATCCATACATCCCTTATCAGTGTATGGAGAGCTATCTCTCGAGCACAGGTTGAGGTTCGTCCTCAATGGGAAAATGGAACACCAAACAATGCATCTTCACAGACCAAGAACTACAAGATCACCCTTCTCATTCTGGGGTGACGGAGGGATCGTACCATTCGAGCCTTTTTTCATGCTTTTCCCGGCGGTCTGGAGAAAGAAGCAATCAATAGGACTTTCCTAATCCTCCCTTCCTGTCAGGAAGAACGTGAAATTCTTTTTCCTTAAATGGGAGCAGAGGAGGTTTGAAAAAGGATCTTACAGTGTCTAGGGTTGGGCCAGGTGGGTCTCTTAACGCCTTCCTTTTTCTGCCCATCGGAGTTATTTCCCAAGGACTTGCCATGGTAAGAGGGAGAAGGGGAAAGAAGCACACTTGAAGAGCGCAGTACAATGGGGAGTTGTATGCTGTGTTCAGGAAGGATGAATCGCTCTGGAAAAGGAGTCTATTGATTCTCTCCAAATTGGTTGGATCGTAGGGGCAATGATTTACTTCACGGGCGAGGTCTCTGGTTCAAGTCCAGGATGGCCCGGCTGTGCCAGGGAAAAGAATAGAAGAAGCATGTGACTCTTTCAGGCATACTCCACTTGGCTTGGGGGAGATAGAGCTTAGTTGGTAGAGCTCTGCTCTTGCAATTGGGTCGTTGCAATTACGAGTTGGCTCTCTAATTGTCCAGGCAGTAATGATAGTATCTTGTACCTGAACCGGTGGCTCACTTTTTCTATGTAATGGGGAAGAGGACTGAAACATGCCACTGAAAGACTCTACTGAGACAAAAATATGGGCAGTCAAAAAGGTAGAGGAGGTAGGATGGGCAGTTGGTCAAATCTAGTATGGATCATACATGGACAATAGTTGGAGTGGGCGGCTCTCCTAGGCTTCCCTCATCTGGGATCCCTGGGGAAGAGGACCAAGTTGGCCCTTGCGAATAACTTGATGCACTATCTCCCTTCAACCCTTTGAGCGAAATGTAGCAAAAGGAGGGAAAATCCATGGACCAACCCCATTGTCTCCACCCCGTAGGAACTACAAGATCACCCCAAGACCGTCCTCAGCGTCCAGGGGTCACGGACCGACCATAGACCCCGTTCAATAAGTGGAACACATTAGCCGTCCGCTCTACGGTTGGGCAGTAAGGGTCGGAGAAGGGCAATCACTCGTTCTTAAAACCAGCATTCTTAAGATCAAAGAGTCGGGCGGAAAAAGGGGAGAGCTCCCTTTCCTGGTTCTCCTGTAACTAGATTCCCCGAAACCACAAGAATCCTTAGAATGGGATTCCAACTCAGCACCTTTTGTTTTGAGATTTTGAGAAGAGTTGCTCTTTGGAGAGCACGGTACGATGAAAGTTGTAAGCTGTCTTCGGGGGGTAGTTATTGTCTATCATTGGCCTCTATGGTAGAACCCGTCGGGGAGGCCTGAGAGACGGTGGATTACCCTGTGGCGGATGTCAGCGGTTTGAGTCCGCTTATCTCCAGCCCGTGAACTTAGCAGATACTATGATAACGATAGCACCGATTTTTTCCAATTCGGTAGTTCGATCTAGGATTTCACATTCATGGACGTTGATAAGATCCTTCCATTTAGTAGCACCTTAGGATTGCATAGCCTTAATGTTAACGGCGAGGTTCAAAAGCGGAATGGCTTGCGGTGGATACCTAGGCACCCAGAGACGAGGAAGGGCGTAGCAAGCGACGAAATGCTTCGGGGAGTTGAAAATAAGCATAGATCCGTAGATTCCCAAATAGGTCAACCTTTTAAACTACCTGCTAAATCCATGAGCACGCAAGAGACAACCTGGCGAACTGAAACATCTTAGTAGACAAAGGAAAATAAAGCAAAAGAGATTCCCGTAGTAGCAGCGAGCGAAATGGGAGCAGCCTAAACCGTGAAAA
Organism: Aegilops umbellulata; assembly: GCA_032464435.1. Taxonomy (NCBI): domain Eukaryota; kingdom Viridiplantae; phylum Streptophyta; class Magnoliopsida; order Poales; family Poaceae; genus Aegilops; species Aegilops umbellulata. Next base: position 308,081,092 of record CP136057.1, read on the forward strand.
CGGGGTTGTGGGAGAGCAATACAAGCATTGTGCTGCTCGGCAAAGTGGTTGAGTGTCGCACCCTACATGGATAAAGTCCAGTACCCGAATGCATCACTAGCTTACGCTCTGACCCGAGTAGCATGGGGCATGTGGAATCCCATGTGAATCAGCACGGACCACCTTGCAAGGTTAAATACTCCTAGGTGACCGATATCGAAGTAGTACCATGAGGGAAAGGTGAAAAGAACCCCCAGTGGGTAGTGAAAGAGAACATGAAACCGTGCTGAGCTCCCAAGCAGTGGGAGGGGAAAGTGATCTCTGACCGCATGCCTGTTGAAGAATGAGCTGGCGACTCATAGGCAGTGGCTTGGTTAAGGGGACGGAACCCACCGGAGCCGTAGCGAAAGCGAGTCTTAATAGGGCGATTGTCACTGCTTATGGACCCCAACTTGGGTGATCTATCCTTGACCAAGATGAAGCTTCGATGAAACTAAGCAGAGTTCCGAACCGGCTGATGTTCAAGAATCAACGGATGTGTTGTGGTTAGGGGTGAAATGCCACTCAAACCCAGAGCTAGCTGGTTCTCCCCGAAATACGTTGAGGCGCATCAGTTGACTGGAAATCAAGGGGTAAAGCACAGTTTCGGTGCGGGCTACGCGAGCGGTACCAAATCGAGGCAAAGTCTGAATACTAGATATGACCCAAAAATAACAGGGGTCAAGGTCGGCTAGTGAGACGATGGGAGATAAGCTTCATCGTCAAGAGGGAAACAACCCGGATCACCAGCTAAGGCCCCTAAATGACAGCTTAGTGATAAAGGAGGTGGGGGTGCCAAGACAGCCAAGTGGTTTTCCTAGAAGCAGCCACCCTTTAAAGAGTGCGTAATAGCTCACTGATCGAGCACCCTTGCGCTAAAGATGAATGGGGCTAAGCGATCTGCCGAAGCTGTGGGATGTCAAAATGCATCGGTAGGGGAGCGTTCCGCCTTAGAAGGAAGCAACCGCGAAAGCGGGGGTCGACGAAGCAGAAGCGAGAATGTCGGCTTGAGTAATGAAAACATTGGTGAGAATCCAATGTCCCGAAAACCCAAGGTTTCCTCCTCAAAGTTCGTCCATGGAGGGTGAGTCAGGGACTAAGATCAGGCCGAAAGGCGTAGTCGATGGACAACAGGTCAATATTCCTGTACTACCCCTTGTTGGTACGGAGGGACGGAGGAGGCTAGGTTAGCCGAAAGATGGTTATAGGTTTAAGGACACAAGGTGACCCTGCTTTTTCAGGGTAAGAAGGGGTAGAGAAAATGCCTCGAGCCGAGGTCCGAGTACCAAGCTCTGCAGCGCTGAAGTATGAGCCCCGTGGACTAGCGATTGCTTCTCCACGAGGCTCATACCAGGTGCTATGGCGCTGAAGTATGTAACTGATGCCATACTCCCAGGAAAAGCTCGAACGACCTTCAACAAAAGGGTAACTGTACCCGAAACCGACTAAGGTGGGTAGGTAGAGAATACCTAGGGGCGCGAGACAACTCTCTCTAAGGAACTCGGCAAAATAGCCCCGCAACTTCGGGAGAAGGGGTGTCCCCTGATACGTCTCCAACGTATCTATAATTTATGAAGTATTAATGCTATGATATTATCCCTCTAGGATGTTTTATATGCATTTATATGATATTTTATATGATTTTTGGGACTAACCTATTAACCTAGATCCTAATGCCAGTTTCTGTTTTCTCTTTCTTTTAGAGTTTCTCAGAAAAGGAAAAGTAAACGGAGTCCAATTGACGTGCCACTTGTCGGAGATAATTTTTCGACCAAAAGAAGCCCACAGAGTACCAGAAGCAGGCCAGAAGAGTCCCGAGCTGCCCACGAGGGTGGGGGGCGCGCCCACCTGCCTTGTGGATAGCCTGGAGACCCCCCTGACGTGAAATCAACGCAAAACTCTTCTATATATACCCAAACTTCCAGAAAGAAACCTAGATCGGAAGTTCCGAAGCCGCAAGCTTCTGTAGCCATGAGAAATCAATCTAGGCTCTCTCCGGCACCCTGCCGGAGGGGGCCATCATCACCGATGGCCATGGAGGAGTATCCCTAAGGGGCCATCATCACCATGAAGGCCAAGGACCAGAGGGTGGAGGCCATGGAGGAGGAAGCACAAGGGGAGAACCTCTCATCCTCTCTCTTGGTGGCACCGGAGTGCCATCGAGAGGGGAATCATCGCCACGGTGATCGTCTTCATCCACATCACCATCATCATCACCATCCTCATGTATTTTACGCGGTCCACTCTCCCGCACCCGGATGTAATCCCTACTTGAACATGGTGCTTTATGCCACATATTATGATCCCATGATGTGTTACCATCCTATGATGTTTTGAGTAGATACCTTTTGTCTTTGGGTTGATTGATGATCTAGATTGGTATGAGTTGTATGTTTTATTTTGGTGCTGTCCTATGGTGCCCTCCGTGTCGCGCAAGCATGAGGGATTCCCGCCGTAGGGTGTTGCAATACGTTCATGATTCGCTTATAGTGGGTTGGTGAGTGACTGAAACACAAACCCGAGTAAGACGGATTGTTGCGTATGGGAATAAGGAGGACTTGATGCTTTAATGCTATGGTTGGGTTTTACCTTAATGATCTTTAGTAGTTGCGGATGCTTGCTAGAGCTCCAATCATAAGTGCATATGATCCAATCATAAGTTGCGGATGCTTGCTAGAGCTCCAATCATATGCTTGCTAGAGCTTATGCCTCTCCCTCATATGAAACTGCAATAGTGATCACCGGTCTTGTCAACCGTTGCCTAGGAAAATTCCGCACACCGATCCAACAATATCACACACTCGCTATTTATAATATTTAGTATTATATTCTAACTTTATGATAACAACACCTACTTTTATATTTTAGCTCTCCGATATCATACAAAGTTATCCTCTTCATACCCACAACGTAGTTTTATTTCTCGTTGCTAGTTGGAAGCAAACGTTCGTTGTACGTAGAGTCGTATCAATGGAAAATAGGGATTGAGAGAATATTGATCTTACCTTTAGCTCCTTTTGGTTTCGACACTCCATATTTATCACTTCCACCTTTGGAAATTGCTACGATGATTCCTTGCACTTGGGGATTATCAAGCTCTTTTCTGGCGCCGTTGCCGGGGAGCAATAACGTGGGGTTGATATTCTCGTGTGTGTTTGTTTGCTTTCTTCACTAAGTAGATTTTTGTTTTTAATTTTTGTTTCCGTTTAGTTGTGGATGAAACATACAAAAAATTTAAAATAATTAAAATAAAAAAATTACTTGCCTCTCATGCCTAAAAAGTTTTTTCTAAAAGAGAAGTGATTGGAAAGTTATGCATTGAAGAAGTGAGGGTCGACCTTGAGCACTTGTGTTCATGCTCACGGAAACAATGTAGAATTTTTCATGGAAGTTTCTCTGTAAATAATTATTGCCTTGTATATATTCATTGTATTATAAAAATAATGTGCCAAGCTTTGGTTTTAGGATGATTAGATTGCTTGTTTACTATGTGCAGAACAAAAACAGAAACTTTGGCTGTATTGCATGAATTTACATTTTTTACTGGAAGGTCAAATGGGTCTGAAACTTTTTTCACATTACTTCTGTACACATTTTTCAAATTTTCAAATTTAGTTCATAACTTTAGGAGTTACATAAGTTTACCAAACTTCCAGATTACTACAGACTGTTCTGTTTTTAACAGATTCTGTTTTTCGTGTGTTGTTTGCTTATTTTGATGAATCTATGGCTAGTAAAATAGTTTATAAACCATAGAGACGTTGGAATACAGTAGGTTTAACACCAATATAAATAAAGAATGATTTCATTACAGTACCTAAAGGTAGTGATTTGCTTTATTACACTAACGGATCTCACAAGTATTTGTTAAAGTTTTGTGTGGATGAAGTGTTCGAAGATCGAGGAGCTACCAATATGAGAAGAATAAAGAGAGGCAATAGTTCAAGCTTGGGGATTCCCAAGGAACCCCAAGTAAATATTTCAAAGTATACTCAAGCATCTAAGCTTGGGGATGCCCCGGTTGCCATCCCATCTTTCTTCTTCAACAAATATCGGTATACCTGGTTTTTGTTTTGTTCACATGATTTGTGTCCTTTGTGTTTTTGTTTTAAGAACCATGCTAGCATGAGATAGCACTTCATCAATTTATAGAATACTTCATGTGCTTCACTTATATCTTTTAAGTATCATCTTATAGAATTGCTCTTTGTGCTTCACTTAAATCTTTTGAGTATGGTTTTATAGAATGCTTCGTGTGCTTCACTTACATATATTGAGCTTGGATATTGGTTAGTCTATGTTAATTGTAGAATGCTCCATGAACTTCACTTATATATTTTGGAGTATGAATAATACTATCATTTAAAGTGGGCTTGGAAGAGTGTCAACTTTAGGAATTAGTGATCCCACTATTTTGGAGGGTGTTGAATCTTAGTGTGATATTTATGGAAGTGGATTTGGAAGAGTGTCAACTTTAGCTAGTAATGATTCCACTATTTCGGAAGAGGTTCCAATTGAGTATGAAAACAAATTTGCTATCCATGGTGCTACTGAAAATTATTATGAGGGAGGAATACATGCTTGTAGGAGTTGCAATAATATCAAGTCTCCTCTCTATGTGCTTAAAGTTTTGAAGTTATACTTGTTCTGCCTTCCTATGCTAGTTGATTGTTGTTCTTGTAAATTGTGCGCTCACAAAATCCCTAGGCATATGAAGTAGGTTATATTTAAATGTGCTAGTCATATTCTTCAAGATGCTCTCTTTGTGCTTCAATTCATATCTTTTATGTGAGCATCATTGAAATCATCATGGCTAGCTAAAAGGCATTAAAGAAAAGCACTTGTTGAGAGACAACCCAATATTTACCCTTGCTGTTTTTGTGTGTTTACATAATTAAGCTACTGTAGTAATCGTGTTTTATATCTTTTGTTTCAATGAAGTGCCAAGTAAGACCTTTGGGAAGACTTGGGAGAAAGTTAATGTGATCTTGCTGTAAAAACCAGAAACTTTTCGCTCACGAGAATAGATGTCATTTTTTACAGAAGAATTATTTTGAGTTCATTCTTTTTGCAGAAGATTAATAGACAAATTCCTCACGTCCATCAATTTACTTCATACTTTTTGGAGTAGCAGAAGTAGGGTTATTGTTCAGATCATTACAGACTGTTCTGTTTCTGACAGATTCTGTTTTCATTGCATAGTTTGCTTGTTTTCTAGTTTCTATGGCTTATATTCTTCAATATAAATTATAGAAATGATATGGTACAGTAGGCATTGTGTGTGAACAATTATGAACCTTGTCTTTACAGTACCAAAGTGAATGGTTTGCTCTTTATCATACTAACCTATCTCACGAAGTTACGTTAAGTTTTGTGTGATTGAAGTTTTCAAGCTTTGGGTGAGATATCGATATGAGGAGAATAAGGAGTGGTGTCACAGCCCCAGTTTAGGCCTTGCCCACCTTTGTTTGCATCCCTGCATCATGTTTAAAATTTCTCAGAAACTTGAAATGGGGATTGTTTCAAACCCTAGCATAAAAGGAAATCAATAGGTTCAACCAAAATATTTTAGTGAACCCAAAGTGGCTTTGAAAAATGTTCATCATTTTTGGAAAAATACTGGAAACAGTAACCAGAGGTGATGCACATTTTTCCATGACATATTTGGTCACTGAATTAAATCTTATTATATTTGCATTTGGGCATTTAAACACTATAAAATATTTTAAATGCTCAAATAATCATAAACTAAAATGTTTACTGTTGGATATATTATAAACAGTAGCCATGATTAGTTTCATGATTTTTGGTAATGTCTTAGCATTTTAATTAAGTCAAAACAAATGCAGAAGAATTAGAAAACATTAATAAAAACAGAAACTAAAACAGAGGGAGAGAAAGGTTTACCTGGACTTACCTGCAGCCCACCTAGCGCCCCACCTGGCCCAGCACTGTGGCTGAGGCCCAGCCCAACTCCCCACCGTCTTCAACCTCTGCCAGTAGGCAGAGGCGTGTCGACGCGCGCGCGCCCGAGCTCCACCTCCTGCTTCCACCTCCTCCTGCCTCCCTGCTCGCTTCGCCGACCCCCTGGAGACACCACGCGGCCCCCTCGACGCTCTCCTCTCTCTCCCGTGCCTCGTCCCCTCCTCTGCTCTCTCTCCCGCGCAGCCCGAGCGGAGCTCGTCGCCACCGCTCGCCGCAGACAAGGCCACATGCCCTCCCTCGCCTCGCCGACGTGTCCACGGCCTCCGCCATCGTCCGCTGCTCCGCCCCACCCTGGGCCCAAGCGCTGGGACGGCCTGCATCGCTGGCTGCCTCGTCTTCTTCCTCCTCGGTCGCAGGAAGCCACACGCGCCGATTCGCCGCCGTCTCCGCCTCCCGAGCTCGTCGTCTACCTCATCCGAACCACAGTGAGCTCCTGCATGTTTTGCCCCTAATCCCGTGGCTTGCCGCTCGCCGTAGCCGTCGTTTCATAGCTGGCCGTAGCACGCCGCCGCCTGAGCTCGTCGTCGGCGTAGCTCCGGTGACCATTAGGTCACCCCGGCGTGCCTAACCTGCTCCCCGCTTCGCGTAGCGCTCCGCTAGCCCATCGCCTCGCTCGTTAACACACCGCAGCGCTAACCGCACCAGCCCCGAACTCCGGCAGCCGCCGCGGGTTCCACTCCGGCTAACTCCGGCCACCCCCGCACCTCCCGTTGGTCTCCCTAGATGCGCACAGGCACGGGCTGTCCTCTGGTGCCCCTGGCGCGTGGATCCGTCGCCTCTGGCAAGTTCCGAGCGGACTCCGCCGCGGCTTGAGGTCGTCGCCGGCGACAATCCGGCGTGCTGACGTGGCGCCGTCATTAGTGGCTAATGATGCCACTAACTAACCCCCTCTCTCACTGACACCTGGGCCCCACACCCTAATTAACCCCAGTTTTATTTCTGCTTAGGATTAACTAAACCAGAGCGGCCCCACGCGTCAGCGTTGACCATGCTGACGTGGCCATTGACTGGGTCCACATGTCAGTGACCCTAACTGGCCCTGAGACACTGACCAGTGGACCCCACTGGTCAGGTTTGACCTGGACCGCGCCCCGTTGACCTGCTGACGTCATGATGATGTCAGGCTGACGCAGTAATCCTTTTCTGGAATTTAAATAAATCTTAAATGATTTGTTTAATTCAGAAAATATCCAAAACTTTGAAAAATCATAGAAATTAATCTATAGCTCCAAATGAAAAGATTTATATATGAAAAATTATCAGAAAAATTCAAGGAATCCATCTGTACCTTTTTCATGCATGTTTGAACAATGTTTGTCCTCTGTTTTGGACAAAACAAATAAAGGACATTTAAATAATCATATATGGAGTTGGATTTTGAATCATGTATTCAAACCAACTTCATTTAAATCATAGCTAGATGCATTAGCTCAAATCACAGCATATTGCCATGTTATGAGCATGCATCATATTGTGCATTGCATTGATTGTGTTTCCTTCTCTGTTTGCCGGTAACCGTCCCCTCTCACTAGACGATGTTTCGACGATGAGTTCGATGACACCGATGAAGAGCTATGTTATCTTCAGAAGTGCCAGGCAAGCAAAACCCCCTTGTTCATTCCGATAAAGTCCCACTCTCTCGCTCCTGCTCTCTTTTATTGCATTAGGGCAACAGCGATTCATGTGTTACTTGCTGCGGTAGTTGAACCCCTTTATCCTTTGCATGACCTGTCATTCCACAGTAAATAGATGAAACCCACTAGCATGAGTAGGAGTTGTTTGAGCCCTGATGTGCCTACTCATTCATGCTTGTCTGTCATGCCTGCTACTGCTTAGAGTTGAGTCGGGTCTGATTCATCGGGAATGAATTAGAATGGTGATGAACATGCCCTACTGTGTGTGAGCTAAGTGTGTGAACACGATTTGGTAAAGGTATTGGTGAGAGGCCATGTAGGAGTACATGGTGGGTTGTCTCATTGAAGCCGTCCTCAGGAACTGAGTTCTGTGTTTGTGATCCATGAAACAGTTACTACCACACATTGGGATCCTTAATTGACTCTCTCGGCTTCTTAATCACCCTTGTCCTCTGTCCAGGAGTTGCAAGTAGTTTCTGGTGTTTGTAGTATGCTGGGGGCCGCACGCAGCGCTGACCGTAGGGGTGGGCTGTGTTGCGGTAGGCACGTGGCACGGTGTACCGGGCGCCCGTTTGGTGTCTCGGGAACCCTGTTCACATCGTTCGGGGCCGTTAGTGGAAACCTCGGCCGGACTCCCTGCGGATGGAACCCGAATAGGCGATAAACCTGGACTAGAGACTTGAGTGTTTAGGTAGGCCGTGGCCGACACCCTCGCTGGGCTTCCGCTTGAAGGTTGTCGAGTACATGTCGTGTAAACGGCGGTAAGTGGTGAGAGCGTGTGTGAAGAAGTACACCCCTGCAGGGTTAACATCATCTATTCGAATAGCCGTGTCCGCGGTAATGGACTTCTGGGTTGCCTATAACAGTTCATAGACAAGTGAAAGTGGATACTCTAAAATACGCAAGATAAGCGTGAGTGCTATGGATGGCCTTCTCGTAGGGAGACGGAAGTGGATCCATAGTGGTGTATTGATATGGTGAATATGTGGACTCGTGTGCGCCACCTCAAAAGAGTTACTTGCAGTCGTAGTTCAGGTTAGCCACTGAGTCAAAGCTGGCTTGCTGCAGTCAAACTCCACCACCCCCTTTATTGATACTGATGCATATGTAGTTAGTTCTGATGTAAGTCTTGCTGAGTACAATTGTACTCACGTTTGCCTATTTTATGTTTTTGCAGAGAGACTTCAGTCTCGCTAGTAGTACCGCTTGGACTTCGACGTTTAGCTTGTTACCTCAGCTACGATCTTGTGCCCTCGGCAGGATCTGGTAGATAGTCAGGCTTCTCAGCCTTTTTCAATTGTAGATGTCTGTACTCAGACATGTTAAGCTTCCGCATGTGTTTGACTTGTGCTCTGAATGTTGGGTCATGAGACCCATGTTTGTAATATCTCGCTCCTCGGAGCCTAATGAATAAATACTTTGAGTCGTAGAGTCTTGTTGTGATGCCATGTTGTAATTACACATATCGAGCATATTGTGTGTATGATTGGAATGCTTGGTATGTGTGGGATCCGACTATCTAGTTGTTTATCCTTGGCAGCCTATCATATGGGGAAATGTAGTCTAGTGCTTCTGAGCGATAGTAGTCCGCTACAGCCCGGTTCACCGGAGTCCTGCTAGCCCAGCACTACTGCTCGGAACACTTGACTGGCCGGCATGTGTTTCACGTCGTTCCTGTGTCTGTCCCTTCGGGGAAATGTCACGCGCTATTGTCCGGAGTCCTGCCTAGCCTGCTACAGCCCGGGTTACCGGAGTCCTGTTAGCCCAGTGCTACAGCCCGGACAAATACGTTGATGACCGACATGCTCGATGTGATTCATGTATGCCTGTCCTCATAGGCTAGCGCCGCTTTGGGTTCATGACTAGCCATGTCGGCCCGGGTTCTCTGTCATATGGATGCTAGCGACACTATCATATACGTGAGCCAAAAGGCGCAAACGGTCCCGGGCCAGGTAAGGTGGCACCCGTGGGAACACCGTGCGTGAGGCCACAAAGTGATATGATGTGTTAGATGCTGGATCGGTGTGACTTAGGATCGGGGTCCTGACAGCGTTGGTATCAGAGCCTGACTGCCTGTAGGATTACCAAGCCAAACTGGTCGAAGTTGTGTCTAGAAATGCTTTAGTTATGTAAGGGAATTGATTGTGGAAGGGAACGTAAGGCTCTTTTTACTCCTTATACCTCATGCCTTTCTGATCTGAGTCAACCTCTTCTCTTCTACAGGGATTAAGAACTAGGCCTTCTCATCTATCTATCAGGATGACGTGTTACTAATCCATAGACTTATAGGATTGATGGATTCAAGCCCCAGTTCTGTTTCTACTACTTCCATGTGTTCTTAGTTGATCTCACAACCTTGATATTGTGATGTTGAGTGGTTATGCCACAATTTTGCAGGATGTCTCAAATCATTTTGAGCATTTACAGCCGTTATGCTGTCCGAGTCATCCCAGGTTTCTAAATAGTCTGATGCAGTTGCAAATCCCTTCCCCCTGTTTCTAATGTTCATTTGGGCCAGTTTAACCACACTAATCGGTCTGTTGAGGTACCCCGTTGCCTTGACATATATGTTGGAGCTATTATTATGACCTAGATGTCTTAGGGGTTCATCTAGTAATCTAGCAATGCTATGTGTTCTCGGTGTGATGATTCTGGCCACCATTCTCGAAAGCATCCCGTGATGCCGTTTAGTAGTAGGTATTCTACTCCTGGGTTTCCGAACCCGAGATTCACCCTACTTACTTCATGTTGATAGTGCTTGCTAGTTCCTTAGGACATTAGTAACCTTTGCGATAGTCATCGAGGTCTGTGGTATATCGTTCTTCCAATACCATGAACCATTATGGCAGAAGTTCTTTGAACCAAAAGATCACAACCAGAGTGCTCTTGAGGAGTTCTCCATTCTTAATTATGAATCTGCCAGTTCTACTTTCCGCATGGGTTATCTGGAAGAAATGTTGAGCTTCGCTCGACATACTAATCTATGCATCCACAACTCAGAAAAGATATATGTCCCTTTGAGTTGTCCCTCCTTAGTTGTGTTCTGGCCCTCGTCTATCAATTGATAGTCAGGAGTGGTCGTGCATTCGTGTTCATCGATCCTAGTATTCTTGTGGTTCGTCAAGCCATTCTGTTCTGGAATGACTAGGAGAAACAAACTCCAGTACCTCATCCATATCTAGGATTGGGTCAAAGCAATTGTACTTCGCAGATCAAAATGCCAATCCAGCTTTTGTTCTGTTCTACCTCGGAGTATTACCCCCTTTATGTCAGGATGGTCATGAGAATTGCACCATCTCTCATGAATTTTTGACGTAGTAATACTTCTTGCCATCACTGTTCATTCCTCGGTTCCGTGTTGTCACAACCGGAATGCCGACAAGTGAACCATGATGTGTGAAATCAATACTCCTAGCAACTGTGTTGCCTGGTAGTAAATGGACAATATTCTCATTCTTAGCGTGTTGGGTTTTGACTCATCATTCTAAGATAGATTGTGCTACCTAGTCCTTATTTTTGGTGCACTCTTCGATCAATGAGTTAGGATTATTCAATCCCTTGCTTATTTGATCATATCGTCTTGCTCTGAAAGGCAAGATTGTTCTCGAGCTTAGAAACATATCGGTGGTTTGTGATTTTCCGAAGATCTTCTCGGAAGTATTACCTGGTTTTCACCTGACCGCTATGTTGAGTTCGTGATCAGTTGGTTTTCCTGTAAACCACCCCTTCTCCAAGAATCCGTATTGGATATCCCTGAGCTGGTTGGTTAAGCTAAACAACAACTTGGAGAGTTGGAAGATAAAAGCTTGTCCGACTTAGTTCATGTTAAGGAATATCCTTTTGTGTGTGTGTGTTGAAGAAAGATTATATCTTCATCGATTGGTCCTTGTGATCAGTTGTTGGATCTATTGACTTGTCAAAACTTTGACTTGAGTATGGGCTATCGTCAAGTCAATTCAGAACCAACGATGTTCGTAATGTTGTCTTACCCGTGGTTGATCCCTCGAGCATACACCATTATATCTTTTGGTCTGACCAATGCTATTGCCGTGTTCACATGATGGTGGAAGTCCAGTGATATGGAAATTCCGATGAGTTGCTATTGAGCCCATCAGCAGCATTTTGTCCCCCCCCATGATTCATGTTGAACATCAACCTAGTGTTGTAAACTTTGTAAGCAATGCCTTCATGTTCCGTTCATGAAGCTTATGCTTGGATGGAAGAAGTGACTTCCTCGAATTCATGTGCATTGGTGTAAGTTGCCGCCATGAATTTGAGAAAGGTTTGTTTTGTTTCCTGGAATCATCCCAAATCAGTCATGCATACGTGCAAAGTATTCTGTGGATTGAAGACTTGCAACCTTCATTCTATATTATCCCTAGCACACCAAGCCACTGATTGATTGGTTCAAGGAGAAGAAGTTCCTTCATAAGAGCTAATCATATGACTTATGCAAGGACTTCGTTATCCGCGATGATGGTTCCCAACCAGAACTCGGTGGTGTTTCATTATAGGACTATCATGTGGTCATGCTTGTCTAGGATAACGTGTTCACATGCTTGTAGCAGAACCAGCTCATGTTTTGGAGCTTGCTACCGTAGTTCATCTCCCGAGAATCCCGCAATATCATCTCGTCGATTGTGTTGCAACCTTTCCTTTTCGGACATGTTGTCTGAAGTATCCTGTTACTAACCAGATCTGAATCTCAGGCGGATATGATGGTTGGAACGTGTCCCGAGAACTAAAATATTGGTCTCTCCGTAACCCGATAAAGTGGATGTTGTGGCCAACACACCAGCCGGAAGACCTATTATCGTAGTATCTCGATTGAGGAAGTTGGCCACCTCCCCATAAGGATCTTGCAGGATTTACTTCTATAGTTATTCCTTGTGGATTTTTGTGTTCCGAAGTCCGACCTTTTACTTGATGTTCTAGATACCAAACCTTACCTATAACTGGGTTACGCTAGTACACCAAGGAGAACATTAGAAGCGGAGTGCTAAATGTCTCTCGGTCGATCATCCAGATTTTGTTTCCTTGGCTTCGCTAAGGTGAAATCTGAGAAGTGTTGTCTTCCTTTGCATCTGCATTATCCATCACTATTCATCATGGTAGTATGTTGTGTTGCCAGGATCCTTGACACGGATGTTGGTAGAACCTTGATGAATATGGAAATGCTCAAGTTCTTGAGAGCACGCACACGCAAAATCATCCATTGCATTGTCTTCAACAAGGTAGTCCACATCATCTACTCTGGTATGGGTATGCCATCCCTTCAAATTCGTTCACACGACTGTTTGTGATTGCCTTAGGATGGTACAAAGAATTTCAATGATCTTGTATCAAAAGTAATTCTTTTTGCCACTTAGGGGAATAGTTCCTCGAGTCACCTTCCTTGAGGTGCCCCGTTTCGTAATCATGGAAAATGTCCTCGCCACCTTGACACCACCCACCATCTTTCTAAGTGTGGAATTGTTGCCCATCAAATCAAACCCCGTCGTTGTTCTTCCGTCCCTCACAATGCGATTTGTGCCTCAACTCGAGATGTTCCAACATCTCATTCCACGAGTTAATCCTGAATGCTCGATCTTTGAGGAGATCATTTCCTATAGAGTTTCTTTCTATCACCAACGTGTTGGATGAAGATCTCAAGCAAGGACGTCAAGATCAATATGATGCAATGAAGCTACTTCTTCGAGAAGGGCAGTTGGATCGAGGAGACCGTGATAGTTGTGACCTCCTTTCTTCTAACCTCACGACTTGAATCTCGGGACGAGATTCTTGTTTAGTGGGGGTGAGCTGTCACAGCCCCAGTGTCGGGGGGAACTGTCCCCCGCGACCACCTATGGGGCCGGAGCCCCTTTCGTTTGTCCGGTGAGGGGGGCGGAGGGAGCACGGAGAGCAGATCGAGGCGAGCACACGGGCGGTTTACCCAGGTTCGGGCCGCGATGGACGCGTAAAACCCTACTCCTGCTTGGCTGTATTGAACTGGGGAGCTCGGGAGCTTGGAGAGCTAGCTACACCGAGCGTATGGCTGTCTGGATGCCCAGTCTCCGAACCTCGGAACCCCCTCTACGTTGCACACGGGCCTCCTTTTATAGCGCAAAGGGGTCACCGACAGGTGTCAACGTAAGAGAAAGGGGTAAAAGTGTAAAAGGGGTGGTAGTTGTAACAGCGCGGGAACAGTGGCGCTGCGGCGCGGCACAGTGTTATCATACCTACCTCTGACGGTAGGGGACAAGGGCATTAAATGCCCGTCACGGTCGCCCGGACAGCACCGAGGCTGACCGTTAGGTGCGCCACCGCTCGCCACGCCGGTGGCTGCATGCCACCGCATACCCCAGGCCGCGCGGCGCCCCGCCACGTGCCGTTGGGGGAAGCCCCGGAGCGACGCGTGGGCGGGCGAGCCGGAGCGCAGTCCTGAGGTGGCGATTTGCCGCGGCAAGTGGCTTGCCGCGGGGGTCGTCGTCCTGTGCCTGATAGCTTGCCGGCTATCAGGCCTTGCCGGGGCGCATGGCGCGCCGTGGCGGGCTTCTCTTGTGGTGCCTGGGTTCGGCCTTCCCGGCAAGCTCCTCTTGCCGGGGTCTCGATCTTCTGTCTTGTGTACTTTGTTCTTGAATGGCCTTAGATGGGCTGGGTCGTCCCGGCAAGCTCCTCTTGCCGGGGCCTTGCCTTCTTGGCCCGGCAAGCTCCTCTTGCCGGGGGCCTTGTCTTGAATGCTTGGTCTTCTCTCGGCGCTTCCTGGGCGGGCCTCGCCGCAGGGTGCTACAACTGCCCGTGCACAAGTCTGGGGTACTAAGGTACCCCTACTTTAGTACACCGACAGGAGCCCCCGGGCCTGGGCCACACACGGTGCCGAGCGGCGTTGGGCCAGGCCCTAACAGTGCGCGGGCACGCGTGGCCTCGGTCGCGCTGTTCCTTAACTCCGCATCCGTCGCGCCTTCCCCAGGCGGCGCGCGCTTATCGCGGCGTCGTGGGGGCGGGGCGTGCGGGGTGAGCGTGACGTGGGTGGCGTGCGCGGGGCTGAACCGCGCAGGCGCGCGTCACGTCGCGCACGATTCTCTTTTTTCGGAGAGGCGAAGCGCCCCCCCCCACCTCTTCCTCTTATAAGCGGAGGAAAGTAGGGGCGGTCCGCCCTTCCCTCGGTTGCTACCTCTCTAAAACCTCTGCCACCTCCTTCTCCCAGAGACAGCAGCGGTCTGTCCTTGGAGCGCCCGGCGTCGTCAATTTCGACGATCCCCCTCCCCCGCCCCCGCCATGGCCCCGAAGAGCGATAAGGCGAAGGGGAAGGCCGCGAAATCGGCCGAGGCGCTACGGCTTGAAGCGCTTCGGAAGGAGACGGCGACGTTCCCTCCCCAGCTCGGTGCGGTGGAGCTGAGGGACAAGTACTGCCTCTTCTGGTCGACGAAGACGCGAGCGCACCCGCGCACGCGGGTGCTTCCCGCCGACGCCCAGAAGCAGTACCCGACCGGGTACCCTTTCTTCGTCGTCTTCTTCTACTGCGGGCTCTGCCCGCCTTACTCGGAGTTCTTCTGTGATATCATGAATACCTACGGCCTCCATCTCCTCGACTTCACCCCCAATGCCGTTCTGACGATGGCGGTTTTCGCGCACCTCTGCGAGAACTTCGTTGGAGTTCGTCCCAACGTGGCCCTCTTCCGGCACTTCTTTGCTCCATGGGTGGAGAAAGGAGAGCCGCTGTCTGGCGGGATCGCCTGGGTCTCCCGGACCGGCAAGAAGGAGGCCTACTTAGATGGGGACCTCCGCGGCAGGTGGGAGGAGTGGAGGGCGGAGTGGTGCTTAATTGTCGAAGACCATCCGCAGCCGTTCACCGTCGTGCGCCGAACTCCGGTGGTGCGCGGCGACGACTGGAGCGAGGTGTCCCCGGACGACGCCAAATTGAAGATCGCCGTCACCCGGATCCTGCGCCTCAGGCTCGCCGGACTCACCGTCGGCGCCGTCGGCGCGGATTTCCTTCGCCGTCGCATCGCCCCCCTGCAGGAGAGGAGGAAGCCGGCTTGGGAGTTCCGGAACGCGGCGGACATCATGAGGCTGCGTCCGGGCCTCAATTTCAACTTCACCGTGCTGGAGCTTGACGCAATGCTGAAGGAGTTGTTCAAGCACGACCCCAACCACCCGGAGTGGTTCCGGCTGCCGCCGGGGGTCGTTCCCTTGTGCAACAACTCGTCGCTCAGCCGCATTCTTGCGATGATGCCGCTGTGCGACTCGCACAGGGTCAACGCGACCTGGCAGGAGCCGCCGGAAGGTGCCGTGCGGGCCTTCTTCGACGACTTGGTGGAGGAGCCAGTCGCCCCTGGCGAGAAGGATGGCCTCACCCGAGACACCACCGCGGCGGAGTTTGCGTATATTGCCTCCAGGATGGAGGAGGCGGCGGCCGCCGCGGCCGCGGGCGAAGCTGGGTTCACCGAGGCCGAGGCGGAGGCGGCAGAGGCGGAGAGCCTCGCCGACCCGATGGGGCTCGTCGGCCAGGGGGAACCAGCCGGGCGCGGCGGCGAAGACGAGCCCGCCCAGGACGCGAGCGGCCTGTCGGAGGTCGACGTCGCCTCCTCGCAGCTTCCAGGCGGTTCGCCTCGGGCGGAGCCCCCCGCCCAGCCAAGGAGGCGTCTCCGCAGAGTTGGGGAGGTGGCGCGGGCGGCGGGCCAGCAACTGCGGCTCCGCGTGACGCGCTCCCCCAAGGCGGCGTCAACGGAGGTGGGGTTGTCCACCGCCCCCGCCAAGCGGCCCCGGGAGCCCACTCCCCTGTCCCCTCGCGTCAGGATCAAGCCGGTTTTTGATTATTCCGCGCTTAGTTCTGACGACGAGGAGGAGGATAGAGAGTAAGTTCCTTGTGGAGCTTGTATCTCGTTCTTAGTTGCTTCGTCTGGTTTTGCAGCTCGTTCGCTCTTCCCCTAACCTGGTCACCTCCCAGGACCCTGGCCCAGAGGAGGGCGAAGAGGTCGAGGATCCCATTGGTCGTCCTCGAGGACGAATCTCCCCCGGCAAGCGAGAACCTGCCGGAGACGCCCTTGCCGGACCCGGCGGGGGATCCTCCGAGCACCCCGCAGCGCAGTCCCCAGCGTGAGCGCATGGCTTACTTTCGCCGTCTAGCGCGCGTGCGAGCTTTTCTTCTTCTCGTTGTTGACGCAAAGTCGTTATCCTCGGGTAGGAGCGGAGCAGCCCCGGCAAGCGCGTCCGGAGAGCGCTCCCGAGGCGTCGTCTGCGTCAGCTACCCCGCCAAGGGAGAAGTCTCCGGCAAGGAAGGAGCTCCTGGCAAGGGATGAGGCCAATGCCCCTCCGACAGCGGGAGGCGCGGCTACGGGCCCTGCCACAGGTAGTCCTTTTTGCACAGAGGACTTCCCCTTTCCTCCTTGTGACCTCCTTTGTTGGATTTCCGGCTGATTTTTCTTTTTCCTTCAGACCCGCTCGCCTCGGACCCGATGGGAGTCGAGGTCGTCGTCGGGGAGGGCGCGCATGACGATGTCGACGATGTCGTCGTCGCCGAGGAGGCGAACGGCGCTGACATCCCCGCGGGCGGCGGGGAGGCCGAAGCCGCCAAGGCGGGTGCGGCCGCAGAGGGCGAGGAGACTGGCGATCGGGCTGACGGCCCTGAGGTGACGGGGGCGTCTAGCACCCCGCCGGCCAGTGACCCTGTGGCCACCGCCGCGTCCGACTCCGAGGAGCCCCCGGCGGGGGCCTATCTGAAGGCGGGCGATGGCGTCTTCATCAGGCTTCCCTGGGAGTCGAACTCCAGGGCGCCGGTCGAGGGGGAGGCCTTGGACGGAGAGGTGCTTGCCTCCGTCGGGCTAGCGGTGGTGGACGCGCCAAGTTCCAGCAGCGCCGAGCCCGAGGAGGAGCAGCTGCTCCGAAAGCTCGTGTCGCTCTACCGCGCCCGGCAGGCTAAGGTAGAGCGGCAAGAGGCTCTTGTCGCCAGGGCTGGTGCCGACATGGAGAAGCGCGCCGCCGAGCTCCGGGAGATCAACCAGCAAGCTGTTCAGTCTCTGGCTGAGGAGCGGAGGCTGCTCGGCGAGGCGCGGACGGCCTTCATCCTCGAGAAAGCGGAGGCCGAAGAGCAGCAGAGGCTTGCCGCCGCGGAGGTGTCCGCGCGGGAAAGCGCACTGGCACAGAAGACGGCCAGCCTCGCCAGCCACGAGGAGGAGGTTGCCGCACGCGAGCAGGCGCTCGGCGGGGACCTGAAGAAGGCGCAGGACGCCGTCGCGGTCGTCGAAGCCGCCAAGAAGGAGTTGGAGGCGAGGGTGGCGCAGCTCGACGCCGGCCTGAAGGCGAAGGGCGAGGAGCTCGCCGCGCTCCGGCTGGAGCGCGAGAAAGGCGCGCTCGCCCTCGGCGAGCTACAGGGCCGCTTCGCCGGGAAGATCCGGGAGCTCGAGGCCGCCAAGAACTCTAACTCCATTCTTGAGCTGAAGCTGGAGACTTTGAGCAAGGCGTTGGACAGCGCCAAAGAGCGGGAATCGGCCTTGCGCAAGGAGGTCTTCGCTAATGAAGAACTGCTGAAGAGCGCCGCCGTCTCCCAGAATGCTTTCAAGGAGACAGTGGAGCGGTGGACCGAGGGCCTCGTCGACATCGCCGCCGCTATCGACAAGGAGTTGACGCTGCTGGGAATCGAGGACCACAAGTCCCTTACCGACGGGAACGTCGTGCCCAGCGCCAAGCTCACTTCCTTCTTTGAGGGCGTGGTGCAGGCGCTCCAGCACCTCCGGACGTCTCTTCCGAAGGAGCTGGCCGACGAGACGCGGGAGGCCATCTCCGGGGCCCTCGAGAGGGTGCTGGTGAAGATCGTCTTCCGCAACCCCGACATCAGGCTCACCAACGTCCTCAGGCCCTTGCCGGAGAACGCCGACCTGACGGGGATCCAGGCCCTCATCGCCCCTATCGTCAAGAAGGTGGCCGGGGTCAAGAGGATCGAGGGCGACCGCGTGGACTAGGCCGCCTGCCCCTTTCTTTTGTCTCCTTTCCCTGCCGCTGTCAAATATGCCATGGAAACGGCTAGTCAGAGCAGCAGTAAGGCATTTTGCAATATAACTTTTTATTTTAGGCAATGCATCGCACTGTTATCTCCTCTACTCGACCGGCGCCTTGTTTGTTTCCGCCCCACGCTTTTGGGGACTTGCCGGCGTAGGCCTCCGCCTTGCCACGGGCGCCGAGTGCGGGACGTCAGCGACCCGCTGGCGGGGCTACCACCGGTAAGAAACCTGGCCGCGGCTGGTTGCCGCTCACTCAGATTGTTGAGCAGGCTCAAGGCAAAGCAAACGGTGCGACTGCGGTCGCAGCACGCTTAGGGTGCCGGGCGAGCTCGAAACAAAGTGAGGACGCTACTCGGGGTGTAGCACACTCAAGTCGTTGAGCGGACTCGAAACGAAATGAGGGCGCAACCAGTCTCGTGCCGGTCCTTCCGCGCTCAGGCCTCTCAACCAAGGCTCGGTCGTTCGAGGGAGATAACTCTTAAAAATTGATGGGGCAATTGCTCGAGCTCCGGCAACTTATCTTTTCTTATCGCTTGCCACCCGGTAGGGCAAACCCTCCTTGGGCAGCATCCAGCCCATCCTGGGGGTAGGCATAGGCGCAGGGCCTCACGACCCTCCGGAGCTAGGCGCAGCTATGCTTGGGGATTCGCGCCCCTCTCTGCGCCAAGGATCACATGCAACTGCGGCAAGACTTGGGCAGAGAGGATGGTTGGCGGAACGGGTCCCGGCAACCGCGCTGGCAAGATTCCTCCCACGGTCGGCGTCGACTCGTTTGGATCTTGGCGGACGAAGCGCGCCGAAGAACGAGGTCGCCTTTTTCGCGGCTTCCGGCGCTAACCGCTGCGGCTACGGGAGCGGCGCAGGGTTCGCTGGAGGCGAGCGGTTCGCCCAGCGGCCGGAAGGCGGTCCTCCTCAAGGAGCAGCTGCTTCTTGCCCGAGCTCTGCGTGAGTGGGTACTCGAGGAGGGCCGTGCACGATTCCGTAGGGAGGAATGCCAAAGCTTGTCGGGAACCCCCGCTTCAACTGGACAGATCCTCGGATCCGCAGGAGCGGACTGTTCCTCAGCGTTCAGACTGCTGATCCGCTTGCAGGAGCGAGGCTTATCGGGGACACCTGCTTCGACTGGACGGATCCTGGGATCCGCAGGAGCGGGCTGTCCCCAAGGCCTCGCGATCCCCCTACCTGGCGCGCCAAAGATGTCGGGGGGAACTGTCCCCCGCGACCACCTATGGGGCCGGAGCCCCTTTCGTTTGTCCGGTGAGGGGGGCGGAGGGAGCACGGAGAGCAGATCGAGGCGAGCACACGGGCGGTTTACCCAGGTTCGGGCCGCGATGGACGCGTAAAACCCTACTCCTGCTTGGCTGTATTGAACTGGGGAGCTCGGGAGCTTGGAGAGCTAGCTACACCGAGCGTATGGCTGTCTGGATGCCCAGTCTCCGAACCTCGGAACCCCCTCTACGTTGCACACGGGCCTCCTTTTATAGCGCAAAGGGGTCACCGACAGGTGTCAACGTAAGAGAAAGGGGTAAAAGTGTAAAAGGGGTGGTAGTTGTAACAGCGCGGGAACAGTGGCGCTGCGGCGCGGCACAGTGTTATTATACCTACCTCTGACGGTAGGGGACAAGGGCATTAAATGCCCGTCACGGTCGCCCGGACAGCACCGAGGCTGACCGTTAGGTGCGCCACCGCTCGCCACGCCGGTGGCTGCATGCCACCGCATACCCCAGGCCGCGCGGCGCCCCGCCACGTGCCGTTGGGGGAAGCCCCGGAGCGACGCGTGGGCGGGCGAGCCGGAGCGCAGTCCTGAGGTGGCGATTTGCCGCGGCAAGTGGCTTGCCGCGGGGGTCGTCGTCCTGTGCCTGATAGCTTGTCGGCTATCAGGCCTTGCTGGGGCGCATGGCGCGCCGTGGCAGGCTTCTCTTGTGGTGCCTGGGTTCGGCCTTCCCGGCAAGCTCCTCTTGCCGGGGTCTCGATCTTCTGTCTTGTGTACTTTGTTCTTGAATGGCCTTAGATGGGCTCGGTCGTCCCGGCAAGCTCCTCTTGCCGGGGCCTTGCCTTCTTGGCCCGGCAAGCTCCTCTTGCCGGGGGCCTTGTCTTGAATGCTTGGTCTTCTCTCGGCGCTTCCTGGGCGGGCCTCGCCGCAGGGTGCTACAACTGCCCGTGCACAAGTCTGGGGTACTAAGGTACCCCTACTTTAGTACACCGACACCCAGTTTAGGCCTTGCCCACCTTTGTTTGCATCCCTGCATCATGTTTAAAATTTCTCAGAAACTTGAAATGGGGATTGTTTCAAGCCCTAGCATAAAAGGAAATCAATAGGTTCAACCAAAATATTTTAGTGAACCCAAAGTGGCTTTGAAAAATGTTCATCATTTTTGGAAAAATACTGGAAACAGTAACCAGAGGTGATGCACATTTTTCCATGACATATTTGGTCACTGAATTAAATCTTATTATATTTGCATATGGGCATTTAAACACTATAAAATATTTTAAATGCTCAAATAATCATAAACTAAAATGTTTACTGTTGGATATATTATAAACAGTAGCCATGATTAGTTTCATGATTTTTGGTAATGTCTTAGCATTTTAATTAAGTCAAAACAAATGCAGAAGAATTAGAAAACATTAATAAAAACAGAAACTAAAACAGAGGGAGAGAAAGGTTTACCTGGACTTACCTGCAGGCCACCTAGCGCCCCACCTGGCCCA
The DNA here is from genome assembly GCA_032464435.1 of Aegilops umbellulata. Classification (NCBI taxonomy): domain Eukaryota; kingdom Viridiplantae; phylum Streptophyta; class Magnoliopsida; order Poales; family Poaceae; genus Aegilops; species Aegilops umbellulata. The sequence continues at coordinate 308,102,423 of CP136057.1, forward strand.
GCACTGTGGCTGAGGCCCAGCCCAACTCCCCACCGTCTTCAACCTCTGCCAGTAGGCAGAGGCGTGTCGACGCGCGCGCGCCCGAGCTCCACCTCCTGCTTCCACCTCCTCCTGCCTCCCTGCTCGCTTCGCCGACCCCCTGGAGACACCACGCGGCCCCCTCGACGCTCTCCTCTCTCTCCCGTGCCTCGTCCCCTCCTCTGCTCTCTCTCCCGCGCAGCCCGAGCGGAGCTCGTCGCCACCGCTCGCCGCAGCCAAGGCCACATGCCCTCCCTCGCCTCGCCGACGTGTCCACGGCCTCCGCCATCGTCCGCTGCTCCGCCCCACCCTGGGCCCAAGCGCTGGGACGGCCTGCATCGCTGGCTGCCTCGTCTTCTTCCTCCTCGGTCGCAGGAAGCCACACGCGCCGATTCGCCGCCGTCTCCGCCTCCCCGAGCTCGTCGTCTACCTCATCCGAACCACAGTGAGCTCCTGCATGTTTTGCCCCTAATCCCGTGGCTTGCCGCTCGCCGTAGCCGTCGTTTCATAGCTGGCCGTAGCACACCGCCGCCTGAGCTCGTCGTCGGCGTAGCTCCGGTGACCATTAGGTCACCCCGGCGTGCCTAACCTGCTCCCCGCTTCGCGTAGCGCTCCGCTAGCCCATCGCCTCGCTCGTTAACACACCGCAGCGCTAACCGCACCAGCCCCGAACTCCGATAGCCGCCGCGGGTTCCACTCCGGCTAACTCCGGCCACCCCCGCACCTCCCGTTGGTCTCCCTAGATGCGCACAGGCACGGGCTGTCCTCTGGTGCCCCTGGCGCGTGGATCCGTCGCCTCTGGCAAGTTCCGAGCGGACTCCGCCGCGGCTTGAGGTCGTCGCCGGCGACAATCCGGCGTGCTGACGTGGCGCCGTCATTAGTGGCTAATGACGCCACTAACTAACCCCCTCTCTCACTGACACCTGGGCCCCACACCCTAATTAACCCCAGTTTTATTTCTGCTTAGGATTAACTAAACCAGAGCGGCCCCACGCGTCAGCGTTGACCATGCTGACGTGGCCATTGACTGGGTCCACATGTCAGTGACCCTAACTGGCCCTGAGACACTGACCAGTGGACCCCACTGGTCAGGTTTGACCTGGACCGCGCCCCGTTGACCTGCTGACGTCATGATGATGTCAGGCTGACGCAGTAATCCTTTTCTGGAATTTAAATAAATCTTAAATGATTTGTTTAATTCAGAAAATATCCAAAACTTTGAAAAATCATAGAAATTAATCTATAGCTCCAAATGAAAAGATTTATATATGAAAAATTATCAGAAAAATTCAAGGAATCCATCTGTACCTTTTTCATGCATGTTTGAACAATGTTTGTCCTCTGTTTTGGACAAAACAAATAAAGGACATTTAAATAATCATATATGGAGTTGGATTTTGAATCATGTATTCAAACCAACTTCATTTAAATCATAGCTAGATGCATTAGCTCAAATCACAGCATATTGCCATGTTATGAGCATGCATCATATTGTGCATTGCATTGATTGTGTTTCCTTCTCTGTTTGCCGGTAACCGTCCCCTCTCACTAGACGATGTTTCGACGATGAGTTCGATGACACCGATGAAGAGCTATGTTATCTTCAGAAGTGCCAGGCAAGCAAAACCCCCTTGTTCATTCCGATAAAGTCCCACTCTCTCGCTCCTGCTCTCTTTTATTGCATTAGGGCAACAGCGATTCATGTGTTACTTGCTGCGGTAGTTGAACCCCTTTATCCTTTGCATGACCTGTCATTCCACAGTAAATAGATGAAACCCACTAGCATGAGTAGGAGTTGTTTGAGCCCTGATGTGCCTACTCATTCATGCTTGTCTGTCATGCCTGCTACTGCTTAGAGTTGAGTCGGGTCTGATTCATCGGGAATGAATTAGAATGGTGATGAACATGCCCTACTGTGTGTGAGCTAAGTGTGTGAACACGATTTGGTAAAGGTATTGGTGAGAGGCCATGTAGGAGTACATGGTGGGTTGTCTCATTGAAGCCGTCCTCAGGAACTGAGTTCTGTGTTTGTGATCCATGAAACAGTTACTACCACACATTGGGATCCTTAATTGACTCTCTCGGCTTCTTAATCACCCTTGTCCTCTATCCAGGAGTTGCAAGTAGTTTCTGGTGTTTGTAGTATGCTGGGGGCCGCACGCAGCGCTGACCGTAGGGGTGGGCTGTGTTGCGGTAGGCACGTGGCACGGTGTACCGGGTGCCCGTTTGGTGTCTTGGGAACCCTGTTCACATCGTTCGGGGCCGTTAGTGGAAACCTCGGCCGGACTCCCTGCTGATGGAACCCGAATAGGCGATAAACATGGACTAGAGACTTGAGTGTTTAGGTAGGCCGTGGCCGACACCCTCGCTGGGCTTCCGCTTGAAGGTTGTCGAGTACATGTCGTGTAAACGGCGGTAAGTGGTGAGAGCGTGTGTGAAGAAGTACACGCCTGCAGGGTTAACATCATCTATTCGAATAGCCGTGTCCGCGGTAATGGACTTCTGGGTTGCCTATAACAGTTCATAGACAAGTGAAAGTGGATACTCTAAAATACGCAAGATAAGCGTGAGTGCTATGGATGGCCTTCTCGTAGGGAGACGGAAGTGGATCCATAGTGGTGTATTGATATGGTGAATATGTGGACTCGTGTGCGCCACCTCAAAAGAGTTACTTGCAGTCGTAGTTCAGGTTAGCCACTGAGTCAAAGCTGGCTTGCTGCAGTCAAACTCCACCACCCCCTTTATTGATACTGATGCATATGTAGTTAGTTCTGATGTAAGTCTTGCTGAGTACAATTGTACTCACGTTTGCCTATTTTATGTTTTTGCAGAGAGACTTCAGTCTCGCTAGTAGTACCGCTTGGACTTCGACGTTTAGCTTGTTACCTCAGCTACGATCTTGTGCCCTCGGCAGGATCTGGTAGATAGTCAGGCTTCTCAGCCTTTTTCAATTGTAGATGTCTGTACTCAGACATGTTAAGCTTCCGCATGTGTTTGACTTGTGTGCTCTGAATGTTGGGTCATGAGACCCATGTTTGTAATATCTCGCTCCTCGGAGCCTAATGAATAAATACTTTGAGTCGTAGAGTCTTGTTGTGATGCCATGTTGTAATTACACATATCGAGCATATTGTGTGTATGATTGGAATGCTTGGTATGTGTGGGATCCGACTATCTAGTTGTTTATCCTTGGCAGCCTATCATATGGGGAAATGTAGTCTAGTGCTTCTGAGCGATAGTAGTCCGCTACAGCCCGGTTCACCGGAGTCCTGCTAGCCCAGCACTACTGCTCGGAACACTTGACTGGCCGGCATGTGTTTCACGTCGTTCCTGTGTCTGTCCCTTCGGGGAAATGTCACGCGCTATTGTCCGGAGTCCTGCCTAGCCTGCTACAGCCCGGGTTACCGGAGTCCTGTTAGCCCAGTGCTACAGCCCGGACAAATACGTTGATGACCGACATGCTCGATGTGATTCATGTATGCCTGTCCTCATAGGCTAGCGCCGCTTTTGGTTCATGACTAGCCATGTCGGCCCGGGTTCTCTGTCATATGGATGCTAGCCACACTATCATATACGTGAGCCAAAAGGCGCAAACGGTCCCGGGCCAGGTAAGGTGGCACCCGTGGGAACACCGTGCGTGAGGCCACAAAGTGATATGATGTGTTAGATGCTGGATCGGTGTGACTTAGGATCGGGGTCCTGACAAGTGGAAAGACCATAATCTTGGGGATGCCCAAGGCACCCCAAGGTAATATTAAAGGAAGACTCAAGCGCCTAAGCCTGGGGATGCCCCGAATGGCATCCCCTCTTTCGTCTTCAAAACTATCGATATACCTTACTCGAAGCTATATTTTCATTCGTCACATGATATGTGTTTTGCTTGGAGCGTATTTTCAATTTTACTTGCTGTTTGAATAAAATCATTGGATCTGAAATATTGAATGAAAAAGAATCCTCCCATGGCTAGTTAATTATTTGACTACTCAATGTTCTTCACTCATATCTTTTGGAGTAGTTTGTCATTTACTCATGTGCTTCGCGTATATCGTATGAGTAAATGGTTGAATAAATTGAATGTCATAAACCTAAATTTATATATGTTTCATATGCTTATAACATGGGGAGTAATGACTTCACACATAATAAGTATAGGTAGTAAACTTATTGAAAGTTAGCAAACATGGAATTGGTCACTTGAACAATTCATGAAAGAATATTGAAGGAAGAGGGATTTCACATATAAATATACTATATTGGACATCTTTTGTAATTGTGAGCATTAATTAAAATATGACATGCTAAAAGGTTGATGTTGGACAAGGAAGACAACGTAATGGGTTATGTTTTCTTATATCTGAAATAAAGTATATTGTCATGGATCGCCCAACACGTTGAGCTTGCCTTTCCCCCTCATGCTAGCCAAATTCTTTGCACTAAATAGAGATACTACTTGTGCTTCCAAATACCCTTAAACCCGGTTTTGCCATGAGAGTCCCCCATACCTACCTATGGATTGAGTAAGATCCTTCAAGGAAGTTGTCATCGGTGCAAGCAATAAAAATTGCTCTCTAAATATGTATGCTTGATTAGTGTGGAGGAAATAAGCTTTATACGATCTTGTGATGTGGAAGAAATAAAAGCGACGGACTGCTTAATAAAGGTCCATATCACAAGTGGCGATATAAAGTGACGTTCTTTCGCATTAAGATTTTGTGCATCCAACCCTGAAAGCGCATGGCAACCTCTGCTTCCCTCTGCGAAGGGCCTATATTTTACTTTTATCTCTTACCCTTATGTAAGAGTCATGGTGATTTTTCACCTTTCCTTTTTACATTTTATCCTTTGGCAAGCACATTGTGTTGGAAAGATTCTGATACATATATCCAATTGGATGTAAGGCATCATGAACTATTATTGTTGACATTACCCTTGAGGTAAAAGGTTGGGAGGCGAATCTATAAGCCCCTATCTTTCTCTGTGTCTGATTAAAACTTTGAACCCGTAAATATCGCGTGAGTGTTAGCAATTGTGAAAAACTAAATGATAGTTGAGTATGTGGAGTTTGCTAAATCAAAGCTCTGACATAGACTCTTCCTGAAAATAAGATGAATTGCAATTGTTTGATGACTGAGAATATTGTTTGTTAGTTTTCAAGAAAGTTTATGATCTATGCTTTAACATGTGAATAGCTAGTTACTTGATCATGAGAAGTTTTATGAGATGAGCTATTGTTATGACATATAATGATGCTAGAAAAGGTGACTGAAATTATCATTGATCAAACTTGTGCACCTGCTAGCATTCACACTTCATAAATTATTTCTTTTATCATTTACCTACTCGAGGACGAGCAGGAATTAAGCTTGGGGATGCTGATACGTCTCCAACATATCTATAATTTATGAAGTATTCATGCTATGATATTATCCCTCTATGATGTTTTATATGCATTTATATGACATTTTATATGATTTTTGGGACTAACCTATTAACCTAGAGCCCAGTGCCAGTTTATGTTTTCTCCTTGTTTTAGAGTATCGCAGAAAAGGAAAACTAAACGGAGTCCAATTGACGTGCCACTTGACGGAGATCATTTTTGGACCAGAAGAAGCCCACGGAGTACCAGAAGCAGGCCAGAAGAGTCCCGGGCTGCCCACGATGGTCGGGGGCGTGCCCACCCCCCTAGGGCGCGCCCCCTGCCTCGTGGACAGCCCGGAGACCCCCCTGACGTGAAATCAACGCAAAACTCTTCTATATATACCCAAACTTCCAGAAAGAAACCTAGATCGGAAGTTTCGCCGCTGCAAGCCTCTGTAGCCACGAGAAATCAATCTAGGCCCTCTCCGGCACCCTGCCGGAGGGGGCCATCATCATCGGTGGCCATGGAGGAGTATCCCAGAGGGGCCATCATCACCATGAAGGCCAAGGACCAGAGGGTGGAGGCCATGGAGGAGGAAGCACAAGGGGGAGAACCTCTCCTCCTCTCTCTTGGTGGCACCGGAGTTCCATCGGGAGGGGAATCATCGCCACGGTGATCGTCTTCATCAACATCACCATCATCATCACCATACTCATCTATTTTACGCGGTCCACTCTCCTGCACCCTGCTGTAATACCTACTTGAACATGGTGCTTTATGCCACATATTATGATCCCATGATGTGTTGCCATCCTATGATGTTTTGACTAGACACCTTCTGTCTTTGGGTTGATTGATGATCTAGATTGGTATGAGTTGTATGTTTTATTTTGGTGTTGTCCTATGGTGCCCTCCATGTCACGCTTGTGTCGGTGTACAAAAATAGGGGTGCACTTTTTGCACCCCTATAACTGTGCACGGGCAATCAGAGCCACGCCCGCGGCCACACCAAGTAGGGCAAGGGAGGTGAGCCAGGGTAAGACCAAAGCCCAAGGTAGCTGGAACAACGCCAAGGCCAAGACCACAAAGAGCAAAGGGATGAAGCGGGCTCCCCCCAGCAAGATCCTTGCCGGGGTCAGCCCTAGCAGCCCCGGCAAGACCCTTGCCGCGGCAGCTCGCCCCACGCCTACGGAGCGAGTCACCCTTGAGTCCACGGCCCCCACCGTGGTCTACTATGTTGGGGAAAGGGATCGGGAGACACCTCTGTGGTGGCATGCAGATCTTTGTGAAGAAACATTCAAGATCAGATGAGTACTAGAAGACGACGACCATTGGCGAGATCCCAGCCAAGGGAAACCATGAGACCCCCGAAAGGCACCTTGCCGGGGACAACAGCGGGCGCCATAGCAAGACCCTTGTCGGGGCCCCGGCAAGGCCCTTGCCGAGGGCATCTACAGGGCCACCGCCAGGCCCGCGCCGACCAAGCCTCCACCGCCGTTCACATGCAGCTACCGACCCAACCAGCTGGGTAGGCACCTGCGTGGCGGCATGCAGATCTTCGTAAAGACTCCACCACCGCGCCACCTCAACTGCCTGCCTGCCTACATGGCATCGCACGCACTGCTGGCCAGGGAGCGTGTCGACATGAGGAGGAGAGGCAACATATGGGACATGCTTCACCCCTGTCCCTAATAAAGCAAGAGGACACCTAAGCAGACGGATTAATTGTGCCTTGTCATGTAATGCGAGGGATAACCTCGCAACACTATGCCCTTTCCACCTCCCGTGTGCCACTGTGGCAACCCCTTTTCCCTGTAAAAGGAGGCCCGAGGCGACTAGGGGAGGGATTCGGCTTTTTGGAGCTCCTCACACCCATAGCTAGTTCAAGAACACAAATATACATCCACCAAAGCAGGAGTAGGGTTTTACGCATCCTCGCGGCCCGAACCTAGATAAACGAACCGCGTGCTATCTGTTTGATCTCCTCTTCTCTCAACCCCGCACCCCGCAACCGTAGTAGGGATTATTGTGATCCCATAGGTGTCGTTTCCACCGACATATTTGGCGCGCCAGGCAGGGGGTTGCAGCTGTGAGAATCGACTTTAGCAGTTAGTTCAACGTTTCTTCATCACCATGGCGCCCAAGAAGAAGGCAACGGTGATGGTCAGCACGTCAGGAGCCGGACGGCCATCCCGACACGGGCGAGCAACGGACTGGTCGCGGAGAGGACCCGGGGCGCAGCTCGCGAGCACCAACACCACCCCAGCAGCTGGAGCTTGGGAGGCAGAGACGTTCGCGTGCTTGGCGATGAGCCGCACATCGCCAAATCTAAAAATGGAGCCAGGCCCTCCGCAGGCGGCGCGGGGCCCTCTAGAAGCGTCGTCGCACCGCCTGAAGGCGGCGCGGTGGCCTCGCAGACTCCCACGCCGGTGCCCACAGCGCACTCCTCTCAAGCTGCACGCGACGGACCGCGTCGTCGCGACGAAGATCCCGGACGCCGCGGGAAGAGCCCCGAGCACCACTACCGGGACACAGAAGACATGCCCGCTCGCCGAAGCACTGGCAAAAACGGCGTGCAACCCCGGGACCGTGATAGAGCTCCTTCTAACATAGCTATAAGTCGAAGCGCGTCACGGTCTGTGCAGGTTTCACTGCCGCCAACGCCGGTAGAGGCCCTGGCGCGCGCAGTTGCTCCTTGACTTTCCTCCCGCTATAGGGAAACTCGACGAGTGGAGAGAGACCATCCGAAGCCTTGTTGCCGTCGCCAACAAGAACGAACCAAGTCCAGCGGGGCCCCCGGGTCAACGCTCCGATGGAGTCCCCCGCACCAGCAGCGGGAGGACCGGCGGCGCCGCGGCCATGGTGCATTCACCCCCTCCTCGCGCGGTACCACGGATGTCGACTCGTCGTGACGTTACGGGCGACGACATCTCCATAGCGTCGTCCGACCCACGGACCCACTGTGACCAGCATCAAGTTCTTCGGGAGTGAGCCCATGAAGACGCTCGAACCACCATCGAGCGCCGGCGCGGAGCGCGCCACTAGTCAGACAGGCGAGCAGGGCCTGCTGTGAACCACCCAGCACCGGAGAGCCATGGAGGTCTACCTTACGAAGTAGGCTGTCCGGCTTTTGCCCGTGAGTTGCGGCAATTCCAGTGGCCCACTCACCGCACTTTCAAACCTGACGTTGGCGAGAAGTACAACGGCAAGACCCACCCGTGGGAGTTCCTCAGCATATACACCATCGTGATGCAAGCTACCGGAGCCTGCAACGATAAGGTGCTTGCGAATTACTTTCCATTGGCTCTTAAACCCAATGCCATGTCATGGTTCATGCACTTGCCAGTAGACTCTATTTCCTCTTGGTAGGATTTGTGCCATGAGTTTGTTGGCGCCTTCACTGGAGGCCACCAAGCCCATGGCCAAGCGAGCGACCTGCACGTCATCCCCTAGAAGGGAGGCGAGAGTCTGCGCAAGTACATACAGAGATTCAACCGGGTACAGTACAATATCCGTGATGTTCATCCTGCCGCAATCATCAGCGCGTTCCATCAGAACGTGCGTAACCGCAAGATGCACGAAGAGCTGGCAATGAACAAGGTGAAGGATGTGGCAGAAATTTACGTTCTTGCCGACAGATGTGCCCGGGCTGAAGAGGGAAGACAGTACCCCGGTGAAGATGCCGGTGTGGAATCCGACTCTTCAGACGAGGATATTGCCGCCCCGGCAAAGAAAGGTCGGCGCCACAATAGGAAGCGCAAGGGTAAAGCTGTGCTTGCCGTCGAGGGATCTGATGACACCGGCTCCACCAAGAAAACCAAGGCAGATGACCCCGGCAAGGAAATTGCCAGATGTGTCGCCTGCCGGGCCTTGGCGGCTGCCGAGAAGCCAGGGAACTCCGACAAGCAATACAGTAAGATCCATCACAACAAAGGCCATGACCTCCAGAACAACCGACAAGTTGAGCTGCTTGCTGAGAAGCAAAATGCTGAATATGAGAGGCGGGACAAGGAGAAGGGCCAGGACGGTGCTGAGGGGTCCGGCAAGAAGCGTGACAGCCAGGCAGGCCGTCGCGGTAAGGATAAACAACAGGAGAGGCCCGCCCGGGGCCGTGACAAGAATCCAGAAGATGATGATCACGAAGAGGACGATGAGTCTGGTGACAAAGAGTTTCAGAAAGCTACAGAGGCCATGTGCGTCAATGGCGGCGCCTCGCTGCATACCTCTCACCGCCAGCTTAAACAGTGGGCGCGTGAGATTACATCAGCAGAGCCGTCGTTTGATGCCCGGAAGCCGCTGAAGTGGTCCAGCACACCTATCATTTTTGACACTGAGGATCACTGAGGGAGTCCTGGATTAGGGGGTGTTCGGATAGCCGAACTATATCTTCAGCCGGACTCCCGGACTATGAAGATACAAGATTGAAGACTTCGTCCCGGGTCTGGAAGGTTCTTTCCTTGGCGTGGAAGGCAAGCTAGGCATGCGGATATTCAAGATCTCCTACCAATGTAACCGACTCTGTGTAACCCTAACCCTATCCGGTGCCTATATAAACTGGAGGGTTGTAGTCCGTAGGACGAACACATCATAACCATCATCATACCCATAGGCTAGCTTCTAGGGTTTAGCCTCCTTGATCTCGTGGTAGATCTACTCTTGTACTACCCATATCATCAATATTTATCTAGCAGGAGTAGGGTTTTACCTCCATCAAGAGGGCCCGAACCTAAAATAAAGTGTCCCTTGTCTCCTGTTACCATCCGACCTTGATGCACAGATCGGGACCCCCTACCCGAGATCCGCCGGTTTTGACACCGACATTGGTGCTTTCATTGAGAGTTCCTCTGTGCCGTCGCGATCAGGAAGGATGCCTTTTCCCGTCTTTAAAGGCGGCGCCGTCACTGAGGGAGCTTTGGCTATCGGCCAACCCCTCCGACTGGGTGGTTTTCTCATGACCGCTTGTTCGGCCATTACGCCGACGGTGACCTCTCGGGTCATCGAAAACAATCTCCGCGTCAGCTCGGAATTGGCCGAGCAGCTAGATCCGGTGGAGCTCTCCTCCATAAACGAGCTCCTGGATCGCATCGCCGCCTTGGGGGTCGCTACAAACTACGACCAGGTTGGGCCTAAACCCGATCTAAGGGAAATCAACTCTCCCCAAGCCACCCATCATGTTGCTGTGGTGGAAACACAATGCGGTGACCCTTCATCAATCTTAAGGACCAGTTACGTCCGAATTCCGGAACCCTCCATGCCGGATATCCACGGAGGGGAGGATACAACCCAAGACCTGGGCTTGGAACCAGGTAAACCGGAAAACATACAGGACTCCGGATCTCGGAATCCGGAGGTCGTTCGGCCTCCGAACAGCAAACCGGGCGAAGTATCAGATCTAATGAATTCCGCCCATCCGATCTTAAGCGATCTCTCCCAAATGAAGCAGATGCCCGAAGAAACAGTACATCATTACTGGGCCAGATTCCTCCTGCTTATGAACAGGATAAAGGACTGCCACGAGGGAGACGCGATTTCAATCTTCTGCAGTAACTGCATGGACAAGGGGATACTCAATGCCGTAAGTCGTCGTAATATTACGCGCTTTGCTGACTTGGCATCCATAGTACAAAAATACTGTGCGATGGAAAGTGCTCGGAAAACCGAAATTAAATTTTGGGATAATCCGGCCTTGAATAGCAATCCCGTCCGAATCAAAAGGGCGCACTACAGCAAAGCGCCCGGATTAAATAAAAAATCAAAACCCTCTAGGGGCACGGAACCGTGCTAGAAAGGTGGCTCGATGGACCCTGCAAGATTCATAGTACAGAGGATGCCACCCCAACTCACAGCCTCAGGGCATGTTGGATACTCCGGCAGGTGGCCAAAATTGGCGAGGACCTCCTAAATCCAGAGGTCGAAGGAAACCAGCCCGAGAATTTCAGTACCGTTCTCACAATCTCCGAGACTTTCGCATCAAATAACATGCGAAAAAGAACACTTTGCAGCCTCGCCGAAGTCTACCAAGTAGCGACCATAAATCCATGGAGCAATACTGCCATCACCTTCAATGCGAGCGACGAACCTAAATTCCGAACAGCCAGAGCGCCAGCCGCATTGGTTCTCAGTCCCATAGTGGACGGCTGTCGCCTCGCAAAGGTACTTATGGATGGAGGCTTCGGATTGAACCTCATCTACGAGGAAACCCTCCAAAAGATGGAAATAGACTGGAACCGCATTGAGCGAAGCAGCACAACCTTTAGAGGAATAATCCCCAGTCAGGAAGCGCGCCGCACCGGAAAGATCACACTAGATGTGGTATTCGGCACGCCGGATAATTACAGGTCCGAACAAATCACGTTCCAGGTGGCCCCGTTCAGAAGCGGATATCACGCTATATTAGGACGAGAGGCATTCACAGTTTTCCAAGCCATACCCCATTACGGGTACATGAAGCTTAAGATGCCTGGGCCAAACGGAATTATCACTCTCGCTAGTGATCCGGACATAGCACTCCGCGCCTTAAACAAGACAGCCGCATTGGCCCTCGAGGCACTATCTGAAGCCTTAGCGGCCGAAGAGCTGACGGCGCTGCGATCCACGGTTAGCAGGGATGATGTGATACTCGATAAGAGATCCAAATCCACATCCTTCAAACCAGCGGACGAAATAGTCAAATTCCAGGTCCACCCAACGGACCCGAATAAAACAGCCTCCATCGGGGCACAATTGATCCCTGATGTAAAAGCCGCACTGCGCGAGTTCCTACGGGAGAACTGGGATATTTTCGCTTGGCACCCCTCAGATATGCCAGGAATCCCACGCAGGCCGGCCGAGCACAACTTAAATATCCAGAAAGGATTCAAACGTGTCAAACAAACCCTTCGGTGTTTCTTTGAACCAAAGAGACAGACCATGGGAGAGGAGCTAGCCAAATTATTGGAGGCCGGATTCATTAGAGATATCAAACACCCGGACTGGCTAGCAAACCTGGTAATGGTACCAAAGAAGGACAAATCCTGGCGCCAGTGTGTCGACTTCAAAGACCTTAATAAGGCCTGCCCAAAGGATCCCTGTCCCCTCCCTCGAATTGATCAAATCATCGATGCCACCGCAGGACACGATTCCCTGTGTTTCCTCGACGCATACTCCGGTTACCATCAAATAAAGATGGCAGAATCTGACCAAGCTGCAACAATATTCATCACGCCATACGGCCCATTCTGCTTCAACACGATGCCCTTTGGGCTCCAAAAGGCCGGCGCGACATATCAGCGCATGATTCAAACATGTTTGGCAAACCAGATCGGCAAAACAGTGGAGGCGTACGTAGATGATGTGGTCGTTAAATCAAGACACGTCGAATCTCTAGTAGACGACTTGAGACTTACATTCGACAACCTGTGAAAATACGACATCAAGCTCAATCCGGAAGAATGTGTTTTCGGCGTCCCAGCCGGAAAGCTCCTGGGCTTCATTGTATCCGGCAGAGGAATTGAAGCAAATCCAGCTAAAATCCGAGCTCTGTCACAATTGGATGTCCCAAAAGATCTCAAGCAAATTCAGAAACTCACCGGATGCGTGGCGGCCTTAAGCCGCTTCATCTCCCGCTTGGGAGAAAAGGCACTACCCCTTTACCGCCTCCTTAGGCGCACCGAACACTTCGAGTGGACGGACGCTGCCACGGCCGGACTCGAGGAAATAAAGGCCATCTTGGCAACAAACCCCGTCCTGGCCGCGCCGAATACCGGCGAACCCATGCTATTGTACATTGCCGCAACCCATCAAGTTGTTAGCGCAATATTGGTCGTCGAACGGATAACGGACGGACATAAATTACCCCTTCAAAGGCCAGTTTACTACGTGTCCACTGTCCTCACACCATGCAAATCACGGTACCCGCATTATCAAAAAATCGCATAGGCGGTATTCATGGCATCCCGGAAGCTACGACACTACTTTCAAGAGTGTTCTATTACAGTAGCCTCGGAAGTACCACTCAACGATATTATCAACAACCGCGATGCAACAGGCCGGATAGCAAAATGGGCCATAGAGCTCCTCCCATTTGATATAACCTACAAGCCACGGCGAGCAACTAAATCGCAAGTCCTAGCCGACTTCGTCGCCGAATGGACAGAGGCCAAACTCCCTAAAGAGTACGGCACGTACTCAAACTGGATCATGCATTTCGACGGCTCCAAAATGCTGGCTGGACTGGGGGCTGGCGTCGTTTTGACGTCCCCTACAGGAGATACGGTCCAATATGTACTCCAAATTATGTACACGGACTCCAACAATGCAGCCGAATACGAGGCCCTTCTACATGGCCTCCGGATGGCGGTATCCATGGGCATTCAATGCCTGGAAGTACGCGGGGACTCAAACCTCGCGACATCCCAAATAAATGGTGACTTCGACGCCAAAGACCCAAAATGGCAGCTTATGGCAATGCCGTACTAAAAATGTCAGCTCGGCTCGAGGGACTGGAGTTCCATCACATAGCCCGAGAAAATAATCAGGCAGCGGACGTCATGGCACGCATTGGAGCAAAACGAGATGAAGCCCCCCCCCCCCAACATCTTCTTAGAAAGATTATTCAAACCATCCGTAACATGGGAGGGGGAACCCTCGGATAATAGCCCGGGCATAACCGCACAACCCAATGCCGAACAATCAGACATAATCGGCGGCCCCGCCACCGAAGTTACACCCTCAGCCCACGCAATAATGGCGGTCATCGCACCGTGGGGGAACCATTCCTAGCCTACCTTACTAGGCAGGAACTCCCCGAGGACCAAAACGAGGCACGCTGCATAGTGCGGCGATCTAAAGCCTATAAAGTCCACGAGGGAGAGCTATATAAGAAAAGCACTACAGGAGTCCTTCAAAGGTGTATCTCCAAAGAGGAAGGGCGGAGTCTGTTGGCTGAAATTCATGCCGGACTCGGTGGCCATCACGTCGCGGCTCGGTCCCTTGTAAGCAAGGCTTTCCGTACTGGCTTCTATTGGCCGACGGCTAGAGCAGACGCTCAGGACCTAGTCAAACGGTGCGTCGGTTGCCAGCTCTTTACCAACCAAAGCCATATGCCACCCAACGCCCTCCAAACTATCCCCATCACTTGGCCTTTCACGGTCTGGGGGCTCGATATGGTGGGACCCCTTAAAGGCGGAACCCACAAGAAAAAATACTTATTGGTCATGGTGGATAAATTCACCAAATGGATAGAAGCCAAGCCTGTCAAGACGGCTGAATCCGGACCTGTGATAGACTTCGTATCCGGGGTCGTACACCGTTATGGTGTCCCCCACAACATTATCACCGATAACGGCACAAACATCACCTCTGATGAAGTAAAGCTGTGGTGCAAAAACATGGGCATTAAGCTCGACTACGCTTCTGTCTATCACCCACAAACTAACGGTCAGGTCGAACGTGCAAATGGTCTCATCATGAGCGGCATCAAACCCAGACTAGTGCGGTCACTCAAGGAATCTGGTATGCACTGGGTAGAGGAGCTCGACTCCGTACTCTGGGGCTGCGAACCATGCCAAATCACCACCGGATTCACGCCATTCTTTATGGTGTACGGCGCTAAGGCGATTCTGCCCTGCGACATAATTCATGACTCACCTCGAGTGCGCATGTACGAAGAAAGACAAGCCGAGCTTGATTGGCAGGACAACCTGGACGCCTTAGAGTAAGAGCGTGACGTGGCTAAGGCCCGTTCCGCATTCTATCAACAGCAAGCTCGAAGATATCAAAGCAGAGAAGTACAGGCCAAAAATTACAACGTTGGTGAACTAGTTCTGCGCCTGCCGGATAAGCAAAAGAACAAACTCAAGCCCAAATGGGAAGGTCCATTCATAATCGACCAAGTCCTAACTGGTGGAGCGTACCGCCTGCGAGATGCGTCGGACAACCGACTCGAGCCAAACCCATGGAACGCCACACGTCTCCGAAGATTCTATGCCTAGCACCGGACTCTGTGTTTGTCTCCTTCCTCTGTCCATTATTTACATTTATACCTTTTTTTTACTTTGTCTACTACTCTTTTCTTTTCTAGCCCTTAAAAGGCTCATTATGTGACGTGCTATCCGCGCTCCTTAAACCTGGGGGCTTCTTTAACAGAAGCTTGTCTATATGGGTTTCACACCCAACGCATGCGTCAGACTTCCGCATGCACCTTTTCTTTGCCATTATATGCATTGATATGACTTAAGTTTTGGCCAAGCTGGGTTGCCTGGCTCTTGTGCTTACCCCTACGTTCCCGATTGTTCGGCTAGGCGGTAAAGGGAGCACCTCTGCGATTGTTACTGCCGGATAAGCCGGATGTGTACCTCAGACTGGGTGAAGCCAAAAGCTAGCGTTCTTAAGGGAATATTCGGTCGGTGAACTAAAGATGAACCTTTTTATTTTATACATGCCCCCAGATAATCTTCTGCATTTGCAGTCCGGACGTGCACTTTAGGGCACGCCACCCCAGCGAAAGGAACCCTTAACGGAACTATTCTCTCTGGAAGATGTTTCTTACTAACCATGTAATATAACATAACTAGTTGGGCACTTGTCTGATAAAGCACTAATGACCCCTACGCCTGGTCTCCATGCATACCCCGGCTTTTATATAGCCGTTATGGTATTCGGACACACTCCGGACCGTCAGGTCCCGAGGTCGAAGCGAAAAGGTCGGCAGCGACAAATGATCTACAATCCGGCTAGAAGGCATTACACATGTCAATTATAAATTACATAGTCATCTTGACTGATCGTATTCCTCCTCAATACCATCTAACAGGCTGTCTAATTTACAGTCCTGCTGGGGATACTTTGCGGCCAGCTCTACCTGGCCATACACCAAGCTCACAGGGATCTCCTTCCCGTCAGGCCCCACTGGTCCGACCTCGGCCATGTGATTGGGGTCAGACTTCGTAAAGCGGGTCTTCACCATGGCCCAGGCCTCCCTCGCGCCTTGTCGGCAGGCTGATATCTTCCACAACCGGATGCGCCGCCGAGCTCCCGTCAGCTTCTCCGCAAGCTCTCCAAGGCCCTCGGGCGTGGAGTGGGCAGGCCATAAGGCCCGGGCAACCCCTTGCATTGCCTGCCGAATTCGTTCGTGCAGTTGCAGGAGTTCGGGGAGAAGGTCACCCGTAGAACCGGGCATCTCCTCTGCAGGACGACCTGTGAGCGTACCTACAGACATAATTCTGTTATTCGTCTTCCTCGCCGAACTCCTTTTTTTTCAAAGGGTTCGCTCAAGCACTTACTAAATATGCCGCGTCGAAGACGCTGATTCTCCTTCGTGGAGTCAGATAGCTGGCCACGAACGTCTTTCAGTTCAACATCCAGCTTGGTGTTGGCATCCTGAAGATCATTCTTCTCTCGCCTCACCCTTGTCAACGTACTCTCGCCAGCCTTTAACTGGCGTAAGAGTTGTTGCCTCTCCGGATCTAGTCCGGCACCATCTGTAACATTAATTGTCAGATTCGCACATAAGCCGCACAATACTAATCTCTCAAAGTATATCATACCTGAGGGCGTCCCTTTGGGCTCCCCTGTTGCGGCTAGTGCGGCCTCTAGTTGGGCCTTGCACTTTTCCAGCTCCTGGGACAGCACGATGTTCTTCTCAGTAAGAACCTACATATTATATGATCCTTAAATCAGTTAGTTTAACTGTTTCAAGTCTCGGAGGCTACTGGTATATATATATATATATATTTAAATTTTCTTACCCGTATGTCTTTCACATACTGCTCTGTGGCTCTGGCTAAACCATCTTGAGCAGCACGAAGGTACACATCTCCCGAATTGAAGGCGTCTAAGGCCTCTCGGGAGAAACAAGCGTCGCGTAGAACTGTCCGGCGACGCCTATGGTTCATGGCGCTCTCCACTTCTGAATTTGTGGCAGATAGCCGGTCCGCGTCCTCTGTTGGAGGAGCGTCCGGCGCAAGCCTGGTGTTTGTCCCCGCCTCCGGACCAGACGTTGGGGCCTGGCTGGTAGAGGCGCGGTTGGCGGCCCCTCCGGATATAGTCCGGCGAGGCCTCTTCGTCCTGGAAACAGTACGGATGTT
This sequence comes from Aegilops umbellulata, assembly GCA_032464435.1. Taxonomy (NCBI): domain Eukaryota; kingdom Viridiplantae; phylum Streptophyta; class Magnoliopsida; order Poales; family Poaceae; genus Aegilops; species Aegilops umbellulata. The sequence goes on from CP136057.1 coordinate 308,119,865, forward strand.
AACATGCCCTGACAGAATAACGCCAGGAAGACAGAGGGCGCGTTATACCTTTGTGCCGAACTCTCAGTCCGGACTTCATCCCTTCTTACCCCACGGGGCCCGGCGGCTCCTCGTTGGCTAGCCGCCGCAGGTTCGGCCTCCCTCCTCGGAAATCTCCCCTGTAAAATACGGTTGTCGTCAGAAACACCGGAATATGTAAGGACGGAATCTCTCTTGCGGGAATAAACACTCCGGTTTCTGTCACCTGGGAGGCCGGGATTAACCCGGGATAATCAGCCGTAATGGCCACCAAGGTATTATCTTTGCTTAACTGGTGGAACACCCCGTCGATGAGCTCCACCGATATGTCCGGATCCTCTTCGGAGTCCGGATCGAGGGACCGTTCTGGGTCCTCAGGCTGTGGAGGGCAGCTGTTGATATCCCTTACGTCCTGTCGAAGCTCCTGCATTGAAATCACCAGATTACGTATCTAGTCATGGGAGCATTAAATAAGCAGGCAAGTGCAATTGTTCACTTACCCAACTTGGAGGTTCATACATAGTGAATCCGGCCCGCGGGTTGACGCGGAGGAAGTCCTCCTTTTCTCCCTTGTACAAAGATGTTAGAATCTTTACTAGAGCGGCAGCTGTGTCTGGCCCCTTGCGGCCGTAACGGGTGGCGTCGTCCTCCCCGTTGAAATCCCACATGGGGTGGCTCCTATATTGAAGCGGCTGCACCCCTCGCATAATACATGCGGCCATGACTCCAATCATGGTTAGTCCGGAATGAGCCAACAGTCTTATCCGGCCCATCAGGTAAAGAACGTCTCTGTTGCTTTCTCTCTGATAGCTCCGCGGACGCCAACTTAAGCGTTTCTTTAAGGGAGCCATGCTGAACTCAGGGAGGCCGACCCGGACAGGGTCCGGCAGCGGGACGTCGTCTATGTAGAACCATTCTGAAGGCCAGTCCTCAGACGCCTTCTTTGGGGTACCGGATAGGTATCCGGTCCCGGCGATGCGCCATATTTCGGCTCCGCCCACTTGCTATATAGACCCCTTCTGAGAACGGGGCACCAAGCAGAACAACCTCTTCCACAGCGCAAAATGAGCCTAGACGCCTAAAAATAGCCCGCAAAGGGCAACGAAGCCTGCAATATGTAGCACGGAGCCAGGCGTGAGGTTGTGCAGCTGGAGGCCGTAGAACTCCAGAAGCCCGCGGAGGAATGGATGAATTGGAAATCCTAGACCCCTTAATAAATAAGGGACGAGGCACACCCGCTCTCCTTTAGAAGGATTGGGGGTTCTCTCCGCTTGCTTGCCGCCGTTGTAGGTGGCGAGTCCGGCTCGGACCGGGACCATATATGCTTGGGGAAGGAATCCTTTGGCCTGCAGTGACACTAGCTCGCTGTGTGGGATGGTGCAACTCTCCCAGTCTCCGGATTTGGGGCTGGAGGGGCGAGGGGAGGAGCTACGACGGCTGGCCATGTTGGAATGGACCTTTGCTGGAGACGCTCTGATGATAACTCGCGGGGAGAAGAAGATGTGGTTTGGATCTAGATCCCCATCCCGTTAAATAGGCGGCTCGTTTATATGACAAAGGGTGTGAATATAAAAACACCCCCGGGCTTTTCGCATTCGTTCAACACGTGGAAGACTGCAATTATTGGGCACCGAGACCGAGGAGCGCTACGGACATTATTCATACAGGTACACAAGATTCGGAGGGGGAACCCGCCTTGCAATGCCGAAGACAAATTTACGTGCTGGACTCGACGTCATTGAAGCCTGGTTCGGGGGCTACTGAGGGAGTCCTGGATTAGGGGGTGTTCGGATAGCCGAACTATATCTTCAGCCGAACTCCAGGACTATGAAGATACAAGATTGAAGACTTCGTCCCGTGCCCGGAAGGTTCTTTCCATGGCGTGGAAGGCAAGCAAGGCGTGCAGATATTCAAGATCTCCTACCAATGTAACCGACTCTGTGTAATCCTAACCCTATCCGGTGCCTATATAAACCGGAGGGTTGTAGTCCGTAGGACGAACACATCATAACCATCATCATACCCATAGGCTAGCTTCTAGGGTTTAGCCTCCTTGATCTCGTGGTAGATCTACTCTTGTACTACCCATATCATCAATATTAATCTAGTAGGGGTAGGGTTTTACCTCCATAGAGAGGGCCCGAACCTGGGTAAAATAAAGTGTCCCTTGTCTCCTGTTACCATCCGACCTTGACGCACAGATCGGGACCCCCTACCCGAGATCCGCCGGTTTTGACACCGACAATCACCTTGATCGCACCACTGCGGTCGGGTGTTTGCCGTTGTTGGTTTCGCCAACAACACGCAACCTCAAGGTGACGAAAATGCTAGTCGATGGCGGGGCCGGTCTAAACTTAATCTCGCTCGCCGTGATCAAGAAGCTGCAGATTCCCGACGGAGACCTCGAAGAAACGGGCACGTTCCACGGGATCAACCAGGGAAGGAGACAACCAAAGGGGAAGGTCACACTGCCTGTGACCTTCAGGAGTGATCTGAACTACAGGACAGAAAAGGATCTTGTTTGATGTTGCCAAGATCCCCTTGCCCTACGACGGGATCCTTGGCCGCCCAGCGTTGGCCAAGTTCATGGCAGCGTCACACTACGCCTACAACACCCTGAAGATGCCAGGGCCTGTAACGATCAGCACCGTCCCCTCCGACAAGAAATATGCGCTGATTTGCGCTGACCAACTCTACCAAAAAGCAGCTGCAGCAGCCGCCGCCGCTAAGGCAGTTGCTCCTGCCCCTGGAGCCCCGAGGGGGAAGAAGAAGAAGACCGATGAGACCTCGAACACCCACTCCGGCAAGCGCACCTCTTCGGAGTGTGGCGCTCCCGTCGAGGACGTGCCAGAGAGCTCCACCAGCAGGAACAAGAAATCCAGGGCCACACCGCCGGAGACCAAGAAGGTATCCGCCAAGGAGGACGACACGGGAGGAGCTTTCACCATAAGCTCCACCGTTGACGACAAATAGGAAGACGCGCTCGTCACCTTCCTGCGGGCGAATGTCAATGTATTTGCATGGCAAGCATCCGACATCTCCGGCGTTCCCAGGGAGGTGATTGAGCACCACCTTGCTGTCTGCCCTCATGCGCGGCCCGTCAAGCAGAAGGTCAGAAAGAAAGCTTTGGAACGGCAAGAGTTCATTACAGAGGAGATCCGGAAACTGGAAGCAGCGGGTTTGGTAAGAGGAGTGCTCCATCCAACGTGGGTGGCCAATCCAGTGGTAGTGCGCAAGGCAAATGGGAAGTGGAGGCTGTGTATTGATTACACAAATATCAATAAGGCTTGTCCCAAGGACCCTTTCCCATTGCCGCGCATCGACCATATTGTTGACTCCATGGCTGGGTGTGACTTGTTGTCATTCCTCGACACCTTCTCCGGCTACCACCAGATCTTCATGACGAGAGAAGACGAAGAGAAGACATCGTTCATCACCCCATGTGAAATATGGGAGCTTATATGGATGATATAGTGGTCAAAACCAAGGATAGGGCGACCCTCATAACGGATTTACAAGAGACATTTGCAAACCTTCGCAAGATCAACCTCAAGTTGAACCCTGAGAAGTGCGTCTTTGGCGTCCCGTCCGGCAAGCTTCTCGGGTTCTTTGTGTCGCATCATGGGATAGAGGCCAATCCGGACAAGATCAAGGCTATAGAGCAGATTGAGGCGCTCAAGCGGGTCAATGATGTGCGTCGGCTTGCTGGTTGCATTTCCGCCATGAGCAGGTTCATCTCCAGGTGCACCGAGCGCGCCCTCCCCTTTTTCAAGATTTTGAAAAAGGCGGGCCCGATGGAGTGGACACCAGAAGCCGAAGCGGCATTACAAGATCTGAAGAGGTATCTCTCCTCTACGCCAGTACTAGTTGCGCCTAAACCACAGGAAAACCGTTCCTGCTGTACTTGGCGGCAACGAACCAGGTGGTCAGCGCCGCACTAGTGGCGCAGAGAGAAGTCGACAATGAGGTCATAGCAGCAATAGAGCCTGATGCCATTGGTGTTGTAGGATCGGAAGTATGTCTAGAGGGGGGTGATTAGACTACTTGACCAAATAAAAGCTACGCCTTTTTCCCAATTTTAGTTCTTGGCAGATTTTAGCTATTTTGGGACAAGTCAAGCAATCATCACACAATTCAAGCAAGCATGCAAAGAGTATATAGGCAGCGGAAAGTAAAGCATGCAACTTGCAAGATTGTAAAGGGAAGGGATTGGAGAATTCAAACGCTAATGGAGACACGGATGTTTTTCCCGTGGTTCGGATAGGTGGTGCTATCCTACATCCACGTTAGTGGAGACTTCAACCCACGAAGGGTAACGGTTGCGCGAGTCCACGGAGGGCTCCACCCACGAAGGGTCCACGAAGAAGCAACCTTGTCTATCCCACCATGGCCATCGCCCACGAAGGACTTGCCTCACTAGCGGTAGATCTTCACGAAGTAGGTGATCTCCTTGCCCTTACAAACTCCTTGGTTCAACTCCACAATCTTGTCGGAGGCTCCCAAGTGACACCTAGCCAATCTAGGAGACACCACTCTCCAAGAAGTAACAAATGGTGTGTTGATGATGAACTCCTTGCTCTTGTGCTTCAAATGATAGTCTCCCCAACACTCAACTCTCTCTCACAGGATTTGGATTTGGTGGAAAGAAGATTTGAGTGGAAAGCAACTTGGGGAAGGCTAGAGATCAAGATTCATATGGTAGGAATGGAATATCTTGGTCTCAACACCTGAGTAGGTGGTTCTCTCTCAGAACATATGAATTGGAAGTGTAGGTGTGTTCTGATGGCTCTCTCCACGAATGAAGACGAGGTGGAGGGGTATATATAGCCTCCACTTAAAATCCAACCGTTACACACAACCTACCAATCTCGGTGGGACCGAATCAACAAACTCGGTCGGACCGAAATGGTGACCGTTAGAGATTTTCGGTGGGACTGACATGCATCTCGGTAGGACCAATGTGGTTAGAGTTTGGGCATAACGTAATCTTGGTGAGACCGATTACACAAACTCGGTGAGACCGATTTGGTAATTAGCTAACCAGAGAGTTGGTCAGGCAAACTCGGTGGGACCGAATTGCTATTTCGGTGAGACCGAAAAGTTACAAAAGGGAAACAGAGAGTTTGCATTGCAATCTCGATGGGACCGATCCGCTCTTTCAGTGAGACTGAAAAGTTACGAAAAGGAAACAGAGAGGTTGCAATCCCATCTCGGTGAGACCGAGATTCCTATCGGTAGAACCGATTTGCTAGGGTTTGGAAGTGGCTTATGACATATGAGAAACTCGGTGGCGCCGGATAGAAAGAATCGGTATGACCGAGTTTGGCTTGGGGTTTAGGTCATTTGTGGATATGGGAAAGTAGCTGAGGATTTTGGAGCATATCATTAAGCACATAAGGCAAAGAGCTCATTAAGCAACACCTCATCCCTCCTTGATAGTATTGGCTTTTCCTATGGACTCAATGTGATCTTGGATCACTAAAATGTAAAATGAGGAGTCTTGAGCTTTTGATCTTGAGCCAATCCTTTGTCCTTAGTATTTTGAGGGTTCCACTTTCACCATCCATGCCATGCCAATCATTGAGCTTTCCTGAAATAATTGTCTTGGAATTGCATTAGCTCAGTGAGCTATATGTTGTTATAAATTACCAAAACCACCTAGGGATAGTTGCACTTTCAATCTCCCCTTTTTTGGTAATTGATGACAACATATAGATCAAAGCTTCGACAAATGATAATAAGAATGAATTACATCGTCGCTTTGAGAAGTATGTGATAAGTAAGAGCTCCCCCTAAATTTGTGCATATTTAAAATTTTCTTTGGACTGCAAATGCACAAGAAATTAGAATCATGGGTTACTCTTCCATGTCACATACATCTTGGTGGAGTGCTCAAAATGATGAATAATGAAATACATGCACTCATCACCAAGGCAAAAGTGAATGATCAAACATAAGATACATAAGATAATATCACGCATGCATAACTGTAGCTTATGATCAAACACATGATCATCAATGTCTCACAAGCATATCAAAGTATCTCAACCAAAAGCAAATAATTGTATCAAAAACCATCAAATAAAACAAGAGAGAAAAGCAGCACTCTCTCTCTCGAAGCCTATGATCTATACATATTCTCCCCCTTTGGCAACAAGTTACCAAAAAGTTCCTAGAAAATGCATAGTGCTATATCGACACTCAGGCTTGATCTTCAGGTGGTGGTGGAGTCCGGATCACTCCAAGGACGAAAGCTTCTGTTGATGCTGATGGAGTTGGAGCTGAGGTGGATGCTGGAGCAGGTTGGGTTGATGCTGCGGCTGGAGCTGAGGCGGTTGCTCTTGTGTCAGGAACTGGCACTACACTGGACCTCTGAGCTCGTGGAACTCTAGCAAATGCATCTGTAGTTGTCTTCCCTCTCCTCTCCTGCATGTCATCCTGGAGCTGCTCTACTGCTATCTATATCTCTGTCACCTTGATGTCCAAGTCATAGAACTTCTGTTCTACGATCCTCTCTAAGCTTGCCTGGTTCTGAGTCAGGTTGGCCAAACCTTTCTCAATCCGCAGGGTGGATGCAATCAGATAACTGAGCTGCTCTTGCTTTGTCTTCAAGAAGTATTCTGATGCCTCCTCTTGAGTTGGCATCCTAGCAGCTTTCTCCTTTCTTGCCTTCTCCTTTTGTGCTTGGGCATGTGCTGAAGATGGTTCATTCTTGTTCATCACAACTTCATTGTCTTCAAACTCAGGATAAATAGGAAGATGTTCCTTATCCAAAAGATATATGCCAGTGCCCATCTTGGAGTTGATCAGTTCTTGGATCTGAGGAGCATATCCACAGCTTCTCTCCTGGTCTGCTGCTGTCCTTTTGATTGTCTCTATCATCAGGCTCATGACCTTGAACTTCTGAGGCACATCAAAGATATGAAGCAGGTTGATAGCATGGCCTCTGACCATCTTGTGATCTCCGGACTTGGGCAGCAGAGTGTGCCTTAAGATCCAGTTGATTGTTGGCAATCCTGACAGAAGATAATGTATAGATCCATACTTGAAAGTTTCAAGTGCCTTATCAGGGATCTCCTTGTACATGTTGATCATTGGGTTGTGGTCCATATTCTTCTTGGAATAGACATCCAAGTCATCTTCACTCTCTTCTGGGGCATTGATCAGTTGAGCCCATTCTGCAACAGTTGATTGGTACCTTGTACCTTCAGACATCCAGACAATCCTCCCATCGGGGTAAAAGTGTGCTGTGGAGTAGAACTGCATGATAAGTTCCTCGTTCCACTTTGTGAGCTTTTGCCCAACAAAGTCTGCTACTCCACAAGCCTTGAAGCTGTCCTCCACTCCTGGGAAGTGCTCTTCATTGTCCTTGATATATTGCCAATCGACCCATTTCATGTCAGAGACAATTGGCTTCTTGTCCAACAGGATTGTCTCATAGAAGTCCTGCTGTTCCTTAGTATGGAACCTGTAGTCCACAACAGTCCTTCTCCTGGTAGCATAAGGATCTTCTGCTCTCCACTTTCTCAATCCAGAGTCTCTCCTTATGTTCATATCCTCAGCCACAGGATGAGCATCGTTGTGGTCTGGGATCTTGGGCTTCAATTTCCTCAAAACTTGCCCTTCTTCCTCTTCAGCAACATTAGGCACTGGGGCCTTGTTCTTCTCAGCAGCTGGAATATTTCTTGTATTCCTCTTGGGTTTTTGCTTTGGAGCTGTCTTGGGGGCTTCCCTGGGCTTGGATGCAGCTCCCCCTGATCTAATGGCATCACCCATCAGCTTGGGTGCCTTGGGTGCTGGTGCAGCACCTTCCTCTTCCTCTTCTTCTTCATCAGAAGAATGTTGTTCAAACTCAGCCATAGGATCTACTTTCTTGCACCAACTGCCTCTTTTCCTCTCTTTCTTCTCTACAGCAACAACTGGCTCCTTGGAAGTGGTTTTGTCAGGAATCTTAGTTGAGGCTCTGGCTTTTGGCATTGGCTTCCTGCCTGCTGGTCTTTTGACCTTCAAGCCTGGCTTGGTGCTCTGTCTGGAACTATGTTCCTTCTTGAGTTCAATTTTCTTGGAGGTAGCCTCCTCCTCTGCCACATAGTCTTCATCTTCAGAATATGAAGTTCTTTTCCTTCTCTGTATGGTGGCAGCCTTTGGCAGATTACTTGGAGTGCTTCTGCTGCCTTCATCTGAAGAACTTGAGGGGCTAGTGCCCTCACTCATATGCACAGGCTGTTCTGACTGATTCTGACTATCACTCTGGTCTGACATGATTGACTAGCTGACTACTGACTGCTGACCCTGTGAATAGTTTATAGATGAGGTAGAATGGATGAGCATCACAAAAGCAGAGATTTTTGCGAAAGGATGATACAAAAACTTAGTTTTAGTTTCCCACAGAAAGCATTTCGGATCTACCGATTTCTAAACTCGGTGATACCGAAGCAGTATTTGGAACCTAAACTAGTGATCTCGGTCAGACCGAGTCACAGTTCGGTGGCACCGAGACTGCTAGGGTTTCACAAAGTTCAAAAATCGGTCACACCGATTAGTCACACTCGGTCAGACCGAGTTTCACTTGTGCAATGGCATAGGCCAAATCGGTGGGACCGAGTTTTTCAACTCGGTGGGTCCGAGATGGTTTCGGCGGAAACCTAACCCTAAAATTTTCGAATCAAACCTAATCTACGAGTTCTTTGACTGGATAGGAGTTTAACAATCGTGGCAAGAATCATGATAATCACAATGTGCTAGGAATCAGATTGAGGAATAGCACAAAGATCGAGTCTGTACCCTAGTTCGGCGGAGACTCGCTACGGCGGCAACGGCGGAGGTGATTTCCGTTGACGGCGACGGAGACCAGCGACTGGAGGCTGCTGGCGGCGAGAATACGATCCGGAGACCACGTCGGCAGAGCGAGCTATGGCACGGGCGAAGAGGTTCGGAGAAATTTCGAAATTTTTGCCCATGACTATATATAGCCCGACCCTGTCGGTGTGACCGAGTGGAACGACTCGGTGGCACCGAGATGCAAAACTGTATACAGTTATTGCAACTCGGTGTGACCGAATAGTTCAAGTCGGTTGCACCGAGATTGAAAACATAGATCAACTTGATGATCTCGGTAGGACCGAAAGTGGGGTATCGGTTAGACCGAGAATCACAAAGAGGTTTTGGAAGTTTAAGTCTATGACGAATCGGGGACTCCGAGTGCTCCTCACATAGAGTGGTTCGAATTTGACTTGATCAATTTTGTGATGTAGCATGAATAGAGTTTGAGACGAGAAAAGCATAGATAGCTAGAGGAGGTTCTTAGGCATTCTTGTCCATCCACTTGGCAAAAGAAAAGAAAAAGCCAATCAATCAAAACAACAAGTGGATGTCCTCAAATGAGTGAAATATGCATCCAGCATGCTCACACAATAAAATGGCAATAGAAATATGTGACAAAGTATGCACAACCAATTCTAGCATCTATCAAGCAAAGGCGATGACTAGGTCATCTATATATGAGTATATTGACTTAGGAGTCAAATGAGAAAACTTGATCATAGGTCATACTCATCATTTAAGCTCAAGTGGGGTTACCACTTTTACATAAAGCATTGTTGTGTTCACATCATTAGAGTTGCTTTAGCTCAAGTCTTAGAGTAAAGCTCCCCCTAGATGTGATATCCCCCCTTAAGAGGGATGAACTAACCTTGGGTTTTGTCGATGATGACTTCATGTAGATGTTGAAGATGTGGATGCTCAATATTGATGTATATCACTTGGAGCTATCCTTTTGAGTGAATTGCACTTTCAATACCTACATGGATTAGTCCCACAAGGAACAAGCAAGTATATCCATAGACATAGAGTGATGCACATACAAGATGATGTCTATGAAAGCTTTTAGATTACCTTGTCCCTTGACTTACCAACAAGAGGGTTTGTGACTCCTTGAACTAGTGCAAGATGTGGAAGTTGATTGCACGTGTTCTTGCCAAAAAGATAAGAGTGAAGTATGTTGGCGTAGTCACCCTCAAGAACTCTCTAGTTCTTCTTCTTTTGGATCCACACCATTTTGATGGGAATCCTTGGAGTTGTAGTCGTACTTGATGAAGTGGAACTTGAAGTAGTCTTGGGATTCCACTTGACTAAGGTCTTAGGAGCCTCTTCAAATGCATATATTTCCTCTTGAAGCTTGTCCTTGCCTTTTTGCTTGTAGTCTTGTGGTGGAAGATCATCTTGAGTTTGTGTCCCCTTGAAGGAAGTTGGATCATACTTCTCTTGTTGAGGAACAAACTTTGTCTTGGGGTATTGATCTTCTTCCCACTCAACTCCATTGGCATTGAACTTTCGTTCAAAACCAACACCTTGATTCTTCCGGTGCCTTCCTTGTTTGCGTACAATCTCCTCGAATTGCTTACTCCCGGCAAGGCTTTTGTACACTCCTTTCTCTATGATTTCCTTCAATATGCTATTTTCTTGCTCAAGTGTAACTTGGCTAAGAGAATCATTAGTGGAATCAAGAGAACTACTAGAAGCAACAATATTGGATTTAACATGTTCATTGTTACTACTAGAGGAAGAATCTTTCTTGTTTTTGTTATTAGACTTGACTTGAGGCATGTAAGTGGATAAGAGTAAACGTTTGGCAATGTAAGAAGAACTTTTCTTGCGGAGATCATCATTGATTTCCTTTAAAAGCTCATGCTCTTGCTCAAGATTGAGCTTTTCAAAGCGTAACTTCTCATGAGCCCTTAAAAGTTCTCGATGATCTTCGAAGATAGTTTCATGAGCTAACTTAAGAGTGTTTAGTTCTTTAGTTAGAGCCTCAATTTTCTCCTTATCATTGTCATTCATTTTAGCATGATTAATTGACGTTTCATCATAGGATTCATCACTAGAGTTGTCAACAAGTAAATCATCATCGCCTAACAAGTCATCTTCATCACTATTAAAATCAACATACTCAGGGTGAGTTACCTTAGGACCTTTGGCCATGAAGCATCTTCCAATTCCTTCATTGGGTTAATCAAATATGTCGTAGGAGTTGGTTGACACAAGTGCTAGTCCGGCAACACCTTCATCTTGAGTATATCCGGAGTCGGAGTGATAACTTCTCTCGGAGTGGTTGTCGGAGTCGGAGCCGGATACCCATTCACCAACATGAGCTTGATGTCTTTGTTTTGTGTAGCTCCTTGATGATTTTTCCTTCCTTTCCGAATCCTTGCTTCTCCGTGAGTATCTTCGTTCATAACGATCATCTCTACTCCTTCTCTCTCGTGATGGTGATTCCTCTCTTTTGCTTCTTCTTTTTGGAGAATCTTCTCTTCTTTTGTAGGGAGCCGTACACTCATTGGAATAGTGTCCGGGTCTTCCACAATTGTAGCAGTTTCGCTCTCGACTAGAAGATCTTTTGTCATTGTAGTACCTTGACTTGGAGCTTCTATCTTTGCTTCTACTCTTGTAGAACTTGTTGAAGTTCTTCACCATTAAGCCCAGTTCTTCATTGAAGTTTTGTTTCTCACTTGATGATGTGGGTGCTTCACATGAGGCTATATAAGCACCACTTGATTTGTTGTGAAGTTCCTCTTTGTCCTTGAGTGACATCTCATGAGCAACAATTCTTCCAATGACTTCTGTTGGCTTGAGATTTTTGTAATTGGGCATCATTTGGATCAATGTACACACGGTATCATATTTCCCATCCAAGGCTCTTAGGATCTTCTTGATGAATCTGTCGGTCATCTCTTCACTCCCTAAGCCGGCAATCTCATTTGTGATGAGAGCAAGCCTAGAGTACATTTCAGCGACACCTTCACCATCCTTCATTTTGAACTTGTCAAGTTGACTTTGAAGCACATCCAATTTAGATTCCTTGACGGAGTCGATACCTTCATGCATATCGATCAAAGTATCCCAAATTTCCTTTGCATTCTCAAGACGGCTGATTTTGTTGAATTCTTCGGGGCACAATCCGTTGAAGAGAATATCACAAGCTTGAGCATTGTATTGCAGCATCTTTAACTCGTCTGCGGTAGCTTCACGGTTTGGTTCTTTCCCTTTGAAGAAGTCACCTTGCAAACCAACACACACAATCGCCCAAACGGCAGGGTTATGTCCAAGAATATGCATTTTCATTTTATGATTCCAACTAGCAAAGTTAGTGCCATCAAAGTAAGGACCTCTACAGTGATAATTTCCCTCACTAGACGCCATACTCTCCTAGGTTGTGAAACCAAGGCTATGACCACCAAAAGCTACGGGAATCAAAGCAAATGGAGACCAAAGCTCTGATACCACTTGTAGGATCGGAAGTATGTCTAGAGGGGGGGTGATTAGACTACTTGACCAAATAAAAGCTACACCTTTTCCCAATTTTAGTTCTTGGCAGATTTTAGCTATTTTGGGACAAGTCAAGCAATCATCACACAATTCAAGCAAGCATGCAAAGAGTATATAGGCAGCGGAAAGTAAAGCATGCAACTTGCAAGAATGTAAATGGAAGGGTTTGGAGAATTCAAACGCTAATGGAGACACGGATGTTTTTCCCGTGGTTCGGATAGGTGGTGCCATCCTACATCCACGTTAGTGGAGACTTCAACCCACGAAGGGTAACGGTTGCGCGAGTCCACGGAGGGCTCCACCCAAGAAGGGTCCACGAAGAAGCAACCTTGTCTATCCCACCGTGGCCATCGCCCACGAAGGACTTGCCTCACTAGCGGTAGATCTTCACGAAGTAGGCGATCTCCTTGCCCTTACAAACTCCTTGGTTCAACTCCACAATCTTGTCGGAGGCTCCCAAGTGACACCTAGCCAATCTAGGAGACACCACTCTCCAAGAAGTAACAAATGGTGTGTTGATGATGAACTCCTTGCTCTTATGCTTCAAATGATAGTCTTCCCAACACTCAACTCTCTCTCACAGGATTTGGATTTGGTGGAAAGAAGATTTGAGTGGAAAGCAACTTGGGGAAGGCTAGAGATCAAGATTCATATGGTAGGAATGGAATATCTTGGTCTCAACACATGAGTAGGTGGTTCTCTCTTAGAACATATGAATTGGAAGTGTCGGTGTGTTCTGATGGCTCTCTCCACGAATGAAGAGGAGGTGGAGGGGTATATATAGCGTCCACTTAAAATCCAACCGTTACACACAATCTACCAATCTCGGTGGGACCGAATCAACAAACTCGGTCGGACCGAAATGGTAAAGCTAGTGACCGTTAGAGATTTTTGGTGGGACTGACATGCATCTCGGTAGGACCGATGTGGTTAGGGTTTGGGCATAACGTAATCTTGGTGAGACCGATTACACAAACTCGGTGAGACCGATTTGTTAATTAGCTAACCAGAGAGTTGGTCAGGCAAACTCGGTGGGACTGATTTGCTCTTTCGGTGAGACCGAAAAGTTACAAAAGGGAAACAAAGAGTTTGCATTGCAATCTCGGCGGGACCGATCCGCTCTTTTGGTGAGACCGAAAAGTTACGAAAAGGAAACAGAGAGGTTGCAATCCCATCTCGGTGAGACCGAGATCCCTATTGGTAGAACCGATTTGCTAGGGTTCTGCAGTGGCTTATGACATATGAGAAACTCGGTGGCGCCGGATAGAAAGAATCGGTATGACCGAGTTTGGCTTGGGGTTTAGGTCATTTGTGGATATGGGAAAGTAGCTGAGGATTTTGGAGCATATCATTAAGCACATAAGGCAAAGAGCTCATTAAGCAACACCTCATCCCTCCTTGATAGTATTGGTTTTTCCTATGGACTCAATGTGATCTTGGATCACTGAAATGTAAAATGAGGAGACTTGAGCTTTTGAGCTTGAGCCAATCCTTTGTCCTTAGTATTTTGAGGGTTCCACTTTCACCATCCATGCCATGCCAATCATTGAGATTTCCTGAAATAATTGTCTTAGAATTGCATTAGCTCAATGAGCTATATGTTGTTATAAATTACCAAAACCACCTAGGGATAGTTGCACTTTCAGGTGTAGAGACGACACAGCCAGTTGGAGTGCTGCCGAGAAGGAAAATGATGCAGCACCCGGTCTACTTTGTTAGCTCCCTCCTGCAGGGGGCTAGATCAAGGTACTCTGGTGTGCAGAAACTGCTCTTCGGCCTTCTTATGGCCTCAAGGAAGCTGCGTCACTACTTCAAGGTGCACGGAATCACTGTCGTCACTCGCCTCCCTCTACAACGGATATTGCACAGTCCAGACGCGACTGGAAGGATCGTAGAGTTGGCACTGGAGCTGTCCAGCTTTGGCCTCAAATTTGAGAGTACCTCGACGATCCAAAGACGAGTCCTGGCGGAGTTCGTCGCAGAGTGGACCGCGACGCCTGATGAAGAAGCTCAGGAGACTGTCCTCCCCGGCAAGGAGGCAAGTCGCAACTGGATCATGTACTTTGATGGAGCTTTCTCCTTACAGGGCGCCGGGGCTGGCGTACTGCTTGTCGCGCCCACTAGAGAGCACCTCAAGTACGTGGTCCAAATGCACTTCCCCTGGGAGGCGTCGACAAACAATACTGCCGAGTACGAAGGGCTGCTTGCCGGTCTCAGGATCGCGGCAGACCTCAGAGTCAAGAAACTCATCGTCAGGGGCGACTCGCAACTTGTCATCAAGCAAGTCAACAAAGACTACCAGAGACCGTTGATGAAGGCATACATAGGTGAAGTGAGAAAGCTGGAAGAGCGCTTTGACGGTATACAGGCAGAGCACGTTCCCCGAGCGAAGAATGACATTGCCGATCACCTGTCACAGCGCACTGCCCTCAAGCTGCCTGTGGGACCAGGTACCTTCGTGCTCTAGCTAACTCAGCCATCCGTTGATCCATCAGCAGAGTAGAGCAAGAGAAGGAAATCAGGGCCCAACAAGTACTTTCCCGCCGAGCTCCCCGGAGCCGCCGCCGAAGATGTTGCTGGAGAGGCTGAGCTCGTCATAGGGCGATCGGCTCCAGCAGAGCGTCAAGCTCTTGCCGTAGAGACGGCCACCCTTATGATGGAAGAAATGCCTTTGGTCCTTACCGTTGAGCCTCAGGCTCCGGCATGGGTGCAACCTACCGTCCGATTCCTCCAAACAGGGGAACTTCCTGAGGAGCATGAAGAAGCGGAAAAAGTAGCCCGCCGGACTGCTATGTATCAGTTCGTCGATGACGTCATGTACAGGAAAAGGCCAAACGGTTTGAAATTGAAGTGTATCCCTCAAGAGGAAGGACTGGGGCTGTTGGCGGAGATACATGGAGGCATATGTGGATCCGACATAGGGTCGAGAGCCCTTGCCGGTAAGGCATTTCGGCAGGGCTTCTTCTAGCCCACTGCCCTCATGGATGTAACGACGCTAGTCACCAAGTGTGAAGCATGTCAGTTCTATTCAAAGAAGCTTCATCAGCCAGCTCAAGCCCTTCAAACCATTCCTCTCTCCTGGCCCTTCTGGGTCTGGGGGCTCGACATACTGGGCCCCTTCCCCCGTGCCGTCGAGGGCTTTGAGTACTTGTACATCGCGATCGACAAGTTCACAAAGTGGCCGAAGGTGGAAGTAGTGAGGAAAGTTACATCCCAGTCAGCCGTTAAGTTCCTCAAGGGGCTAGTATGCCGTTTTGGCATACCCAACAAGGTCATCACCGACAACAGCACGCAGTTCACAAGCCGCACCTTCATGCAATACACCCAAGACCTCGGCAGCAAAGTCAGTTTCGCTTCCGTGGCTCACCTACGAAGCAATGGTCAAGCTGAGAGGGAAAACGCTGAAGTGCTGCGAGGCCTGAGGACAAAGACCTTTGACAGGCTGCACAAGAGTGGAAGGCGGTGGATTGATGAGTTACCGACAGTTCTTTGGTCAATCAGAACGACACCAAATCGAGCCACCGGCCAGACACCCTTTGCCCTGGTATACGGGGCAGAAGCAGTTCTCCCCACAGAACTCATATACGGGTCACCTCGAGTGCTCGCTTATGATGAGCTTGAGCAAGAGTCATTGCGCCAAGATGACTCGACGCTCCTTGAGGAAGATCGTCTCCGAGCGGCTGTGAGAGCAGCACGCTACCAGCAAGCCTTGCGCAGCTACCATAGCCGCAAGGTTCATGCCCGAAGCTTTGAGGAAGGCGACCTTGTTCTTTGACGCGTTCAATCGGCAAAGAATACCAACAAGTTGACACCAAAGTGGGAAGGCCCTTATCGGGTAATACGAGTCACCAGGCCCAGCGCAGTCCGCCTGGAGACCGAAGATGCCATTCAAGTGAGCAACTCCTGGAACATTGAGCATCTTCGCAAGTTTTACCCATAAGGCGCGGTTTGCCGGGCCCCCCGGCAAGCCACCTTTTGTACAAGCCTTGTTGGTGAGGCTTGTAACCCTTTGTACAAAGCCAGGCGCAGACCCTGAGCATAAATAAATGAAGCATTGGCGCCCTAAGTTATAGCATGCATGCTAGGTCGAGTCTCGTCCTTGGTTAGGGTTGATAGTGCTTAGCAGCGGCTAACCCCTAGCTTAGAGGTCGAGTGTGCGTCTCTTTGTCATTTGTCTTCTTTGGTTCACAGGACACACGAATATCCTTGCCGAGCCGCTTGGGAAGAAAAAGGGGGCAGGCCAGCATCCGGTCCCCGGCAAGCCAGTATTACCGGGGACCGCAGGAGCAAAGATTCACCCACGGCAAACCGATGTTGCCAGGGGCTGCAGATTCAGATAAGTTCTCCATCCCTTATCATGCATTCCCTTATGGGCTGAGGTATGTGAAACCTCGTTTTATCCTTAGGCTACCATGCTCCCCTAACTCTAGGCCCTGGGGCTCGTTCCTGGGACCGAGTTTGATCGTACTCGCGGTAGCGAAAGGGTGAAACAAGGAGCCTAAACCCACTTCATCCCTGCCTCCCCCAAAGGCGCGAGAAAGGTCGAGCGAAGTGGAGGGACGACAAGGCCTGTTGCTGGGCGAGAAAATGTTTATCTTAGAGATATCAAGGATTTATTCCTTGCCGTGGGTTGCACCGGCAAACAGATAACCCGGCAAACATCCCTTTTTCATTAAAAAACATCCCGCTCAGGTATAGTCCGTAGGGAATGGAAAACATGAACAAGGGGATTACAAGTTTTAAATTCAACAGAGCCCGAAGGCTTACAAACTAAAAAGAGATAAGGTGCCCGTAATCCCTTTCTTGTCCCTCTCCTCAGGAGGCAGGTCAAGGAGGCAAGAAGGGCAAAAGGTGCGCCTAGGTGAGCTACGGGTGGCAGAAGACACCAAGAGAACATCTTGGTGGCCATCCAAGGGCTGGATGGTGATGACGGCGCCAGAGGCAGAGCTCGAAGACGAGGCGGCAGGACGTCAGTACGCGTCGAAGGCGTCGGTGCCTGTGTACTCCGACTTGACGGCCTTGCCGCCCGCCCTCTTCCTCTTCCGCAGCCTCCCAACACGAACCGCCCAAGGAGACGACCCCGAGAAGTTCAAGGCGCCGGCAACACGGATGATGGGGTCACCGGGGCCGCTCGGTGTGGCGCCCGACGCCTAGTCGGACCCGTCATCCTACCGCTACCACCGTCGTCGTTGCTGCCGCTGTCCTCCTCGTCACTCTCGCTCGAGGAGGAGTCTTCGTCATCAGAAGAGCTCTCCACGCAGCACCTTGCGCGAGTCCCAAAGTGCCCGAAGACCTTGACGGAAAGGAGGCCACCCTCCATCAGCTTAAAGTGGAGAGTGAGCCCATCCGTCAAGCTGTGGACACGAGCAAACTTCTTCCATCCCCGACGGAGATACATCACGTGAGGAGCGGGGAAGTCGACGTGGACCCGCGTGCCACTGATCCCGCAGCCCCTCATGTGCAGCCGCAACGACTACGGCGGATCCAGCTCCATCTCCCACGCAAATGGAGTCGGGAGGGGAAGGCGACGGCGCGACGGCCGATGCATCCTGATGAAGAACTCGCAGGGGTCGTCCCCAACGTGGGCCTCCATCTGAGGAAGGGCTGCTGGCGGGGGCGAGGCCAACCCACCACCACATCCTCCTCTTCCCTGACCGCTTCGTCCTCGCCCACGGCCTCGCCCCATCCCCCTTCCCCTCGCGGCCGGCTCTGCCACCGCAGGCGCAGGAGGAGGAGGGACGCGTTGTCGAGCAGCAACCCTCGCCGCCACCGTCGAAGGACCGGGATTTCCTTTCTCCATGACGAATGGAAGAAAGGAGCAGAAAAGCAGAAGGAAGAAGAAGATGGAAGAATGCGGGATGCTGTCCCCCCTCCCGCTCTTTATAAAGGAACGGGGTTGGGGCTCGGCCGCCCCCCTCAGCCAATCAAGACATGGGAGGCGCAGGGGACTAGGACCGACCGGTGCCCCAACCAGCGATAGCCCGGTTTCCTGCCTCCACCGTTTGCCACCCCAAGCGCATGGGAGCCGTGTGGCAGACGTGCAGAACCGAGGGGACGGGTGAGGCGACCTCTCCCCACCCCGTGATCGTGGGGAGTGGATGCCTTGAAGACCGTGCCTCGGCCCCATTCGGTAAATGGGCCGCGCCTCGATGCCTCCCTCCGTCATGGGGAAGGCGCAAGCCGCCCCTTTATTACAACGTGACGCATGCGTGCGGAAACCAACCTCACGCATGTCTCCCACGTCGCGCGCACCGCTCCACGCCGTGCCGCGCGCAGGAGTCGTGGGAAGCGCGACGCGTGAAGAATCTTACCGCGGTAAAAACCGTGCCGCCTGCCCACGCACCGTTCTGGGCCTAGCCCAACAACGTGTTGCGCTTATGTGTGGCCCAGGCCCGGGGGCTCCAGTCGGTGTACAAAAAGAGGGGTACACTTTTTGCACCCCTATAACTATGCACGGGCAGTCAGAGCCACGCCCGCGGCCACACCAAGCAAGGCAAGGGAGGTGAGCCAGGGTAAGACCAAAGCCCAAGGTAGCTGGAACAACGCCAAGGCCTAGACCAGAAAGAGCAAAGGGACGAAGCGGGCTCCCCCCGGCAAGATCCTTGCCGGGGTCAGCCGTAGCAGCCCCGACAAGACCCTTGCCGCGACAGCTCGCCCCACGCCTACGGAGCGAGTCACCCTTGAGTCTACGGCCCCCACCATGGTCTACTATGTTGGGGCAAGGGCTCGGGAGACACCTCTGTGGTGGCATGTAGGTCTTTGTGAAGAAACATTCAAGATCAGATGACTACTAGAAGACGACGACCCTTGGCGAGATCCCAGCCAAGGGAAACCATGAGACCCCCGGCAAGCACCTTGCGGGGGACAACAGCGGGTGCCATGGCAAGACCCTTGCCGGGGCCCCGGCAAGGCCCTTGCCGAGGGCATCTACAGGGATACCGCCAAGCCCACGCCTACCAAGCCTCCACCACCGTTCACATGCAGCTGCCGACCCAACCAACTGGGCAGGCACCTGCGTGGCGGCATGCAGATCTTCGTAAAGACTCCACCACCGCGCCACCTCAGTTGCCTGCCTGCCTTCATGGCATCGCACACACCGCTGGCCAGGGCGCGTGTCAACACGAGGAGGAGAGGCAACGGACGGGACAGGCTTCACCCCCGTCCCCGATAAAGCAAGAGGACACCTAAGCAGACGCATTAAATGCGCCTTGTCATGTAATGCGAGGGATAACCTCGCAACACTGTGCCCTTTCCACCTCCTGTGTGCCACTATGGCAACCCCTTTTCCCTATAAAAGGAGGCCCGAGGCGACCAGGGGAGGGATTCGGCTTTTTGGAGCTCCTCACGCCCATAGCTAGGTCAAGAACACAAATATACATCCACCAAAGTAGTTGTAGGGTTTTACGCATCCTCGCGGCCCGAACCTAGATAAACGAACCGCGTGCTATCTGTTTGATCTGCTCTTCTCTCAACCCCGCACCCCGCAACCGTAGTAGGGATTATTGTGATCCCGTAGGTGTCGTTTCCACCGACATCTTTGGCGCACCAGGAAGGGGGTTGCAGTTGTGAGAATCGACTTTAGCAGTTAGTTCAACGTTTCATCATCACCATGGTGCCCAAGAAGAAGGCAACGGCGACGG
The DNA here is from genome assembly GCA_032464435.1 of Aegilops umbellulata. Taxonomy (NCBI): domain Eukaryota; kingdom Viridiplantae; phylum Streptophyta; class Magnoliopsida; order Poales; family Poaceae; genus Aegilops; species Aegilops umbellulata. The sequence goes on from CP136057.1 coordinate 308,139,847, forward strand.
TCGGCCCGTCAGGAGCCGGACGGCCGTCCCGACGCGGTCGAGCAGCGGACCGGTTGCGGAGAGGACCCGGGGCACAGCTCGCGAGCACCAACACCACCCCAGCAGCCGGAGCTTGGGAGGCAGAGACGTTCGCGTGCTTGGCGATGAGCTGCACGTCGCCAAATCTAAAAATGGAGCCAGGCCCTCCGCAGGCGGCGCGGGGCCCTCCAGAAGCGCCGTCGCACCGCTCGAAGGCGGCGCGGTGGCATCGCAGACTCCCACGCCGATGCCCACGGTGCACTCCTCTCAAGCTGCACGTGACGGACCACGTCGTCACGACGAAGATCCCGGACGCCGCTGCAGGAAGAGCCCTGAGCACCACTCCCGCGACCCAGAAGACCTGCCCGCTCGCCGAAGCACTGGTGAAAACGGCGTGCGACCGCGGGACCGTGATAGAGCTCCTTCTAACATAGTTAGAAGTCGAAGCGCGTCGCGGTCCGTGCAGGTTTCACTACCACCAACGCCGGCAGAGGCCCTGGCGCGCGCGCAGTTGTTCCTTGACTTCCCTCCCGCTAAGGGGAAACTCGACAAGTGGAGAGCTACCATCCGAAGCCTTGTTGCCGTCGCCAACAAGGATGAACCAAGTCCAGCGGGGCCCTCGGGTCGACGCTCCGATGGAGTCCCCCGCACCAGCGGCGGGTGGACCGGCGCGCCGCGGCCATGGTGCATTCGCCCCCTCCTCACCCGGTATCGCGGATGTCGACTCGTCGCGATGTTACGGGCGACAACATATCCATAGCGTCGTCCGACCCACGGACCCACTGTGACCAGCGTCAAGTTCTTCGGGAGCGAGCCCATGAAGACGCTGAACCACCATCGAGCGTCGGCGTGGAGCGCGCCACCAGTCAGACAGGCGAGCAGGGCCTGCTGTGAACCACCCAACACCGGAGAGCCATGGAGGTCTACCTTACGATGTAGGCTGTCCGGCTTTTACCCATGAGTTGCGGCAGTTCCAGTGGCCCACTCCCCGCACTTTCAAACCTGAGTTTGCGAGAAGTACAACGGCAAGACCCACCCGTCGGAGTTCCTCAGCACCTACACCATCACGATGCAAGCTGCCGGAGCCCGCGACGATAAGGTGCTTGTGAATTACTTTCCGTTGGCTCTTAAACCAAATGCCATGTCATGGTTGATGCACTTGCCAGTAGACTCTATTTCCTCTTGGTCGGATTTGTGCCATGAGTTTGTTGGCGCCTGTCAGTGTCAAAACCTGCGGATCTCGGGTAGGGAGTCCCGAACTGTGCATCTAGGCGGATGGTAACATGAGACAAGGGACACGATGTTTTTACCCAGGTTTGGGCCCTCTCGATGGAGGTAAAACCCTACTCCTTCTTGATTAATATTGATGATATGGGTAGTACAAGAGTAGATCTACCACGAGATCAAGGAGGCTAAACCCTAGAAGCTAGCTTATGGTATGATTGTTGTTCTGTTGTTCGTCCTACGGACTAAAACCCTCCGGTTTATATAGACACCGGAGAGGGCTACAGTTACACAGAGTCGGTTACAATGGTAGGAGATCTACATATCCGTATCGCCAGGCTTGCCTTCCATGCCAAGGAAAGTCCCTTCCGGACGCGGGACGAAGTCTTCAATCATGTATCTTCATAGTCCAGGAGTCCGGCTGAAGGTATAGTTTGGCTATCCGAACACCCCCTAATCCAGGACTCCCTCAGTAGACCCCGAACCAGGCTTCAATGACGACGAGTCCGCGTGCAAATTGTCTTCGGCATTGCAAGGCGGGTTCTCCTCCAAATTCCGTGTACCTGTTGAATAATGTCCGGTTTCTTGTAAATGTTGCGCTCCTTGGCTTCTACGCCCAATAATGGTTGTCTTCCACGTGTCAAATGAATACAAAAAGTTTGGGTGTTTTTATATTCACACCCCTAGCCGCGCAAATGAGCCGCCTATTTAAGGGGACGAGGATTTAGATCCAAACCACACCTTCTCCCCTCCGCGAGTATTCATCAGAGCGCATCCGACAAAGGTCCATCCTACCATGCCCAGCCGTCGCAACTCCTCCCCTCGCCCTTCCATCTCTCAGCCTGGAGATTGGGAGAGATGCTCCGTTCCGCACAACAAGCTAGTGACGCTCCAAACCAAGGGATTTCTCCCCCCGGCCTATATGGTCCCGGTTCGAGCCGGACTTGCCACCTATAATGGCGGAGAGCAAGCAGAGAGTGCCCCCAATCCCTCCAAAGGAGAGCGGGTATGCCTTGTCCCTTATTTAATAAGAGGGCTCGGATTTCCAATCCATCCGTTTCTCCAGGGGCTCCTGGAGTTCTATGGCCTCCAGTTGCACAACCTCATGCCTGCCTCCATATTGCACATCGCGGGCTTCGTAGCCCTCTACGAGCTGTTTTTGGGTGTTGAGGCTCATTTCGTGCTGTGGAAGAGGCTATTCTGCCTGGTGCCCCGTTCTTAGAAGGGGTCAATATATCAAGCGGGCGGAGCCAAAGTGTGGCGCATCGCCGGGATCGGATATCTATCCGGAACCCCAAAGAAGGCGTTCGAGAATTGGCCTTTGGAATGGTTTTATATAGAGGACCTCCCGTTGTCGGATCCTATTCGGATCGGCCTCCCTGAGTTCGACACTGCTCCCCTGAAGAAGCACCTAAGCTGGCGTCCACGGAGCCCTCAGAGGGAAAGTGACAGGGACGTCCTTTACCTGATGGGCCGGATAAGATTATTAGCTCATTTCAGACTAACCATGATAGGATTCATGGCCGCATGCATCATGCTGGGGGTGCAGCCGCTTCAGTATAGAGGCCACCCCATGTGGGACTTCAACGGGGAGGATGACGCCACCCGTCACGGCCGTAAGGGGCCGGATTCGGCTGCCGCTCTGATAAAGATCTTGTCCGCTTTGTACAAGGGAGAAGAGGAGGAATTTCTCTGCGTCAACCCACAGGGTGGATTTACTATGTACAACCCTCCGAGTTGGGTAAGTGGACACTTTTACTTGCCCATCCATTTTATATTCCCATAATTTAAGTATATAGTCTAACGACTTCAATGCAGGAACTGCGCCAGGCTGTTAAAGAAATAAGCAGCCCTCCTCCATAGCCCGAGGATCTGGGACAGTCCCTCGACCCGGCCTCCCAAGAGGATCCAGACTTATCCGTGGAGCTGATTGATGGAGTGTTCCATCAATTGAGCAAGGACAACGCCTTGGTGGCCATTACGGCCGTTTACCAAGGGCTAATCCCGGCCTCCCAGGTAACTGAGACTGAAGTCCCAGTACCTCGAAAAGGGGTCCACCCTCGCATGTTTTCAGTTTCCTGATTACAACCATGTTTTGCAGGGGAGGTTTTTGAGACGGGAGGCCGAGCCTGCGGTGACCAGCCAACGAGGGGTTGCAAGGCCCCGTGGGCAGAAAAGAAGTGCAGTCCAGACCGAGGCGCCAGCGCAAAGGTATAGCGCGCCCTTTTATTCGAGGTGTTATTCCTTCAAGGCATATTAACACTCGTGCTCTCTTCAGGACAAAGAGACCTTGCCGGACTATATCCGGAGAGGCTGCCAATCGCGCCTCCACCAGCCAGGCTCCAAAGCCTGGTCCGGAGGCGGGGGCGAACACGAGGCGCGCACCGGACGCTCCTCCAACAGAGGATGCGGACAGGCTGTCTGCCACCAATTCCGAGGTGGAGAGTGCCATGAACCACAGGCGTCGCCGGACAGTTCTTCGCGACGCTTGTTTCTCCCAAGAGGCGTTAGATGACTTCAATTCGGGAGATGCGTACCTCCGTGCCGCTCAAAAGGGTCTAGCTAGAGCCACGGAGCAATATGTAAAAGATATACAGGTGAGAAAATTTGATGGTTATATATATTAGTAGCCCCCGAGACTTGAACAGTTAGGAGAACTGATTTAAGGATCATTTAAAAATGCAGGGTCTTGCGGAAAAGAATACCCAACTGTCCCAGGAGCTATAAGAGTGCAAAGCCTAACTTGAGGCCGCACTAGCCGCGACAGGGGAGCCCAAGGAGACCCCCGTTGGTAATATATACTTCCAAAAGATAAGTATTTTGAAAAGTGCGGCGTGTGTGCAAATCTGACAAATAAAATTGCAGATGGCGCCAGATTAGATCCGGAAAGGCAACAGCTCCTACGCCGGTTAAAGGATGTTGAGAGCGTGCTAACAAAGGTGAGGCGGGAGAAGAATGATCTCCAAGATGCAAACACCAAGCTGGGCGTTGAACTAAAAGATGTTTGTGCCCAGCTGTCGGACTCCGTTAAGGAGAATCAGCGGCTTCGGCGCGACATAATTAGTAAGTTCTTAAACGAACCTTTGAAGAAGAAAAAAAAGTTTGGTGAGGAAGTCGACTAATAGAGTAATGTCTGTAGGTGTGCTAACAGGTCGTCCTGCAGAGGAGATGCCCGGTTTTACGGGTGACCTTCTTCCCGAGCTCTCGCAACTGCACGAGCGAGCTCGGCAGGTGATGCAAGGCATTGCCCAGGCCTTGTGGCCATACATCTCCATGCCCGAAGGCCTTGGAGATCTTGCGGAGAAGCTGAAGGGAGCACGGCGACGCTTCCGATTGTGGAAGATATCGGCCTGCAGTCAAGGCGCTAGTGTAACACCCCGGATTCAACTTGCCATATTTGTAACTCCAACTCTTGCCATTTTCGGCTATGTGATATGATTTTTCCTCCGTGGTTGGGTTTCCCGTCTTTTTGCATTATGTCCTTGTCATGCATTTCATATCATGTCATCATGTGCATCGCATTCGCATACGTGTTCGTCTCATGAATCCGAGCATTTTCCCCGTTGTCCGTTTTGCAATCCGGCACTCCTATGTTCCCCGGCGCCCCCTCTTACCTTTTTTCGTGAGCGGGTATTAAACCTTCTCGGAATGGACCGAGGTTTGCCAAGCGGCCTTGGTATAGCACCGGTAGACCGCTTGTCAAGTTTCAGGGTCATTCGGAGGTCGTTTGATACTCCAACGGTTAACCGGGTAACCGTAAAGGCCTCGTGTGTGTTGCAGCCCAAACCCCCTCCAAAACAGCCCAATAACCCATCTAAGACACTCCCATGTCCATCGCCGTTCGATCACGATCGTGTGGCCGCAAACCGTGCTCAATTTGGAGCCTCCTAGCTCCTCCCACCTATAAAAACACCTCCCCCTCCTCCACGGGATTCTTTTCAGAAGGCCATGGGCACAAATATTCGCTTCAGCACAGCTTTCCACCCTCAAACTAGTGGACAAGTCGAGCGTGTCAACCAAATTCTTGAAGATATGCTCAGGGCTTGTGTTATCTCTTTCGGCATGAAGTGGGAGGATTGTCTTCCTTATGCTGAGTTCTCTTACAACAACAACTTTCAAGCCAGCTCGGACAAAGCCCCATTCGAGATTCTCTATGGCAGAAAGTGCCGTACTCCTCTCAACTGGTCTGAGACGGGCGAACGCCAACTTCTTGGCAACGATTTGATCTCAGAGGCTGAGGCAATGTGCAAGGTCATCCGTGAGAACCTCAAAGCCGCGCAATCGCGCCAGAAGAGCTATTACGATAGCAAACATCATGATTTGGCTTTCGAGATCGGAGATCATGTCTACCTCCGCGTCTCTCCAATGAAAGGGACTCGTCGCTTCGGTATCAAGGGGAAACTTGCCCCTAGATACGTGGGCCCTTTCAAGATCATCGGCAAACGAGGCGATCTCGCCTATTAACTTGTGCTTCCCCCCAACTTTGCAAATGTGCACGATGTCTTCCACGTGTCATAGCTTCATAAGTACTTCAAGATGCCTGAGCGCACCATCAACTTCGAAGAGATTGATCTTCAAGAAGATTTGTCCTATCATGAGCATCCCGTTGCTATTCTTGAAGAAACTGAGCGCAAGACTCGCAACAAGTCAATCAAATTCCTGAAAGTGAAGTGGTCACACCATTCAGACCGAGAAGCCACCTGGGAGCGCGAGGACCACCTCCGTTCCGAATATCCGGAGTTCTTTCAGTCCTAGATCTTGGGACGAGATCCTCTCGTAGTGGTGGAGTGTTGTAACACCCCAGATGTAACTTGCCATATTTGTAACTCCAACTCTTGCCATTTTCGGTTATGTGATATGATTTTTCCTCCGTGGTTGGGTTTCCCGTCCTTTTGCATTTTGTCCTTGTCATGCATTTCATATCATGTCATCATGTGCATCGCATTCGCATACGTGTTCGTCTGATGAATCCGAGCATTTTCCCCGTTGTCCGTTTTGCAATCCGGCACTCCTATGTTCCCCGGCGCCCCCTTTTACCTTTTTCCGTGAACGGGTATTAAACCTTCTCAGAATGGACCGAGGTTTGCCAAACGGCCTTGGTATAGCACCGGTAGACCGCCTGTCAAGTTTCGGGGTCATTCGGAGGTCGTTTGATACTCCAACGGTTAACCGGGTAACCGTAAAGGCCTCGTGTGTGTTGCAGCCCAAACCCCCTCCAAAACAGCCCAATAACCCATCTAAGACACTCCCATGTCCATCCCCGTTCGATCACGATCGTGTGGCCGCAAACCGTGCTCAATTTGGAGCCTCCTAGCTCCTCCCACCTATAAAAACACCTCCCCCTCCTCCATTTTTCGGGTCCAAATACCCCTAACCCTAGCCCCGCTCCCCTCCGTCGCGCCGGACACGTCCGGTCGCGCCGGACGCAGCCGCCGCCGCCACCCCGGGCCAATCAGGCCTTGCCACGTGGCCCCCGGCCACCGCGCGCCGCCCCGGCCCGCCGAGCCCGCGGTGAGCCCAGCCGCTCCGCCGCCTCGCCTGCGGGTCCCCGCGCCCGCGCGCCGCCCCTCGCCCCTTGCGCCCGCACCTCCACCGCCGCCAGGGCGCCCGCCGCCGCCCGTCTCCGCCGACGTCCTCCCGCGCCTCCCGCCGACCGCCGCGCCGCCCCGGGTTCCCCACTCGTCGCCGGTCTCCGTCGTCGACGTCCCGCGCCCGGATCCGGCGGGATCCGGCAGGATCCGCCGCCCCCTCGCCGTTCCCCAGCCTCCTCCGGCCGATCTCCGGCGAGATCCGCCGCCGGCCTCGATCCGCGCGTCGGGACGGTTGATTTCTTCCTCCCCCTCGTTTATCCCAAGTCCTATAATTGTTGCATATTGTCACATGTTCAACGCTTTATATCTCTGCATCCGTAGCTCTTTTTCGTGCGTGTAATATGTCAAATTGTTCGTCTCGATGAGTACATCATTTCCTTACATTGCATCATCTTCATTTGATTTCATCTTGATGCCCGAAATGCTGTTGGAAGAGGGCTATGTGATGTTAGTTTCAGATCTGTTTCAGAACATGCACTTTTGTCATTTTTGCCATGATTCATGTGTGCATCCTATGAAGTTGAGTCCTACATGTGTTTTGTAATATGCCATGCTATCTTTCCAGAGGTGTATGCCATGTATTTTTGTGATCTCTGTGGTGACTAGCACAAGCATGCAAACTAGGGTACTTAATGTTGCTGATTCCAGGGACCTAGTATTTTCACTAAGTGATGTCCTGCTGTTATTTTTATGCCATGTGTCCATGTTGTTTCAGAGAGATCTATGCCTCGTTAGAGCATGATCAGTAAGGGTGTTTTGAGCATATGGATTTTCTCTATCCATCCATGCCTTTGTTCGTAATTATGGGGTGCCATATCTTGAGTCAATCGAGCTCTACTTTTGCTATAAAATGTTGCTGGCAGATTGTTTACATGTTATTCGATTTTCCCAAGCTTGTTGTAGTTGATAATTGCATGCTATGATGTTATTCTTGCCATTTCTAGCTTCTATGCCATGTCTTATTGATGTATGTATGCTTAGTTTATCATGCAATACTCTGTAGTGAGTGCATCGAGTTCGTAAACATGCCTACTTGTTATCTGTTTTTGACATGTCCAGTTTTCTGCTAAGTCTGAAACCTGTAACGAAACTTGCTTAATTGACATGGGTGTTATTTTATTTTCTGATCCTTTTTGGCTTATGGTCAGTAAGGGGATTTTGTCAAGTGCTTTGAGTATATTGATGCCATGCCTTATTTTGCTATGTCCTGTTCCTGTAGCATGTTGTTTTCTTGCTCTAAACATGTCATCCTGATGTTAATTTCTGGCATGTTGGTATTTTCACCAAGTCTGTGAACCTGTTATCTTTTGCACTTTTGCCATGCTTGTTTGAACCTGTTATGATGTGATTTAGCCGTAGCTCAGTGTTCATCTTTTCTCAAGAATCTTGAGTAGTTCACTTTCATATGCTTTGTTGATATGTTTGGGTGCAGTAGCTTAATTTCTTGTTGCTTGCTAAGTAGCATCATGCTGTTAATGGCAGAAACTTGTCATCCTTGTTTTGCTTGTCATTTGCAAACCGTGCATCCGATTCCGGTGATCTTGATATCGATTTCAACCGGAATCACCTCATCCTTCCAGCGGCATACTTGGTTTGCCAAGATTATGCCTTGTTCATCTTTGTCCTTCCGGAGCATGCATATGCATTGCATATCACATCTCGCATATCATGCCTTGTTTTGCATCATGTCGTTTGCGCATTGCATCGTGTTTGATATTTGTTCCTTTGCTTGTGCTCTTGTTTTGGGTAGAGCCGGGAGACGAGTACGTGAATGAGGAAACTATTGAGAACGCTTACGAGGACCAAGCTTTCGTCAACTCTGAGAACCTTGCAGGCAAGATGACCATACCCACGAAATCACTTCTATCTTTGCTTGCTAGATGCTCGCTCTTTTGCTATGCCTATGCTGCGATACCTACCACTTGCTATATCATGCCACCCATATTGCCATGTCAGCCTCTAACCATCCATGTCCTAGCGAACCGTTGTTTGGCTATGCTACCGCTTTGCTCAGCCCCTCTTATAGCGTTGCTAGTTGCAGGTGAAGATGAAGTTTGTTCCTTGTTGGAACATATACTTGTTGTTCCTTGTTGGAACATGTTTACTTGTTGGGATATCACAATACCTCTTATTTAATTAATGCATCTATATACTTGGTAAAGGGTGGAAGGCTCGGCCTTATGCCCGGTGTTTTGTTCCACTCTTGCCACCCTAGTTTCCGTCATACCGGTGTTATGTTCCTTGATTTTGCGTTCCTTACACGGTTGGGTGATTTATGGGACCCCCTTGACAGTTCGCTTTGAATAAGACTCTTCCAGCAAGGCCCAACATTGGTTTTACCATTTGCCTACCACCTACTCCTTTTTCCCCCGGGTTTTCGCGAGCCCGAGGGTCATCTTTATTTTAGCCCCCCCGGGCCAGTACTTCTCTAAGTGCTGGTTCGAACCGAGCTGCCTGCGGGGCCACCTTGTGGAAACTCGAGTCTTGGTTTTACTCGTAGCTAGTCTCATCCGGATGTGCCCTGAGACCGAGATATGTGCAGCTCCTATCAGGATTCGTCAGCACAATCGGGCGGCTTTGCTGGACTTGTTTTATTACTGCCGAGACGTCTTATAGTCCGGGATTCCGAGACTGATCGGGTCTTCCCGGTAGAAGGAATATCCTTCGTTGACCGTGAGAGCTTATAGTGGGCTAAGTTGGGACACCCCTGCAGGGTATTATCTTTCGAAAGCCGTGCCCGCGGTTATGAGGCAGATGGGAATTTGTTAATGTCCGGTTGTAGAAAACCCGAAGTTGACCTTAACTAAAACACATCAACCGCGTGTGTAACCGTGATGGTCTCTTCTCGGCGGGGTCCGGGAAGTGAACACGATGTTGGAGTTATGTTTGACGTAGGTTGTTCTAGGATCACTTCTTGATCACTTCTAGCTTCACGACCGTGCTTTGCTTCTCTTCTCGCTCTCTTTTGCGTTGTTAGCCACCATATATGCTAGCCGCTTGCTGCAGCTCCACCTCACAACCCCATCCTACCTATAAGCTTAAATAGTCTTGATCTCGCGGGTGTGAGATTGCTGAGTCCCCGTGACTCACAGATTCTACCACAACAGTTGCAGGTACCAACGATGCCAGTGCAGATGACGCAACCGAGCTCACGTGGGAGTTCGACGAGGAACGTGGCTGTTACTATGTGTCTTTTCCTGATGATCAGTTGTGGAGCCCAGTCGGGTTGATTCGGGGATCTGTGTAGCATTTGGGGTAGTCTTCTTTCATTTTGGTTCCGTAGTCGGACCTTGAGTGTAATTTGAATGATGGATGTTTATTTATGTATTGTGTGAAGTGGCGACTGTAAGCCAACTATCTATCTCTTTCCCTTATGTATTACATGGGTTGTGTGAAGATTACCTCACTTGCGACATTGCTTTCAATGCGGTTATGCCTCTAAGTCGTGCTTCGACACGTGGGAGATATAGCCGCATCGAGGGCGTTACAAGTTGGTATCAGAGCCTTCCCTGACCTTAGGAGCCCCCACTGATTGATCGTTTTTAGTGGCCGAGTTGTGTCTAGAAAAATGTTTTGAGTCATCTAGGAATTATATATCGGAGAGATTAGGAATTCTTTTTACTTCCCAGTCTCCTCATCACTCTGGTAAGGCATCCTGACGTAGAGTTTTGACTCTTCTCTTCTCAAATTTCACTAAATTTTTTTTAGGATCACGCGGGTATCTTAGAATCGTTCCGATGGTTTTGTGATGACAACATTGTCTTGGTTGCCTCCCGTCAGCAGGGGTTTAGTGGAGGTGTCCCGAGGAGTTGAGCTCCGAGGTGTTGTCGTCATAATTTTATCGTTACAGTTCTGGAATACCTGAGTTTAGCACGCCGACATCGAAAATCTCTTTTGTACAGTTGTTGGTGAGATAACCCTGATAGCCCAGTACTGAGGCGAGTGCGGGAGTATTGCCATGACTCATATAACGGATGCTTTTCGAAGGTTGAGGTAGATGATTTCCGAAGATTTCTTGGTTATGTGTTGAAGGATGGATACAGCTGGATCTAGGTATTGTTAGTTTGGGTGATATATTTTGTGTCCCCTGTATCCCCAACACCTGATTGCATAACCAGAAAGTTTTGGGAGTTTATAAGTGGGAATTCATGTAGCTCTAGTATTTCTTCCGGCAGATATTTGGTTCGTGATTGGGTAATCCTTACCAAGTATTTGTTCTCATCCGTACCTTGTTGATTTTATTCCATACCTTTTTTCTAAGTGGCTTCTCAACTTATGGAAGTGTGATGATTTACTTTGGAATTCATTCATTCATTCTTGTTCGAATGTTTATTGTGAAGACTATATACTGCAATTTCGATACTTTGATTCAGCATGAATATATCTCTTTCAAGATGCTAATGGATGTCACCCTCTTCAGGATGGCTCCGCCAACGCGTCAGAATCCGGAACGCAATGAAGGAAGTCAGGCTAACCCTCCGCCACCACCTCCGCCTACGGAGGCATGGCAAGCCCTGATGACTGCCACAAATGCCAACGCTCAGATTCTGATTCAGCTCTTGCAAGATCGCAACCAAGGGCAAGGTAATCAGGAAAATCAAGGCCAAGGCAACAATCAGCCGCATTTTGCTTCCCTCAACCAGTTCCTTGCAAATCAGCAAAAGACCTTCAGCTACTGTGTCGAGGCCACAAACGCCGATGATTGGCTCGTGGATATCAGCAAGCATTTCGAGTGTAGCAATGTCAGACCTGAGGACTTTGTCAAGTTTGCCTCTTTTCAACTCAAGGATCAAGCTGCTGAATGGTTCCAGCAATACAAAGATTCCAGAGGAGGTCGTGTGATTACCTGGGATGATTTCCGCCGTGACTTCAAAGCTCACCACATTCCATAAAGTGTTGTTGAGAGTAAGCGTGAGGAGTTCCGCAATCTCAAGCAAGGCAACATGTCTGTGTATCAATACAACACTCAGTTCCAGAAGCTCTCTCGTTTTGCGATGCAAGACATCCCTGATGAGAAGAGTATGATCTACCAATTCAGGCGTGGTCTCAGAGAAGATCTGCAACTTGCTCTCGTGCTTTTTGAACCGTTAAAGTATGATGAATTCTACAACATGGCACTGAAACAAGAAGCTGCTCAGCTCAAGTGTGAGGCATCTAAGAAGAGAGTCAGAGACGAAGTTCAGTCTTCTTCTTCCTCACTTGTGGCAGCTAAGCAACAGAAGTTCTGGTTGCCTCCTCCTCCTCCGTTCCGTCAGCCTTATCAGCAGAAGAACTCAGGTGGTCGTGGGTCTTCCCACCCACCCAGCCCTGGCTATCAGAACAAGTCTCAGAACCAAGCTCCAAGGCCAAATGCTCCTTATCATCGTCCGCTCTCAGAGGTGGCTTGTAACAAATGTCAGTAAAAGGGTCACTACACGAACAAGTGCTTCAACCAAAGGCGCCTTCCGCCTCCTCCTCCTGTGAAATCTTCCAACAATGCAGTGGTCAAGCATAATTCCAAGCATGCCAAAGTGAACATGATGAACGCAGCTCAAGCAGAGGATTCTTCTGAAGTGATCATGGGTAATCTTCCTGTTAATGATATTCCTGCAAAAGTCTTATTTGATACCGGTGCATCGCATTCTTTCATGTCATATCCTTTTGCATCGAAGCACAATTTTGACACAGAGGCATTACCTAAAGCTTTACAAGTTGTTTCCCCGGCTAAACGTTTGAGTTCTAGCATGATGGTTCCGAATGTCGGTATCAAGATGGGTGACTATAGATTTCTGGCTAAACCAATTGTTCTTGGTGACTCTGATATTGATCTTATTCTCGGGATGGACTGGCTTTCTAAGCACAAGGCTCAGCTTGATTGTGCTGCCAGGGAAATTCAATTGACTCATTCTTCTGACGATGTGATCATCTATGCCGCTCGTGATGATACCATTCGTTTGTTTTCTCTCAATGAGAAGGGCGAATTGGATGCTATCTCTCAGATTCCGGTTGTTTGTGAGTACCAAGATGTCTTTCCAGAAGAGCTTCCGGGTATGCCTCCTCACCGGCCAGTCGAATTCGTTATCGATCTTGAGCCTGGCACGGAACCCGTTTGCAAGCGTCCTTACAAGCTTGGGCCAAAAGAGAAGAAACAACTCGATGACAAGAGCGTCTGGGTCTGATCAGACCGAGTTCTTCTCCTTGGGGTTGTGGTGTTCTTTTTGTCCAGAAGAAGGATGGCACGGACCGACTTTGCGCCGATTACCGTCCATTGAACAAGAAGACTATCAAGAACAAGTATCCACTTCCCAACATCAATGAGCTATTCGAGCAACTTAAAGGTGCTAAGGTGTTCTCCAAGCTTGACCTTCATATGGGTTATCATCAGATTCACATTCGTGAAGAAGATATTCCCAAGACAGCATTCAAAACAAGTTTTGGTTCTTATGAATATACTGTCATGTCTTTCGGCCTTGTCAATGCTCCTCCAACATTCACTCGCTTGATGAATTTCATCTTCAACCCCTACACCAATGAATTTGTCTTGGTCTATCTCGATGATATTTTGGTCTTCTCCAAGAATAAGAAGGATCATGCCATACATTTGCGATTGGTGCTCGACAAGCTCATAGAGTATCAATTATATGCGAAGTTCTCCAAATGTGAATTTTGGCTTGATGAAGTTCTTTACCTTGGGCATATCATCTCTACCAAGGGCATTGCTGTTAATCCTGAGAAGGTGTCTGCAGTCGTGAATTGGGAACCTCCTCAGAATGTCAAGCAGCTTCGCAGTTTTCTTGGACTTGCAAGCTATTGCCGAAGATTCGTTGAGAATTTCTCAAAGATTGCAAAGCCTCTTTCCAACCTCCTCCAGAAGCATGTGAAGTATGTCTGGTCTCCTGAGTGTGACGTTGCTTTCAACACTCTCAAAGAGAAACTTGTCACTACTCCAGTGTTGACTCCTCCTGATGATTCCAAGCCTTATGAAGTTTCCTGTGATGCTTCTCTTCTAGGCCTCAGTGCCGTCTTAATGCAAGAGAAGAAGGTTGTAGCCTATACCTCTCGTCAGTTGAAGCCCAACAAAAAGAACTACCCCACTCATGATCTTGAGTTGGCGGCAGTTGTCCACGCACTAATAACATGGAGACATCTCCTGTTGGGAAGGAAAGTGGACATTTTCACCGATCACAGGAGTCTCAAGTACATCTTCACTCAGCCCAACCTCAACCTCAGGCAAACTCGATGGGTCGAAATGATTCAAGAGTATAATCCGAGTATTGAATATACTCCAGGCAAGGCTAATGTGATTGCAGACGCTTTGAGCAGGAAGGCTTATTGCAACAGCTTAATCCTCAAGCCATTTCAACCGGATCTCTGTGAAGCTTTCCGCAAGTTGAATCTCCAAGTTGTTCCTCAAGGTTTTCTTGCCAACCTCATCGTCTCTCCTACTTTGGAAGATCAGATTCGTGAGGCACAATTGTTGGATACCATGGTGAAGAAGGTGAAACGTGGTATTGACAAGGGCATTTCCAAATACAAGTGCTATCGAGTTGATGACAGAGATACTCTTTTCTTCGAGGACCGGATTGTGGTTCCAAAGGGTGATCTTTGTAAAGTCATTATGAACGAAGCGCACAATTCTCTTCTGTCAATTCATCCTGGAAATACAAAGATGTACCATGACCTCAAGCAGTCGTATTGGTGGACTCGAATGAAGCGAGAGATTGCTCAATTCGTGAATGAATGTGATGTCTGCAGAAGGGTGAAAGCAGAACACCAACGACCAGCTGGTCTTCTCCAACCTCTTGCTATTCCAGAATGGAAGTTTGATCATATCGAAATGGACTTCGTGACTGGATTTCCTAAGTCCAAGCATGGAAATGATGCCATTTCGTCGTCATCGACAAGCTCACTAAAGTGGCTCATTTTCTTCCTATCAAAGAATCTATCACAGCAGCGCAGCTGGCAGAGCTCTACACATCCAGAATTGTCTCCTTGCACGGCATTCCACAATTGATCTCTTCAGACCGTGGCAGCATCTTTACCTCCAAGTTTTGGGATTCTTTTCAGAAGGCCATGGGCACAAATATTCGCTTCAGCAAAGCTTTCCACCCTCAAACTAGTGGACAAGTCGAGCGTGTCAACCAAATTCTTGAAGATATGCTCAGGGCTTGTGTTATCTCTTTCGGCATGATGTGGGAGGATTGTCTTCCTTATGCTGAGTTCTCTTACAACAACAACTTTCAAGCCAGCTCGGGCAAAGCCCCATTCGAGATTCTCTATGGCAGAAAGTGCCGTACTCCTCTCAACTAGTCTGAGACGGGCGAACACCAACTTCTTGGCAACGATTTGATCTCAGAGGCTGAGGCAATGTGCAAGGTCATTCGTGAGAACCTCAAAGCCGCGCAATCACGCCAGAAGAGCTATTACGATAGCAAACATCGTGATTTGGCTTTCGAGATCGGAGATCATGTCTACCTCCGCGTCTCTCCAATGAAAGGGACTCGTCGCTTCGGTATCAAGGGGAAACTTGCCCCTAGATACGTGGGCCCTTTCAAGATCATCGGCAAACGAGGCGATCTCGCCTATCAACTTGAGCTTCCCCCCAACTTTGCAAATGTGCACGATGTCTTCCACGTGTCATAGCTTCGTAAGTGCTTCAAGATGCCTGAGCGCACCATCAACTTCGAAGAGATTGATCTTCAAGAAGATTTGTCCTATCGTTGCTATTCTGGAAGAAACTGAGCGCAAGACTCGCAACAAGTCAATCAAATTCCTGAAAGTGAAGTGGTCACACCATTCAGACCGAGAAGCCACCTGGGAGCGCGAGGACCACCTCCGTTCCGAATATCCGGAGTTCTTTCAGTCCTAGATCTCGGGACGAGATCCTCTCGTAGTGGTGGAGTGTTGTAACACCCCAGATGTAACTTGCCATATTTGTAACTCCAACTCTTGCCATTTTCGGTTATGTGATATGATTTTTCCTCCGTGGTTGGGTTTCCCGTCTTTTTGCATTTTGTCCTTGTCATGCATTTCATATCATGTCATCATGTGCATCGCATTCGCATACGTGTTCGTCTCATGAATCCGAGCATTTTCCCCGTTGTCCGTTTTGCAATCCGGCACTCCTATGTTCCCCGGCGCCCCCTTTTACCTTTTTCCGTGAACGGGTATTAAACCTTCTCGGAATGGACCGAGGTTTGCCAAGCGGCCTTGGTATAGCACCGGTAGACCGCCTGTCAAGTTTCGGGGTCATTCGGAGGTCGTTTGATACTCCAACGGTTAACCGGGTAACCGTAAAGGCCTCGTGTGTGTTGCAGCCCAAACCCCCTCCAAAACAGCCCAATAACCCATCTAAGACACTCCCATGTCCATCGCCGTTCGATCACGATCGTGTGGCCGCAAACCGTGCTCAATTTGGAGCCTCCTAGCTCCTCTCACCTATAAAAACACCTCCCCCTCCTCCATTTTTCGGGTCCAAATACCCCTAACCCTAGCCCCGCTCCCCTCCGTCGCGCCGGACACGTCCGGTCGCGCCGGACGCAGCCGCCGCCGCCCCGGGCCAATTAGGCCTCGCCACGTGGCCCCCGGCCACCGCGCGCCGCCCCGGCCCGCCGAGCCCGCGGCGAGCCCGCGCCGGGCCCAGCCGCTCCGCCGCCTCGCCCGCGGGTCCCCGCGCCCGCGCGCCGCCCCTCGCCCCTTGCGCCCGCGCCTCCGTCGCCGCCAGGGCGCCCGCCGCCGCCCGTCTCCGCCGATGTCCTCCCTCGCCTCCCGCCGGCCGCCGCGCCGCCCCGGGTGCCCCGCTCGTCGCCGGCCTCCGTCGTCGACGTCCCGCGCCCGGATCCGGTGGGATCCGGCGGGATCCGCCGCCCCTCGTCGTTCCCCAGCCTCCTCCGGCCGATCTCCGGCGAGATCCGCCGCCTGCCTCGATCCGCGCGTCGGGACGGTTGATTTCTTCCTCCCCCTCGTTTATCCCAAGTCCTAGAATTGTTGCATATTGTCACATGTTCAACGCTTTATATCTCTGCATCCGTAGCTCCTTTTCATGCGTGTAATATGTCAAATTGTTCGTCTCGATGAGTACATCATTTCCTTACATTGCATCATCTTCATTTGATTTCATATTGATGCCCGAAATGCTGTTGGAAGAGGGCTATGTGATGTTAGTTTCAGATCTGTTTCAGAACATGCACTTTTGTCATTTTTGCCATGATTGATGTGTGCATCCTATGAAGTTGAGTCCTACATGTGTTTTGTAATATGCCATGCTATCTTTCCAGAGGTGTATGCCATGTATTTTTGTGATCTCTGTGGTGACTAGCACAAGCATGCAAACTAGGGTACTTAATGTTGCTGATTCCAGGGACTTAGTATTTTCACTAAGTGATGTCCTGCTGTTATTTTTATGCCATGTGTCCATGTTGTTTCAGAGAGATCTATGCCTCGTTTGAGCATGATCAGTAAGGTTGTTTTGAGCATATGGATTTTCTCTATCCATCCATGCCTTTTTTCGTAATTATGGGGTGCCATATCTTGAGTCAATCGAGCTCTCCTTTTGCTATAAAATGTTGCTGGCAGATTGTTTACATGTTATTCGATTTTGCCAAGCTTGTTGTAGTTGATAATTGCATGCTATGATGTTATTCTTGCCATTTCTAGCTTCTATGCCATGTCTTATTGATGTATGTATGCTTAGTTTATCATGCAATACTCTGTAGTGAGTGCATCGAGTTCGTAAACATGCCTACTTGTTATCTGTTTTTGACATGTCCAGTTTTCTGCTAAGTCTGAAACCTGTAACGAAACTTGCTTAATTGACATGGGTGTTATTTTATTTTCTGATCCTTTTTGGCTTATGGTCACTAAGGGGATTTTGTCAAGTGCTTTGAGTCGATTGATGCCATGCCTTATTTTTCTATGTCCTGTTCCTGTAGCATGTTGTTTTCTTGCTCTAAACATGTCATCCTGATGTTAATTTCTGGCATGTTGGTATTTTCACCAAGTTTGTGAACCTGTTATCTTTTGCACTTTTGCCATGCTTGTTTGAACCTGTTATGATGTGATTTAGCCGTAGCTCAGTGTTCATCTTTTCTCAAGAATCTTGAGTAGTTCACTGTCATATGCTTTGTTGATATGTTTGGGTGCAGTAGCTTAATTTCTTGTTGCTTGCTAAGTAGCATCATGCTGTTAATGGCAGAATCTTGTCATTCTTGTTTTGCTTGTCATTTGCAAACCGTGCATCCGATTCCGGTGATCTTGATATCGATTTCCACCGGAATCACCTCATCCTTCCAGCGGAATACCTGGTTTTCCAAGATTATGCCTTGTTCATCTTTGTCCTTCCGGAGCATGCATATGCATTGCATATCACATCTCGCATATCATGCCTTGTTTTGCATCATGTCGTTTGCGCATTGCATCGTGTTTGATATTTGTTCCTTTGCTTGTGCTCTTGTTTTGGGTAGAGCCGGGAGACGAGTACGTGAACGAGGAAACTGTTGAGAACGCTTACGAGGACCAAGCTTTCGTCAACTCTGAGAACCTTGCAGGCAAGATGACCATACCCACGAAATCACTTCTATCTTTGCTTGCTAGATGCTCGCTCTTTTGCTATGCCTATGCTGCGATACCTACCACTTGCTATATCATGCCACCCATATTGCCATGTCATCCTCTAACCATCCATGTCCTAGCAAACCGTTGTTTGGCTATGTTACCGCTTTGCTCAGCCCCTCTTATAGCGTTGCTAGTTGCAGGTGAAGATGAAGTTTGTTCCTTGTTGGAACATATACTTGTTGTTCCTTGTTGGAACATGTTTACTTGTTGGGATATCACAATACCTCTTATTTAATTAATGCATCTATATACTTGGTAAAGGGTGGAAGGCTCGGCCTTATGCCCGGTGTTTTGTTCCACTCTTGCCACCCTAGTTTCCGTCATACCGGTGTTATGTTCCTTGATTTTGCGTTCCTTACACGGTTGGGTGATTTATGGGACCCCCTTGACAGTTCGCTTTGAATAAGACTCTTCCAGCAAGGCCCAACATTGGTTTTACCATTTGCCTACCACCTACTCCTTTTTCCCCCGGGTTTTCGCGAGCCCGAGGGTCATCTTTATTTTAGCCCCCCCGGGCCAGTACTTCTCTAAGTGCTGGTTCGAACTGAGCTGCCTGCGGGGCCACCTTGCGGAAACTCGAGGCTTGGTTTTACTCGTAGCTAGTCTCATCCGGATGTGCCCTGAGACCGAGATATGTGCAGCTCCTATCAGGATTTGTCGGCACAATCGGGCGGCTTTGCTGGACGTGTTTTATTACTGCCGAGAGGTCTTGTAGTCCGGGATTCCGAGACTGATCGGGTCTTCCCGGTAGAAGGAATATCCTTCGTTGACCGTGAGAGCTTATAATGGGATAAGTTGGGACACCCCTGCAGGGTATTATCTTTCGAAAGCCGTGCCCGCGGTTATGAGGCAGATGGGAATTTGTTAATGTCCGGTTGTAGAAAACCCGAAGTTGACCTTAACTAAAACACATCAACCGCGTGTGTAACCGTGATGGTCTCTTCTCGGCGGGGTCCGGGAAGTGAACACGGTGTTGGAGTTATGTTTGACGTAGGCTGTTCTAGAATCACTTCTTGATCACTTCTAGCTTCACGACCGTGCTTTGCTTCTCTTCTCGCTCTCTTTTGCGTTGTTAGCCACCATATATGCTAGCCGCTTGCTGCAGCTCCACCTCACAACCCCATCCTACCTATAAGCTTAAATAGTCTTGATCTCGCAGGTGTGAGATTGCTGAGTCCCCGTGACTCACAGATTCTACCACAACAGTTGCAGGTACCAACGATGCCAGTGCAGATGACGCAACCGAGCTCACGTGGGAGTTCGACGAGGAACGTGGCCGTTACTATGTGTCTTTTCCTGATGATCAGTAGTCTTTTCCTGATTCGGGGATCTGTGTAGCATTTGGGGTAGTCTTCTTTCATTTTGGTTCTGTAGTCGGACCTTGAGTGTAATTTGAATGATGGATGTTTATTTATGTATTGTGTGAAGTGGCGACTGTAAGCCAACTATGTATCTCTTTCCCTTATGTATTACATGGGTTGTGTGAAGATTACCTCACTTGCAACATTGCTTTCAATGTGGTTATGCCTCTAAGTCGTGCTTCGACACGTGGGAGATATAGCCGCATCGAGGGCGTTACAGCTAGGGAGGCTTGGGTGATGGTGAAGACGCGGTACACGAAGGCTGACCCCAACCACATGGCCGAGGTCGGACCTGTGGGGCCCGATGGGAAGGAGATCCCTGTAAGCTTAGCATACGACCAAGTAGAATTGGCCGCAAAGTATTCCCAGCAGGACAGTAAAATAGACAGCCTGTTAGATGGTATTGAAGAGGAATACAATCAGTCAGAATGACTATTTAATTGACATTTGTAATGCCTTCTAGCCGGATTGTAGATCGTTTGTCATGGCCGACCTTTTCCCTTCAACCTCGGGACCTGACGGTCCGGAGTGTGTCCGAATACCCTCGCGGTTATATAAGAACCGGGGTATGCACGGAGACCAAGCGTAGGGCTCATTAGTGCTTGAACAGACAAGTGCCCAACTAGTTATGTTATATTACATGGTTAGTAAGAAACATCTTCCAGGGAGAATAGTTCCGTTAAGGGTTCCTTTCCCTGGGAGGCATACCCTAAAGTGCATGTCCATTCTGCGAAAAAGACGCAGTAAAAGCATCTGGGGGCGCATAAATAAATAAGTGAAAAGATCGTCTTTTAGGTCACTGATCGAATATTTCCTTAAGAATGCTAGCTTTCGGCTTCACCCAGTCTGAGATACACATCCGGCTGACCCGGCAGTAACAATCGCAGAGGTGCTCCCTTTACCGCCTAACCGAAAAATCGAGAACGTAGGGGTAAGCACAGGAGCCAGGCAACCCAGCTTGGCCAAAACTTAAGTCATATCGATGCATATAATGGTGAAATAAAAGGTACATGCGGAAGTACGACACATGTGTTGGGCATAAAGCCCGTATAAATAAGCTTCTGTTTATAAGAAGCCCCCAGGTTTAATGAGTGCGAATAGCACGTCATTTGGTGAGCCGTTAAAGGCTATAAGAGAAAGGGAGGGGAGAAGGAGAGAAATGTAAGACAGACAGTATATAAAAAATGGACAGAGGAAGCAGACGAACACAGAGTCCAGCGCTAGGCATAGAATCTTCGGAGACGGGCTGCGTTCCATGGGTTCGGCTCGAGTCGGTTATCCGGTGCATCTCGCAGGTGGTACGCTCCACCAGTCAGGACTTGGTCAATTATGAAGGGACCTTCCCACTTGGGCTTGAGTTTGTCCTTTTTCTTGTCCGACAGACGTAGAACTAATTCGCCAACGTTGTAATTTATAGCCCGTACTTCTCTGCTTTGGTATCTTCGAGCCTGCTGTTGAAAGAATGCGAAACGGGCTTTTGCCATGTCATGCTCCTCCTCCAAGGCGTCCAAACTATCCTACCGATCGTGCTTGGCTTCTCTTTCTTCATACATGCGCACTCGAGGCGAGTCATGAATTATATCGCAAGGCAAAACTGCCTCTGCGCCGTACACCATGAAGAATGGTGTGTATCCGGTGGTGCGATTCGGCGTGGTCCGCAGCCCCTAGAGTACGGAGTCGAGCTCCTCTACCCAGTGCGTGTTAGATTCCTTGAGGGACCGCACTAATCTGGGATTGATGTCGCTCATGATAAGACCATTTGCATGTTTGACCTGGCCGCTAGTTTGTGGGTGATAGACGGAAGCATAATCGAGCTTGATGCCCATGTTTTTGCACCAGAATTTTACCTCGTCGGCCGTAAAGTTCGTGCCGTTATCAGTGATGATGTTGTGGGGGACGCCGTAACGGTGTACAACCCTGGATATAAAGTCTATCACCGGTCCGGATTCGGCCGTCTTAACAGGCTTGGCTTCTATCCATTTGGTGAATTTATCCACCATGACCAGTAAGTATTTTTTCTTGTGGGTTCCGCCTTTAAGGGGTCCAACCATGTCAAGCCCCCAGACCGCGAAGGGCCAAGTTATGGGGATAGTTTGGAGGGCGGTGGGTGGCATGTGGCTTTGGTTCGCAAAAACCTGGAAACCGACGCATCGTTGGACTAAGTCCTGGGCGTCTGCCCGGGCCGTCGGCCAATAAAAGCCTATACGGAAGGCCTTGCTTACAAGGGACCGAGCTGTGGCGTGATGACCACCGAGTCCGGCGTGAATTTCAGCCAGAAGGTTCCGCCCTTCCTCTTCGGAGATGCACCTTTGAAGGACTCCGGTAGTGCTTTTTTTTATAAAGCTCTCCGTCATGGACTTTGTAGGCTTTAGATCGCCGCACTATGCAGCGTGCCTCGTTTTGGTCCTCGGGGAGTTCCTGCTTAGTAAGGTAGGCTAGGAAAGGTTCTGTCCACCAGGCGATGACGGCCATTATTGCGTGTGCTGAAGGTGTGGTTTCATTGGCAGAGCCTCCAATTATGTCAGATTGTTCGGTATCGGGCAGTGCGGTTGGGTTGTTATTGCCGGGTTCCCCATCCCATGCTACGGATGGCTTGAACAGCCTTTCCAAAAAGATGTTGGGGGGGACTACATCACCTTCTGCCCCGATGCATGCCAGGACATCCGCCGCCTGATTATTTTCCTGGGCTATATGGTAAAATTCGAGCCCTTCGAACCGAGCTGACATTTTTAAGACGGCGTTGCGGTAAGCTGCCATTTTTGGATCCTTGGCATCGAAGTCTCCATTTATTTGGGATATCGCGAGATTCGAATCCCCACGCACCTCTAGGCGTTGAATGCCCATGGATACTGCCATCCGGAGACCATGTAAAAGGGCCTTATATTCGGCTGCATAGTTGGAGTCTGTGTACATAATCTGGAGGACGTATTGAACTGTGTCTCCTGTGGGGGATGTCAAAACGACGCCAGCCCCTAGACCGGCCAACATTTTGGAGCCGTCGAAATGCATGATCCAGTTTGAATATGTGTCTTACTCTCTAGGGAGTTCGGCCTCCGTCCATTCTGCGACGAAGTCGGCCAAAACTTGCGACTTGATAGCTCGTCGTGGCTTATAAGTTATGTCAAACGGGAGGAGCTCGATGGCCCATTTGGCAATCCGGCCCGTCGCGTCGCAGTTGTTTATAATATCGTTTAGTGGTACTTCCGAGGCTACTGTTATTGAACACTCTTGAAAGTAGTGTCGCAACTTCCGGGATGCCATGAATACCGCATACACAATCTTTTGATAATGCGGGTACCGTGATTTGCACGGAGTGAGGACAGTGGACACATAATAGACCGGCTTTTGAAGGGGGAATTTGTGTCCGTCCGTTTTTCGTTCGACGACGAGCACTGCGCTTACAACCTGATGGGTTGCTGCAATGTACAATAGCATTGGTTCGCCAATGTTCGGCGCGGCCAGGACTGGGTTTGTTGCCAATACGGATTTTATTTCGTCGAGTCCGGCCATGGCGGCGTCCGTCCACTCGAAGTGTTCGGTGCGCTGAAGGAGGTGGTAGAGGGGTAGTGCCTTTTCTCCCAAGCGGGAGATAAACCGTCTTAGAGCCGCCACGCATCCGGTTAATTTTTGTATTTGTTTGAGGTCCTTTGGGATATCCAATTGTGCCAGAGCTCGGATCTTGGCCGGATTTGCTGCAATTCCTCTACCGGATACAATGAAGCCCGAGAGCTTTCCGGCTGGAGCGCCGAAAACACATTTTTCCGGATTGAGCTTGATATCGTACGTTTGGAGGTTATCAAGTCGTCTACTAGGGACTCGACATGTCTTGTTTTAACGACCACGTCATCCACGTAAGCCTCCACTGTTTTGCCGATCTGGTTTGCCAGACATGTCTGAATCATGCGCTGATATGTTGCGCCAACATTTTTGAGCCCGAAGGGCATTGTGTTGAAGCAGAATGGGCCGTATGGTGTGATGAATGCCGTTGCGGCTTGGTCGGACTCTGCCATCTTGATCTGATGGTAACCAGAATATGCGTCGAGGAAACACAACGAATCGTGTCCTGCGGTAGCATCGATAATTTGATCGATGCGGGGTAGAGGGAAGGGATCTTTTGGGCAAGCCTTGTTAAGGTCTTTAAAATCAACGCATAGGCGCCATGATTTGTCCTTCTTTGGTACCATCACCAGGTTTGCTAGCCAGTCCGAATGTTTTATATCTCTGATGAATCCAGCCTCCGATAGCTTAGCTAGCTCCTCTCCCATGGCATGTCTCTTAGGTTCGGAAAAACGCCGGAGAGCCTGTTTGACGGGTTTGAATCCTTTTAGGATATTTACGCTGTGTTCGGCCAGCCTGCGTGGGATTCCTGGCATATCTGAAGGGTGCCAGGCGAAAATGTCCCAGTTCTCACGTAGGAACTCTCACAGTGCGGCGTCTACACCAGGGCTTAATTGTGCCCCGATGGAAGCTGTTTTGTTAGGGTCCGTTGGATTGACCTGGAATTTGACTATTTCGTCCATTGGTTTAAAGGAGGTGGACTTGGATCTTTTGTCGAGTATCACATCGTCCCTGCTCACCATGGAGTGCAGCGCAGTCAGCTCCTCAGCCGCCAAGGCTTCGGAGAGTGCCTCAAGGGCCAGTGCGGCCGTCTTATTTCCGGCGCGGAGTGCTATGTCCGGATCACTAGCGAGAGTGATAATTCCGTTCGGCCCGGGCATCTTGAGCTTCATGTACCCGTAATGGGGTATTGCTTGGAAGATTGTAAACACTTCCCGCCCTAGCAGAGCGTGGTATCCCCTACTGAACGGGGCCACTTGGAACGTGACCTCTTCGGACCTGTAATTATCCGGTGTGCCGAACGCCACATCTAGTGTGATTTTTCCTGTGCAGCACGCTTCCCGACTGGGATTATTCCTCTAAAGGTTGTGCTGCTTAGCTCAATGCGGTTCCAGTCTATTTCCATTTTTTGAAGGGTTTCCTCGTAAATGAGGTTCAATCCGCTGCCTCCATCCATGAGTACCTTGGTAAGGCGAAAGCCGTCCACTATTGGACCGAGGACCAATGCGGCAGGTGCTCGGGCTGTTCGGAATTTAGGTTCATCACTGGCATTGAAAGTAATAGCCGTGTCACTCCATGGGTTTATTGTTGCTACTTGGTAGACTTCGGCAAGGCTGTG
The DNA here is from genome assembly GCA_032464435.1 of Aegilops umbellulata. NCBI lineage: Eukaryota > Viridiplantae > Streptophyta > Magnoliopsida > Poales > Poaceae > Aegilops > Aegilops umbellulata. The sequence continues at coordinate 308,164,809 of CP136057.1, forward strand.
GAGTTCTTTTTTCGCGTATTATTTGATGCGAAGGTCTCAAAGACTGTTAATACCGTACCGGTGTCTCTGGGGTGGCTTTCTGTGGCCTCCGGAATTAGAAGATCTTCGCCAATTTTGGCCACCTGCCGGAGTATCCAACATGCTCTAAGGCTGTGAGTTGGTGTGGCGCCCTCTGTACTATGAATTTTACAGGGTCTATTAAGCCATCCTTCCAGTATGGTTCCATGGCCTGTAGAGGGTTTTTGCTTTTTGGTGTTTAACTCGGGTGTCCGGCGATGATGCACCCTTTTGTTTCGGACTGGGTTTGTATTCAGGGCCGGATTATCCCAAAATTTTTACTTCGGTTTTCCAGGCGCTTTCCATCGCATAGTACTTTTGTACTTTGGACGCCAAGTCAGCGAAGCGTGTAATATCACGGCGACTTATGGCGTTGAGGATTCCCTTGTCTGTGCAGTTATTGTAGAAGAATGAGATTGCGTCTTCCTCGCGGCAGTCCTTGATCCTGTTCATAACCAGGAGGAATCTGGCCCAGTAATGATGTATTATTTCTCATGGCCTTTGCCTAATTTGGGATAGATCGCATATGTTCGGTGGGTGGAATTAAATCCGAAACCTTGCCCAATCTGAGACTCAGAGGCCAAGGAGTTTCCGAACTCGAAAGTTTGGATTCTTGGATGTTGTCCAATGAATCTAGCCCGTTGCCCGACTCTAAGTTCGGGTCTTGAGTGATGTCCTCCCCTCCGCGGGTATCCGGCTTGGAGGGATCGGGAATCCGGACGTAGCTGGTCCTTAAGATAGATGAAGGGTCGCCGCACTGTCCCTCTACCACGGCAACGTGATGGGTGACCTGGGGAGAGTTGATCTCTCTTAGATCGGGTTTAGGCATGATTTGGTTGTAATCCGTAGCGACTCCCAGGGCGGCGATGCGATCCAAGAGCTCGTTTATGGAAGAGAGCTCCATTGGATCTAACTGCTCGGCAAGTTCCTGGCTGACATGAAGATTGCTTTTGATGACCCGAGAGGTCTTCGTCGGCGCAGCAGCCGAACAGGCGGTCATAAGAAAACTACCTAGCCGGAGAGTTTGGCCGATAGCCAAAGCTCCCTTAATGACGGTGCCGTCTTTAAAGACGGGATGAGGCATCCTTCCTGATGGCGACGACACAGAGGAACTCTCAATGAAAGCACCAATGTCGGTGTCAAAGCTGGCGGATCTCGAGTAGGGGGTCCCAAACTGTGCGTCTAGGCGGATGGTAACAGGAGACAAGGGACACGATGTTTTTACCCAGGTTCGGGCCCTCTCGATGGAGGTAAAACCCTACTCCTTCTTGATTAATATTGATGATATGGGTAGTACAAGAGTAGATCTACCACGAGATCAAGGAGGCTAAACCCTAGAAGCTAGCCTATGGTATGATTGTTGTTCTGTTGTTCGTCCTACGGACTAAAACCCTCCGGTTTATATAGACACCGAAGAGGGCTAGGGTTACACAAAGTCGGTTACACTGGTAGGAGATCTACATATCAGTATCGCCAATCTTGCCTTCCACGCCAAGGAAAGTCCCTTCCGGACACGGGACGAAGTCTTCAATCTTGTATCTTCACAGTCCAGGAGTCCGGCTGAAGGTATAGTCCGGCTATCCGAACACCCCCTAATCCAGGACTCCCTCAGCGCCTTCACTGGAGGCCACCAAGCCCATGGCCAAGCGAGCGACCTGCACGTCATCCCCCAGAAGGGAGGCGAGAGTCTGCCCAAGTACATACAGAGATTCAGCCGGGTACAGTACAATATCCGTGATGTTCATCCTGCCGCAATCATGAGCGTGTTCCATCAGAACGTGCGTAACTGCAAGATGCGCGAAGAGCTGGCAATGAACAAGGTGAAGGACATGGCGGAAATCTACGTTCTTGCCGACAGTTGTGCCCGGGCTGAAGAGGGAAGGAAGTACCCTAGCGAAGATGCCGGTGTGGAAACCGACTCTTCAGACGAGGATATTGCCGCCCCGGCGAAGAAAGGCCGGTGCCGCAATAGGAAGCGCAAGGGTAAAGTTGTGCTTGCCGTCGAGGGATCTGATGACACCGACTCCACCAAGAAAACCAAGGCAGATGTCCCCGGCAAGGAAATTGTCGGACGTGTCGCCTGCCGGGCCTTGGCGGCTGCCGAGAAGCCAGGGAACTCCGACAAGCAATACTGCAAGATCCATCGCAACAAAGGCCATGACCTCCAGAACTGCCGACAAGTTGAGCTGCTTGCTGAGAAGCAAAAAATTGAATATGAGAGGCAGGACAAGGAGAAGGGCCAGGATGGTGCTGAGGGGTCCGGCAAGAAGCGTGACGGCCAGGCAGGCCGTCGCTGTAAGGATAAACAGCAGGAGAGGCCCGCCCGGGGCCGTGACAAGAATCCAGAAGACAATGATCACGAAGAGGACGATGAGTCCGGTGACAAAGAGTTTTAGAAAGCTACAGAGGCCATGTGCGTCGATGGCGGCGCCTCGCTGCATACCTCTCACCGCCAGCTTAAACAGTGGGCGCGTGAGATTACAACAGTGGAGCCGTCGTTTGATGCCCGGAAGCCGCTGAAGTGGTCCAGCACACGTATCATTTTTGACACTGAGGATCACCTTGATCGCACCACTGCGGTCGGGTGCTTGCCGTTATTGGTTTCACCAACAACACACAACCTCAAGGTGACGAAAATGCTAGTCGATGGCGGGGCCGGTCTGAACTTAATCTCGCCTGCCGGGATCAAGAAGCTATAGATTCCCGACGGAGACCTCGAAGAAACAGGCACGTTCCAGGGGATCAACCCGGGAAGGAGTCAACCAAAGGGGAAGGTCACATTGCCTGTGATCTTCGGGAGTGATCTGAACTACAGGACAGAAAGGATCTTGTTTGATGTTGCCAAGATCCCCTTGCCCTACAACGGGATCCTTGGCCGCCCAGCGCTGGCCAAGTTCACGGCAGCGTCACACTACGCCTACAACACCCTAAAGATGCCAGGGCCTGTAACGATCATCACCGTCCCCTCCGACAAGAAAGATGTGCTGATTTGCACTGACCAACTCTACCAAGAAGCAGTTGCAGCAGCCGCCGCCGCTAAGGCAATTGCTCCTGCCCCTGGAGCCCCGGGGGGAGAAGAAGAAGACCGATGAGACCTCGAACACAAACTCCGGCAAGCGCACCTCTTCAGAGTGTGGCGCTCCCGTCGAGGACGTGCCAGAGAGCTCCACCGGCTGGAATAAGAAATCCAGGGCCACGCCGCTGGAGACCAAGAAGGTATCCGCCAAGGAGGACGGCATGGGAGGAGCTTTCGACATAAGCTCCGCCCTTGACAACAAATAGGAAGACGCGCTCGTCACCTTCCTGCGGGCGAATGTCGATGTATTTGCATGGCAAGCATCCGACATCCCCGGCGTTCCTAGGGAGGTGATTGAGCACCACCTTGCTGTCTGCCCTCATGCGCGGCCCGTCAAGCAGAAGGTCAGAAAGCAAGCTTTGGAACAGCAAGAGTTCATTACAGAGGAGATCCGGAAACTGGAAGCAGAGGGTTTGGTAAGAGGAGTGGTCCATCCAACGTGGTTGGCCAATCCAGTGGTATTGCGCAACAAATGGGAAGTGGAGGCTGTGTCTTGATTACACAGATATCAATAAGGCTTGTCCCAAGGACCCTTTCACATTGCCGCGCATCGACCAGATTGTTGACTCCACGGCTGGGTGTGACTTGTTGTCATTCCTCGACGCCTTCTCCGGCTACCACCAGATCTTCATGACGAGAGAAGACAAAGAGAAGACATCATTCATCACCCCATGTGAAATATGGAAGCTTATATGGATGATATAGTGGTCAAAACCATGGATAGGGCGACCCTCATACCGAATTTACAAGAGACATTTGCAAACCTACGCAAGATCAACCTCAAGTTGAACCCTGAGAAGTGCATCTTTGGCATCCCGTCCGGCAAGCTTCTCGGGTTCTTTGTGTCGCAGCGTGGGATAGAGGCCAATCTGGACAAGATCAAGGCTATAGAGTAGATTGAGGCGCCCAAGCGGGTCAATGCTGTGCATCGTCTTGCTGGTTGCATTGCCGCCATGAGCAGGTTCATCTCCAAGTCCGCCGAGCGCGCCCTCCCCTTTTTCAAGATTTTGAAAAAGGTGGGCCCGATAGAGTGGACACCAGAAGCCGAAGCGTCATTACAAGATCTGAAGAGGTATCTCTCCTCTACGCCAGTACTAGTTGCGCCTAAACCACAGGAACCGTTGCTGCTGTACTTGGCGACAACGAACCAGGTGGTCAGCGCCGCACCAGTGGTGCAGAGAGAAGTCGACAATGAGGTCATAGCAGCAATAGAGCCTGATGCCATTGGTGTAGAGACGACGCAGCCAGTTGGAGTGCTGCCGAGAAGGAAAATGATGCAACACTTGGTCTACTTTGTTAGCTCCCTCCTGCAGGGGGCTAGATGAAGGTACTCCGGTGTGCAGAAACTGCTCTTCGACCTTCTTATGGCCTCGAGGAAGCTGCGTCACTACTTCCAGGCGCACGAAATCACTGTCGTCACTCGCCTCCCTCTACAACGGATATTGCACAATCCAGACGCGACTGGAAGGATCGCAGAGTGGGCACTGGAGCTGTCCAGCTTTGGCCTAAAATTTGAGAGTACCTTGACGATCCAAAGTCGAGTCCTGGAGGAGTTCGTTGCAGAGTGGACCGCGACGCCTGATGAAGAAGCTCAGGAGACTGTCCTCGCCGGCAAGGAGGCAAGTCGCAACTGGATCATGTACTTTGATGGAGCTTTCTCCTTACAGGGCGCCGGGGCTGGCGTACTGCTTGTCGCGCCCACTAGAGAGCACCTCAAGTACGTGGTCCAAATGCACTTCCCCAGGGAGGCGTCGACAAACAATACTGCCGAGTATGAAGGGCTGCTTGCCGGTCTCAGGATCGTGGCAGACCTCGGAGTCAAGAAACTCATCGTCAGGGGCGACTCGCAACTTGTCGTCAAGCAAGTCAGCAAAGACTACCAGAGCCCGTTGATGAAGGCATACGTAGATGAAGTGAGAAAGCTGGAAGAGCGCTTTGATGGTATACAGGCAGAGCACGTTCCCCGAGTGGAGAACGACATCGCCGATCACCTGTCAAAGCGCGTTGCCCTCAACCTGCCTATGGAACCAGGTACCTTCGTGCTCTAGCTAACTCAGCCATCTGTTGATCCATTAGCAGAGCGGAGCAAGAGAAGGAAATCAGGGCCCGGCAAGTACTTTCCCGCCGAGCTCCCCGGAGCCGCCAGCGAAGATGTTGCCGGAGACGCTGAGCTCATCGTAGGGCGATCGGCTCCGGCAGAGCGTCAAGCTCTTGCCGTAGACACGACCACCCTTATATGGAAGAAATGCCTTTGGTCCTTACCGTCGAGCCTCAGGCTCCGGCATGGGCGTAGCCTACCGTCCGATTCCTCCAAACAGGGGAACTTCCTGAGGAGCATGAAGAAGTGGAAAAAGTAGCCCGCCGGACTGCTATGTATCAGTTCGTCGATGACGTCCCGTACAGGAAAAGGCCAAACAGTGTGAAATTGAAGTGTATCCCTCAATAGGAAGGACTGGGGCTATTGGAGATACATGGAGGCATGTGTGGATCCCACATAGGGTCGAGAGTCCTTGCCGGTAAGGCATTTCGGTAGGGCTTCTTCTGGCCCACTGCCCTCCAGGATGCAACGACGCTAGTCACCAAGTGTGAAGCATATCAGTTCTATTCAAAGAAGCTTCATCAGCCAGCTCAAGCCCTTCAAACCATTCCTCTCTCCTGGCCCTTCTCGGTCTAGGGGCTCGACATACTGGGCCCCTTCCCCCGCGCCGTCGGGGGCTTTGAGTACTTGTACGTCGCGATCGACAAGTTCACAAAGTGGCCGGAGGTGGAAGCAGTGAGGAAAGTTACAGCCCAGTCAGCCGTCAAGCTCCTCAAGGGGCTAGTATGTCGTTTTGGTATACCCAACAGGGTCATCACCAACAACGACACGCAGTTTACAAGCCGCACCTGCATGCAATACACCCAAGACCTCGACAGCAAAGTCTGTTTCGCTTCCGTGGCTCACCTACGAAGCAATGATCAAGCTGAGAGGGCAAACGCTAAAGTGCTGCGAGGCCTGAGGACAAAGACCTTTGACAGTCTGCACAAGAGTGGAAGGCGCTGGATTGATGAGTTGCCGATGGTTCTTTGGTCAATCAAAACGACACCAAATTGAGCCACCGGCCAGACACCCTTTGCCCTGGTATACGGGGCAGAAGCAATTCTCCCCACGGAACTCATATATGGGTCACCTCGAGTGCTCGCTTATGATGAGCTTGAGCAAGAGTCGTTGCGCCAAGATGACTCGACGCTCCTTGAGGAAGATCGTCTCCGGGCGGCTGTGAGAGCAGCATGCTACCAGCAAGCCGTGCGCCGCTACCATAGCCGCAAGGTTCATGCCCGAAGCTTTGAGGAAGGCGACCTTGTTCTTCGGCGCGTTCAATCGGCCAAGAATACCAACAAGTTGATGCCAAAGTGGGAAGGCCCTTATCGGGTAATACGACTCACCAGGCCCAGCGCAGTCCGCCTGGAGACCGAATATGCCATTCAAGTGAGCAACTCCTGGAACATTGAGCATCTTCGCAAGTTTTACCCATAAGGCGCGGTTTGCCGGGCCCCTCGGCAAGCCACCTTTTGTACAAGCCTTGTCGGTGAGGCTTGTAACCCTTTGTACAAAGCCAGGCGCAGACCCTGAGAATAAATAAATGAAGCATTGGCGCCCTAAGTTATAGCATGCATGCTAGGTCGAGTCTCGTCCTTGGTTAGGGTTGATAGTGCATAGCAGCGGCTAACCCCTAGCTTAGAGGTCGAGTGTGCGTCTCTTTGTCCTTTTTCTTCTTTGGTTCGCAGGACACACGGATATCCTTGCCGAGCCGCTTGGGAAGAAAAAGGGGGCAGGCCAGCATCCGGTCCCCGGCAAGCAAGTATTACCGGGGACCGCAGGAGCAAAGATTCACCCACGGCAAACCGAGGTTGCCGGGGGCTGCAGATTCAGATTAGTTTTCCATCCCTTATCATGCATTCCCTTATGGGCTGAGGTATGTGAAACCTCGTTTTATCCTTAGGCTACCGTGCTCCCCTAACTCTAGGGCCTGGGGCACGTTCCTGGGACCGAGTTTGATCGTAGTCGCGGTAGCGAAAGGGTGAAACAAGGAGCCTAAACCCACTTTGTCCCTACCTCTGCCAAAGGCGCGAGAAAGGTCGAGCGAAGTGGGGGGACGGCAAGGCCTGTTGCTGGGCGAGAAAATGTTTATCTTAGAGATATCAAGGATTTATTCCTTGTCGTGGGTTCCACCCGCAAACAGATAACCCGGCAAACATCCCTTTTTCATTAAAAAACATCCCGCTCAGGTACAGTCCGTCTGGAATGAAAAACATGAACAAGGGGATTACAAGTTTTAAATTCAACAGAGGCCCGAAGGCTTACAAACTAAAAAGAGACAAGGTGCCCGTAATCCCTTTCTTATCCCTCTCCTCAGGAGGCAGGTAAAGGAGGCAAGAAGGGCAAAAGGGGCGCCTAGGTGAGCTACGGGTGGCAGAAGACACCAAGAGAACATCTTGGTGGCCATCCAAGGGCTGGATGGTGATGACGGCGCCGGAGGTAGAGCTCGAAGACGAGGCGGCAGGACGTCAGTATGCATCGAAGGCGTCGGTGCCCGCGTACTCCGACTTGACGGCCTTGCCGCCCGCCCTCTTCCTCTTCTGCAGCCTCCCAACGCCAGCCGCCCAAGGAGATGACCCTGAGAAGTTCAAGGCACCGGCAACACGGATGATGGGGTCGCCGGTGCCGCTCGGAGCGGCGCCCGACGCCTAGTCGGACCCTTCATCCTGCCGCCTACCACCCTCGTCGTCGTTGTTGCTGTCCTCCTCGTCACTCTCGCTCGAGGAGGAGTCTTCGTCATTAGAAGAGCTCTCCACGCAGCACCTTGCGCGAGTCCCTAAGTGCCCGAAGACCTTGACAGAAAGGAGGCCACCCTCCATCAGCTTAAAGTGGGGAGTGATCCCGTCCGTCAAGATGTGGATACGAGCAAACGTCTTCCATCCCCGAGGGAGATACATCATGTGAGGAGCGGGGAAGTCGACGTGGACCCGCGTGCCACTGATCCCGCATCCCCTCATGTGCAGCCGCAATGACTGCGGCGGATCCAGCTCCATCCCCCACGCAAATGGAGTTGGGAGGCGAACACGACGGCGCGGCGGCCGGCGCATCCTGATGAAGAACTCGCAGGGGTCGTCCCCAACATGGCCTGCCATCGGAGGAAGGGCTGCTGGCGGGGGCGAGGCCGGCGCGCCACCCCTTCCTCCTCTTCCCCGAGCGCTGCAGCCTCGCCCCCTCCCCCTTCCCCTCGCGGCCGGCTCTGCCACCGCATGCGCAGGAGGAGGAGGGACGCGTTGTCGAGAAGCAACCCTCGCCGCCACCGTCGAAGGACCGGGATTTCCTTTCTCCATGACGAATGGAAGAAAGGAGCAGAAAAGTAGAAGGAAGAAGAAGATGGAAGAATGCAGGATGTTGTCCCCCTCCCGCTCTTTATAAAGGAACGGGGTTGGGGCTCGGCCGCGCCGCTCAGCCAATCAAGACACGGGAGGCGCAGGAAACCAGGACCGACCCGCTGCCCCAACCAGCGATGGCCCGGTTTCCCGCCTCCACCGTTTGCCACCCCAAGCGCATGGGAGTCGCGTGGCAGACGTGCAGAACTGAGGGGACGGGTGAGGCGACCTCTCCCCACCCCGTGATCGTGGGGAGTGGACGCCTTGAAGACCGTGCCTCGGCCCCATTCGGTAAATGGGCCGCGCCTCCACGCCTTCCTCCGTCGTGGGGAAGGCGCAAGCCGCCCCTTTATTACGATGTGACGCATGCATGCGGAAACGAACCTCACGCATGCCGCCCACGTCGCGCACACCCCTCCACGCCGCACCGCGCGCGCGAGTCATGGGAACCGCAACGCGAGAAGAATCTTACCACGGTAAAAACCTCCCCGCCTGTCCGCACATCGTTCTGGTCCTAGCCCAACAACGCGTTGCACTTATGTGTGGCCCAGGCCCGGGGGCTCCTGTCGGTGTACAAAAAGAGGGGTACACTTTTTGCACCCCTATCACTGTGCACGGGCAGTCAGAGCCACGCCCGCGGCCACACCAAGCAGGGCAAGGGAGGTGAGCCAGGGTAAGACCAAATCCCAAGGTAGTTGGAACAACGCCAAGGCCAAGACCACAAAGAGAAAAGGGGCGAAGCGGGCTCCCCCGAGCAAGATCCTTGCCGGGGTCAGCCCTAGCAGCCCCGGCAAGACACTTGATGCGGCAGCTCGCCCCACGCCTACGGAGCGAGTCACCCTTGAGTCCACGACCCCCACTGTGGTCTACTATGTTGGGGCAAGGGCTCGGGAGACACCTTCGTGGTGGCATGCAGATCTTTGTGAAGAAACATTCAAGATCAGATGAGTACTAGAAGACGGCGACCCTTGGCGAGATCCTAGCCAAGGGAAACCACGAGACCCCCGGCAAGCACCTTGCCGGGGACAACAGCGGGCGCCACAGCAAGACCCTTGCCGGGACCCCGGCAAGGCCCTTGTTGAGGGCATCTACAGGGCCACCGCCAGGCCCGCGCCGACCAAGCCTCCACCGCCGTTCACATGCAGCTGCCGACCCAACCAACTGGGCAGGCACCTGCGTGGCGGCATGCAAATCTTTGTAAAGACTCCACCACAGCGCCACCTCAGTTGCCTGCCTGCCTACATGGCATCGCATGCACCGCTGACCAGGGCGTGTGTCGACACGTGGAGGAGCGGCAACGGACGGGACGGGCTTCACCCCCGTCCCCGATAAAGCAAGAGGACACCTAAGCAGAAGCATTAAATGCGCCTTGTCATGTAATGCGAGGGATAACCTCGCAACACTGTGCCCTTTCCACCTCCTGTGTGCCACTGTGGCAACCCCTTTTCCCTATAAAAGGAGGCCCGAGGCGACCAGGGGAGGGATTTGGCTTTTTGGAGCTCCCCACGCCCCATAGCTAGTTCAAGAATTCAAATATACATCCACCAAAGCAGGAGTAGGGTTTTACGCATCCTCGCGGCCCGAACCTGGATAAATGAACCGCGTGCTATCTGTTTGATCCGCTCTTCTCTCAACCCCGCACCCCGCAAACGTAGTAGGGATTCTTGTGATCCCATAGGTGTCGTTTCCACTGACAGCAAGCGTGAGGGATTCCCGCCATTGGGTGTTGCAATATGTTCATGATTCGCTTATTGCAGGTTGGTGAGTGACTGAAACACAAACCCGAGTAAGAGGGATTGTTGCGTATGGGAATAAAGAGGACTTGATGCTTGAATGCTATGGTTGGGTTTTACCTTAATAATCTTTAGTAGTTGCGGATGCTTGCTAGAGTTCTACTCATAAGTGCGTATGATCCAAGTAGAGAGAGTATGTTAGCTTATGCCTCTCCCTCATATGAAACTGCAATAGTGATCACCGGTCTTGTCAACGGTTGCCTAAGACAATTCCGCACACCGATCCACCATTATTCCATACTTGCTATTTATAATATTTAGTATTATATTCTAACTTTATGATAACATCACCTACTTTTATATTTTAGCTCTCCGATATCATACAAAGTTATCCTCTTCATACCCACAATGTAGTTTTATTTCTCGTTGCTAGTTGGAAGCAAAGGTTCGGTGTACGTAGAGTCGTATCAGTGGCAGATAGGGCTTGAGAGAATATTGATCTTACCTTTAGCTCCTTGTGGGTTCGACACTCCATACTTATCAATTCCACCTTTGGAAATTGCTACGATGATTCCTTGCACTTGGGGATTATCACCCCCTCACAAAAGGGGGCCGCAGTGACCAGGCCCGGGTAACTGTTTACCAAAAACACAGGTCTCCGCAAAGTCGTAAGACCATGTATGGGGTATGACGCCTGCCCAATGCCGGAAGGTCAAGGAAGTTGGTGAACTGATGACAGGTAAGCCGTCGATTGAAGCCCCGGTGAACGGTGGCCATAACTATAATGGTCCTAAGGTAGAAAAATTCCTTGTCGGGTAAGTTCCGATCCGCCTGAAAGGCGTAACGATCGAGGCACTGTCTCGGAGAAGATGTGGACTACCTGCACCTGGATAGAAAGACCCTATGAAGCTTTACTGTTCCCCAAGATTGGCTTTGGGCCTTTCCTGCGCATCTTAGGTGGAAGGCGAAGAAGTCCCCCTTCTGGGGGGCCCGAGCCATCGGTGAGATACCACTCTGGAAGAGCTAGGATTCTAACCTTGTGTCAGACCCGCGGGCCAAGGGACAGTCTCAGGTAGACAGTTTCTATGGGGCGTAGGCCTCCCAAAAGGTAACAGAGGCATGCAAAGGTTTCCTCGGGCCAGATGGACATTGGTCCTCGAATGCAAAGGTAGAAGGGAGCTTGATTGCAAGACTCACCCGTCGAGCAGAGACAAAAGTCGGCCTTAGTGATCTAACGGTGCATATTAGCATATAGAAAGAAGCGAAGCGTAGCGATTCATAATACCACAAAAGTGACGCTAACCGCTAGGCAATAGAGTCAGCTTACGGGGTGGGGCGCAAGCAAGCGTAGCAAATCACATAGAGTTGCCCCTACCTGCGAGCGTGCAGATAGATAGGGCAGGCGAGCGCAGGGATGGATGTCTGAGTGGTTGAAAGAGTCGATCTTGAAAACCAAAGTATTGATAGGAATATCGGGGGTTCTAATCCCTCTCCAACCGCGAGGTCATAAGTTCTCTCTTGCCTTATCTATAGATAAGAACGAATATCCTCGACTCGACTAATACGATGGATGTAATGGGTAGAAGGTTGAGGTTATTGTGTGTTGATTTAGTTAGGACTTTATCTCCCTTGCGTTATCTTCCGCCCCGGGTGGATGACATGTGGGAGCTAAGTCGAAGATCTCGGTGTCGTCGTGAGTGGTTGATAAATAACAATTGCGGTTTGATTTAGGGAGTCCCAACCCTGTGAAGATTAACAGACAAATAAAACGATAGAGACTTCCGGGTATAAGGTGAAGACCTTAATGAATCAAGTATTCAAGTGGCAGAGTTTTTAGCTACATAAGCCCTCAAATTCCTGAATACTTACTGCCCAAAAAATATGATCAACCCCAGGTACATTTATTAGGTTTTAATCTGAGGCTATCCTGGTCTGCAGGACCCAACACAAGTATTCATCCTTTCCAATTTGAAAAAGGTGTTGCCGAAAGCTTACCCTCTTCTAGACGGATGCTATAGCCGCTATCACTTTTGCAGGAGGGGATTTACAGAGTTCGCCTCTCGACATCTTGTTTAGTAAGCAAAATCTTGACCCAGGCGCCCTAGTGTTGCCTAACCGTTCGGCTGGAGATGTCGGATGCGAGATCCTTAGCTACTGGTATCAATTTGCCGCAGTGTGCCTAGATACAATGGGCTGGCAGCTGAGGCTTCGCGGGATGGGGGAGTTAATTAAGTTCGCGGGAGCAGGAAAGAGTTTGTTATTCGCTATTGTCTCAGTACGGCCTACACATAATAGGGACATGACGGTTTTGGCAAGGCCTTGAACTTCATATGTCCCTTTTTTACTCAATCCGTAATATCGATAAAGTCAGATTGAATCACTTTGTTGACCTTTCCTTTGGATTTATTATCATAGGTAGTGTTCGACATCGCCTCTGTGTGGTGAACGCTTGAATGTAGCTAACATCAGTTTTGTCCTCGCGTGGTTGAAGGAGATGCTGCTGCTGGATGGAATGCTTCCGGGGCACCATGATCCTTCTATCAGGAATAGAATAATCGAGGGCACTGACTGACTGCATGAATCATCTCTCAATGAGCTATTAATTACCGCCAATAGCGCTTCGCTTGCATACAAGGTGGATAATAAAAGCGCCAGGTAGACGCGCGGAGATGCATTTTGAGTACTGGTGGTACTAGAAAAGCTCTAGGAGAATAATATCTTTCTTATTTCTTTCCCATGACGAATAGGAACGGACAAATTAAGAATTTCACTTCGAATTCCGGACCTCAACATCCTTCTGCTCATGGTGTTTCACGATCAGTACTGAAAATGAATGGAGAAGTGGTGGAACGTGTGGAACCACATATTGGATCACTCCAGTGCGGCATGAAGCCGCTGACACTGAGTAAGCTCCTATGCAGCTAGCACGCTGGAGGTTCCGTAGCACGTCATGAGCACCGGGCAAAGGGACGGTTGAGCAACTCAAGAGAACCGCCCTACCTGACTTTGGATAAAGATAGAAGGGAGAAGGTTGTGAAGGTGGCCTGGTTATCCACACATCTGGTCGGAGGACCGACCAGGGTTTTCACGAGCGTAGGCGGGTCCTGGAGTGCCCGTCAAGGGCGTTAGCGCATACACTGGGTTTATCATCACCACTTGCACCTCACATCTCGGCAAAGTGGAACGTGTAACCCGCCTGCTGTCCAAATCAGCCGCTAAATTTCCTGTAATTCATAGCGCTTAATAGAACGTAGCAGCAAGGGACAACCCACCCATACAGACAGCCTGCGGGGAGGATGGCACTACTGGCAAAGACCGTCTGGCGAAAACGCCGCACGCGCGAAGCTTGGTGGGCCTGCGCCGAGGGATCATAGGGAGGAAAGGGAACCTGGACGATGGAAGAGCCTGGGGAAGCCAGGTCATTTGATGGAAATGGAAGGTCCAAGCGGCTCATTCATTCTTGAAAAAAGTGGGGGGGGGGGAGCGAGCCAATGTATAAATGAATAGATACAGTCAACGGTATTAAGACAGCGCTGCCTACACGCGAATTAGCTTCCGAGGTCGGGGAGTCTCAATTTCACTACAGGATTTGTGAATGAATGCTGGCCTGGGCCACCTCAAATGGCGTGAGCCGCATGCGGGCAGACCCGCACGTACGGTTTTCAGGGGGATCCGGCCGGTCGGCGCCCACCCGACTAGAGGGACTGAGAAATTAATCAAGTACAAAACTTATCTTCATGCTTTACCTTATTTTGATCGTTTAGAGGGCGATTGTGGAGTCACTGAATGAAGTCCTCCCTCCCTTTCTTTCGGAGGTACTGACCCGCTACGAGGCAGATATGACCAAGTGACATATTGAATATGGCGACGACTACAACATGTCATAGAAGGAGATAAGAGGTGGAGCCAACGACCCACTAAGACTCACGTATCTACAACTACATTCTCGAGCGGCAGTCAAACGGAGGCGTGAATGCAAGATGCCAGCGGAATGATCGACCGGACAGAGGCTAGGGCAGCTTTCTTCCCACCGCGTCCTTGCTTGTGTGTCGGAGATACAAAGCGAGTGCACCGGAAAAGAAGGGGAACTGAATCGATCTATTCCATGGCGAAGCATCCGAAGCATAACTGCACACTCACACGATCTTTGCCGAGAGATAGGAGCATTCAATGGAACCGGTGAACTACACTTGCTTCTTGATAGATGTGTGGGACAGAGGGCTCGTGGTACCTGCTGCCCGCCCTTCCGCTGCTTTGATAACCGTGTGAACGGAGAGTGGGCAGAGCAAAACGGAAGGAGGTCCTCACACGGAGTCGCACACTCAAGCAGTGCGGGAGACTGGAGAATGGGTCGAGTAAACTCCCTTAGGGTCGAGTAAACTTTTCTTTCTGTTTTTCTTTTTGATTTGAAGGGTATGTTCTCAAAAAGAAAGGCAGAGGTAAATACTTCGAAGAGGCGGCTCGGTAGGGATGGAATGGTCAATAGTCAAGTCAAGGATGACTTCTTTGTTGGCGAAACGATGGGGGAGAGAAAGCACGCCAGTGATTCTCTGAGCTGGTCTTCATTTCCAACGCCTCGGGAAATAGGTCGAGATAGATGGTAGCACCTTTTAATCCTCTTCCTTACTAGGAAGGCGCACTTCTCTTCTTCTTCTAGCCTTCACCTCCTGCCAGGCCCGGAAATAGAACCCATCCCCCTTTCTGATCCATTCATTTCTGCAAGCAGGCGAGATCCAGAGCTAAGCCCCCCTCCTATTCGAAGCCGGGTGTGGCCTCGCCCTTTTTCTCTTCCTTCGGTTCGGCTCCACGAAGGCGCCGCCTAGACTAGGAGCGCCACTCATATTCAAAAGGTGCCTAGCTTTCAATACCATGATAATAATTAGTCAGCTTTTTCCAATGTCATGGAATAGCCTGGCGCAGGGCTAAGGTAACTCTAGTGGGAGAGCCGTGTTATAGGTGACCTTATTGCACGGTTCAGAGAGCACTTGTGTATTTGATGCAAGTGAACGTGTACGAAAAAAGTCGTAAAGTTTCGTTGTTCGTTCTGTCATTGACCCTATCTATGTTTCTACGATGGCCTAAGAACACGCTCGTTCTTCAGCCATAGAGAGATTTTTGAATTGTGAGGTACCATTACGAGCTCAATATATAAGAGTGTTATTCTATGCAAGAAGAACACTCTACCAAACAGGCAACTCATTCTGCAGATCTCCGCAAGATGACCCTTCTCCCTGCGAGATGACCCCTTAAGCATGGATCGCCTTCTACTATACCGGGAGGTGAAACAATGGAAGCATACCATGGATAATCCAGAGATACATCCTACCTATGCCGAGAGCACAAAGATCAAGCTAAGTAAACAAGTCCAGTTAAAGCCCACTAGAGTAAGGAAAATACAATAGGTTACTTTTTTTCCCACCATACCTGGCAATGATTGGTATCCGTTGATATGTTAACACAAACTAACCATTTGTCCCTTCCCCTAGAGGGGTTTCCTATATGGATTCGTTCCCTTGAGCATCTTCCATGAATTGACGTATATGAGCATAGTTATCAGGTACGCCGAGAGTTGGATTCTATCCCTGGGGATAGTGATTGATGGCATAGAGTTTTAATAGAAAACTCGTATCAAAACCATACCAAAAGTAAGTATCGATTCGAGGAAAGGAATACAGGTCCATGATAGAACAAAGACCGGTAAGAGAGAGGAAAGTAAGCATGGTCTTCATTGAACTGGAAATGGAAGATTGACTCGGGGAAACAGGAAATCCTTAATGTCATGGGAAACCCATTGAGTATCCAAGGAAAAGGCAAGCTCAAGGTATTCTCCCCAATATTTCCCTTTCGGTTAGACAACCCTGGTCAATAGGATCGGGTGGGCTGGGCACATAGCCGGAGATAAGAAATGGCAACAAGGCTCAACAGAGTAGAGAGACAAGAATACCTATATAGAGACATGAGAAAGAATAAGCCAAGGACAAAACAAGAATTCTGCATCCGGTAAAAGCTGAAGTTACATAAGGAGAATGGAAGTTGGGTAATGTTGATACTAGATCCATGTCTTGATTATTCGACTTTTCCATTCCAATGCACAATACTATGCATTCCATTCCAAAGAGCGGTTTCAGTGGGTTGATACGATTTCCACTTTGAAGGTCCTAAGTTGGCATTCTTTGCAGATAACTTCCATCTCACCATAGACCAAAAGTACCCAATTTCATGCCAAGAGACCATGTAAGGGTTGTACGATCCATCCATATGATAAAAAGACTCACAAACCTATGAGTAATTCATTCCTTCCCTATCATTAATTAAGGACTGTCTTGCTTTGTGAGAAAGGAAATCTGAATTCCATAGTCGTCTTCCTCACGAGCTGGAACAACTAAAGGTGTAGGTTGGAAACATACTTTTTTCCATTGGATTGTGGTGCAGAGAACGGAATAGTAACACGCGCTCTCGAGATGTGACGCCCCCGATTCAATCGTACACTAATCATGCACGCAAATGTGTACGATCAAGATCAGGGACTCACGGGAAGATATCACAACACAACTCTACAAATAAAAAAAGTCATACAAGCATCATAATACAAGCCAGGGGCCTCGAGGGCTCGAATACAAGTGCTCGATCATAGACGAGTCAGCGAAAGCAACAATATCTGAGTACGGACATAAGTTAAACAAGGTTGCCTTAAGAAGGCTAGCACAAACTGGGATACAGATCAAAAGAGGCGTAGGCCTCCTGCCTAGGATCCTCCTAACTACTCCTGGTCATCGTCAGCGGGCTGCACGTAGTAGTAGGCACCTCTGGTATAGTAGGAGTCATCGTCGAAGGTGGCGTCTGGATCCTGGGCTCCATCGTCTGGTCGCAGCAATCGGATAGAGGTATGGGGGAAAAGGGGAAACAATGCAACCGTGAGTACTCATCCAAAGTACTCGCAAGCAAAGAGCTACACTACATATACATGGATATATGTGTAAAGGGCCATATCAGTGGACTGAACTGCAGAATGCCAGAATAAGAGGGGGATAGCTAGTCTTATCGAAGACTACGCTTCTGGTCGCCTCCGTCTTGCAGCATAAAGAAGAGAGTAGACTGAAGTCCTCCAGGTAGCTTCGCATAGCATAATCCTACCCGGCGATCCCCTCCTCGATGCCCTGTTAGAGAGCGATCACCGGGTTGTATCTGGCACTTGGAAGGGTGTGTTTTATTAAGTATCCGGTTCTAGTTGTCATAAGGTCGAGGTACAACTCCGGGTCATCCTTTTACCGAGGGACACGGCTATTCGAATAGATAAACTTCCCTGCAGGGGTGCACCACATAGCCCAACACGCTTGATCCCATTTGGCCGGACACACTTTCCTGGGTCATGCCCGGCCTCGGAAGATCAACACGTCGCAGCCCCACCTAGGCACAACAGGGCGGTCAGCACACCGGTCTAAACCTAAGCGCGCAGGGGTCTGGGCCCATCGCCCTGAGCACACCTGCACGTTGCGAACACGGCCGGAAGCAGATCTAGCCCCCTTAATACAAGTGCGAGCTTACGATCCAATGCGGCGCGCGCCACTCAGTCGCTGACGTCAAAAAGTGCTTCGGCTGATACCATGATGCCGGGATACCCATAACTACTCCCGCGTAGGTGGTTAGTGCGTATAGACCAAATGGCCAGACTCAGATCAAATACCCAGATCTCGTTAAGCGTGTTAAGTATCCGCGAACGCCGACTAGGGCCAGGCCACCTCTCTCCTAGGTGGACTCAACCTGCCTTGTCGCTCTGCCTCAAAGTAACAGTCGGGGGCCGTCGGGAACCCAGGCCCACCTCTACCGGGATGGAGCCACCTGCCCCTTCAGCCCCCATCTCCGAACAATATCACAGGTAATGTAACAGTGTAAAGTATATAGTATATGCCCGTGATCACCCCCGAGTGATCACGACCCGATAGTATAGCATGGCAGACGGACAAGAGGGTAGGGCCACTGATGGAACACTAGCATCCTATACTAAGCAAGTAGGATTGTAGGTAAAGGTATCAACAGCAGTATCAAGGACAGGCTATGCATTAGGATAGGAATAACAAAAGCAGTAACATGCTACACTACTCTAATGCAAGCAGTATAGAGGAGAGTAGGCGATATCTGGTGATCAAGGGGGGGCTTGCCTGGTTGCTCAGACCAGAGGGAGGGGTCGTCGATGTAGTCGATCACAGGGGTACCGGCATCGGTCTCAGGGCCTACCGGAAAGAAATAACGGAGGGGGAACACAATAAATAACAGAGCAATCAAATGTAACAAAAAGCAAGAAGCGGCAATACGTTGTGCTAGAGGTGACCTAACGTAGGGATAGGTGATACCGGCAAAGGGGGGAAAACATCCGAGAAAGTATTCCCGGTGTTTCGCGTTTTCGGTCAGGTGAACCGGAGGGGGAAAGTTGCGAGTTTGCTATGCTAGGGATGTGTGGCGGACAAACGGACTCTGTATCCGGGTTCGTCTCGTCGTTCTGAGCAATTTTCATGTTGAAAATAATTTAATCCGAGTTACGGATTAAAAGATATGATTTTCTAAAGATTTTATTAATTTCTGGAATTTAATTAATTATTTAATTTAATTCGAAAATGGATTTATGACATCAGCATGATGTCATGCTGACGTCAGCAGTCAACAGGGTTGACTGGTCAACCTGACAGATGGGGCCATTGACTGGGTCAACAGCACAGTCAGCAGGTCCAGTCAGCAGTTGACCAGTCAGCGTTGACTGGTCAACAGGGTCAGCGGGGCCCACATGTCATTGACTGTGTGTTAATTAATGTGATTAACTAATTAACTAAATGATTAGGTTAATCTAATGCAAGATCAATTAAGTTAATTATTTACTTACTTAATTAATTAATTAATTAATGTTTTTATTTATTATTATTTCTTTTTTTTTTGATTTAGAAGTGTGGCCTGATGTCATAGACTACTTTTAGGAGGGGTTAGCAATTAGGGGATTAGTCCCTAATCCAACAGGGGCCAGCCCATTTGTCTCGCATGAGCAGGGGCGCCGGCGGCATGAGGCAGAAGCCGACAGCGGCAGGCGCAACGAGCAGCGCCGGGTGCGGCCATGGGCGCCGGGGACGAGCGCGGGGGGAGGAGGCGTCCGGGGACGGGCGGCCAACGGCGGGTGCGGCGCATTTGCGGACGGCGGTAGGCAGGCAGTGGCGAGCGAGGCCAGGGCGCAAGGCGGGCGCGTGGTCGAGGTCGGACTGGGCAGCGGGCCTATGGCCGGAGAGGAGGCCAGGGGCGGACGTGCGGATCCGGCGAAGGCCAGCGCGTAGTGGGGCGAGGACGCGGCCGACAGCCACGGCGAGCGGAGGCGGGCACTAGGAGCGGTGGGGTGAAGGCGGAGATGGCCGTGGGGCGAGGCGCGAGCGGGCGCGCGCGCGTGGCGCGTAGGCGCGGCGAGGCCGGGAGCACGACGACAGCAGTACGGGTTGCACCGGCGCGGACGACCTAGGGAAAGGGGTAGGGGAGATGGGGTCATACCCCCGATGCAGGGGTTCGGTCGGTGAAGCTTGGGGCGGCCGGCATGGAGGGGACGAGGAGGCGGCAGTCCGGCGAGCTGGCGAAGGTGTCCAGGTCCGGCGACGGCCATGACGAGGTGGCAGCACTCGGTGACGGCGTGGCGAGGTAGAGGCCTCGGGCGGCGTCTCGTGGTGCGAAGGGAGGGCGAGGCGACGACAGCGGGTGGTCGGCGGGGGAGGCCGCGGGGCGTCGGGGACGGGCGATGGGGTCGGGCCTCTCCCCGATCCAGATGGGATCGAGAGGAGAGGGGGGAGAGGGAGATATTTCGGGGAGGAGTGGGGGTAACGAGAGGGGGGAAGTGGGCGACGGGCTCTAGGGTTCGGTTGAGGGGGGTAGGTCTAGGTCAGGGTGGGCCAGTTCGATTGGGCCGGCAGGAGTGGCCAGCTGGGCCGGTTGCCCCCGGGGGGGTCTTTCTTTTGCATTTTTTTGTTAGTTTTGTTTTATATGTCATATTGTTTTCTATTTATTTCCTGTTTTAATTTTAGTTCCACATTATTTAGATATTAAAACATGACAATAGCTCCTAAAATAACGTTTCAAAATATCCCACTACCATAAAATGTTTGGTGGTCAAATAGACCAATTTAGTATTTGTTTATTATTTAAAATCATTTAAATAATTGTCTTGCTACGGTTATATTCATTTTAGAGTATTTAGTCATATCATAAAAGTGTGGCTTCTCTGCCATAATTACCTGTCCATCATTTAACACAACCCGAACATTTTAGTTTTAATGTTTGAAAACTTTTAATGTTTGCTTTTAATTCAATTTTTGAATTGTGAATTTGAACCGGTTTTGGATCAACATGAGATTAACAACCGTAATAATGGTGACGTGGCATCATTAACGGGGGATTACTGTAGTCTAATTATCCGGGCGTCACAATTCTCCTCCACTACAAGAAATCTCGTCCCGAGATTTAGGAGCGGTTATAAGGGGAAGGGATCTGGTTACGAAATTCTAAAGATTTTTTTTTGTCATAGTTTCTTTTCTCGAAGAGGTCGACCCATTCAATTGATGTCTTCAGTCCTCTGCTTCAATGCATCATGATGAGGTTGTTGTCCTTTCTACAGGAACTCCATCGTACTTACTATAATGATAAGGAGTAACTACTGAAGATCGGTCCTTCAAGGTCGACAACCTGGCAGATAACTGAGGGAATGTGGTAGAAGTAACTCTCGAATAGATACTTAAGAAATTATCGAGAGTAAAGTAGGAAGGTACCATGAGAAGTTTCAAATGGGTAGGCAATCGTTCGATGTCTAAAACAACACGCGAAAGGGGTCCAAAGCAACGAGATTGAATATTGCATATGTTACCAGAATAGATCACAAGGGCGGTGGCCCGTCAATTACATACGAGGCCACACGCGAGGAATAACCTTGGGAATTAGGGGGTGTACATGAGAGTCAGGTTTCGATCCTGTGGAACTGTGGGTTATGGGCCCACCATTTGTTTTTTTATAGGAGCAGTGACATCTTGCACGGTCATGATAGCAAGGCATGTCAGAGAGTACCATGTCAGTTATGTCGGCAACAATGTTGGTACCAAGGGCGAGGGACGAAGAGAACCATTTTCCTGCTCGTCGCTAGGAGGCGGACCAATAGGCAAAGTTCTCATCCATCGGTGGCTACCGGAATGTCATCAACAAAAGTAACAAGGTATTACTGGCAGAATTGTACACCGAGGGATTTACATAAGCAGGGAATTAATACTGCTTAGTCCATAACGATCACCAGAAAGGTTAAACCAAATAATGTAAAGGAAAATGTGAATATCAGATATTTCAGGGGTATATCCTTCCCAATGATAAGCAGAGCATGATATCCATGACAGGATATTATGTAGAAAACTCCTTAGGTAGGGGAGAGAAATTTCATGACATTACCCATACAGCGGTGTTTGGATAATTGATAAAGAGAATTTAGCATCGTGCTTCTAATGCTCTTATTCAAAATCGAATACCACAGACATGCTTCGAGATAGCACTGACATGTTCTTCAAGCAAATGTCAAACTTTGGATACACAAAGGATCCATCAGGAACAACTCATAGAATAAGTCTTCCAATAGGTCCTCCAACCAGGTGTGCTAGGCATGACATCACCTTACCGAGTCATGTAAAGACCAATGTTATAACTCTTGGAAATATGTTCCAACCATCATATCTGACCGGAATTCATATCTGATTGGTGTCAAGGACTCAGGATGCCTGAGAAGAAAAGGTGCAACACAGATTGACGAGATGACATTGCAAGATTCTCGGGAAATGAACTATGGGAGCGGGTTCCTGAAACAATAGTTCATCATTAAACCAAGGAGGGGATGAGAAGGTGGCTGATAGGCTCAGTAACAAATCATCGAGATTTCCAAAAAGATGGATTTCCACAATTGCGTGAGCACAGAGATATCATTTGTCAGATCAAATGACTTAATGATGTATGCTGGAGGAACGCATACACAATTAAACATTGGTTGAAAGGTACACCCAAAATTTGAGCTGGGTTGCACGCCCAATGTCAGAATGGTGATGGTGAGAAGTATCACTATACCAAGAAATTTTTAAGAGGCGGGGCAATTCTCACGACCTTCTTGACATAAAAGATGGTAATACTCCAAGCTAGGGCATAACATAAGTCGGATAGCAAGGAACTCAAGGTACAATGCAGAACTAGAACAAGTTTTGTGTTGCGGAAATGCAAGAATGTCGTTGATGTTAGCACCATCATCAAGGGGGAAAGGATGATATCTCTCATCATGGATTCAACTGATATTCTGGAAAAGCTCAGAATGTTGATGATGATCACGACACAATTGTCGAGAGATTTCATGAAGATGTAATCGATCGGCGATGACATCAAGTCAAAGGAATGATGATGCGAAAGGTTATTGGAACCACGAGTACAAAGCAACTCAAAATCAAGCTTGTTGTTCAAGGCAAAATGATGTGATGAGCAAAGTCTACGTAAGCTTAGCTCATCGTCAAAAATTGTGCTCCGGGAATAAGGACCGGGTAGCACGATTAAATTTTGCACGATAATGATGTAGCCGATCAGGCTAGGAATGACATGATGGAGTATTAAACTTTTCAACAACAAAGTACTAGGAGTACTAAATTGCAGTGCGGATTCGATTCAATTCTCGGAGTCCTCGGATGACGACAACCCAGAACCATTGGAGTGACCATGATATTCTTGAGATACCAGAGTGTAATACTCGACGGTTGATCAAAGTAAAGGTTGGACAGGTGCAATGATCTGCAGAAGACAAGTACTTCAACTTGTCCAAGAAGTGGTATTTAAAGGAGAAGATGGCCAGAACCATGATTGCAAAAGGCCAGATCCCGGATATAAGATGAAGTTATACCAAAGGAAAAAATTAATTTAAGAGAAGCTTTAATGATAAGATGTACATCGTGTCCATGGGCATGAACACAAAGTTCAAGGTCGACTCCCACTTCTTCAATGCATAACCTTTCATTCACTTCTCATTGTTCAAAAGTGTCATTAGTTGCTGAAAGTTTTACCTGGTGCAATACCAGCTAAGTATGACCCGTGAAATCTTTCGGGTTCTCATAGTTTAGGGAAGGCATTGGTCCAACCCATCGGGGCATCTTAGAATCATATACCACAATCTTTAGGAGTAATTTAACTCAAGCTCGAAGGCAGAGCATGGTTGAGAAAGCAGAGGATACAATTTACCAAAGGCATTATGTATCCGAGGAAAGGCTCACAAGGTTATTGAATATGAAGGGCGTCGTCAGATAAAATCCAGTAAAGGATCAGGTGGTCCATAAGGGATCTGATGTGAGCATCGGTACTCAACCAGAAGAAGAAAGAATGCAAGGAGATCATAGGATAGAAACAACTGACTAATTCAAAGCTCAATCGCAAAGGATTTATGATTTCCAATTCAAGGGATCAGAAGCAAATGCTCTGATTAAGGATGGAATAGTTGAATAGACGACAATTTAATTGGTTGAGAACCAGCTAATGTTCAAACTGACACTGAGCCGGAAGGATGAATTCTAGGATTCGATTGAGGGATGCGAGCATTCACAACATATTGGATCAAGGGACCCAAGATGATAAATGCAAAGGACATCCATGAATATTGTTAGCCATTTGGAATTAACCAAAATGCAAGCAGACAAGCATTTCAAGAGCCATAGGCTAATGAGGGTCCTCGAAAGATCGGATAGTATTTGGAAGAATTTTGTGAAACACATGAACAACTGGGGATGAGCGGATACTCGATAAGTGCGAGAATTATCCGTAGGGGTATTCAGGTGACAAAGAACAGCAAGGCAGTAAGCTCAAAGGACTAACGAAACAACGACGAGCTTTTCAGGGTATCTTGTAATAACATGACCAACTGGGATGAATGTAAGAATAACAACTGCAAGTAGTTATCCATAAGGGTTTACTGTGGAAGGGAATTGCAAACGCAATGGACACAAGTCCTTGGGTTAACAGCGGAGAGTATCTTCAGGGTCTTCTGGTGCAGCAGACGATCATCAATAATAAGGGGCTCTCCGGGTGAAAGTGATAACGAGATCCTAATGTTTGATTTAGCAAAATTCATTTAACCCGAATAGAGGAGAGATCAGAGTCCCAAAGTAAAGGTCGAGGAGTAAAAGATCCTAATACCACCCAATGGCGACTTGGGCCCGTAAGGCACACAACCATGTTAGTAAAAGTTTTTGCAAGGTCTAGACTCGACTTCGGCCAAGGAGTGTGGAAGGGGGATTCCTACAGGCAGTCGGCTCTGATACCAACTTGTGACGCCCCCGATTCAATCGTACACTAATCATGCACGCAAATGTGTATGATCAAGATCAGGTACTCACGGGAAGATATCACAACACAACTCTACAAATAAAATAAGTCATACAAGCATCATAATACAAGCCAGGGGCCTCGAGGGCTCGAATACAAGTGCTCGATCATAGACGAGTCAGCGGAAGCAACAATATCTGAGTACAGACATAAGTTAAACAAGGTTGCCTTAAGAAGGCTAGCACAAACTGGGATACGGATCGAAAGAGGCGCAGGCCTCCTGCCTGGGATCCTCCTAACTACTCCTGGTCGTCGTCAGCGGGCTGCACGTAGTAGTAGGCACCTCCGGTATAGTAGGAGTCGTCGTCGAAGGTGGCGTCTGGATCCTGGGCTCCATCGTCTGGTCGCAGCAATCGGATAGAGGTATGGGGGAAAAGGGGAAACAATGCAACCGTGAGTACTCATCCAAAGTACTCGCAAGCAAAGAGCTACACTACATATGCATGGATATATGTGTAAAGGGCCATATCAGTGGACTGAACTGCAGAATGCCAGAATAAGAGGGGGATAGCTAGTCTTATCAAAGACTACGCTTCTGGTCGCCTCCGTCTTGCAGCATAAAGAAGAGAGTAGACTGAAGTCCTCCAAGTAGCATCGCATAGCATAATCCTACCCGGCGATCCCCTCCTCGATGCCCTGTTAGAGAGCGATCACCGGGTTGTATCTGGCACTTGGAAGGGTGTGTTTTATTAAGTATCCGGTTCTAGTTGTCATAAGGTCGAGGTACAACTCCGGGTCGTCCTTTTACCGAGGGAAACGGCTATTCGAATAGATAAACTTCCCTGCAGGGGTGCACCACATAGCCCAACACGCTTGATCCCATTTGGCCGGACACACTTTCCTGGGTCATGCCCGGCTTCGGAAGATCAACACGTCGCAGCCCCACCTAGGCACAACAGAGCGGTCAGCACACCGGTCTAAACCTAAGCGCGCAGGGGTCTGGGCCCATCGCCCTGAGCACACCTGCACGTTGCGAACGCGGCCGGAAGCAGATCTAGCCCCCTTAATACAAGTGCGAGCTTACGATCCAATGCGGCGCGTGCCACTCAGTCGCTGATGTCAAAAAGTGCTTCGGCTGATACCACGACGCCGGGATACCCATAACTACTCCCGCGTAGGTGGTTAGTGCGTATAGACCAAATGGCCAAACTCAGATCAAATACCCAGATCTCGTTAAGCGTGTTAAGTATCCGCGAACGCCGACCAGGGCCAGGCCACCTCTCTCCTAGGTGGACTCAACCTGCCCTGTCGCTCCGCCTCAAAGTAACAGTCGGGGGCCGTTGGGAACCGAGGCCCACCTCTACCGGGATGGAGCCACCTGCCCCTTCAGCCCCCATCTCCGAACAGTATCACAGGTAATGTAACAGTGTAAAGTATATAGTATATGCTCGTGATCACCCCCGAGTGATCACGGCCCGATAGTATAGCATGGCAGACGGACAAGAGGGTAGGGCCACTGATGGAACACTAGCATCCTATACTAAGCAAGTAGGATTGCAGGTAAAGGTATCAACAGCAGTATCAAGGACAGGCTATGCATCAGGATAGGAATAACGAAAGCAGTAACATGCTACACTACTCTAATGCAAGCAGTATAGAGGAGAGTAGGCGATATCTGGTGATCAGGGGGGGCTTGCCTGGTTGCTCAGACAAGAGGGAGGGGTCGTCGATGTAGTCGATCACAAGGGTACCGGCATCGGTCTCAGGGTCTACCGGAAAGAAATAACGGAGGGGGAACACAATGAATAACAGAGCAATCAAATGTAACAAAAAGCAAGGAGCGGCAATACGTTGTGCTAGAGGTGACCTAACGTAGGGATAGGTGATACCGGCGAAGGGGGGAAAACATCCGGGAAAGTATTCCCGGTGTTTCGCGTTTTCGGTCAGGTGAACCGGAGGGGGAAAGTTGCGAGTTTGCTATGCTAGGGATGTGTGGCGGACGAACGGACTGCGTATCCGGGTTCGTCTCGTCGTTCTGAGCAATTTTCATGTTGAAAATAATTTAATCCGAGTTACGGATTAAAAGATATGATTTTCTAAAGATTTTATTAATTTCTGGAATTTATTTAATTATTTAATTTAATTCGAAAATGGATTTATGACATCAGCATGATGTCATGCTGACGTCAGCAGTCAACAGGGTTGACTGGTCAACCTGACAGATGGGGCCATTGACTGGGTCAACAGCACAGTTAGCAGGTCCAGTCAGCAGTTGACCAGTCAACGTTGACTGGTCAACAGGGTCAGCGGGGCCCACATGTCATTGACTGTGTGTTAATTAACGTGATTAATTAATTAACTAAATGATTAGGTTAATCTAATGCAAGATCAATTAAGTTAATTATTTACTTAATTAATTAATTAATTAATTAATGTTTTTATTTGTTATTATTTCTTTTTTTTTGATTTAGAAGTGGGGCCTGATGTCATAGACTACTTTTAGGAGGGGTTAGCAATTAGGGGATTAGTCCCAAATCCAACAGGGGCCAGCCCATCTGTCTCGCATGAGCAGGGGCGCCGGCGGCATGAGGCAGAAGCCGACAGCGGCAGGCGCAACGAGCAGCGCCGGGTGCGGCCATGGGCGCCGGGGACGAGCGCGGGGGGAGAAGGCGTCCGGGGACGGGCGGCCGCCGGCGGGTGCGGCGCGTTTGCGGACGGCGGCAGGCAGGCAGTGGCGAGCGAGGCCAGGGCGCAAGGCGGGCGCGTGGTCGGGGTCGGACTGGGCAGCGGGCCTATGGCCGGAGACGAGGCCAGGGGCGGACGTGCGGATCCGGCAAAGGCCAGCGCGTAGTGGGGCGAGGACGCGGCCGGCAGCCACGGCGAGCGGAGGCGGGCACTAGGAGCGGTGGGGTGAATGCGGAGATGGCCGTGGGGCGAGGCGCGAGCGGGCGCGCGCGCGTGGCGCGTAGGCGCGGCGAGGCCGGGAGCACGACGGCAGCAGTACGGGGCGGCACCGGCGCGGACGACCTAGGGAAAGGGGTAGGGGGGATGGGGTCATACCCCCGGTTCAGGGGTTCGGTCGGTGAAGCTCGGGGCGGCCGGCGTGGAGGGGACGAGGAGGCGGCAGTCCGGCGAGCTGGCGAAGGTGTCCAGGTCCGGCGACGGCCACGACGAGGTGGCAGCACTCGGTGACGGCGTGGCGAGGTAGAGGCCTCGGGCGGCGTCTCGTGGTGCGAAGGGGGGGCGAGGCGACGACAGCGGGTGGTCGGCGGGGGAGGCCGCGGGACGTCAGGGACGGGCGATGGGGTCGGGCCTCTCCCCGATCCATATGGGATCGAGAGGAGAGGGGGGAGAGGGAGATATTTCGGGGAGGAGTGGGGGTAACGAGAGGGGGGAAGTGGGGCGACGGGCTCTAGGGTTCGGTCGAGGGGGGTAGGTGTAGGTCGGGGTGGGCCAGTTCGATTGGGCCGGCAGGAGTGGCCAGCTGGGCCGGTTGCCCCCGGGGGGGGGGGGGGTCTTTCTTTTGCATTTTTTTGTTAGTTTTGTTTTATATGTCATATTGTTTTCTATTTATTTCCTGTTTTAATTTTAGTTCCACATTATTTTTAGATATTAAAACATGACAATAGCTCCTAAAATAACGTTTCAAAATATCCCACTACCATAAAATGTTTGGTGGTCAAATAGACCAATTTAGTATTTGTTTATTATTTAAAATCATTTAAATAATTGTCTTGCTACGGTTATATTCATTTTAGAGTATTTAGTCATATCATAAAAGTGTGGTTTCTCCGCCATAATTACCTATGCATCATTTAACACAACCCGAACATTTTAGTTTTAATGTTTGAAAACTTTTAATGTTTGCTTTTAATTCAATTTTTGAATTGTGAATTTGAACCGGTTTTGGATCAACATGAGATTAACAACCGTAATAATGGTGACATGGCATCATTAACGGGGGATTACTGTAGCCTATTATCCGGGCGTCACACGAGAGGCGGCATTAGTTTATGGTTCGAAAACACGAGTCACTCCATCCAGCTATACTTGCATTGATATAGACGAATTGAGCCTTCGAATTTACTTACTACAAAACAAGCTATGTTCTCCTATATATTTCCTTGGGCTCGCTTTACAAAAGAAAAACAAGCTACTCCTCTTGATGTGGTCAGAGCGAAGTACTAATAGGCACAGAAACAGCAGGAATATCTTTCATTAATTTCATCTGTATGGTATGACACGACCTCTTTTTTCTCCCCATTTCGTTGGAACTGAGGCCTCTATCTACCGAACCGAAAGGAGGGTCTCATGCTTGTAAACTAGCATATATCTTGCACAGAATGAACCTTCCTTCAGTCACAACGAGAAAGCACTATTGGGGTCTGAACGAATAGAAAACACAATCAACACTTCATATCAAAGTCAACCAATGTTTATCATATAGAGCGGAATCTTCATTCTAATTTGATTAGCCAAGCCTCCCTCGAGTCGAGTGCTTTCTGATCACTCTCCTATGCTAGTTACTTTTCTTTCAAACGTTACGTCGTTGCAGGTCCTCACCCTTCAGGTTGAAGGAGATGTGTACTCGACTTCCTTTAAGTAAGTGGTGGCCCATAGTGGAGATGTATAACAACAGTAGCTTAACCAAAGGATAGACTTGAACTCTTCCACACCCCCTTGCCAGAGATTTTAAGAGAACAACCTTTCGGGGATACCAATTCCACCCATTTGCAGCAAAGGAACTAGCACTTTCTTAAGCTTTCCACCGTTCTTGCTTATTCCCCTTACTTACCCAATGAAAGATATAGATTGGAAATTGGAACATGGTCGTCCATAGTTATCTTGTTGAAAATACCCTCCCTTACTCATCAAAACGTTGGAAGCGACTTGAGATATCTTTTGGGAAGAGAGAATAACTATAGATGCTCGATATGCATATTGATCAATCGATCTCCGCGTCCTGACTGTTCGCTAAGTAGACTCAATCTACCGAGGGGCAGAAGAAGATCAAGCCGATAAGGGGAAGCGCTGAGAAAAATCTCTCTCTTATCTAAATATGAGCGCACGCTTTATCTCTATGCACACGGAAAAAGGGGATCTTGTGATGATGGAAACGATACGTATGTGGACCACTTTGGCTCCTCCCAAAAGCCCCTGAGCCGACTATCTCCTGCCACATCCAAAACATTTCCTAGTCGAGGCCTGCTCAAAGCTAACTTGAATCCGTACAGCTTGCTGCTTATCCGAAACCTTCAACATCTTGTGTATCCTTGTAAGGTCGCGGACCCGGCGTAAGAACGAGAAATGTGAGTCTAGCATGACATAAACCCAAACCCCGGCACTTTTGATACTTCTCATCTCAGGACAAGTCACAGAAGAGGTAAGGCGCTATAGCCAATGAAGGAACGAGAAAGAAGAATCAGTGGAATTAACCAATAATTTATACCATTACGACTTTGAATAATCGCTAATAGCTTACACCAATGGAACATTTTTGGACCCTAAGGCTCATGTTGACTCCGTCCTTTACTGAATAGCCAAGTCTTCATGAGTAAGTGTACGATCCATCACACAAACGTCCCTAAACCTCAGTAAGCCTTTGTATATGATGCATTTCCCTTCTTATCTATCGATGTATTAATCTGAGGCCATAGGCAGCACTACGAAAAAAATGCACTTACGTGATGATACGTGTTTGTCATAGTAGGTCACGTTTTCTGTCATGCATGTACATCCATGACAAATTTATGACAAAATCAACATAGTCATACCTATGCTATCGTAGAAGTGTTCCATGACATTACCAAAACTATCATCACGGAAGCGTCCACTTCCATGACGATAAATCGCGCGTCACAGAAGTGCTTTCGTCAAGGGTGACCGACACGTGGCACCTGCCGTAACAGAACACCATTAAGCTATCGGGTCCAGTTTTGGATCCGATAACCCGTTAACAGCCCTGACCAATGGGGATTTTCCACGTGTAAAATAATCATTGGTTGGAGGAAACACGTGTCGGCTCACTGTTGGGACAGATGTCATCCACTCATTGGACCCAAAGCGCCTATGATACGTCGACACGTGGCACGGCAAAACAGAGGCCCATTCCTGTGAAAAGGCCGGCCCGTTTGACTTTGTCAGAAGGTGGCGGGCGGCCCACAGCAAGCCTGTGAATGGCCTATTCGCATATAGCCCATTTACACCCGCTAACACAGGGCCAGTTTACGGCCTATTCGAATTAGGCCCAGTAGCATCATTAGGGTCGTCCAATATAATTCTAGCCCGTTTTAACTTCAGGCTCATGTATGGCCCATGACGTCTTTCGGCCCATATGAGGCCCTTATTACTCTCGGCCCATTAACGGCCCGTGGTAAAACTGGCCCGTAATGAACAGTGTATCACTTTATACCCATTAACGGCATGTGGTGAAACTGGGCCGTAATGAACAATGTATCACTTTATACCCATTAACGGCCCATTATTCCGTTGGGCCGTTTCCAGCCCATGTTATCTTTCGGTCTTCTCGGGGCCCATTTATTATTGGGCTCATTTCCACATTCGTTTACTTACGGCCCGTTACTCTCATTTTCTGCTTGTGGGCCAAATTTAGCCTGTGGTTACAGTTGGCCCATTTGTGGCCTGTTAATCGTTGGGTCGTTTTCATGTAAAAAAAACTCGTTGGGCTGTTTTCATAGAGTTATCAAATATGGCCTATTAACGGCCCGTTATTGTCCATGAATAGTACGACCCATGATTGGCGAAATGATGATACGCCTCGTAGAAGGGCCATGGATCCTACGGCCCGTATAGAAGGCCAATGGATCCTACGGCCCGTAGAAGGCCCATGGATCATACGGCCCGCAGGAGGCCCATGGTTACAACAGTCCGTGTGTTGCCATGATTATTTTGGCCTAGTTTCCAAAGATAGGTTATTGTGGCCACTAGAAAAACACAGAAAAAGAACTGCAATGACTACAAGCAAACAACTAAACAAGACAATAAGGAAATAAATAAGCAAGCAATTAACGCTAGCCTATTACCTCTATTACACATATTACATCCACTGGGCATCAAAGTTCACCACCAGTGCAAATATAGGGAAGAAAGTAGCATATTACATACACTAGCCGTCAAAATTGGCCACCAGTGCAAATAAACGCGGCAGCAAAACAAGAGCATAACTGAAACAACTTCAGAAGAGCTCAAGAAACATGGTATCTACCATGCTGGCAATAAGCTTAGCAAGCTTATTAGCTTTGTCCTGTTTGGCGCTAAAATCTTCCAACGCTTCCTGTTTCACCAGCAAGTATGCATCTGAATGCTCTAGGGACTTCCGCAGTCCTTCCGCTTCTTGTCACAGCACAGTTGATCGATGTTTTTCAGCTTGTAGTTGAGACTCAAGAAACCGAACTGATTCAGATAGTGAGTTTGAATAGCTTGTGCAAGCGGTAGTGGCCAGTAACTCGAACACTAAACCAAGACAGGACTTTGGGGTTGTCTCACTGTCATCGAGATAGTCTTCCATAGCTGTTTTATTAGCTTTGTTGGAGACCAACAAGGATGTGTCACTATCCTGAACCTTATCTGCATTACTTCCTTTACCATTGCTTAATAAGGCACTCTTCCCCAATATTCTGTCAGCATTATAAAAGAAGAAACAAGCAGACACATAACAGGTTTAGCATGTACTAGTATATGAAACTCATTTCAGTGAACTAGTTCATTAGTAAGGTGGACAGGATTAAACTACCAAGTCTTCTATTGGCAAGTACTAGTACATAATAAAAGCATCAAACAACCATATATCTATGTCCTATGGTCACTGCATTGTCTTGACAAATGAAAATAGAGACACGGTCAAATCATATCTGTTCAAGACAAAGCGGCAGTGAAAGAATACAAAGCGTGGCAAACTACACGGCACAACAAGATTTCAGATGGGTACCACGGGTCTACATGTACAACAACACTATTTGCTCTGTTGTG
This sequence comes from Aegilops umbellulata, assembly GCA_032464435.1. Classification (NCBI taxonomy): domain Eukaryota; kingdom Viridiplantae; phylum Streptophyta; class Magnoliopsida; order Poales; family Poaceae; genus Aegilops; species Aegilops umbellulata. Next base: position 308,197,410 of record CP136057.1, read on the forward strand.
ATGCTAGTAATGTGCATGATATGAGAAGTCAACTGTATACACAATTGAAATTGAAATTAACAGAGCTATTGATAAGAGCAAGCCTGTTAAAGAAACATGCGTGAACATACCTGCTGTGCCATTGGAGTTTCGATTGGATCCTTCAATTTAAAAATAAGTTTGTATGAGTAAATACAGTGACACAAGAGCAAAGCAGTATGCATGATAGAAATCATAGTTAAAAAAGGCGCACCTAAGCGAGCGCTTAAGCACACCTAGGCTCTAGGCGTTGGCGAAACGCATTGTGCATATCTACGATGTAACGCCCCAGATGTAACTTGCCATAATTGTAATCCAACTCTTGCCATTTCCGGCTATGTGTTATGATATTCCCTGCGTGGTTGGGTTCTCTTCGTTTTGCATTTTGGTCATGTCATGCATTTCATATCATGTCATCATGTGCATCGCATTCGCATACGTGTTCGTCTCATAAATCCGAGCATCTTTCCCGTTGTCCGTTTTGCAATCCGGCGCTCCTATGTCCCCCGGAGTCCTCTTTTACCTTTTTCCGTGTGCGGGTATTAAACCGTCTCGGAGTGGACCGAGATTTGCCATGCGGGCTTGGTTTAACGCCACTAGACCGCCTGTCAAGTTTCGGGTCATTCGGAGGTCGTTTGGTACTCCAACGGTTAACCGGGTAACCGCATAGGCCTTCTTTGTTGCATCCCAACTTCCATCTCTAAGTGGCCCATAACCCATCTAAGACACTCCCATGTCCTCCGCCGTTCGATCACGATCATGTGGGCGAAGACCGCACTCCATTTGGAGCTCCCCAGCTCCTCCTAGCTATAAAAACGTCCTCCCCTTCCAAATCTGAGAGAGAGACACCCCTAACCCTAAATCTTCGGCTCGAAATCCGTGCCACCAGCCTCTCCGCCGCACTGTTCATCCGCCGCCGCCAACCGGGCCAACCGGGGCACGCCACGTGGCGGGCGCCGCCGCGCGCCGCCGCCGGCCCGCCAGGCCCGGTCGGGGCCCCCCCAAGCCCATCCGCCGCGCCGCTGTCCCGCGCGCGCCGCCTCCCGCGCGGAGCCCGTCCGCCGCCTCGCCTCCCGCGCCGGAGCACGCTCGCCGCCGCCTTCGCCCCGGCCGGCGCTGCCCCCTCGCCGGAGTCGCCCGTCCGCCGCCCCGAGCCGCCGTTCCGCCGTCGCCCGCGCGCCTCCCCATCGCCGGCGCCGCCCCTGCCCGCCTCCTCCGCCCCGATCCGGGCCGGATCCGGCGAGATCCGGCCGGAGAGGGCCTACATCCGGCCGTCCTCTCCCTCCCCGGCGCCCTAGTCCGGTGAACCTCGGCGTCCGTGCCCGAGAGGTTGACTTCGCCCCCTCCAGATTTTGCTAAGTCCCCGAGTTGCATCATTATCATGCCAATTTCAACATGCTATATCTTTGCATCCAGGGATCCATTTCATGCGTATGATATGTCAAAATGTTCGCCTCGAAGTCTTGTTCATTTTTTTCCATTGCATCAATTGCATTTGAGCTCATCTGGTTGCCCTAAATGCCATTGCAAGAGTGCTAGTTGATGTGTTCTCCTGATTATTGTCATATCTTGCACTTTTGTTATTTTTGCCATGATTGATGTGTGCATCCTATGAGGTTGATCTCTATAGATGTTTTGTAATAGGACATGTTACCTTTCCAGAGCATTTTGCTATGTATTTTTTGTGATGCTTGTGTTGGCTAGAAATTGCATGCAAAGTAGGGAAGATGATATTGCTGTTTTCAGAGACTTAGTGATTTCACTAAGTCCCTGACTTTTGTTATTATCATGCCATATGTTCTTGTTGATTCCGAGAGATCCATGCATATTTTGGGCGTGATAAGTAAGGATGATTTGGGCTTATGGTAGTCCTCTATACACTCCTGCCCTTGTTGGTAATTTTGGAGTGCATTAGCTTGGGTCAATCGAGCTCTACTTTTGCTTGATATCGTTTCCTGGCAGATTGCATACTTGTTATTCAATTTTGCCAAGCTTGTTGTAATTGATCCTTGCATGTATTATTGTGTTTCTTGCCATGATTAGTTACTATGCTATGTCTTCTTGATGAGTGCATGCTTAGTTTGTCATGAAAGGCTTTGTAGCGAGTGCATCGAGCTCTCGAACATGCCTACCCGTTAACTGAATTCTGCCATGTCCAGATTTCTGCTAAGTCTGAAATCTGTAATGTAACTTGCTGTTTTGACTTGCTTGTTATTGTTTTTTCTTGTCCTTTCTAGCCTAAGATCAGTAAGAGACTTTTATCGAGAGATCTGAATAGATTCATGCCATGCTATAATTTGCTATGTTCTGAACCTTTAGCATGTTATTATCTTGCTCTGAACATGCCATCCTGATGTTGTTTTCCTGACTTGTTATTTCGCTAAGTCTGTGAATCTGTTATAAGTTGCACTTTTGCCATGCTTGTTTGAACCTGTTGTGATGTGTTTTAGCCGTAGCTCAGTGTTCATATTTTATCGAGCATCTTGATTAGATCGTTTTCATATGCTTTGTTGCCATGTTTGGGTGCAGTAGCTTAATTGTTTGATGTATGCTAAGTTGCATCATGCTGTTTATGGCAGCTTCTAGTCATTCTTGTTTTGCTTGCCATTTGCAAACCGTGCATCCGTTTCCGGTGAAATTTATATCGATTTCAACCGAAAACACCTCATCTATCCAGTGGCATGCTTGGTTTGCCAAGATTATGCCCTGTTCATCCTTGTCCTTCCGGAGCATGCATACGCATTACATATCACCTCTCGCATATCATGCCATGTTTTGCATCATATTGCTTGCGCATTGCATCGTGGTTGATATTGGTTCCTTTGCTTGTTCTCTTGTCTTGGGTAGAGCCGGGAGACGAGTACGTGAACGAGGAACCTGTTGAGAACGTTTTCGAGGACCAAGCTTTCGACAACTCTGAGAACCTTGCAGGCAAGATGACCATACCCTCGAAATCACTTCTATCTTTGCTTGCTAGATTGCTCGCTCTTTTGCTATGCCCATGCTGCGATACCTACCACTTGCTATATCATGCCTCCTATATTGCCTTGTCAGCCCCTAACCATCCATGTCCAAGCAAACCGTTGTTTGGTTATGTTACTGCTTTGCTCAGCCCCTCTTATAGCGTTGCTAGTTGCAGGTGAAGATGAAGTTTGTTCCTTGTTGGAACATGATCTTGTTGTTCCTTGTTGGAACATGTTTACTTGTTGGGATATCACAATACCTCTTATTTAATTAATGCATCTATATACTTGGTAAAGGGTGGAAGGCTCGTCCTTATGCCTGGTGTTTTGTTCCACTCTTGCCACCCTAGTTTCCGTCATACCGGTGTTATGTTCCCGGAGTTTGCGTTCCTTACACGGTTGGGTGATTTATGGGACCCCCTTGACAGTTCGCTTTGAATGAGACTTTTCCAGCAAGGCCCAACATTGGTTTTACCATTTGCCACCTAGCCTTTTCCCTTGGGTTCTGCAGACTCAAGGGTCATCTTTATTTTAACCCCCCCCCCCCCCCCCCCGGGCCAGTTCTCCTTCGATTGCTGGTCCAACTAGAGCCACTTGCGGTGCCGCCCTGAGGCAACTTGTGGTATCTTCGGTTGCCGTACGTAGTGTTCATCCGGATGTGCCCTGAGACCGAGATATGTCCAGCTCCTATCAGGATTTGTCGGCACAATCGGGCGGCTTTGCTGGACTTGTTTTGTTGCTGCCGAATTGTCTTGTAGTCCGGGATTCCGAGATTGATCGGGTCTTCCCGGTAGAAGGAATATCCTTCGTTGACCGTGAGAGCTTATAATGGGCTAAGTTGGGACACCCCTGCAGGGTATTATCTTTCGAAAGCCGTGCCCACGGTTATGAGGCAGATGGGAATTTGTTGATGTCCGGTTGTAGAAAACCCGAAGTTGACCTTAACTAAAACACATCAACCGCGTGTGTAACCGTGATGGTCCCTTCTTGGCGGGGTCCGGGAAGTGAACACGGTTGTTGGAGTTATGTCTGACGTAGGTCGTTTCAGGATCACTTCTTGATCACTTCTAGCTTCACGACCGTGCTTTGCCTTCTCTTCCCGCTCTCTCTCTTGCACTGTAGCCACCATATGCTAGTCGCTTGCTGCAGCTCCACCTCACAAACCCTTTTCCCACCTTTAAGCTTAAATAGTCTTGATCTCGCGGGTTTGAGATTGCTGAGTCCCCGTGACTCACAGATATTATCACCACAGTTGCAGGTACCAACGATGCCAGTGCAGATGACGCGACCGAGCTCATTTGGGAGTTCGACGAGGAACGTGGCCGTTACTATGTTTCTTTTCCAGATGATCAGTAGTGGAGCCCAGTTGGGTGATCCGGGGATCTGTTTAGCATTTGGGGTAGTCTTCTTTCATTTTGGTACCGTAGTCGGACCTTGAGTGTTATCTGTATGATGGATGTTATTTGTGTACTTGTGTGAAGTGGCGACTGTAAGCCAACTATGTATCTTTCCCCTTTATTTATTACATGGATTGTGTGAAGATTACCTCACTTGCGACATTGCTTTCAATGCGGTTATGCCTCTAAGTCGTGCCTCGACACGTGAGAGATATAGCCACATCGAGGGCGTTACATACGATCTGTGAATAACTATGCATAAGCATGCGCTTTGGTCAGTAAAGCGCAAGGCGGTGGCAAAACGCACAATTAACGCCTAGCGCTTTTTGGAATCTTAAATTAGAACAGTTGTTCTTCAGGTTTAGGCACTTGTTCTACATGAACAGAGTACAGTAAGACACAAGAATATAGTACTTAAAAATAGAAAAATGAGCTCATAGACCTTATCACATTCTAGGTTCGGGACCAGTACAGAACAAGGCGTTCCCAGTCTTTGCCGGTGAAGTACGTTTCCTTCAGGTAATTTTGATACTGCCACCAAGCATTCTTGAAGATAGCAGCGGTATTAGCACAGGTTACCTCATCCTGAGTTTCCAAATCGGTCCTTCTCTATAGAGAAAAATGGGAAAATTTGTTGTATTATAACCATCATGGAGGTAGGATGTATGGGACAAAGCAAAGTAATTGCCATGAATAACATTACTTACACATAACTCATGGATAAACACCTGCAACTAGCATTTTCCTTCATCTTCAGTATAATATTTCCAAGATGGGAAGATACGCACATACGATTTAACAACATCAAATGCGATAGATGCTAAACTACGACTAGCTCGTTGTACTTCCTCCACAGGAATAGGCATACTAACTGGTGGAGTTAGGCTTCGTCGTGGTAGTACTGGCCCTTTGGGCACTGGAGCTGCCTTACTAACTGCTCTTGTTTGGGAGCTCTGTGGTGGAGATGGTGTTGTGTCAACAGGAACTGGGTTACTATCTGCTGGGGTTGGGGTTAGATTGGGTGAAGCTGGTTCTCTGTCCATCGCAGTAGGGGTACAATCTGCGAGAGTTTGGGTTATGTGTGGTAGGGCTGGTTCTCGTGCATGTACAACCGGGGTGCTATCTCCACCAAGAGGTAGCACTGTTTTATTTGAAGACCGTGTTTTTAGTCCGCTAGATGCTGGCATCACCCGCTCCAATTCAAATGGCTGATAAACAGGAAACATAGTTGAATGTACAAACATTGTATGAGAGACCGATGCAATAGATAGTGTGGAAAAAAGAGGACATGAAATAGTTGACATGTATATTATTTAACTAAACCCGGTAGCATGACATAATTTCACATATATGATGTCTATCTAAACTAGATAGCATAACATAATTCAAAGATATGATGAATAAGTAAAACGTCGTGCCAAGTTAGAGCATACACCTCGGTGGGGGAATATGACTGGTCATCTATCTCTGAATCCATCTCTGAGGAGCTATCAGGACCCAACAAGAGATCTGCTTTGACAGGTAGCACTGTCTGCTCTAAAGGCCTTGATTTCGCTCCAAATTTTTCAATCTCCCACCAAAATGGCTGATTGACAGGAAGAGTAGTTTAATGTACAAACATTGTCGACAAATGGAAATGTAATGAAGAAAAGGATGGGCAAGATATCATTCAAATATATGATGCCTGGTTAAACAGGATGGCATTGCACATTTCACATATATTATGGCTGGCTAAAAGACATGAGACTGCATAATTCCCATATATGATATAGAAAGTAAACAGGTGGCAACAGAACATGTCTAAACTAAGCAGATGACATATATGATGTCAAAAGTAGGCACTACAAGGCAACATATGCATGATATGACTAACATCATCATGCCAAGGTAGAGCAAACACCTTGGGGGTAAATAGGAGTGGTCAGCGGCGTCTGAATCCGCCTCAGAACAGGTATCTTCCTCTGGATTATAATCTGGAGAGGGGTGGGGAGGGTTTGCCATTGAACCCACCATGGAGCAATGTATGCATGACACTGTATTGCCGCGCAAAACTCTTCTCTTTTTATCTACATGTTCAGCATGACTGTGTACAATATCTGACATGCGTACGAAAATATATGGTGAGATGGTAACAACCAGTGGATGGATCCAAAAATAATGATAGCAGGCTGATGATTGCTTTAATTAAATAAAACGACAGATGATGATTGCTTTACTATTTGTTTCCCACCCAAGATGAACAACATAGGCATACCCTACGAGAACCAGATATTAGACAGAGATACTATTCATTGCTTCCTCGATATCTGCCCCACAACTAATTTAGAACTCAAGTTTGAACATTAATTTGGACCTGACTTTGAGTCCAAGAGGTGAACAGGACGATAAAGTAGCAGGTAATTTTAAGCAATGCATAACATAAGTAGAATCGAAAGAGTGCGACCTCTCTTGTGGACCCGTGTATTCCTCAGGTTCATCTGCTGAGTCGATGATGGTGATGCCATTGCGGTGGGTGCCGGCGGCAGGGAAGGAGATCTGATGCAGCGAAAGACGGCCAGGAGTCGTGATGTCTGGTTTGGTGGATGTTTCTGTCGATGGATCACCTCGGGTGAGGTGGACGACGTCGCGGCAGGAGCATTACAAACCACACAAAGTTCCCTTCGACACCTACCTGTAACAGTAGTAATTCTGTAAGGGCTCATTTGGCTTGCATGATTCTAAAAATGCAGGGATAGGAAAAACACCGGAATAGGATAGGAATGCACATGGTAAATAGAGCATTTGTAAACACAGGATTTCTGTCAACTTGGATGTTTGGTTTACAGGAATGGGAGGAGCAGAGGAATGCAAAGAAACATGGCCAAAATAAAGTGAAACCATATGAAAGCGTGTACAGTTAGAATGTTATTCTACCACTAATGTACTTGGTCTTGTTTTCATGCATAGGATTTTGAAAAGTAGGTCTAGGTGGATGTTTTGCTTCATTCCTATCAAAAAATGCATGAATATTTGAATAGTAGAGTGCCATTGGAAAATTCCCTATTGCTATGTTTTTCCGTCGAACCAAAATAGCCCTAATGGATCGATATGAATGTATAGTAATAAGTGATGCAAAAAGTGTACAACCTCTTTGCCGTAGCCGTGTTGACCTCAGCATCATTGGGTTTGTCCCTGAAGTAGTTGAGGCAGAGGTGGCTGTCGGAGGTGTGGAGGAAGATCTGAGGAATCTGTAGACGGCGTCCAGGGCACTGCTCTGTTGTGATGGATCATTCTGTCATTGGAGCAGCCCCGGTGAGCCGTACTGTCAAGGCTAAAGCAGCACAAGACAGACATCGTCAATCTCAAGTGGGATTCTAATAGCATCTCCAATAGACGATGTAAAATAGATGTAAAATTTACATCAACAAAAACCACCTGACTACAACTGATGAGTTAAAAACTGTTGACTCTGAACTTACCTGTCGAAACTGAAATTTACTGTGGAATCTGAATGTTACTATCAAAACTGAACACAATGGTAGTAGAGAGGCACTTGAAATGTAGTTTAGGGAGGGCCTGCAGTTCATCTTCAACGTGCACCCCCCTGAGCCGCCAGCCACCACTGGCCGAACTGCCGGCCCCAGCGCCGCCTCGCCGCCCCGAAACAACTCCCCACCGCCGGTCTGCCGCCGCCCCGACAAGCCCTATAGGCCCCCCGCCCCCACCCTGAACCCTAAGATAGATAGTGGGGTACCTCTCCGGGGAGCCCCCGTCCCCGTTGCGGGTGGTTCTTCCTTAACTCCAGCGAGCACGCCCACCCCCTGAAAATCGACTGACCCAAAAGTAGATTCAGTCTACTGAAGTGTAGCTAAATCAGAGCAGAGTAACAGCACGAGCGAGGGGGAGAGCAGCAGCAGCGCGAGCAAGCGAGCGAGAGCCAGAGCAGCAGCAGCAGCGCAAGCGAGAGAGCGAGAGCCAGAGCAGTAGCAGATCCAGCTGGTATGGACGCTGTCGCCGAAGGGGCCTCGCATTGGGGGAGAGCCGCCATGGAGATGTCGCCTGTGGCGCCGGCTTCAAGGTAGCCGCTCCATGGGGGTGCGTGATGGAGCACCGTCGACACCGGGAGGTCGAGCTAAGGAGAAGGTGTGATGCGATGAGTGTAAAACCTCTTTGGTGGCGCCGAGTAGGCCTCGGCTTCCTCCGAGGAGCCTATGAGGATGTTGCGGTTCCGGTGGAGCAGGTTAAGGAAGCGCTGTGGGGATGGAGCAGCCGCGATAGACAAGGCAATCGTCGGAGCATCTCCTTGGAGGTGGAGGAAGGGGTGGCTGAACTGGCGGTACGACCATATGGACGATGGATCCTCATCCGCGGAGGTGGACGAGGGACGTCGGGCTGTTGCGGTGGACGACATCGTCGAGGAAGAGGCTCCGGCTGGGCAGCGGTGAGGTGGCGGACGGAGGAGGGTGGGGTTTCGCGGCTGGAGAGGAGAGGTTATGGCGGCTTGGGATTTCTAATGGCCAAAAGGAGGCGATGGGAGGGGGTGAACCATGACTTAGGGACGCGCTTGTCCGAAATGTAGGGTGTGTTACAAAAGTACCCCCCCACCGATTTGAACTAGCGGCCCTTTCGGCTCAGGGTTAGAAGGGGGATTTCGCGTGTCGGGATTTGGCATCTAGAGGGAGTTTTCGCGCGCGTTGTAATTTCGGGATTGCAAGGCGCGGGTTGTGAAGGCACCATTTTTGGGAGCACGATATCTGAATTTTCGGGATATAACAAGGCGCAGGTTGAATTTTAGGGACAAGCCTAACGTGTGATATTGTACTTGTACGTACCAAATCAATTCGCACTTCCCACAACCAAAAAGAAAACTAAAAAAATAAAACTATTCACACCACACAAAGAGAGAGTCTTGCCCTGTTTTACTATAAAAATGCCATTCAAAGCTACTCCCTGCTTCCATCTATATAGGTCCTAATGCATTTTTCGATGCTAAGTTTGACCAAATATTGGAGCAATAATATATGACACGCAACTTACACAAAGCACACTGTTAAATTCGTCTGTGAAAGGTTCTTTCAATGCTATAATTTTCACATTGTGCATGGCATGTACTATTAATCTTGTTAATAGTGAAAGGCGGTCTTAAAAACGCATTACACCCTATATAGATGGAAGGAGGGAGTATGAATCCCTGTTATGTCCAATTAAATTTTTTCGCTTGCTGTATAATGCATGTAACCTACTCATACCATCATTTTTGTGCATTCCAAATGTCTATACTGTTGTGGTTCTAACTCTGACAGTAATGTAGGGGGGTATGAACGGAGAGGCTAGATCTTAGCTATGGAAGAGTTGTAAGCACACGAGGTTTACGAGTTCAGGCCCTTCTCGGAGGAAGTAACAGCCCTACGTCTCGGTGCCCAGAGGCGATCGATTGGATTATAAGTGTGTGAATAACAGGAGTGCGAACCCTTGATACTGAGGAGGGGGGTGGCTTATATAGAGTTCGCTAGGCCCCTCCAGCCCTCAGTAACGTGGGGTTTAAAGTACATTAAGACTGGGAGTTACTGCTAACGGCCCTAATAAAGTGCTATGATGACCATAAAAGCTACATAATGGCCGACCGTTTGCGTGCGGAGTGACTTTAGATCTCCTGGCAGTCAAATGGTTGGCTTCGTGGTCGAGTGATAGCTTCGTGGTCGAGTGTCATGAATCTGTCGAGTGGGATACCCACAGGTTGATTGAAAGGTGACTTCTTCTTGGGATGTCCTTGGGTAGGGTACTTAGGACAGGTTCGTGCCCCTACCCTAGGTACATAGCTTCATCATTAGCCCCCGAATGGATCAAGGTTTGAGTGGGAATGGAGCTGGGGGATCTTTCTGATTGGTTCTTCGTGTTATATGAATGCCTTGTTTTGGATCAATTGTCACGGATGACGTCGTCAACTTCTTTCAGTCGCCTTGATCCATTTTTGGTCTCTTGTCGAGTGAACTTCTGTACTTGTGAAGTTCCGAGCGATGGTGTGAAAAGGATCTTCCGTTTGACGGGTAGTTCTGTAGCCCGCGGATTTTGTCGGATTTGAATTTTGGGAAGAGCGCGGAACGGGGCGGCCGCAGTAATCGGATGGGACAGGGCAGAACCTCCTCGATTCCCGCGCCACCTTTTTCGCCACCTACAGCGTGTGCGCCTGTTGCGGGATTTGACGGGATTGCTCGGGCCTACTAGTCAGTCACTCGGAAGCGACCTCTTATAAGCCGCTGCCTCGGAACCTCCGAACAGTGCGCCTTCACTTTTCCCCCTCCCTTCACGAGATCCTCCGCCACCTCCGCTCTCACCTCCGCGCAGTAGGTCTGTTCGAGCTTCGCCGGCGACGATGGGGAAGGAGAAGACGTCGGCTCTGGAGCGCGCGAAGAAGGCGGCGGTGTAGGGGAAGGGGAAGAAGTCCGCTCGGGCCGGATCTTCCTCAAGGACTGCTCTGCCCAAGGATTGGATCCAGGGCGGCTGGATGCCGTCGGTGATTTGGCAGGATGATCTTGATGATCTAGTTGAGGGGGGATTCATTCCCCATCTGCGCGTCTTCCGGGGAAAGAAGTCGAACCCCAGCCTCTTGATGGTGAGTGCGTCCTCCTCGCCACCCATATCGATCGCGGATTCTCTCTGCCTCCTCATCCTTTTTTCCGGAGCTTCTTGAACTTCTTCGGAGCGCAGCTCCATCACTTTACTCCCAATTCTATTGTGTATCTCGCTGCTTTCGTTTCCTTGTGTGAAAACTTCTTGGGTTGCCGCGCCCATTGGGGACTCTTCAAGCACATCTTCACTTGCCGTTCTCAGTCGGTCAAGAAGGCCAAGTCGAGTGATGAACGGACGCAGGTAATCCAGCTGTGCGGGGGGCTGGCGATCCAGATGAGAGGAAAAAGTTCTTTTCCGTCTATCACTTTTCCCGAGTCAGTCCGTGGGTGGCAGTCGACCTGGTTTTACTGTAAAGACCAGGTGACCCCAGGACAGTCGACTGGGCTTCCCCCTTTCTCTCTGAACCGAGCACAAAAACCTGCCTCTCTGAAAGTGATGCCGGAGGAAAAGGCGGAAGTCAAGGTGCTAGTCGGTCGAGTGGTTCAGCTTGTCCGCGAGGGTGTGACTGGCATGGACTTGTTGGAAGTCTTCCTTCGGAGGCGCATCCAACCGCTTCAGGCTCGTGACCATCCGATGTGGCTGTACTCGGGTCTCAAAGACACCACTTGGATTCACCCAGAGGAGGTCACCGACGAGATGCTGGAAGGGTGGCTGTCGAGTATCACAGGGAACAAGGACAACCCCCGAGGAGCCAGGAGGATTCCTCCACTCGACCACACATACGAAATGGACAAGGTCTGACCTTGTGTTTCCGACTGAGATCTTGCTTTCTTTATTTGTTCTTCTTTGGATCAGTCAATTGACTTTTGTCTTGTTTGCTGTCCTCTAGGCCATTACTGAGATGTACTCGACGCCCAATGGTGCACAGGAGCGGACCGAGGAAGGAGAAGCGAGTGGAGGCAAAAGTGGAGACGAGAAGGAAGAGTGGGAATCTGACGGCGAAGGAGAGGGGGATGACGATGATGACTCCAGCGAAGAAGAGGAGGAAGAAGTCGAACCTCCCTGCTCAGAAAGGCGATCCAAGCTTACACACGGCACTGCGCGGGAATGTGGTAAGGCGACTGCCCCTGTTGGGCAGTCGTCGAAGCGACCTCGAACCTCTTCCCTAGTGCCGACAGAAAAAGCTCCCAAGCACCCACGCGCGACGCCGTCAAGGCCACCCAAGGCCTTGCCTAAGATGAAGATGACTGTTCCCACCATTTCTGGGTAAAAGTTGCACTTGTTTTCCTTTATTGAACGTGACGGGCTCTTGGTCGACTCATTGGATAAGCCGACTGACTTTCGAAACTTGCAGTGCTGCTACCTCTGAGATCTCCGCCAAGGACGACGATCAGGAGATGGAAGATGCCGTTACTTCCAACCCCCGTACGATTGCTGATGCTCTGCTTTTAATTGACTGACGATTTCTCATAACTCCGGTCGATTGAAATTTTCTTGTAGCTCCTCCTCATGTCATTGACCTCCCTGACGACGATGACGAAGTGCCGCTGAGAGCGAGAAGGAACAGAAGGGCGCCGGCTGGCAAGACCCCACAAACTACTCTGGCGCTTGAGGCCATAGTTCGTGAGGGTGGTGATACCACTCGGGCTTCTGTGACCTTTGCTAAGCCTCTGACGAGTGTCCGGCCTTCAACGTCGACTGCAGATCCGCCTTCGCTTTTCGCCACACACCACGTCCCTGAGGACCAAGTGGGTGCCGCTAAAGAAGCTATACGCCAGGCGGGGATCATGATGGAGCAAGTGAAGGTGGTTCGGGAAGCCAGCCAGGCAGCTTATGACGCGAGTTCAGCTCTTCAGAGCAACGTCCAGGTCAGTCGATCGCCGCTTGTTTTGTTAGGATATGATATCTGAAGAATCTCTTTTCCGAAGATCCTTAGACCTGTACACCCATTGGGTGTGTCGATCAATCTTTTCGGTCGAGTGGGGGCACGCTAAGTGCACCCACTAGGTGTAGTCCCCGAGACTATGGTGGACTGATGGCAGTCGACTGTAGTCTTTATATTGTGTTGCTTTAGTTGAACTTCTTCACTCGGTCTGGTCCGGCCATGTCGAATGGAACTGTACACGGTCGACTGCGGGCAGTCAATTTTTTTTGGTCGAACCAGTGGGGGTACGCTGAGTGCACCCACTGGGTGTAGTCCCCGAGACTGCTGTCGAATGTTTTTGATTCGGTTGTAGTCTTAGAAACGCCACCATTGTCTCTTGGTTACTCGGAAGCAACCCATCTTTGACGTTTGTCGACTGGTTTTTCGCAGAAATCCCGTGAACTTGTGGCTCGCTTCACCGAGTTGGAGAACAAACAGATCCAGCTCAACCTTAACCTGAAGCTTTCTCAGGAGAACTTGCAGAAGGCGAGAGACGAGGCGAAAGGTATGGCTGGTGAGCTTTTGACTGTCCTTTCTATCTGTCCTTTCTCGATGTTGATCTCACTTGTCGTTCCACACACAAACTGGGAGAGGCTCTGAAGAAGAAGCTCCATGACCTTGCCGAAGCACAGAAGGAAGCTTTGACCAAGACGAAGCTTGCTGAAGAAAAACTGACTTCAGTCGGAACTCTTGAAAAGGAGAACTCCAGACTGAAAACTGCTGTTGATGCGGCTAAACAAGAGGTCAGCCATCTGAAAAATGACAAGATAGCTCTGGGTGACAAGGCCAGTGAATTGGTGGGGAAGAAGAACGATCTGGAGTCTTATCTCGGAGGACTCGCCAAGAAGCTGTTCGTCATGCTTGAGGGTAACAATTTTCACCTGACTGGCTTGTCGTCACTAACCTCATGCCGCGTAACAATCTTTGACTTGTGTTTACAGAATTCTGCCAGAACTTCGAGGAGGAGACCAGTCGAGTGGAGAGAGACTTGGACCCCATTAACTCCCCAGTGAAAGACGAAGCTGCTATGAACGTGCTCCGACTGGAGTCTCGTGTTGCAAGTGTGGTTGGTTATCTGGCCCGACTGAAGGTTGCGGTGTCGCGGATCGGCACGTCGCTCTAGCCCAGGACGACGCTTCCAAATGACCTCGAGTCTCTGATGACTCGACTGAATGATGTTCCTGGTCGAGTGATGGAATGGAAGAAATCCTCCGCGAACTGTGGTGCTGATGTCGCTCTGTCCCTGGTCCGCGTCACTGCAAGGAGGCGCGAGAGGAAAAGCTGGCTGCTATCCAAGTTGCCAATACCAGGAAGCACAACTTTCAAGACTTCATGGAGACTTTCATTACTGCGGCCACTCGTATTGCAGACGGGATCGATTTGGATGAGTTCGTCGCCCCTTCCAGTCCTCCGCCTTAGGAATAAGACTTTTATGCTTCACTTTAAATTTGCCTCGGAATGCCGAGTGGATTTTGTAACCGTTAAACTTTGTCGAGCTGAAGGCTCGAGTACTTTGATCCGAGGTCTGGAACCTTTGGGTCTTATCTGAACTTGATTTATCGTCGAATATCTTCATGAATTATCTGTCGAGTGGAACTTGTTCCTCACTCGTAATAACTTCGTATTTGTGGTGTAGCGACGAAGGAGAAGGTAGCAGTCGATGTATTTCGTACTTAGGCGAGCACTGGGCTGCAGCTAAGCCTCCGAGTGGGAGGTCTGCTCTCCACTCGGTAGGATTTTTCCAACTTAGGCGAGTACTGGACTGCAGCTAAGCCCCCGAGTGGGAGGTTTGGTCTCCACTAGGTAGGATTTTATCAAACTTAGGCGAGCACTGGGCTGCAGCTAAGCCCCCGAGTGGGAGGTTTGGTCTCCACTAGGTAGGATTTTATCAAACTTAGGCGAGCACTGGGCTGCAGCTAAGCCCCCGAGTGGGAGGTTTGCTCTCCACTCGGTGGGATTTTTTCAAACTAGGTGAGTACCGGACTGCAGCTAAGCCCCCGAGTGGGAGGTTTGCTCTCCACTCGGTGGGATTTTTTCAAACTTAGGCGAGCACTGGGCTGCAGCTAAGCCCCCGAGTGGGAGGTTTGCTCTCCACTCGGTGGGATTTTTTCAAACTCACGCGAGTACTGGATTGCAGCTAAGCCCCTGAGTGGGAGGTTTGCTCTCCACTCGGTGGGATTTTTTTCAAACTTAGGCAAGCACTGGGCTGCAGCTAAGCCCCCGAGTGGGAGGCTTGCTCACCACTCGGTAGGATTTTTTCAAACTTAGGCGAGTACTGGACTGCAGCTAAGCCCCCGAGTGGGAGGTATGCTCTCCACTCGGTAGGATTTTATCAAACTTAGGCGAGCACTGGGCTGCAGCTAAGCCCCCGAGTGGGAGGTATGCTCTCCACTCGGTAGGATTTTTCCAACTTAGGCGAGTACTGGACTGCAGCTAAGCCCCCGAGTGGGAGGTTTTCTCTCCACGCGGTGGGATTTTTTCAAACTTAGGCGAGTACTGGACTGCAGCTAAGCCCCCGAGTGGGAGGCTGGCTCACCACTCGGTAGCATTTTTTCAAACTTAGGCGAGCACTGGACTGCAGCTAAGCCCTCGAGTGGGAGGCTGGCTCACCACTCGGTAGGATTTTTTCAAACTTAGGCGAGCACTGGGCTGCAGCTAAGCCCCCGGGTGGGAGGTATGCTCTCCACTCGGTAGGATTTTTTAAACACTTAGGCGAAACGGGTTCGCGGCTAAGCCTCCGAGTGGGAGGCTGGCTCTCCACTCGGTATGATTTTTAAACACTTAGGCGAAACGGTTTCGCGGCTAAGCACCCGAGTGGGAGGCTGGCTCTCCACTCGGTAGGATTTTTTTATACATATAGAATTAGGCAAAACGGATTCGCAGCTGAGCCACCCACTGAGGGACTTCACACGCAAACAAAAGCAACAACAATTACTGGAAAAATTGTAACACTCTTGTCTTTCATAAATAGACTACAGAATTTTTTCTTATTACATCTCACCTGAGTGAGAATTCAAGTGTAAAAGGGGCGGAGCAGGTCCGCATTCCAAGCTCGTGGTTCGTTAATCTGGCGATCGACATTGTAAAGGTGATACGCTCCATTGTGGAGGACTCTGGTGACGATGAAGGGGCCTTCCCAGGTAGGAGCGAGTTTGTGTGGTTTCTGTTGATCCACTCGGAGGACCAAATCTCCTTCTTGGAAGGCTCGACTCTTCATGTTTCTGGCATGGAATCGACGCAAGTCTTTCTGGTAGATGGTCGATCGGATCATAGCCATTTGTCTTTCTTCCTCCAGGAGATCAACTGCGTCTTGCCGGGCTTGTTCTGCTTCAACTTCGGAGTAGAGCTCGACTCGGGGTGCATTGTGAAGCAGATCACTCGGCAAGACGACTTCCACTCCGTAGACCAGAAAGAACAGGGTTCTTCCAGTCGACCGATTCGGGGTGGTCCTCAATCCCCAAAGAACTGATGGAAGCTCGTCGACCCATGCGCCTGTTGCATGCTTGAGATCACGCATCAGCCGAGGTTTCAGCCCTTTGAGAATCAGACCATTTGCCCTTTCTGCTTGTCCATTCGACTGGGGGTGAGCGACCGACGCGTAGTCGACTCGCGTGCCTTGCGAGGCACAAAAAGCTCTGAACTCGTCTGAATCAAAGTTTGACCCATTATCAGTGATGATGCTATGCGGGACTCCATATCTGAATGATATCTCCCTGATAAAACTGATAGCAGTGCAAGCATCAAGATTCTTGATAGGCTTAGCTTCAATCCATTTGGTAAACTTTTCGACTGTCACAAGCACATGTGTGAAACCGCTCCTGCCTGTTCTTAGTGGGCCAACCATATCCAGTCCCCAAACAGCGAAGGGCCAGATGAGTGGGATGGTCTTCAGGGCTGATGCGGGTTTGTGGAACATGTTAGAGTAGAACTGGCACCCTTCACACTTGTCGACTATCTCTTTTGCCATTTCTTTTGCTCTTGGCCAGTAAAATCCCGCCCGGTATGCTTTAGCCACGATGGTCCGAGAGGACGCATGGTGATCACAGGTCCCCGAGTGGATATCATCAAGGATTATCTGACCTTCTTCTGGTGTTATACACTTCTGACTGATTCCAGTCGCGCTTTCTCTATACAACTGTCCCTTTATGACTATAAAGGCTTTGGATCGACGGACGACCTCTCGAGCCTCTTCTTCATCCTCCGGGAGTTCTTTCCTCAGGATATACGCGATGTACGGTATCGTCTAGTCAGGGGTGATTGTCAAGACTTCCATGATTACGTTGACCACTGCTGGAATTTCGACTTCAGTCGGATCTGAGGCACTCTTTGGTTGGGGAGCTTCATCTGTGAAAGGATACTCCTGAACTGAAGGCGAGTGGATGTTTTCCAGAAACACATTGCTAGGAATGGCTTCTCTCTTGGAACCTATCTTTGCCAAATCATCAGCTTCTTGATTTTTCAGTCGGGGTATGTGATGAAGTTCTAACCCCTCGAATTTCTTTACTAGCTTTCTCACTGCATTGCAATAACCAGTCATAGCTGGGCTCCTGACGTCCCACTCCTTCATCACCTGATTAACCACCAAATCTGAGTCGCCATAGACCATGAGGCGACGGTCGCCGAGTGAAATGGCCATGCGTAACCCATACAAAAGTGCTTCGTATTCTGCTTCGTTATTGGAGGAATCAAAGTGAATCTGGAGAACATATCTGAGCTTATCTCCTCGGGGAGAAACCAATACTACCCCAGCATCGGAACCATTCAGCATCTTAGACCCGTCGAAGAACATGGTCCAGTGTTCCGAGTGAACTTGAGTCGGCAGTTGCTGTTCAATCCACTCGGTGACGAAATCTACAATTTCTTGGGACTTGATAGCCTTCTTTGCCTCAAACTGGATATCTAGGGGAAGGAGTTCAATCGCCCATTTTGCCACTCGACCAGTTGCATCTCTGTTGTGAAGAATCTCTGATAGTGGGGCGTCGCTGGCGACTGTAATGGTGTGGTCAGAGAAGTAATGTGCAACCTTCTTCGTGGTCATATAAATCCCATATACGAGCTTCTGGTAATGAGGATATCTTTGCTTTGACAGAGTCAAAACTTCAGAAACATAGTATACTGGGCGCTGAACTTTGAAGGCCTTTCCTTCTTCTTCTCGCTCGACCGTAAGTACTGTACTGACAACTTGTCCTGTGGCTGCAATGTAAAGCAGCAAAGGCTCTTTGCTGATTGGGGCAGCAAACACCGGCTGGGTGGATAGCAGGGCTTTGAGCTCTACAAACGCTGCATAGGCTTCTGGATTCCACTCGAACTTGTCTGACTTCTTCATCAGTCGGTAAAGAGGCAATGCCTTTTCACCGAGCCGAGAAATGAATTGACTTAAAGCGGCCAAGCAACCTGTAAGCTTCTGGACATCGTGCATGCACACATGACGCTTCATCCGAAGGATAGTTCCAACCTTTTCAGGATTGGCGTCGATCCCTCGTTCAGAAACGAGAAAACCGAGTAACTTTCCACCTGGAACTCCGAATGTGCACTTTGACGGATTGAGCTTGATATCGTACCTCCTGAGGTTGGCAAAGGTTTCAGCTAGGTCAGTCAGCAGGTCGGAACCTTTCCATGACTTGACTACAATATCATCCATGTACGCTTCCACATTCCGACTGATTTGAGTGAGCAAACACTTCTGAATCATCCTCATGAACGTGGCTCCGGCATTCTTGAGGCCGAAAGGCATGGTGACATAACAAAAGCACCCGAATGGAGTGTTGAAAGCAGTTTTGATCTCGTCAGGTCCATACAGAAGGATCTGATGGTACCCGGAATAGGCGTCTAGAAAAGACAATCGCTCACATCCCGCAGTCGAGTCAACTATCTGGTCGATGCGGGGGAGAGGAAAATGATCTTTCGGGCAGTTTTTTTAATATGTTTGAAGTCAATGCACATGCGAAGTGACTTGTCCTTCTTGGGGACCATGACGACATTGGCGAGCCACTCGGAGTGGTAAATTTCTCGGATGAACTCCGCTGCTAGGAGCCGAGCTACCTCCTCGCCAATGGCTTTCCTTTTCTGGACGGCGGACCGTCGAAGAGGCTCTTTCACAGGTTTAACTTTTGGGTCGACTCGTAGACGGTGCTCAGCCAGCCCCCTGGGAACTCCAGGCATGTCAGAAGGCTTCCATGCGAAGATGTCCCAGTTCTCACGGAGGAACTGGATGAGCGCTTCTTCCTATTTGGAGTCGAGCGTCGTTGAGATGTGAGTCGGAGCGGCATTTGGATCGGTCAGGTGAATGTGAACTGGCTTCATTTCACCGGATGACTGAAAAGCTGATTCTGAAGCGGGCTTCTTGCCTCGTAGCAACTCACTCGAATCTGCAGTCTTCTGATATTCTTGTAGCTCGACCACTACCATCTGAGCGTCAGCAATCTTTGAGCCTTTCTTAAAACACTCTTCTGCCTTCTTCCGATTGCGAGTAACAGTGATCACACCTTTGGGACCAGGCATCTTCAATTTGAGATACACATAACATGGTCGAGCCATGAAGTGTGCATAAGCTGGCCTGCCCAAAATAGCGTGATAAGCACTTTGGAAGTCTACAACCTCGAATGTCAACTTTTCCTTGCGGTAATTCTTGGAATCACCAAAAACCACGTCAAGAGCGATTTGACCGAGTGACTCAGCCTTCTTTCCAGGAATGACTCCATGAAAACTCATGTTGCTGG
This sequence comes from Aegilops umbellulata, assembly GCA_032464435.1. Lineage (NCBI taxonomy): Eukaryota > Viridiplantae > Streptophyta > Magnoliopsida > Poales > Poaceae > Aegilops > Aegilops umbellulata. Next base: position 308,216,980 of record CP136057.1, read on the forward strand.
TACTGAGTCTGGACATCGGAATGCCCATCCCTTTCAATGTTTCTGCATACAGTATGTTCAGGCCACTGCCACCATCCATCAGGACTTTGGTCAGTCGAGTGCCTTCGACGACTGGGTCGACCACTAAAGCTTGCCTCCCAGGGGTGGAAATGTGTGTAGGGTGATCATATTGGTCGAATGTGATGGCAGTCTGAGACCACTTCAGGTAACTGGGAGTTGCCGGAGCAACCATATTCACCTCACGATTGATAACCTTCAGTCGACTTTTGCTTTCAACATCGGCAAAAATCATCAAGGTGGAATTGACCTGGGGGTAACCATCGTCACTATCTTCCTTGTCCTCAACTTTGTCCGACTCCTTTTCTTTATCTTTGGACTGCTTGCCCTGAAACTGCTGGATCAGGAGTCGACACTGTCGAGTGGTATGTTTTGGGTAAATGAGTTTACCCTCTTCGTCTTTCTTGGTATGAATGTGACACGGCAGATCCAAAACATCATTTCCATCTTGATCTTTTACTTTCTTAGGGTTCCAAGGCCCTTTGGGCTTCCCCTTAAACTTTCCTTGGGTTACGACCAGGGCCTCCCCAGGAGCAGCTGGCTCTGCTTTCTGCTTCTACTTCCGACTGGAATTTCCTCCGGTTTCCTGAGCGACTGACTTAAGTTTGCCACTCCGGAGTCGATCCTCATCTTCACCATTAGCATATTTGGTGGCAATCTCCATCATCCGATTCAGAGACATTTCTCCGGTTCGACCGAACTTCAGATTCAATGTACTTAACGCCTTCTTTAAAGGCACAAACTGCTTGATGATCTGGTACATTTTCCACTGTGTGATGCAATGTGATCCACCTCTGGATGTAATCCCTCAGAGTTTTATTCGGTTTATGCACGCAAGACCGCAATTAAGTGAGACCTGCAGGTCGCTTGCATGTTCCTTTAAACATTGTGACAAACACTCGGGAGAGATCCTCCCAAGTGTAGATGCTGCTGGGTGCTAACTGATTCAGCCACGCTCTGGCTGAGCCTTCTAACATGAGAGGCAGGTGCTTCATAGCTACCTCATAATTGCCACCGCCAATCTGGACAGCCACTCGGTAATCCTCGAGCCAAGTGTTGGGCTTAGACTCACCGGTGAACTTACTAACTCCAGTCGCCAACCTGAAGTTGGGAGGAATCACAGCGATTCTGATGGCTCGACTGAAACACTCTGGACCTGAAACATGTACTCTGCTACTGGTAGGCGCATCTCTGTCGTGGCCTTCCCTGTGAGCTCTGTTCCTGTCGACCAGACCTTGCACGAGAATGGATCTCGCATCAAAGCCCGATTCTCTGGGGTTGACTGGAACTCTCCGCCCAACGCTATGAGGGCGTGTGTCATCCTGCTGTCGAGGCACATATGATCCACTCCTCGGGGGAGGGGTTGGCACTCGACGTCGATCATCACGATCGGATCGTGATCATACTGCTCATTCCTTATGATCTAATCATGCCGGTCTCCATGTCCCTCACGCCTCGGGGGCAATCTTGGGCTGTGAGCCGACTGGACTGTATCCGCTGCAACGGATCGACTATGGATCCTGTTTCGCGACTGAGAAACAACGGAATTCTAATTTCCCGCTACCTGGAGCAACGCTCTGATTTGTAACAAGCCTCTACCAGCCTCTGACTGGGAGGGTTGAATCGACTCTGCTATACAGGCCGCAACCGCCAAATTCTGAATCGGAGTTCGATATACCTGTGGGGGCGGAAAAAGCTGGCGTCGACTGGATTCTGGAGCCCGTTGACGTGCTCGCTCGTCGAGTATTAGCTGGAGATTCTCCAGTCGAGTGCGCTCGGCCAAGTTAGCCAAGCGCGCATCCTCCAAGGCTCGGGCCTTAGGGGTTTCTCCAACGATAGGAGTGTGGAGTGCATCCATGTTTCGGCGGCGAAGCTCCTCTCGCTGCACGGACATAAGAGGCTTGGGGAGATACTCATCGTGGGGATGCAACGGGTCGCCCCCACCCGTGCCTCTGTCGGTGCGGGGAAAACCGGGAGGACTGCGTGACCCGTCGATCACCAGAACCTCCGCCGCTGGGTCACTGCTATCGCATTCGGATGCGGTCTCTGCGGAGCCAGTCGACAGGTCGAAGAGGCCGTAGAGGGATTCGTCGGGCTCGATCGCCGCGACTTGTGGGGTGGCCGACTGGCGGGCCACCGCATGTCTCACCCACCTCTGAAGCCTCGACCGACCGGAGCGCTTACGCCAGTGAGAGACAGGGCGGGAGGACGTCACTAGAGCCGACCGATACTGGGTCGACGGCTGCCGCAGGAGGACACCACGGACGCACACGCGAAAGTGCGTCGCCCCGTGGACGGGGAGCGCATCAAAGTCGAGTGGGGCCTCCTGAAGCCAAGTGGAGTCGTCGGCGATGAACGTGAACGCGCCAAGAGGATCTCGCGGCCCTCCACCAAAGCTCCGCCCGAAACCATGATCAAAGAGATCGGAAAAATCGCAACTTCTCCAACTAGGCGCTAAGACTCCTAGCCCCATGGTGGGTGCCAACTGTCGTGGTTCTAACTCTGACAGTAATGTAGGGGGGTATGAACGGAGGGGCTAGATCTTAGCTATGGAAGAGTTGTAAGCACACGAGGTTTACGAGTTCAGGCCCTTCTCGGAGGAAGTAACAGCCCTACGTCTCGGTGCCCGAAGGCGGTCGATTGGATTATAAGTGTGTGAATAACAGGGGTGCGAACCCTTGATACTGAGGAGGGGGGTGGCTTATATAGAGTTCGCCAGGCCCCTCCAGCCCTCAGTAACGTGGGGTTTAAAGTACATTAAGACTGGGCGTTACTGGTAACGGCCCTAATAAAGTGCTATGATGACCATAAAAGCTACATAATGGCCGACCGTTTGCGTGCGGAGTGACTTTAGATCTCCTGGCAGTCGAATGGTTGGCTTCGTGGTCGAGTGTCATGAATCCGTCGAGTGGGATACCCACAGGTCGATTGAAAGGTGACTTCTTCTTGGGATGTCCTTGGGTAGGGTACTTAGCACAGGTCCGTGCCCCTACCCTAGGTACATAGCTTCATCATATACTACCGCTGCAATTCAAACTGAATTTGAATTCGTTTCTCTATTTCAATACGAATCTACAATCATGATTTGTGGGGACCCCAACTCATAAGTCGTGATCACCGAATGCACGTGTACAGTGATCCCAGAGATCAATGCTCACTGAACACACAGAAGCTGAATAACAAGAGTCTCACATCCATACATACCGTATTACACAAGTAGGACCATTATGGTCATGTCTTGAGTATAACATTGCAGCGGAAATCTTCGTCGATAACTTGGACCCATGCCATCTGCCTTAACCCTACAGGCATTCTAACTGGGAAGCGTCCTAGCTCGCATGTTCGTCACCACAGTATTCTTCTTCATATCATGCTCTTTCATGCCTGGCCAATAAAATAACCAGTGGCAAGCCAATGAGTACTTTGAATGTACTCGCAAGCAACCCATGTTTTGGCTCAAGATACAACAATGCGTGATATAGGTAAGTTTTTGCGGAAAGCTAGTTTTGAGTGCAATGACATGTTCAACAACTTGAAAGACATGCATCAGGAGAATTCAAGTAACCATGCGGACAGGTTACAGATATCAACATAAATAGAGTGGGCACCAACCCAACTCAATCATGTCAAGTCCTTGACTTGACCCAAGTAGTTCTTCCCACACACTGGTTTGTAAACAAGTGGACGTAGCCCAAGAGCGGTTACCCAACTGTCCTTGACCGTGGACACGGCTATTCGAATAGTTTTACACTCTGAAGAGGTTGCACACTTTACCCACAAGATCCGGGGAACTTCCGTGTCATCCACGACCCGCGATACCTCAAGTACCCGGGGTAAGCACCCGATCACTATCTTTCCCTAGAAGACACTAACAAGGAGTCCACTCATTGTTCCGTATCCTGATGATGTACATCATACGAGACTCGCTTGAGATCGTAACACCCAAGAGGGGACACAACGGTGTATCCGGTGCCCTGTGAAAACAGTCATGGCCGCCCTACCTGGCACGGCCCCGTCCCGAGAGAGCGCACCAACAACTCTCCCGTCACTAGTAATGCGCGCTCCAAGCTAGTATCGGCCTAGGTAATCAATAATGCCCTTTCCCATATAAGGGTAGAGTGGTTGCGCATGTAAGGTTGGAATAACGGTCGCAACTTAAACCAATCCGTTTTTGAAAACAACACACACACTTGCCCCGGTACACCACTTCGTCATCAAGTGGCTACCCAACTCATCATCTCCCTCGGGCATAAGTGGCACCCGACGGGGTTTTCGAAAAGTCCTTTGAAAATACTTTGACTCCGTCTCTATGCATGTTCCCGTCCCTTTTTGCGTAGCAACTACTTTAGCATCCTATCTACTCCCACCGGCATAACCCTCATAAGGAGGTAGGGTCATGCACAATGCAAGTATCAATGAGGAAGTAACGGAGGCAACCCACCAAAGTGGTTACCATCTCATCATAATTTTGAAACAACACTAATAAAGTGCTATATGACATGCATAAAAAAAAGGTTTCATAGACATGGTCAAAGGGCTGCTTGCCTGTTATAACAAAGTCTTCGAGGTCTTCAAATATCTCTAGCCCAACTCCGAGAATTCCGTCTACTTCGTCAACTATCGTCGAAAGCAAGCATAATAAGCAACACAACAAGGCAAAAAATAAAAGTGCTCTAAAAATATGAAGTTGATTTTTTTATTGGATACCCCTGGTCATATGAGGAATGACCAAAGTGGTTTCATTGGAAGTGGATCAATGGATATTTCTAAACATTTTGATATGATGGAATCAAGGGTTTTATGGGATTGCAAGAAGTGTACAGAAACATATTTTTGAAAAATGAGCAAAGGCACCCATTTAACAAAGGATGATTTTAGAAGTATCTAGGAATTGGTTTCACTGGATTTGGAGTTCAAATGGATTTCCTATGATTTTGCAAAGTTGACAAATAGGAAGAAATGGCTCATTATTTTATGTGCTACAGAAAGTATTAATAAAAATGTTCATAAACTAAGTTATGAACTTAGAAACATCTAGGAATTTGAATCATAGCATTTGGATCAAATTTGAGCTCTCTGTGACTTTCTAAAGTTCATCACAGAAATGGAAAATGGGGTTTTATTTAATTTGTGTGAGGAAAATTGTTCTAGAAAAATGTGCATGCTGCACCAACTTGTAGATCATGATTTATGGAGTCACCAGAAATTTGAATCATCAAATTTGGAGCTCTTTTGGATTATTTATGGATTTTGAATTGACCGAGAAAAAGAAAAAGGAAAAAGGTTTAGGGTTTACCCAAAGCGCGCACAGGGCGCAGGATAGCCACTGGGCCGGCCGAGCGGCTCGCCCGCACGCGCGCAGGGGCCACGTCGGAGGCATACTAGCGCCAGGGCGTCTTCGCCGTGGGGAGGCGGGGGCGAGGTTGGTACGCCTCCACTTAAACGGGATGGGCCCGCTGGCGGGTCACTGACCAGCGGGGTCCACCCGCAGGGTCGTCGCCCTCCACCCGCCCGCGACAGAGGAGGTAGAGGAGGCGGGGCCGAGCGCTTGCCGGCGCCCGTTCCGGTGGCTCCGGCCATCTCCGGCGACGCCCAGCACACCGGCGTGTTCAGCGGAGAGAGACGAACCAGAGAGACCCCACCACGGGTGCCTGCGTCACCGGATGGGAGCAGGGCTTCGCCCGCGGCGGACGGCGACGTCCGGCGAGTGTGGGGATGGCGCTACGGTGCGCCCTTGGACGAGGGAAAGAGCGTGGGAGCTTCGCCTTGCTCAGGGGAGCCTACTGGTGGAGAGAGAAGAGGGAGAAGAGCTCGGGCTCGGCTGAATTTAGGTGGATGCCGGCGGCGGTTCTCCGGCCATGGCGGGCTATGGAGGGCACGAGGAGGGGAGTGGGTTGGTCCAGGGGGTCACTGGGAGTGAGAGAGGGCGAAAGGGCTCCAGAGGGAGGCCTCAGGCGGCCTTATATAGCGAAGTCGTGGCTCACCGTGGACGTGGCCTACGGGTGGCCGCGGCAATGGCTCGGGAGGCCAGGAGGGAGGGAGAGGAGCTGTCTACGGCGTTCGTGGGAGTCGCGTAGGGTGCCAGGAAGAGAGAGAGGGAGCGGGGCGAGGCCCTAGTGCTCGCGCGTGCGAGGCCGGGCATTGGCCGAGCTGGGCGGCCCTGGGCGCGCACCGCAGGAGGTGAGAGAGAGGGAGAGACGAGGGGGCCTGCACGGTGGCGTGTTGCGGACGTCGAGGCACCTCGACTGGCGCGAGGGGGAGGCTTGAGATGGTCGGGGGGCGCGGCGTCAACGGTCGGGAGCACGCTGACGTGCTCCAGAGCGCGTCTTTGGCCGGCATGGCATGCCTTTTCTCGGAATGGGTGCGGCCACTTGTGTCTGGAAGCTGCAGGGGGAGTAAACAATGCGGCAATGACATAGGATGCCCTGAGACCTGGCAGGAGTGAGAGAGAGGTGATCAAATGGGAGAAATGCAATTGTCCAGAGAGGGAAAAAGAGCTTTTCACCCCCATCATCATGGCTCCTTGGGCAGGCAAAGATGCAGGGGTTAGTGGAGGACCAGATGATGTCGTGGGAGAAAGCTTAGCTCATGGATATTAGTGGAAGGGGCCTAAACATGCATTTTAAGTTTCTGCCAGAAGGTGTTTGATGTAGGTTTGGGCAAGCAAATGAACTTCATTTGGCATGAGACTCTACAGGATGAAATGGCACATATAATTAGGTCCTTCCACCTATTTTGAGATCATTTGGGCCAAGTAGCCAATGTAACTTTGGTAAACCCTAGAAATCAGCAGAAATTGCTTTGCCAAGATTTAGTCATGCAAATCCTTTCTCCTTGATGCACCACTTGGTGTAGTGTCATCATTTGAGGATTTGAACATGTCCACAAAAGTTGGGGTCAAGGAGAAAAAGTTGGCAGTACAAACTTGTTCACATTTGATTCTGGTCAGAGAGGGTTTTGGGGCACTTTGATCACGATAACATTCTCTCCAACTTGTGCCATTTGGTCTAGATGCATTATCACACCATTTGAGCATGTGCACCAAGTTTGGGAGCATTTGGACATGTTTGTCAGTGCAAAAATGTTCAAACTTGAAAAAGGACATAAGCGGTTTTGAGAGGGTTTCATGGGGTTATACTATTCTCCATGACATGGTACTTGGCAAGATCATCAAAAATATCATATGTGACATGTTAGAATTTTCTTGGATTTTTATGAAAATATTTCCTGTAGAAATATTTCAAATCCTTGAAATGAGCAGAAATTGTTTTGGGAGGTTTTGTCCAATATTTTGATCATGACCATATGTTGAAACTCATATATATGGAAAATATATGTCCATTGAGTCTCCCTAATTTTTCTCAAATATTTTTAAAGCTTTAAAATAATTTTAACCTATTTAAGACCATTTCTGGCCTTAAGAAAAAGCCTTTAAATAAAATAGGAAAATAACTTTTAAAAATTATATTTTTGTGGTTTCTGGGTAACCTATATCTAATAGGAGTCAAAAATATTTTTGGCAAGATTTTTACTGCCCTTAATTAAGTACTTGCAGTGCAAACCTCAACTCAGGGGTTTTTGGAAAACTAATTTTTGAAAAATTCTTTTTGGCCAAATTATTTTTGTAAGAAAATACTATATTGCACTATACACATGGCATGATCATTGGGAAAAGGTTTTGGATCAAGGAGAAGGAGTATAAGAGTTGGAGGATTTATTTGATTTTTAGAGCACTTGCAAACAATAGTCAAACATTCAACCAAAGCAAAGACCAAACACTCAAAAGTTTTTGTCAAACCACATTTTATCATGATTTATTAGCTTAAGTGTTGTGGCATGAAAATCAGGGTGTGACATGATTGTTGCCAACTTCAACCATCATTCGTGTATTACCTTAATAACACACCACATGATTACTATAGAGATAGATATGAACTATGTGTACTACATGAACTCGAATTCTATTTTTTGAATACACTGGATGTTGATTCTAAATAGTACATTTGATGTACTAACTATATATTTATAATCTAAACCATGTTCCATTCATGTACACCGTGTTTATCAGACATAGTATAGTGCCCCGCCCCCTACATTATGACAAGTATTTAGACCTGAGCTGCAAAAGCCACACATTAGCCCAAATTATGATCAATGTTTTATATGTTAAACATAGTACTAGAAAGATGCCCATGCGTTCCACAAAACATCAACATGATGAAGGGGAGGCCTCATTTGCAAATATGGAGAGGGGGGTGGGTATCTTTTTTCAAAATTGCCATAGTTTCCTTCCTATCCGTCAAATATAAATCGGACGACCTATATTTCAGGATGGCACCATCATCAACAACTCCATTTTTTTATAAGAGTAGAGATAAAATATATTATATGTAGTATAACATGTTCATAACCACACCATGTGTATCACCGTTATATATATTCACACATGCGTCAGTTTAAAACACTATGATAAATTCTTCAAATATTTGAATTCACTTTTTATAATGAAGTATGATCTCTATTCGTCTTTTACACCCACACAATCCTCTTATCTTTGTAGCTAGCTAGCGCTAACTTTCTCTCGTGCATGTGGACGCCCGCATCCCTCTCACCCTCCCTCAGCATTCTCTAGCTCCATCGCGTAAATTCGTCTTTTCACTTTAGGTTGTTCACCCACGATGTGTGTAGGCCCCCCGGCTCCTTCTTTACGGCACACATTGATCGATATGCCTCTCTATCCAGGTGTGCCTAGCACAAAACACAAGCTTCCCCTCTTCTCTTATCACCGTCCATGCCTCACTCCCACCACTCTTCTCATCAATCTCGTACTCGCACACTCCTCCCCCCTCGATATAGTATGACTCTCGCACCACCTCCTAGATGCATCCCTCTCTCTCTATCCTTCTCCCCGTGCCTCATTTGCTTCTAACACACACATGCATGTATACCGATCGATTTCCCAACATATACCTAGGTTGACTTTAACTATTCCCCCCATGGATCGACGTACCTCACAAGTTATGTCTCTCCTTTCTTTGACAAAGGACGATTGATCTTCCTATGTAGTTATGTCTACTTACCACAGCCATATCGCCCCCCCTCATCATTCGTGCATGCCTCCTGACCCTTCTCTCACACGCACGCGCACGGACAAGCAGCCATCCCCTCTCTTATTGATATTGCAGGCATTCGCTCCAGTTGTCTACCAAGCCTATCCAACCATTTGTTAGAAGCAACTCCACTACCACCCCCTCCAACACTCTAGCTCTGTCTCTCTCCCAACCTTATTCCTCTCTTACACATATGCATGGATGCCGATCGATCTCCCTTAATACATGAGGTAGATCGATCTCCCTTAATACATGAGGTAGGCCTCTCACCTCCTCCACAAATATACCAGCCATTGTACTTCTATAGTTAATTAGGCCTCCCTCCCCCCACCACACACCGATAGTCGAGCGCTGTAGGTAGGTATCCATGCCACAGAGACAAACTGCACCTGTCCCCTCTCACGTTCTAGTAGGCCAGCCACTCTATATCTTTGACGTGGGCACACACAAATTCGATGTCACTCTTTATCGATCGCGCGCGCGCACACACACACATCATCCCTCTCTTAGATTCTATGCACACCTCAAGTCGATGATACCTCACTCTCTTCTCGTGGATCGCACCCTCTATATATATGATATATCTAGGACTCTATTTCACACACATTGCATATGTTACATTTTTTTATTGAACCCATCCCCCCCCCCAAACTCTCGCGAACCCACACACTATATCTCTCTACGTTTGTATCTCTCTCACACAACCCCACGTAGGTGGTGTGCGTATACAAGAAGAGAATAGGTGCACCGTGCATGTACTCACGCTTCGTGCCCAACCACACCCGTGCGGGTACACAGTGGAGCTCATTTCTGTATGAAATGGCAGCCCACGTGCTAATTTGAACGCGTGTAGCGGTTGTTTACCTACGGAGGTTGTGTACCACGCATGCACGAAACAAAGTCCGACTTGATGCGTTGGCGCGTTATTTTTAAATAAAGTTATATCGCTCAATGGCACGTACACAGAATATAAAACGATTTTTATGGAGAAAAAGGTAGTCCACTCCACTATATACAATGGAGCTTGCCTGCCTAGTTTGTCCCTCTTCAGAGTATCTCACACAAGGCTGCGGTGGCCTCTCTCTCTCTCTATCTCACCGTTGGTCACTGATCCGGCCGCATCCCGTCCACCGGGGGAAAGGGAGGTCGTGCATCGTTTCTCCGTTCGACGGAGCCGAGGTAGCACGTCCCGATCTGTGGTACACGCCGTTCTCTCTGACCAAGCTCCAGCGTGGTAGGGCCTACGCCACCTGCTCGCTGCCATAGTATGGGCAGATTCCGCCCGCCGCCGCTCACCAAGTTACATCCCGATGACCTCCATGTATCCCCTCCGGCCTTGCTCCACTGCTCGTCTTCCCACGTCGCTGCATGTGGATCTTCCATAGCTCTTTGCCCAAAACGTAGCTCGTCCGGCGTACTTTCCATTTTGCAATCTCGTCCTCACACCATTTTAGACAAACACAACCGTGTTGTTATCTTCCCTTAGGACAAGGAATATGCTTCTTTTTGTCGTCGCATGTGTCATCAACTGTTATTGGCCAGTAATTGTTTCCTTTCTACCTCTTTTTTGCAAATAGGGCTATCCATTTCTCCTCGTTGCTATTGCGACATTTTGTTGAACTACACAAATCACTTTTTTCTTAAGAGCGTTTTGTGCAATTCTACCAAAATGTCACATGGGCAACGTCTCTACATTTCAGTGCGACTGCACAAAGGGAGATTGGTTTTGCTCTATCCTCCTCATCCAAATCCGAGCCTAATCTTCTCCAACTAGTTAGTCTTAAGAGAGACTACAAAGGTGACCGGCTTCTATTTGTGTGTTTATTGTTTCATCAGCAGCCCTCTATTATCGTAATCACACTTAATTAATATGTTTGGAACAGGGACGCTTAGCTCTATTTTAGTGGAACTGCACAAAATGATCGGAATGTTGCATGCTCCAGACAGCTACTTTTTTCCCAACATGCCTTGTTGATTTAGACAGAGCTAGGGGACGTTGCTGCCAATGAAAGCATAGATTAATTTTAATTTAACACATTCTCACAACTTTGTCTTAAGTTGTGATGTAAATATTAGCTCTAATTAGCAAGGAAGTTAGTTTTTTATTGTTTCCGAAAGAGCATCGATGGCAAGACACATGAAACAAAAGCTGAAAGCTCACAAAATTGTACAATTTCATGTCGCTGGAAAATTATTTGTATAGTACGTCAATTATGTAAACAAATGCTGGAAGCTTCATAGCATTGCCAGAAGCCTCTTCGGCATCTGGGTCCATGTGCCATGCACAAAATTATACTCCTTCGTTCCTAAATATTTGTCTTTTTACAAATTTCAAATGGGCATATTTTAGAGTGTAGATTCACTCATTTTGCTTCGTATGTGTACTCCCTCCGTTCCTAAATATTTGTCTTTCTAGAGATTTCAACAAGTGACTACATATGGAGCAAATTGAGTGAATCTACACTCTAAAATATGCCTATATACATCCGTATGTAGTAGTCCATTTGAATCTCTAAAAAGACAAATATTTGAGTAGTCACTCGTTGAAATCTCTAGAAAGACAAATACTCCGGAGTATATTTAAGAACCGAGGGGGTAGTGCACAGCCGCATGGGAGACTCAGACCAGTCGTTGCGCCGCATTAATAGTGAGTAATGAGCAGTCAAATCAAAAGCCCCACCTTTCCCACTGAAAGTTGCTTGGAAGAAGCAACCATCAATACGCTCTTCTTTGAATCCGCTCATACTACTCCATCTGTCACTGTTTATAGAGCGCACTTCAGATATAGAGAAAATCTCTGGGACCAAGGCGACTAGCGATCAGCCTGAAAAATAGCATTGGTAGTTATAGGACGGTGTCTATTACTAGAGGAAATAATGCGTACAAACATGCATGCAGTGCTTCCACCCCGGGTACACACATGCATGCACTTACTCCACTCCGTAGTACTACATCGAGAGAAAATTGAGGTTACCACGCCCTAATTAATTGAGCATTAAACCAAACGCGTCTAAAGTCTCTCTGGTGGTGGAAATGCATTGAGAGAAATGCATCATAATGAAGCACGCCTTGTAAACTGTGACGGAGGGAGGAGTAGTATGAAGGTCCAAAACCAAGTACGCGTATGGCCAGTCGGTCAACGCACCTCCTCTTGGCATATCACTGACATGTGGGACCGGAGTGTGAGCAAACCGATCTCAATTGACGGAAAAATGACCAACCCACCATTCCTTGAGAGAGACGAGGAGCAAGAACACACAGACGGGCTTGCACGGAGGCCAAGATATATTTGAGCATGGTTGATCGATATCATCATTACATGTTGGGCTGCCGTTTCCGCCCTTCTCCGGAATAAATGTGTACTTTATCAGAGATTAAGAAAAATAAGAGTACAGAGGCTCCACCATGCGGTTCTAGTAGTAGTACTACTCGTACTACTAAACCTTGCCCTTTGCTCTTTGCCTCTTCATGAAGTCGAACAATGATGGTACTCCGCATGTTCGGTACTACAGTGTATGCCTCAGGCAATCTGACACCGAATGAACTGATGCATGTCCACCGCCTGGGCGAGGGTACGTTGCATTAGTCAAAAGGCGTAAGCGTGCTTCTCCTTGTTCTGTGAGTTGACGGGACACACCAACAAGTAGTGCTAGTCCATACTCCCTCCTTTCTGGTTAATATGGCTTAATCTTTTTTGCGGGTAAATGAGAGAGCTTTGTTCATATATAAGCATTCTTAGGACGATCATCCAAGACACTGGTCACTAGGAAGCGAGGTACCCCGCAAAAAAAGAAGTAGGAAGCGAGGTGTTTCATCAAGCCAGCTCTCGGCCACATTCTAAGTGCAGAAAGCACGGTTTGCACAAAGATGCGCCGCAAGGTTTGCTGACCTGTTTACATGCTGAATAACAAAAAAGAGGAAATATTACCGAGCGCTCCTATTTGTAACAGGATATGAGCCGGAATTAAGCGAGAATTGTGGCGAGTGTTCCATGCAATCAACTTCCATTATCACATGCGAGAACCCTCGAAGAGAACAAAATGTGCTGAAGATTGCTTTATCACATTTTAAAAATATAATAAGAGTGCAGACACACGTCCATCTGGTTCCTAGTACTAGTATAGTAGTACATACCTCTGTAGACTATAATAGTAGTACTAGTACTAGTAAACTTTGCGCTTGGCTGTTCGCCTCTTCGAGAAGTGCAACAATAATAGTATTAGTATAGTGTATGCTTATGGCAATCTGACACCGAATTAACTGTTGCACGTCCACCGCCTAAGCGAAGGACACCTTGTATTAGTCAACAGTTTCTCCTTGTCCTACGAGCCACCCGCGCAAGCTTCTCCCGTCCTACAAGCTTCTCCTCGTTTGGCAAGTCGACGGGACACAACAAAGTAATGCTAGTCCATACTGCCTCCTCTCCGGTTAATATGGCTTAATTTCAAACGAGATAAATACACTGTCTGTCACTGTATACTTGTAAAAATACAGTCAGTGGACTTCATAATACGCTCGTTGCGCTCAATATATACATTTTCGGTGTTTATACGGTCACTAGCTCAGCCTGGTTGAGTATTTGTGTGCATGCACGTGTAGGTTGAGCACTTAAGCGTGATTGTGTGTGTTCCGTCATGTTCTCGGACATGCATGCATTAGGGCATCGCGCACATTTTTGCGAACATTTGTATGTGCGACTGTTGCATACATGTAGGGGGAGTACATGTAGGGGCTACTAAAGGAGCGGTCAAATCACACAGTAAGTTAGTCGGAAGAAGCAACCATCATTTCACTCTTCAATGACACGTACGCAATATAAAATGGTTGATATGGAGAGAAAAAGAAAACCACTATATATACACTAGTAGGACCCTAAGCTACAAGCCTGCTTTGCTTGGGTTGCTCTCTTCACAAGCATAGAACTATGGTGGCCACACCGCTAGTCACATATCGGGCCTGATCCCGCAGCTAGGGCAAGGGAACAATGTTCTGCGTAGACGCGGTCGACATCGGCGAGGGAGAAAATCCATAGTCAGTGCGTCCCAATCGGGGGTCATCGGGCCGATGCCGCGTCCCAACCGCCCTTCTAGCTACAGCCCGACGTCCCAGGTAGTCCATCTTCCTTTTGGAGCCAGCTTGCTCCACTGCCGCAGCTCCCCACGTAGCTCCATCTCCATGTCAATCTTTCTCTACTTCTACCGGCTTCTACTTGTGATGAGTTTATTACTGATGAACTAGTGCCAGTACTATTATTCTAATCACACTTCTTCAATATCTTTGCCATCAAGGATGCTCAGCTCGATTTTAGTGGAACTGCACAAAAGCATCGTATGATCCGAGGGTGTTAGTTGTCTTTCCTTCGACAGGTTCTACCTGGCTAGGAAATAAATCTTGTTTAGTGTTTAGGGTTTAAGTCGTAGTGACCCCATCAGTAGTTTTTCTTCCGTACATGCTCCCACAACTGTTGTCTTTAGTTGTGAAGTAAATATTGTCTATGATCTGTGAATCATTGAGATGCATCAGCATGCGTGTTAGTTTTCCTTTGTATTTGATGGAATGTTGTAACGGGGCAACCTTGGAGTAGGAATGAAAATGGAGTGGAAAGTTTTCGTTTTTCCGAAGAAAAAATGGAAACGGAGAGAAACCAACGTTTCTTTTCATTGGATCGCGCCATCAAGAAAAACCAACGTTTAAATCACGTCTGTCGCGTTCGTGTCTCACCCTCCTCCACGGCTCGACCCCACACGGTCGCTCGGCATGCCACTCACCGCAAACCGAGTATACGATAACTTTCCCGCCTGCTTGTCGATGGATCGCGCCATGGAGTACTAGTACTACTGGAAGAGATTGACTAGTTGGGGGAGGACAGCTAGCTGTAGCACAGACTCCCAAGAACTTTTTACATGCATGTTGTGGCCGGCTATTGTGACCTTTGAACACGGAGCAGTCGCGTGCACCAGGAAGCGGGGCGGGCGACGCTCTCTCGGCCGGCGCGCCGCTTCAATGCCGGTGCCAGTGAGAGGTCGCGTCCGCTCTGGCCGGGCATGAATGCGGCACTGACCGTTTCGGGCAGGAAGCACGCGCGGGTGATGAAGAGGGCTCTGGTTGGTCAGGAGCCGCCGTGGCATCGGTCCGGACGCCCGCAAACAAGAGATGTTGCATGTTAATATTGCCGCGTATATAATTAACAACATAAATAATGTGATAGTTGGGCAAATATGATTGGAGATGGAGATGGAGATGGAATTTTACGTAAACATGGATATGCATGTCTATGTCTATGTGTGTGTGCGCGATGACTCTCGTGACCTGGAAGCGGGGGCGTGTTTTTGATCGAGTTTTCTTTCTTGGTACGTTCAAAAATTGTCCGCCAGTTTTCGTTTCTTTTTTCTGGGAACGCGCGTATTCTATTTAAAACCACTGCTACGGAGAGATTGTTTTACTCCATTATGGCATCTTGTTTGATAGAGTTTCTCGTGTCTCGCTCTCTCACCCTCTCCATATCAAGACAAGATGACAGTGTCCACACTATCTCTCTCCTCACCGGTGGTCATAGATCCGGCCGAATCCCATCCACTGCGGGAGGTGATGAGGTGCAGCGTTGACGTTGTCGTCGTCGGCAATGGAGGAAGCCGATGCGCACCGTCCTCTCGGAGGCGGCGCTGGCGCGGACGAAGATCCTCCGTGCCCTTTTTCACTGCCGTCGTGTGGGCAGATCCCGCTCGCCCGCCTAAGCGACATCTCGCCCACCTGAGGTATAACTTCTTGTACTGGTCCAGCTCCCCAGGTCGTTGCATGTAGGTTTTCTTCTATGCGACTACTCCCCAGCTCCCCATGTATAGTAGCTAGGGTGCGTCGGCTGGTCCAACATCACCTACTATTATAGAGGAAATGCCACTCGAAAAGTTGTCCTGATTTATGCCTCGGTGGAGGGATACATTTTGTTTCGACAAAAAGTACATGGTGGTTGTGCGGTCATTGTCCATATGCTCCTATTGCTGCTGCTAATCTAATACTATCACTAGTTAAATGAACAAATGCTTTTTTCTCGGGTATCCTGGTTTAGTTCCCATCAAGATAATCATGATGC
Organism: Aegilops umbellulata; assembly: GCA_032464435.1. Lineage (NCBI taxonomy): Eukaryota > Viridiplantae > Streptophyta > Magnoliopsida > Poales > Poaceae > Aegilops > Aegilops umbellulata. The sequence continues at coordinate 308,233,237 of CP136057.1, forward strand.
TTCTGTTTGTTGGTGTACTTTTCATAATTCTTATTGACAATTGAGATGTCGTTGTTAATCTTGTAAAACAAAGTAACAACACTATATCCCTTTTTTATATTTTTGGAAACAGCGATGCGTATCTCCATCCCCGGGCATGTCTTCCTCAATTTTAGTGGAACTGCACAAAATTGGATGGTCATTGTTGTTCCGCCTCACTGTCCTCTGCCACATGGTTCTTCCTTCCTCGAGCTTGACTACTGAGAAGAAACAAACCACAGTGAGGATTTGTCGAACTTCATAGGTGCCTCACCCAAACTTGATGCCAAATGGATGATGCATCACCACGATGACCTATCGATGCTCACGGTTGCGCCTCATGTTTGTGCCGGCTAGTGAAGCTGATCGATTTTCAATGAAAAACAAGCTGTCTTCCATCAGTGCTCTTTGCTTGTTACCCAAAAAGATGATATCCTTCATCATTTCACCTTGTTTGCATTGGAGACGCAGTCGCCTTTCACGTTAGTGCAATTTTATCACACAATTGGCGATCAACCAAATGTTTCCTCGAAGAAGGATCGACGTTGGTACTAAGAGCATATGTTTTGTATTGATTTCTATGCCTTCTCACAACTTTGTCTCCAACTCCCCTGTAATTTTATTTGTCCAGCTATTAACTTTGATTAAAAAATGGTGTGGACTAAAAACCTAGATGGGCGTAGTAGCCCTCCATTTTTATTTACTCCGCATATTAGATCTGACTGAAGTCAAACTTTGTAAAGTTTGACCAAGTTTAGGTCAAACACAACAAACCATAATTATTAGAGAGGGCAAACTGTACATACTCTCAAACCTTTTCGATAATTGAAATTAAAATTCTTTATTTGCATACACTCTCACACGTTTCCGATAATTTGGCGCATGTCTGGTAGTTCACTTAAGGGAGGGTAGTGTACCACATGTGAAGGACAGGAAGTACGACCAAGACGCGTGGATCATTAGTTCATCGGAAGTACTCCCTCTGTTCCTAGATATTTGTCTTTCAAGTGGTTTGCAATGGACTACCACATACGGATGTATATAGACATTTTTTATAGTGTAGATTCATTCATTTTGCTCCGTATGTAGTCATTTGTTGAAATCTCTACAAAGACAAATATTTAGGAACAGAGAGAGTAGTAGTTTTCTTCACTGGTACGTTAAATAAAGAGTTTCGTTTCGTACTTACACAATTTGAAACGATTGTTATGGAGAGAATAAGAAAACCACTCCACTATATATTAGTCATATACACGAGTACTATATGGATGCAGCTTCATTGACTTTAGTGCACCTGCCTTTGGGTTTATGGCAGGTGGGCCCAAAATGTGGATGGCCCACCTGTCATACAGCAAAAAGCAGGTGCAGTTAAGGCACCAGAGCTCAGTCCGTACTACAGTATATATATAAGTTGGAGCCTCAGCGCTTGTTCGCTAGGGTTTGCACTCTCCATACTCTCGCCGCACCATCTATATATATAACGATGGAGGCTTAGTGTTCCTTTGCTAGGATTTGCTATATTCACTGTCTCTCACCCTCTTCACCAGATCTAAACAAGACTGTGTTGTGGCCTCTGTCTCTCTCACCTCCCTCACAGACAGCTGGCGAAGGAGCCGTCCAGATCCCGTCGCACGGGAAGGGGAGGAGGTGCAGTGTTCACTCTATCGCCTTTGGCGAGGGAGGCAATCCACTGCGGGCTGTGCTTTTCTCTTTCAACCAGCGCCTGTGTGGAAGGGCCACCGACTCCTTCTTCCTCGCTGTCGTACGTAGTGTGGGCAGATCCGACCTCCCACCACACGCCTTACCACATCCCGACGACCCTAAGGTATAGGTTTCTTTGAAACCGTCATTGATCTAGCTGCATGCTGATCTTTTTTGATTCTGTAGTCGAATCTAGGTCTTGTTTCAAAGATGAAAGAAGGGTGCGGTTGGGTGGAGCATGAATCTAGGACATGGTTCAATGAGGAAAGGAGGGAGGGAAAGTAGTATAGGCTAGCTATCCAGCCGCTTTGTTGGTCGAAAAGAGAAAAAGGGGGTAACCCAGTAGACACATCTGTAAGGAACCGAACTCTTTCTTGAAAAGGGAAAGAAACTGGGAGGTTGGGTAGTTTGTGCAGGACTAGATTTGTTGCCCTCGCATCGGAAAAAGTTTCAAAGAGAACAAATATGGGACCAACGCAGATATGCTGCTTGGCTACATACTCTGCATCACCCATTTATACGTGTGGCGCACATGGTGCTGGCATGTCCCATGTCCCATCCACATGATCGTGCAGTGTGTTTTGAGATGTTGTGCTACTTGTATTGTGTAATGCCCCGGATCCAATGCGCCAGGTGTCCGTCAGTTATTCGCCGTCGTTGCCATGTCGTGTGCTTGTGTGTCGCTCTTTGCCATGTCATCATCTGCTTTTCACATCTTATCATCATGTGCATCGCATTTGCATACGTGTTCGTCTCATGCATCCGAGCATTTTCCCCGTTGACCGTTTTGCAATCCGGCGCTCCGTTGTTCCCCGGCGTCCCCTTTTACCTTTTTCCGTGTGCGGGTGTTGAACGGTCTCGGAATGGACCGAGATTTATCGAGCGGCCTTGGTTTACTACCGGTAGACCGCCCGTCAAGTTTCGTTGCATTCGGAGTTCGTTTGATAGCCCAACCGCCATCCGTAGCGGCACCGTTGCCGGTTTATTCGTCTGACGTTTCGGTCTCCGAAACTGTCACCGGGCCTCTTTCTCTTTTCTCTCTAGCAGCCCGACTCCTCTTCACAGCCCACCTAGCCCTCCACTTTGACCGGTGCCATCGGATCGTGATCCGAGGGTCCGGAAGCCCCCCAAACCCCTCCTAACCCTAATCCTAACACCCTTTTCCTTTTATAAACCCCCCTCCTTCCAAATCTTGTCATTCCTTCCCCTCCACCCCCATTTCCGTGCCCCAATCATCTCCCAGCCGCCTCCCACCTCCTCTGCCTCATTTTCCGCGCCGGCCAAGCCCTCCGCCGCCACTTGGCGAGTCGCCAGTGGGTGCGCCGCCGCTCACAGCCAACAGGGAAGCGCCACCTGTCCCCCTGCCTCCCCGCGCCGCTAGGCCCGTAGCCGGCCCGCCCTGGGCTCCGATCTGGGCCCGAGGTGCCCGCGTCCTGCACCGCCGCGCAGAGCCCCACTCCGCCTCGCTCGCCAACCGCCGAAGTCTCGCCGGACTTCGCCGGAGAGACGCCGGCCGCCGCCGCCTTCATCACCGAAAGTTGCTCCGCTACCGCCGCCGTCCTCAGGTCACGCCGCCCCGCGCCATCTCTCGTTTTCCCCTAGCTCTCTCTCTCTCATCCCGAGCCTCCCCTCTCTCTCTGTGCTTCCCAGGGAGCCGCCCCGCCTTGACCGCCAGGGATCTCCGCGCCCGGGCCGCCCCGAGCATCCTCGTCGCCGGATCCGGAGACCCCGCATCCGGATCTGCCCGTTCCCGTCCTCCCGGCGATCTCCTCGCCGGCCCTGCCGAAGCTGCCGCTGCCTTGGTCCTCTGCTCGGGCGAGACGAGGACGCCGCCTTGGCCTCCCAGGCCCAGCGCCCCTTCGCCAGCCGCGTGGGCCTCCCCACGGCCCAGCTCCGCGCCAGCGCCCGCGTGGGCCGCACCAACGGGCTAAGGCCCATTGGGTGAGCAGCCCCCTCGAGCCCCTCTGCCCTGTGCACTGTTGGGCCAGCCAGTTTCAGCCTGATTCATGTTTTTTTCTGTGGAACGATCTTGCCTTTTATCCAGTGTTTTACTGTTTTGCAGAAAAACCCCTTGACTTCATACATTTAATAACTCATCAACGGTGCATCATATTAAAATGTTTTATTTATGAAACTTGCTCAGAATTTTGTGTAGATTAATAATATGCCACTTTCACCCATGTTTAAAATGTTTAAAATGCTGTTTGGTTAAATTTTCTCCTATGCCATGTTAAAATGATTTAATTCATAACTATTTAACCGTAACTCGGATTTTAATAAATTATATATGTAAATGGGGTGGAAAAATGCCTAGTTTGACATGTTGCACTTTATTTTCCTGTTTAACAACATTAAAATAATGTTTAGGGCAGAACAGTACCAAACCTTAAATTATGTATATGAGGAGTTTCCGGAATTGTTGTTCGTTGCTTCCGGCCTCATTTAGACTTGTCTAGATAGGTAGTTTTGTTGTGCTTCACCCCTTGCCATGTTTAACAACATTTAATATTGTTGGGTACCTAAACGAGAGAGAACTAAATAAGTCATGTGGTGTTTTGTCAATATGCAACCCGTCGCACATTGAGCTCCACTTAATTTGTAGTGTTGTTATTGCACTTTGCCATGCCATGCTTATTTAAACCGGACATGCATCATACTTGATTGTGCATCATGCCATGTTTATGTGATGGTAGTTTACTTTGTTGTTTGTTTGTTTCCGGGATGCTTCTCTCGTTAGCTTCGGTTTTGGTTCCGGAGTTGAGAGGATTCGTTCGACTCCGTCCGTTTGTCTTCTTCATGGACTCGTTCTTCTTCCTTGCGGGATCTCAGGCAAGATGACCATACCCTCGAAATCACTTATATCTTTGCTTGCTAGTTGCTTGCTCTTTTGCTATGCCTATGCTGCGTTACCTACCATTTGCTTATCATGCCTCCCATATTGTCAAACCAAGCCTCTAACCCACCTTGTCCTAGCAAACCGTTGTTTGGCTATGTTACCGCTTTGCTCAGCCCCTCTTATAACATTGTTAGTTGCAGGTGAAGATGAAGTTTGTTCCTTGTTGGAACATGGAGATGTTGTTCCTTGTTGGAACATGTTTACTTGTTGGGATATCACAATATATCTTATTTTATTAATGCATCTATATACTTGGTAAAGGGTGGAAGGCTCGGCCTTATGCCTGGTGTTTTGTTCCACTCTTGCCGCCCTAGTTTCCATCATATCGGTGTTATGTTCCCGGATTTTGCGTCCCTAACGCGGTCGGGTGATTTATGGGACCCCCTTGACAGTTCGCTTTGAATAAGACTTTTCCAGCAGGCCCAACCTTGGTTTTACCATTTGACTACCACCTATCCCTTTCCCTTGGGTCTGATCAACCGGAGGGTCATCTTTATTTAGCCCCCCCGGGCCAATGCTTGTCTAAGTGTTGGTCCGAACTGAGCTGCCTGCGGGGCCCCTCGTGGAAACTCGAGGCCTTGTTTTACTCGTCGCTAGTCTCATCCGGTGTTGCCCTGAGACCGAGATATGTGCAGCTCCTATCAGGATGTCGGCGCATCGGGCGGTCTTGCTGGACTTGTTTTATTACTGTCGAAATGTCTTGTAGCCGGGATTCCGAGACTGATCGGGTCTTCCCGGGGAGAAGGAATATCCTTCGTTGATCGCGAGAGCTTATCATGGGCTAAGTTGGGACACCCCTGCAGGGTTTTGAACTTTCGAAAGCCGTGCCCGCGGTTATGTGGCAGATGGGAATTTGTTAATGTCCGGTTGTAGAAAACCCGAAGTTGATCTTAACTAAAATACACCAACCGCGTGTGTAACCGTGATGGTCTCTTCTCGGCGGGGTCCGGGAAGTGAACACGGTTGTTGGAGTTATGTTTGACGTAAGTAGTTCAGGATCACTTATTGATCTTAGTTGTTCGACCGTGCTTTGCCTTCTCTTCTCGCTCTCATTTGCGTATGTTAGCCACCATATATGCTAGTCACTTGCTGCAGCTCCACCTCATACCTTTTCCCCTACCTATAAGCTTAAATAGTCTTGATCTCACGGGTGTGAGATTGCTGAGTCCTCGTGCCTCACTAGATACTTCCAAAAACCAGTTTGCAGGTGCCGATGAAACCGTGCAGGTGACGCACCCGAGCTCAAGGAGGAGCTCGATGAAGATCTTGTTCTTTGTGTTGTTTCGTTCTAGTCGATCAGTAGTGGGCCCAGTTGGGGTCGATCGTGGACCTTTGTCGCTTTTGGGGTTTTCTTCTTTTATTTTGGCTCCGTAGTCGGGCCCTGATTGTAACTGTATGATGTAATGTTTTATTCATGTAATTGTGTGAAGTGGCGATTGTAAGCCAACTATGTAACTCTTTCCCTTATGTATTACATGGGTTGTGTGAAGATTACCTCACTTGCGACATTGCTTTCAATGCGGTTATGCCTCTAAGTCGTGCTTCGACACATGGGAGATATAGCCGCATTGAGGGCGTTACAAGTTGGTATCAGAGCCTTCCCCGACCTTAGGAGCCCCCACTGGTTGATCGTTTTTTAGCGGCCGAGTTGTGTCTAGAAAAATATTTTAAGTCATTTAGGAATTATATATCGGAGAGTTTACGAATTCTTTTTACTTCCCAGTCTCCTCATCGCTCTGGTAAGGCATCCTGACGTAGAGTTTTGACTCTTCTCTTCTCAAATTTCACTAAAAAAAATTTAGGATCACGCGAGTATCTTAGAATCGTTCCGATGGTTTTATGATGACAACATTGTCTTGGTTGCCTCCCGTCAGCAGGGGTTTTAGTGGAGGTGTCCTGGGGAGTTGAGCTCCGAGGTGTTGTCGTCATAATTTTATCGTTGCAGTTCTGGAATACCTGAGTTTAGTACGCCGACATCGAAAATCTCTTTTGTACAGTTGTTGGTGAGATAACCCTGATAGCCCAGTACTGAGGCGAGTGCGGGAGTATTGCCATAACTCGTATAACGGATGCTTTTCGAAGGTTGAGGTAGACGATTTCTGACGGTTTCTTGGTTATGTGTTGAAGGATGGATACAGCTGGATCTAGGAATTGTTAGTTTGGGTGATATATTTTGTGTCCCCTGTATCCCCAACACCTGATTGCATAACCAGAAAGTTTCGGGAGTTTATAAGTGGGAATTCAAGTATCTCTTAGGATATCTTTCCAACAGACACATGATACGATATGGGATCTATCATAGGTTTGGTTCCGGCTTATTCTGCAAGCCAATCCTTTGTTTTGTTTTATTTGTGGTATTCGAGTTGCTTCGATGTCAAGTGTTGATCCATACCTTCCCTAAACAGTGTTCTCATATTGCTATGTGAATACTAATCCTTCTTGATCATCAAGATTATCATGCCAATTCTTTTCTAACCGGTGTGCCTCTCTTCAAGTGGATCCGATCACTTCAGCATTTGCAAGATCAATTATCAGTTCTTCTCAACGGTGTTTGCTTCATCCGTTCCAAGTTATCTTTGTTTTCCCTCCCTCCTACCCTTTTTCTTCAAGGACTCAGATTTCTGAATCAAGTATCCTTTTTATTGATGGAAGTTTCTTCATTCTTTCTTTCAATGTTCTTATCCGGTGATTTTCTATGAAGATGCGCAACAACTTCAAGTTCATCATTCGTCATTCTTTTCTTCTCCGGTGGATTCAAGACAAGCTTTCAGTGTTGATCGTATTCTTTTCCTCGTTTCAAATGCTTTGTTATGCCGGTGCACCTCATAATAGTTCACTTCTCGCTATTCATTTGTTCGAGAGTGCTGAAGATATCTCAGAAGGCTCGTCTTGTCTTTCAAGATCAGTGCTACCTATTTCAAGGTTGTTATCTCATTCTAGCCATTTAACTCAACCGGTGCAATCTCTCTTTTCAAGCAATCGTTCAACGGTGTTTCTTTTGAGTGGGCCCTAACCCACAGGTCTTTTTCCAAGATCTTACCTGACTCTTCTTATTTTCCCGGAGTTATTCTCAAATTCTTTTCGAAGTTTGACGTAAGAATGAGGTATCATCAGTCATATGTCTTTCTCCAAGATCCTTCAATTCTTTCATCGTTGGTTCACCCTTTCCAATTTACATCCTGGAGCGCCTCAACAATTCATGGTGGTGTTTCTCATCATCATTCTCAACATTTGAAGACCGAAGAAGAGTTCCTCTTAAATCCTTACCCGTTCTTACAAAGTTGTGTGGTTCCAGCTTGTTGCCATTCTCTCATAATTGTTTTCGATTGTGAGAATTCTTTTCACCCATCCGGAGCATTTGAGGAGTCTTTTCAGTTTGATTCTTCGGAAGCCTTTCATCTCAGAATTAGTCATTCTCAGCTTTCAGCTCTCGTTCTCCAAATCTTACCGGTGCATCATTCTAGTAGTCTCTAATCAGCTCATCATCTCTGCGTTCACTTGTATCTAAATTCTCTCAAGTATCTTCTTTCATTTTCAATTCTTACGGTGGTTCGTTCAAGATTACTCTTTTCTTGGATATCATAGATTCATTCTTTCTTTCCAAATCCTACCGGTGGTTCGTTGAAGACCTTCCCAAAGTTTGTGCCATATCTCTCTTAATCTTTTCTACGAGAATAAGTAGTATGCCAAATCCGTTGTTGATCATCAATTTTAGTTGATGAAGGATAAGTCTAATGTAATTCTTATTCTTGTTTCTTCGAGTAAATTCAATTCCTTATTTCGGAGGTTCATCAAAATTCTTGTTTTAAATTGTTTCATTTTGTCTCCCTCGGAGTTCCAAGCTTTCGCAATTATATCACCACGGAGATCCATCTAATCATTGCAAGGCTTCAACCTTATTCTTTTCATCCTACATTTCTTTGTGATCATTGTTTTATTACCGGAGTTCTTTATGGAGGCTACATGATGATTCACAAAGGATTTAATTCCTTCTCCAAGTGTTCATCGAGATTCTCTTCAGAGGAGCTTAAGTATTCTTTATCTTGCATTTTAAAGTGCAATCTTTTCAACCGTATCATTCGAGGTGGTGTTATGTCATTCTCGACAACTTGAGTTCATGTCTCATGATTCACATGTTGTTAAGAATGAGATATTTTTTAAATCCATCCATCTCTTTGTTGGAGTTATCTTGGGATATATTTCACCTAAAGCCTTCCATTGGGAATGTTGCTAATTATGGTGCTTATAAATGACCCAAGTTCTTCATTTATCCTACCGGCGAAATAAGTTTCTCGTCTCCTTGTTGATATCAGTCCAATCATTTGTTTTCGTTGGTGGCAGAAGCTCACCTCATAATGTTGACATGTTTTCATAAGTCCACTCCAAGCTTATTCTTTTCGTTGTTGATTCTCCAACAACTCCGTTCAATTCTTCTTTGCAAGGATGCTTTCCAAGTTCATTTGTGGCAGAAGATGTCATTTTCTTCTCCATTCCTTATTCCAATGATCTATCTTCTATTTCTTCTTCCGGAGGCATTGTGATGTTGCTCTCTTTGACCCATCATCTTGTTTTGTCAAGATCATGTCCTTTTCCTTGCTAATCCATTTAACCGGGGTGTTGTATCTTCTCTTCAAGTTCTTTTCATCTTATCAAATTTTGCCTCACTTCTCAACCGGAGTGCTGTCTGGAATCATTCTTACCCCTTGTGTCATTCGTTTAATTGTTCCAGAGGCAGTGTGTTGTTGATTTCATCAAGTATCCTCTCATCTTGTCTAGTTCTTATTCATTTCCTTCCATTTACAGTCGGAGTGCTATCAAAATTATTTCATTCTTTTTCCTTCTCTATCTTGTTTTAACCGGAGTGGTTTCAATAACTACCTTGTCACTTAACCTCTTGGTTCTCGTCGTATCCCATGTTCCTCTCGTCTAACGGAGTGTTTTAAATTTTGTTCACCTCCGTCGTGTCATTTCTTCAAGCTTTGCGACCTCTCAAGGTTCTTTGGTTTCACTCGTTTGTCAAAGAAGCAACTTAGCCTTACCTTTTCTCTTCCTCTTCCGCTTTTTCTCCGGTGCCATCCTAGATCTCGGGACGAGATCCTCTCGTAGTGGTGGAGTGTTGTAATGCCCCGGATCCGATGCGCCAGGTGTCCGTCAGTTATTCGCCGTCGTTGCCATGTCGTGTGCTTGTGTGTCACTCTTTGCCATGTCATCATCTACTTTTCACATCTTATCATCATGTGCATCGCATTCGCATACGTGTTCGTCTCATGCATCTGAGCATTTTCCCCGTTGTCAGTTTTGCAATCCGGCGCTCCGTTGTTCCCCGGCGTCCCCTTTTACCTTTTTCCGTGTGCGGGTGTTGAACGGTCTCGGAATGGACCGAGGTTTGTCGAGCGGCCTTGGTTTACTACCGGTAGACCGCCCGTCAAGTTTCGTTGCATTCGGAGTTCGTTTGATAGCCCAACCGCCATCCATAGTGGCACCGTTGCCGGTTTATTCGTCTGACGTTTCGGTCTCCGAAACTGTCACCGGGCCTCTTTCTCTTTTCTCTCTAGCATCCCAACTCCTCTTCACAGCCCACCTAGCCCTCCACTCTGACCGGTGCCATCGGATCGTGATCCAAGGGTCCGGAAGCCCCCCAAACCCCTCCTAACCCTAATCCTAACACCCTTTTCCTTTTATAAACCCCCCTCCTTCCAAATCTGGTCATTCCTTCCCCAGCCGCCTCCCACCTCCTCTGCCTCGTTTTCCGCGCCGGCCAAGCCCTCCGCCGCCACTTGGCGAGTCGCCAGTGGGTGCGCCGCCGCTCGCAGCCAACAGGGAAGCGCCACCTGTCCCCCTGCCTCCCCGCGCCGCTAGGCCCGTAGCCGGCCCGCCCTGGGCTCCGATCTGGGCCCGAGGTGCCCGCGTCCTGCACCGCCGCGTAGAGCCCCACTCCGCCTCGCTCGCCAACCGCCGAAGTCTCGCCGGACTTCGCCGGAGAGACGCCGGCCGCCGCCGCCTTCATCACCGAAAGTTGCTCCGCTGCCGCCGCCGTCCTCAGGTCACGCCGCCCCGCGCCATCTCTCGTTTTCCCCTAGCTCTCTCTCTCTCATCCCGAGCCTCCCCTCTCTCTCTGTGCTTCCCAGGGAGCCGCCCCGCCTTGACCGCCAGGGATCTCCGCGCCCGGGCCGCCCCGAGCATCCTCGTCGCCGGATCCGGAGACCCCGCATCCGGATCTGCCCGTTCCTGTCCTCCCGGCGATCTCCTCGCCGGCCCTGCCGAAGCCGCCGCCGCCTTGGTCCTCTGCTCGGGCGAGACAAGGACGCCGCCTTGGCCTCCCAGGCCCAGCGCCCCTTCGCCAGCCGCGTGGGCCTCCCCACGGCCCAGCTCCGCGCCAGCGCCCGCGTGGGCCGCACCAACGGGCCAAGGCCCACTGGGTGAGCAGCCCCCTCGAGCCCCTCCGCCCTGTGCACTGTTGGGCCAGCCAGTTTCGGCCCGATTCATGTTTTTTCTGCGGAACGATCTTGCCTTTTATCCAGTGTTTTACTGTTTTGCAGAAAAACCCCTTGACTTCATACATTTAATATCTCATCAACGGTGCATCATATTAAAATGTTTTATTTATGAAACTTGCTCAGAATTTTGTGTAGATTAATAATATGCCACTTTCACCCATGTTTAAAATGTTTAAAATGCTGTTTGGTTAAATTTGCTCCTATGCCATGTTAAAATGATTTAATTCATAACTATTTAACCGTAACTCGGATTTTAATAAATTATATATGTAAATGGGGTGGAAAAATGCCTAGTTTGACATGTTGCACTTTATTTTCCTGTTTAACAACATTACCAAACCTTAAACTATGTATATGAGGAGTTTCCGGAATTGTTGTTCGTTGCTTCCGGCCTCATTTAAACTTGTCTAGATAGGTAGTTTTGTTGTGCTTCACCCCTTGCCATGTTTAACAACATTTAATATTGTTGGGTACCTAAACGAGAGAGAACTAAATAAGTCATGTGGTGTTTTGTCAATATGCAACCCGTCGCACATTGAGCTCCACTTAATTTGTAGTGTTGTTATTGCACTTTGCCATGCCATGCTTATTTAAACCGGACATGTATCATACTTGATTGTGCATCATGCCATGTTTATGTGATGGTTGTTTACTTTGTTGTTTGTTTGTTTCCGGGATGCTTCTCTCGTTAGCTTCGGTTTTCGTTCCGGAGTTGAGAGGATTCATTCGACTCCGTCCGTTTGTCTTCTTCATGGACTCGTTCTTCTTCCTTGCGGGATCACAGGCAAGATGACCATACCCTCGAAATCACTTCTATCTTTGCTTGCTAGTTGCTCGCTCTTTTGCTATGCCTATGCTGCGTTACCTACCATTTGCTTATCATGCCTCCCATATTGTCAAACCAAGCCTCTAACCCACCTTGTCCTAGCAAACCGTTGTTTGGCTATGTTACCGCTTTGCTCAGCCCCTCTTATAGCGTTGTTAGTTGCAGGTGAAGATGAAGTTTGTTCCTTGTTGGAACATGGAGATGTTGTTCCTTGTTGGAACATGTTTACTTGTTGGGATATCACAATATATCTTATTTTATTAATGCATCTATATACTTGGTAAAGGGTGGAAGGCTCGGCCTTATGCCTGGTGTTTTGTTCCACTCTTGCCGCCCTAGTTTCCGTCATATCGGTGTTATGTTCCCGGATTTTGCGTCCCTAACGCGGTCGGGTGATTTATGGGACCCCCTTGACAGTTCGCTTTGAATAAGACTTTTCCAGCAGGCCCAACCTTGGTTTTACCATTTGACTACCACCTATCCCTTTCCCTTGGGTCTGATCAACCGGAGGGTCATCTTTATTTAGCCCCCCGGGCCAATGCTTGTCTAAGTGTTGGTCCGAACTAAGCTGCCTGCGGGGCCCCCTCGTGGAAACTCGAGGCCTGGTTTTACTCGTAGCTAGTCTCATCCGGTGTTGCCCTGAGACCGAGATATGTGCAGCTCCTATCAGGATGTCGGCGCATCGGGTAGTTTTGCTGGACTTGTTTTATTACTGTCAAAATGTCTTATAGACGGGATTCCGAGACTGATCGGGTCTTCCCGGGGAGAAGGAATATCCTTCGTTGATCGCGAGAGCTTATCATGGGCTAAGTTGGGACACCCCTGCAGGGTTTTGAACTTTCAAAAGCCGTGCCCGCGGTTATGTGGCAGATGGGAATTTGTTAATGTCCGGTTGTAGAAAACCCGAAGTTGATCTTAACTAAAATACACCAACCGCGTGTGTAACCGTGATGGTCTCTTCTCGGCGGGGTCCGGGAAGTGAACACGGTTGTTGGAGTTATGTTTGACGTAAGTAGTTCAGGATCACTTATTGATCTTAGTTGTTCGACCGTGCTTTGCCTTCTCTTCTCGCTCTCATTTGCGTATGTTAGCCACCATATATGCTAGTCGCTTGCTGCAGCTCCACCTCATACCTTTTCCCCTACCTATAAGCTTAAATAGTCTTGATCTCGCGGGTGTGAGATTGCTGAGTCCTCGTGACTCACCAGATACTTCCAAAACCAGTTTGCAGGTGCCGATGAAACCGTGCAGGTGACGCACCCGAGCTCAAGGAGGAGCTCGATGAAGATCTTGTTCTTTGTGTTGTTTCGTTCTAGTCGATCAGTAGTGGGCCCAGTTGGGGTCGATCGTGGACCTTTGTCGCTTTTGGGGTTTTCTTCTTTTATTTTGGCTCCGTAGTCGGGCCCTGATTGTAACTATATGATGTAATGTTTTATTCATGTAATTGTGTGAAGTGGCGATTGTAAGCCAACTATGTAACTCTTTCCCTTATGTATTACATGGGTTGTGTGAAGATTACCTCACTTGCGACATTGCTTTCAATGCGGTTATGCCTCTAAGTCGTGCTTCGACACGTGGGAGATATAGCCGCATCGAGGGCGTTACATATGGGTACTGTTTTAAATAAATGTTGAATTGAAGCTATTGTATTTTAAGCGATGCCACTCTCAGAATTAACTAATGAACTATTTTAAGATAATTTCTCTATTAATATGAATCACAACTGTTTTAGAAATGCTACTGTCCTATACTTTGTTTTCCTTCAAGATAAGGTAGATGCTTCTTTTTGTGGCCGCATGTTTCATCCTCCTTTATTGGCAGTAATTGTTTCATTTTTTGCCTCTGTTAAATCAGGGATATCTATTCAACTTGTTGCTATAGCAAACTTAAATGTCACACCGGCGACTTTACTTGATTTCAGAGTAACTGCACAAAACGAGATTGGATTTCCTATTCATGTTGGAAGATTCGTACGCGATCTTGTGTGCGTCATGATAGGTTGGTACTTGCCTTCGTCGACATGATCGTGCAGTGTGTTTTGAGATGATGTGCTACTTGTATTGGTACTGTTTTAAATAAATGTTGAATTGAAGCTATTGTAATGTTGTCTTTTTCCATTAAGTAGTGAACAAAAATGGGACCAACCCAGACATTATGCTTGTTGCTTTGTTACAACAAACTCTGCATCACCCCCTTTATAAGTAGATGGAAGCACATGTCGTTGTTGCGCCCACTCTCCCCTGGAACTTTTTATGCTTTTTGTTAATCTAATGCCGCTGGTAAAATTAAGCAATGCCACTCTCAGAATTAACTACTGAATCTTATTTCAAAACTGCAACACTTGTTAGGGATTGGCGGGTGGCCGCATGTTTCATCCTCCTTTATTGGCCAGTAATTGATTCCTTTTTTGCCTCTGTTAGAACAGGGATATCTATTCAACTTGTTTCTATTGCGACATTTTGCTTCGCTTAATTTTGGTGGAACTGGACAAAATGAGACCGGATTTCCATATATTTGTTGAGATCTCTCTGAGGTCTTCCTCACGAGTTGTTTCAAATCTTGGTCTTGAAAGGTCAGTACGGACTTTCCTCAGAATTAACTACTGAATCTTACTACAAAACTGCAACACTTGTTAGGGATCAGCGGGGGTACCATTTCTGTTAGGGATCAGCCGGTGTACATGTTTAAGAAATGTATTGTTCAGATAATGTCTCTGTTATTATATATTGGCTAGAGTGATTTACAAATGGTACTATCCTGCTTTGTAGTTCTTTCTACATGTTTAACCAAGGTATTGTTAAGATAATGTCTCTGTTAAAATGAATCAGTTGCATTGTTTTAGGAATGATACTTTTCTGCTTTGTCGTTCTTTATACATGTTGAAACTAGGCATTGTTAAGATAATGTCTCAGTTAATATGAATGAATCACACTGATTGAGAATTGCTACTCTCCTGCTTTGTTTCCCATTAAGATAAGGTAGATCGGTAGATGTTTTTCTTCTGGGAGTACAAGTCATCAACCGTTATTTCTCAGTAATTGTTTCCCTTATACCTTTTGTTGCTTACAGGGATATCAAAATTAAAGGTCGGTTTTGTTCCAACTTTGATTTTAGTTGAACTGCACAAAAGGAGCCAATGTGTCTAAGGCAAACTGCTGCATTAGTGGGTCCAGTTGGTCTTACCACTTTGCAGAAAGAAGCAGTCATTGTTTGCGCTACATTACACAAGGAATGATTGAGAAGCTTGATACGTCTCCAAAGTATCTATAATTTTTGATTGCTCCATGCTATATTATCTACTGTTTTGGACTATATTGGGCCTTATTTTCCACTTTTATATTATTTTTGGGACTAACCTATTAACCGGAGGCCCAACCCAGAATTGTTGTTTTTTTGCCTATTTCAGTGTTTCGGAGAAACAGAATATCAAACGGAGTCCAAACGGAATAAAATATTCGGGAACGTGATTTTCTCACCAAACGTGATCCAGAGGACTTGGACCCTACGCCAAGGCATCGAAGAGGCGGTCACGAGGGTGGGGGCGCCCCGACCCTAGGGTGCGCCCCCCTGCCTCGTGGGCCCCTCGAAGCTCCACCGATGTACTCCTTCCTCCTATATATACCTACGTATCCCCAAACGATCAAAACAGGAGCCAAGAACCTAATTCCACCGCCACAACCTTCTGTATCCACGAGATCCCATCTTGGGGTCTGTTTTGGAGCTCCGCCGGAGAGGGCCGTCATCATGGAGGGCTTCTACATCATCATAGCCTCTCCGATGATGTGTGAGTAGTTTACCTTAGACCTTCTGGTCCATAGTTAGTAGCTAGATGGCTTCTTCTCTCTTTTTGGATCTCAATACAAAGTTCTCCCCCTCTCTTGTGGAGATCTATTTGATGCAATCTTCTTTTTGCGGTGTGTTTGTTGAGACCGATGAATTGTGGGTTTATGTATCATTGGTTATCTTTGCAAGTCTCTTCGAAATATCTGTTTGGTTTGGCCTACTAGATTGGTTTTTCTTGCCATCGGAGAAGTGCTTAGCTTTGGGTTCGATCTTGCAGTGTCCTTTCCCAGTGACAGAAGGGGCAGCAAGGCACGTATTGCATCGTTGCCATCGAGGATAAAAAGATGGGGTTTATTTCATATTGCATGAATTTATCTCTCTACATCATGTCATCTTGCTTAAAGTGTTACTCTGTTTCTAACTTAATACTCTAGATGCATGCTAGATAGCGGTCGATGAGTGGAGTAATAGTAGTACATGCAGGCAGGAGTCGGTCTACTTGTCACGGACGTGATTCCTATATACATGATCATACCTTAGATATTCTCATAACTATGCTCAATTATGTCAATTGCTCAACAGTAATTTGTTCACCCACCATAGAATACTTATGCTCTTGAGAGAAGCCACTAGTGAAACCTATGGCCCCCGGGTCTATTCTCATCATATCAATCTCGATCACTTTAATCTCGCTTTATATTTTACTTTGCCTTTTACTTTTCACTTTGCATCTCTATACCAAAAACACCAAAAACATTATCTATCAGTTCTCACTCTCGTAAGTGACCGTGAAGGGATTGACAACCCCTAATCGCGTTGGTTGCGAGTTGCTATCGTTTTGTGCAGGTACGAGGGACTTGAGCGTGGCCTCCTACTGGATTGATACCTTGGTTCTCAAAAACTGAGGGAAATACTTACGCTACTCTACTACATCATCCTCCCCTCTTCGGGGAAAACCAACGCAAGCTCAAGAGGTAGCAAGAACAATTTCTGGCGCCATTGCCGAGGAGTATACACAAAAAGTCAACATACCAAGTACCCATCACAATCCCTATCTCTCGCATTACATTAGTTGCCATTTGCCTCTCGTTTTCCTCTCCCCCACTTCACCCTTGCCGTTTTATTTGCCCTCTCCTTCTCCTTCTCCTTCTTTTTCTGTTTGCCTTTTTCTCGCTTGCCTTTTGTTTCCTCGTGTGTTGGATCGCTTGTTTGTCGCTATGTCTGAAATTTGGGAAGTTATCGCCGATATGGGCGATAACAATATCATAGAAAATTCTGATGATCCTGCTGAAGAACCCCCTACCTATCATACAAAAAGATTTCGAATCGGTAGTGGTAACATTATTGGAAAAGGAGTTATTCAAGATTTCTTTACTTGTGCCGGTGCTTTGCCCTCTATGGGCGGTTCTATTCTCCATAGAACTAGTAGTCTTGCGGACGCTATTGCCATGCTTATTGTTGAACTTGAAAGGCTATTCATGCATATGCACCCATCTATACAAAGAATTTTCTTAGAATTTTCTAATATCGAGCATTCTTCTGTTAAGCGTGCCGCTACTATCTTTTTGGCTCATGAATTCAGATTTTATAATAAAAGAATCCAAAGAAATCTTTGCGCATTATAGGGTGGACGCCGGTCGTCCTCCCATATAATCTATCCTCTTTGATCAAGAAGAAATTACGCGCTTTCAATCTCTTGACTATGTTGCTTTCAATGAAAACCTTAGAAAAAAGGTGCCAATCAATATCTTAATTGATAGAATCTCTGGACTTAATGATGATTTGGCTATTCGAAATAATGAGCTAGGATGCTCTCTTGAGTTTAGGCTCACAAGGTTCCGTCAAAAGAATGCTTATAATGATGAATTAGTTGTGCAATACGAAGGGCCGAAAGAGGAACCTATACCTCCTAAAATTGATCTTGGGGAATTTTGTCCTATTAAATTTATCCCTTTTGATAACTTTTGCTTGCCTCAAAGGAAACTTGCTGCCGAACATAGAGAATATGAAATGAGTTTCACCGATCTATCTTATTACTACGGCACTACCTAAATCTATCATCGCTTTTATGCCTAGCTAGGGGCGTTAAACGATAGCGCTTGTTGGGAGGCAACCCAATTTTATTTTGAGTTTTTTGTTTTTGCTTCTGTTTAGGAATAAATAATCCATATAACTTCTGTTTAGATGTGGTTTTGTGTTTTAATTAGTGTTTGTGCCAAGCTAGACCTATTGGATCTTCTTGGATGATAGTTATTTGATCTTGCTGTAATTTCCAGAAACTTTGCGCTTAGTGCCCGAATTACTAAAAATCACCATAACGTGATAAAATTCTGATTCCAATTGCTACTAATCAATAAACAAATTGGCTAGGTCTTCTAATTTTGGTAGATTTTTTGGAGTTCCAGAAGTTTGCGTTAGTTACAGATTACTACAGATTGTTCTGTTTTTGACAGATTCTGTTTTTCGCGTGTTGTTTGCTTATTTTGATGAATCTATGGCTAGTATTGGAGGGTATGATCCATGGAGAACTTGGAATACAGTAGGTTTAACACCAATATAAATAAATAATGAGTTAATTACAGTACCTTGAAGTGGTTTTATGTTTTCTTTCTCTAACGGAGCTCACGAGATTTCTATTGAGTTTTGTGTTGTGAAGTTTTCAAGTTTTGGGTAAATCTCTTGATGGATTATGGAACAAGGAGTGGCAAGAGCCTAAGCTTGGGGATGCCCATGGCACCCCCAAGATAATCCAAGAACACCAAAAATTCAAAGCTTGGGGATGCCCCGGAAGGCATCCCCTCTTTCGTCTACTTCCATCGGTATTTTACTTGGAGCTATATTTTTATTCGACAACATGATATGTGTTTTGCTTGGAGCTTCTTGTATTATTTGTCTTCGCTTGTTAGTGTGCCACAATCATCCTTTATGTACACACCTTTGAGAGAGCCATCTATGAATTAAAATTTGTTAGAATACTCTTTGTGCTTCACTTATATCTTTTGAGCTAGGCAGTTTTGCTCTGTGTGCTTCACTTATATATTTTGAGCGTGATAATTTTGCTCTATGTGCTTCACTTAGATTTTTTAGAGCACGGTGGTGTAATTTTTTTAAAGAAACTATTGATCTCTCATGCTTCACATAGATCATTTTGAGAGTCTTAATAGCATGGTAAATTGCTTAATATTAATATGCTTGGTATTCATGATTTGTGAAATTTTCTTTTGAGTGTGTTGAATACTAAGAAAAGATTGAAGCATGAAAATTGTTTTGAGATATGGAGGTGATAATATTAGAGTCATGCTAGTGGAAGTAGTTGTGAATTTAAAGAATACTTGCGTTGAAGTTTGTGATTCCCGTAGCATGCACGTATGGTGAACCGTTATGTAACGAAGTCGGAGCATGAGGTGTTTATTGACTGTCCTCCTTATGAGTGGCGGTCGGGGACGAGCGATGGTCTTTTCCTACCAATCTATCCCTCTAGGAGCATGCGTGTAATACTTTGGTTTGATAACTTCTAGATTTTTTCAATAAGTATATGAGTTCTTTATGACTAATGTTGAGTCCATGGATTATACACACTTTTTCCCATCCTTCCACCATTGCTAGCCTCTCTAATACCACGCACTTTTCACCGGTATCATACACCCATCATATATCTTCCTCAAAACAGCCACCATACCTACCTATCATGGCATTTCCATATCCATTCCGAGATATAATGCCATGCAACTTTCCCACCGTTCCGTTTATTATGACACGCTCCATCATTGTCATATTGCTAGCATGATCATGTAGTTGACATCGTATTTGTGGCAAAGCCACCATTCATAATCTTTCATACATGTCACTCTTGATTCATTGCATATCCCTGTACCCCGCCGGAGGCATTCATATAGAGTCATATCTTGTTCTAAGTATCGAGTTGTAATTGTTGAGTTGTAAGAAAAATAAAAGTGTGATGATCATCATTTTTTAGAGCATTGTCCCAAGTGAGGAAAGAATGATGGAGACTATGATTCCCCCACAACTCGGGATGAGACTCTGGATGAAAAATAAAAAAGAAAAAAAGAGGCCATAAAAAAAGAGAAAAGGCCCAAATAAAAAAATGAGAGAAAAAGAGAGAAGGGACAATGCTACTATCCTTTTACCACACTTGTGCTTCAAAGTAGCACCAAGATCTTCATGATAGAGAGTCTCCTATGTTGTCACTTTCATATACTAGTGGGAATTTTTCATTATAGAACTTAGTTTGTATATTCCAATGATGGGCTTCCTCAAAATGCCCTAGGTCTTCATGAGCAAGCGAGTTGGATGCACACCCACGTAGTTTCTTTTGTTGAGCTTTCATATACTTATAGCTCTAGTGCATCCGTTGCATGGCCATCCCTACTCACTCACATTGATATCTATAAATGGGCATCTCCATAGCCCGTTGATACGCCTAGTTGATGTGAGACTATCTTCCCCTCTTTTTGTCTTCTCCACAACCACCGTTCTATTCCACATATAGTGCTATATCCATGGCTCACGCTCATTGTATTGCGTGAAGGTTGAAAAAAGTTTTGAAAATGTTAAAGTATGAAACAATTGCTTGCCTTGTCATTGGGGTTGTGCATGATTTAAATACTTTGTGTGGTGAAGATGGAGCATAGCCAGACTATATGAATTTGTAGGGATAACTTTCTTTGGCCATGTTATTTTGAGAAGACATAATTGCTTTATTAGTATGCTTGAAGTATTATTATTTTTTATGTCAATATGAACTTTTGTCTTGAATCTTTTGAATCTGAATAATTATTATTATTTTTTATGTCAATATGAAGTATTATTATTTTTTATGTCAATATGAACTTTTATGTCAATATGAACCACAATTAAGAAGTTTTACATTGAAATTATGCCAAGTAGTACTCCGCATCAAAAATTCTCTTTTTATCATTTACCTACTCGAGGACGAGCAGGAATTAAGCTTGGGGATGCCTGATACGTCTCCAACATATCTATAATTTTTGATTGCTCCATGCTATATTATCTACTGTTTTGGACTATATTGGGCTTTATTTTCCACTTTAATATTATTTTTGGGACTAACCTATTAACCGGAGGCCCAGCCCAGAATTGCTGTTTTTTTGCCTATTTCAGTGTTTCGGAGAAACAGAGTATCAAACAGAGTCCAAACAGAATAAAATCTTCGGGAACGTGATTTTCTCACCGAACGTGATCCAGAGGACTTGGACCCTATGCCAAGGCATCGAAGAGGCGGTCACGAGGGAGGGGGCGCGCCCCCTGCCTCGTGGGCCCCTCGACGCTCCACCGACGTACTCCTTCCTCCTATATATACCTCCGTATCCCCAAACGATCAGAACAGGAGACAAAAACCTAATTCCACCGCCGCAACCTTCTGTATCCATGAGATCCCATCTTGGGGCCTGTTCCCGAGCTCCGCCGGAGAGGGCCGTCATCATGGAGGGCTTCTACATCATCATAGCCTCTCCGATGAAGTGTGAGTAGTTTACCTTAGACCTTCTGGTCCATAGTTAGTAGCTAGATGGCTTCTTCTCTCTTTTTGGATCTCAATACAAAGTTCTCCCCCTCTCTTGTGGAGATCTATTTGATGCAATCTTCTTTTTGCGGTGTGTTTGTTGAGACCGATGAATTGTGGGTTTATGATCAAGTCTATCTTTGAATAATGTTTGAATCTTCTCTGAATTCTTTTATGTATGATTGGTTATCTTTGCAAGTCTCTTTGAATTATCAGTTTGGTTTGGCCTACTAGATTGGGTTTTCTTTCCATGGGAGAAGTGCTTAGCTTTGGGTTCGATCTTGCGGTGTCCTTTCCCAGTGACAGAAGGGGCAGCAAGGCACGTATTGCATCGTTGCCATCGAGGATAACAAGATGGGATTTATTTCATATTGCATGAATTTATCTCTCTACATCATGTCATCTTGCTTAAAGTGTTACTCTGTTTCTAACTTAATACTCTAGATGCATGCTGGATAGCGGTCGATGAGTGGAGTAATAGTAGTAGATGCAGGCAGGAGTCGGTCTACTTGTCACGGACGTGATGCCTATATACATGATCATACCTTAGATATTCTCATAACTATGCTCAATTCTGTCAATTTCTAAATAGTAATTTGTTCACCCACCGTAAAATACTTATGCTCTTGAGAGAAGCCACTAGTGAAACCTATGGCCCCCGGGTCTATTCTCATCATATCAATCTCCATCACTTTAATCTCGCTTTACTTTTTACTTTGCCTTTTACTTTTCACTTTGCATCTCTATACCAAAAATACCAAAAACGTTATCTATCAGTTCTCACTCTCGTAAGTGACCGTGAAGGGATTGACAACCCCTAATCGTGTTGGTTGCGAGTTGCTATCATTTTGCGCAGGTACGAGGGACTTGAGCGTGGCCTCCTACTGGATTGATACCTTGGTTCTGAAAAACTAAGGGAAATACTTACGCTACTCTGCTGCATCATCCTCTCCTCTTCGGGGAAAACCAACGCAAGCTCAAGAGGTAGCAAAGCTTTACAGAGTATTAGTAGATGCTGGTGACATGACTAGTCTGCAGAGAGCATAGGAAACTCTACAACACATGGAGTGCACTTGGCAAAAAGTGCCCAAACAAGTACAGGAAGCCAGGACAGGACTCCCAATCTGTCAGTGTCATTCTAAGCAACAATGATGGGGCATCTAGGTATGGTAATTTGTTTCCCGTACTTTCAGTTTGTTAGTCCACCGATTGGTGGGTTGACACTCGGGCCAATATTCATGTGTGTGCTGTTGTGTCTTTGTTTTCTTGCAGCATATAAATACGATATCCATAGGGATGCTCAGCTTGATTTTAGTGGAACTGCACAAAATGTCCAGATGGTTTGTGTCCTCCATAATACTTCATCAAGCACAATACATCGAATGGTTCTCTAATCATTCATCGTCACCTTGAGCCATCGGACTATATGTTTGAATGGTGCTGCTAGCATCGGCCATTAAGAAGGGTAAGAAGAAAGACAAAAGGAGAGATGGCTGCTTTACTTGTGGTTTGGAGGAACACTGGGCAAACAAGTGCCCAAACAAGTACTAATAAGCCATGACATGACTCCAAGTCTGTCAATGTCACTCTAAGCAATAATGATGGGGCATCTAGGTATGGTAATCTGTTTATGGTACTTTCAGTTTGTTAGTCCACCGATTGGTGGGTTGACACTGGGGCCAATATTCATGTGTGTGCTGATGTGTCTTTGTTTTCTGGCAGCATATAAATACGAAATCCATAGGGTTGGTCATCTTGATTTTAGTGGAACTGCACAAAATGTTCAGATGGTTCGTGTCCTCCAGAATAATACTTCATCATGCATAATACATCGAATGGTTCTCTAATCATTCGTCCTCACCTTGAGCCACTGGACTATCAGATGACAAACTGATGACAAACCCTGCTTGTTCCACAATCATTGGCATTACATATTTTGAATGGGAAAAGCTTGTCAAAGTTGACATTTGTTTAATATATTGGAATTGGTAAACCTTGTTAATTTTTGCTGATTGATGTTAGCCAGAAGACATGCATTTGATATTTTTGAGTGGGACGCCCTTTGCTGTGAGCAACGTCGATCATTTTTTCCTATTCTTGTCTTCAGTTCAGAAGTAAATATTTAATCTGCTGAGATGCATAGTCACATGAATGTTTACCTATGTAAGATATTTTCAGAGTTTGTTCTGAATATTGTCTATGTAATGCCAGGCCTTGTATTTTATTGGAAAGTTGAGCTTGGAATGTTGTGGCATGCGGCATCACGAGCTGTTCACCGTGCCTCCTGAGAATAATGCTTCGTATTGTTTTGCATGTCGATCTAATGCCAGTGATTTGCTTGTCAGGAAGATCATCCTCCTTTGTTGTTTCCATGCTTAAGAAGTTCATCGTCTTATGTTTCATTCATAGCCTATACGACAAGTCGGGTAGGTTAGACGTGAAACCATATGATCTTCCGACCAACTCATCATCTTAGGCCGTGATTGGATTGTCGTTTTCCAACCAAAACTGCTTGTAAAACTGACGCTTGTAAATAAAAGCAGATGGTCTCGGGCGAAGCGCTTGGTTCGTCGATTTCGACTAGTAAAATATACACTGGTCTCTCAAATTACACGCGTAACCAGCCGGTTTTACTTACAGACCTCGGGCCCTCGGTTTCATTACACCTATATTTGTCGCATTGTTTCCGATGACGAGTAAATTACACTTGTATCTTAATACAGGTGTGAAATGAGAGCTCCCAAGCACGACCTTATCGTTTCATGCTGTCTCAGTCTCTCGAACGTGCTCATAGGTGTCCGATGATCCTGGCTTCCTGAATGAGCAGCGGGCACTGTATCAGACCATCCGTAGGGGCCGTGAGGCCCTCTCTGTCGTCCTTCGAGTTGTTGCGCTCGTCGTGGCGCCGAGCATTATTAACATGGTCAATGAGCATGAGGATTCAGGAGATGACTTTATTTTGACTGGTTGACAGTAGGGACCCACTAGGGCCATAGCCGTACGTACGCAAGTGCCTCCTTATTATGTACAACTATTTTTCTGCTTCCTCCTGGTTTCCTGACAACATGGTCCCACACCATTGTCAACCTATGTAGTCAATAAACGAGAGAATTGCACAAGCTGCGCCCGACAGCTGGGACCAAGTAGCTCGAGCAGTATTTGTGTTTTTGAGGCGTGAGCACTGCATAGTTTTTCTTGGCGATGTTTTCGTTGTTTTTCAGAGGAAAGGAGGGTATTACCTAGACGGGCTGTGGCCCGTCTAGCCCAGGACAGATATCCAGCCCAGATATTAATTTTTTTTCAAGATGAAAATGGCTAGCCCAGCTATACGTTTTTTGAGGAATACCCAGGCAAGGTCAACTTGTTATTCTCCACCCCACTAGGCTGCAAATCTTTCCTAGGAGGGATGCACTAGGCTTAACAGGAAAATGGGCTTTAAAAAATAATAAATGGGATGTAATTATCAAAACTGGGCAGTAACTATAAAAAATGCACCAAGCACGAAATTAGTTTATAAAATATTATTTATGGATTTTGAAAATCTTAATTTTTAATTGTTGCGCGCGGAATGTTTCGTTAGATTTTTACGTAATACAAATTTATATTTAATCTGATGAGAAATTTCGGGATAAAAATATTTTGGATCCCATCAAAATGTGGGAAATTTTATTGAATTCTGTCTTGAACGGTTCGTTGAAATTATTAATCATTGTCCTAGCTAGAAATTGAGCTGTACTTTTAACAAACTGTAAATGGGCTGTAGTAAATTCCATTAGAATTCAAAAATGGGCTATACATTCTTACAAATCGCAAATGGGCTATAAGTTCTCTCCCACATGCTTGTGGGCCTACTAAGTTGACCCGTCCCCTAAAAAAAGAAGTTGACGCGTATGCAAGGCTTTGTCAACTTATTATAGTCAACACACGGTTTTAGCAGCAGTGGCCGTTGGATGTCCATCCAACGGATGCCGTGCTTCTTCTTCAATCTCGGATATTCGAGCTTCACCCGCCCAAAAAATGATTCCTCCCCCAGACATCTGGGGCGCACCGTTTTGGAAGCTGACCTGTGGGCCTACTAAGTTAACGCGTACCAAGGGCTTTGTCAACTTAGTCAATATGAACGATTCTAGCTGTAGTGACCGTACGATGTCTATCCAATGGCCGTAGTGCTTCTTCAACCTCTGGTCTTCTTGGTCCAGCCGCCCAAAGCAGCGCCAGTCGTGCCGCCTGCTCCTGTCTCCCGTGCCAGGCTGTGCTGCCACACAGGCCTCACCGCCCCCTACTACTCCCACCGCTGGACAGGCCATCCCTCCACTCACCCACACCCCCTGTTATTCTGCAGCTACGGCAGCCTCACACCGCAGCCAAACCAGTGAACCCTCGTACCCCTCTCCGCGTGGGCTTCTACTGCCGCATCTTCCCCGGCTCGCATCGTCCCCTTCTTAGGCCTTGCCGCTCGCCGTCGTCCACCGCCCTGGTGCTCTTGGCACGGCGTGGTCAACATGGTCAAAGAACGACTTCCATCGGAACAGTACTGTACGTGGAGAGGCTGACAACTGAGTCCACGGCACCCGCAAGGAAGTGCCTCCTTATTGTGCGGAACATAATTATTCCTCCACCTGACAGCAGGGACCCACCGGATGGGCCATCGTATTTGGTGAAAATACGTTTTCCCCCTGACTACTGGGATCCACCGGACGGGCCACTGTATTTCGCGAAAAAACATTCCCCCTGCTGCCAGCTTGACCCACCGGAAGTGCCCCCTTATTACGCACAAAAAATAAATACTCCCCCTGCTAGTTGGGACCCACCTTGGTGGGAGGCTGACTTGTGGGCCTACTAAGTTGACGGGAACGGAGTGCTTTGTCAACTTAGTCAATATGAACGATTCTAGCTCCAGGGACCGTATGATGTCCATCCAATGGTCGTAGTGCTTCTTCAACCTCTGGTCTTCTTTGTGCAGCCGCCCAAAGCAGCGCCGGTCGTGCCGCATGCTCCTACCTCCCATGGCCGGCTGTGCTGCCAAGGAGGCCTCACCGCCCCCTACTATTCCCATCGCTGGCCAGGCCCTGCGGCGACGACAGCCTCACACCGCAGCCGAACCAGTGAACCCTCATTGATGCGGAGCATCCTACGGTCATCCCGATGGACCTACCATCGTCTCATCGAGAGCCAAGAGGACCCATGACACGAGCATGACCTAGACCTCTCGAGAACGAGGTGACTTCTCTCCTCAATGATATCACGTATGATCGAGACATGGCTACTACCTAAGTCCGATATGCTATGCATGCTTAGGTGTCAAGAGGACCCTCCCAGAGATGTACATGAAGACGGACAAGTCTCCAAGTCCATGGATGAAGAGAACCAACGGAAGAAGGAAAGTTCACCTCCAAGGCCCCGGACATCCGGCCAAGGCCCCAAACATCCGGCCCGTGGAGCGTCCACATCAGCAGCAGCCCAGCCGCCCAAGTCTACAGGGCCCGGACATCCGGTGTCTAGCCTGGACACCCGGTCCGAGCCCGGAAATCTGGACAGAAGCCCGGACATCCGGCGCCATGCACCAGAACCTACAGAAGCTATCGACAATAGCCCGGACATCTGGCCCCCAGCCCGGACATCCGGCCCGACGCCCGGACATCCGGCTCCGCCTGTCTGCGCACAGTAAAGGGTCAAGGCCCATGTACCTCTTCGCCCCCTAGACTATATATACTCCATCCCCTTCCTCTTTCTAGGGTTAAAATTGGTTTAGCTCATATGTGAGATAGAACATTGCTCATCCATTACAGATCTACTCCATGAGAGAGACCGCGGCACCTCTACGGAGAAGATCACCTTGGATTCAAGACCCCCTCTTGGGTGGCCCCCATCAAGATCTCCTTACGGAGAAGAAGCTGTCATGGTTTTGTCACGGCAGATGTCCTCATGAAAGGACTTAGTCGTGGAGCCATCGCTACGGGTTAGCTTGAAGGGGTTAAAGCGGACACAGGGATGCAAGAGAGTTTATACTAGTTCGGCCCCTTCGATGAAGGTAAAGGCCTATGTCTAGTTGTGATGGAATTGATGGGGTTTCGATGACTAGGGAGAAAACAAGCTTCGCCTAAGTCTCGAGTTGTTGTCTGTTGTCCTTGAACCGCCGTTGGGTCGTCCCCTTATATACATGGGTGACACCCGTCAGTTTACAGAGTCCCGATACCGGCTCATAGGTGTGTCCGGTTCGGTCTCCACTATTCCTAACTTACAATACAAGTTACATACCGGTTTATGGTTACATGCCTTAAACCGACTATGGGCCTTGAGCCCTTATCTGCCTTCATGGGCTTTAACATACTCAACAACTGATGAAGTTAACCCGGCCCGCCTTGGCCGATTTATGCCCAGTAGTAATATCCCCAACATTAAGCCCCAGATTGATTTGAACAGGTTCATGTCAATCCTTAGCAAAAACTTCATCTTCAATATCTTCTTGTAGTTGGGTGAACCGTCGTGACGTCGTCTTCTCTGATTGATGTAAACCGGCGTGACATCATCGTGTTATAAAGAAACTATACCTGATATCCCTTTATTAAATAGATCTGCGATAATCGAGGCGACAACTCCATTTCCAATCTTGCGGCCCCTTGATTTTCGCGCCTGACACATGTCCCTTGCTTTATAAATAGGACCGAAGGGTCATTTCTTTTTCCCCTTCATGCCCTTCTGCTTCGTCTTCCTTGCGCCGCTCAGCCTCGGAGCTCTGCCGCCGCCGTCGACCTCTGCTCTGACCTTGGCCGCTGCATCACCCTGAGTGTACCAGAGCATCGCGGCGACCTTTCGCTTCTTCCCCAGCTCTGGTAAGTCTTCTATCCTTTCCACCATAGATCCGTTCTAGGGTGTCAAGTTCTTCAGTGTTCATCATTTGCTTCTTGTTCATACAATAGATCTTAGATGAATCTGCGAATCTTCGCTCTATATAGTGGTAGTTCTTAACCTCCACCTTCACTTATACATCTCCAGATCATAGATCTTACTTGTAACTTTGCTCATTGATTCAGTATTGCTCCTTTTAAACTTTGAATATTCATCTTTTTTCTGAACACGCTCCAGATCCAAAACTGTAATATAACTCTGTGAAATCTGTTTATGTGTACTTACTCTTGTGCACTCTCGATTCCTCAATGTTTAGACCAGGCGGTTTAACTTGTAGAAAAATCAACAAACCGGTATATACCATTAGTCCCCTTGTTGAACCGCCAGAATCCTTTTTTAAAGCACTGCCGCTTTTTAGAATTCCGGTTTACAAATAACTGCCTCCGGTTTATCAAAGTATGCATCAGTGTATACCTTTCCGACATATTTTGAACCGGTAATTACTGCCTTGTAGATCTTGCCATGGCCAAACAAGCATATGAATGCAACTGGGTCCCTTCTCGAGTGACCGAAGTTCAACTGAACAATTTAGTCAGAACTGGCGCTTTAAGCAAGCAAGATGTCATTCACTGGAGGGTCCCTGGCCCCGAATGTCCTCCAAAACCTAAAGAAGGGGAAGTTGTAGTTTTTGCTGATCACATAGCTCGGGGCTTCAACCCTCCCGGTTCAAAGTTTTATCGAGATGTCCTAGCCAACTTCCAATTGCGTCCACAAGATACGGGTCCCAATTCCGTAACCAATATCTGTCATTTCCAAATGTTCCGTGAGGTGTACCTCCAAGAGGAACCTACTGTAGAATTATTCCATGATTGCTTTCACCTGAACCGCCGTACTGAGTTCACAGACAAACCCAATACAGAGCTGGGCGGTATGGCAATCCAAAAGAGGAAAGAAGTCGCCTTCCCTCATGCCAAACTTCACAGCCACCCCAAAGAGTGGAACCAAACATGGTTTTACTGCAAAGACACTTCTCCTGAAGAAGAAAATCCCCTTCCGGGTTATCGTCTGGAACGTCTGAGCAATACACACCCTTTCCCATAGAGTCTAACTACTAAGGAAAGACTCAAGTATTCTCCTCAATTATCCAAGCTGAGGGCCTTCATGGCAAACGGTTTGACTGGGGCTGACTTTGCTCGCTGTTGGATATCTTGGAGCATACTACCCCTTAGCCAGCGCCCCGGTTTGATGTGCGAATATGCTGGAGATGTAAAAGACCCTCAACGGCACATTGACATCCAGCTTACAGATGACAAAGTTACTGAGGCAGTGAAAAAGATATTAAATGAACCCGAAGCTGTTTGTGCTCAAACCGGCCTACCTCCTTTCTGCGCCGTTAACAAACCGCCAGCTGTAAGACTTCATACCTGATTCTTTTACTGAATCTGCTTTTTCTCGAAATATCCTCTAATAATGTTAATATCTTTAAAACAGGGCAATGATCCATTTGGAGCAAGAAGCCTCCGCAAGAGAAACCGGAGAATCCAACTCGGCCGGAGAAGCCAACTCGGCCGAAAACCAGAGTTGCAAAGAAACCTACCAACAGAAAAATAACCACTGCATCTTCCGATCCAGCAGCTGTCGATGATGTGGGTAACCCGGATCTTGTGGTAGATCTTGACTCAGTTGGTTTATATTTCATACGTCTTATTGATGATGATTATTGTCAGGATGACGCTGAATTCAATCATGCTGATGTTGTAGAGGTAATCGTTCTTTCCTCCGATTCAAATCCTTTTCCTTCACTAAAAATCCGTTGAGCAAACCAGAAAGTTAGATTTTCTCATCCTCTTGCTTATTTGGACCCACACTTTCTTGTCAAGACACAACAGCACGAAGCTCGTCGCACAACCCGGCACAGCGACCAGGTAGTTACCTCCGCCAGTTTACCGAATAGTCTGGTTCGGAAGCGTCGTTCAGAGGTCTCTAACTCTCTTGTCAATGCTTGCCCTAAAGCGAGTTGTTTTCGTCAACCTCTTAATCCGTCTGACTCCAATTATCAGGGCACTTCTCATTCATCCTCCGGTGAGTCCTCAGCCACCCAGCTTCCACCTCTTAAAACGGTTCTTGGGTAAATTGTATTTCATCTTGTGTCTTTGATATATTACCTTTGATAAAAATTGTACTAATCCTTGTTAACTTCCTTTCTCAGGGCCAAGCCTAGACCAAGCAAGAAGGCTCGCCTGAACAATACGGCAGAGGAAAATGCCGCTGCTGAACCGGACAAGATCCCAGATCCTGAAGAAGCCAATCGTGATGACATGCTGAACGACCGACCATCGTAGGATCATGACTTTGTCACCGAAGAAGCACTTGTTGATGCCACATGCCCTACTGATCAGCCAACAAGCCCTGTCCGGATTGACAAAAGAGCTAATCCACCGAAGAATACTGACAAACCGGTGACCCTAGTACGAACTGGTGAAGAAAAAGATGACAAAGTCGTTATCACCGGTATTGGCTGTACTGAGCCAGGTAACCCTGTTGCTTTATCTAGACATACTGCCAAAGATGAATTTGCTGCAATTGGTAAGGGCAAGTGGAATGCCGATTTAGCAACCTATGCTGCTCTGAACGCCCAAGATCTTCATTCCGGCTATCTGAACCGGCTATACACCAGCCGTGGTTATGAAGTCGGTCTGGTCAATATGATGAAGGACAAGTATGAGGTAACTTCTTATATCTTTATCTGCTTGTATATTATAATATGTCAACCCCGATGGCCCCCAAGTGACGGTTTAAGATCTCAACTTAAACCGGGACTTTCCAATGTAACTTTAACTCATCTGTACATTGCTGATGTAGCCCCCAAGGGCCGGTTCAACTGCGTGCAGTTAAACCGGGACTTTTTAGATAATAAGAATTCCAATATCAATAGTCATTGAGCAAATAGCCATTAGCCCCCAAGTGACAAGTTGAATACTTGTATTGAGCTTGGGACTTTATAGAATTTGTATGATGAAGAGCAAATATGCATTAGCCCCCAAGTACCAAGTGCATAACTTGTTATGTGGTTGGTACTTCAAATTTGTATCGTTATTTTCATCATATAATCATCTGTATGCAGGTTGAGCTGAGCAAAAGAGACAGCCAAACCGCCGACCTGCAAGAAAATCTGAAGTCCCAACAAGCTGAAACCTCTAAGGCAAAAGAGGAATTAACCACCGCTTTAAGCGTCATGGAGAAATTGAAGGAAGGCTTCAACAAAGAGCGGGTGGATTGGGCCATTGAGAAAGCCGCTTTAACTCAAAGGTCAGAGAAGGCCGAGGCCGCTCTCAAACCGGCGGTTGACGAGCTAACCAGTGTGTAGCGCCAGGTTCATGCCTTGACTGCTGCTATCTTTGGTAAGCATCCTTGCTCTTATGATTCGAGCAGTCCTTAATATGTATCTGCCGATTTAATAACCCTTATGATGATGTAGGAACTCGCATTAGCCACTTGGGATCAGATGTGCGGACGAAGCTAAAGGCTGCTTACACATTGATAGAGCAACTATACACGGGTGCCCAACGGATCATTTATACCGCATCTCATAACAATCCGCCACCCACCTTGATCAAAGACACCCTTGAAAGGCTATCCATGCTCCCTGCCCGGGTTGACGAGTTGAAGAGATCTGCTGCGAGAACAGGTGCCATAAATGCCTTGATCGGGACCAAGGCATGGGTGCCTGACTTTGATCCTGTTGAAGGGGCCTAGGGCTATCCCAGCTTGAAAGAAGATGGAACAACGTTTAATCAAGATGATCTTCGAGCCATAAACCGGGAAGTGCGCCCTTTGGCTTGTCAGTTGGCGGAAGAAGCGGATCTGTCCCACTATCAAGCCAATTATGCTGATCAAAACAAGCGTGTGGCTGCACCAATCCCTGAAGCGGAGAATCTTGTCCCGCCAATCCGTAAGCATACTTACGCTCCTGACATTGAACCTTCGTTGCTGATCAGCGATGAAGCTGTCTTTCAAGCATTAATTGGAATCGACTGGGCAACTGTTGATTTCCAGCCGCTA
Source organism: Aegilops umbellulata (assembly GCA_032464435.1). NCBI lineage: Eukaryota > Viridiplantae > Streptophyta > Magnoliopsida > Poales > Poaceae > Aegilops > Aegilops umbellulata. Next base: position 308,265,411 of record CP136057.1, read on the forward strand.
GGTAGGGAAGAAGAGGCTAAACCGGTGCGCGATGACCCGCAACCATCAGGTCCAGCTGATGACCAATCATGAGCCGGAAGCCGGTTTAAATTACTGCATGTTGTGTTATGCAGAAAACAATGATCTTATTTGGGCAGTGTGTTGCCTTGTAATAGGCTAGCTGACACACCTGGTCTGGATATGCCTTCTTGCATATTTATTGCAACTGCTGCTTCTTTTGAATTATGCATCTCCAAACTGTTTTCTGCAGCCAAAAACTTAAAGCGCCATGGCGGTTTACCACCAGGCGGGTCATGATATCTATGCATGTAAAACCAAAGAGAGTAGCTTTAGATTTTAGCATATGATCAAATATTGAGATACATAATACCTGCCATCATTGGGCATGAAGTTGGCTTAGCCAATGTTGAAGTGGAGTTTAATAAACCCACACTGTTGGAGGAGAAAATAGCTCATGTTTACAAAAGGCCGGTTTACAATGTAAACCGTTCCGGGTTACAATAAACACCGGTTTAACTCCATAATAGGATGGTAATAAAGAATCAAATCGGGCAGTTAGTCTCTGGATTAAGATTTGACTGTGTTCCGTCAATTTTTGATTGACAATTGAACCGGTTTAACAATGTCGGTGCAAAAAAGAGTAAAAAGGTTTTTAACAAAAAGAACAGAATTCAAGCAAAGGCAAAGATAAAACCATTTGCAAATGAGGCTTTGAGGCGATCAAGTGGCATAACCATGGTCAGACAAGACCATGCCCCCTAAAAAGGCGTAGCTATGGTTCGAGTCAGCCAGGTCCCCAAATGATGCATTGGCATTACGCCGATCAAGAGGTGTAGCAATGGTTCGGGTTCGACCAAAGCCCCCAAGTGATGCCGTGGCCCTTAGACCGATCAAGAGGCGTGACTGGTTCAGACTTGACCAAGTCCCCAAGTGATGATGTGGATTTCGCCTACCAAATGGCGTTGCTATGGTTCGGACACGACCAAGCCCCCAAGTGATATGATATAAAGCTTTTGAAAATCTAACTCAAGAGGTAAACCGGAGGCCGCCTTAAGTCAGAAACTCCGTGTAACCACACATGATGTAAAAAGAACAGAGACCTCGCTTTAGCTGAGGCTCTGGTTTATTGCATTGATCATAATATATACATTGTCATAATATGTACATAAGTAGAGCCTATGGCTCAAGTATAATAGGGCCGAACATGAGCTATGTTCCACGGCCTGTTGGTCTCCTCCTCTAATGTACGTGAGTCTTTGTGCTCTCGAATATCGATCAGGTAGTATGATCTGTTGTGCAAATTCTTGCTGACCACAAAAGGTCCCTCCCAAGGTGGGGATAACTTGTGCATATCAGTCTGATCTTGGATGAGCCGTAGCACCAAATCTCCTTCTTGAAAGGTTCTGGTTCTAACTCGGCGATTGAGGGAGTCCTGGATTAGGGGGTGTCTGGATAGCCGGACTATACCTTCAGCCGGACTCCTGGACTATGAAGATACAAGATTGAAGACTTCTACCCGTGTCCGGAAGGGACTTTCCTTGGCATGGATTGCTATGCCCTTCTCTTGCTCAACGCATCGCTGGAAGACTCCAGTGACGCTGCGCCTGACGAGCTCTCTGTTGACGATTGTGTATGCTCCGGCTCGGCGTTGGACTTGTCTTGCCTCTGTCTCATCAGCCGGCAGTTCTTGGTTTGTCAGGAAGTTGAGGATGGGCTGAGCCCATGATGGAGCTGTGACTTCTTCTATTGCCAACGTGGCTACTGCAAGTTGGTCGCCGCCTGCTGTGCTGGTGCACTCCCCGGGCCGACTACCGCAGTCCCCGAGCCGGGTTCAGAAGTCCCCAGGTCGGGTGCAACTACGGAAGTCCCAGAGCCGCCTACTAAAGTCCCCGCGCCGCCTATCGAAGTCCCCGGGCTGCCTGCTTGGTTCTTCAAGCCGGATCCGGCTGCATCGGGGCTAGGCGGCACGAAGATGGAATCGGACTCTGGAGACGGCTTGAGGAGGCGTTGCAGAGAAACGCCGGTTGGTATCGCCTGCCGAGTGGAGCCTATTCGAGCCAGGGCATCTGCTGTCCCGTTGTCGGCTCGTGGTACGTGGAGGAACTCGCATCCTTCAAAGTACCCAATGATCTGCTGAACGAGGAAGAGATAGCTTGCCATGTTTGCGTCCTTGGCGTCCCAATTGCCGGATGACTGCTGGACTATCAAGTCTGAGTCGCCGTCACACAGGATCCAGCGTATGCCGAGTTCTTTGGCAAGCCGGAGCCCGTGCACGAGCGCCTCATACTCGGCCACGTTGTTGGAGGCGGCAAAGTGAATTTGCAGCGTGTATCTGAGCTTGTCGCCTTTGGGAGAGGTGAGTATGACGCCGGCTCCCAAGCCGGTGCACATCTTGGAACCGTCCAAGTGCAAGCGCCAATGAGTGGAGTCGGGAGCCGGCGGCAGGTACTGGGTCTCGGCCAAGTCGACGAGGAAGTCGGCCAATGCTTGGGACTTGATGGCGGTGCGGGGCTGGTAGAAGATCGTGTAAGGGGCCAGCTCGATGGCCCATTTCGCCACCCGGTCGGATGCATCCCGGCTGCCTATGATCTCGGCAAGCGGGGCGGTGCATATGACCGTGATGAGGTGCTCTTGGAAGTAGGGCTTCAGCTTCTTGGCGGCAAAGTACACGCCGTAGCACATCTTCTGGTAGTGTGGGTAGTTCTGCTTCGAGGTAGACAACACCTCACTCAAATAGTACACCGGCCTCTGGACCGGCTGGGCTCGGCCCTCTTCTGGGCGCTGGACTACAATGACGGTGCTGACCACCCGGCTGGTTGCAGCAATGTAAAGGAGCATGGGCTCTTTCTCAGTCGGCGCCGCCAGGACAGGCGGCGTGGTCAGCATCTTCTTCAGCTCGTGAAAAGCTTGGTCGGCTTGGTCGTTCTACTCGAAGTGAGTGGTCTTCTTCATGAGGCGGTAGAGGGGGAGAGCCTTCTCTCCGAGCCGGCTGATGAAGCGGTTCAGGGAAGCCAAGCATCCGGGGAACTTCTGGACGTCTCGTAGCTTGGTGGGAATCGCCATTCTCTCAATAGCCTTGATCTTCACTGGGTTGCATTCGATGCCGCGTTCGGAGACCAGGAAGCCTAGGAGCTGGCCGGCTGGCACTCCGAACACGCATTTCTTGGGGTTGAGCTTGATCCGGCATCGGCGCAGGTTCTCGAATGTTTCCTTGAGGTCTTCCAGCAAGGTGCTGCGCTTCTCCGTCTTCACCACAATGTCGTCCACGTAGACGTGGGCATTTCTGCCGAGCTGCTTGAGTAGGCACTTCTGCATGCAACGCTGAAAAGTGGCACCGGCATTTCTCAAGCCGAATGTCATAGTCAGCTAGCAGAAAGCTCCGAAGGGTGTGATGAAGGCGGTCTTCAGGCGGTCGGCCGGGTCCAACTTTATCTGGTGGTATCCGGAGTAAGCATCCAAGAAACTCATCAGCTCGCATCCGGCTATAGAGTCTATCACTTGATCTATCCTTGGCAGGGCAAAGGGATCTTTGGGGCAGGCCTTGTTGAGGCTCGTGTAGTCTATACACATGCGCCATTTGTTGTTCTTCTTCAGCACGAGGACCGGGTTGGCAAGCCACTCTGGAAAGAAAACCTCCATGATGAAGCCGGCAGCCAGAAGCCGGGCTATCTCTTCTCCTACAATCCTTCTCTTTTCCTCCGACAGTCGGCGGAGGGGTTGTTTGACTGGTTTTGCACCTTCTCGGACGTGTAGTTTGTGCTCGGCGAAATCCTTCGGAACACCCGGCATGTCCTTGGGGGACCATGCAAAGATGTCCCAATTCTCACGGAGGAAATCGGCGAGCTCGCCTTCCTATTTGATGCTTAGGTTTGCCCCAATGACGGCAAACCTTTCCGGGTGCTCGGGGTCAAGAGGTATCTTCTTTGTTTCCTTGGCCGGCTAGAAGGAACCTTGGGCATCACATTCTATGGGATCGGGGGACAGGGTCGTTTGCTTGCCGGCCATGGCCACGACCCGGTCCAACATCTTCTTCTCTTCGGCAATCACAAGGGACTCGGCCAGCCGGCTACTGGCTGCTGCACACTCAGAGGATTTCCTGTAATCGCCGGCTATGGTGATGATGCCCTTGGTGCTCGGCATCTTCATCTTGAGGTAAGCATAGTGGAGAACGGCCATGAACTTGGCCAGGGCCGGACGGCCAAGCAGTGCATGGTAAGAGCTCTCAAGGTCCACAACTTCAAACCAGATGGCCTCCCTGCGGAAGTGATCCTTGTCCCCATAGAGGACATCAATCTTGATCTTGCCAATGGGGGCGCAGGAGAGGCCGGGTACGATGCCGTGGAACACAGTCTGGGTAGGCATGAGCTGCTTGATCTTGACGTTGAGCTTCTTCAGGGTGTCAAGGTACAGGATGTTGATGTTGCTCCCGCCGTCTATCAGCACGCGGGAGAAACGGGCGGCGCGTCTGTCCGTTGCAAGGGTGGCATCCAGAACCAGCACATAAGAGCCGGGAGACGGCATCACCTCTGGGTGATCGGCCCGACTCCAGTTGATAGGCTTTTCTGACCAGTGCATGTGCTCGGAGGGGTTGGCGGCAACCGCGTTGACTTCCTGGTGCTCTCGGTGCCTGCTGCGCCGATCTTCAGGCTGGCTTGTAAAGACGACATAGGCGGCGTGCTCGTCGGGGAACTCATCGTGCACGGCTCCGACTGCTGGCCGAGCGGCCGGCTGCTGTGGAGCCAGAGGCGGCGGACCAGCAGGTGGAGGCGGCGCGAGCCCTTCGCCTTTGGAGATTCGGGTGATCCAGTGGCACTTACGGGTTGTGTGGTTGGACGGCTTCGCGCCGCTGTGGAACTTGCATGGGGCGTCGAGAGTTTGCTCGTAGGAGAAGGCCGGCTGCCAAGCCGGCCTGCCGCCTTTCTGCTTCTTGGGTGTGGGCCGCCCTTCGGGTTGCTCGCCCTCGACTATGGCCACCTGCCGACTGCTGGAGGGCGGCACGGGCCCTTGCGCTTGTTGTCGTTTTGGTACAGGCGTCGGCCGGAGTCCCCAGCCGGCGTCTTGGGCGCCGGGTTGAGTACCTTCCCGGACGCGTCAACCAAAAGTCCGGTCTTCATTGAGGAGTCGGTGATGGCGTACTTGTCCGCTATAACCAGAAGCTCATAACCTCACGGGGCTCTCGTGACGTGAGCCATGACGAACGACACTAGGCGGGCGCCAGCGCGCGCAGCATCCTTATTTCCTCTTTGGTGCTAAGGCCGCCAGCGCAGGCGAAGAGTACCGAGGCATCAGGAAAAGGTTGCTATATTGATGCAACGAGACCAAGACCAGGAGGATGGCAAGGCGGAGGTCATCGTGGAGCACAAGACAGTGTCACCACCAGAGCTTTTTGCAGGCGAAGAACGCTTTTGTCAGGATAGCTTGTACTAGTTGTCCCCCTTCAAATTTGCCCGCCGTTGTTGGCTCCCTTCCCGCTCGATATTTGGGAAGAGGACTAGGGCATATATAAGCAGAGCTAGCCACCATAGTAGAGACATCTCATCTTAGCTTGATCCAACCCGATCGAGAGCTTGCTCACAAGAACACCTCAACCTCAAGATGCTGTTCTTCCCTTGTACTGTTCATCATCTGCCCAAGAAGCAATCCACCACCACCACACTCGAGTAGGGTATTACACCACAACGGTGGCCCGAACCAGTATAAACCTCGTGTCTTTCTGTGTTGCGGGTTTGCCGAGTTCGTCCGCGAGATCTTAGCAAGCTAGGGCGTAGATCGGTAGGAGGGAAAGACTTCGCGCGCACCCCAGTGTTCGAACCTTAAGGGTTTGCCGGAACCCCACATCTGACATTTGGCGCGCCAGGTAGGGGTGCCCGGTAGATTCCCTTCCATCAGGTCGTCGCTCTGTCGCTCCTTCGTCTCCATGGCGGACGCTCGCCATGCTCGAGCTGAGTGTCGGGCTGCCCTCACCGCCCGTGTCACTCAGACAGCTCCCATCGGTGGGCCACCTCGCCGTTCTCCATCTCCCGCCGCCAACGCTACCACCGGCCCGGTGGGGAACAAGATGCAGGCGTCCTCGCTACATCCTTTGGTGCGGCAGGACGGCCGCAGCGCCACTCCATCGCTGACCCCTGCCGGTTCTTCGTCTCACGTGCACCACGCTCCCATGGAGGCACGGGTCGCGCTCCTCACGGCGTACGAGCTCCTGCGCTATCACCACGTTGACGACCTCTACGAGGCGTGCCTCGATCGCGTCGCCGAGCTCGTCCGCGCCATAGGGGGCTCTCTGGCGCTGTCCCACTCTCTGCCTCCCCCTCAACCAGCCGCGGGCGACGGGGCTCATGGCGTGCCTCCACCACCTCTACCCCAAGACGATGCCTTGGCACCAAGGCGCGCGGCTGCGAGAAGCTGCACCTGGGCTCCCCGTGCCACCTCGTCAAGACCGCCAGGCGGCGCAGCGCAGACCTCGTCAAGACCAAGCTCCACCTCCGAAGCGGGCCCAGGCAACCACGGCCGGCTACCGCGCGTTCACCCCCGAGCTGCGTAGCGTCGCCTGGCCAGGCAAGTTCAAGTCGGATTTGCCTCGTTGCTACGACGGCACCGCCGACCCCGTGGAGTTCCTGCAGCTCTATGAGCTGAGCATCGAAGCGGCCAACGGGGATGAAAACGTCATGGCGAACTGGTCTCTCATGGCTCTCAAGGATGGGGCTCGCTCCTGGCTCCTGAACCTGCAGCACGGCTCGATCTCCTCCTGGGACGAGATGCGCGACCGCTTCGTCGCCAACTTCCAGGGCACTCGCAACCGCCCATCGGTCGCGGGTGATCTACGCTGCATCAAGCAACAACCAGGAGAGACCCTCCAGAAGTACATCCAGCGCTTCAACAACACCCGCCTCAAGATCCCCAAGGTCACGGACGAGGCCATCATCTCTGCGTTTTCCGACGGCGTCCGTGACGTCAAGATGAAGGAAGAGCTCGCCATCCACGAGGAGCTCTACACCTCTCAGGAGTAGTTCAACCTGGCTGCCAGCCGTGGACGCAAGAGCTGAGGAGGGGCGCCTCTCTCTCCTTGAGCTGCCAGCCGTGGGTGCGGAGGAGAAGAAGGCCAAGGCCATGGACGTGAAACGCAAGGAGGCATATGTGCTCGCAGCGGAGCCCGACACCAAGTGGGGCAGAGATCAGCCCGAGTCATCCAAGAAAGGCTGACCGTTCTACGCCTTCCACAACCTGAACACCCACAACACCAGCGACTGTCAAGAGCTCAGAGCCATACGGGATGGACGCTATGGTCGACGCCCCGAGCGCAACGACCTTGGCTACGGTCGCGGAGGAGGACGTGGAGGTGGACGCTGGGACGACCGTGGCCTACGCCAGGAGTGGCGCGACTGGTCTCGTGAGGACCGCTGGCAGGACCAACCTTGCGAGGGCGCCTGGAGGGGCCCGCCTTGTGAGGATCACCCCCAGGGCAACACCGGTCTTTCCCCGCTGCCGTCACCAAGAAGGAACCACGTGCGATCGCCTGCATCTTGGGCGGCACCCAGGCCCCAGCCTCTCAGTGCATCTTCAAACAATGCGCTCGCGAGGTGAACGCAGTGTTCCCCAAGCTCGAGGCCACGCGCCCGCTCAAGTGGTCCCAATGTGCCATCACTTTCAACTCGGCGGATCAGCTCAAGTGCACAGCCACCGCTGGCGCCCTCCCTATGCTGTGCTCCCTAGTCATCAACAATGTGCAGGTCACCAAGATCCTCATCGACGGCGGCGCAGGGCTCAACGTCATGTCCGTCGACACGTTCGACAACCTCCAAGTGCCATATGAACAACTCCAGCCCACCAAGCCTTTCTCGGGAGTGACTGACGGTTCCACCACACCGATAGGGCAGGTCCGCCTGCCTGTCACCTTCGGGGAGAGCAAGAACTACCGCTCCAAGCTCATCGACTTCGACGTCGCGCACATCCGCTTGCCGTACAATGCCATCCTCGGGTATCCAGCCCTGGCCAAGTTCATGCCAGTCACTCATCATGGCTACAACATTCTCAAGATGCCAGGGAGCGGAGGAATCATCACAGTCCCGTGTGAAGAGAGGGATGCGGTGTGCTCCCTCGAGCGTGCCTTTCAAGCTGCAGCAATCGACAACCCCGACAGCAGAAATGAAGGCCCTCCGGAGGCCATCCCCAAGAAGAAGAAGCCGCACCATGCAGGACCTCAGGAGGATAGTGTCGCGGCAGGAGCCTCGTCATGATCAGCGCCCGCTCCAGGAGCGCCTCCCTCTATCGCATAGGAAGGCGCGCGAGGCGCCCTCCTAAGGCAGGTCTCAAGGGCTCTCTTTTGGAGTGCATAAGACCTTGCCAACCTCATGAGGGAGGCGCTTGGGCAACACTTGGAGGCGTGCTTCGCGGCACGTGACCCTCAAGAGAGCACAGGGCAAGGAGTGCCCACCACTCAGGAGTTCATCACCCAGACCACTCAGGAACTGCAAGATGCAAGGGCCATGCGCGGCGACAGCCGCTCACGAGGCGCAGTTCCGCATCCTGGCGAGGATGTTGGGCTGTGTGTCTGCATCGACGTCCCCGGGTTCAACAGGGCCGCATCTCAGGAGCGCTTCTGGCCATCGCGTGTGGGCCGCTGCGAGGGCCCACCACACAGCTACGTTCGCATGCCCTTCAGCTTTCCGAGTGTGGGGTCAGCCTATCAACGCGACCTGCGGCGTGTCCTGGTGGCTCAGGAGGCCAGATACCACGCTGTCCTGGAGGAGATGGAGACGTTCTTCAGGGAACCTCCCGAGCCCCCACAGCCTACCGAGGCTCAGGGTCCCGGTGGCTCGTGAGGATTCATTTCTTCAGTGCACGCCTCCAGCTGCACCAACTCTACTTCGTCTACAAAACCAGGTGACATTTTAAAAGCTTGTTTAAGTTGGGAGCGCCCCTCAGGCTGCATTATTCCCAGGCCACATGGGTCCGTCCCCGTGGCATGTATCCCTTTTGCTTATGTCTTTAGCTTACCTTGCTGGGGGTGCCCCTCGGGCTGCATCATCCCCAAGCCACTCGGGCCGGACCCGGTGGCATGTATCTTCCTGCATTTATCCAAGTTGATCTGCTCTCCATGCTTAACCTGCCAACGGATATCGCCTGTTCGATTGCCGCCTGCCACGGGTCTGTTCATCCTATGCAATTCGCTTGCACGTTAAAAGGGGGCTCCTGAGCATCGCGACTCAGGAGCTCTTACTGGCTCTCCAGCCCACACCCCCTGGCCTTGACCACTGCATCGCGACCTGGCATACCAGCGGCGGCTGAGCTCGCTCGAGGGCCGGGACCTGAGGATGCAGAGTGCTTGCATCTAACTGCCTTGGAGGAACCTACAGTCACCAAGACTCAAGACCAGGCACAACCCGCCTTGAGGTAGGGCCTCGTGAGTCCCGTGCTGGCTAACGAGTTCCCCGATACACCTCGCAGCCCTGCCGTGCAAGCCACGTGTCAGGGCAGGGCTATACACGCCCCGGGGGCTCCTCCTGGAGGGGGGCGCATCCCACGCCCAAGTGGAAGCACCCTACTCCGCGCTGGCTGTCGACACTGCCGAGGAGCGGCTATGCACGTGCACAAGCTGAAGTACTATGCTCCGTGCTGGTGATAAACAACTGACGGCAGCCCCACGGTCATACCAACCTCAGGGAGCCCAGAGCTCAGCGCCCAGCCTCACCACAACGCCTCCCCTCGGGATAGCCGCATGAGGGGGCTGGGCACGGGGGCTGCACTCGAGTCACGCCCAAGCGCATGCCACCCAACCAGGTCCCCCGGACCTGGGCATCGCGCGCCCCTTCCGAGGCCTCAGCGAGGGCAGGTATGGAAATTGTTTGCACGTCAAGGGGGACTCTTGAGCCTCGCGACTCAGGAGCCTAACTGGTCACGTAGCCCCTCACTCCTTGGTCTATCCTAGTCTCCGGTCGGCCCAATGGCGGTTGAGGTATGCGCGGGGCCGGGCTCTGCCGATGTAGAACATTAATCTATCCTCACGAACTCTCCCTATATGTTGTTTGCGCGTCAAGGGGGACTCTTGAGCATCGCAACTCAGGAGCCTAACTGGTCACGTAGCCCCTCACTCCTTGGACCGTCCTGGTCTCCGGTCGGCCCAATGGCGGTTGAGGTATGCGCGGGGCCGGGCTCTGCCGACGCAGAACGCAAAGCAAATAGGAAGGAAATCACAAAATCTCGAAGAAAATATTACAAGCATATTGTTCTCACAATACCAAATGAAAAGTCTAAACGCCTCCACAGGGCCTGATACATGTTGAAAGAACAAAACAGGAATAATAGCCACAGGTCACCCCCGGATATCGCCATCGCCTGCGGAAGGTGCTCCCCCGTGGGCAACGATGTTCTCACCTTCACCACCAGCCGCAGGATCCGCTGCGTCGCCAGACAGAGGATCGGAGACAAAGCCGCGGAACTTCCCCAGCAAGGCCTCCACTTGAACTTGTACAGCTGCGGCGGCGGATTCACAGTGATCTTCAGCCACAAGCTCTAGCAGCTCGTCAAGACGAGCGGTGGGGTCGCGGAGGTGCAGATGGGTGAAGACGCGAGTCAGTGCGGCTGAAGATAGGACGCGAGCTTCTACCTCTGCCATGGGACCGAGGACATTAACAACCTCCTCAAGCGCCTTCACCACGAGAGGAAGCAGCTGGGCGGGGCCGTCCTCGTTGGTGTCCAGAGGCTTCTCCAGGCCGTGCTCGTAAAGCGTCTTCAGCGCCATGCAAGATCTCTTCTCAAGACCGGCGAAGGCCACGCGGTCTTCGGCCAGGACTCGCGCCATGGCATCAAGATCGGCCTCCCTCGTCCCTATCTTCCGCTCCAACTCTTCCAACCAGTTGCGCTACACGGCTTGCTTCTTCCCCAGCTCCGCCAGCTCAGCATCACGGTTCTTGACGGCTTCCTCACAGGCCTTCATCTCCACCTCCTTCGCTTGGCGGCAGCGTACCTCTTCGGCGTGCTTGTCGCGCAGGCTTGGCAACTCGTCATCCAGCACTTGGCAGCGGTCACGGGCGGCCTTGGCGTCTTTCAGCGCCGTCTGACGATCGGCTGCAGCGCTGGCGGCTTCTCGCTTCTCCTTCTCGAAAGCCGCAGCAGCCTGGCCCAGCGTCGCGTGAACCGCCAGGTCGGCGTGAAGCCAGCCAGAGGCCAACTCCAGACGCCCGGCCACCAGGCACGGGTCCGCGCTCAGGAGATCCGCCTGCAGCTGGGTCATCTCCGAAAGGGCAAGCTCCAGAATAGCAGCAGGGGCAGAAGAACCTGGGAATAGAGGCGCAACATTGGGGAAGGCGACTTCGTCACCAGGACCTGAGAGATCGCGGGTTCCGGAGCAGCTGGGACCTCATTAGCCGCGCCGAGTACTGGTACCTCTGGAGCCAGCGGGGCCATGGGGGCTGACCCCCCGTGGTGATGCTCCTCGTGGCCTCGCGAGGATGACCGGGCTGGGGAGACTCGGGCGCTTCTGCCTCCTTTCTCTGCAGGGGGAGGCACGGCCGCTGCATCTTCCTTCTTATTCTTCGCCGAAGATGTCGGCCTGATCGACCAAGGGCGAGCGTCAGGAAATGATGAGTACAAACAAGGCCAAGGCGAAGCTTAAGACACTTACTGATCCACCACAACATACTTCCGCTTGGGGAGCTTGAAGCCTGACAGCTCCGGGACCTGAGAAGCAGGCGCTCGGGCTCCGGCGGCGCCAGGCGGTGCGGAGGCAGAACCGGATCCAGCCCCAGGAGGTGTCGGGGTGGAGGCGGCACCACGGGCCACCAGCGATGACCTACCCTTCGTCGGGATGAGGGGTTGCTCCCTCTCCCCTTGGTAGGCGTTGGCCTTGGCATCATCAGGAATGGCGCGGAGAATCTCGGCCTTGCTCAGAGGGGAAGTCTCCCCACCTCTTCCAGGGTCTTCTCCGAGTCCACCTCCTCTTCCCCCTCTCCGTGGGACTCGCCAGAAGACACCTCCACCGGTTTCTGCAACGAAGGATCTCCCGGAAGCGCCGGCAGCACCAGCCCACGTGCATCAAAAGTCGGCCTGGTGGTGACGAATTCCTCCCAGTCCCTGCACTGGAACATGGGAACGAAGGCGCAAGGCGGGTACTCCTGGTTGTCCCTGACTATGAGGCGCAGGACGGCGACCAATTCATCGCCAGGCAGGTCCCCTGGCCTCGGGTCTTGTTCTCCTCTTCTTCAAGCTCCCAGAGGGGGCGTGCGCGCCTGGAGTGGGGCAACCCGCAGCATCAAGAAATCCCTCAGGAGCATCGCCCCTGTTATCTTGGCCGCCCTCGCGTTGCCCGGCTTCAGGTCGGTCATCATTTGCCCCAACATTGACGATGCCCATTCATCGACAAGCTCCACCTTGGGCCACCCCTTGGCCTGCCGGGGTGCCTCCGTTGGCAACGCCAGGTGCGGATCGACACGCTGGGCATCCATCATGACCCACTTGGATCGGATGTTGTCGGCCGTCTTCCCGGCGCTCGAGATCGAGTAGGCCTTGCTGCATGCGACGAAGTTAGCGCATCTGGAGATGTGACCCTTGCTGACACGAAGGAAGAAGAAATGGCGAAGCAACACCACGGACGGCATCGCGCCCAGGTACGCCTCACAGTATTAGGGGAAAATGGACAGGAGGAGGACAGAGTTGGGATGGAGATGCAACGCCTGCAGATCGTAGTCATCGAGGACTTCATAAAATAAATCAGAGAAGGGAGGAACCAACCCGACGGCGACACCGCTCGAGAAGAAGGGGCTTCCCCCGGGCTCCGGCACGTCGGAGGAAAGCCGGAGCTCGGCCGCCCCCCACTCATTGCTCTCGCCCGCCGTCAGCAGGCGCACGGAGGCGAGGCTTTTCTCCGTGACGGTGGGCACCTCAAGGGCCCGCTCATACCAAGTTGGTGCTGAGGAAGTCTTGACTTTGCACGGTGCCATGGATTGTGGGTGCAGGATGAGATTGGAGCGGATCTGGAGGTAGCGGTGGCGAGGAGCAAGAAAGGGGTTCTGGAGTGAGGCAAGGAAGAAGCAATGAAGGCAAGTGCTGGCAGCGCTAGCCTTTTGTCAGGTCAAGCAGTTTTCGAGGCAGCATGGGGAAGCGGAGACGCCCACGTCCAATCAACTGCCACACGTCAACCGAGGCCACAGGCTTTTGGGGCCCGTGGTGCTCCGAACTTGACCCTTGGCTTCGCCGCGAAGCCAAGCCCGAGCGCACCTTGGGCCCGGGGGCTACTGTCAGCGTTCTGGGAACGGGGGTCCCCAGACTTGCCTGCATGCGGCCCACAGCGTGGCTAAGCCAGCAGGCCGTACGACCCATCTTCATCAACAAGGCATCCAAGAACCTCGCGAGGGTCCAAACCTCGCGAGGCGGACGATGCAAGACCTCCTCTGGAGTGGCCTAGCCAGGCAGGCTCACGAGGAGCGGATATATCAAGGCGGGGCAAACCTCACGAGGCTCTCGTGACATGAGCCATGACGAGCGACACCAGGCGGGCGACCGGCAGGCACCAGCGCGCGCAATGTCTTTATTTCCTCTTTGGTGCTAAGGAGGCCAGCACAAGCGAAGAGTACCGAGGCATCAGGAAACGGTTGCTATATTGGTGCAACGAGACCAAGACCAGGAGGACGACAAGGCGGAGGCCATCATGGAGCCCAAGGCAGCGTCACCACCAGAGCTTTTCGCAGGTGAAGACCGCTTTTGTCAGGATAGCTTGTACTAGCTGCCCCCCTTCAAATTTGGGAAGAGGACCAGGGCCTATATAAGCAGAGCTAGCCACCATAGTAGAGGCATCTCATCTTAGCTTGATCCAACCCGATCGAGAGCCTGCTCACAAGAACACCTCAACCTCAGGAGGCTGTTCTTCCCTGGTACTGTTCATCATCAGCCCAAGAGGCAATCCACCACCACCACACTGGAGTAGGGTATTACACCACAACGGTGGCCCGAACCAGTATAAACCTCGTGTCTTTCTGTGTTGCGAGTTCGTCGAGTTCGTCCGCGAGATCTTAGCGAGCTAGGGCGTAGATCGGTAGGGGGAAAGACTTTGCACGCACCCCAGTGTTCGAACCTTAAGGGTTTGACGGAACCCCACATCCGACACAGCCCACATTTGCACCCTTTCATCTCCTGTTTTATCTTACTGATGTGGCTGATGATATGAACAACATGCCATGCACAATAACCAAAATAGATACAATGATTGTCTTTGCCCTTCATCCGTGCTTGTTTTGTTGACATGGTAATCTAGTAGTGTGGTGAAGGTCCGTGCATTATGAACTGTGCCAATTTATTCTATTGGTATTTTTAACTTACTCTTTATTTTCTAATTTGAAATTGGATGGAATTGACAGCACAGTTACCATCTTTGTTTATACATGTGCAAAACATGTCATCTATCTATTTGTTTCAGTATGATATACCTTATGGTATGCACAAGTCTGCTGAAGGCTGTGAGACAAACCCAACATATACAACAAAGATGGCAAAACATCTTGAAGATAGTGAGACAACCCCAATGTCTTGTCTTGATGAAGTGTTCAAGTTACTTGAGAGTAGCAGTCAGACAAGCTCACAGAATTCGCTGTCTGAATCAGTTCGACTTCATCAGTCCCAAGTTCTAGCAGAAAGGCATTCTGCAACTCAACTTCGACTTGAAGTCCTATCTCTAAGAAAGATTGCGGAGAACACCAATGAGAACCTCATTGCTAAATAGCTACACCTGGCAGCTATAACCGACATGCTAGGCCGGTCTCACAGCCTTTCTCAGCAACTTGCGCAGCAGTTCCCGCGCAAGGCTAACCTTTCTTGAACTGTCTTGGAAGTGGTCTTGGCTCAGTATTATTTTTGTTATGCTACATTGGCGCCCAGTTTTTGTAATCTCCTTCTTCGTTGCGCTTTATGATCACTTGTGGTGAACTTCATTGCAAAGTGGATGTAATATACCATAAATCCTTTATTGTATAGTGTAGGTTTATTCTAAGTTACTATGTCGTAATTTCTTTATTGTATAGAGTAGGTTTGTTCTTAATTCCTACTAGTTAACGTATATGCCATCATTCGCTATCTGAAAAAAGGTCGAAAATCTGATGTAGTCTACCGGGCCGAAACAATTTCCTCTAACGGGCCTGCATTTTAGCAGGCCACAATTGGGTCGGCCTGCAACTTTCTAGGGCTTGAAAGGCCAATGGGGCCTTCATAGTTTGTGCTAGGCCCACAACTTACACGGGCCTATTTTCGGCCCGAAGTTTAGTTGGGCCTTTAGTGGACCCAGTTCTTAGATGGAACCATATAGCTTTGGGCCATTAACAGGCTGAATATTCTGCTGTCCTATTACGGCCCAAAAGAAACCATGGGCCTTTAGCAGGACAAAATGCATGTTGGGCCTCAATTTTCACTAGTCGTCGATGGGCCTTCAGTAGGCTGAAATGCAGACTGGGCCATTATTGGCCCAGTTATATGATGGGCCATTACCAGGCCAAAAGATATCTCGAGCCTTAGTTGGTCCACTGATATGATGGGCCTTTAAGAGGTCGAAAGCTTAGTCGAGGCATCAATGAGCCGAATTGAGGCCTTTAACTGTCCCAAAATCACGTTGGGATGAACTTTGCCACCTTTATCATGGGCCGTTAGAGGGTCGGATTTCGCGTAGGACCATATATGGCCCATGGGCAGCACAGGCCATTCCAAGGCCGAAAGACCACCGGGCTTAAATGGGCCCATGTCTACATCGGGGCTCTAATAGGACCGAAATATCACTGGGCTGTAATTGGGCCCAAATATTTTATGAACAATTAACGGGCTAGATCTGGCTTCAGGCTGTAAATGGGCAATGTTTAAACATGTCATTATTTGGCTGGCCCGCTAGTACCTGAGTAAATACTACGGGCCTTTGACTGGGCCGGCCATCTTAACCTATATGGGCCTCTGTTGGGCCCTGCCTCGTGTCGATGTATCATAGGCATGTCTCCTCCGCTGGATGGATGACATTTGGCCCACTGAGGAGCCGACATGTGTTTCCTCCAGGAAATCATGATTTTACACGTGGAAAATCCCCATTGGTCTGGGCTGTTAACAGGTTATCGGATCTAAACCGGACCCGAATAGCTTAACGGCAACCTTTTACGGTGAAGGCCCCTCGCGAGCCATCCTCCCTGACGGACACCTTCTTGGTGCGGTGGCTCAGCTCTGGATTTCTTGCTCTTGCCGGTAGAGCTCTCTGACACGTCCTCGACGGTAGCACAACACTCTGAGGAGGTTCACTTGCCGGAGTGGGTGCGAGAGGTCTTGCTGGGCTTCTTCTTCCCTCTCGGGCTTTCGGCGGCAGGAGCAAGTGCCTTGACGGTAGCTGCTGCAACTGCTTCCCGGTAGAGTTGGTTGGCGCAAATTAGCGCGTCCTTCTTGTCAGAAGGGACGGAGATGATGGTCAATGGCCCGGGCATCTTTAGCATGTTGTAGGCGTAGTGTGACGCCACCATGAACTTGGCTAGTGCCAGGCGGCCGAGGATCTCGTTGTAAGGCAAGGGGATACCGGCCATGTCGAAGACGATCCTCTCCGTCCTGTAGTTCAACTCTCCTCCAAACGTCACGGGCCGTGTGACCTTCCCCTTCGACTGGCTCCTCCTCGGATTGACCCCTTGAAACGTGCCCGTTTCCTCGAGGTCTCCATCAGGAATTTGCAGCCTTTTGATCACGACGGGCGAGATCAAGTTAAGGCCGGCCCCGCTGTCGACCAACATGTTGTTCACCTTGAGATTGCGTATCTTCGATGAGACCAACAATGGCAAACACCAGACCGCGGTTCTACGGTCAGGGTGGTCCTCGGTGTCAAAGATGAGGGGCGTGCTGGACCACTTCAGTGGCTTCTGAGCGTCGAACGATGGCTCTGCTGCTGAAATCTCACGCTCCCACTGCTTGAGCAGAACGACGCCAAGACCACAAAGAGCAAACGGGACAAAGCAGACCCCCCCGGCAAGATCCTTGCTGAGGGGCAGCTTTAGCTAACCCGGCAAGACCCTAGCCGTGGCAGCTCGCCCCACACCTACGGAGCGAAGTCACCCTCGAGTCCACTACCCCCATGGGGCAAGGATTCGGGAGACATCCCCGTGGTGGCATGCATATCTTTGTGAAGACATTCAAGATCATATACCCACTTTAGAAGATGATGATCCTTGGCGGGATCCCAGCCAAGGAGGTCCACAAGGCCCCCGGCAAGAGCCTTGCCGGGGATGACAGCAGGCACCGCGGCAAGACCCTTGCCGGGGCCGCGGCAAGACCCTCGCCGGGGCCGCAGCAAGGCCCTTGCCAAGGACGCCCGTGGGGCCACCATCAGGCCCGCGCCAGTCGCACCCCCACCGCTGTTCGCATGTAGCCGCCAACCCAACCAGTTGGGCAGGCACCTGCGTGGCGGCATACAGATCTTCGTGGAGACCCACCACTGCGCCACCTCAGCTGCCTGCCTGCCTACATGGCACCACAAGCACTGCTGGCCAGGGCGCGTGTCGACGCGAGAGGGAGCGGCGACGGACGAGACGAGGCTCTCCCCCGTCCCCGATAAAGCAAGGACACCTAGGCAAGGCGCATTAAATGCGCCTTGTCATGTAATGCGAGCGATAACCTCGCGCTACTGTACCCTTTCCACCTCCTGTGTGCCACTGTGGCGACCCCTTTCCTATAAAAGGAGGTCCAAGGCGACCAGGAGGAGGATTCGGCTTTTTTGGACCTCTCGACACCCCATAGCTAGCTCAGGAGCTTAGATATACGATCCACCAAAGCAGTAGTAGGGTTTTACGCATCCTTGCGGCCCGAACCTGGGTAAAGGAACCGTGTGCTATCTGTTTGATCCGCTCTTTTCACAACCCCACGCCCCGCAACCGTAGTAGGGATTCTTGTGATCCCATAGCTGTCGTTTCCCACCGACATCTTTGGCGCGCCAGGTAGGGGGCACGCGGTTGTGAGAATCGGCTTTAGCAGTTAGTTCGACGCTTCTTCATCGTCATGGTGCCCAAGAAGAAGACGATGGTGGCGGTTGGCCCGTCGGAGGCCGGGCGACCCGTCCCCACGCGGGCGAGCAGCGGAACGGTCGCAGAAAGGACCCGGGGCGCTGTTCGCGAACACCAACACCGTCCCAGTAGCCGGAGTTTGGGAGGCGGCGATGTCCGTTCGCATGGTAACGGGCCGCACGTCACCAAATCCAAAGACGGAGCCGGGCCTTCCGTGGGTGGCGCGGGGCCTTCCAGGATTGCTGCCGCCACGCCCGAGGGCGACGGAAGGGCTTCCAAGACTCCCATGCTGGCGCCGACGGCGCGCTCCTCTCAAGCGGCGCGCGACGAACGGCGTAATCACACCGAAGAACCCGGGCGTCGCCACGGGAAGAGCCCCGAGCGCCACACCCGGGATGTAGAAGAACTGCCCGCTCGCCGAGGCGCTGGTGAAGATGGCATGCGACCGCGCGATCATAATAGAGCTCCTTCTGACATGGTCAGAAGTCGAAGCGCGTCGCGATTTGTGCAGGTTTCGCTGCCACCAACGCCAGCAGAAGCCTTGGCGCGCACGCAGTTGCTCCTCGATTTTCCTCCCACTACGTGGAAACTCGACGAATGGAGAGCGACCATCCGAAGCCTTGTTGTGGTGGCCAACAAAGACGAACCAAGCCCGGTGGAGCCCCCGGGTCGACGTACCGACGGAGTCCCGCGTACCAGTGGCAGGAAAGCTGGCGGCGCCACGACCACGGTGCATTCGCCTCCTCCTCGCCCGGTACCGCGGACACCTGCCCGTCGTGATGTTACGGTCAACGAAATCTCCATATTGTCGTCCGACCCGTGGACCCACCGTGTCCAGCGCCAGGTCCTTCAGGATTGGGAACATGAAGACGCTTGGACCACTATCGAGCGCCGGCCCGGAGTGCGCCACCAGTCAGATAGGCGAGCAGGGCCTGCTGTGGACCACCCGGCACTGGAGAGCCCTGGATGCCTGCCTTATGAGGTAGGCTGCCCGGCCTTTACCCGTGAGTTGCGGCAGTTCCAGTGGCCCACTCACCACACCTTCAAACCTGACGTGGGTGAGAAGTACGGCGGCAAGACCCACCCGTCTGAGTTCCTCAGTATCTACACCGTCGCGATGCAGGCTAACGGAGCCCACGACGATAAGGTGCTTGCGAATTACTTTCCGTTGGCTCTTAAACCCAACGCCATGTCATGGTTGATGCACTTGCCGGTAGACTCCATTTCCTCCTGGTCGGATTTGTGCCATGAGTTCGTGGGTGCCTTCACTGGCGGTCACCAAGCTCATGGCCAAGCAAGCGATCTGCACATCATTCCCCAGAAGGGAGGCGAGAGTCTCTGCAAGTACATACAGAGGTTCAGCCGGATACAGTACAACATCCCTGATGTTCATCCTGCCGCCATCATCAGCGCGTTCCATCAAAACGTGCGTAACCGCAAGATGCGCGAAGAGCTGGCAATGAACAAGGTGAAAGCCGTAGCGGAACTCTATGTTCTTGCTGACAGATGTGCCCGGGCTGAAGAGGGAAGGAAGTACCCCGGCGAAGATGCCGGCATGGAAACCGACTCCTCAGATGAGGATACTGCCGCCCCAACGAAGAAAGGCCGGCGCCGCAACAGGAAGCGCAAAGGGAAAGCCATGCTTGCCGTCGAGGGATCTGATGACACCGGCTCCACCAAGAAATTGCCAGATGTGTCGCCTGCCGGGCCTTGGTGGCCGCCGAGAAGTCAAGAAACTCTGACAAGCGGTACTGCAAGATCCATCGCACCAAAGGCCATGCTCTCCAAGACTGCCGACAGGTTGAGCTCCTCACTGAGAAATAGAGGGCTGAATATGAGAGGCGGGACAAGGAGAAGGGCCAAGATGGTGCTGAGGGGTCTGGCAAGAAGCGTGACGGCCAGGCGGGCCATCGCGGCAAGGATAAACAACAGGAGAGGCCCGCCCGGGGCCGTGACAGGAAGCCAGAAGACGACGATCACGAAGAGGACGACGAGTCCGGCGACCAAGAGTTTCAGAAAGCTACAGAGGCCATGTGCGTCGACGGCGGCGCCTCATTGCATACTTCTCACTGCCGGCTTAAACAGTGGGAGCGAGAGATTACAGCGGCAGAGCCGTCGTTTGATGCCCAAAGGCCGCTGAAGTGGTCCAGCACACCTATCATTTTTGACATTGAGGATCACCCTGATCGCACTACTGCGGTCGGGTGCTTGCCGTTGTTGGTTTCACCAACAATACGCAACCTCAAGGTGACAAAAATGCTAGTCGATGGCGTGGCTGGTCTGAACTTAATCTCGCCTGCCGTGATCGAGAAACTGCAGATTCCTGACGAAGACCTCGAAGAGACAGGCACGTTTCAAGGGGTTAACCCGGGAAGAAGCCAACCCAAGGGAAAGGTCACACTGCCTGTGACTTTTGGAAGCGACCTGAACTTCAGGACAGAGAGGATCGTGTTTGATGTTGCCAAGATCCCCTTTCCCTACAACGGGATCCTTGGTCGCCCAGCGCTGGCCAAGTTCATGGCGGCGTCACACTACGCATACAACACCCTGAAGATGCCAGGGCCCGTGACGATCATCACCATCCCCTCCGACAAGAAAGATGCGCTGATTTGCGCTGACCAACTATACCAGCAAGCAGTTGCAGCAGCTGCCGCCGCTAGGGCACTTGTTCCTGCCGCTGGGACCCCGGGAGGGAAGAAGAAGAAGAAGGCCGGTGAGACCTCGGACACCCACTCCGGCTAGCGCACCTCTTCGGAGTGTAGCGCTACCGTCGAGGACGTGCCAGAGAGCTCTGCCGGCGGAAACAAGAAGCCCAGGGCCATTCCGCCGGGAACCAAGAAGGTTTATGTCAATGAGGACGGCACGTGAGGAGCTTTCACTATAAGCTCCACCCTTGACGACAAATAGGAAGACGCGCTTGTCACCTTCCTGCGGGCGAATGTCGATGTGTTTGCCTGCAAGCTTCGGACATCCCCGACGTTCCTAGGGAGGTGATTGAGCACCACCTTGTTGTCTGTCCTCATGCACGGCCCGTCAAGCAGAAGGTCAGAAAGCAAGCTTTGGAACGACAAGAGTTCATCACAGAAGAGATCCGGAAACTGGAAGCAGCGGGTTTGGTAAGAGGAGTGTTCCATCCAACGTGGTTGGCTAATCCGGTCGTAGTGCGCAAGGCAAATGGGAAGTGGAGGCTGTGTATTGATTACACGGATATCAATAAGGATGGCCCTAAAGACCCCTTCCCGTTGCCGCGCATCGACCAGATTGTTGACTCCACGGCTGGGTGTGATCTGTTGTCATTCCTCGACGCCTACTCCGGCTACCACCAGATCTTCGTGATAAGAGAAGACGAAGAGAAAACAACATTCATCACCCCATGTGGTACGTATTGTTTCATACGGATGCCTTTCAGGTTGAAGAGTGCTAGTTCGACGTTTGCAAGGGCGGTCCAGATTGGTTTTGAGCCCCAGCTCCATAGAAATATGGAAGCTTATATGGACGACATAGTGGTCAAAACCAAGGACAGGGCAACCCTCATCACAGATTTGCAAGAAACATTTGCAAACCTGCGCGAGATCAATCTCAACCTGAACCCTGAGAAGTGCGTCTTTGGCGTCCCCGGCAAGCTTCTCAGGTTCTTTGTGTCACAGCGTGGGATAGAGGCCAATCCTGACAAGATTAAAGCTACAGAGCAGATTGAAGCACCCAAGGGAATCAAGGATGTGCGTTGGCTTGCTGGTTATGTCGCTGCCATGGGCAGGTTCATAGCCAAGTCTGTCGAGCGCGCCCTTCCCTTTTTCAAGATCCTGAAAAAGGCGGGCCCGATGGAGTGGACGCCAGAAGCCGAAGCAGCATTGCAAGATCTGAAGAAGTACCTCTCCTCCGCGCCAACACTAGTTGCGCCTAGGCCCCAGGAACCGTTGCTGCTATACCTAGCGGTAATGAACCAGGTGGTCAGCGCCGCATTAGTAGCGCAGAGGCAGGTCGACGACGAGGTGATGGCAGCGACAGAGCCAGACACCACCAATGCGGAGACGACACGGCCAGTCGAAGTGCCGCCGAAGAAGAAAATGATGCAGCACCCGGTCTACTTTGTTAGCTCCCTCCTGCAGGGGGCTAGATCAAGGTACTCCGGCGTGCAAAAACTGCTCTTCGGCCTCCTCCTGGCCTCGAGGAAGCTGCTTCACTACTTCCAGGCACACGAGATCACTGTCGTCACTCGCCTCCCTCTGCAACGGATATTGCACAATCTAGATGCGACAGGGAGGATTGTGGAATGGGCACTGGAGCTGTCCAGCTTTGGCCTCAAGTTTGAAAGTACTTCGACGATCCAGAGCCGAGTCCTGGCGGAGTTCATTGCAGAGTGGACCGCAACACCTGACGAAGAAGCCCAAGAGACTGCTCTCCCCGACAAGGAGGCAAGTTGCAATTGGATCATGTACTTTGATGGGGCTTTCTCCCTACAAGGTGCCGGGGCTGGCGTACTGCTCGTCGCCCCCACCGGAGAGCACCTCAAGTACGTGATCTAGATGCACTTCCCCAGGGAGGTGTCAAGAAACAATACGGGAGAGTACGAAGGGCTGCTTGCCGGTCTTAGGATCGCGGCGGACCTCGGAATCAAAAAGCTCATCGTCAGGGGCGACTCACAGCTTGTCGTCAAGCAAGTCAACAAGGATTACCAGAGCCCGTTGATGAAGGCCTACGTTGAAGAAGTGAGAAAGCTGGAAGAGTGTTTCGACGGTATACAGGCTGAACATGTTCCCCGAGTGGAGAACGGTATCGCCGATTACCTGTCGAAGCGCGCTGCCCTCAAGCTACCTGTGGAACCAGGTACCTTTGTGCTTCAGCTAACTCAGCCATCCGTTGATCCATCAACAGAGCAGAACAAGAGGAGGAAATCAGGGCCCGGCAAGTACTTTCCCGCTGAGCTCCCCGGAGCCGCCGGCAAGGATGTTGCCGGGGACACTGAGCCCGCCACGGGACGGCTAGCTCCGGCGGAGCATCAAGCTCTTGCCGTCGAGACAGCCGCTCCTATAGCGGAGGAGTTGCCTTTACTCCTCACCGTCGAGCCCCAGGCTCCAACGTGGGCACAGCATACCGTCCGATTCCTCGAAACAGGGGAACTTCCTGAGGATCAGGAAGAAGCGGAAAAAGTAGCCTGTCTCTCTACCGTGTACCAGTTAGTCAACGACGTCCCGTACAGGAAGAGGCCGAACGGTGTGAAATTGAAGTGTATCCCTCGAGAGGAAGGACTGGAGCTGTTGGTGGAGATACACGGAGGCATATGTGGATCCCACATCGGGTCAAGGGCTCTTGCCAGCAAGGCATTCTGGCAAGGTTTGTTCTGGCCCACAACCCTCCAGGATGCGACGACACTCGTCACCAGGTGTGAAGCGTGTCAGTTCCATTCAAAGAAGCTTCATCAGCCAGCTCAAGCACTTCAAACCATTCCTCTCTCCTGGCCCTTCTCGGTCCGGGGCCCCGACATACTGGGCCCTTTCCCCCGCGCTGAAGGTGGCTTTGAGTACTTGTACGTTGCAATCAACAAGTTCACAAAGTGGCCAGAGGTGGAAGCAATGAGGAAGGTCACAGCTCAGTTAGCCGTCAAGTTCTTCAAGGGGCTAGTGTGCCGTTTCGATGTACCCGACAGGGTCATCACCTACAATGGCACACAGTTCAGAAGCCGCACCTTCATGCAATATACTCAAGACCTCAGCAGCAAAGTCTGTTTCGCTTCCGTTGCTCACCCGTGAAGCAATGGTCAAGCTGAGAGGGCAAATGTTGAAGTGCTGCAAGGCTTAAGGACCAAGACCTTTGACAGGCTGCACAAGAGCGGAAGGCGCTGGATTGGTGAGTTGCCGACGGTTCTTTGGTCGATCAAGACGACACCAAATCGAGCCACCGGCCAGACACCCTTTGCCCTGGTATATGGGGCAGAAGCAGTTATCCCCACTGAACTCATATATGGGTCACCTCGAGTGCTCGCTTATGATGAGCTTGAGCAAGAGCAACTGCAGCAAGATGACGCACTACTCCTTGAGGAAGATCGTCTTCGGGCGGCTGTGAGAGCAGCACACTACCAACAAGCCTTGCGCCGCTACCATAGCCGCAAGGTTCATGCCCGAAGCCTTGAGGAAGGCGACCTTGTCCTTCAGCGCATTCAATCGGCCAAGAATTCCAACAAGTTGACGCCGAAGTGGGAAGGCCCTTACCGGGTAATACGAGTCACCAGGCCCGGTGCAGTCCGCCTGGAGACCGAAGATGCCGTTCTCGTGAGTAACTCCTGGAACATTGAGCATCTTTGCAAGTTTTACCCGTGAGGCGCGGCTTGCCGGCCCCCCCGACAAGCCACCTTTTGTACAAGCATTGCAGATGATGCATGTAACCCTTTGTACAAAGCCAGGCGCAGACCCTGAGCATAAATAAATGAAGCGCTGGCACCCTAAAGTTATAGCATGCATGCTAGGTCGAGTCTCGTTCTTGGTTAGGGTTGATAGTGCTTGGCGGCGGCTAACCCCTAGCTTAGAGGTCGAGTGTGCGTCCCTTCGCCGTTCTTTTGTCTTCTTTGGTTTGCAGGACTCACTGATATCCTTGCCGGATCACTTAAGGATGAAGAAGAGAAGAGGGAGAGACCAGCATCTAGACCCCGGCAAGCCAGTACTACCGGGGGCTGCAAGAGCAAAGATTCACCCACGGCAAACCAAAGTTGACGGGGGCTACAGCTTCAGATAAGTTATTCATACCTTATAATGCATTCCCTTATGAACTGACGAATGTGAAACCTCGTTTTTTCCAAAAAACTACCGTGCTCCCCTAACTCTAGGCCCTAGGGCTCATTCCTGGGGCCAGGTTTGGTCGTAGTCGCGGCAGCGAACGGATGAAACGAGGAGCCTATACCCGCCTCATCCCTGCCTCCGCCAAGGGCGTGAGGAAGGTCGAGTGAAGTAAGGAGACGGCAAGGCGTGTTGCCGGGCGAGGAAATGTTTATCTTAAAGATATCAAGGATTTGCTCCTTGTCGTGGGTTCTACCCGCAAACAAATGACCCGACAAGCATCCCTTTTTCATTAAAAACATTCCACTCAGGTACAGTCCATAGGGAATGAAAAAGTGAATGATATGATTACAAGTTCTAAATTCAGCTAAGGCCCGAAGGCTTACAAACTAAAAAGAGATAAGGTGCCCGTAATCCCTTTCTTGTCTCTCTCCTCAGGAGGCAGGTCAAGGAGGTGAAAAGGGCAAAAGGGGCGCCTAGGCGAGCTACGGGTGACAGAAGACACCAAGAGAACATCTCGGTGGCCGTCTGGAGGCTAGATGGTGATGGCGGCGCTGGAAGTAGAGCTCGAAGACGAGGCGGCAGGAAGTCAGCACGCGTCGAAGGCGTCGGTGCCCGCGTACTCCGAGTTGACGGCCTTGTCGCCCGCCCTCTTCCTCTTCCGCAGCCTCCCAACGCTAGCCGCCCAAGGAGACGATCCCGAGAAGTACAGGGAGCCGGCGACACGGATGATGGGGTCGCCGGTGCCGCACAAGGCGGCGCCCGACACCTAGTCGGACCCGTCATCCTGCCGCCTGCTACCCTCGTCGTCGCTGCCACTGTCCTCCTCGTCACTCCCGCCCGAGGAGGAGTCTTCGCTATCAGAAGAGCTCTCCACCTTGCCCGGGTCCCAAAGCACCCGAAGACCTTGACAGAGAGGAGGCCGCCCTCCATCAGCTTGAAATGGAGGGTGAGCCCCTCCGTCAAGCGGTGGATATGAGCGAACGTCTTCCATCTGCGACAAAGATACATCATGTGAGGGGCTGGGAAGTCAACGCGAACCCGCGTGCCTCTAATCCCACAGCCCCTCATGTGCACCCGCAATGATTCCGGCAGATCCAACTCCATCTCCCGCGCGAATGGGGTCGGGAGATGAAGGCGACGGTGAGGCGGCCAGCGCAGCCTGACGAAGAACTCACAAGGGTCGTCCCCAATGTGGCCCTCCATGGGGGGAGGAGCTGCTGGCGGAGGCGAGGCCGGCGCGCCGCCCCGTCCTCCTCTTCCCCGAGCGCCCCGGCCTCACCCACGGCCTCGCCCCCTCCCCCTTCCCCTTGCGGCTGGCTTTGCCGCCACGGGTGCAGGAGAAGGAGGGACGCGTTGTCGAGCAGCGACCCGCGCCGCCACCGTTGAAGGACCAGGGTTCCCTCTCTCCATGGCGAATGGAAGGGAGGGGAGAAGAAGCTGAAGAAAGAAGGAGATGAAAGAATGTGGGACGCCATCCCCCCTCCCGCTCTTTATAAAGGGACGGGGTGGGGGCCCGGCCGCCCCGCTCCGCCAACAAGACGCGGAAGGCGCAGGGAACTGGGACCGACCCGCTGCCCCAGCCCGCGACGGCCCGGTTTCCCGCCTCCACCGATCTCCACCCCAAGCGCATGGGAGCCATGTGGCAAGCGTGCAGGACCGAGGCAACGGGTGAGGCGACCTCTCCCCACCCCGTGATCGCAGGGAGTGGACGCCTTGAAGACCACGCCTCGGCCCCGTTCGGTAAATGGGCCGCGCCTCCACGCCTCCCTCCATTTATGGGGAAGGCGCGAACCGCCTCCTTTACTACGACGTGACGCATGCGTGCAGAGCTTAGCCCCACGCATGTCGCCCACGTCAGGCACGCCTCCCCACGCCACGCCACGCGCGGGACGCGTGGGAAGCACAGCATGCAAAAGAACTTACCGCGGTAAAAACTGCCCCGCCTGCCCGCGCACCGTTCTTGGGCCTAGCCCAACAACGCGTTGCGCTTATGTGTGGCCCAGGCCCGGGGCTCCTGTCGGTGTACAAAAAGGGGGTACACTTTTTGTACCCCTATAACTATGCACAGGCAGTCTGGGCCGCGGGCGTCGCCACACCGAGCACGGCAAGGGAGGTAAGCCAAGGTGAGGCCGAAGCTGAAGGGAAGCAGAACGACGCCAAAACCACAAAGAGCAAACGGGACAGAGCAGACCCCCCCCCCCGGCAAGATCCTTGCCAGGGGGCAGCTTTAGCTAACCCGGCAAGACCCTTGCCGTGGCAACTCGCCCCACACCTACGGAGCAAAGTCACCCTTGAGTCCACTGCCCCCATGGGGCAAGGATTCGGGAGACATCCCCGTGGTGGCATGCAGATCTTTGTGAAGACATTCAAGATCAGATAGCCACTTTAGAAGATGATGATCCTTGGCAGGATCCCAGCCAAGGAGGACCACAAGGCCCCCGGCAAGAGCCTTGCCGGGGATGACTGCAGGCACCGCAGCAAGACCCTTGCCGGGACCGCGGCAAGACCCTTGCTGGGGCCGCGGAAAGACCCTCGCAGGGGCCGCAGCAAGGCCCTTGCCAAGGACGCCCGTGGGGCCACCATCAGGCCCGCACCAGTCACACCCCCACTGTCGTTCGCATGCAGCTGCCGACCCAACCAGTTGGGCTGGCACCTGCGTGGCGGCATACAGATCTTCGTGGAGACCCACCACTGCGCCACCTCAGCTGCCTGCCTACCTACATGGCACCACAAGAACTACTGGCCAAGGCGTGTGTCGACGCGAGAGGGAGCAGCGACGGACGAGACGAGGCTCTCCCCCGTCCCCGATAAAGCAAGGACACCTAGGCAAGGCGCATTAAATGTGCCTTGTCATGTAATGCGAGGGATAACCTCGCGCTACTGTACCCTTTCCACCTCCTGTGTGCCACTGTGGCGACCCCTTTCCTATAAAAGAAGGCCCAAGGCGACCAGGAGGAGGATTCGGCTTTTTTGGAGCTCTCGACGCCCCATAGCTAGCTCAGGAGCTCAGATATACAATCCACCAAAGCAGGAGTAGGGTTTTACGCATCCTTGCGGCCCGAACCTGGGTAAAGGAACCGTGTGCTATCTGTTTGATCCGCTCTTTTCACAACCCAGCGCCCCGCAACTGTAGTAGGGATTCTTGTGATCCCATCGGTGTCGTTTCCCACCGATAGTGCCGCTGATACGTCCCCAACGTATCTATAATCTTTTATTGCTCCATGCTATATTATCTACTGTTTTGGACCATATTGGGCTTTATTTTCCACTTTTATATTACTTTTGGGACTAACCTATTAACCGGGGGCCTAGCCCAAAATTACTGTTTTTTGCATATTTCAGTGTTTCTAAGAAATGGAATATCAAACGGAGTCCAAACGGAATGAAACCTTCGGGAACGTGATTTTCTCAACAAATATGATCCAGGAGACTTGGACCCTCCGTCAAGAAAGGAGGGGGCGGCCACGAGGGTGGAGGGCGCCCCCCTAGGGCGCGCCCCTGCCTCGTGGGACCCCCTTTGATCCACCGACGTACTCCTTACTCATATATATACCTTCGTACCCCCAAACGATCAGATACGGAGCCAAAAACCTAATTCCATCGCCGCAACCTTCTATATCGACGAGATCCCATCTAGGGGCCTATTCTGGAGCTCCGCCAAAAGAGGATTCCACCATGGAGGGCTTCTACATCATCACCATAGCCCCTCCGATGAAGTGTGAGTAGTTTACCTCAGACCTTCGGGTCCATAGTTAGTACCTAGATGGCTTCTTCTCTCTTTTTGCATCTCAATACAATGTTCTCCCCCTCTCTCGTGGAGATCAATTCGATGTAATCTTCTTTTTGCGGTGTGTTTGTTGAGACTGATGAATTGTGGGTTTATGATCAAGTTTGTCTATGAACAATATTTGAATCTTCTCCGAATTCTTTTATGTATGATTGGTTATCTTTGCAAGTCTCTTCGAATTATTAGTTTGGTTTGGCCTACTAGATTGGTTTTTTTGCAACGGGAGAAGTGCTTAGCATTGGGTTCAATCTTGCGGTGTCCTTTCCCAGTGACAGTAGGGGCAGCAATGCACGTATTGTATTGTTGCCATCGAGGATAACAAGATGGGGTTTTTATCATATTGCATGAATTTATCCCTCTACATCATGTCATCCTGTTTAAGGCGTTACTCTGTTTTCTTGAATTTAATACTCTAGATGCATGCTGGATAGCGGTCGATGAGTGGAGTAATAGTAGTAGATGCAGGCAGGAGTCGGTCTACTTGTCTCCGACGTGATGCCTATATACATGATCATACCTAGATATTCCCATAACTATGCTCGATTCTGTCAATTGCTCAACAATAATTTGTTCACCCGCCATAGAATACTTATGCTCTTGAGAGAAGCCACTAGTGAAATCTATGGCCCCGAGTCTATTCTCATCATATCAATCTTCCATCACTTTATTATTGCTTTGCTTTTTATTTTACCTTTTATTTTACTTTGCATCTTTATACCAAAAATATTATCTATCATCTCTATCAGATCTCACTCTCGTAAGTGACCGTGAAGGGATTGACAACCCCTAATCGCGTTGGTTGCGTTGAGCTATTTGTTTTGTGCAAGTATGAGGGACTCGCGTGTAGCCTCCTACTGGATTGATACCTTGGTTCTTAAAAACTGAGGGAAATACTTACTCTACTCTACTGCATCACCCTTTCCTCTTCAAGGAAATCCAACGCAGGGCTCAAGAGGTAGCAGGAACATTTCTGGCCCCGTTGCCAGGGAGTCTACGCAAAAGTCAACATACCAAGTACCCATCACAATCCCTTATCTCTCGCATTACATTATTTTCCATTTGCCTCTCATTTTCCTCTCCCCCACTTCACCCTAGCCGTTTTATTCGCCCTCTCTTTTCCGTTTGCCTTCTTCTCGCTTGCTTTTTGTTTGCTCGTGTGTTGGATTGCTTGCTTGTCACGATGGTTCAAGATAATACCAAATTGTGTGACTTTACCAATACCAACCATAATGATTTCCTTGGCACTCCGATTGCTCGTCTTACCAATACTGAATCTTGTAAATCAATACTGCTTTGTTGAATCTTGTTATGAAAGATCAATTCGCCAGCCTTCCTAGTGAAGATGTCGCTACTCATCTAAATAGCTTCGTTGATTTATGTGATATGCAAAATAAGAAAGATGTCGATAATGATTTTGTTAAATTGAAGCTATTTCCTTTTTCGCTTAGAGATCGTGCTAAAGCTTGGTTTTCGTCTTTGCCTAAAAATAGTATTGATTCTTGGAACAAGTGCAAAGATGCTTTTATCTCTAAGTATTTTCCTCCCGCTTAGATCATCTCTCTTAGAAACGACATTATGAATTTTAAGCAACTTGATCATGAACATGTTGTACAAGCTTGGGAGAGAATGAAATTAATGATACATAATTGCCCTACTCATGGTTTGAACTTGTGGATGAGTATACAAAATTTTTATGCCGGATTGAATTTTGCTTCCAGAAATCTTTTAGATTCGGCCGCGGGAGGCACTTTTATGGAAATCACTTTAGGAGAGGCTACTAAACTCCTAGATAATATTATGGTTAATTATTCTCAATGGCACACTGAAAGATCTACTAATAAAAAAGTGCATGCGATAGAAGAAATCAATGTTTTGAGTGGAAAGATGGATGAACTTATGAAATTATTTTCTATTAAAAGTGTTTCTTCTGATCCTAATGATATTCCTTTGTCTACTTTGATTGAGAATAATAATGAATCTATGGATGTGAATTTTGTTGGTAGGAATAATTTTGGTAACAACGCGTATAGAGGGAACTTTAATCTTAGGCCTTATCCTAGTAATTCTTCTAATAATTATGGAAATTCCTACAACAACTCTTATGTAAATTTTACTAAGATGCCCTCTGAATTTGAGACTAGTGTTAAAGAGTTTATGAATTCACAAAAGAATTTCAATGCTTTGCTTGAAGAGAAATTACTTAAAGTTGATGAATTGGCTAGGAACATTGATAGAATTTCTCTTGATAGTTATTCTTTAAAGCTTAGATCTATTCCTCCTAAGCATGATATCAATGAGTCTTTATTAAAGCGTGTTCTTCCAATTGATGAGTGCAAGCAAAGAACCGCTAGGATGCGTGCTACGAAAGATGCCTTTATTAAAGCGTGTTCTTCCAATTACTATGAAAATCAAGACGAAGATCTAAAAGTTATTGATGTATCCCCTATTAAATCTTTGTTTTGCAATATGAATCTTCATGAGACTGAATATGATCCACCTTTACCTAGAAGGTGTTCCAAAAATTTGGAGTTTTTAGATCTTGATAATGAAATTGATAAAAGTGGGATTGAAAAGAATAAAACCCTAGATGTTGCTAAACCCACTATTTTGGATTTCAAGGAATTTAATTATTAAAGTTGCTCTTTAATTGATTGTATTTCCTTGTTGCAATCCGTGCTAAATTCTCCTCATGCTAGCCTTTACTAAACATATCGTTGATGCCTTGATGCAATCTTATGAAGAAAAACTTGAGTTGGAAGTTTCTATCCCTAGAAAACTTTATGATGAGTGGGAACCAACTATTAAAATTAAGATTAAGGATCATGAATTTTATGCTTTATGTGATTTGGGTGCTAGTGTCTCCAATATTCCCAAAACTTTGTGCGATTTGCTAGATTTCCGTGATTTTGATGATTGCTCTCTAAACTTGCACCTTGCGGATTCCACTATTAAGAAACCTATGGGAAGAATTAATGATGTTCTTATTGTTGCAAATAGGAATTATGTGCCCATAGATTTTATCGTTATTGATATAGATTGCAATCCTTCTTGTCATATTATTCTTGGTAGACCTTTCCTTAGAACAATTGGTGCAATTATTGATATGAAGGAAGGGAATATTAGATTCAAATTTCCATTAAAGAAAGGCATGGAACACTTCCCTAGGAAGAAAATAAAACTACCATATGAATCTATTATGAGAGCCACTTATGGATTGCCTACCAAAGATGGCAATACCTAGCTCTATCCTTGCTTTTGGCCTAGCTAAGGGCGTTAAACGATAGCGCTTGTTGGGAGGCAATCCAATTTTATTATTTTTTGCTTTTTGTTTCGGTTTAGGAATAAATAATCCATCTACCTTCTGTTTAGATGTGGTTTTATGTTTTAATTAGTGTTTGTGCCAAGTTAAACCTATAGAATCTTCTTGGATGATAGTTATTTGATCTTGCTGTAATTTCCAGAAACTTTCT
Source organism: Aegilops umbellulata (assembly GCA_032464435.1). NCBI lineage: Eukaryota > Viridiplantae > Streptophyta > Magnoliopsida > Poales > Poaceae > Aegilops > Aegilops umbellulata. The sequence continues at coordinate 308,297,437 of CP136057.1, forward strand.
GTTCATGAAAAAAATTGTTAAAAATCATGAGAACGTGATAGAATAGTGATTCAAATTTCTGATGATCAATAAACAAATTACCTAGGTCGTCCTATTTTGGCTGATTTTTTGGAGTTCCAGAAGTTTTCGTTAGTTACAGATTACTACAGACTGTTCTGTTTTTGACAGATTCTGTTTTTCGTGTGTTGTTTGCTTATTTTGATGAATCTATGGATAGTAAAATAGTTTATAAACCATAGAGAAGTTGTAATACAGTAGGTTTAACACCAATATAAATAAAGAATGATTTTATTACAGTACCTTGAAGTGGTCTTTTGTTTTCTTTCGCTAACGGAGCTCACGAGATTTCTGTTGAGTTTTGTGTTGCGAAGTTTTCATGTTTTGGGTGAAATCTTTTGATGGATTATGGAACAAGGAGTGTCAAGAGCCTACGCTTGGGGATGCCCATGGCACCCCCAATATAATCTAATCACACCAAAAAGTCAAAGCTTGGGGATGCCCCCGGAAGGCATCCCCTCTTTCGTCTACTTCCATCGGTAATTTTACTTGGAGCTATATTTTTATTCACCACATGATATGTGTTTTGCTTGGAGCGTCTTTTATGATTTGAGTCTTTGCTTTTTAGTTACCACAATCATCCTTGCTGTACACACCTTTTGAGGGAGCCACACATGAATTGGAATTTGATGGAATACTCTATGTGCTTCACTTATATCTTTTGAGCTTTATAGTTTTGCTCTAGTGCTTCACTTATATCTTTTAGAGCACGGTGGTGGATTTGTTTTATAGAAACTATTGATCTCTCATGCTTCACTTACATTATTTTGAGAGTCTTAAATAGCATGGTAATTTGCTTAAAAATCTTAATATGCTTGGTATTCAAGATTTGTAAAACTTTCTTTTGAGTGTGTTGAATACTAAGAAAAGATTGATGCTTGATAATTGTTTTGAGATATGGAGGTGATAATATCAAAGTAGTGCTAGTTGAGTAGTTGTGAATTTGAGAAATGCTTGTGTTGAAGTTTGCAAGTCCCGTAGCAAGCACGTATGGTAAACGTTATGTAACAAATTTGAAACATGAGGTGTTATTTGATTGTCCTCCTTAGTAGTGGCGGTCGGGGACGAGCGATGGTCTTTTCCTACCAAACTATCCCTTCAGGAGCATGCGCGTAGTGCTTTGATTTTTGATGGCTTGTAGATTTTTGCAATAAGTATATGAGTTCTTTATGACTAATGTTGAGTCCATGTATTATACGCACTCTCACCCTTCCATCATTGCTAGCCTCTTCGGTACCGTGCATTGCCCTTTCTCACATTGAGAGTTGGTGCAAACTTCGTCGGTGCATCCAAACCCCGTGATATGATACACTCTTTCACACATAAACCTCCTTATATCTTCCTCAAAACAGCCACCATACCTACCTATTATGGCATTTCCATAGCCATTCCGAGATATATTTCCATGCAACTTTCTACCATTCCGTTCATCATAACACTTTCATCATTGTCATATTGCTAGCATGATCATGTAGTTGACATAGTATTTGTGGCAAAGCCACCGTTCATAACTATTTCATACATGTCACTCTTGATTCAATGCATATCCCGGTACACCGCTGGAGGCATTCATATAGAGTCATATTTTGTTCTAGTATCGAGTTGTAATCATTGAGTTGTAAATAAATAGAAGTGTGATGATCATCATTTAATAGAGCATTGTCCCAAATAAAAAAAGAGAAAGGACAAAGAAAAAAAAGAAGGCCCAAAAAAAGGGGCAATGCTACTATCCGTTTTCCACACTTGTGCTTCAAAGTAGCACCATAATCTTCATGATAGAGAGTCTCTTGTTTTGTCATTTTCATATAGTAGTGGGAATTTTTCATTATAGAACTTGGCTTGTATATTCCAACGATGGGCTTCCTCAAATGCCCCAGGTCTTCGTGAGCAAGCAAGTTGGATGCACACCCACTTAGTTTCTTTTGTTGAGCTTTCATACATTTATAGCTCTAGTGCATCCGTTGCATGGCAATCCCTACTCCTTGCATTAACATCAATCGATGGGCATCTCCATAGCCCATTGATTAGCCTCGTTGATGTGAGACCTTCTCCTTTTTTATCTTCTCCACATAACCCCCATCATCATATTCTATTCCACCCATAGTGCTATATCCATGGCTCACGCTCACGTATTGTGTGAAGGTTTATAAGGTTTGAGATTATTAAAGTATGAAACAATTGCTTGGCTTGTCATCGGGGTTGTGCATGATGAGAGCATTCTTGTGTGACAAAAATGGAGCATGACTAAACTATATGATTTTGTAGGGATGAACTTTCTTTGCCCATGTTATTTTGAGAAGACATAATTGCTTAGTTAGTATGCTTGAAGTATTATTATTTTTATGTCAATATGAACTTTTGTCTTGAATCTTTCGGATCTGAATATTCATACCACAATTAAGAAGAATTACATAGGAACTATGCCAAGTAGCACTCCGCATCAAAAATTCTCTTTTTATCATTTACCTACTCGAGGACGAGCAGGAATTAAGCTTGGGGATACCTGATACGTCTCCAAACTATCTATAATTTTTGATTGCTCCATGCTATATTATCTACTGTTTTGGACCATATTGGGCTTTATTTTCCACTTTTATATTACTTTTGGGACTAAGCTATTAACCGGAGGCCTAGCCCAGAATTGCTGTTTTTTGCCTATTTCAGTGTTTCGAAGAAACGGAATATCAAACGGAGTCCAAACGGAATGAAAACTTCGGGAATGTGATTTTCTCAACAAATATGATCCAGGAGACTTGGAACCTCCATCAAGAAAGGAGGGAGGCGGCCACGAGGGTGGAGGGCGCCCCCCCCTAGGGCGCGCCCCCTGCGTCGTGGCCCCCCTTTGCTCCACCGACGTACTCCTTCCTCCTATATATACCTACGTACCCCCAAACGATCAGATACGGAGCCAAAAACCTAATTCCACCGCCGCAACCTTCTGTATCCACGAGATCCCGTCTTGGGGCCTATTCCGGAGCTCTGCCGGAAGGGGAATCCACCACAGAGGGCTTCTACATCATCACCATAGCCCCTCCGATGAAGTGTGAGTAGTTTACCTCAGACCTTCGGGTCCATAGTTAGTAGCTAGATGGCTTCTTCTCTCTTTTTGGATCTCAATACAATGTTCTCCCCCTCTCTCCTGGAGATCTATTCGATGTAGTCTTCTTTTTGCGGTGTGTTTGTTGAGACCGATGAATTGTGGGTTTATGATCTAGTTTATCTATGAACAATATTTGAATCTTCTCTGAATTCTTTTATGTATGATTGGTTATCTTTGCAAGTCTCTTTGAATAATAAGTTTGGTTTGGCCTACTAGATTGGTTTTTCTTGCAATGGGAGAAGTGCTTAGCTTTGGGTTCAATCTTGCGGTGTCCTTTCCCAGTGACAGTAGGGGCAGCAAGGCACGTATTGTATTGTTGCCTTCGAGGATAACAAGATGGGGTTTTTATCATCTTGCATGAATTTATCCCTCTACATCTTGTCATCTTGGTTAAGGCGTTACTCTGTTTTCTTGAACTTAATACTCTAGATGCATGCTGGATAGCGGTCGATGAGTGGAGTAATAGTAGTAGATGCAGGCATGAGTCGTTCTACTTGTCTCCGACGTGATGCCTATATACATGATCATACCTAGATATCCTCATAACTATGCTCAATTCTGTCAATTGCTCAATAGTAATTTGTTCACCCACCGTAGAATACTTATGCTCTTGAGAGAAGCCACTAGTAAAATCTATGTCCCCGGGTCAATTCTCAACATATCAATCTTCCATCACTTTATTATTGCTTTTCTTTTTATTTTACCTTTTATTTTACTTTGCATCTTTATACCAAAAATATTATCTATCATCTCTATCAGATCTCACTCTCGTAAGTGACCGTGAAGGGATTGACAACCCCTAATCGTGTTGGTTGCGTTGAGCTATTTCTTTTGTCTAGGTACGAGGGACTCGCGTGTAGCCTCCTACTGGATTGATACATTGGTTCTCAAAAACTGACGGACATACTTACTCTACTTTGCTGCATCACCCTTTCCTCTTCAAGGAAATCCAACACAGTGCTCAAGAGGTAGCAGCCGCCCGTGGGTGGCACAACAACACTCCTGGAAGGCCCCGCGCCGCCTGTGGGGGCCCCAGCGCCATCTTTAAACTTGGTGATGTGCGGCCCATCGCCTGGCACACGAATGGCGCCGCTCCCCAGGCTTTGACTGCCAGGGCGATGTTGGTGCTCACGGACCGTGGCTCGGTTCTGTCCGCGACCGGGCCACTGCTCGCCCATACAGGCACGGGCGGTTCGGCCTCCGACGAGCCGATCGCCGTGGCCATCTTCTTCTTGGGAGCCATGGCGATGAAGAAACGCTAGGCTAACTACTAGACCAGATTCTCACAATTGCGCCCCCTACCTGGCGCGCTAAATATGTCAGTGGGAAACGACACCTATGGGATCACAAGAATCCCTACTACGGTTGCCGGGGCGCAGGGTTGCAAGAAGAGCAGGATTAGTAATCAGCACAAGGATCGTTTAACCAGGTTCGGGCCACGAGGATGCGTAATACCCTAGTCCTCCTTTGGTGGATGTATTGAGTGTTCTTGAGTCCTCCAACTAGCTATGGTGGCTGAGTCATTCCAAAGAGCCGAATCCCTCTCCAGTACGCCAAGGGCCTCCTTTTATAGTCGAAAGGGGCTGCCACAGCGGCACACAGGAGGTGGAAAGGCGTACAGTGCTACGCGCTTATCGCTCATATTATAGGACAAGATGCTTTTAATGCATCGCTTAGGTGTCCCCTTCCTTTATTGGGGACGGGAACGAGGCCCGTCCCGTCCGTCGCCGCTCCTCCTAGCTTCGACGCGCACCCTGGCCAGCGATGCATGCGGCTCCATGTAGGTAGGCAGGCATTTGAGGTGGCGCGGTGGTAAGGTCTTCACGAAGATCTGCATGCCGCCACGCAGGCGCTTGCTGAGTTGGCCTGGAAGCTGGATATTGCCACGCATGTGACTGCCCAGCTGGTTGAGCTGGCAGCTGCATGCGAACAGCGGTGGAGACTTGGCTGATGCGGGCCTGGAAGTGGCCCAGTTGGCGTCCTTGGTGAGGGCCTTGCCGGGTGGCCCGGCAAGGGCCTTGTCGTGGCGTGCTGTCGTCCCCGGCAAGGATCTTACCGGGGGTCTTGTCGCTCTCCTCGGCAAGGATCTTGCCGAGGATCATTGTCTTTTAATCCTCATCTGATCTTGAATATTCCTTGTCTTCACAAATATCTGCATGCCACTATGGAGGTGCCTCCCAAGCCCTGGCCCAACGTGGTTGATGGTGTTAGGGACCGTGGGCTCAAGGGTGGTGCTCTCCGCTGGTGTTGGACGAGCTGCCCCGGCAAGGGCCTTGCCAGGGCCGTCGAGGCTGCCCTGGCAAGGGTCTTGGCAAGGGAACCTGCTTCGTCCCTCTGCTCTCTGTGGTCTCGACCTTGGCGTTGCTCTGGCTGTCTTGGGCTTCGGTTTCACCTCAGTTCACCTCCGCTGCTCTGCTTGGTGCGGCCGTGGGCGCGTCTCCGACTGTCCGTGCACAGGTAAAGGGGTACAAAGGTGCGCCCCTTGTTTTGTACACCGACACCCACCGTTGTCGTTGTCGGCCGCTGGGAGCGCCATTGGAGCCACAGGGAGAACCATTGGAACCGCTGGATGTCCTCTCTGTATGTGTCCTCGTGGGCATGCTTACTATGTCGTGTGAGATGAGAGATGAAGGTAAATAGCCCCAGGAATAAAAGGTGGTCGGGCGGCGTGGATTCTTGGCGCATCCGCATGGCAGTTTTTGCAGCGGGGCATCGTCGCGCCACGCCCGGTGCAACCGCTTGCACACGAACGTGCGTGATCGTGCGCCGGCCCCAAACACTGGCAGCGCGCGTGGAGGGACGAGGGCAGAGCACCCGGAGGGACGCGAGAGCAGGGTGCGTGCGACGGGACACGAGAAGTGCGCGCATGGCGAGACGCGAGCAGAGCGCACTGCGGCCGCCTGAACCGCAAGCAACCACACACATAGAGCAGTCGAACATGCAGGAAATGTGTTGCCTACAAGCCGACCGACAGTTGCGTTGCTGCGTAGAGAGTGGTCGTGTGGTACTGCTACCTCTTGAGCATGCGTTGGTTTTCCCTTGAAGAGGAAAGGGTGATGCAGCAAAGTAGCATAAGTATTTCCCTCAGTTTTTGAGAACCAAGGTATCAATCCAGTAGGAGACTACACGCAAATCGCCTAGTACCTGCACAAACAATCAAGAACCTTGCAACCAACATGATAAAGGGGTTGTCAATCTCTTCACGACCACTTGCAAAAGTGAGATATGATAAAGATAATAAGATAAATATTTTTGATATTTTTGTTTTATAGATTGGAAAATAAAGATTGCAAAATAAACGTCGACATAAATAGCTAGTTGACAGGAAACTAATATGATGTAAAATAGACCAGGGGGCCATAGGTTTCACTAGTGGCTTCCCTCAAGATAGCATGTATTACGGTGGGTGAACAAATTACTGCCGAGCAATTGATAGAAAAGTGCATAGTTATGATGATATCTAAGACAATGATCATGAATATGGGCCTCACGTCCGTCTCAAGTAGACCGAAACGATTCTGCATCTACTATTATTACTCCACATATCGACCGCTATCCAGAATGCATCTAGAGTATTAATTTCATAAGAACGGATTAACCCATTAGGCAAGATGACATGATGTAGGGGGATAAACTCAAGAAATATGATATAAACCCCTTCTTTTTATCCTCGATGGCAACAATACAATATGTGTCGGGATCGAGCACCGCAAGATTGAACCCAAAGCTAAGCACTTCTCCCATTGCAAGAAAGATCAATCTAGTAGGGAAAACTAAACCGATAATTCGAAGAGACTTGCAAAGATATCAAATCATGCATATAAGAATTCAGAGAAGAACCAAATAATATTCATAGATAATCAAGTTCATAAACCCACAATTTATCGGATCTCGGCAAACACACCGCAAAAGAGTATTGCATCAAATACATCTCCAAGAACATGGAGGAGAACTTTGTATTGAGATCCAAAGAGAGAGAAGAAGCCATCTAGCTAATAACTATGGACCTGATGGTCTATGGTAAACTACTCACACATCATCGAAGAGGCTATGGTGTTGATGTAAAAGCCCTCCGTGATCAAATCCCATTCGGCAGATCGCCAGAAAAGGCCCCAAGATGGGATCTCATGGTGTCGGTGTACTAAAATAGGGGTACCTTAGTACCCTGAACTTGTGCACGGGCAGTCGTAGCACCCCGCGGAAAGGCCTGCCAGGTGATCGCCAAGACCCTCCATGGTCCCCTCTTGGGCCATTCAAGAACAAAGTATTTGAGCCAAGCCCCCGGCAAGAGGAGCCTGCCAGGAAGGCCACCAGAAGAGAGCAAGGCCCCGGCAAGAGGAGCTTGCCGGGACGACCGCTCGAAGCACAAGACCCCGACAAGAGGAGCTTGCCGGGAAGGCCAACCACGGCACGACAAGGACCTTGCCACGGCGCGTCCCGCGCTCCGGCAAGGCCCGGTGAGCGACAAGCTCCCGGGCGCGACAAGACATCCACCGCGGCAAGGCGTTTGCCGCGGCAAGTTACCACCCCGTGCCTGCGCTCCAGCTCACCCACCAACGTGTCGCTCTGGGGCCATTCCAGGCGCACGTGGCAGGAGGTTGTGTAGCCTGGGGCATGCGGTGGCGAAGCGAAGCTGACAGAGTAGCCATCGTGGCAAACGGTGGCGCTCCTGACGGTCCACTTCCCTGCACCGTCTGGGTGACGCGGACGGGCATTTAATGCCCTTGTCCCCCGCCGTCAGAGTTAGGTATGATAGCACTGTACAGCCACTATATAGGCAGCTGTACCCACTACAGCATTCTCTCATTTTTGCCCCCACCTGCGCTACCACCTGTGGGTAACCCCTTGAGCATATAAAAGGAGGCCCCATGCGCACGTAGGAGGGAGAGGACACCCATCGCCATGCTCGGTCTCGCCAGCGGCTCGTGTGCACTGTAGCACCACGCGCTCCCGAGCAAGAACACAATACAATCCACAAAGCAGCAGTAGGGTTTTACGCATCCTTGCGGCCGGAAGCTGGGTAAAATCCCTTGTGTGCACCGCCTCGATCCGCTCTTTGTGCAACCTCCGCCCCCCGCCGAACCAGTAAGGGGCTCGGTCCCCATAGGTGTTCGAGGAAGCCGATTCCCCCCGACATCTTTGGCGCGCCAGGTAGGGGGCGTCGAAGTTGTGCGAACCTGATCCGGCGCCTGCACCAGCTAGATCTCCTTCACCTTCATCGACATGCCACCGAAGAAGAAGGCTCCGTAGGTGGCTGGTCCGTCCACGTCGAACCCGCCGCCCTTGGAGCGAACGGGTGGTGGAGACGGCGCCGGCGGCGGGACGGGCGTCGTCGAGCCAGCTCATGGCGCCACGGCGTCCGAACATGCACCGCGCCCCTCTCAGGAGACACGGGACCAGCAGCGTCCTGGCGCCCACGGTACCATACGCTCGCTGGACCCAAATCGAGCCGGCGGATCCCAGGGCGCTCAAGGCCAGCACTCACACCAACGTGCTTACGCGAGCGTGGCGTGGCTGCCTCGTCCGGGTGTTGCTCCTTCTAACGTAGTTAGAAGTTCGAGCACATCCCGCTCCACGCGCCGTTCACCACCGCTGCCCGCCACTCCAGCAGAAGCTCTGGCGCGAGCTCAACTGCTCCTGGACTACCCTCCTACGTCGGACAAGCTTGACGACTGGAGGGACACGATACAGAGCCTCATCGGTTTCACCAACGGCGACACCCCGCGGCAGCACAACGCGTCGCAGCCGCGGCGGGACGGCCAGGCGAGGACCGATGGCGCCAGGACCGGCGGGGGTGCAACCACCGTGCACTCCCCGCCCCAGAGGCCAAGATCGTCGACTCGCCGGAATCATCACGACAATGACTCCACCGCGTAGTCGAATCCGCGGGCTCGTCGCGATCAACGCCAAGTTCTTCACAAGCGAGAGCAAGAGGACGCTCGTACTCGCATCGAGCGTCGGAGAGAAGCACGGCCTCAATCAGACCACCGCGTTGGGCCCTCTATCGACGTGCATGCACCAGGGGAACCAGGCGACCTGCCGTACGCAGTGGGCTGCCCTGCGTTCACCCGTGAGCTGCGGCAAGTTCAGTGGCCCAGCACAAAGAATTTCAAGCCAGACGTACCAGAGAAGTACGACGGCAAGTCGCATCCGTCGGAGTTCCTCAGCATCTACACCATCGCGGTGCAGGCTGCTGGAGGGCGAGACGACAAGATCCTTGCCAACTACTTCCCGCTGTTACTCAAATCCAACGTCAGATCCTGGCTCATGGACTTGCCGGATAACTCCATAATCTCCTGGACAGACTTGTGCCATTAGTTTGTTGGCGCCTTTACGGGCGGCCACAAACCCCATGGCCATGCGATCGACCTCCATCTGCTCGTCTAGAAGGAAGGGGAACCCTTGCGCAAGTTCATCCAGAGATTCAGCCGTGTACACTACAACATCCCAGACGTCCACCCCGCCGCGGTCATCAGCGCGTTCCATCAGAACGTGCGTAACCGCAGGATGCGGGAGGAGATGGCGATGTGCAAGATCAAAGACGTCAGCGAGCTATATGCCCTGGCCGACAAGTGTGCCCGTGATGAGGAAGGGAGGAAACTCCCCGGAGAGAACACTGGAGCAGGAGAATCTGACAGTGAGGATACCGCCCCGGCAAGGAAGGGCCGGCGGCGGAGCAACAGAAAGAAAAAGAGCCAGGAAGTACTGGTTGTTGAGCAGTCCGGCGATGAAGGCGCCGCCAAGAAGGCCCAGGCTGGTAGCTCTGGCAAGGAGATTGCCGGATGCATCCACTGCCAGGCCGTGGCGGCCGCCGACAAGCGGAACGGCACCAGCAAACAGTACTGCAAGATCCATCGCACCAAGGACCATGACCTCCAGAGCTGCAAGCAGGTCGAGCGGCTCGTCGAGCTGCAAAAGGCCGAGTACGAGCGGCGCGACAAGGAGAGAGCCCGGGGAGGTGGTGGAGGATCGGGCATGAAGCGCCCCGGCCAGGGAGGACGCCGCGACAAGGACAAGCAGCGGCAAGCAGAGCGACCTCCCCGCGGCCGCGACAAGAATGAAGACGACGACGAAGACGAAGACATGGATGACCTCGAGACCAGTGAGCAGGAGTTTCAGAAAGCCACAGAGGTCTTGTGCGTAGACGGCGGCGCCTCCCTGCATACTTCTCACCGCCAGCTCAAGCAGTGGGCGCGGGAAGTCAATGCAGCGGAACCACCCGTCGAGTCGCGCAAGCCTCTGAAATGGTCTGGCACGCCTATCATCTTTGATATTGAGGACCACCCTGATCGCACAACTGCGATCAGGTGCTTGCCGATGTTGGTCTCACCAACCGTCCGCAACCTCAAGGTCACTAAGATGCTAGTTGACGGCGGGGCCGGCTTGAACCTGATCTCCTCCGCTGTGCTCCGGAAACTCCAAGTCCCCGACAGCGAGCTCGAAGAGACCGGCACGTTCCAAGGAATCAACCCGGGAAGGAGCAAGCCGAAGGGGAAGATAACGTTGCCAGTAACATTTGGCAGCGAGCTGAACTTCAGGAAAGAGAGGATCACTTTTGACGTTGCCGATTTTCTATTGCCCTACAATGGAATTCTCGGCCGTCCAGCGCTCGCCAAGTTCATGGCGGCCTCTCACTACGCCTACAACATGCTCAAGATGCCAGGCCCGATAAGCGTCATCTCTATCCCCGGCGACAAGAAGGATGCCCTTATCTGTGCCGACAAGATCTACCGGGAAGCAGCAGCCGCAGCGGATCACAAGCCGCTTGCCGCTGAAGCTCCCGGAGGAAAGAAGAGGACCAAGCCCGGCAAGTGCTCTGGCGCCCACTCCGGCAAGCGCACCTCTTCGGAGTGCTGCGCTACCGTCGAGGACGCGCCATCGAGCTCCACCGGCAAGAGTAAGAAGACAATGGCAGCTCCGCCAACGACCAAGAAGGTGCCCGCCAAGGAGGACGGCATTGGTGGTACCTTCACCATCAGTGCCACGCTCGACCCCAAATAGGAAAGCGCGCTCGTTACTTTCCTGCGGGCGAATGTCGATGTGTTTGCCTGGCAACCATCTGACATCCCCGGCGTTCCCAGGAAAGTGATTGAGCACCACCTCGCCGTCTGTCCTCACGCGCGGCCCGTCAAGCAGATGGTCAGGAAGCAAGCAGTGGAGCGCCAAGAGTTCATCGCGGAAGAGATCAAGAAAATGGAAGCGGCAGGCCTCGTCAGAGGTGTGCTCCATCCGACGTGGTTGGACAATCCTGTTGTCGTGCGCAAACCAAATGGGAAATGGAGGCTTTGCATCGACTTCACTGATGTTAACAAAGCTTGTCCCAAAGATCCCTTTCCCTTGCCGCGCATTGACCAGATTGTTGACTCCACGGCCGGATGTGACCTGCTTTCATTTCTTGACGCCTACTCTGGATATCATCAGATCTTCGTGGCTGAAGAAGATGAAGAGAAGATTGCGTTCATCACTCCATGTGGCACGTACTGTTTCGTACGGATGCCTTTCGGACTGAAGAACGTCGGTTCGACATTTGCGAGGGTTGTCCACACTGCTTTTGAGCCCCAAATCCACAAGAATGTGGAGGCCTACATGGATGACATAGTGGTCAAGAGCAGAGACAGGGCAACCCTGATTCAAGACTTAGAAGAGACCTTTGCGAACCTGCGCAGGATCAGCCTCAAGCTCAACCCCGAGAAGTGCGTGTTCGGAGTCCCTTCCGGCAAGCTTCTCGGGTTCTTCGTGTCTCAGCGAGGAATAGAAGCCAACCCAGACAAGATCAAGGCCATCGAGCAGATTGAAGCACCAACCCGTGTCAAGGACGTACAAAGGCTTGCCGGCTGCGTTGCGGCTCTCAGCAGGTTTATTTCCAAGTCTGCAGAACGCGCCCTGCTGTTTTTCAAAATTTTGAAAAAGGCGGGTCCAGTAAAATGGACTCCGGAAGTGGAGGCTGCGCTGCAGGACCTGAAGAAGTACCTGTCCTCCGCTCCAATACTTGTCGCGCCTAAACCACAAGAGAAGTTGCTGCTATACCTGGCGGCAACCAATCAAGTGGTTAGTGTTGCGTTAGTAGCGGAGAGGGAGGCAGATGATGAGCCAGCGACCGCGGCAAGCACGTCCAGTGACAAGCAGGGGGCTTCCCCGACAAGCTCTGGCCCCGACAAGGATGAATCTGCACAGGAGCAAGTGGAGGTGCGGAAGAAGAAAATGGTGCAGCGCCCAGTTTACTTTGTCAGCTCCCTTTTGCAGGGGGCTAGGTCAAGGTACTCTGGTGTGCAGAAATTGCTTTTCGGCCTCCTCATGGCCTCGAGAAAGCTGCGCCATTACTTCCAAGCACACGAGATTACGGTTGTCACCCGCTTTCCACTGAAGAGGATATTGCAGAATCCAGAAGCAACAGGCAGGATTGTCGAGTGGGCACTAGAACTGTCGAGCTTCGGTCTCCAGTTCGAGAGCACCTCGACTATCCAAAGCAGAGCATTAGCGGAGTTCATAGCGGAATGGACACCGACACCGGACGAAGATATCCCAGAGACGAGCATCCCCGCCAAAGAAGCAAGCAAAGAGTGGCTGATGTACTTTGATGGTGCCTTCTCGCTGCAAGGCGCCGGTGCTGGCGCGTTACTTATCGCGCCCATCGGAGAGCACCTCAAGTACGTAGTCCAGATGCACTTCCCCAAGGAACAAGCAACCAACAATACTGCAGAGTATGAAGGTTTGCTTGCCGGTCTCAGGATCGCGGCGGAACTTGGGATCAAGAAGCTCATTGTCAGGGGTGACTCGCAGCTTGTCGTCCGCCAAGTGAACAAGGATTACCAGAGTCCATTGATGGAAGCGTACGTTGATGAAGTGAGGAAGCTGGAAGAGCACTTTGACGGCCTGCAAATGGAACACATTCCAAGAGCTGAGAATGACATCGCTGACGGCCTGTCAAAGTGCGCGGCATTTAAGTTACCTGTGGAACCAGGGACCTTTGTGCTCAAGCTGACTCAGCCATCCGTAACGCCATCAACCAGACAGAGCAAGAAGAGGAAGTTGGTCTCCGGCGACTATCTTCCGGCAGAGCTCCCCGGAGCCGCCGCCAAGAAGGTCCCCAAGATCGACGCCAGAGCGCTGAGGAACCGTCTGCTCCGGAAAACCCCAGGGTTTGTTCCGTAGAAGCAGGCACTCCCGACAAGTTTTGCTCCGGCAAGCTTGCCGGGGGACGTCAAGCTCCGGCCGAGCCCCAGATCCTCGCTGTAGAAGCGGACGTTCCCGCAGCAGCAGAAGTGCCTTCAGTCCTTGTTGTCGAGCCGCAGGCTCCAGCATGGGCGCAGCAGACTGTCCATTTCCTCCAGCACGGAGAACTTCCCGAAGAGCAAGAAGAAGCGGAAAGAGTAGCCCGACGCTCGAGTATGTACCAGCTCGTCGACAACACACTGTACAGAAGAGGGCGCAACAGTGTGAAATTGAAGTGTATTTCCCGGGAAGACGGACAGCAGCTGTTGGCAGAGATACATGGAGGCATATGTGGTCACAACATTGGCGCGAGAGCATTTGCCGGCAAAGCGTTCCGGCAAGGTTTCTTCTGGCCGACAGCCCTCCAGGATGCAACTGCACAAGTAACCAAGTGTGAAGCGTGCCAGTTCCATTCCAAGTAGATACACCAGCCGGCTCAAGCTCTCCAGACGATCCCTTTATCCTGGCCATTTTCGGTCTGGGGGCTTGACATCCTCGGCCCCTTCCCCCGAGCTGTCGGGGGCTTTGAGTACTTGTACGTCGCAATCGACAAGTTCACAAAGTGGCCGGAAGTGGAACCAGTGAGGAAGGTGACAGCACAGTCAGCCATCAAGTTCTTCAGGTCGATTGTCTGCCGTTTCGGGATCCCCAACAGGATCATCACCGACAACGGTACACAGTTCACGAGCCACGCCTTCATGCAATACGTCCAAGATCTCGGCGCCAAGGTCCGCTTCGCTTCTGTTGCTCATCCCAGGAGCAACGGTCAAGCTGAAAGGGCCAACGCCAAAGTACTGCGCGGGCTCAAGACCAGAACTTTCGACAGGCTGCACAAGTGCGGAAGAAACTGGATCGAGGAGCTACCGGTGGCTTTTTGGTCGATCAGAACGACGCCAAATCGAGCCACTGGCCAGACACCATTTGCTCTAGTCTATGGAGCAGAAGCAGTTACCCCCACGGAACTCGTATACGGGTCACCTCAAGTGCTCGCTTATGATGAGCTTGAGCAAGAGCGGCTGCGTGATGATGACGCGCTGCTCCTTGAGGAAGATCGTCTTCAGGCTGCTGTGCGAGCCTCTCGCTACCAGCAAGCTTTGCGTCGCTACCATAGCCGTAAGGTTAAAGCCAGAAGCTTCGAGGAAGGCGACCTTGTTCTTCGGCGCGCCCCGTCCGCCAAGAATCATAACAAGTTGACGCGAAAGTGGGAAGGCCCTTACCGGGTGAGACGAGTCATGAGGCCCGGCGCTGTCTGCCTCGAGACCGAAGATGGCACTCCGGTGAGCAACTCCTGGAATATTGAGCATCTTCGTAAGTTTTACCCGTAAGGCGCGGTTGTCGGGCCCCGCCCGGCAACCAACCTTTTGTACAAGTCTTGCCGTAGTTGCATGTAATCCTTTGTACAAAGCCAGGCGTAGACCCTGAGCAGCAGAAATGAAGCGCTGGCGCCCTAAGTTTTAGCATGCATGCTGAGTCGAGTCTCGTCCTTGGTTAGGGTTGATAGTGCCTAACAGCTGCTAACCCCTAGCTTAGAGGTCGAGTCTGCGTCCTTTTTCCTGTTCCTTCGTTTCCTTTGGTTCGCAGGGTTTTGTACATCCTGGCTAGACCGCTTAAGGGCGAAGAAGAGAAGAAGGGCGGGCCAGCATCTGGTCCCCGGCAAGCCATTATTGCCCGGGGGCTGCAAGTACGAAGATTCGCCCGCGGCAAGCCAAAGTTGCCGGGGGCTGCCATCCCAGATAAGTTTTCGCATCCCTTGTCATGCATTCTCTTATGGACTGTGGAATACGAAAACCTTGTTCCCTCCTAAAAGTTGTCGTGCTCCCTTAATGGCAGGCCCCAGAGTGCGTTCCTCGGGCCCGTTTTGGTAGTAGTCCCGGCGGCAAAGGGGCGGAACGAGGGGCCCGAACTCGCTTCATCCCTTCCTCCGCCAAAGGCGTGAGAGAGGTCGAGTGGCGCGGGAAGACGGCAGGGCCTGTTGCCGGGCAAAGGAGTGTCTATCTTAACGATATAAAGGATTCGTTCCTTGGCGTGGGTTTTACCCACGAGACAAGTGGCCCGGCAAACATCCCCTTTTCATTAAAAACATTCCGCTCAGGTACAGTTCAGAGAGAATGAAAAACATGAAAAGATGGGATTACAAGTTTTAAACACAGCTAAGGCCCGAGGGCTTATAGATTGAAAAAAGATAAGATGCCCGTAATCCCTTTCTTGTCTCTCTCCTCAGGAGGTAGGGCAAGGAGGCGAAAAGGGCAAAAGGGGCGCCTAGGCGAGCTACGGGTGGCAGAAGACACCAACAGAACGCCCCGGGGGCTCCGAAGGCTGGATGGTGGCGGTGGCGCCGGAAATGGAGCTCGAAGATGAGGCAGCGGGACGTCAACACGCTGTCGGGGGCACCTAGCCCTCGTACTCCGAGTTGACGGCCTTGCCGCCAGTCCCCCTCCTCTTCCACAGCCTCGCCACTCCAGCCGCCCGAGAAGACGACCCCGAGAAGCTCAAGGAGCCGGCGACCCGGACGATGGGGTCGCCGGTGCCACACGGAGCTGCGACCGGCGCCTAGTCGGACCCGTCATCCCGACGACCGCTGCCCTCGTCGTCGCTGTCGCTCCCCTCCTCGTCACTCTTTCTCGAGGAGGAGCTTTCGCTGTCGGAGGAGCTATCCACGCAGCACCGGGCCCGGGTCCCGAAGTCCCCGAAGGCCTTGACGGAGAGGAGATCGCCCTCCATTAACTTGAAATGGAGGGTGAACCCCTCCGTCAAGGTGTGGATACGGGCGAATGTCTTCCACCCTCGGCCAAGATACACTACGCCGGGGGTTGGGAACTCGACGTGGACCCGTGTGCCGCTGATCCCGCAGCCCTTCATGCGCAGCCTTAGCGTCTCGGGCTGCTCCATATCCATCACGCTCGCGAAGGGAGCCGGGAGGCGGAGGCGGCGGCGAGGCGCCCGGTGCAGCCTGACGAAGAACTCGCAAGGATCGTCCCCGAGATGGACCGCCATGGGAAGAGGGGCCGCTGGCGGAGGCGAGGCCGGCGCGTCGCCCCGCCCGCCTCTTCCCTGGGCGTCGCGACCTCGTCCACGCCCTCGTCCACGACCTCGCCCCCTCCCCCTTCCCCTTACGGCTGGCTCCGCCACCGCGGGTGCAAGGGGAGGAGGGGCGCGCTGCCTGGCGGCAACCCTCGCCGCCACCGATGAAGGACCCGGATTCCCTTTCTCCATGGCTAATGGAGAGGGGGGGTCAGAGGATGAAGAGAAGAAAGGATGGAGGAGTGCGAGTTCCCGTCGCCCCTCTTGCTCTTTATAAAGGAGCAGGGTGGGGGCTCGACCGCCCCGCTCAGCCAATCAAGACGCAGGAAGGCCAGGCGGCTGGGGCCGGCCTGCTGCCCCGACCCGCAACGGCCCGCTTCCCTGCCTCCACCGTCCACAACCCCGAGTGCATGGAAGCCGCGTGGCTGACGCGCAGGACCGAGGCGACGGATGAGGCAACCTCTCCCCACCCCGTGATCATGGGGAACGGGCGCCTTGAAAACCGTGCCTCGGCCCCGTCCAGCGAACAAGCCACGCCTCCACGCCTCCCTCCACTTATGGAGCTAGCACGAACCATCCCCCCTTTTATGGCGACGTGACGCATGCCTGCGGGTTTCGGCCCTGCGCACGCCGCCCACGTCACGCACGCCTCTCCCCACGATGTCGCATTCAACGCGTGCCGTTCGGGGAGGACGTGGTGGGCGCAGAAGCAGATGCAGCGTGACCCAGGCCGCGCGTGCCCGTGCACTGTTTTGGATCTGGCACAACAGCGCTCGGCACCGTGTACGGCCCAGGCCCGGGGGCTCCTGTCGGTGTACTAAAATAGGGGTACCTTAGTGCCCCGAACTTGTGCACGGGCAGTCGTAGCACCCCGCGGCAAGGCCTGCCAGGTGATCGCCAAGACCCTCCATGGTCCCCTCTTGGGCCATTCAAGAACAAAGTATTTGAGCCAAGCCCCCGGCAGGAGGAGCCTGCCGGGAAGGCCACCCGAAGAGAGCAAGGCCCCGGCAAGAGGAGCTTGCCGGGACGACCGCTCGAAGCACAAGACCCCGGCAAGAGGAGCTTGCCGGGAAGGCCAACCACGGCGCGACAAGGACCTTGCCACGGCGCGTCCCGCGCTCTAGCAAGGCCTGGTGAGCGACAAGCTCCCGGGCGCGACAAGACATCCACCGCGGCAAGGCGTTTGCCGCGGCAAGTTACCACCCCGTGCCTGCGCTCCAGCTCACCCACCAACGTGTCGCTCTGGGGGCATTCCAGGCGCACGTGGTAGGAGGTTGTGTAGCCAGGGGCATGCGGTGGCGAAGCGAAGCTGACAGAGTAGCCATCGTGGCAAACGGTGGCGCTCCTGACGGTCCACTTCCCTACACCGTTTGGGCGACGCGGACGGGCATTTAATGCCCTTGTCCCCTGCCGTCAGAGTTAGGTATGATAGCACTGTACAGCCACTATACAGGCAGCTGTGCCCACTACAGCATTCTCTCATTTTTGCCCCCACCTGCGCTGCCACCTGTGGGTAACCCCTTGAGCATATAAAAGGAGGCCCCATGCGCACGTAGGAGGGAGAGGACACCCATCGCCACGCTCGGTCTCGCCAGCGGCTCGTGTGCACTGTAGCACCACGCGCTCCCGAGCAAGAACACAATACAATCCACAAAGCAGCAGTAGGATTTTACGCATCCTTGCGGCCCGAAGCTGGGTAAAATCCCTTGTGTGCACCGCCTCGATCCGCTCTTTGTGCAACCTCCGCCCCCGCCGAACCAGTAAGGGGCTCGGTCCCCATAGGTGTTCGAGGAAGCCAATTCCCCCCGACACATGGGTACAGAAGGTTGTGGCGGTGGAAAAGTGATTTTTTTGGCTCACATGGATGTTTTAGGGTAGAGTATATATAGGCAAAATAAGTTGGTCGGTGGAGCTATGAGGGGCCTACGAGGGTGGGGGTGCACCTACCCCCCTGGGCGTGCCCTCCTGCCTCGTGGCTGCCTCGTTGCTTCCTTGACTTCCACTCCAAGTCTCCTGGATTGCGTATGTTCCAAAAAAGATCCTCGCGAAGGTTTCGTTCCGTTTGGATTCCGTTTGATATTCTTTTTCTGCGGAACACTGAAATAGGAAAAAAATAGCAATTTGCACTGGGCCTTAGGTTAATAGGTTAGTCCCAAAAATAATATAAAATAGCATAATAAAGCCCATTAAACATCAAAAATAGATAATATAATAGCATGGAACAATCAAAAATTATAGATACGTTGGAGACATATCAAGCATCCTAAAGCTTAATTCCTACTCGTCCTCGACTAGGTAAATGATAAAACAGAATTTTTGATGTGGAATGCTACCTAACTTAATTTATCAATGTAATTCTCTTTATTGTGGCATGAATGTTTAGATCCAAAATATTCTAGACAAAGTTTTAATATTGGCATAAAAATAGTAATACTTCAAGCATGCTAACCAAGCAATTATGTCCTATCAAAATAACATAGCCAAAGAAAGCTTATCCCTACAAAATCATATAGTTTGTCCATGCTTCATTTTCGTCACACAAAATGCTCCCATCATGCACAACCCCGATGACAAGCCAAGCAATTGTTTTATAATTAGCCTTTTCAAATTCTTTCAACTTTTACGCAATATATGAGCGCAAGCCATCGACATAGCACTCTGGGTGGAATAGCATATGATAATGGGGGCTATGTGAGAAGACAAAAAAGGAGAAAGTCTCACATTGACGCGGCTAATCAACAGGCTATGGAGATGCCCATCAATTGATGTCAATGCGAGGAGTAGGGATTGCCATGCAACAGATGCACTAGAGCTATAAATATATGAAAGCCCATCAAAAGAAACTAAGTGGGTGTGCATCCAACTTGCTTGCTCACGAAGACCTAGGGAATTTTGAGGAAGCCCATCATTGGAATATACAAGCCAAGTTCTATAATGAAAAATTCCCACTAGTATATGAAAGTGACAAAATAAGAAACTCTCTATCATGAAGATCATGGTGCTATTTTGAAGCACAAGTGTGGAAAGGGTAGTAACATTGCCCCTTCTCTCTTTTTCTGTCATTTTTTTTATTTTTTTTATTTGGGCCTCTTTGGCCTTTTTTTAATTTGGGCTTCTTTGGCCTCTTTTTATATTATTATTTTTCGTCCGGAGTCTCATCCCGACTTGTGGGGGAATCATAGTCTCCATCATCCTTTCCTCACATGGGACAATGCTCTAATAATTAAAATCATCACACTTATGTTTACTTACAACTCAAGAATTACAACTCGATACTTAGAACAAAATATGACTCTATGTGAATGCCTCCGTTGGTGTACCAGGATATGCAATGAATCAAGAGTGACATGTATGAAATAATTATGAAGGTGGCTTTGCCACAAATACGATTTCAACTACATGATCATGCAAAGCAATATGACAATGATGGAGCATTTCATAATAAACGGAACGGTGGAAAGTTGCATGGCAATATATCTCGGAATTGCTATGGAAATGCCATAATAGGTAGGTATGGTTGCTGTTTTGTGGAAGATATAAGGAGGCTAATGTGTGATGGAGCGTATCATATCACGGGGTTTGGATGCACCAACAAAGTTTGCACCAACTCTCAAGGTGAGAAAGGGCAATGCACGGTATCGAAGAGGCTAGCAACGATTTAAGGGTGAGAGTTCGTATAATCATGGACTCAACATTAGTCATAAAGAACTCACATACTTATTGCAAAAATCTACAAGTCATCAAAACTAAGCATTATGCGCATGCTCCTAGAGGGATAGATTGGTAGGAAAAGACCATCGCTCGTCCCCGACCGCCACTCATAAGGAATCCAATCAAAGAACACCCCATGCTTCAAATTTGTCACACAATGTTTACCATACGTGCATGCTACGAGACTTGCAATCCTCAACACGAGTATTTCTCAATTCCACAATTACCCAACTAGCATGACTCTAAGATTACCACCTTTATATCTCAAAACAACTATCAAGTATCAAACTTATCATAGTATTTAATGCACTCTATATGAAAGTTTTTATTATACCCATCTTGAATGCCTATCATATTAGGACTAATTTTATAGCCAAAGCAAATTACCATGCTGTTCTAAACGACTCAAAATAATATAAGTGAAGCATGAGAGATCAATAATTTATATAAAATAAAACCACCACCGTGCTCTAAAAAGGTATAAGTGAAGCACTAGAGCAAAATTTATCTAGCTCAAAAGATATAAGTGAAGAACATAGAGTATTCCAATAAATTCCGATTCATGTGTGTCTCTCCCAAAAGATGTGTACAGAAAGGATGATTGTGGTAAACTAAAAAGCAAAGACTCAAATCATACAACACGCTCCAAGAAAAACGCATATCATGTGGTGAATAAAAATATAGCCTCGAGTGAAGTTACTGATAGACGAAGACGAAAGAGAGGATGCCTTCCGGGGCATCCCCAAGCTTAGGCTTTTGGTTGTACTTGAATTTTACCTTAGGGTGCCTTGGGCATCCCCAAGCGTAGGCTTTTGCCACTCCTTCTTCCATAATCCATCAAATCTTTACCCAAAAACTTGAAAACTTCACAACACAAAACTCAAATAGAAAATCTCATGAGCTCCATTAGTATAAGAAAACAAATCACGACCATAATGTACTGTAATGATCTCATTATTTATTTATATTGGTGTTAAACCTACTTTATTCATACTTCTCTATGGTTCATACCCCTCGATACTAGCCATAGATTCATCAAAATAAGCAAACAACACACGAAAAAACAGAATCTGTCAAAAACAGAACAGTCTGTAGAAATCTGATTTTTTAGAATATTTATGGAACTCCAAAAATTCTGAAAAACAAGAACAACTTGGATAATTTGTATATTTATCTACGTCAAAAATAATTGGTATTTTATCATGTTCTGGTGAATTTTAACAATTATATTTGTGAGCGCAAAGTTTCTGTCTTTTTCAGCAAGATCGAACAACTATTACCCAAGAAGATCCTATTGGTTCTACTTGACACAAACACTAATTAAAGCATAAAACCACATATAAACAGATGCTAAATGAATTATTTATTACTAAACATAAACAAAAAGCAAGGAACAAAAATAAAATTGGGTTGCCTCCCAACAAGCGCTATCGTTTAACGCCCCTAACTAGGCATAAATACAAGAATAGATCTAGGTATTGTTATCTTTGGTATGCAATCCATAAGTGGCTCTCATAATAGATTCATAAGGTAATTTAATTTTCTTCCTAGGAAAGTGTTCCATGCCTTTCCTTAATGGAAATTGGAATCTAGTATTTCCTTCTTTCATATCAATAATTGCACCAATCGTTCTAAGGAAAGGTCTACCAAGAATAATAGGACATGTAGGATTGCAATCTATATCAAGAACAATAAAATCTATGGGCACATAATTACTTTTTGCAACTATTTGCAACAATAATAACATTATTAATCCGCCAATAAAAGATACCTAGCATGATACATCAGCTACGCCATCTGAGCCTGTCCACTTGCTAGTCAGGAAAAATAACCATAGACCTAATTCGAGAAGGCTTGATAGTCCTATGAAAGGTGAGGGTGGGGGGTTCTATTAAGGAAGAATAAGAAGAATATCATTCATGTGTTCATGCTAACAGAAGAGCGGATCCAATACACATAAGACTTTTTTTCAGGAAATTCCTAACGTAAATGATGAATTTGGTATGTCATGCCCCACAAGTTAGTAGCCCAAGCGCTCACTAGGAGGGCAGTCTACCACAAGATAGAGTTTGAGCCTGGAGACAAAGCCCCAACCCCTCCATTTTAGGTTTTTATCTGGAAAGAATTTCAGGAAGTCAGATGGGCCAGAGAAGCCTCTGACGGCTCCATATTGATTTTTCCCAAGTTTCCTTTCAGAAGAAGCGGGAGCCATTTTGCATTGAAACTCAGTATCAGCAGAGTCATCTCCTGAGAAAGACTTCTTTCTTATTTATACAAGATTTCAGAGAACATAGTGAAGCCCTCAAAGCGCTAACAAAGTCGTAAGTAGAGAAGTTTTCCAAAAGATACCTCCATCGTCGGCCTTCCCCAGCTCCCTTCGACTTCGGCTATGACCAATGCCCCACCTAGCTGAATAGGCTGCTCACAAGGCCTAAACCTTCCTGTAATCCCTGGAGCTTCGTTTGAGCGAACGTTTGGTATATGGAGATATTTATACCTCTTTTCACATCCGGAAATATGAAATTCAGACGGATACGACAAGCTAGGGCTCCGCTGAAAAAATCACTACCATGAAGAGAAGAGAGTCTCAGAGTAGATTCGGTAATGTTGAGTTGATCTAGTATGGAAAATTGCGAGCACATAGGTTTCTTAATGGTGGAATCCGCGAGATGAAAATTTAGAGAACAATCATCAAATTAACAGAAACCTAGCATATCACACAAAGTTTTTGGAATCGTGGAAACACTAGCACCCAAATCACATAAAGCATAGCATTCATGATTTTTAATATTAATTTTAATAGTAGGTTCCCACTCATCATAAAGTTTTCTAGGGATAGAAACTTCCAATTCAAGCTTTTCTCCATAGGATTGCATTAAAGCATCAACGATATGTTTGGTAAAACCTTTATTTTGATTATAAGCATGAGGAGATTTTAACACGGATTGCAACAAGGAAATACAATCTATCAAAGGACAATTATCAATTAAATTCTTTGCAATCCAAAATAGTGGGTTCATTGCTATGAAAATTTTTGACCTCTTCAACCCCACTTTTACCAGTTTTTGCATCAAGATTTAAAAACTCCGAATCATTGGGACGCCTTTTAACTAAAGTTGAGTCATCTCCAGTCCCATATTTATCAAGATTCATATTCGAAAACAAAGATTTAATAGGAGACACATCAATCACTTTCAGATCTTCATAATTATTATCGTGAAAACTAGAAGAACACGCTTTCACAAAGCAACCTTTTTTAGCACGCATCCTAGTGGTTCTTTCTTTGCGCTCATCAATGGAAATTCTAATAGCTTTGAAATACTCATTGAAATCATGCTTAGGTGGAATAGATATAGGTTTCAAAGAATCAATATCAAGATAAATTCTATCCATGTTCCTAGCCAACTCATCAATCTTAGGCAATTTTTCTTCAAGCAAAGCATTGAAATTATTTTGTGAATTCATAAACTCTTTCACATTAGTCTCAAAATCAGAGGGCATCTTATTAAACTTTCCATAAGAGTTGTTGTAGGAATTACCATAAGTATTAGAGGAATTACTAGGGAATGGCCTAGAATTAAAGTTTCCTCTACGCGTTGTTACCAAAATTGTTCCTACCAACAAAATTCACATCCATTGATTCATTATTATTCTCAATCAAAGTCGCAATGCTCAGGAGTCCCCCTTGACGCTCAGACGACCTTCATACCTTTGCCCTCGTCGAGGCTCGGCTCAAGAGGGGTTCATGACAAGTGACCCGAGCGCAGTCCCCATGCCCAGCCCCCTCGCGTGACTCTCCCGAGGGGAGGTCTTGCGATGAGGCCAGACACTGAGCTCAAGGGCTCCCTGAGGTTGATACGACCATGAGGCCGCCCTCGGTTGTTTATCACCAGCACGGAGCATAGTGCTTCCGCACTTGCACGGGCATAGCCGCTCCTCGGCAGTGTCGATGGCCAGCGCGGAGCATGGTGCCCACTTGTACGTGGGAGGGTACTCCCTACTGCGGAGAGCCCCCGCGGCGTGTACAGCCCTGCCCTGACACGTGGCTTGCACGGCAGGGATAGACGAGGTGTGTCTGGGCATTCGTGAGCTAACACGGGACTCACGAGGCCCTCCCTCAATGCAGGTTGCGCCTGGTCTTGGTTCTTGATGGCTGTGGTGGTCCTGCAAGATGGTTAGACAACCTGCGCCGAACGAATCTCCTAAGTTTATCGCATGAGAAGGCCAAGCACCAACGACCCTAGGAGGTGACGTGAACAGGGCCGGCCCGCCAGACAAAGCTCAGCCGTTGGATTTATCGATGCTCCAGGGACGGGCCCGAGCACAGACACCGTGCCTAACCTCCTTATGCGAAAGATCCTGAAGAAAGACGATCGGCGCGCGGCTCCAATGGTGGGTGACAATCAAGCAGGTGATAACCATAGATAGATTATGCATGAAAAGCAGACTAGCTCAGGTAAATGCAAGAACGATACATGCCACTGGGCCGGACCCGAGCGGCCTGGGGATGATGCAGCCCGAGGGGCGCCCCCAGCAGAGTAAGCTAAAGACGTAAAAGGATACATGCCGCA
Organism: Aegilops umbellulata; assembly: GCA_032464435.1. Lineage (NCBI taxonomy): Eukaryota > Viridiplantae > Streptophyta > Magnoliopsida > Poales > Poaceae > Aegilops > Aegilops umbellulata. The sequence goes on from CP136057.1 coordinate 308,322,109, forward strand.
GGGACAGACCCACACGGCCTGGGAATGATGCAGCCCATGGGCTCTCCCAACTAAATAAAACTTGGAAAATGTCACCTGGTTTCGTTGTCGAAGGGATGTTGGGGCAGCTGAAGATGCATGGCGAAGGGGCTGCTCCTCACGAGCCACCGGGACCCTGAGCCTCGAAGGCTCTGGGGGTCCGGGCGGTTCCTTGAGGGCCATCTCCATGCCCATCAGGACTGCGTGATGCCTGGCCTCCTGAGCCGCCAGGATGCTCCGCAGGTTGCGCTAGAAGGCGGATGCCACGCTCAGCAGGCCAAATGGCATGCAAACATAGTTGTGAGGGAGGCCCTCCCAACGTCCCACGCGCGAAGGCCAGAAGAGCTCCTGAGATGCGGCCCTATTGAGCCCTGGAATGTTGACGCAGACGCGCAGCCCGCCATCCTCGCCTAGATGGGGAGCTGCACTAGGTGGGCGGCGGTCACCGCGCATGGCTCTTGCATCCTGCAGCTCCTGAGTGACCTTGGTGATGGACTCCTGAGCGCCTGGCGCTCCTCGCCCGGTATCCTCCTGAGGGAAACGTGCCGCAAAGCACACCTCCATATGGTGCCCGAGCGCCTCCCTCGTGACATTGTCTAGGTCTGAGGCCCTCTAGAAGAGAGCCCCCGAGCCCTGCCCAAGGAGTGCGCCGGGAGCGCCTTCCTATGCGAGGGAGGGAGGCACCCCAGGCGCGGGCGCCGATCCTGATGTTGCGCCGCCAGAGGCACCGCTTCCCTAAGGCCCTGTGCGGAGTAGCTACTTCTTCTTCTTGGGGACGGCCTTAGGATGGTATTGTGCTGCATTGTTGTCAGGGTCTTTGATTGATGTAGCTTGGAAGGCGCGCTCAAGGGAGCACACCGCATCTCTTTGTTCGCAGGGGACGGTGATGATCCTGCCGCTTCCTGGCATCTTGAGGACGTTGTAGCCATGGTGGGTCACTGTCGGTGTCAAAACCAGCGGATCTCGGGTAGGGGATCCCAAACTCTGTGTCTAGGATCGATGGTAACAGGAGACGGGGAACACGATGTTTACCTAGGTTCGGGCCCTCTCTATGGAGGTAATACCCTACGTCCTGCTTGATTGATCTTGATGAATATGAGTGTTACAAGAGTTGATCTACCACGAGATCGTAATGGCTAAACCCTAAAAGCCTAGCCTATGAATATATGGTAATGAATGTGTCCTATCCAGACTACACTCTCCGGTTTATATAGACACCTGAGAGATCTAGGGTTACATGGGGTCGGTTACATAGGAAGGAATCTTCATAGTTGGTCGCCTAGCATGCCTTCCATGCCAAGGAAAATCTAATCCGGACACGATTATGGTCTTCGGTCTTCATGTCTTCACAGCCCATCAGTCCGGCCCATGGATAGCATGCCAGACGCCCGAGGACCCCGTAGTCCAAGACTCCCTCAGTAGCCCCTGAACCTGGCTTCAATGACGAGGAGTCCGGCGCACAGATTGTCTTCGGCATTGCAAGGCGGGTTCCCCTTTCTCTGAACTCCAAGATAGTCTTCATATGTAGTAGATATATCCGGACATGTATGTATATTTGCAGAAAATATACGAGCCTAATTTATTGGCAATCGGTTATGATATCACGCCTGCCCGGTCACTATTTCCAACTGTTGGCTCACGCGTCACCCCACGTCTCGGGACACGGTTTTATTGGCTTGTCTTGCCAAGGCAGAGATCGTGTTCTCTTATTCACGGTATTTTCTTTAATGCAGGCGTGGGTAACCCAACCGTCCCCTGGGTACAACTCTCTGGAGATTGGTAAGCTTCTAGACCCAGGTGGATACTCTTAGTGCTCGGGGTCTTTAAATAAGGTCTTAGACTCGTCTTCTTCCTTTGCGCTCGCTTCTTCTTCAACCCTAGCCACCCCGAGTTCCAACCCTCGGGTTCCCATCGCCAATAGCCCCAATCATGTCGGGATACAGCCGTCCAAGCCGGTGGGTGGCTTCCTCTGTCACAGAGGAGGATATTACGAAGCTCCACGCAGCGAGGTATCTGACCCCGGAAATCCTCCATCAGCTTCCGGCACAGGGGCAGGTCATTCCTACCCCCAAATCCAGCGAGAGGGTAGTGTTTGTGTCCCACTTCCTCCATGGGTTAGAGTTCGCACTAACCCCTTCGTCCGGGGGCTCATGTTTTACTATCGGCTATACTTTCACGATCTGGCCCCGAACTCTATTCTCCTCATCTCGACATTTATCGTCACATGTGAGGCCTTCCTCCGGACTCCTCCGTACTTTGGTTTGTGGTTCAAGACCTTTGACGTGAGGCCGCAGGTGACAGAGGAGGAGTGCGGCAGCGTTACAATAGGCAGGCTTGCTGGTGCGGTTTGGTTGGAAGGATCTTTCGCCAAGTCTTCCGACCTATGGCAGTAGGGGTGGTTTTATATCAATGAGCCGCCGGGCTCCATGTGGGCAGCTACGCCTGCATTCCGACCCGGTCCTCCAATTTAGCTTGCTAGGATCAATAAGGGACTGGACTGGGGATCCGTCAATGAAGTGTAGACTCTGCAAGATCGCGTCCAAAGCCTTACCGAGAAGGGCATCGGTCTTGTGAACGTCGTTCAAGTAATGCTAGTTCGCTGAACCCTGCCATGCCAGCGGCGGCCTCTCCGTATGTGGCAGTTTAATCCCGAAGAACAGCGGACTCTTCAGCACTTCCTCGGCACTACGCACGACGGAATGTGAAAATTATATTTCGGGGAACGAGAGCAATGGCCGGACACCACCGAAAATGTTGGTCTTGACTGCAATCTTCTGGACACCGCGGTGAGTATTCGATCTCCGCACACCCTTCATTCGAGTATATCTTGGTAAGGTATTGAACAACCCGTCTCTTCACAGGACTGGATAAAGAAAGCGGTGTTGATCTGGTGTCCGGCGCCCCTTCCCGAAGACTCTGCGAATGCTCTACTAAGGAGGATGCTGACTCTGACACCATACCAGGTGTCTGTTGAGGAGGACAAAGGTGCAGAGGAAGCCCACCGTGGTAGGAAGAGGGTCCCTTCTGAAGGCCAGGAGGGGAGACCTTCCAAGAAAGGGAAAACGCCATCAACGGGCGGTTTGGGTCGGGCAAGCGATGTTGACATGGAGCTTTGTGATGAGGATAAACCTCTTGCCAAACCGTAAGTGCAACAGGGTACTTTAATCATAGCCCCTTCCTTTCTTATTGCTGAAGTAATCCTCCGACATACCTATGTCCTCGCAGGTTAACGCCTGGTGTTTCCTAGTCGTCCTCCTCTTCGGGAGACCTTCTCCTAAAGATTATGGGGAGTGATACGCCCTCCCCGGCCCCCTCGCCTAACAGGGCGGATGATTCTAAGGTATCGTCCCAGGGGTCTCCTCCCGGTCAACAAGCAGTGCAGGAAACGAAGAGGGCATTACCCGAAGGTGGTGCCTCTGTCCCTCAGGGTTCTGTAATAAAGCATGGCGGCCCCGCCCTATCTGGTTTAGAGCCAGAGATGATCCTGGGGGCGAGTGGGCAGATTCCTTCAAAGGAATACCGTACTCTGGCGGCGGCTTCCGAAGACCCAGAAGTGCCGGATATGCCGACGGACATGCTGCGACGAGCGTCCGTTTCGGAGGAACACCGTGCCTTGATGGTCATGGTGGTCGAAAAGGTTCTATCCGCAAAGAGCGGGTTGAACGAGGTCTTCACGAGCCTCCTAAGGGGTTTTGAGGTTTGTGATGTAGTTTTGCCAATTGAATAATATTGGCACAATGCACCTGTTGTATATGCCGCAGCCCTTAAGACTTGGATTGCCTTCCGATGGAAGCGATCGGAGGATGAGAAAGATATGCTCAGTTTCTAACCTTGATTTAACTTGGAGTATAGGTTGTCTCTCCTCCTGCGGCTACCCGAAATACGGAAGAGGCCAAACTTAGCGAAAGCTGGATATTGCGGAAGATGACATTGCATTGATCAACAGGCGTCTTGACGACTTGCAAGGTATATATGTCGAGCATTCCTTACATCAATGTGCTTGTAATTTAGGCCTGATGCCGAAAAGGGTTTATATGAAATGTGCATGATTGCAGGTGGTGTTGCCGCCGTTGAAGCTCTTCGGGCGGAGCTAGCCCGGGCCAAGGAGCACGCCCAGCGTAGTGATGCGGCTGCCGAGAAGGCATCGAGGGATCTAAGAGCCGAACAAATAGCTCGGCGCCAAAGTGAGGAAAAGATATCCGCACTGGCACTTCAATTGAAGAATACTACCAGCCGCTGTGAATTCCTGGAGAAGGAGAATAAAGCCAAAATGGCTAAGCTTGATAAGGCCATACGAGAGGCAAATGAAGTTCGGTCTGAATCTAGGGCAGCTCGTGAAGAGATCCGGCAGGCTAAGGAGATAGCGGCCGGTAAGCCCTTTTTACTTCAGACCAAGTTTGGCGATCCGGACTATGCTCAAATGAACCAGGTCTGGAGTTCTTCGGCTGAATTTTTGGACTTGCCAAAGAGTTCTTCCGAATCGGCACAATTTTACCACACACAAGAGGGGTATGCAACGGAGAAGGTTTCCTGGTCACAGTTCGGCGCGTCGAAGCGCCCTCTGTTGCTCAATGAAAAGATGTCCCAGTGGGTCGAGCTTCATAGGATATCTGGCGACGCCATGAAGAACTTCTTTGTCCGATTGTGGCCAAGTGAGCCTATTCCGAGTAGTTATTTTGGCCTAGTGCGGCGGCTTGTTGACGCGGTGCCACATATCGACGATGTGAAGCTGTCGGCGTACATTGAGGGTGCACGGATGGCCTTTGCCCAAGTCAAAACATTTGGGGGAAAGATGAAGGCCATTGATGTTGAGGCGAGGAGTCCACCCAAGAGCCAGGACCGTAATGAGCCGGAGCACTATTTTGAAGACGTCTTAGATGTCGCCCGCTTAATGGACGATCAATGCTCGAAAGATATAATGTTCGAGTGATTTATATAATGATGTAACAGACAACTTTATAGTTAATCTATTTATATTTTGCTCAAAAGCTTGAATTCCTCCTCTATGGCCGTTTTAGGATAATCTGAAAGTTTTCTACTCATCAGCTTCAGCCCCCTCGTAGGAAGTACGGGGGTGTTCGGAGAAGCATCAAATCACTCTTTATCCAACGTCTTGGTCCATAAAGGAGGTGATAATGCGGCGAACCAGGCAATCAGACTATAGGGCGTTAACACTTTCACTTAACCATAGGAGTTTTATGGTGGGGCTATGAGATAGCCCCTGGTATGTATACGGCGCATAGTGCCTTACATATGTTGATCTAAAAAAAGATCCCTCGTGTGACACGGAGAATCACTAAAGATTCGAATAAGTCGTCAAGTGGTTGACCAGCTCTCGCCGCATCATGACAGTCAGTTTTTGGCTTTCTCTACTGAGGTGCTCATCCGGTCTAGGCCAGGGCACAATCGCAGTAGTTCTCCCTTTACTACCCTAGCCAATAGAGCGGAACGTAGGGTAGCAAGCACAGGAGCCGGGCAACCCAACTATTGACTAAAGACAATGATTCGGAGCTGATGCATATAAGGCCAAACTTGCTACGCCGAAGTACGCTATAGAGCTGTTCGGACTTTTACTGGTGACTCGTTTGTTCCCATACCGGGCCATTGGCAAGTTATGCCGAGGCGCGTCTTGTAAGGCAGCCGTTATGGCCGGACTCGTTGTATAAAGAGCATGAAATATAAGTTCGGGTAAAGTTTACTGGGAGCAATATGCCAATGATAAATATATAAAGAGTAAAATCCACGACCCAACTATTTGACATGCTCGGGGTTGGGAACAGAGGAGGAGGGCATGGTACAGGCTCGAAAAGAAGAGTGCGGTCTACAAAAGCTTATTTTTGGACCTCCTGTCGCACGTCTGCGCCTCCCGTCCTCGGGGGTGGGCATCCTTAACGGGAGTGGCCCCTTAGGTCAGTGTGTGGATCCAAACTTCGAGCGAGTCCGAAGTAGATGCTGTCCTGATGATCACCTGTTTTTAAGAAATTATACAGAAAAATAAGAAAGACGGCTAAAATGTTACGGGGATCTTTGCAGGGTTGTCCATATTGTGCTTCCGCCGATGCCCATGGTATCTTGAGTTCATAGTTATGTACGCGTGGTGTAAACTTTGCCAGCACAGTAGGTGGGCGGTGGAAGCCGAACTGCTATTTCCATTCTAGGAGTGGTCGAACTTCAGAGGGAAGTGTGGCTGGCCCCTGGTGTTCTGCTGGCGAGCCGATCCCTCGTCTTTATCGCCTAGTGGCCTCCTTCGCTTCTGATCGGCGTTGAGTCTGCCTGCTTAAGGACCCAACAGTTTCTGTTGGTATGACTAGCTGGCCTATCAGGGTGACCGTGAATCTGACAAGGTCGGTCCAATATCCTGTCAAGGGTGGATGGTCCATCCTGGTTTGCCTTTAGTGGCTTCTTCCGTTGACCGGGCTTCGGATTGTGACATCCGGCATTCACTGCTGTGCTGCGGCTATTGTGTTCGGTTTGTCGTGGCTTGCCGTTGCCGTCTCGAATTTCGGAAGTGCCCCGGTCGCTGGCGTTGTTGCTTTTACGAGCGTGCCAGTTGTCTTCTCCCACGCAAAAGCGAGTCATTAGAGCGGTAAGGGTTGTCATGGACTTGGGTCCTTCCTGGCCGAGGTGACGTGCTAGCCATTCATCTCGGACGCCGTGTTTGAAGGCTGGGAGGGCTTCTGCGTCCGGACAATCGACGATTTGGTTCTTTTTGACTAAGAACCTAGTCTAGAACTCCCTGACTTACTCGCCGGGCTGCTGGACAATGTGACTTAAGACATCGGCATCTAGAGGCTGGACATATGTTCCTTGGAAGTTGTCTCGAAAGGCGTCTTCCAAGTCTTCCCAGCTACCAGTTGAATTTTCTGATAAACTGTTTAGCCAGTATCGAGGTGGCCCCTTAAGCTTGAGAGGTATGTATTTAGTGGCATGAAGGTCGTCTCTGCGAGCCATGTGAATATGGAGGAGGTAATCCTCGATCCATACCGCGGGATTTGTTGTTCCGTCGTATGATTCGATGTTAATGGGTTTGAACCAGTCTGGGAATTCATGCCTCCCTACCTCGTCGGTGAAGCAGAGAGGGTGTGCGGCTCCTCTCTGTTGGGCCACACTGTGAAGCACCTCCGGCGGACTCTGCTTACAGAGTTCAGATCGGGTGTGGTTGGCTCTGTAGCGTTCGAATGGGTGACCATCATAGTCGGTCGGGGTGTATCTCCATGATCTGTACATCGATCTTGTGCGCCTTGTTCTATCTTCTAGGTCTCGGTTGATGTTGCGAGTGTTCGCTCGAGCTGTTTTACTCTTGATTTGACGGCCGGATGGGTTGGTACGTTGCTCTGTTTGGGCTGCTGCTTTGTCTGGACCGAACTGTGGCCGGCCCGCCGCATTGTTCGATGGTGGTGTGGGCTCCAGCGCCCTGCCATCGTATTGAGGGAGCCACCTACCCTTTGGGTGGCTTTTTTGGGCTACTAAGGTCGTATTCCTCGGCAGCCAAGACCTAGGTCCACCTATCATTGAGCAAATCTTGTGTTGCTTGAAGTTGCAGCTGCTTCTTCCTTAGGCTCCTTGGAGTGGCTATAAGCTGGCGTTTGAAACCCTCCTCCTCGACAGTTCCTTAGGCACGATAAAATCCTCGTTGTCGAGGATCTTCTCTTCCTCGGAGGGTGGGAGATAATTTCTGTCCTCCGAGTCTCCATATGTGGCCTGTTCATCAGGGCTATCTTGCCCACTTTCCTGTTCCTCGGAGGGTTATCTTTTCTGGTGCTAGCAGTGTTTTCTCTTGGGCGATGTGGCTTGGAGCGGCGCCGTGGGTGCTGGTGTTTGGACTGTGTACCAAGAGGTTTATTTGCGACTGGATCCTCCTTGTCATCGTCGAGAGCGTCGTCGGGTGTGTCTATCATACACACGTCATACCAGGAAGTGGCCATCCCGTGTCTAGTGGGTAGGAGGCTCCGGCCCTGCCCCTCGTCATGCATGCTGGTGATGTCTTCGAAGCTGGGGTCAGGCGTGTTGGTTGGGTCCTCGACGGTGGCTATAAAGTGGGTGGCGGGTGGGAAGCAAATTTCTCCATCATCCACCGTAAGTTCGAACCGAACATAGTTCGGTGACGAGCCATCTGCCAGGGATAGGTTTTTTAATGAGTTTAGTAGGTCACCCATGGGCGAGTGTGGGAAGACAGGCGCTGAACTTGAAGATCGATAACCAATCAAGTTCGGTATCCGCGGGCTTGCAGGGTTCGGAACCCGACACCAGAGAAGAGTCCGAGGTTCCGTTGATGCAGAGCGGAATCTGCGAGCGGCTCCAACGCCGCAGAATTGGTAGCGGCTCCAACGCCGCAGAATTGGTAGCCCCCGCGATGGGGTTGAGCTTCCCATCCTCGGGGGACTTGATCTGCTCCGGATCTAAGGCCAGAGTTGTTGTAGGAGCTCTCTCCTGGATGCGGCCCGATGACAGGTTTAAGCCATGTCCATCTGGGCGGTGGGGAGCAATTGCCGCGGTCTCGAATCCGTCGAAGATCAAGTCTCCACGGATGTCCGCACCGTAGTTCAAGCTTCCGAATCTGACCTGATGGCCAGGGGCATAGCTGTCGATCTGCTCCAAATGGCCAAGCGAGTTGGCCTGCAGTACGAAGCCGCCAAACATGAAGATCTTTCCGGGGAGTAACGTTTCTCCCTGGACAACGTCATCATCGACGATTGAAGGGGCCATCGAACCTTTTGACAATGGCACAGTGGAACTCTCAATGAAAGCACCAATGTCGGTGTCAAAACCGGTGGATCTCGGGTAGGGGGTCCCGGACTATGCGTCTAGGATCGATGGTAACAGGAGACGGGGGACACGATGTTTACCCAGGTTCGGGCCCTCTCTATGGAGGTAATACCCTAGTTCCTACTTGATTGATCTTGATGAATATGAGTGTTACAAGAGTTGATCTACCATGAGATCATAATGGCAAAACCCTAAAAGCCTAGCCTATGAATATATGGTAATGAATGTGTCCTATCCGGACTATGCTCTCCGGTTTATATAGACACCGGAGAGATCTAGGGTTACATGGGGTCGGTTACATAAGAAGGAATCTTCATAGTTGGTCTCCTTGCTTGCCTTCCACGCCAAGGAAAATCCAATCCGGACACGAGTATGGTCTTCGGTCTTCATGTCTTCACAGCCCATCAGTCCGGCCCATGGATAGCAGGCCGGACGCCCGAGGACCCCGAAGTCCAAGACTCCCTCAGTCACCGCCATTGAATTGGCTAGGGCCGAATACCAGAGTATGGCATTGTACGGTAGGCGGATGTGAGAAACGTCGAAGTTAATGAGCTCGGTGCGGTAATTTTCGCGCCGTCCGAAGGTGACAGGGAGGCGGACCTGCCCTATCGGCGTGGTGGAGCCGTCGGTCACTCCTGAGAAAGGCTTGGTATGCTGAAGCTGATCGTATGGCACTTGGAGGCTGTCGAACGTCTTGACGGATGGGACGTTAAGCCCTGCGCCGCCGTCGATGAGGGTCTTGGTGACTTGCACATTGCTGATGACGGGTGAGCAATGCATCAGGAGTGCGCCAGTGGTGGCCGCACACTTGAGCTGGTCCGCCGAGCTGAAGGAGATGGCACACTTGGACCACCTGAGCGGGCGTGTGGCCTCGAGCCTGGGAAGGGTTGCATTCACCTCGCGAGGAAACTGCTTGAAGATGCGCTGAGAGGCTGGGGCCTAAGCTCCGCCCAAGATGCAGGCGATGGCATGCGGTTCCTGGAAGCCCCCAACCCTCTCGTCCTAATGGTGGTCGTCGTTCCTTCTTGGCGATAGCGGCAACGGAGGAAGGCCAGCATTGCCCTGGGGGCGGTCCTCATGAGGTTGCTCCCTCCATGCACCCTCACGAGGCTGGTCCTACCAGCGGTCCTCGCGAGGCCGGTCGCACCACTCCTGGCGGGGGCCACGATCGTCCCAGCATCCTCCGCCTCGTCCTCGTCCTCGGTCGTAGCCCCGGTCGTTGCGCTCGGGGCGTTGGCCGAGGCGTCCATCTCGAATGGCCCTGAGCTCTTGACAGTCATTGGTGTTTTGGCTGTGTACATTGTGGAAGGCGCAGAACGGTCGGCTGCTCTTGGATGACTCGGGGTGTTCTCGGTCGTGCTTCATGTCTGGCTCCGCCGCGAGCACGACTACTCCCTTGCGTTTCACGTCCTTGGCCTTGGCTTTCTTATCCTCGGGGTCGCCAGCCCGGAGCTCGAGGAGTGAAAGACGCCCCTCCTCAGCTCTTGCGCACATGGTCGCCAGGTTGAACAACTCCAAAGCCGTAGATAGCTCCTCGTGGATGGCGAGATCCTCCGTCACCTTGGGGATCTTGAGAAGAACATTGTTGAAGCGCTGGATGTACTTCTGCAGGGTCTCTCCTAGCTGCTGCTTGATGTGGCGCAGGTCACCCGTGGCCGGAGGGCGATCTTGAGTGCCCTGGAAGTTGGCGACGAAGCGGTCACGCATCTCATCCCAGGAGGAGATCGAGCTCGGGGGAAGGTTCAGGAGCCACGAGCGAGCGCCATCCTTGAGAGCCATGGGGAACCAGTTCGCCATGACTTTTTCGTCGCCGTTGGCCGCCTCGATACTCAACTCGTAGAGATGCAGGAACTCCGCGAGGTCAGGGGTGCCGTCGAAGTGAGGAGGCAGGTCCTGCTTGAACTTGCCCGGCCAGGTGACACTACGCAGCTCGGGAGTGAAGGTGCGGTAGCCTGCTGTGGCCACCGGGGCCCTTTGCTGATGCGGAGCCTGCCTTTGGTGCCCGCGCACCACCACCGCAGGTGGCACGCGGTCTTGTCACAGTGGTGCTGGGAGCGCGGGCCCATTCTCCTGCGACCGGGGAACTTCTTGGCAGCTTCCTTCTTCTCGCGCAGGCGCCCAACACGGTTGGTCGCGCCGGGGGGCCGCACGCCTTTGCGCCAGGACACCGTCTTGGTGCAGAGGTGGTGGAGGCGCCCCGTGAGCCAGGTCACCCGCAGCTGGTGGAGGGCGAGGAAGCGAGAGGGATGGCGCAGGGGATCCCCCTTGCATCGCTGATGAGCTCGGTGATGCGGTCGAGCCAGTCCTCGTAGAGGTCGTCGACTGGACGGTAGCGCGGGAGCTCACATGCCATGAGCAGCGCGGCCTGCGCGTTCGTGGGAGCGCGATGAGCGTGAGACGACGAACCGGCTGGGGTTAGCGACGGAGTCGCGGTGAGGCCGTCCTGCCACACCGAGGGGTGCAGCGAGGATGCTTGCTGCTCGTTTCCCGTCGGGCCAGTGGCGGTGTTGGCGATGGGAGACCGGGAACGACGGGAAGGCCCATCGACAGGAGCGGTCTGAGCGACACGGGCGGCGAGGGCGGCCCGACGCTCAGCACAGGCTCGACGAGCGTCCGCCATGGATCCGACGAAGCGACCGGATGCGGATCGGCAGAAAGAAAGCTTCGGCGCACCCCTACCTGGCATGCCAAATGTCGGATTTTGGGTTCCGGCAAAACGCTTGAGGTTCGAACACTCGGGTGCGCACAAAGATCTCTCCCTGCCTAATCATGCCCTCACCCTCACCGCGAACTCAAAGCTTAGCGCGTCGAACCCGCAGAAAGAGAGACACGAGAGTTTATACTAGTTCGGGCCACCGATGTGGTGTAATACTCTATTCCAGTGTGGTGTGGTGGATTGCCTCTTGGGCTGAGGATAAACAGTTACAAGGGCAAAACAGCCTCCTGAGGAGAGGTGCTCTTATGCTAGGTGAACTTGTGTGCAGGATGGCTCTCATCCAAGATGACATCCAGATACAGATCGAGATGCCGCCTATGGTGGTGGCTAGTCCTATTTATAGAGGCCCTAGTCCTCTCCCCAAATATTGAGCGGGAAGGGATCCAACAGCGACCAAATTTGAAGGGAGACAACTAGTACAAGTTATCCTGACTAAAGGTGGTCTTTGCCTACCAAAGGCTCTGGTGGTGACGCCGTCCTGGGCTCCACAGTGACCTCCGTCCTGTCGTCCTGCTGGTCTTGGTCTCGTTGCACCGATATGGAAACCTTTGCCTGATGCCTCGGGACTCCTCGTCTGCGCTTGCCCCTTTAGCACCAAAGAGGAAACGAGGACACTACACGCGCTGGCACCCGCCTGGCTCCAGTCATCATGCCCTGCGTCACAGGAACCTCGCGAGGTGTCCCTTGCCTTGATCTCTCCTCCCATCGCGAGCCGGCCTAGTGAGGCCGCCCCTGAGGAGGTCTTGTGTCGTCCGCCTCGCGAGGGTCTTGAGTGTTTGCTGGGGAAGATGGGTCGTACAGGGCCGCTGGTAGAGCCACGCCATGGGCCGCAGGCAGGAAAGTCTGGGGGACCCCCGTTCCCAAGACACCGACAGAGAGAGAAGCCATTACATAGATAAGTATCAAGATCAAGGTGTCACCCTACTCCTTCGGTGTTGGAAAGTGTGTGGGTGTGGGTGTGGGGGGGTCGTGACACTTAGATATAGGGAGAACGAGTTTGTGTGACACATATCTATATTAAAGGATAGGTAGATAGCATGTGTGCGAGGCATACTTAAATTATCATGGAGATTAACAAGCGGTGTGCATGCAAGTGCCAGAAAAAATGAAGAGAGAAACAATGTCTACGCACGTGTGTGTGTGTGTGTGAGAGAGAGAGAGAGAGCGAAATCCCTAAACAAAAGGTGCTCTGCTGGAGTCCCATTGTATGTATTCATATGGTTCCGGGACTCGAGTTAACATTAGGCATATGTGTGCGAAACATAATTATTACTTTGAGACATTAGTGGCGGTGGGTGGGCGGAATTAAAGGGGTGGGCGTGTTCGATAGAGAGAGCGTGTGTGTTTCTATATGAGATACTTGTAGGACAGGGTAGAAAGACGAATTCTAACCTTGACAGAGGCATGGAAACACATGAAGTGCACGGGTGTGATTCCGATGGCCACGGAGAAATGAGATATGTATGCGTGTGAGAGAGATTGCACAATAAATTCACGTGTCACTATCTAGCAATCATGGACGTGCATTGCTTGAACATAAATCAATATCTACTTCGTATCATGGCCAAAGATACAATATCGATTCAACACTATAAATATTGGACACTCACATATCACATTTTTTCCAAATAATCCTATTCAATTGTGCATGCCAAAGTTACAGTGATGTTTCTTCAAACAACCACTGTAGCTATCATATACATGCACCATTGTTAGTCTTGGATGATTTAAGGTTCTATTATGAAGTAATATATGTATTATTCATATATAAATTAAACGGGTACATAATTTATGAAATGGAGGCTATGTAATCATATGAGGTAACACTTTTAAGTAGCGGACTACAATATCCATTTCTTTTAGCATGTGCGCGAGGCATACTTAAAGCATCATGGAGATAAACAAGCGGTGTGCATGCAAGTGCCTGAAAAAAATGAAGAGAGAAACAATGTCTATGGCGCATGCCTGTGTGTGTATGTGTGAGAGAGAGCGAAATCTCAAAAAAAATGTGCTCTGCTAGAATCCCATTGTATGTATTCATATGGTTCCGGGAGTCGAGTTAACCTTAGGCATATGTGTGCGAGACATAATTATACTTTGAGACATTAGTGGTGGTGGGTGGGCGAAATTAAAGGGGTGAGCATGTTCGACACAGAGACGTGTGTGTTTCTATGTGAGAGACTTGTAGGATGGGGCAGAAAGATGAATTCTAACCTTGATGGAGGGAGAGAGATACACGAAGTGCACGTGTGTGATTCGGATGCCCACGGTGAAATGAGATATGTATGCTGTGAGAGAGATTGCACAATTGCTTCACGTATCACTATCTAGCGATCGTGGACGTGCATCCTCGAACATAAATCAATATCTACTTCATATCGTGGCCAAAGATACAATATCAATTCAACGCTATAAATATTGGACACTCACATATCACATTTCTTCCAAATAATCCTATTCAATTGTGCATGCCAAAGTTACAGTGATGTTTCCTCAAACAACCACTGTAGTTATCATGTACATGCACCATGTTAGTCATGGATGATTTAAGGTTCTATTATCAAGTAATATATGTATTATTCATATATGAATTCAACGGATGCGCAATTTATAAAATGGAGGCTATGTAATCATATAAGGTAACACTTTTAAGAATCATAAAACAATATCCATTTCTTTTAGCTTTTGTGTGAGGCATAGTTAAAGCATCACTAAGATAAACAAGTGGTGTGCATGCAAATGCCGAAAAAAAATGCAGAGAGAAACAATGTCTATGCGTGCGCCTGTGTGTGTGTCTGTGAGAGAGAGAGAGAGTGAAATCTCAAAACAAAAGGTGCTCTGCTGGAATCCCATTGTATGTATTCATATGATTCCGGGACTCGAGTTAACCTTAGGCACATGTGTGCGAAATATAATTATACTTTGAGACATTAGTGGATGTGGGTGGGAGGCATTAAAGGGGTGGGGTGTTCGACAGAGAGAGCATGTGTGTTTCTATGTGAGAGACTTGTAGGATGGTGTAGAAAGATGAATTCTAACCTTGACAGAGGGAGAGAAATACATGAAGTGCACGTGTAAGATTCCGATTCCCACTAAGAAATGAGATATGTATGCGTGTGAGAGAGATTGCACAATTCATTCACATGTCACTATGGAGCGATCGTGGACGTGCATTGCTTGATCATAAATCAATATCTACTTCGTATCACGGCCAAAGATACAATATCGATTCAGCGCTATAAAGATTAGACACTCACATATTGCATCTTATCCAAATAATCCTTTTCAATTGTGCATGCTAAAGTTACAATGATGTTTCTTCAAACAACCATTGTAGCTATCATGTACATCCACCTGTTAGTCTTGGATGATTTAAGGTTCTATTATGAAGTAATATATGTATTATTCATATATGAATTTAACGGGTACACAATTTATGAAATGGAGGCTATGTAATCATATGAGGTAACACTTTTAAGTAGTGGGCTACAATATCCATTTCTTTTAGCATGTGTGCGAGGCATAATTAAAGCATCATGGAGATAAACAAACGGTGTGCATGCAAGTGCCTAAAAAAATAAAGAGAGAAACAATGTCTATGGGAGCACGCCTATGTGTGTGTGTGAGAGAGAGAGTGAGACAGAGAGAGAGTGAAATCACAAAACAAAAGGTGCTCTGCTAGAATCCCATTGTAGGTATTCATATGGTTCCAGGAGTCGAGTTAACCTTAGGCATATGTGTGCGAGACATAATTATACTTTGAGACATTAGTTGTGGTGGGTGGGCGGAACTGAAGGGGTGAGCGTGTTCGACAGAGAGACGTGTGTGTTTCTATGTGAGAGAGATTGCATAGTTCATTCACGTATCACTATCTAGAGATCGTGGACGTGCATCACTTGAACATAAATCAATATCTACTTCATATCGTGGCAAAAGATACAATATCGATTCAACACTATAAAGTTTGGACACTCACATATCACATTTTTTTTCCAAATAATCCTTTTCAATTGTGCATGCCAAAGTTACAATGATGTTTCTTCAAACAACAATTGTAGCTATCATGTACATGCACCATTGTTAGTCTTGGATGATTTAAGGTTGTATTATTAAGTAATATATGTAATATTCATATATGAATTCAACGGGTACGCAATTTATGAAATGGAGGCTATGTAATCATATGAGGTAAAACTTTTAAGTAGCGGACTACAATATACATTTCTTTTGTGGGACTACACTATCCATTTCTGTTTGTGCGCGTCTACAATAACACGTCAATGCATTATGTTTAAAGTAAATAACCAATGGCACTAAATTATATATTTGCACAAGAAATACATAGGCTTAGTGTTTCATCCTTTTTTGTGAACGCGCCTCTAGACCCGTATGATTGGCCGCACCCGAGTGAATGTCCAAGTTATCGTTGCATCATCCCGAGTTATTGTCTTTTTTCTGTGGTGGACTTCATATCAGTTATTAACTACTGATGTGTCCCCATTTACGAGCTCACCTCCAAGGTTATTGATTTTCTCATTCATGGAATCGCTGTTGCAAGCACGTCGAGCATGCTGTGGAAGGTAAGCTTTGTTAAAAACTCAAGCTCAGAGGGCACCGAGCCCCATCCTGGGTGCTAGCGATCAAATATCACCACTGCGCCATCGCAGAATGCCGGGAAGATTTGAACACACGAAAGCAATCGATAGTTGTCCGGAACCTGACGAAGTAATCAGCCGGTGTCGGACAGACTTCGATGAGCCAATCACTTATTTGGATGACGTGTGCAATGCCAAGAGCTTTGACAAGGTCGTCCGGAGAGACGGGGGGCCGGTCACCGTTGATGGTTACCATCAGCACTTTGTAGGAAAACTGGTCGTCAAGCGCCGCCATGCCACTGTTGAGCGATAGCACGCAGCGCCCGAAGGCAGGTCCGACCTCAGGATCTCCAGCTCGGAGATCCGCGTTGACCAGCGACATGATAGTGCGCTTGAGTACAGGGAGTACAGCAGGGGGATTGGGGGGAACTGGAGTAGGAATCGACATTCCAGAGGTGGGGGAGGGGCGGGAGATTGGGGCTGAAAAGGTAGCATGAATTTCGAACACACCCAATATGCTCTCGGTGCGCAAGCGCACGAAAACTCCGGTGGCGCCCACATGTCAGCCTAAGAGTCCTTTTTCTTTCTTTTTTTGAGAGCCCAGCCTGAGAGTCATAATTGACCTATTTGGGATTGTGTTACTACTCGGCCCATATTCAACGACACCTCAGTGGCCCAAACAAGTGAACATCATCGAAAAGACACTGAGCTCAAATTATAACTTGAAAAAAGGAGATATACTCTGAACACTGGAGAATGGTGATGCCCTCATTTAGCCCACCAACAGTTCGAGACAATAAAGAGTTTGAAACAACAATATATATATATATATATATATATATATATATATATATATATATATATATATATAACATTCAAACACTGACTAGTAACTACTACTAACATAAACAGCAAGACATGATAGTTCATAAGAAGTCTTGGTACACCACCAAAACACACCCATCTGCAGCACTCAAACTCTCGTGATCCATACAAGAATGACATTGTAAATAGAGGCAAGTATTACATAGTAATAGTGACATAGACGAGGATGGCCAAATGACAAGGAATATGCATAACAAAAGAGAGAGCTACCCATCTAGAACAAGAAGCAAAGACAACAAGTCATTCGAAGAGGAATGGTCCAAAACCACCATAATTTGCAGCCCTACTTCAGCCACTAGTGATCCAAGACACCAGTACTCCACCCTTTCGATGCAATAGCCCAATTACCTATCAACCTGAAGGCTTGAACCACATCACAGTCTGTCGGACTTGAGACATCCAACGATCAAAGTTAATCCAGATGCCTTTGTCATTCTCACCTTGTTTGGCTGCAGGTTGTATCATTGACCATCACGGGAGTTTGCTCCTGACGTCCTAGGGCTCGTCGTGTAGACATAGTTTTCCATAGCAAACAGAGCCTCTCTGCCATCAAGGTCCTTGCCAATGGTGATCACCTGGTTAATCGGATAATTGATTCCGAGAAACAGAGAGTGTGAACCAAGCCTGTTTACCCGCATCCAACTAAAAAATCATTAAGGCCCTAACAAGCTAGTATCCTGCTCATAGACGTAACAACCACTGTCCGGATACTCACGTATTTCATGATGCTTGTACACTGTGGGGTTTTTGCAATATAAATTTTCTAGCTCATGTGTGTGAATGACCATCAGTCTTTTGACGTCGTCTGATCAAGCGAGGAACCAGTTGTGCTTCCCTATTTTTGGCAAAGGTGGTGTGATCACAAAGGGCGGTAACTGTAGGGACACTGCATCATATCAAAAAGGACATGCATTGTTAATGTAAGATCAACATTGTTCAGAGTATGAGTAGGATAGAGCAAGAAACATCATTGATATGTACCTGTTGGAACTGAGAGGAAAATACATGGAAATGTATACTGGGTTCAAAAATATATAAGTGCCATCATGGTTATACTCATATTATCTCGCAATCGATTCTTCACAGGAAACTACCATGTCATGCATGTTATGTAATCATGTTCTGTCCTCACAAACAAATTCTTCAAGGAAACTAATGGACCATGCATTGTTATATACGCATGTTCTGTGCTCAGAATTTTTGTGATGATATTATTCTAGCCATTGATTGCTGAAGGGCGAATATAGGTGTGTACACATGGTAAGCATTATAGGATTTCACTACTTCCAAATATAGAGTTCTCCATATGCACATTTACTTCCCTAATGTATGGTTAGATCAAACTAACAGTGTGATGCATGTTTCTACATCACGAAAATGAGGAAACTAACATGGCTATAGATACACACTCATATTTAGTATTATATAGATTACTATAAAGTAAGGAGAATATCCATATCTTCCTAACTGTTTGATTATTCAAGGGTACAAATTGGTTGTAATGACATGGTCACAATCGCATGAATTAACTCATTCCAAATATAACTGATTTATGATGTCTCTAATACATTGCCTTAGTTCTACTCAAATTCTGCTCTAACAGGGATATGCCAATCATCACAAACTGTTCAAACAGTGTCATGGCGTTATCATTAACATAAGACAAAAATAACTTACAAGCGCCGTCCCAGCAATAGGTGGTGCCATATGCTTTGTCGATCGCGTAGATGCGAGTGTGTTTGTCGGATTACGGGTTCTGGCAAACCCTTGATGTTCGAACACAGGGGTGCGCACGAAGATATCTCTCCCTAGCTTGCTCGCATAACGATCTCTAGGCCTAGCTCGACGAACCCAAAGAACAAGAGAGACGAGGGTTTATATTGGTTCGGGACACAGTTGTGGTGTAATACCGTACTCCAGTGTGGTGTGGTGGATTGCCTTGTAGGCTAAGGATGAACAATACAAGGTAAGAACAGCCTCCTGAGGAGAGGTGTTCTAGAGCTCGGTGAGCTGGTGGGATGGCCTTGGTGGAATGGATCCAATCCAAGATGAGTTGCCTCCTATGGTGGTGGCTAGTCCTATTTATAGAGGCCCTGGTCCTCTTCCCAAATACTAGGCGAGAAGGGATCCCACAACGGCCAATTTTAAAGGGAGACAACTAGTACAAGCTATCCTGACAAAAGGTGGTCTTCGCCTGCCAAAGGCTCTGGTAGTGACGCCGTCGTGGGCTCCGCGGTGACCTCTGTCCTACTGTCATGCTGGTCTCAGTCTCTTTGCACCGATATGGAAACCTTTGCCTGATGCCTCGGGACTCCTCAACTGCGCTTGCTGAGGGAGTCCTGGATTAGGGGGGGTCCTCGGACAGCCGGACTATATACTTTAGCCGGACTATTGGACTATGAAGATACAAGATTGAAGACTTCGTCCAGTGTCCAGGTGGGACTCTCCTTAGCGTGGAAGGCAATCTTGGCAATTCAGATCTGTAGATCTCTTCCCTTGTAACCGACTCTGTGTAACCCTAGCCGCCTCCAGTGTCTATATAAACCGGAGGGTTTTAGTCCGTAGGACAACAACAACCATAATCATAGGCTAGCTTCTAGGGTTTAGCCTCTACGATCTCGTGGTAGATCAACTCTTGTAATACTCATATCATCAACATCAATCAAGCAGGAAGTAGGGTATTACCTCCATCGAGAGGGCCCGAACCTGGGTAAACATTGTGTCCCCCGCCTCCTGTTACCATCCGCCTTAGACGCATAGTTCGGGACCCCCTACCCGAGATCCACCGGTTTTTACACCGACATTGGTGCTTTCATTGAGAGTTCCACTGTGCTGTCACCATAAGGCTTGATGGCTCCTTCAATCATCGGCAATGATGCAATCCAGGGTGAGGTTTTTCTCCCCGGACAGATCTTCGTATTCGGCGGCTTTGCACTGTGGGCCAACTCGCTTGGCCATCTGGAGCAGATCGAGAGCTATGCCCCTGGCCCTCAGGTCAGGTTTGGAAGCTTCAACTATACTGCCGACATCCGCGAAGACTTGTTCTTTGACGGACTCGAGCCCATGTTAGGTGCGCCGCACAGTCACGACAAGCATGACTTAGCTCTGCCTTCAGACGGTGTTCGGGAGATCACACCTGTGGCTACTCCGGCCCTCAATCCGGAGCAGATTGCGCCGTCCGAGGACGGGTGGATGGACCCCGCCACAGAGGCCGCACACTCAGTGGCAATAGAGCTGAATACTGACTTCACCTCCTACGAGACCTGTGTTGCCGGACTCTTGGATTCGTCCCCGGCCACGGGCTCCGAACTGCCTGCGTCAGTGCCTATCGAATCTGATTGGGCACCGATCATGGAGATTTCCTCCGCGGATATCTTTCAGCACTCGCCCCTGGGCGATGTGCTAAATTCATTAAGGTCTCTCTCCTTGTCAGGAGGCCCTTGGCCGAACTGTGTCTGGCTTGAGTGGGAAGCGGACAACGAAGAAATTCGTTCCCCATCCACCACCCACTTAATAGCCACTGTCGACGACTTAACCGACATGCTCTATTTCGGCTCCGAAGACATCGACGGTATGGACGACGATGTAGGATAAGAATAGGAACCATCACCCATAGGGCGCTGGAGTGCCACCTCATCTTATGATATATACATGGTGGACACCCCCAAAGAAAGCGATGGCAATAAGGCAACGGAGGATAGTCCCCTCAAGAAGCAATCTAAGCACCGGCGTCATTGGCGCCGCTCTAAGCCCCGCCATAGAAAAAGCAGCGATACCGGCACAAGAGACAATACCGCTGCGGATAGTGCCGAAGACGAAGACGATCCCCTCCAGCCAGGCTTCAAGCGGAAGGATGGGAAAGCTTGTCCTAAGGAACAGGAAGCAGATGGAGAATCAGAGGATGACAATTACATGCCTCTCTCCGAAGAGGAGGTGAGCCTCGGCAATGAAGAATTTACCGTGCCCGAGGATCCCATCGAGCAGGAGCGCTTCATGCGCCGGCTTATAGCCACAGCAAAAAGCCTGAAGAAAAAGCAACAACAACTTCAAGCTGAGCAAGATCTGCTAGCGGATAGATGGACTGAGGTCCTGACGGCCGAGGAATATGAACTCGAGCGCCCAACCAAAAGTTACACAAAGCGCAGGTTGCTACCCCAACTCGAGGAGGAAGCATTAAAACCTACGCCTCCAGCATATGATGCGGCTGACCGGCCACCTCGTGGCCGAGACAAAGCGGCATATCAGGCTGAAGTCTAGCCCACACCCCGTCGCCAGTTAAACAAAAATACCAAGGCTCGGGGTAACACGCAGGACCTGCAAGACGTATTGGAAAACAAATAAGGACATAAAAGATCGGTCTATGGATCTCGGGGGCGCGCCCCAACGCATGACGAAAACTGTCACGCCGGATATACTAAAAGCAAATCTGGCCGGGCCGAACACAACAGACAAGACTCATATGAACTGTGTTGTGATATATCCCGACAAAGAGGCGCCACACACCCCCTATGCTTCACTGATGAAGTAATGGATCATGAATTCCCATAAGGGTTTAAACCCGTGAACATTGAATCATATGACGGTACTACGGACCCCGCGGTATGGATACAGGATTTCTTCCTCCACATTCACATGGCCCGCGGGGATGATCTACACGCCATCAAGTATCTCCCGCTAAAACTCAAAGGGCCAGCTCGGCATTGGCTGAATAGCTTGCCGGCAAACTCCATTGTAAGTTGGGAGAGCCTGGCAGATGCATTCCTGGACAACTTCCAGGGCACTTATGTGCGGCCATCGGATGCTGACGATTTAAGTCACATAACACAACAGCCCGGAGAGTCTACCGGGAAATTCTGGACTCGGTTCCTAACTAAAAAGAACCAAATTGTCGACTGTCCGGATGCCGAAGCCCTAGCGGCCTTTAAACATAACATCCGTGACGAGTGGCTCACCCGACATCTCGGCCAAGAGAAGCCAAAATCCATGGTAGCCCTCACAAAACTCATGACCCGCTTTTGCGCGGGCGAAGATAGCTGGTTGGCCCATAGCAACAACACAGCAAGCAACCTTGGCACATCTGAAGCCAGAGATAGCAACGGCAAACCCCACCGCAACAAACACAAGCATCGCAAAAATGGTGAAAACGCCGAAGATACGGCAGTCAATGCCGGATTTAGGGGCTCTAAGTCTAGTCAGCGGAATGGGCCACTCAAAAATGACAATTCGGGTCCGTCCAGTCTAGACCGCATACTCGACCGCCCATGCCAAATTTATGGCACCCCAGGAACACCAGCCAATCATACCAACAGAAAATGCTGGGTCTTCGAACAAGCCGGCATGTCAGGCGCTAAAAACAAAGATAAGGGGTCTCAAAGCAACGATGGCGACGAGGAGCCCTGATCATCAAGTACAGGAGGGCAAAAGAAATTTCCCCCGCGAATCCAAATGGTGAACGTGGTAAACGGCACCTACAACTCGGACCGGATGCGCACCCTTAGGGATGCCGACTTAATGGAACCAGTCGTCCCACAATATTAACTAGGGCCGATCACCTTCAACCGCACGGATCGTCCGGTTAACACCAATCAGGGCAATCCAGCCGCACTAGTCCTCGACCCAATAATTAACGGGTTCGACCTCACACGAGTCCTTATGGACGGAGGTAGCAGTCTAAACCTGCTTTACCAGGACACAGTGCGCAAGATGGGCATCGACCATTCGGTGATCAAGCCCACTAAAACCACCTTCAGATGTATCATACCAGGTGTGGAGGCCAGCTGTACAGGCTCGCCCTTGAGGTAGTCTTCGGATCACCAGACAATTACCGTGTCGAAGAGTTAATCTTCGACATCGTCCCCTTTCGTAGTGATTATCAGGCACTGCTCGGACGAACCGCGTTTGCTCGATTCAACACGGTACCACATTATGCCAACCGTAAGATCAAGATGCCCGGTCCGCGCGGCGTCATCATGGTTAATGGCAAGGCCAAACTTTCCCTCGGTACCAAAGAGTATACCGCTGCTTTAATAGCAGAAGCAACGAGTGGCACCTTTCAATCAAACCTCGAGTCGACGGCCAGGCTCCCGGACACCACCAAAGGACTCCGAACTACTACGCAGCCGGATAGCCCGGTTCGTATAGAGCTCAATTAAACACTTTGGCGAAGGCCAGGACAGGCCACATACCGCGGCTCAACCGCTCTGCGGCACACAAGCATTTCTTACATTTTGTTTGCAGGTTCAACTTTGCGCAGACTAGGACTGGCGATATGGAAGCAGCTCGAACGCGCAAGGGAATCCTTAGATATTCCCCGCGATGACCATCCGACTATACTCCGGATCCGCACACAGCTTCTTCCCCCTGGTCTCAGCAGGTTCCACAGTCATATTTCTTTTTTATCACATTACATGTACTCATACGCATCGACTTACTATTCAAAATACAACATGTGGATTTATATAACACTTATCTGCAATTATTTCTTATTAAAATTCTTGTATCAAGTGGCATTCATACACCGCGATATGCCTTAAGTATGCGAAGGGCTTCGTTTAACCCATAATACGGCAATAAAGTCCGAACACCTTCATGGAAGTTCGGCACCCCGAACTTATAGCATTATATGCATCATCTCCGAATCATGTCTTGGGTCAAATGTTGGGTTTGCCCGGCTCCCATGTTTTGCTGCCTTACGTTACGCTATATCGGCTAAGGTGGCACAGGGAGAACTACTGCGATTGTGTCCCGGTTCTTCCGGACGAGCACCTCAGTAGAGAAGGCCGAAAACTGACTGTCATGATACGGCGAGAGCTGGTCAGCTGTTCGAGAGGTTGTAAAATCTTTAAGGATTTCTCCCGCATAATGCCATAACCAATGCAACGTGCGATGGATCAGTTTTTCTTCCAATCAGGTGCTTATAAGAGCCCCTCGTGCGGTCTTCCAAACACCAGGGGCTGCGCCTACCTTCCTTTCCTAAAGCTCCTATGGCTAAGTGAGAGTGATAAAGCCCTATAGTCCGATTGCCTGGTTTGTTGTGCTGAACACCTCCTTCAAAGGACCCAAAACTGGGATATAGTGTAGGCTTATTCTATGTTTCTATGCGGTAGTCTATTTGTATAGTGTATGTTTTTAGAGGCGATAGTATAGAGTAGGATAATTCTTTGAATATGCTATACCATTGGAATGGGGGCCAACACGCCCAAACATTACCTAGACGCCATCCGAACGAACAAACATGTGTAGTCAAAGTAGGCTTAATTGGGCTGGTGAAATTAATATTTAGTGCATCCCAAATGATGTGGCCCACCGTAACAATGGCTCTTAGCTAGCCATTAACAGGCCGAAATGGAAATGGCCCGCGGGCCTCTCGTAGGCCGAAATAAATGTCAATTTTGTCTCGGCCCTTTTACTTTACGGGCCAGTAAGAGGCCGAAAGTGTTTTGGGCCAGAGGAGGCCCAATTTGCAAACTAGGCTTTTAACAGGCCGAAAGTCACATTGGGCTGAAATTGTGCCCTGTGGAACATGGGTCACAAATGGACCCAAAATTAGGTTGCACCGTCAAAGGCCCAACTGTTGTGCGGGTCGTTAACAGGCCAAAAGACAAAATGTCCTAGGAATTGGCCCATTTACCGAATGGGCCTAGGAAAGGCCTAAAGTCACAACGGGCTAGAAGTTGGCCCAACTACAGAATGGGCCGAGAAAAGGCCCAAAGACGTTCCGGACCGTTAACAGGCAACTGACAATGGGCTAGAAATTGTCAAATCTAGAATGGGCCTTTGATGGGCCGATTATGTGTATCTTATATGGGTCGTTCTTGTGAATGGGCCTGACTAAAGTAGGCCACTAATGGGCCGCCCCGCTTATTTCGACAGGCCCGACCTTTTAACCTAAACGGGCCACTGTTGGGCCGAGCCACGTGTCGAAGTACCATAGGCTCATACTGTCCACTTTCTTGATGACACCTGTCCCAACGCGGAGCTGACACGTTGATACTAAGGCTAATTGGAATTTTAGACGTGGAAAATCCCCATTGGTTCGGGCGGTTAACAGGTTATCCGATCCAAACCGGAACCCGATAGCTTAACGGCGACCCGTTGTGGTGGATGCCACGTGTCGGTCACCCTTTATGAAAGCACTTCTACGACGCGTGATTTATCGTCATGGAAGTGGACACTTCCGTGTTGATAAATTTGGTAATGTCATGGAGGACTTCTATGATAGCGCAGGTATGCCTATCATGATTCTGTCATAAAATCGTCATGGATGTACATGCATGACAGAAAACGTGTCATAACATCACAGAAGTGTATTTTTTGTAGTGAATGCATGTAAATATAGAAGGTTTTTGGGATTTATGGTTTGTTAGTGCCATTCCAGAACCAAATATCCTGCAAGGTGGGATCCCTTTCATGAGATTGGAGCATATGTTTCATATTTAACATTTCCTAGTATGATTGCTCAGACAAAGGCAAGTTAAACCATGAAAGAAGATCCTGACCATGAGCAACATCTTTTACAGAAACCAAAGAGTCCTTGCAATAAGACAATAACCTTGGACATCTGTCCTGCAAAGGGATGACTGAGTCTCCAATTCTCCATTTATCCAACCAGAACAATACAGTATCACCTTGATGCTCCTCCACCCAAGTAACTTCTCTAAACTGATCAAAAACCTGTAGAATATCCTTCCACCAGTAACTTCCACAAGAAGCAGTAGCATGAGGCACAAGACCATGATAATAGGAGTCCCAAAATCAATTTGACTCAAGGGATATCATCCTTATGTAAAAATTTGCTCACATGCTTTAGCAATAGAGAAATGTTCTGAATGCCAAGATTAAGAATTTCCAAGCCTCCTCTATTTTTTGGTCTACATATTAACTCCCAAGATGCCTAGGAGGGGGATGGCTCATGCTAATTTTCCATCCATAGGCACTGCCTTTGTATTCTCTGGTGCTACTTTAAAATACCAGGAGGAATAAACAGGTTCCAAAGGAAAAATATGGGTAGTTAGGATAGAGCTAAATTCAGATATTGCAACCTTCCACCCTGAGCCAAGAATGAGGAACTGGCATGTTGGCGTTTTGGGAACCAGGGTACCCAGACTTGCCTGCCCGCATCCCATGGCGTGGCTCCATCGACGGCCTAGTATGGCCCATCTTCACCCCACGCAAGACAAGACCCTCGCGAGGGGGAAAGACCTCCAGAGGGAGCGGCCTCCCCAGGCTGGCTCCCGAGGAGCGGAGATTCCTATGTAGGCGCCCGCCTCATGAGGTTGAGGAGCGGAGATTCCTATGCTGGCGCCAGTGGGAGCAGAGCAGTAAGTTTCCTCCTTGGTGCTAAGGAGGAAGCGCAGGCGCGGGGTCCCGAGGAATCAGCCAAAGGTTTCCATTCCCGTGCAACAAGACCAAGAC
This sequence comes from Aegilops umbellulata, assembly GCA_032464435.1. Classification (NCBI taxonomy): domain Eukaryota; kingdom Viridiplantae; phylum Streptophyta; class Magnoliopsida; order Poales; family Poaceae; genus Aegilops; species Aegilops umbellulata. The sequence goes on from CP136057.1 coordinate 308,348,503, forward strand.
CACCAGGACGGCAGGACAGATGTCATCACCGAGCCCACCATGGCGTCATGACGAGATGCTTTGCAGGCGAAGACCACCTTTCGTCCGGATAAGATGTATTACTTGTCCCCCTTCAGAATTGGCCACTGTGGGATCCCTTCTCGCCTTCGTTTTGGAGGACGAGGACCAAGGCCACTTAGCCACCACCATCGGAAGGGATCGAATCCTCATCTCACACCCACACCAGAACCGACCTCCTGAGATTGTTATTCCTCTATACTAGTTCATCCTCAGCCCCTCGCGAGGCGAATCCACCATAAAGCAAGAGTAGGGTCTTACACCGCAAGATGGCCCGAACCTGGGAAAACTGCTATGTCCCTTTCCCTTCTTGTTCATCGAGGTAGGCCATGGGGGAGACAAACTGGCTGGCTGGAGAGTTTGAGTTCTTCGCACTGCCTGATACGTCTCCGTCGTATCTACTTTTCCAAACACTTTTGCCCTTGTTTTGGACTATAACTTGCATGATTAGAATGGAACTAACCCGGACTGACGTTGTTTTCAGCAGAATTGCCATGGTGTTATTTATGTGCAGAAACAGAAGTTCTCAGAATGACCTGAAACTCCACGGCGATTGTTTTTGGAAGTAATAAAAAATATTGGCGAAATAATCAAGGCTAGGGGACCCACACCCTGTCCATGTGGGTGGGGCCGCACCCGCCTGCCTCGTGGGCCCCCTAGGCTCCACCGACCTCAACTCCAACTCCATATATTCGTGTTCGGGGAGAAAAAAATTAGATAGAAAGATTCATCGCGTTTTACGATATGGAGCTGCCGCCAAGCCCTAAGCTCTCTCGGGAGGGATGATTTGGAGTTCGTTCGGGGCTCCGGAGAGGGGAATCCGTCGCCGTCGTCATCATCAACCATCCTCCATCACCAATTTTATGATGCTCACCGCCGTGCGTGAGTAATTCCATCGTAGGCTTGCTGGACGGTGATGGGTTGGATGAGATTTATCATGTAATCGAGTTAGTTTTGTTAGGGTTTGATCCCTAGTATCCACTATGTTCTGAGATTGATGTTGTTATCACTTTGCTATGCTTAATGCTTATCACTAGGGCTCGAGTGCCATGATTTCAGATCTGAACCTATTATGTTCTCATGAATATATGCGAGTTCTTGATCCTATCTTGCAAGTCTATAGTCACCTACTATGTGTTATGATCCAGCAACCCCAAAGTGACAATAATCGGGACCAGTCCTGGTGTTGACCATAGTTTGAGGAGTTCATGTATTCACCATGTGTTAATGCTTTGGTCCGGTACTCTATTAAAAGGAGGCCTTAATATCCCTTAGTTTCCATTAGGACCCCGCTGCCATGGGAGGCTAGGACAAAAGATGTCATGCAAGTCCTTTTCCATAAGCACGTATGACTATATTTGGAATGCATGCCTACATTACATTGATGAATTGGAGCTAGTTCTGTGTCACCCTATGTTATGACTGTTACATGATGAACCGCATCCGGCATAATTCTCCATCACCGATCCAATGCCTACGAGCTTTTCACATATTGTTCTTCTCTTATTTACTTTTCCGTTGCTACTGTTACAATCACTACAAAACCCAAAAATATTACTTTTGCTATCGTTACCGTTACTTCCATACTACTTTGCTGCAGTTACTAAGTTATCCAGGTGTGGTTGAATTGACTACTCAGCTGCTAATACTTGAGAATATTCTTTGGCTCCCCTTGTGTCGAATCAATAAATTTGGGTTGAATACTCTACCCTCGTAAACTGTTGCGATCCCCTATACTTGTGGGTTATCAAGACTATTTTCTGGCCCCGTTGCCGGGGAGCATAGCTCTATTCTTTGAGTAACTTGGGATTTATATCTGCTAGTCACTATGAAGAACTTGAGAGATGTGAAAACAAAAATTTATCCCTCAACTACGAGGGGAGGTAAGGAACTGCCATCTAGCTCTACACTTGATTCACCTTCTGTTTTGAGTAAGCTTGCGACACCTAAACCTACTTTTGCTATTAATTGTGATATGTCACATGTTATTGATGATGCCACTTCTGCCATGCATGATACTTATGATGAAACTACTTCTATGTTTGATACTACTATGCCACTTGGTGAATTTCTTGATGAACAACTTGCTAGGGCTAGAGAGAAAGAAATTATTGAAAGTGATAATATTGATGAAAGTGATGATGAAGGCTCTCCCAATAAATATGAATTGCCTGTTGTGTCTGAGGGCTATGTTATGGATGAAGAGACTAAAAGAGACTTTCTTGCTTGCAATGATAGAAGTGATCTTAAGAAATTATTAGCTAAGCTAAAACAAAAAACTCTGAATGCTAGAATGAAATATGATCCTGCTTATGCTACTTCACCTATCTTCGTTATTGATAAGGATTATGAATTCTCTATTGATCCTGATATAATTACTTTGGTTGAATCTGATCCTTTTATGGCTACGAATCTGAAACTGTTGTGGCATATCTTACTAAATTAAATGATATAGCCACCCTGTTCACTAATGATGAGAGAACTCGCTACTTTAACATCCTTAAAATATTCTCGTTCTCATTAAAGGGTGATGCTAAGATATGGTTTAATTCTCTTGATCCTGGTTGTGTGCGTAGTCCCCAGGATTTGATTTATTACTTCTCTGCTAAATATTTCCCCGCTCATAAGAAACAAGATGCTTTAAGGGAAATATATAATTTTGTGCAAATTGAAGAAGAGAGTCTCCCACAAGCTTGGGGGAGGCTTCTCCAATTACTTAATGCTTTGCCTGATCATCCTCTTAAGAAAAATGAAATACTTGATATCTTTTATAATGGACTAACCGATGCTTCCAGAGATTACCTGGATAGTTGTGCTAGTTCTGTTTTCAGGGAAAGAACACCAGCTGTAGCTGAAATTCTATTGAATAATATGTTGACCAATGAAAACAATTGGACACTTCCTGAGCCAACTCCTGAGCCTATTCCTAAGCCAACTCCGAAGAAGAGGGGTGTTCTATTTCTCAGTCCTGAAGATATGCAAGAGGCAAAGAAATCTATGAAAGAAAAAGGTATGAAAGCTGAAGATGTTAAGAATTTACCTCCTATTGAAGAAATACATGGTCTTAATTTACCGCCTGTTGAATGAATATATGGTCTTAATTCATCACCTATTAAAGAAACACATGGTCTTGATAACCCGACACAGGTAGTAAAGGTAAATTCTCTCTATAGATTTGATGAAGGTGATATTCCTCACTATTAGTCTGCTAGACAGTGCTTAGATGAGTTTGACAATTCTATTGTTAAACAAGAAAACTTAAATGCTTATTTTGGTAGAGAATCAAAACGCAATTCTTATATGCTTGAACACTTGAGTGATTATATGTCTAGAGTTAATGGTAAAATTAAACTCATTAGTAAACATACTTCTATGGTTATGACTCAAGTAGAATAAGTATTTAAAGCTCAGAATGATTTGCTCAATGAATTGAATAGTAGGAACAATGATTTTGCTGTTAGAGTGGCTACTAGAACTGGTAAAATGACTCGGGAACCTTTGTATCCTGAAGGCCATCCTAAGAGAATTGAGCAGGATTCTCAAAGAAATAATTTAGATGCACCTAGTCCTTTTAAAAAGAAGAAAAAGAAAAATGATAGGACTTTGCATGCTTCTAGTGAACCTGTTTTAGACACACCTGAGAATCGAAATGATATTTCTATTTCTGATGCCGAAACACAATCTGGTAATGAACATGAACCTAGCGATAATGTTAATGATGATGTTCATGATGATTCTCAACCTAGCAATGATAATAATGTAGAAATTGAACCTGCTGTTGATCTTGATAACCCACAATCAAAGAATCAACGTTATGATAAGAGAGACTTTGTTGCTAGGAAACAGGGTAAAGAAAGAGAACCATGGGTTCAGAAACCCATGGCTTTTCCTCCCAAACCATCCAAGAAAAAGGATGATGAGGATTTTGAGCGCTTTGCTAAAATGATTAGACCTATCTTTTTGCGTATGCGATTAACTGATATGCTCAAAATGAATCCTTATGCTAAGTACATGAAAGATATTGTTACTAATAAAGGAAAGATATTGGAAGCTGAAATTTCCACCATGCTTGCTAATTATACTTTTAAGGGTGGAATACCTAAGAAGTTAGGAGATCCAGGAGTACCCACTATACCATGCTCCATTAAAAGAAACTATGTTAGAACTGCTTTATGTGATCTTGGAGCCGGTGTTAGTGTTATGCCTCTCTCTTTATATCGTAGACTTGATTTGAATAAGTTGACACCTACTGAAATATCTTTGCAAATGGCTGATAAATCAACTGCTATACCTGTGGGTATTTGTGAGGATGTGCCTGTTGTGGTTGCAAACGTTACTATTTTAACGGACTTTGTTATTCATGATATTCCCGAGGACGATAGTATGTCTATTATTCTTGGAAGACCTTTTTTGAATACTAGAGGGGCTGTTATTGATTGCAACAAAGGCAATGTTACTTTTCATGTTAATGGTAATAAGCATGCGGTACACTTTCCGAGGAAACAACCTCAAGTCCACAGTATCAACTCTATTGGAAAATTTCCATCGATTATTTTTGGAGACTTTGAATTTCCTCTTCCTACTATCAAAAAGAGATATGATATTCTTATTATTGGGGATGTGCATATCCCCGTTGAGGTAACATAGTGCTATTCGAAAATTCTCTGGTTTCATGCGATTCGGAATGAGTTTGTTAACAAGACCTAATCAACCTTGTTAGTGGATTCCTTTTGATGAGCATGAGATGGATGAAGTTAGAAAGCACAACCTTCTGTACCCTTTCTCTACTTTCTCTTATTTAGTTGAAATAAAGAAAAAATAGTATTTTTCTGCCTATTTTCAGAATTATCCATGCAATATAAAAATACCCCAAAAATAAAAGTTCTCTAAATGCCCTGCCAATTTAATATGATTTTTTCTGGAATATTTGAGAATATCTGGCACTGAGAACACAACAGGGGGAGCAAGCACCTAGCCACGAGGGTCCAGGGCGTGCCCACCCCCCTGGGCGCGCCCCTTCCTCGTGGGCCCATGGTGGGCCCCCTCCACTTATGCCAGCCACCACACACTTCTTCCTCCCAAAAAACTCGCCATCCATCTCAAGCACGAGTTCTAGCTCATTTTGCTATGATTTTTGATCTCCTTGCTCAAAGCACCTCTCACAAAACTGCTTTGGGGGATTGTTCCTTGGTATGTGACTCCTCCATTGGTCCAATTAGTTTTTGTTCTGTGCTTTATTCATTGCAAATTTGTGCTGCCTAGGTGACCATGTTCTTGAGCTTACATGTCAAATTTATATGGTTCCAAGTAGTTCTAATGCATGATATAGGCTCTAGGCACTTGTAGGGGTAGCTGCTATCAATTTTGTTGAGCTTGGTTCACTTTTACTTTAAGTTACTAAAAATTTCAGAAATTTTTTAGAGGAAATATGTTTAGGAAAATGTACCAAGGTGGTTCTTCAAGGAAGCAAGGACCCAGGCTTGCAATGCGCGATGCTGATGATGATCCACCAAGGGATGCTCCCGTGCGACCTTGTGAATGGCCTTTAGAGGACTTCATGGATCGAGCTGGAATTAAGGAAAAATTTAACGCATATTTGCGTAACGCTGATCTTGTGAGCTTCGAGGCAGAAAAGTGCCGCCAGTAACACTATCTCACTAGTTCCTTTGTGAGGAGGTTTCAATTTTCATATACACGCACTTCTCAAACTGTCATGTTTGATCTTTATGAAAATTCTTATACTATGGACTTCGAGGATTTTACCACTCCTTGCAAACTTCCACAATGGGGTAGTGCTAGTGAACCTCGCAAATCTGAATTTAGAGATTTTCTTGCTAGTATAACTGTGGGGGAATCTAGAGACATAGCACAAGCTACCATAGGGAGCATTCATTTTCCTACTATACATTATTTTGCTCTCTTCATAGGTAGGTGCATAAATGGTAAGGATGAAGCATGTCACATGTGTGTCCCTAACCTCAGTATTCTCAGGAATGACGTGTTAGGAGATAAACATTATAATTTGGGAGCCATTGTTGCACGTAGGTTGCATCATAATAGATTTAATGGAAACTTCTTTGGTGGAATTTACGCAACCCGTATAGCTAATTTTCTCGGGGTAGCCATACGTGAGGATGATATTGAATTGCCTCCTGCTTATTTGGATTATGAGGCCATGGTTCATCATCATTTTGTTGAGAGGAACGATCAGTTCCTCCAGTACCGACTAATCTTTGACAGACGACGCACCTATCACGTCGATCTCCCTGCTTCCACTTTCTTTGACTTTCAGGCAAAGGGGAGATATTACATAACCAGAGAGGAGGCGGAAGAGTATAAGAGGAGGGCTGAGATAGCTCGCCTCCAAGCTGCAGCCCACGATGCCATGACTGCTGCATCTCAGTACGACCCCAACTACAACGTTGGATATCCGCCAGGCCATCCGTGGCAATTAACCAGCTTAGGCCAAAAGCCTAAGCTTGGGGGAGTACGTATCTCTCACCGACATTACATTTATGTTCACACACTCATTGCTAGATGTCGGTGCTTATACTCTTTCACTGTAATATCCATGCTAGTTTATTTTCCTTTCTATGCGTTCTTCATGTGTGTTTGAAAAACCTTAAGAAAAACAAAAAAATAGTAATAGCTTTTAGCTGGTTTACTTTCTTGCTATAGTAGTAATAATTAAAAGAAAACACAAAAAGATTTCCTGTTCTTCTTTTGCTTGTTGGGAGCTTTCCCGTGTAAATAGTTTTATTTCTTTTCTTTTCTTTGGGGGTCGATAGGAGATGACCATGATTAAAATGTTGAAGTGGCTCTTATATGCATTCTTGTTGATTTAACCAAGAGCCCATATTGCCTTTTCTTCTCCTGTTTACTGAATGCTCGTAGATTCCAGCTTAGTCCAATGCACGTGCACTATTATTATTATTCACATCATTCGGTTGTGCAAGTGAAAGGCAATTATGATGATATATGATGGACTGATTGAGATGAGAGAAGCTGGTATGAACTCGACCTCTCTTGTTTTTGTAAATATGATTAGTTCACCGTTCCTGATTTAGCCTATTATGAATAAACATGTTTGCATTGACAATTAGAGATTATAGTTGCTTATGCCATGCTTAATTAGCTGGGAGTTTATAATGGTTTACCTTGCGTGCCAACATGCTATTAAAATGGTTGTGATGTGGTATGATAGGGTGGTATCCTCCTTTGAATGATTTAAGTGACTTGACTTGGCACATGTTCACGCATGTAGTTGAAACAAATCGACATAGCCTTCATGATATTTATGTTCATGGTGGATTATATCCTACTCATGCTTGCACTCAATGTTTATTAATTTTAATGCATGTTCATGACTGTTGTCGCTCTCTAGTTGGTTGCTTCCCAGTCTTTTGCTAGCCTTCACTTGTACTAAGCGGGAATACTGCTTGTGCATCCAATCCCTTAAACTCCAAAGTTATTCCATATGAGTCCACCCTACCTCCCTATATATGCGGTATCTACCTGTCGTTCCAAGTAAATTTGTATGTGCCAAACTCTAAACCTTCAAATGAAATTCTGTTTTGTATGCTTGAATAGCTCATGTATCAACTAGGGATGTCCGTATCTTCCATGTTAGGCGGGTTATTCTCAAGAGGAGTGGACTCCGCTCCTCACTCACGTGAAAATGGCTAGTCACCGGGATGCCCAGTCCCATGCTTTATGCAAACCAAATCCAAATAATTGCAAACAAAACTCCCCCTGGGACTGTTGTTAGTTGGAGGCACTCGTTGTTTCGAGCAAGCCACGGGTTGATGCTTGTTGGTGGAGGGGGGGTATAAACTTTATCATTCTGTTTGGTAACCGCCTATAATGTGTGTAGCATGGAAGATATCGCCATCTCTATGTTGTTATGTTGATAATGAAAGTATGTCGCTCAAAATATTATTTATCTCCGCTTTAAAATCAAGCTCTGGCACCTCTACAAATCACAACTTCCCTTCACGAAGGGCCTATCTATTTACTTTTATGTTGAGTCATCACCCTCGTATTAAAAAGCACCAGCTGGAGAGCACCGCTGTCATTTGCATCCATTACTATTAATTTATGTTGGGTATGACTATGACTGGATCTCTTTTACCATGAATTACAATGTTTAGTCAGTCCTTGATCTTTAAAGATGCTTTGCATTTATGTTTTGCGGTCTCAGAAAGGGCTAGCGAGATACCATGTTGTTATATCATATCATGATTGTTTTGAGAAAGTGTTGTCATCCGAGATTTATTATTATTGCTCGCTAGTTTATTATGCCATTGACATGAGTAAACATGAGACCGAAGTGTTATTGTGAATACGGTTAGTTCATAATCTTTGCTGAAAACTTGAATGCTGGCTTTACATATTTACAACAACAAGAGCAAACAGAGTTTGTAAAAGTTTTTCTTTATCACTTTCAGTTTGTCAACTAAATTGCTTGAGGACAAGCAAAGGTTTAAGCTTGGGGGAGTTGATACGTCTCTGTCATATCTACTTTTCCAAACACTTTTGCCCTTGTTTTGGACTCTAACTTGCATGATTTGAATGGAACTAACCCGGATTGACGCTGTTTTCAGCAGAATTGCCATGGTTTTATTTATGTGCAGAAACAAAAGTTCTCGGAATGACATGAAACTCCACGGAGATTATTTTTGGAAATAATAAAAAAATATTGGTGAAAGAATCAAGGCCAGGGGGGCCACACCCTGTCCACGAGGGTGGGGTGCGTGCCCCCTGCCTCGTGGGCCCCCTGGAGCTCCACCGACCTCAACTCCAACTCCATATATTCGTGTTCGGGGAGCACAAAATCATAGAGAAAGATTCATCGCGTTTTACGATATGGAGCGGCCGCCAAGCCCTAAACTCTCTCGGGAGGGCTGATCTGGAGTCCGTTCGGGGCTCCGGAGAGGGGAATCCGTCGCCGTCGTCATCATCAACCATCCTCCATCACTAATTTCATGATGCTCACCATCGTGCGTGAGTAATTCCATCGTGTAGGCTTCCTGGACAGTGATGGGTTGGATGAGATTTATCATGTAATCGAGTTAGTTTTGTAAGGGTTTGATCCCTAGTATCCACTATGTTCTAAGATTGATGTTGCTATGCTTAATGCTTGTCACTAGGGCCCGAGTGCCATGATTTCAGATATGAACCTATTATGTTTTCATGAATATATGTGAGTTCTTGTCCTATCTTGCAAGTCTATAGTCACCTACTATATGTTATGATCCGGCAACCCCGAAGTGACAATAATCGGGACCACTCCCAGTGATGAGCATAGTTTGAGGAGTTCATGTATTCACCATGTGTTAATGCTTTGGTCCGGTACTCTATTAAAAGGAGGCCTTAATATCCCTTAGTTTCCATTAGGACCCTGCTGCCACGGGAGGTGAGGACAAAAGATGTCATGCAAGTTTTTTTCCATAAGCACGTATGACTATATTCGGAATACATGCCTACATTACATTGATGAATTGGAGCTAGTTCTATGTCACCCTATGTTATGACTGTTACATGATGAACCGCATCCGGCATAATTCTCCATCACTGATCCAATGCCTACGAGCTTTTCACAAATTGTTCTTCACTTATTTACTTTTCCGTTGCTACTGTTACAATCACTACATAACCCAAAAATATTACTTTTGCTATCGTTACCATTACTTCCATACTACTTTGCTACTAAATACTTTGTTGCAGTTACTAAGTTATCCAGGTGTGGTTGAATTGACAACTCAACTGCTAATACTTGAGAATATTCTTTGGCTGCCCTTGTGTCGAATCAATAAATTTGGGTTGAATACTCTACCCTTGAAAACTGTTGCGATCCCCTATACTTGTGGGTTATGAGTGCCCCAGAGTTTGAACCTTTCTTGGGTCTGCGGAGCCCTGAATCCGACATTTGGCACGCCTGTTAGGGGGCGTGTCGGAGGTTTTCCTCCTCATCAGCCGCGCTTCGCCCTCCCCGCTCGGTTCCCATGACAGGCGTCACCCCACTCGCCAGTCCACCGGACGCATCTGAAGGCATAGCGGGCCTTCGAGCTTTCACCCCTGCCTTGCGACGGGTGTAGTGGCTGTCGAAGTTTAGGCCGGAGTTTCCACCATGGTACGAAGGTGTGGCGGACCCTACGTAGTTCCTCCAGGTGTATGCAGAGGCCGTCTGGGCGGCGGGTGGCGATAACAAGTTCATGGTGAGCTGGCTCCCTATGGCTCTCACAGGCGTGCCCCACTCCTGGCTGCTTAACCTGCCGGAGTCTTCGGTAGCCTCTTGGAGGAGCTGTGCGACCTGTTTTCCGCGTGCTTCGTGGCTCCGGTGCCCCACGCGGTCGCGACCATACTTGGCGGGTCCCAAGCGCCCGCTTTGAGCTGCCATGCCAAGCAGCTCTTCCGGTAGATGGGGGCTGCCCAGTCACGGCGGGGGGGGGGGCTCCTCCAGGTTGGGCGGCGCCCAAGGCCGACCTCGTCATCGACTCCAGGGACCACCCCAAGACCACGGTCAGTGCCAGCGCACTCCCCATGCTTTACATCCCCACCATCTGCAATGTTCCCGTCACCAGGACCCTCGTCGACAGCGGCGCTGGTCTCAACGTCCTCTCCGTGGAAGCCTTCGGCCTGCTCCATGTGCTTTATGACCGGCTTCTCCCCGCCAAGCCTTTTTCGGGGGTAACCGACGGTTCCACCTTCCCACTGGGACAGAATGGCCTCCCCATCACCTTTGGTACGCGCGGCAACTACCGCACCGAGCTCATTGACTTCGATGTCGCCCGCATCGGCCTCCCGTACAACGCCATTCTCGGGTATTCGGCGCTCGCCAAGTTCATGGCAGCGACTCACCCCCGCTACAATGTCATGAAGATGCCGGGGAGCAGCAGTGTCCTCACCGTGGCGGGGGACACTGAGGATGCGCTCATGGCCCTCAAGCTCGCTTTCAAGGCCGCGGCGGCCACGCAGCCAGAATCGGGGAGCGCTCCAGAGATCCTGGAGGCCGTGCCGGCAAAGAAGAAGCAGTTGTTCTCCCAAGATCGGGCTGAGACGAAGCAGGTGCCAGTCGACAACGAAGGGGATCAGGCCTTACCTTCACCATAGGCGCATGCTGGCCTTCCCCAGACTAGGAAGTAGCATTGGTCAGCTTCCTCCGTGCGAACAAGGTAGTGTTTGCATGGGAGGTAACGGACTTGGTCGGCATCCCGTGAGGAGTAATCGAGCACCACCTGATGGTGTGCCCGAGCACACACTCGGTGAAGTAGAAGCCACGACGACAGGCCCCGGAGAAGCAGTCCTTCAACGTTCAGGAGATCCACAAGCTGCAAGAGGCTGGCGTCGTCCGAGAGGTGCGGCACCCGTATTGGCTGGAGAACCCAGTCATCATCCCCAAGAAGGGTGGGAAGGAACGCATGTGCGTCGACTTCACGAGCCTCAACAAAGCTTGTCCTCAGGACCCCTTCCCTCTTCCGTGCATTGATCAGATCGTCGACTCCACTGCAGAGTGTGACTTGATGTGCTTCCTGGACGCCTTCCTAGGCTATCGCCAAATCAAGATGGCGGTGCAAGATGTCGAGAAGACGGCTTTCCTGACCCCGTGCGGGGTGTACTGCTACACCTGCATGTCGTTTGGGCTACGCAATGCCGGCGCAAACTTCCAGCTATTGATACACATCTCCCTGCTTTGGCAGCTCGGGAGGAATGCCAAGGCATACGTCGACGATATAGTGGTCAAGTCGCGGGAGGCGAGGACTCTCGTCGGTTATTTGGAAGAGACGTTCACCAACCTACGCAAGGTAAACTTGCGGCTCAATCCGGAGAAGTGTGTTTTCGGCGTCCCGTCCAGCAAGCTGCTGGGCTTCCTAGTGTCACAGAGAGGGATCGAGGCCAGCCTAGAGAAGGCCTAGAGAAGGTCAAGGCAATAGAGAAGATGAGCCTGTCGCAGACCCTCAATGTTATGCAGAAGCTCACGGGCTGCGTAACTTCACCGGGGCGCTTCATCTCCAAGCTAGGCGAGCGCGCCCTCCCATTCTTCAAGTTGATGAAGAAAAAGGGCTCGTTCAAATGGACTTCGGATGCCGAGGCGGCCTTCCAGTACCTCAAGAGGTACCTCAGCAGCTCGCCGGTGATGGTAGAGCCTCGCCCTCTTGAGCCCCTGGTGCTTTACCTGGCCGCATCGCCTTACTAAGCCAGCGCGGCACTCGTGGCAGTCCGGGAAGAGCATGCGGTTGTGGGTGTGGGGCATAGCGCCCCACGCCCGGCTGTGGCGCCGCGTCCTCAAGACAGCGCTGCTAAGGCCTCAGCTACCCCACCGGATGGTGGGGCTCCCAAGGACGGCGCTCCCGAGGCCTCAACTACCCCACCGGACGACGGGGCTCCCGAGGACGGCGCTCCCTCACCTCTAGAGGGGCAGGACGCTGTCGACACCTCCTCCCTCATTGAGCATCCCGTGTACTTCGTCAGCACGGTGCTACATGATGCACGTGCATGCTACCCCATGCCAGAGAAGCTCCTACTCGCGCTCCTCATAGCTTCCAGAAAGTTGTGCCACTACTTCCAAGGCCACTCTATTAAGGTCGTCTCCGCATACCCCTAGAGAAGGTGCTCCAGAGCCCCAACACCACAGGAAGGCGTCATTTGGTTGTTGGGTAGGATAATACCAGGGAAATAAACCCCTAGAGGGAGATTTCCCTGTTCTCATGAGATCCCTCCCCCCACGTGGGAGATATTCCACTGCCCCAGGTGCCCAAATGGCGACGGGGGGGGGGAATCCCTCAAACAACACAGATAACAAACACAGTTCAAATAAGATCACCTGATGATGTACTGCAGCAATTAAGATCCAAGGGCTCTGATCCACAAATAATTCCAAAAAAAATACAAAATTTCAAAATTCATGTAAACTAGACTTTTAAGAAATATTACAACTGATAACCATCAATTCACCAAGGTTCAAATATCGGCCGGGCCATGTTTTATTGCGATCGAGTGTTGGCCTAAACTATTTTCATGTGCCATCATCGTTCAAGTTTGTGCACGACAAAATGTATTGAATTATCAATTGCCATGTCCGAGGCAGAGATACTTTCGGACAAGATGAACTGCAAGGCGAAGATCACTAGCCCTACTCAGGTCTTTTCTCCACTCCGCATCGACATCAGGTACCAACAGCTTCATGTTGACTGAACTACAAAAAAAGTTAGCAACAGTTCACAATTTCAATAGACTATTTTTAAGTATAAGCAGATTAAGATGAAATAGTAGCAACCATAATATGATATATGGAGCATGCATAAAAAAATCTAGATTACATTGCTTGCGAAAAGAATATAATTTCTTCAAGCTTCTTTGAACATCTACAAAGTAAGCATGCAAGAAAAATTATCAAAAGCCGGTGTTGAAAAGCACAACTGGAGTACAGAATTACTAATAAGAACCAGTGGATAGAGCAGACTACGTACAGGATCCTACAGATATTGCAACAGATATTTCAGTTCTATGTACAGGATCCTACTCTCCCAAACACGCACTAGATGGAGCAGACTAAACCATGCATCTAGAATCCTACTCTCCCAGTGGAAAGCAAAAGTAGAATTGTACTACAGTGTTCCTTGTTCTACATATAGGATGGCAAGTTCTAGTCCCTCCTTTATATTTCAGTTCTTTGCGCACCAGGGAAGAACTACTATTGACCAATGCAAATAAAACTTGTGTAAAGCAACATCAACGAATTACAAGTACGTCATATTAAAGCAACATCAATGGTTGACAATCCATATACAATTTCAACTAATAAGAACCAGTAGCAAAAGATTCATCATGTAAACGGTAGCACACCTCAGAAAGTAAACATCACCTACCACATCAATGAATTTAAGCTTTATCATACCTTCCTTTTTCTTCTCAATGACCGATAAAGACAACAACATCAAGATGCTATAGTGGGTTCAAAGCCTGCAACACGGCAACAATGCTCGAGTTACTATTTCTATCTAAAAAAGATGCAGAATGGTTGCTCACAAATGTCACCTACTCACATGAACTTGATTCATACAACTATAGTGATCTGCTTGCATCTTAATCTGATAAATAATTGGTCTTCTGTGCCTCCTATAACATATGAAATATGATGTCAAACTATTGAAAATACTATGGACAAATACATAGCTATGAAATTGAACCAACTGACCCACATGTCTGGTGCATACAGGTGCAAAGTTTTATCAAATATATGAGCAACTACAGGCATCAAGCTTCAGACTAGTTTTCACAATTTGTATGGGCAACATAGTATGCTACATAGAAACAACTCATAGGCAGCACACAAGAAAATACAACTGGTAGGTACACAAGAAAAATACAAACTCGTATGCGACTAGTGGTTCAACATCAGGGACGGCGAAGGCATGAACTAAAGAAAATATATGGGGGGAGGAGGAGGGGGCTAACCCTTGATCATATGAGATAGAATAAATCTGCGGAACTGACGCCGTCGCCATCGTCGGAGGGGACTGGAGCTTCGAGGCGGAGGTTAGATCCGGGGAAGGAGAACGGTGACGACAGCGGTCCGTCGCTGTCGCTGGAGGGGCGGAGTTGGTTCCTTAGCATCGGAGGGAGAGGGTCGGGAGCGTCACTTCTGTCGCCGGCGGAGGAGCTCGGAGGCGGTCGGAGGCCCTGGATCTTGCTCGACGACGCTGGAGTTCGCTCGCCTCTGTCGAGCCATGGATTTCCTCCCCGACCTCTCTGGTCGTGGCTTTCTCCCCGAGGAAAGGACATGGATCGGGCAGGGTTAGCCCTCGAGTGATGCGGTCCAAATGACGCGATGGATCTCCCTGGGCCAACTCGGCCCGTGGTTCTCCAACCCAGGGAAACAGGGGAGATCCCCCCGGGATCCCTTGAAACCAAACGAGGCCGAAGGGTTACTGATTCGAACATCGAGCTGCAGGCATTCCAGTTGGAGTTCAACACCACTAGAGTCGCCAAGGACGTGGCCCTCGCTGACTTTGTGGCAGAATGGACTGATACCCCTGACCGAGGGGTGAGTGAGGATCGTTCCCTCATGCCCGGAGACAAAGCTCCAGATGGGTGGGTCATGTTCTTCGATGGCACGTTCGCACACCAAGGCGCAGGGGTCGAAGCCGTACTCATCTCACCTACCCAGGACAAGCTCTACTACGTCCTGCAACTCTCTTCCGGCATTGCGAGAAGGTCTCCAATAACATTGCTGAGTACGAAGGCCTGATCGTCGGCCTCAAGGCCGCGGTGGCTCTGGGGGTCAGGCGCCTCACCATCAGGGGTGATTCCCAGCTCCTCATCAACTTCTACTACAAAGCATACAAGCCAAAGGACGAGCACATGGAGGCCTACCATGAGGAGGTACGCAAAAGTGAGAAATGATTCTTGGGCATGGAATTGCAGCAAGTACCACATCGCATGAACCAGGAGGCGGACGACATCGCCAAGAGGGCGTCTCGACACATCCCCCGAGAGCCTGGCATCTTTGAGGAACGACTCTTCAAGCCACCAGCAGCTCCCCCCACTGCAGGACCAGCACTGCTTCGGGAGCAGCCTCCCATGGCACCCTCCTCAGGCGCCCCAGCTTGCGGCCCGACCTCGAGGGCCCGCCTGCTTCTCGTACTCCAACCTTAGGAGGGGTGCTGGACCAAAGAGCTCAAGGCGTACCTGCTCCGAGGCACCTTGCCAGATAAGGAGGAAGACGCAGAATGCGTGGCCCGCTAGTCCACCGCGTATTGCGTACGGAACGGCGAGCTCTACCGAAGGCACCCAAATGATGTCTCTCTATGATGCATCTCCAAGCAGCAGGGGTGCAAGCTATTGGCCGACATACACGGTGGGGACTGCGGGCATCACTCCTCATCGCACATGTCGGATTTCGGGTTCCGGCAAAACCCTTGAGGTTCGAACACTGGGGTGATCACGAAGATCTTTCCACACCTAATCACGCCATCACCCTCACCGCGATCTCAAAGCTTAGCACGTCGAACACACAGAAAGATAGACACGAGAGTTTATACTGGTTCGGGCCACCGATGTGGTGTAATACCCTACTCCAGTGTGGTGTGGTGGATTGCCTCTTGGGCTGAGGATGAACAGTTACAAGGGAAGAACAGCCTCCTGAGGTGAGGTGCTCTTGTGCTTGGTGAACTTGTGTGTGGTTGAGGATGATCTGGATGATCCGTCCCGTCTATGGTGGTGGCTAGTCCTATTTATAGAGGCCCTGGTCCTCTCCCCCAATATTGAGCGGGAATGGATCCAACAACGGCCAAATTCGAAGGGAGACAACTAGCACAAATTATCCTGACTAAATGTGGTCTCGTGACGCCGTCTTGGGCTCCACAGTGACCTCCGTCCTGCCGTCCTGCTGGTCTTGGTCTCGTTGCACCGATATGGAAACCTTTGCCTGATGCCTCGGGACTCCTCGCCTGCGCTTGCCCCTTTAGCACCAAAGAGGAAACGAGGATGTTGCCTGCATTGGCGCCCGCCTGGCTCCAGTCATCATGGCTTGCGTCACAGGGACCTCGCGAGGTGTCCCTTGCCTTGATCTCTCCGCCCCTCGCGAGCCGGCCTGGTGAGGCCTTCCCAAGGAGGTCTTGTGTCGTCCACCTCGCGAGGCTTGGCCCCTCGCGAGCATCTTGAGTGTTTGCTGGTGAAGATGGGCCGTACAGGGCCGCCGGTGGAGCCACGCCGTGGGACGCAGGCAGGCAAGTCTGGGAACCCCCATTCCCAGGACGCCGACAGTAGCCCCCGTGCCCAAGGCGCGCTCGGACTTGGCTTTGAGGTGAAGCCAAAGGGCAAGTGCGGAGCATCGTGGGCCCCAACAACATGTGGCTCCGCTTGACGCATGGCGATTGATTGGACGTGGGCATCTTCGCTTCCCCATGCTGCCTCGGCAACTGCCCGACTTGACGAGTTCCTGCTGCATGCAGAGAAAAATCATAATTACCTATTATCGTGGGGGTCGCCGGTTGGCCTTCTCCTGCTACAAATGTGGAGGGGGCAGAGCCCCTGTTGCTCATCTCTTCCTGCTCCACTCGCTTCTTCTTCCTTGCTTCATTGCTAGTAGCGACCCCCATGGCACCTACGAAGAGGTTTTCGGCCACAGAGAAGGGGAAGGCCCGCTAAGAGGGGCCCGGCTCTCCACCGCCCAAGCGTGGGCGCGACCATCCTCGTAAGCACATCGTGACCCCTGCCGCGGCCCCCCGCGGCCGCAGCGGTGCCTCTTCTCGTGGTGGGACTCACCTAGATCGTGGCGGCCCCGTCGATGAAGGGAGGCGCGCCATGGTCACATGGCCTCCCCGGCCGTTCTTTCACTCAGCGGAGGTGCTGCCGGAGTTCGTCGTGTGGTAGGAGAACCCGGTCGGCACCTGGCTTCAGCTCCCGCGCTTCTTCACCGGCGAGCTGCCGGCCACAGGTCCAAGCGGGCCCTGGCTGCAGGCGGAAGGCTGCTGCAGCAAAGCTTCGTGGGTCGCGGTCGAGGTCTCCGTCGCAGGCAACACATCCCTGGCCCGTGACTGGCAGACGTTTGCCCGTGCGAGCAGCCTGGGCAGGCGGTGCACCCTCCACTTCAAGTATGACGGCAACGTGACCCTCTACGTGAGGGCGTTCGGAGAAGATGGCCGCTGCGTCAGGTGCTGCCCCAAAGACAACTACGGCGACGAGGTGCTTGGCCTTGGCGACGGTCGGGACGTGGGTGAGGATGGTCTTGCCTTCGGTGCTGGCCACCGCTCGCTCAGCTAGGACGATTCTCCCTCCGGCGACAGCTCTAGCAGCGGCGGCTACGACCAGCCGCCGCGACTGCTTCAAGGGTGGCAGCGGGTCGTCTAACCGTCGCGCCCTAGTGAAGCGCGAGGAGGGGTCCGGCTAAGCTCAGGAGGGCGCCATTGGTCCATCCTCGCGAGGTGCTGCAGGGGCATGCGCCGCTTTTATTTCGTTCTTCCTTTTCTTCATGCGTTAAGAGAGAGACAAGTATGGGGCCCCATAGGGGCGTGCAACGAACCATGGTTTCCAAGTTGCTATGCTATGTTTATAGTTCCCGTGTCGCGTTGCGGCATTAATTTTTTTGTAGGCGCATAGAGATAACTTAGCTTGACATGCTCGAAGTAGTCTTTGCTTCGCAAAGCGTGCACTTCCCAGTACCTAGCGAGGCCTCCTTGGCCCGGGAGGCGTCTAGGAACTACAAAATTAGTTAGGAAACTTTTATTCTTCCGAGCCCTGGTCGCAGGTGCCGCTGGCCACGATCCAGCGCTTCACATCGCAGTTCCCGAGGGGCAGGGATTGAGAGGAGTGCCCCAGCTTACGAGCTCGAACGAGGGTGCCTCACGAAAAACAGGAAAAACCCTCGCGAGGGCACCTGTCCAGCCCCCTCGCGAGGCATGCAAGAGAGAGTATAGGTCAAAACAAGGAGCCGAAAGCAGAAACGGAGGCAAAAGGCGATGGAACCAAACCGGCAAGGAACACCAGAAAGAAAATTCACTAAAGAGAGGCCAGCCAACTATGGAAAGCAAATGAAAAGCCGCGTCCGGCACCTAGTCTAGTCTTCTTGTCTTCTCACCAGCGCGGAGCTAAGTGCTGCCACTAGTACGTGGGAGGGAGCCCCCGAGGCCTGAGGGCGGCACTCCTGACACTCCGGGGAGTGTTGTAACGCCCACGATGTGGCTATATCTCTCGTGTGTTGAGGCATGACTTAGAGGCATAACCGCATTGTGGGTTTGTGGCAAGAAGGGTCATCTTCACACAATCTGAAAGTGCTAGTTATCGACTAGAGGGGGGTGAATAGGTGATTTTTATGAAAGTCTTCAAAACATGGAAGTTTCAAAGACAAACAATAGAAATGATCCTATTGATATGCAGCGGAAGGTAAACTACACTAAGCAAGCCATGGTCATGTATGCAATGAAGTGAAAGCACAAAGACTAATAACAGCTAGGTAGTAAGGATCAGGATGGAAGATGGTATGAAGCCAAACAACGACAGTAGTCAAACAGAGAAGACAAATAGGTAAAGCAGATAGGCAATGACCTCACGAAGACAAACTTTAAGTAAAGAGAGGGAGAGGATAGAACCTGTCACTTGTTGAGGACACAGGATTTGTTGGACCAGTTCTAGTTCCTGTGACAATTGTACGTCTGGTTAGGGAGGCTGAGATTCAACTCAGAAGGCCGCATCTTCACCTTATTCCCCTTGAGCTAAGGACACCCAGTCCTCGCCCAATTACTCTGGTAAGTCTTCAAGGTAGACTTCCAAACCTTCACAGACTTCGTTCACTGGCGATCCACAATAACTCTTGGATGCTCAGAACGCGAGGCCTAACCGGGTGGGGGATTCACAGTCCTCAAGTGTAACAAGTCTTCAGGTCACGCGGACAGAAAGACTTCAGTGATGCCTAACACTCCTTGGCTCTAGGTGTTTGGGCTTTGTCCTCGCAAGGATTTCTCTCTCTCAAAATCTTCGGAGGTGGGTTGCTCTCAAACGACAAAAGCCATGCACTAACTCTGAGCAGCCACAAATTTATGGTGTAGGGGGTGGGCTATTTATAGCCACTAGGCAACCTGACCTGATTTGTCCGAAATGACCCTGGGTCACTTAGGAACTGACACGTGTACCAACGATCAGATTTCAAACACACGCGGCAACTTTACTTGGGCTACAAGTAAAGCTGACTCATCCAGCTCTGGATAAGATTTGCTCTCATTGTATTCGCTCGAAGACATAGGATTTTGGTTGAGCATCACTTCAGTCACTCTGACTTTATTCACTGGGACCCCACTTAACAGTACGGGGGTTCCTATGACACAACAAAGAAGAAAGGGAAACGATGAAACAACTAAGTCTTCGCGCTCCATAGTCTTCACGCATGTCTTCTCTTGTCATAGTCTTCAATGTGAATATCTTCATATACCACCATTGTCGTCAATGTCTTCATACATTTTTAGGGGTCATCTCCGGTAGGTAAACCAAATCAATGAAGGACTACTACCTGTGTTATCCTGCAATTCTCACAAACACATTAGTCCCTCAACCAGATTTGTCGTTAATACTCCAAAACCAACTTGGGGTGGCACTAGATGCACTTACAATCTCCCCCTTTTGGTGATTGATGACAAACTGGTTGAAGTTTTCAACGGGGATAAAAGTATGTGAAATTGTGAAGGATAAAGGTATTGTCTTCGTAAGTAGCACAAGGCCTCCTGTGAAGATGTGCATATAAGTAATTTGCTTTTGGAATGCAAATGCACATGGCAGGTTGTACTTGTGGAGATCCTCTTCAACTTATGAAGACAATTCATCATGCATGATTTGATATAACAAAGATAATGACATGCATAATGAAAAATGGACGTCTGCAAAATGACTAAGTGCGGAATTTATCATCGCACATGTGGAATTTATCATCGCATCACAGAATAGCAGAAAACGTAGCAGACAACCATCAAGTTTAAGTGTTACAACTCAAAGAACCAAATGTATCAAAAGCGAGAGTTGTAAACACAAGGCAAAATATAAAGCAACCGCCCATATGGACCCGCTTGAAGACTATCAACTCATATGCTTCTCCCCCTTTTATTAGTAAGGACCAAAAAGGTTTGAAGACATAGAGCCTCTACTCGTTCCCAGAAGGAGTAGGAGAAGATGCAGGGTCGGCGTCAGGGTTTGGTGGTGCAGATGTGCTTGGTGCAGTGTTGATACGCACTAAAGTTGGAGGTGGTGAAGTAGCATCATATTGATCATCGATCACTCTGGCATTCACCGTTGTAGCGGAGGAGGAATAATCAAAGTCTTCAAGAGAAGGAGTTTGACGCAGGACAATATTCCTTGGGGGAGTGGTGTCAAACTTGAATCTTTCAGTGAAGCCATTGTCTTGAAGATCTGCTTCAGCACTGAGTAGTGTCAAACTCTTCCAAGACCTCCGACATGTTTCATGTGTAACAAAGGCATTCTTGGTGGCAAGATTCCGAATGCAATTGACATCCACCAAGAGGCTTTGCATCTGACGCTTGAGCCAGAAGTGATGCTTATCTTGTTTCTTATGCAGGGCAACGAGAAGTTCTCGGTCATTTAGAACACGAGAGAGCTTCCGAGGCCTTTGAGCAATAGTGCTCTCAGTGGCTTTAGTTTGAGCACGGTGAGGTAAGCATGTATTGCCAGCCAAAGGATAAACACGAGTGACTGCCTGGACTCCTTCAATGGGTTGCGTGAAGCTTTAGTGATCAGCATTGTGAAGACAAACCGGCTCCTTGGCAGGCTCTGGGTATATGGCTTCAACTGACATATCAACCTCTGGCAGAAAGATCAGATGGTTGCGAGCAGAGGGCTGATAGTTGACAGCTGAGTGTAGCTTGATGAGGCGCATGACCCAAGGAGCGTAGAACTTCAGGCCAAAGAGATTAGAGCCTGATGCAGCCAACTGTCTGATAAAGAAGTCTTGAGCATTGAAGCTGATGCCATTGAAGATATAAAAGACCAAAGTCTTCATTGCTCCTTCAAGTTTTGCTGCTGAAGAATGTCCTTTGATAGGCCATAGAGTTCGCCTGATGATGTGATAAATGGTGTGGGGCAGATACTCTAGGTCTTCAACAAACAATTCCTTTGGGTAATCACCGTCCTGTGGCAGAGGCTTCATCATGCTCAGCATTTGGCTCATGTTGGGCTCTGGCTTATGAAAGATACTCTCCAATGCATTGCGGTGAAGCTGACAAAGGATAAACATGAGTGACAACCTGGAATCCTTCAACGGGTTGCGTGAAGCTTTGGTGATCAGCATTGTGAAGACAAACCGGCTCCTTGGCAGGCTCTTGGTATATGGCTTCAATTGACATATCAACCTCTGGCAGAAAGATCAGATGGTTGCAAGCAGAGGGCTGATAGTTGATAGTTGAGTGTGTCTTAATGCGGTGCATGACCCAAGGAGCGTAGAACTTCAGGCCAAAGAGATCAGAGCCTGATGCAGCCAACTTTCTGATAAAGAAGTCTTGAGCATTGAAGCTGATGCCATTGAAGATATAAAAGACCAAAGTCTTCATTGCTCCTTCAAGTTTTGCTGCTGAAGAATGTCCTTTGACAGGCCATAGAGTTCGTCTGATGATGTGATAAATGGTGCGGGGCAGATACTCTAGGTGTTCGACAAAGAATTCCTTTCACTACAGGAATCAGCTACTTTGCTGTCAGCCATGGCGGACGGCAAAGGCATGGATGGCTGACGGCAAAGGTCTTTGTCGTCCGCCGCGGACGGCAAAAGGTGACGGCAAAGTAAGGTTCGGCAAAGAGGTACTTTGCCGTCTGCTTCGGGCGGCTGACGGCAAAGGAGCCTTTGCCTTCAGCAGCGGACGACAAAGAGTGCAGACGGCAATAAGTGCGCTGTTACTCCATTAGGTGGCTAACGGCAGGCCTTTGCCATCCGCCGCTGACGGCAAACTTCGGAAGGCCTTTGCCGTCCGCCATGTGATGTCAGCCGACGTCACTACACGGCAGGCCTTTGCCGTCCGCCGCTGTAGGCAAAGTTTTTGCTCTTTGCCGTCTGCCGGGACGGCAAAGCCTTTGCCGTTAGCCACTATAGGCAAACTGACCAAATTGGTCAGCCTCCTAGGAAGCATAGCTGCCTGCCATGTGGCCTCTTTGCCGTCCGCTGCTGATGGCAAAGAGCCCTTTGCCGTCGGTGGCTGACGGCAAAGAGCCTGTATATTGTCTCTTTTTTTCTGTTTTTTCTTAATCCAACAATTTTCACAGCAAATATATCACATATTTAACAGCAAACATATCCAGCACACATATCACATATCCAACACATAATTCCATATACATATATATGACATAGCAAAGTTTCATCAACATATATAGCAAGTTCCATCCATACACATTGTTCCATATACATATTACATAGCAAAGTTTCATCAACATAGCAAGTTCTATCATAGCAAGCTAGATACAATGCAAAGTTTTAGCAAAGAAAAGGCAAGCACTCCATCCTAGCAAGCTAGCTTCCATGAAGTGAGTGAAATCTGCAAAATGGTAAATATGAAGTTAGAAATAGGTGAATAGAACAAGAAGAAGACTATAACAAGAAGTATATGTCATTTATGACCTAACTTAGGTGGAATGGATCATTTATGAGCTAACTTAGGTGGAATGGATCATTTATGAGCTAACTAAGTTGAAATGGGTTGTTTATGAGTCAACTTAGTTGAAATGTATCATTTATGAGCTAACTTAGTTGAAATGGGTCGTTTATGAGCTAACTAAGGTGAAGGGCATCATTTTTGAGCTAACTAAGGCGAAATGGATCGTTTTTTAGCTAACTAAGGTCAAATGGATCGTTTTTGAGCTAACTAAGGTAAAATGGATCGTTTTTGAGCTAACTTAGTTGAAATGGGTCGTTTATGAGCTAACTAAGGTGAAATGCCACGTTTTTGAACTAACTAAGGTGAAATGGATCGTTTTTGAGCTAATTAAGGTGAAATGGATCGTTTTTTAGCAAACTTAGGTGAAATGGATCATTTAAGAGCTAATTTAGGTGAAATGGATCGTTTTTTAGCTAACTTAGGTGAAATGGATCGTTTAGGAGCTACTCTAGGTAAATTGGGTCATTTTAGAGCTAACTTGGATAAACTGGATCATTTATAAGCTAACCTAGGTAAGATGGGTCATTTTGGAGCTAACCTAGGTGAAATGGGTCATTTTGGAGCTAACCTAGGTGAAATGGGTCATTTTAAAGCTAACGTAGGTAAAATGGATCATTTAGGAGCTAATCTACGTAAAATGGGTCATTTTAGACCTAACTTGGATAAATTGGATCACTTATAAGCTAACTAAGGTAAAATGAGTCATTTTAGAGCTAACTTAGGTAAAATGGATCGTTTATGAGCTAACTAAGTTAATTATGCAATTTTTGACATAAGTAAGCTAAGTACATATCGTTTTAGAGCTAACTTAGGTAGAATGGATGGTTTATGAGGTCAGTAAGCTTATTAAGTCATTTTGGAGGAAAAGAAGCTAACTCTAGGTCATTATGGTAAGCATATTGGAGGAAATAAAGCTAAGTCTAGGTCTTTATGCATTTGTTAAGCAAAACACTAGAGAAACTTACCGTGATCACGGAGGTGTAGGAGCGGGCTGGCTCGCGCCGGTAGCTGGAGAAGGAGCGGGCTGGCTCGCGCCGGTAGCTGGAGAAGGATAGTGCGATGCGTTTCTGGAGTTAAGCTGCACCAAAGATCATTTCCAATGTCTCGTTAGCATTATGACACTCAAATGTTAAGACTAGCAAGTATTGGGCTACCGTCATACCAAACACACTGAACCCATCCGTGCTGATGCCGACTCAAGGATGCCTCGGATGTGCCGCTTTGTCAGCATGTAATTCATCAAACTTTTTCCACGCAACACCATCCGATGTGTGTACCATCATCAGATTCCCATCTGCATCTAGTTCGGTTCTTTTGCCTGTTTTGTGCCATGTCATCTGTCTGGCCGTCTCTTCGACCATGAAAAGACGTTGAAGTCTTCGTACGATTGGCATATACCAAAGAACACTAACGGGGATTCTGGTCTGTGTCTTCTCACCCATACCGTTGTCTACCACAATATACCTGGAAGACTTGCAAATGGGACAATAGTTCAAGTCCGCATAGTCAAGCCTAAATAAGGCACATCCTTTCTCATAGGCATGTATCTTCTCATAGGGCATCTTCAGTGCACAGAGGATTTTGTCCGACTGGTACAGGTTTGCAGGCATTACATGGCCTTTGGGTAGAAAGCGTCCAAATATTGTCATAATTGCGTCATAGCATTCTCTGCCCAAGTTGAACTGAGCCTTCAGAGCCATTACTTGTGAGATGGCATCCAACTGACGAAGCTCAGTGTGCTCGTGGAGCGGATGTTTCGAAGACTCCAACATTTCATTGAAGGCCTTTGCAGATTCCTCCATCTCCTCGTCCGAATCCCAAGCATAATCATAGCCTTGCACCATGTTTTCCATCCCGGTACCATGCTCGTCGGTGCGACGACGATCCACCTCAGCTCGGTCATGTTGGGCAGACTCACCATGAAATGTCCACACCGTATAATCGGGCGTAAAACCACTCTTCTGCAGGTGTTTGCCCATTTTAGCCTCTGTCTTCTTTTCCCAATTGCCACACCGGAAACAGGGGCACCAGGTTTTCTTTTGGCCATTTGCAAATGCGGCTTGCACGAACCCTTTAGTTTTTGTGAACCATTCAACGCTCCATTTGTTCTGACCAGTGTGACCGGTATACATCCACGCACGGTCACTCATCTTGACTTTCAGAGCTACTGGACACACAACAATTATATATGTAATTCACCATGTATATATTCATCAGTTGATCTACTTTGTCAATTTTATTACGTCCATGCAACCTATACTCTAATAGGTAATGATAGGTCCTAATCCCACCCGTGTATGTGTAGATTGGGTTCATTTTCCCATGCTATGCTCCGGATCCGACGCAAAATTTCGGCAGTACCTCCCCGCTGTTCTCCTGATACACGTCTCTGCAATAAACAGAGAGGATGTGTACCCGGAGAACAACAGGGGAGGCACTGACGAAATATATGTGTCGGATCCGGAGCAAAGCATATGGGAAAACGAACCCAATCTACACATACTCGGTCTGTCCATGGATAGCGTTGGACAATTCGAAAGAATCAAGGTTATAAATATGCAAATGCATGCATATTTATAACTATGACGCTTTCGAACAGGAGACACATATTGGTTACGCATACTGATGATTCAAGACACATATATAGCTAGCTACCAAGTTTCATCGGAATAGATCAAATAATTAATGGGGGAGGAGGACTTGTCATTTGTGCTCACCCACGAACGAAGGGGCAGAGATCCTCAAACGCACGGCGACGTCGTCGAACACCAAACCTCGCAGCGATGAAACAACTGCACACTTAAAACTACACGATCAACACAATTATATATGATGTTTTTCATAATAAAATCGAAAAATATATGACCTAACTAATAATTCACAAATATATGACCCCGTCGGCCTCTAGAAGGCCAAAGAACACCTTTTCGGGAGGTGTCGGGGGTCGGGGTGTCCTGTCGGTGTCGGGGTGCCGTGTCTGGGTCTTGGTGCTGTTTCGGGGTCGGGGTGTCGTGTCGATGTCGGGGTAGTGCCGTGTCGGTGTCGGGGTGTTGTTTCGGGGTCGGTTTTTTCCTTTTCTTCTTCTTCCTCTTCTTCCTTTTCTTCTCCTTCTTCTTCTGCTTCTTCTTCTCCTTCTTCTTCTCCTTCTTCTCCTTCTTCTTCTCCTTCTTCTTCTCCTTCTTCTTCTCCTTCTTCTTCTCCTTCTTCTTCTCCTTCTTCTTCTCCTTCTTCTTCTCCTTCTTCTCCTTCTTCTCCTTCTTCTCCTTCTTCTTCTTCTTCTTCTTCTTCTTCTTCTTCTTCTTCTTCTTCTTCTTCTTCTTCTTCTTCTTCTTCTTCTTCTTCTTCTTCTTCTTCTTCTTCTTCTTCTTCTTCTTCTTCTTCTTCTTCTTCTTCTTCTTCTTCTTCTTCTTCTTCTTCTTCTTCTTCTTCTTCTTCTTCTTCTTCTTCTTCTTCTTCTTCTTCTTCTTCTTCTTCTTCTTCTTCTTCTTCTTCTTCTTCTCCTTCTCCTTCTCCTTCTGCTTCTCCTTCTGCTTCTCCTTCTGCTTCTCCTTCTGCTTCTCCTTCTCCTTCTCCTTCTCCTTCTCCTTCTCCTTCTCCTTCTCCTTCTCCTTCTCCTTCTCCTTCTCCTTCTCCTTCTCCTTCTCCTTCTCCTTCTCCTTCTCCTTCTCCTTCTCCTTCTCCTTCTCCTTCTCCTTCTTCTTCTCCTTCTTCTTCTTCTTCTTCTTCTTCTTCTTCTTCTTCTTCTTCTTCTTCTTCTTCTTCTTCTTCTTCTTCTTCTTCTTCTTCTTCTTCTTCTTCTTCTTCTTCTTCTTCTTCTTCTTCTTCTTCTTCTTGTTCTTCTTCTTCTTCTTCTTCTTCTTCTTCTTCTTCTTCTTCTTCTTCTTCTTCTTCTTCTTCTTCTTCTTCTTCTTCTTCTTCTTCTTCTTCTTCTTCTTCTTCTTCTTCTTCTTCTTCTTCTTCTTCTTCTTCTTCTTCTTCTTCTTCTTCTTCTTCTTCTTCTTCTTCTTCTTCTTCTTCTTCTTCTTCTTCTTCTTCTTCTTCTTCTTCTTCTTCTTCTTCTTCTTCTTCTTCTTCTTCTTCTTCTTCTTCTTCTTCTTCTTCTTCTTCTTCTTCTTCTTCTTCTTCTTCTTCTTCTTCTTCTTCTTCTTCTTCTTCTTCTTCTTCTTCTTCTTCTTCTTCTTCTTCTTCTTCTTCTTCTTCTTCTTCTTCTTCTTCTTCTTCTTCTTCTTCTTCTTCTTCTTCTTCTTCTTCTTCTTCTTCTTCTTCTTCTTCTTCTTCTTCTTCTTCGAGGGACATGCGCATGGCCATCGTCGAAGCAAGGCCTAAGCTTTTCAAGACATCCTGCTTGCTGCTATCTGGTCTTACGGAATTGGCGTACATGATTCCCCTCGACTTCGATCCGACCTCCATTAGCCGAAACTTCTTTGCAGGTATGAAGTGGATCACCATACATCATTTCCCTCGACTTCGATCCAATCACCATCGCCCGAAACTTCTTGGCAGGTATGTACGGAATTGGCATGAGCTCCCACTGGATGGCTTCCATCAGACAAGACCAGAAAAAGTTGGTGCTCGTGAACTTCCACACCTCCCATGAGATTATCCTTCCTACGTTGGATTATATAGGGTTTTATCATCGCGGTCCAAGTCATCTAGATTACGATGTTAGTTGCACGCACCTTGTTTTGCAGAAGATTGTAATCTGCCAAGTGCCCACACGAGATGCGAATTACACAGACTTCAAGCTAATTGCCTTGTTCGACCGCGGACTCGCCTATCTTTCTAGTGGTGCCTTCTTTAGCTGGAGACAACTCACCTCGCAGTGAATCGTCAAAGCGGATACACACTTCTGTGATGCTATTGAACATAATGGCATCATCTATGCGATCGACAAAGCAGATGGCACCACGTATTGCTGCGACGACGCGTGTAAGTTGTTTCCGTCTGATGTTAATGATGACGCCATGACACTGTTTGAACTTTTTGTGATGATTGGCTTATCCCTGTTTGAGCAGAATTTGAGTAGAACTATGGAAATGTATTAGAGACACCGTAAATCAGCTATATTTGGAATGAGTTAATTGATGCGATTGTGACCATGTCATTACAACTAATTTGTACCCCTGAATAATCAAACGGTTAGAAAGATATGGAGATTCTCCTTATTTTATAGTAATCTATATACTGCTAAA
This sequence comes from Aegilops umbellulata, assembly GCA_032464435.1. Lineage (NCBI taxonomy): Eukaryota > Viridiplantae > Streptophyta > Magnoliopsida > Poales > Poaceae > Aegilops > Aegilops umbellulata. Next base: position 308,376,896 of record CP136057.1, read on the forward strand.
TATGAGTGTGTATCAATGGCCATGTTAGTTTCCTTATTTTCATGCTGTAGAAACATGCATCACACTGTTGGTTTCATTTAACCATACATTAGGGAAGTAAATGTGCATATGGAGAACTCTATATTTGGAAGTAGTGAAATCCTGTAATGCTTACCATGTGTACATACCTATATTCGCCCTTCAGCAATCGATGGCTAGAATAATATTCTCACAAAAAAAATTCCCATAGAACATGAGTATATAACAATGCATGGTCTGTTAGTTTCCTTGAAGAATTTGTTTATGAGGACAGAACATGATTACATAACATGCATGGCATGGTAGTTTCCTATGAAGAATCGATTGCGAGATAACATGAGTATAACCATGCATGGCACTTCTATATTTTCGAACCCAGTATACATTTCCTTGTATTTTCCACCCAGTTCCAACATGGACATATCAATGTTGTTTCTTGCATCATCATACTCATACTCTGAACAATGCTGATCTTACATTAACAATGCCCATCCTTTTTGATATGATGCAGTGTCCCTAGAGTTACTGCCCTTTGTAATCACACCACCTTTGCTAAAAACAGGGAAGCACAACTGGTTCCTCGCTCGATCAGACAACAAAAAAAGACTGATGATCATTTGGACACATGAGCCTGAAAAGTTATATTGCAAAAACCCCACTGTGTACAAGCACTGTGAAATACGTGAGTATCCGGACAGTGGCCGTTATGTCTATGAGCAGGATACCAGCTTGTTGGGGCGTTCAGGATTTTTGAGTTGGAGGCGGGTAAACAACCTTGGTTAACACTCTCTGTTTCTCGGACTCAATTACCTGATTAACCAGGAGATCACCGTTGGCAAGGACCTTAATGGCAGAGAGGCTCTGTTTGCTATGGGAAACTGTGTCTACACAGCGAGCCCTAGGACCTTGATTGTCAATGATACAGCCTGCAGCCAAAAGAAGTTGAGAATGACAAAGCCATCTGGATTAACTTTGATCCCTGGATGTGTCAACTCTGACAGGAAGTGATGTGGTTCAAGCCTTCAGGTTGATAGGTAATTGGGCTATTGCGTCAAAGGGTGGATTACTTGTGTCTCTGGATCATTGTTCGCTGAAGCAGGGCTGCAAATTATGATGGTCTTGGATCACCCCACTTCGAATGACTTGTTATCTTTACTGCTTGTTCTAGATGGGTAGTTCTCTCTTTTGTTATGCATATTCCTTGTCATTTGGTCATCCTCGTCTATGTCACTCTTACTATGTAATAGTTGCCTCTATTTGGAATGTCATTCTCGTCTGGATCACGAGAGTTTGAGCGCTGCAGATGGTTGCATTTTGGTGGTGTAGCAAGTCTTCTTATGAACTTTCATGTCTTGTTGTTTATGTTAGTAGTAGTATATCTTTGAATGTTGTTTATGAACTTGGAATGTTGTATATATCGTTAGTTCGAATTGTTTATTGTCTCGAACTGCTAGTGGGCTAAATGAGGGCATCACCAGTCTCCAGTGTTCAGAGTATATCTCCTTTTTCAAATAATAATTTGAGCTCAGTGTCTTTTCGATGATGTACACTTGTTTGGGCTAGTGAGGTGTCGTTGAATATGGGTCGAGTAGTAACGCAATGTCAAACAGGTCCGGGTTCTCAAAAGATCATCAAAAAAAGCTGGGCTCTCAAAAAACAAAGAGTAAGGACTCTTAGGCCGACATGTGGGCGCCACCGGTGTTTTCGTGCGCTTGCGTACCGAGAGCATATTGGCGTGTGTTCGAAATTCATGCTACCTTTTCATCCCCATTCTCCTGCCGCTCTCCCACCTCTAGAATCTCGATTCCTACTCTAGTTCCCCCAAATCCCCCTCCTGAACTCCCTGTACTCAAGCGCACTTTCATTTCGCCAGTCAACATGGACCTCCGTAGGTTCGTCCTGCCTTCGGGCGCTGCATGCTGTCGCTCAACAGTGGAATGTCGGTGCTTGATGACCAGTTTGTCGGCAAACTGCTGATGGTAACCATCAACGGCGCTCGGCCTCTCGCTCACCAAATGACCTTGTCAAAGCTCTTGGCATTGCGCACGACATCCAAATAAGTGACTTGCTCGTCGAAGCCTGTCCTCTACCGGCTGATTTCTTCGTTAGGTTCCGGAAAACTTTTGACTGCATTCGTGTGTTCGAATCTTCCCGGCGTTTGTTCTACAATGGGGCACTGGCGAGCTTTGATCGGTGGCACCTAGTGTGGGACTCAGTGCCCTCTGAGCTTGAGTTTTTAACAAAGGTTACCTTCCACGACATGCCTCGACGTGCTTGGAACATCAAGTCCACGAGTGAGCTTATCAACAACCTTGGAGGTGAGCTCGTAAGTATGTTTGTTCCTCCAGACAGCTGGGCTCTGACGGTTATGGCATGGATTAAGAAGCCATCCACCATACCGAAGGTGATTGGTGTTGAGATACCGGTGCAGGAACCGGGGTTGTACTATTCATCGCCACCAAGGCCGCCACGGACCTCGTTAGGGATGTACCTATACCGAGTGTTCATGCATGTCGAAGAAGTGGTCAATCCATTAACGGAAGTCCTGCCGCCGGCACTTGTGCCAGGGTCCGTCGACGACGTCCATTACAGAAGTCAACGTCGGACTTTCCCCGTGTTGCTCGGAACGATGGATGGCACGAGGCCTACTCCATGGCACGGCAGAGGCCACTACTTCTTTGGGAGAAGAGGCAGGGCTGGCTACCTGGATGTGCTCTAATCTGAGGTAACAACTGAATCTTCTCAGATACTAGTTAAATCCGAGCTATGGGTTTGAAGCACTGATGTGCTAGTACATTTGATTGTGACATGTTCTATTTTTGTACCTGAACTTTTTTTAGAAAGGGTTGTACGTCAACTTAATGTGCTAGCAGAACTTATTGTGCTATCTGTCTGTTTTCTTTGTACATCATTCAAGATATTCCCCTTCATTGATAAAGACGATGAACCATTACGTACGAGTTCGTTGGTTTCAACATAGCCCTACCCAGAGCGATCCACTGCTTCACCCTGATTGTGCCGCCCGCGTGAAATTTTTGTATGCAAGTTCAGTGTGCTATGATGTTCTATATGATTGTGTCACCTATATAAGTTTTTACTGAGCATCAACAATGCATATGGCTGAAAGATGTATTTACGAACATCGACTGATGGGTCACACACACACACACACATACACACACACACACACAAGTGTGACTCGTTGAATTATTTCTTTGCTCGTGACAACTTTTAATTAGGTTCCACTGTACTCTAACTTTTTTCTTAAGTTATTAATTCCGCTCTGTGACTTCAAAAAGTTGTACAAAAGCCTTTTTGGGCCTTTCCGACGTCGCTAAATGTGGGCTGGGCAGCCGTGTAAAGTTGTGCTGTACTACACAGGCCTTTTATTTGAACATCAGAAATGCAACTGGTCCGACACTTGTACACAATATCCGGGTCAACTTGTTATTCTCCGCTCTGCTGGGCTGCAAATCTTTGCTAGGAGGGATGCATTAGGCTTAACAAGAAAATGGGCTTTAGGTAATAATAAATGGGATGTATTTATAAAAACTAGGCAGTAACTATAAAAAAATGCACCAAACACGTAATTAGTGTAAAAAAATATTATTATTGGATTTTGAAAATTTTAATGTCATTACTTGTTGCGTGCGCAATATTTCGTTGGATTTTTATATAATACTTTTAAATTACATTTACTCTGACTAGAAATATTGGGATAAAAATATTTCGGATCCCATGAAAATGTGGGAAATTTTATTGATTTCTATTTTGAGCGTTTGGTTGAAATTATTAATCGTTGTCCTAGCTAGAAAATGGGTTGTACTTTTAACAAACTGTAAATGGGTTGTAGTAAATTCCATTAGAACTAAAAAATGGGTTGTACATTCTTACAAATCGCAAATGGGCTATATGTTCTCTTCCACACACTTGTGGGCCTACTAAGTTGATGTGTCCCCTAAAAAAATAAGTTGACGCGTATGAAAAGCTTTGTCAACTTATAGTCAACACACGGTTCTAGCAGCAGTGGTCGTTGGATGTCCATCCAACGGATGCGTGCTTCTTCTTCAATCTCGGATATTCTTGCTTCAGCCGCCCAAAAAATGATTTCTCCCCCTGACATCTGGGGCACACCGTTTCGGAGGCTGGCCTATGGGCCTACTAAGTTGATGCGTACCAAGGGCTTTGTCAACTTAGTCAATATAAATAATTCTAGCTCTAGTGACCGTACGATCTCCATCCAACGGCCGTCGTGCTTCTTCAACCTTTGGTCTTCTTGCTCCAGCCGCCCAAACAAGCGTCGGTCGTGCCGCATGCTCCTACCTCTCGTGTCCGGCTATGCTGCCACCGCTGGCCATGCCATCCCTCTATACTTACCCACACATCTTGTTATTCTCTGGCGACGGCAGCCTCACACCGCAGCCGAAGCACCCAACCCACATACTCCCCTCCACATGGGCATCCACTACCGCGTCTTCCCCGGCTCCGCATCGTTCCCTTACTAGGCCTCGCCATCGTCCACCACCTTGGTGCTCTCAGCGCGGCGTGGACAATGTGTTCAATGAAGGACAGCCATCAGAAGAGGACTTTAGGCGGTGAGGCTGATAACTGGACCCACCACCTACATCTTCGAACAGAAGGAAGTGCCTCCTTATTACTCGCAAAATAAAAATGACTCCTCCTGCTGACAGCTGGGACCGACCAGCTATATCTTCGCACGCAAGGAAGTGCATCCTTATCCTCGCTGACCGCTGGGACCCACCTGGTCAAAGCGTACGTAGCTTCGTCTCTTTGGTCATGAACGTGTACCTACATACTGGTCGATCGGTCTCTCTGCAAGTATGAACCATGGCCGAGTAAGTAGCGGCATGTGTCATTGTAGAGCACCCGACATAGCAGTTCACGCAGTCCCATCTAAGTCTTGTACGCGTACATACAGCCAGAGGGCAAAAAATATGGCCACGTATGTACATACGGGTGGGGTCTCGAGCGCGTACTCGCACATATATACGGATGGCCATGGCTTGTGTACATGGAGAGGCAACGGACGGCAGAAACGGCGTCCTGTTCATCGGGAAGCGAACCGGCTGGGTCGAAACGGAGTCCTGTTCATCGGGAGGCAACCGACTGGGTCGGCATGCGTCCTGTTGAACGGGAGCCAACTGGCTCGGATGGAACAGCCGAAACGGTGTCTAGCGTAGCGTAGAACAAAGGAAACGGCCTTCTGTTCGACCGGCTATGGTGGAAACAGGGTCCTATTCATCGGGAGGGGTCTGGCGTACCGCAAAATGGAGGAAACGGACTTGTGTTCGAGTGCCTACGGTCGGAACGGGGTCCTGTTGATCGGGAGGGGTGTGGCGTACTGCAAAATGGAGGAAAGGACTTGTGTTGGAGCGCCTACGACCGAAATAGGGTCCTGTTCATCCACCGTTTATTGCCTTGCTCCAGCCTCCACGGGCTACTGTTCATCCACCATAGACCTCCTCCACCCTCCACGGGCTACTGTTCAGCCACGGCTACTGTTCATCCAGCCTCCACCGGCTGCTGTTCATAGAGCCTCCACGGGGTCCTGTTCATCCAGCCCCAACCAGCTGGGGTGCGGCGGCCTCCTCGGGGTCCTGTTCATCCAGCGGCAATGGCCTACTACCACGGGGTCCTGTTCATCCAACCCCCACCGGGAACTGTTCATCCATAGCCAACCAACCGGGTTGACTCACCACATCTAGACTCGTTCTACGTACCACGCGCATGGTAGCAACAGTCACTGTTCATCGAGAGGGAACCCAACACCGGCTCGATCGGCTTCAGTAAGCAGAAGCAGTGATCGATCGCTCGGGTTCAGTTAGCAGCAGCAGCAAAGGAATTGCTCGGGTTCAGTCGGCAGCAAATTAATCGCTCGGGTTCAGTTAACAGCCAAGAGATCGATCGCTCAGGTTCAGTGATGTGTGATCACTCTGGGTTCAGTTAGCCAACGCCTCGCACACACGCGTGTACACGAGAGAAACGCACAAACCGCAGTGCATCGCTCAGCCCCGACCACCCATCGTAACCGGGAACTCCGCGATATTTTCCTCGCCCCCGCTTCTACCACGATTTTTTCCTTCATGGACCGCCCAAAGAATGTCATGCAGCTGTGTCTCTGGCCCGCCTAGGACGAAAAGCCTATTTTCTGTCATGATTATTTGTCATAGAAGTAGGAGCCCACCACATCTATGATGATACCAGGTTTTGTCACAACTATCGTCATAGAAGTGCCATAAGCATCACAGAAAAAATTCGTTCGGCCCAAAATGTCACATATATGTCTTTTTTTGTAGTGATACTAACGGTTTTTAACCCCTTTCCGCGACGGCGTTTCGAATCGTCGCCAAGAGTGTGCGATAGGGGGGGTCCTTCTCACACGACCCAGAAACCATTGGGGATACGCCCTCGGGTCACACACACTGGGCAAAATGAGGTCGTGTGCGATGAGCGAGCGATCAAATACGGTTATATGTACAGTTGTGTTAAAAAATACAATTATACAGGCCCAATGTTTCCGGTCGTAAGTGTTTCCCACACAGTTTGTCCAAGACAAACATTTCCATGGGTATGTACATTCCACACAGTCAATCCAAGGAATATGTTTCTGTTCGTATGTACATCCCACACAGTCAATCCAAGAAGTACGTTTCCGTTCCTATGTACATCCCACACAGTCAATCTAGGGAATATGTGTCCGTTCGTACGCACATCACACACAATTTTCCCCATTAAATCATTTGTGATAGCGTTGCCACAGCAGACGATATTAACAATTTTACCATTTGTGTTATTGAATGCATGACACACGGTACGTAGAAGAAACTGTGTGGCATAGGCTGTCCATCACACACACTTTTATGTGGTAAATGTTTGCGTATGGTGGCATAACGCAAACAATTTTCAAGAGTAGTCATGTGCGATTGTTCATTAATCCAACACGTTTTATTCCTAGAAACTGTGTGCGTTGTCTGAGGCCATCGCCCATGATGTTTTCTCGATAGCCGTTTGAAGAGAAAACCCCAATTAGCATGCTAATTGACCTATTATTAATAGTCCAATTATTAATCTAATTGACATTTCATATTAAGCACACAATATATTTCATTTTTGTATTAAGGAAGCAGGATTTCATAACTGAAGTACATGAGAGTACAATATCATATAGTTTCAGCACTCAGCTACCCCATTACACAACTGCACCAGCACCAAGTTTCACATGCAACATCTATAACCTTTCGAAATTAGCATCATATGCAGTATGTAGACAAATGAATCTCATCTGGAAAACTGCTGAAGCGGAAGGCGAATATTGAGCCTTCATTGATGTTGGAGGTCTTTGCAACTTTAGGCCTGTGGTTGTGGATGATTGACCGTCCATCCTTCGTCCTCTTCAGGAACACTTCAATATTGAACCATGGGTGTTGTATGAATACCTTCCTCGCCTCCTGACCATATAGGTGGTTTGAGAGGTAATCATCAGTGAACTGCTTTGGAAAGGCCTGAAAACAAGGATATGCATAAATACTTCTCTAGATTTGAAATGGCGCAAAGGAATTAGAAAGACAAGGTATAACAGTTAGTACCATGCTCTAGTGAACGGATGTCTTCTTCATTGTGCAGACAAAGATCTTGTTGTTTTTTGCCACTAATTTCTTTATCCTAACAATCTTTGTGAGTTCTTGACTTGACTGATATTCATGAACAACTCATTACCCCATATGCAAAAAGGGTCGAACAATGGGTCAAAACCTCTGAGAGCAGGACCAACATGTGTAAGAACAAATTGTTAAAAACCTAATATTTAAAAACAAGAAGTGGAAAGGTGTCTTATTAACTTCAACATGCCTAATATTAAAAAACAAGCAAACATAATCATTCAAACTTGTATTGTGCAGGTCTAAGTACACTATTCATTGGCCCTATTTGGATCCATGGGTTATAGTTAGTTTGAGGTAGTTTGGGCTCAAATAGCCCTAAAGTATCCAAACATGAGGGCTAGTTTGAGCTAGTTGCCTCTAACCCACCCAAAACAACTATCCCACCCTAGAGGTGCTAATTGGGACTAGATCTCCTAGTGCATTTATTGTCAATCTAACACTGTCATCAAAACACCTGTTTAGCTAGAGTTAGTTTAGGGCTAGTCATTGTTGAGTATCATTGTTATTTAAGAAACTTAGGATATCATAGGATTTATTCTACCTTGACTTGTACTCCAAGATGACCATGTACTCCTATATATACGCCTGCGAGGCTCAGGCAATACAATCAACTATTCCACCAATCACTCTCTCTCCCTCCCTTTTACCTATCATGAGCTAGAAACTAACTCTAACCTCTAGCTAAGTTAGAGTATCCACATAGTGCCAATGTTAAACCAAATGGAAAGGCGTGTTAAATACTCCCTCCGGTCCTTTTACTCTGCATATAAGAATTGTCTCAAGTCAAACTTCATAAAGTTTGACCTTATTTATATGAAAAAAATATCAACATCCATGTCGGTGCAACAAACCCCGGGTCTGTTGCCCAACTGTGCACAGGTACAAGATCAAGGTCGAAGCACCAGCTCAAGCCGGAGTACTAGAAGATCAAGAGATTTGAAGGACCAATATGCAACTCAGATACACCAAGATCGAACCAAAGGAGGAAGGCATCAGCAAGAGAAAGGCCTCCCTTGCCGGGCAAGCGAGCCCGGCAAGGGGCGAGGCCACCACCTGAAGCAAGCAACCAAGACTCCCCAGCAGAGCCTGCCGGTGCTCGCGGGGCAAAACCACCCCGCCAACTACTAAAGCACGACTCACGTCGTCAATCGGTGCGGTGTCAAGCCGCAAGATGATTAAGTGGCAGCCATTCGCCACATGGCAGCCATTTCCTATAGAAGAAACCTATAGACGACACCCGTCCTACGACATGTCAAGAGAATAGGCGCGGAGCTGGCAAGATAGCCCGGCAGGACTTGCCGGGCAACCAGTGATGTGACACTAAGCGGCACATTAAATGCACCCACTCAGCCCGCAAAGTTAGGTATGATAGCACTGTTTGCTATCATATCAGTGGATAATGACCTCTTTGCCACTGTGGTGACCGACCACTTAATCTATAAAAGAAGGCCCATGGCACTCATAGGAGGGGATAGAGGGTTGGAGAGTTGACAAAAACTCAAGACACCATACGCGCGTAGTCACAGCGGCCCCGAGGCAACTCTTACCAGGCAAGTGTACTACGCACCACCACACTCATTCCACCATCAATCCACCAAAGTAGGAGTAGGGTCTTATGCCTCGCGGCGGCTAAAACCTGGGTAAATTGCTTGTGTGTTCTCTGTCGTGCTGCCGTGCACTGATCTACTCTTTGCGCAATGCGACGTCCCCCCGCCGAACGAGTAAGGGGCCACTCGGTCCCATAGGTGGCCGTGGATATCCCGCGACATCTTTGGCGCGCCAGGTAGGGGGGTCACTTGCGCGAACTTGAAAGCGTGCGCAGCGCGTCATCTTCATCGCCATCTTCATCTTCGACGACGCCATCGACCATGGCGCCCAAGAAGAAGAAGTCCGGCCCTTCGACCCCTCCATCCACCTTGAAGGCTCCGCCTTCCGCAGCCTCAAGTGCCTCAGGGGCTGCAGAGGCGAATGAGGATGTGAACGCTACTGGCGGCATGGCTGGGGCAGGTGGCAGCCTCCCCCCGCGGCCGACACTGGTGCTGGGGACTGTCGGTGTACTAAAGTAGGGGTACCTTAGTACCCCAGACTTGTGCACGGGCAGTTGTAGCACCCTGCGGCGAGGCCCGCCCAGGAAGCGCCAAGAGAAGACCAAGCATTCAAGACAAGGCCCCCGGCAAGAGGAGCTTGCCGGGCCAAGAAGGCAAGGCCCCGGCAAGAGGAGCTTGCCGGGACGACCGAGCCCATATAAGACTATTCAAGAACAAAGTACACAAGACAGAAGATCGAGACCCCGGCAAGAGGAGCTTGCCGGGAAGGCCGAACCCAGGCTCCACAAGAGAAGCCCGCCGCGGCGCGCCATGCGCCCCGGCAAGGCCTGATAGCCGGCAAGCTATCAGGCACAGGAAGACGACCCCCGCGGCAAGCCACTTGCCGCGGCAAATCGCCACCTCAGGGCTGCGCTCCAGCTCGCCCGCCCACGCGTCGCTCCGGGGCTTCCCCCAAGGGCACGTGGCGGGGCACCGCGCAGCCTGGGGCATGCGGTGGCATGCAGCCACCATCGTGGCGAGCGGTGGCGCACCTAACGGTCCGCCTCGGTGCTGTCCGGGCGACCGTGACGGGCATTTAATGCCCTTGTCCCCTACCGTCAGAAGTAGGTATGATAACACTGTGCCGCACTGTAGCGCCACGGCTCCCGCACTGTTACAACCTCCACCCCTTTTACACCTTTACCCCTTTCTCTTACGTTGACACCTGTCGGTGAACCCTTTGCGCTATAAAAGGAGGCCCGTGTGCAACGTAGAGGGGGTTCGCGGTTCGCGGTTCGCGGTTCCGAGGTTCGGAGACTGGCAATCCAGACAGCCATACGCTCGGTGTAGCTAGCTCTCCAAGCTCCCGAGCTCCCCAGTTCAATACAACCAAGCAGGAGTAGGGTTTTACGCGTCCATCGCGGCCCGAACCTGGGTAAACCGCCCGTGTGCTCGCCTCGATCTGCTCTCCGTGCTCCCTCCGCCCCCCTCACCGGACAACGAAAGGGGCTCCGGCCCCATAGGTGGTCGCGGGGGACGCTGTCCGCCCCGACATCTTTGGCGCGCCAGGTAGGGGCGCGTCGAGGTTGTGCGGATCAGATCCGGCGTTCGCGCGAGCGCGCTCTTCGTCGGCTTCTCCGAAGTCGCTAGCTTCATCAACACCATGGCCCCGAAGAAGAAGGCTTCGGAGGTCGCGGGCCCGTCCGCGTCTCTTCCATCGCTACCGGAGCCAACGGCGGGTGGGGGAGACGCCGTCGGAGGGGTGGCCACCGGCGAGAACACTCGCGGCGCCACCAAATCCAAGAACAGGGCGGACGACCGAGCCTCGGCCTCCGAGGGCGCGTCGCATCCGACCCGACAAACGACGACCCAGCAGCGCCATGCCACAGGAGGTGGCATCCGCTTGCTGGACCAAGGGCAAACTGGAGGTTCACGGGACGCCCCGGACCCCCGTCCGGACACGGGCAAGGCGAAGGCGCCGGGGAGGGACCCCGCTCTTTCTAACATTGTTAGGAGTCCGAGCATATCCCGCTCCTCGCGCCACTCGCCCCCGTTCCCCTCCACTCCGGCAGAAGCGCTCGCGAGAGCGCAACTGCTCCTCGACTACCCTCCAGCGGCTGATAAGGCCGAAGGCTGGAGGGCCACCATCCAGAGCCTGATCGCCTTCGCCAACAACGACACGCCGCAGCAGCCGGCGACCTCACGGCCACGGCAGGTCGAGAAGACGAAGGCCGACGGCAACAAGACCGCCGGGGGTGCAACCACCATGCACTCCCCGGCGCAGAAGCAGAAGACGCCGCCCCGCTGGAGCAACGCTGACGACGGCTCTACAGCGTCGTCAGACCCGCGGACTCGCCGGGACCAGCGCCGAGTCCTCGACGAGCGGCAGCAAGAAGACGCTCGAACAAGGATTGAGCGCCGCCGAGAAACTCGGCGGCAATCAGACCAGCGGGCTGGGAACGCTGTCGACGCGCACGCGCCCGGTGAACCAGGTGACTTACCGTACGCGGCAGGTTGCCCTGCGTTCACCCGTGAGCTGCGGCGCGTCCGGTGGCCTAGCACGAAGAACTTCAAGCCCGACGTACCCGAGAAGTACGACGGCAAGACGCACCCCTCGGAGTTTCTCAGCATCTACACGATCGCTGTGCAAGCCGCCGGGGGGCGCGACGAGAGGATATTGGCGAACTACTTCCCGCTCGTGCTTAAGCCGAACGTTCGTTCGTGGCTTATGCACTTGCCGGAAGGCTCCATCTCTTCCTGGGCGGATCTTTGCCATCAGTTTGTTGGCGCCTTCACAGGCGGCCACAAACCTCATGGCCAGGATAGCGACCTCCACATCCTAGCCCAGAAGGAAGGAGAACCCCTGCGCAAGTACATCCAGCGCTTCAGCCGCGTGCATCGCAACATCCCCGACGTTCACCCTGCCGCGGTTATCAGCGTGTTCCACCAGAACGTGCGTAACCGCCGCATGCGTGAAGAGATGGCCATGACCAAGATCCGGGATGTCAGCGAGCTATATGCCCTGGCTGACAAGTGCGCGCGCGCGGAGGAGGGGAGGAAACTCCCCGGGGAGGATGCTGGCGCAGGAGAAAGCGACAGTGACGGCACCGCCCCGGCGAAGAGAAGCCAGCGGCGGAATAATAGGAGGAAGAACACTTTGAAGGGCTGCAAATGGAGCACGTCCCGAGAGCTCAGAATGAGATAGCAGACGGCCTTTCGAAGTGTGCTTCGTTGAAGTTACCTGTGGAACCAGGGACCTTCTTACTCAAGCTGACTCAACCATCCGTTACACCATCAGTTGGGCAGTCCAAGAAAAGGAAGTTGGTCTCCGGCGACTACCTGCAGGCGAACCTTCCTGAGACCGCCGCCAAGGTCCCCAAGATCAACAACCAGAGCGCCGGGGGACAGCCCGCTCCTGCGGATCCCAGGATCCGTCCAGTTGAAGCAGGTGTCCCCGATGAGCCTTGCTCCGGCAAGCAGATCAGCAGTCTGAACGCTGAGGAACAGTCTGCTCCTGCGGATCCGAGGATCTGTCCAGTTGAAGCGGGGGTTCCCGACAAGCTTTGCCCCGGCAAGCTTGCCGGGGGATCACCGGCTCCGGCGGAACCAGAGGTTCTTGCCGTAGAAGCCCGGGTCCCCGCAGCGGCCTTCATGCCTTTAGTCCTTGCCGTCGAGCCCCGGGCTCCGGCATGGGCGCAACAGATCGTCCGTTTTCTGCAAACTGGAGAACTTCCCGACGACCCAGAAGAGATGGAGAAGATCACCAGGCAGTCAAGTATGTACCAGTTCGTGGATAACGAGCTGTACAGAAGGAGACTCAACGGTGTCAGATTGAAGTGCATCTCCAGGGAAGACGGACAGAAGCTGTTGGCGGAGATACACGGAGGCATATGCGGCCATCACATTGGCGCAAGAGCACTTGTCGGGAAAGCCTTCCGGCAAGGGTTCTTCTGGCAAGAAGCCCTCCAAGATGCAACTGCACTAGTAACCAAGTGTGAAGCGTGCCAGTTCCATGCAAAACAGATTCATCAGCCAGCTCAAGCTCTCCAAACAATCCATTTATCCTGGCCCTTCTCGGTCTGGGGGCTCGATATCCTCGGCCCTTTTCCCCGAGCCGTCGGGGGCTTCGAGTACTTGTACGTTGCAATCGACAAGTTCACGAAGTGGCCAGAAGTGGAGCCAGTGAGGAAGGTGACCGCGCAGTCAGCAGTCAAGTTCTTCCGGTCGATCGTCTGCCGTTTCGGAATCCCCAACAGAATCATCACCGACAACGGGACCCAATTCACAAGTCGCGCCTTCATGCAATACGCCCAGGATCTCGGCGCCAAGGTCTGTTTCGCTTCGGTTGCTCACCCCAGGAGCAACGGTCAAGCAGAAAGGGCCAACGCTGAAGTGCTGCGCGGACTCAAGACCAGGACCTTCGACAGGCTGCGCAAGTGCGGAAGAAATTGGATTGAGGAGCTGCCGGCGGCTCTTTGGTCAATCAGAACGACACCGAGTCGAGCCACCGGACAGACACCCTTTGCTCTAGTCTATGGAGCGGAAGCAGTTATCCCCACGGAACTCGTATACGGATCTCCTCGGGTGCTCGCTTATGACGAGCTCGAGCAAGAGCAGCTGCACCAAGATGATGCGCTGCTCCTCGAGGAAGGACGTCTCCAGGCTGCGGTACGAGCTGCTCGATACCAGCAAGCCTTGCGTCGCTGCCATAGCCGCAAGGTCAAGGCCAGGAGTCTCGAAGAGGGCGACCTTGTTCTTCGGCGCGCTCAGTCGGCCAAGAATTCCAACAAGTTGACGCCAAAGTGGGAAGGACCTTATCGGGTGAGACAAGTCACGAGGCCTGGCGCTGTCCGCCTCGAGACCGAAGAAGGCGTTCCAGTGAGCAACTCCTGGAACATAGAGCATCTTCGCAAGTTTCACCCATAAGGCGCGGTTGCCGTGACCCGCTCCGGCAACCATCGGTTTGTACAGGCCTTGCCGCTGTTGCATGTAACCCCTCGTACAAAGCCAGGCGAAGCCCCTGGCACCAGATAAAGTTGCCCTGTTAGGCGACCTTGTTCTTAGGCACGTTCAGTCGGCCAAGAATTATAACAAGTCGACGCCGAAGCAGGAAGGCCCTTATCGGGTGAAACGAGTCGCGAGGCCCGGCGCTGTCCGCCTCAAGACCGAAGAGGGCCTACCAGTGAGCAACTCCTGGGAACATAGAGCATCTTCGCAAGTTTCACCCATAAGGCGCGGTTGCCGTGACCCGCTCCGGCAACCATCGGTTTGTACAGGCCTTGCCGCTGTTGCATGTAACCCCTCGTACAAAGCCAGGCGAAGCCCCTGGCACCAGATAAAGTTGCCCTGTTAGGCGACCTTGTTCTTAGGCACGTTCAGTCGGCCAAGAATTATAACAAGTCGACGCCGAAGCAGGAAGGCCCTTATCGGGTGAAACGAGTCGCGAGGCCCGGCGCTGTCCGCCTCAAGACCGAAGAGGGCCTACCAGTGAGCAACTCCTGGGAACATAGAGCATCTTCGCAAGTTTCGCCCATAAGGCGCGGTTGCCGTGATCCGCTCCGGCAACCATCGGTTTGTACAGGCCTTGCCGCTGCTGCATGTAACCCCTCGTACAAAGCCAGGCGAAGCCCCTGGCACCAGATAAAGTTGCCCTGTTAGGCGACCTTGTTCTTAGGCACGTTCAGTCGGCCAAGAATTATAACAAGTCGACGCCGAAGCAGGAAGGCCCTTATCGGGTGAAACGAGTCGCGAGGCCCGGCGCTGTCCGCCTCAAGACCGAAGAGGGCCTACCAGTGAGCAACTCCTGGGAACATAGAGCATCTTCGCAAGTCTCGCCCATAAGGCGCGGTTGCCGTGATCCGCTCCGGCAACCATCAGTTTGTACAGGCCTTACCGCTGCTGCATGTAACCCCTTGTACAAAGCCAGGCGAAGCCCCTGGCATCAGATAAAGTTGCCCTGTTAGGCGACCTTGTTCTTAGGCACGTTCAGTCGGCCAAGAATTATAACAAGTCGACGCCGAAGCAGGAAGGCCCTTATCGGGTGAGACGAGTCGCGAGGCCCGGCGCTGTCCGCCTCAAGACCGAAGAGGGCCTACCAGTGAGCAACTCCTGGGAACATAGAGCATCTTCGCAAGTTTCGCCCATAAGGCGCGGTTGCCGTGATCCGCTCCGGCAACCACCGGTTTGTGCAGGCCTTGCCGATGTTGCATTTAAGCCCTCGTACAAAGCCAGGCGAAGCCCCTGGCCGAAGATAAAGAAGCGCTGGCGCCCTAGATTTTAGCATGCATGCTGAGTCAGAGTCTCGTCCTTGGTTAGGGTTGTCAGTTCCTAACTGTCGCTAACCCCTAACTTAGAGGTCGAGTCCGCGTCTTTTTCCCGTCCTTTCCCTTTGGCTCGCAGGAATTGAATGTCCTTGCCGGGCCGCTCAAGGACAAGGAAGAGGAGAAGGACGAGCCAACACCTACGCCCCGGCGAGCCAGAGTCGCCGGGGGCTGCAACCTCAGATAAGTTTTTGCATCCCTCATCATGCATTCTCTTATGGACTGTGGAATTTGAAAGCCTCCTTTCCTCCTGAAAAGCTACCGTGCTCTCTTAGCGGCAAGCCCCAGAGCGCGTTCCTGGGGCCCGTTTCGATAGCAGCCGCGGCAGCAAGGGGGAGGGAAGCGAGGGGCCGGAACCCGCCTGCTCCCCGCCTCCGCCAAGGGCGTGAGAAAGGTCGAGCAGTGCGGGGGAGCGGCTGGGCCTGTTGCCGGGCGAGAAACTGTCTATCTTAACGATGTAAAGGATTCGTTCCTTACCGCGGTTTCCACCCGCGAGACAAATGCTCCGGCAAACATCCCCTTTTCATTAAAAACATTCCACTCAGGTATAGTTCAGAGAGAATGAAAAACATGAAAGGAGGGATTACAAGGCTTAAACGCAACTAAGGCCCGAAGGCTTACAAGCTGAAAAGAGATAAGGTGCCCGTAATCCCTTTCTTGTCTCTCTCCTCAGGAGGTAGGGCAAGTAGGCGAAGAGGGCGAAAGGGGCACCTAGACGAGCTACGGGTGGCAGAAGGCACCAAGAGAAGATCCGGGGGCTCCGCCCGGGGGTCTCCGGAGGCTGAAGAAGACGGAGGCGCCGGAGGCAGAGCTGGAAGATGAGGCAGCGGCCTTGCCGCCAGCCTCTTCCTCTTCCCCAGCCTCGCCACTCCGGCCGCCCGAGGAGACCAAGCCCCCGGCAAGAGGAGCTTGCCGGGCCGAAGAGAAGACCCCGGTGGTCGCCACCGAGAGCAAGGGTGATGACGGCGTCTGGGGTGCATCTGGAACACGAGGCACCGGAGCGTCGGCCAGCTGTCGAAGTCGGCCCGTACTCCGACTTCGCGGCCTTCGACGTCCGCCCTCTATCCTCCTCAGCAGCCCCCCCTACGCCGGCCGCCCAAGGAGACGACCCCGGGGAGTTCACGGAGCCCGGCGCGGACGATGGGGCCGCCGGTGCCACACGGCGCTGCGACCGACGCCTAGTCGGACCCGTCATCCCGGCGGCTGCTCCCCTCGTCGTCGCTGTCGCTCCCCTCCTCGTCACTCTCGCTCGAGGAGGAGCCTTCGCTGTCGGAGGAGCTATCTTCGCAGCACCGGGCCCGGGTGCCGGAGCCCCAGAAGGCCTTGACGGAGAGGAGGTCCTCCCCCACCAGCTTAAAGTGGAGGGTGAACCCCTCCGTCAAGCTGTGGATCCGGGCGAACGTCTTCCACCCGCGGCCCAGACACACCACGCCGGGGGCTCGGGACTCGACGTGGACTCGCGTCCCACTGATCCCGCAGCCCCTCATGCGCAGGTTTAGCGTCTCAGGCTGCTCCACCTCCAACACGCTCGCGAATGGAGCGGGAAGCCGGAGGCGGCGACGAGGCGCCCGGCGCAGCCTGATAATGAACTCACAAGGGTCGTCCCCGAGATGGACCGCGGGAAGGAACGGAGCCGCTGGCGGAGGCAAGGGCGGCGCACCGATCCGTCCGCCCCGAGCGCCTCGGCCCCGTCCACGACCTCGTCCGCGACCTCGCCCTCTCCCTCTTCCCCCGACGACCGGCTCCGCCGCCGCGGGCGCAAGGGGAGGAGGGGCGCGTTGCCTAGCAGACACCCTCGCGGCAACCGAAGAAGAACCAGGGTTCCCCCCCTCCATCGCAGATGGGGGGAGGAAACCAGAAGCAGAAGGAGGAAGGAGATGGAGTGCGGATTTCCGTTGCCCCCCTTTTCGCTCCTTATAAAGGGGCGGAGTGGGGACGCGGCCGCCTCGCTCCTCCAATAGAAGCGGAGGAAGGGCAGGCGACTGGGGCCGACCCACTGCATCGACCCGCGCCGGCCCGACTCCCTGCCTCCGCCGCCGCGACTCCGAGTGCATGAGGACCACGTGGTGGGCGCGCAAAACCGAGGCGACGGGTGGGACGACCTCTCCCCATCCCGTGATTATGGGGAACGGACGCCTCGAAAGCCGCGCCTCACCCCCGTTCATTCATCGAGCCGCGCCTCCGCACCTCCCTCCACTTAAAGAGGGAACGGGCGTTTCGCCCCCACGACGCCGCGATAAGCGCGCGCCGCCTGAGGAAGGTGCGGCGGATGCGGAGTTAAGGAGCAGCGCGACCAAGGCCACGCGTGCCCGTGCACTGTTAGGGCCTGGCCCGACGACGCTCGGCACCGTGTGTGGCCCAGGCCCGGGGGCTCCTGTCGGTGTACTAAAGTAGGGGTACCTTAGTACCCCAGACTTGTGCACGGGCAGTTGTAGCACCCTGCGGCGAGGCCCGCCCAGGAAGCGCCAAGAGAAGACCAAGCATTCAAGACAAGGCCCCCGGCAAGAGGAGCTTGCCGGGCCAAGAAGGCAAGGCCCCGGCAAGAGGAGCTTGCCGGGACGACCGAGCCCATATAAGACTATTCAAGAACAAAGTACACAAGACAGAAGATCGAGACCCCGGCAAGAGGAGCTTGCCGGGAAGGCCGAACCCAGGCTCCACAAGAGAAGCCCGCCGCGGCGCGCCATGCGCCCCGGCAAGGCCTGATAGCCGGCAAGCTATCAGGCACAGGAAGACGACCCCCGCGGCAAGCCACTTGCCGCGGCAAATCGCCACCTCAGGGCTGCGCTCCAGCTCGCCCGCCCACGCGTCGCTCCGGGGCTTCCCCCAAGGGCACGTGGCGGGGCACCGCGCAGCCTGGGGCATGCGGTGGCATGCAGCCACCATCGTGGCGAGCGGTGGCGCACCTAACGGTCCGCCTCGGTGCTGTCCGGGCGACCGTGACGAGCATTTAATGCCCTTGTCCCCTACCGTCAGAAGTAGGTATGATAACACTGTGCCGCACTGTAGCGCCACGGCTCCCGCACTGTTACAACCTCCACCCCTTTTACACCTTTACCCCTTTCTCTTACGTTGACACCTGTCGGTGACCCCTTTGCGCTATAAAAGGAGGCCCGTGTGCAACGTAGAGGGGGTTCGCGGTTCGCGGTTCGCGGTTCCGAGGTTCGGAGACTGGCAATCCAGACAGCCATACGCTCGGTGTAGCTAGCTCTCCAAGCTCCCGAGCTCCCCAGTTCAATACAACCAAGCAGGAGTAGGGTTTTACGCGTCCATCGCGGCCCGAACCTGGGTAAACCGCCCGTGTGCTCGCCTCGATCTGCTCTTCGTGCTCCCTCCGCCCCCCTCACCGGACAACGAAAGGGGCTCTGGCCCCATAGGTGGTCGCGGGGGACGCTGTCCGCCCCGACAGGGACGTCGGAAGAGAACACCATCAGCGACGCCCTGGTGGTCAAGCTCCACAAGGTGCGAGCGAGGGGGTCACTCCTTTTGCACCCTCTCCTCCCACTGACGGTCACAACCACAACATCGACGCTCGATCCGGGGTGAACCATCGCCCTCCGGCCGCCCCCACCGCAGGAGCGGCCACGACCCGTGTGTCTCCTCCTGGACAAGCCAACCAAGCTGCTGCGCCCAAAGGAGCCGTTGACCTCCGAGCACCACTGTTGTGCGACCCCGCAACCCAGGTGGTCGTTCCACAGCTGCGTGGGCACGGCACTACCACCGACGCCGTCACTGGCGCCGCCAGGAGGCAGCCGATGGTGCGATCAACATCACCAACTGCTATGCCAAGCACAACCATGGAGGCTGTGGAACAAGCTCAACTCCTGCTGAAGTTCCCGCCGGCGGCCGAGCAGATGGATGAATGGTGTGCCACCATCGAGAGCCTGCTCGGTTTCACTGAGGCTGGGGGCTTGCGACGAGCTGGCCCACCACAACCTCCCCAAGCGACAGCAACCGTCCGCACTGCCGGTCAAATGGAGGGGGCTGTCCCCATGGTGTAGTCCCCACCGCGGAAGCCAATGCAAATGTAGCAGAATCAAGACCCCGACGAAGTCTCGATGGCCTCTTCTGACCCTTGAGCACGTCCAGGCCAACGTCGAGCCCCGAAGGATAGGCGGCGGGGAGATGCGCGCGTCGCCTTGGATCGGCGCCCCGACGACCTCCGCCAAACCGACGGGTGCGGCGGCCTCAACGGCGACGAGCCTACGCTCGGTGTTGGTTGGTGCCTACCTTTCAAGGTTGGCTGCGGTACGTTTACACGAGAGCTGCGGCAAGTCTGTTGGCCATCCGTTCGCACGTTCAAGACAGAGATACCCGAGAAGTACGACGAGAGGCTGAACCCGGTAGAGTTCCTAAGCATCCACACCATCGCTGTTCAGGCTGCCGGGGGAAGAGACGAGAAGGTGTTCGCCAACTACTTCCGTTTAGCCCTCAAGTCCAATGTAAGGTCTTGGCTGATGCACGTGCCGAAAAACTCCATTTCATCATGGGCAGATCTGTGCCACGAGTTCATCGGTGCCTTCACCGGTGGCCATTGTCGGTGTCAAAACCGGCGGATCTCGGGTAGGGGGTCCCGAACTGTGCGTCTAGCGGATGGTAACAGGAGACAAGGGACACGATGTTTATCCAGGTTCGGGCCCTCTCGATGGAGGTAAAACCCTACTCCTTCTTGATTAATATTGATGATACGGGTAGTACAAGAGTAGATCTACCACGAGATCAGAGAGGCTAAACCCTAGAAGCTAGCCTATGGTATGATTGTTGTTGTTCTACGGACTAAGCCCTCCGGTTTATATAGACACCGGAGGGGGCTAGGGTTACACAGAGTCGGTTACAATGGGAGGAGATCTACATATCCGTATTGCCAAGCTTGCCTTCCACGCCAAGGAAAGTCCCATCCGGACACGGGACAAAGTCTTCAATCTTGTATCTTCATAGTCCAACAGTCCGGCCAAAGGTTATAGTCCGGCTGTCCGGATACCCCCTAATTTAGGACTCCCTCAGTAGCCCCTGAACCAAGCTTCAATGACGACGAGTCCGGCGCGCAGATTGTCTTCGGCATTGCAAGGCGGGTTCCTCCTCCGAATACTTCATAGAAGATCTTGAACATGAGGATCGTGCCCGATTCTGCAAAACAAGTTCCACATACCACCGTAGGGAGAGAGTAATATTTCCACAAATCTAATCTGCTGACGTATTCTGTAGCGGGACATCACACCACAGCCAAGCCCTTATTCGTTTTTCCTTGCTTCCCACCTCAGCGCGTTTCGCGAGGCGGTTTCCTTGGCACGTCTTGTCGAAGCAGAGATCGTGTCCCCTTTATTCATGGGACCCTAATCATTACAGACGTGGGTAACCCAGTCGTGTCCGTTGGTATATGCTCTTGATCAAAGGCAAGTCCCAAACGGTCACAGGGAGGGCTCTTGGTATTCAACCTCTTATAAAGAGACCAAGGCTTTACTCCTTTCTTGCGATCTCAATCGAATCCGCCTCCCGCCTCGAGTTTCAGCACCCAAGGCTCCAGATTTAGGCACTTCGGATCTTCGACAATGTTCGGCTCCGACCTTCGAGGCCGATGGATGCCTTCCTCCGTCACGGAGGAAGACGTACTAAAGCTGAGAGAGGCCAGGTATTTGACCGGCGAAATCCCGCATAGGCTGCCTGCTCAAGGGCAGGTTATTCCCACTCCCAAGCCTGGTGAGAGTGTTGTGTTTGTGTCTCACTTCCTCCGAGGGCTATGGTTCGCGACGGATCCCTTCGTGGGGGGGCTCATGTTCTATTATGGGCTGGAATTCCACGATTTAGCTCCGGAGTCTATCCTCCACATCTCATCGTTCATCATCGTGTGCGAAGCCTTCCTCCGTATTACTCCTCACTTCGGACTGTGGCTTAAGACCTTCAAAGTAGAGCCAAAGATGATCGAGGGAGAGCACGCATAGTGCGGAGGTGCTGTAATAAGCAAGGATGCTAAAGCTCCGTGGCCCGAGGGTTCTTTTCAAGAGGAGTTCAACTTATGGCAACAAGAGTGGTTTTATATCACAGCTCCCAGGGGTACCAAGTGGGTGGCGCTGCCTGCTTTTCGCTCGGGTCCCCCGCTCCGACTAACATCATGGGCCAATAAGGGGCTGGACTGGGGGCCAACAAAGGATGTGCCCCTACTGCAGAGCTGGATCCGCGATCTCCTTGAGAGAGATGTCAGTCTGGTTGCGGTGACGCAGGTCATGTTGATTCGCCGAGTCCTGCCCTGCAAACGTCGCCCCCTCCGCCTGTGGGAGTTCAATCCGGAGGGACCGCGAGCTCTCCAACATTTTCTTGGCATGACACCCATGGAGATGTACAAGTTGTTCTTCGGACCACAAGCAGTGTGTCCGGATTTGACTGAGGACGCAGGCCTAAACTGCAATCGTCCGGATACTCATGTAAGTAGCCCTGTGCCCGGACACGCTGTCTGTTCATTTATTGCAATATTGCCCTTAAAAGGGAGCCGTTCTTGAACCAGGAGTGGATAGCAAAGGCGAAGTTGATCAGGTGTCCGGCCCACCTTCCTGAGACCTTGCCAGATCCCGTGTTAACCAGGATGCTGGACATCGCGCCTTCGTAAGGAAACGAAGGGGGGAACAAGGAAGATACTGCCTCCGCGGAGGAGGTTGTCCGGAAGGGAGGAATCGAAAATTCCTCTCCTCAGGGGAAGAAGAGGACCGCCTCTGAAGACCCGGAGACAATGATCTCAAAGCGGGGGAAGAAGTCTTCACCAGAGGGTCCTGTGCCGGGGGATACCCAGCCGTACTGTGCCCTCAAGGGGATCAGCCCTCCACCGAGCCGTAAGTAAAAGGGGTGTTTAATAAGAGAAAAATCCTTGCTTCACTTTTGAGGAAAATAACTGAAAATTTACCATGTAGTTCGGATCTTAGCCCTTCTCAACAGAGCTCGTCTTCAGGGGATCTTCTTCCGGAGATGATGGAGAGCGGAACGCCTCCCCCTGCCATACCGCCTCACGAGGCGGGCGACCCCAAGGTGTCGTCGCGGAGGGTTTCTCCTGATCCGGTAAGGCCGGAAGGTAGTAATATGGCCACCCGAAGCCCTCCGTGCCCGGCTCCTGGGAGAGGCAATTGAATGAGTCCGGCACCGCCTGGTGCGTGGTCGGAGGTACTGAAGGATCTGCTAGGGCGGGCGCCTATCTCAGAAGAGCACCGTGTGTTGATGGCTGCGGTAATTGAAAGGATTTCGTCCGCGGAAAGCGGGTTGCATGAAGATGTCATGAGTCTACTGACGGGCTTTGAGGTACGTGGAATGACGCACCTTTTTGACAGTACCACATACTTTATGATGCGCCATGTGATGATAGTAGCCCCTGAGACTCTAGGTGCTGTCGAAGACGACGACACATAGAGGATCATAGTCCCAGGTATAATTTGCCGCCTTCATCTGCAGGTGGCGAAGTGTCCGGTGGTCAGCCGAACTGATGAATTTGCTGAGCTAAAGCGGCAACTTGACATGGCAGATGCCGACATCGCACTTGTCAACAAGCGGCTTGACGAGGCATAAGGTATGTAATTTCTCCGGGGACACCTGGAAAGAGGATCTTGATGCCAGTATATTATAATGTGTGTGCTTAACGCAGATGGGGCTACCGCCGTGGAGAACCTTCGGGCAGAGCTTGCCCGAGCTAAAGAACAAGCCAGGAAAAGTGACGCGGCTGCCTTAAAGGCGGTTGAGGAGCTAAAGGCCGAACAGGATGCTCGCTACCGAAGCAAGGAGGAAATGGCCGATATGGCTATGAAGTTGAAGAACGCTGCCGACCGATGTAAGCTTCTTGAAAAGGAAGACCGGGCGGAGTGGAAAGACCTGGAGAAGGCCGCTACAGCAGCCAAGGATGCTCGTTCTGCAATGAGAGCGATGAAGGAGGAGCTGCGTCAGGCCGGAGATATCACGGCTGGGAAGCCCTTTATGCTGCGGATGAAGTTCGGACATCCCAAATATGCTCCGTTGGACCGGATGTGGAGTTCGGTGGACGCGTATTTGGATTTAGCGGCGAGTGCTGCTGATGCGGCCAAACACTTCCGAGATCAGAAGGATCGCGAAGTGGAAAAGTTATTCTGGTCATAGTTCAACAATCCAGAGCGTCGGCTTCCATTGACCGATCGTTTGGCTGAATGGGCCGAGCTCAATAGGTTGTCCGGACTTGCCATGAGGTATGTCGTGGATCATCTGTGGCCGGAAAGGCCAAAGCCGAACAGTTATTTTAGCTTGGTGCAGCAGTTCCTTGGTGCGGTGCCGTATATCAACGCGATGAAGAGGTCAACATGCGTGGAGGGTGCGCGGATGGCCCTTGCCCGTGTCAAGACATACTGGGTGGAGATGGAGGCCACCGCCGTTGCAGCCCAAGATTCGGACGGAAGCCGAGTACCTACCGAGCACTACTTTCAAGAAGTCCTGGAGGGCGCTCGTTTAATAGAGACGCAGTGCTCGAAGG
Organism: Aegilops umbellulata; assembly: GCA_032464435.1. Lineage (NCBI taxonomy): Eukaryota > Viridiplantae > Streptophyta > Magnoliopsida > Poales > Poaceae > Aegilops > Aegilops umbellulata. The sequence continues at coordinate 308,400,915 of CP136057.1, forward strand.
ATATTATGTTTAAATAACGTGTATTTGTATTGAAAACAATATTTCGCTGAGATGTATAAGCTTTTTATACTTGTGCTTGCAAGAATTATAATACCTCCTGTGCGGCCATTTACGTATATGTATATATAACCTGAAAGATGGCAGTCGTCGGCTTCAGCCCCCACGCATATAATGCGGGGGTGTTCGCGGAAGGCGTATCATCACACTTGATCGAACGTCTTGGTCCATTAAGGAGGTGGTAGCGCAACAAACTAGGCAACCAAACTATAATGCTTTATCACTTTCACTTAGCCATAGGAGTTTGACAGTGGGGCTACTATATAGCCCCTGGTGGCGCCGGGCTCACCCGGATTCGGGGCGCGTGTGTGCTTGGTCGGGAAACGGCCCTTCGTCAATGCGGAGGAATCCCGAAGATTCCGTAGGTCATCGAGTGGTTGACCAGTCTCGCGCTACATCATGACAGTCAGTTTTCGGCTTTCTCTACTGAGGTGCTCGCCTGGCTGAACCGGGGCACAATCGCAGTAGTTCTCCTGGTGCCGCCTTAGCCGATAGAGCGAAACGTAAGGCAGCAAAACACAGGAGCCAGGCAAACCCAACATTTGACGAAAGAGATGATTCGGAGCTAATGCATATAAGGCCAAACTCGCGACACCGAACACTCCCTAAGGTATTCGGTCTTTATGATTGTAAACGGGCTGAACAGTGCCCTTTGTAATAAGCCCATAGTGTCTAGGTACGTGCAATATTCTGACGTGGCCACATGCCAAGACGTCAGCCCCCTTCTCGGTTGTACGGAGAATCTGGCGGATATGTATCAATAAGAGACAGTAAAAAAGGTTTACGCAGGGTCTTAATCTAAAGAGAATCCTTGGAACGGGTCCCTACTGCACGTCTGCGCATGTGTCTCCGTTGTGTCGTGTCCTGGATGGGTGTAGCACGATGTTCATCTGTAAAAGAGAGGAACTTAGTTGAAAAAGTGGTCATGCAAAATGCATGTTATAATAAATAAATGAAGTATGATTCAAGGTGGGAAGAATTTAGTTTTGTTGCTGCTTGTTTATGTGTGCGGAGCCCCTTGTATAGGGATGTATAACCATCAAACTGTTAGTAATTATATAGTTACGCCGGACTCGTCCAGCCGTGTCCGTGGTCTTAAGGACCCATTATGCGCTCTGGTTGGTGGGGTAGTTTAGTGTGTGGCTGTCAAGGCAGCCGCACAGTCTTCCGCGCGCAAGGAGCGCTCAATGTTTCCCTTTACTGAAATGATGCCTTGCTGACCGGGTCTTAAGCGTGAGAGACGCATAGTGCGGTATTGTGTTAAAGCGAGCGAAAGCTTCGCGTCCCAGCAGTGCTTGATAACCACTTTTAAATGGAGTGATGTGGAAGGTCAGCTTTTCGTTACGGAAGTTATCGGGTGAACCGAACGTAACTTCTAGTAGGAGGGAGCCCGTGCAATGAGCCCCTGGGCCTGGCGTTACTCCTTTAAAGGAAGTATTGCTATGGCTAATTTTTGTTGGGTCTATCCCCATTTTGCGGACTGTGTCCTGATATATCAGGTTTAAACTGCTGCCGTCGTCCATCAGGACTCGCGTGAAGTGGTATCCGTCGATTTTCGGGTCTAATACCAAGGCAACCCAGCCTACGTGCCGGATACTTCCGGAGTAATCCCGATGGTCGAAGGTGATCGGTTTTGACAACCAGTGGCGAAACTCCTTTGTGATAGGCCGCATGGCACGTATCTCTGTGGGCGCCACTTCATTTTTCCCTTTTGTCACATGTAGTACGTTCACTGTTTTGACTTCTTGTGGGAATTTCTTTTGTTCCCCACTGCTTTCTTTGTGGGGTTCATCATCGTCTTCACTTGGTGTATCCAGCCCCTTGTGTTCGGCGTTGAGTTTGCCGGATTGCTTGAAGACCCAACATTCTCTGTGGGTATGATTTGCAGGCTTCCCAGGGGTGCTGTGGATTTGGCATATCTTGTCCAGGATTTTGTTTAGGTTAGACAGTTCGTCCATGCTATCTTTGAGGGGCAGCTTTTGCTGACCCTGCCGAGAGCTTTTGAATCCGGCGTTAACTGCCATGCTCTTCGGGCTGTTTCCCTTGTTCTGGTGCTGGTCTTTGCTGCGTCGTGGCTTCCCGTTTCCATCCCTGACTTTGGATGTACTTGGGTCGCTGGTGCTGCATCTTGCCAACCAGCTGTCCTCGCCCGCGCAAAAGCGGGTCATGAGGCTTGTTAATGCGGCCATTGTTCTTGGCTTTTCTTGGCCGAGGTGTCTGGCGAGCCATTTGGCTCGGACGCTATGTTTGAAAGCTGCTAAGGCTTCGGCGTCTGGACAGTCGACTATTTGGTTCTTTTTAGTAAGAAATCTGTTCCAGAGCTTCCAGGCTGACTCTCCGGGTTGTTGAGTTATATGACTTAAGTCGTCTGCATCCAGTGGTTGGACATAGGTCCCTTGAAAATTTTCTCGAAAAGCGTCCTCGAGCTCTTCCCAACTTCCAATGGTGTTTTCGGGGAGGCCTTTAAGCCAATGTCGGGCTGGCCCTTTGATCTTGAGTGGTAAGTATTTGATGGCGTGGAGGTCATCTCCTCGAGCCATGTGGATGTGGAGGATATAATCCTCAATCCAGACCCCCGGGTTTGTAGTTCCATCATATGCCTCTATGTTTACGGGATTAAATCCCGCTGGGAATTCATGGTCCAGCACCTCGTTGGTGAAACATAGGGGGTGTGCAGCACCCCTGTATTTGGTTGTGCCGTGTTGTTCGGATATTTTTTGTGTTGCATTGCTCGCTAGAGCGTGCTTTCTTGGCCCATAGATAGATCTGGTTGGGCCATCTTTTTGACGCGAGTCCTCGTGTGGACCGCGTGCTGGCTTGTGTGCGGCGCCGTTTGCCGCTCTATGTTGGCTATGAGGTCGTCTATCCGGCCGGATGGCTGATTTGTTTTTTGATTGCGGGGGCTCTAAGGCCTCCTCATCAAATTCGGGCAGTAGCTTTCGCTTCGGGTAGCTCTTTGTGTGGCGACTGCCGCCATATTTGTCTGCGGTGCTGAATACCTTGCTCCATCTGATTCTGAGTGCATCTTCCGCAGTCTTGAGCTTCCGCTTCTACTTTTTTAGGCTACGCGCAGTGGTGACGAGCCTTTTATGGAGGTTCTTTTGCTCCAGGAACTTGTCCGGCATGAGGTCATCCGGACTGTCATCTTCGGCGGGGAAGGGTTGTTCGGTTTGGTTATCCGAGTTGCCTTGTTCGGGCGGTTGCTCGATGCCATGTTCATCGTCCGCCGGCTCGCCTGCTCTGTGGCTGGTTTTGTATGAACACTGTCTCTGTCAAGGCAGGGTTTGGAGCGGCGCTTACGCCGCCGCTTTGACTGCTTTTCGGAGGAACGATCCTTCATTGCGTCCTCCCATTCCCCGCCGTCGTTTCCTTTGGGTGTGTACACCATGTATACATCATGGGATGAGGTGGCTGTCCAGTGCCCTGTGGGCACTGGTTCCTGTTCGTCTCCTATATCATCGTCCATACCGTCGATGTCTTCGGAGTCGAAGTCGAGCATGTCGGTTAAATCATCTACAGTGGCTATGAAGTCGGTGGTGGGTGGGCGTCGAATTTCTTCATCGTCCGCATCCCAATCCTGCCGGTCATAATCCGGCTAGGACTCTCCTGACAAAGAGAGAGACCTTAGTGAAATCAGTATGTCGCCGAAGGGCGAGTGCTGAAAGATATCCACGGCGGTGAACTCCATGATCGGCGCCCAATCAGATTCGATTGGCAGGGGCGCAGAAGGTTCAGAGTCTGGAGAAGAGTCCGGCAATGTGGAGTCACGGGCCTCGTGAAGGATAAGGCTGGTGTTTGGCTCGATCGCCGTTGAGACTACAGCCTCCGCGGCGGGGTCTAGCCACCCTCCCTCGGTCGGCGCAGTTGGCTCCGAACTAAAGGTCGGAGCGGATGCGGGTGCGGCCTCCAGGGCAGTGTTCGGCGGCAGAGCTAAATCATGCCCATCGTGATAGTGCGACGCACTTGGCAGGGGCTCGAACCCATCGCAGATCAAGTCTCCGCAGATATCGGCCGTGTAGTTTAGGCTTCCAAACATGACTTGATGGCCAAGGGCGTAGCTTTCAATCTGCTCCAGGTGGCCAAGCGAATTGGCCCGCAGTGCAAAGCCGTTGAATACAAAGATCTGTATGGGGAGAAAAGTCTCACCTTGGACTGCATCGCTAACGATGATCGAAGGAGCCATCAAGCCTGATGACGACGACACAGAGGAACTCTCAATGAAAGCACCAATGTCGGTGTCAAAACGGGCGGATCTCGGGTAGGGGGTCCCAAACTGTGCGTCTAGGCGGATGGTAACAGGAGACAAGGGACACGATGTTTTTACCCAGGTTCGGGCCCTCTCGATGGAGGTAAAACCCTACTCCTGCTTGATTAATGTTGATGATACGAGTAGTACAAGAGTAGATCTACCATGAGATCAGAGAGGCTAAACCCTAGAAGCTAGCCTATGGTATGATTTTTGTTGTTCTACGGACTAAGCCCTCCGGTTTATATGGACACCGGAGGGGGCTAGGGTTACACAGAGTCGGTTACAATGGGAGGAGATCTACATATCCGTATTGCCAAGCTTGCCTTCCACGCCAAGGAAAGTCCCATCCGGACACAGGACAAAGTCTTCAATCTTGTATCTTCATAGTCCAACAGTCCGGCCAAAGGTTATAGTCCGGCTGTCCGGATACCCCCTAACCCAGGACTCCCTCAACCATCAAGAACCCGGCAGGCCCAGTGACCTTCAGCTTCTCCAGCTGAAGGAAGGAGAAACCCTCCGTAAGTATTTACAAAGATTCAGTAAAGTTCATAAAAATATTCCAAATATCCATCCGGCAGCCGTTATAGCAGCCTTCCAGTCTAACATGCACAACCGCCGCATTCGTTCTAAGATGAATGTGTGGTTGCTCAAGACTATGAAGGAACTATACACACTAGTGGATAAGTGTGTTCAGATGGAGGAAGTGAGGAAGTTGCCCGGAGAGGAGGATTGCACCAATGATGATTCAGAGGATGAGGATGAATCAACCAGTCAGAGAAAGGGCAAGGAGTGCAACAAGAAGCCAAGAGATAAAGCAGTGATGACTGTAGAAGGTTCAGGCACACCTAGTACCGACAAGAAGACCAAGGCTGAGGCCCCCGGCAAGGAAGCTGCCGCGTGCACTGCCTGCCGGAAGGCCGGTGCCGCGGAAAAAGTCGGGAAAGATGATGGGCTGTACTGCAAGATCCACCGGACCGAAGGTCATGACCTTCAGGAATGTTATCAGGTTGAGAAGCTCGTTAAGAGACAGAGAGAAGAGTATGGTAAGCGAGATAAGGAGAAAGGTCAGAACGCTGGTGGTGGTAAGGGGCGAGGTGGTAAAGCAAATTTCCCTGGCAAACCCTTTCGGAACCAAAGGAAAACCCGCCAGGGGCCAAGAGAAGGAAACCTGTGATGATATGAGTGATGGGGGGATGAAGAGGAAACCAATGAGAAGGAATTTCAGAAGGCCACTGACGCCCTTTGCATTGATGGAGGTGCATGTTTTCTCACCTCTCATCGGGCACGAGAGGTCAATGCTGTGGAGCCAGCGCCAGAGGCCCGGAAGCCGCTCAAGTGGTCCCGCACGCCCATCATCTTTGATGAGGAGGATCACCTTGGCCGCACCACAGAGGTAGGGTGTTTGCCATTGTTGGTCTCCCCAACAATTCCCAACCTCAACGTCACAAAGATGTTAGTAGATGGTGGGGCTGGGTTGAGTCTGATTTCCACAGTAGTCCTCAACAAGCTTCAGATAGGAGAAGAAGAGCTAGAGGTTACCGTCACATTTCAAGGAGTCAATCCCGGCAACAGCCATCCTAAGGGGAAGATTACGTTGCCGGTGACGTTTGGGGGGAGAACTGAACTATCGGACCAAGAAGATTGTTTTCAATGTGGTTGATCTCCCCCTGCCGTACAATGGGATTCTGGGACGCCCAACCCTGGCTAAGTTCATGGCTACATCTCACTATGCCTATAACACTTTGAAGATGCCTAGGCCACTGGAAGTCATCACCATCCCATCGGATGAGAAGGATGCAATTATCTGTGTAGACAAGATGTTCCGGGATGCAGTCACAGCAGAGGCTGCAGCAGCAACATCTCCCGCGAAGGAAAGCAAAGGAAAGAGGAAGGATTATAGGACCTCTGGCAAGCAGTCCGGGAAGCGTGCCCCCTCCAAGTGCACGACACCTGTTGACGACGTGCCGGGGTGTTCCAACAGCAAGAGATCCAAGGTTGCTGCACCCCAAGTGAAGAAGGTCCTGGCAAGGCTGGCTGGGGTTGATGGTACTATCACCATCAGCGCCACCCTTGATGACAAATAGGAAAGCATGCTTGTTGCCTTCCTGCGGGCAAATATTGATGTGTTTCCCTGCAATCATCTGATATTCTCGGTGTTCCCAGGAAGGTAATCAAGCACCACCTTGCTATCTGCCCGCACGCCCGACCCGTCAAGCAGAAAGTCCGGAAGCAGGCCTTGGAGCGACACTAGTTCATTGCCAAAGAGATTAAGAAATTAGAGGTAGCTGGTTTGGTCAGAGGAGTACTGCACCTTATGTGCTTCGCAAGTCCAGTGGTGGTCCGGAAGGCGAATGGGAAATGGAGGCTCTCCATTGATTTCACAAATCTCTACAAGGCTTGCCCGAAGGACCCATTCCCCTTGCCGCGCGTCGACCAGATCGTGGATTCCACTTTATGTTGTGATTTGCCCTCCTTTTTGGATGCATACTCCGGGTACCACCATATCTTCATGTTCAAAGAAGATGAAGAGAAGACATCGTTCAACACCCCATGTGGTATGTATTGCTTCGTTCGTATGCCTTTTGGATTAAAGTGTGTCGGGTCCACTTTTGTAGAGCAGTCTAGATTGGTTTTGAGCCGCAGTTGCACAAAAATATAAAAGCCTATATGGATGATATTGTGGTCATGACCAAGGATAAGGCCACCCTTATCCAGGATTTGGAAGAAACATTTGCTAATTTGGGCAAGATCAACTTGAAGCTCAATCCGGAGAAGTGTGTATTCAGTGTTCCGTCCAGCAAGCTCCTTGGATTCTTCATGTCCTATCGGGGGATCGAATCCAACCTCGAGAAGATCAAGGCCATTGAGCAGATCCAGGCACCAAGGATAGTTAAGGATGTAAGGCGCTTGACGAGGTGCGTTGCCGCGCTAAGCAGATTCATCTCCAAGTCTGCCGAGCATGACCTGCCGTTCTTCAAAATCTTGAAGAAAGCAGGGCCTATGAAGTGGACCCCGAAAGCAGATGCTGCTCTACAATAATTGAAGGCCTACCTATCGTCTGTGCCTAACTTGTTTGCACACAAACCCCAAGTGCCATTATTGCTTTATTTGGCGGCAACCAACCAAGTGGTCAGTGCAGCCTTGGTAGCACAGCTAGAGGTGGACAAAGCAGAAAGTGGCCAAGTCACGGCAGAGTCAGAAAAGGACCAGGACAACAGTGCGCACAACAACGAGGGCAACCCCAAGGATGCGGCAAGGAAGAAAGTGGTGCAGCACCCAGTGTACTTCGTCGGCTCCTTATTACAAGGGGCTAGATCAAGGTATTCTCGCGTGCAAAAGTTGATCTTTGGCCTCATAATGGCCTCAAGGAAACTGGGCCACTACTTCCAAGCCCATGAGAATACGGTTGTCACTCGTTTCCCGTTGCACAGGATACTCCAAAACCCTGAGGCTACTGGCAGAATAGTGGAGTGGGCTTTGGAGTTATCCATCTCTGGTTTGAAGTTTGAGAGCACATCAACTATTCAGAGCAGGGCACAGGCAGAGTTTATTGCAGAATGGACGCCAACCCTTGATGAGGAAGTGACAGAAACAGCTCTCCCCGGCAAGGAATCCCCCCAAGAATGGATTATGTATTTTGATGGTGCTTTTTCCCTACAATGTGCAGGGGCTTGCGTGCTTCTTGTTTCCCCCTCCGGGGAGCACTTGAAGTACGTCGTCCAAATGCACTTTGTCTGGGAAGAAGCCACCAACAATACATCTGAGTATGAAGGGCTCCTTGCCTGGCTCAGTATTGCAGCAGAATTGGGAATTAAGAGGTTGATCATTCGAGGAGATTCACAGCTCGTGGTGAGACAATTCAACAAGGATTATCAAAGTCCATTTATGGAAGCATACATCGAGGAAGTAAGGAGATTGGAGGAGCGCTTTGATGGGTTGCAAACAGAGCACGTCCCCCATGCGAAAAACAGCATAGTTGATCACCTATCAAAGTGTGCTGCGCAAAGGCTTCCTGTGGAAACATGAACTTTTCTTCTCCATCTCTCTCAACCCTCCATATCACCAGCCACAATGGCTTGGAAAAGGAGAAAGTTGGACTACGATAAGCCTCTCTCGGTAGAGCCATCCTCTCCCGGCAGAGACCCTGCCGGAAACAACTCCTCACAGCCTATCGGACCACCCCCTCCAGCCGGGCCTATGGACCCCGCGAACGAGGCTAGTGCTCCCACAACCGAGGATGTGCTGCTAGTCCTTGTTGCCGAGCCCCAGGCCCCAACTTGGGGAAGGCACATTGTCTGCTTCCTCCATATCGGAGAACTTTCCGGCGACCAAGATAAAGCTGAGAAAGTAGCTCAGAGGGCCAGTATGTATCAGTTTGTCGATGACACTCTATACAGAAGAAGGCCCAACAGTGTGAATTGAAGTGTGTCTCTTGGGAGGATGGAAAGGAACTGCTGGTTGAGATTCACAGAGGAATGTGCGGCTCACACATTGGATCAACATAGTTAGTTGGGAAAGCATTTCGGCAAGGATTCTATTGACCCACAACCCTCCAAGATGCAGTTGAGCTCGTCACGACATGTGAATCCTGCCAGTTCTATTCCAGGAGAACACACCTGCTTGCCCAAGCCCTTAAGACAATCCCTCTATCATGGCCATTTCTGGTCTGGGGGCTCGATATCCTCGTCCCCTTCCCCCGAGCAATCAGGAGATTTGAATTCTTGTTCGTTGCCATCGACAAGTTTGCAAAGTGGACGGAAGTGACTGTCATGAGAAAGGTGACTGCTCAATCAGCTATCAAGTTCTCGAAAGAATTGGTGTGTCATTACGAAGTTCCGGCAAGGATCATCACTGACAACAGCACCCGGTTCATGAGCCACGCCTTCATGCAATATGTTCATGCCCTCGAATGCAAGATCTCATTTGCTTCTGTGGCACACCCCCGGAGCAATGGACAAGCTGAGAGGGCGAACGCTGAAGTGCTTCGTGGACTCAAGACAAGGACTTTCGATACGGTATAGAAGCACAGCAGGCGGTGGATCGAGGAGCTGCCGGTGGTTCTCTGGTCCCTCAGAACAACACCTAACCAAGCTGCCGGGCAGACTCCCTTCTCCCTGGTCTACGGGGCAGAATCAGTTATCCCCACGGAACTCATTTACGGGTCTCCTCGAGTGCTTGCCTACGATGAAGTAGCGCAAGATCAACACCTTCATGGAGATGTTGTGCTACTTGAGGAGAACCGTCTCCGGGCAGCTACGTGTGCTGCATGCTACCAGCAAGCCATGCATAGCTATCACAGCCACAGGGTTCATGCCCGGTGTTTTGAGAAAGGTGACCTTGTCCTTAGGTGCATTTAGTCCGCCAAGGGTACAAACAAGCTATCACCAAAGTGGGAAGGCTCTTACCAGGTGGAACGAGTCACCAGACCCGACGTAGTCTGTCTGGAGACCGGAGATGGCACACCGTTGCAAAATTCATGGAATATTGAGCATCTCCGAAAGTTCTACCCGTAAGGCGCAGAGGCTGTCGGGCCCTGCCTGGCAGCCACCCATTGTACATGGCCTTGCCGATGGTGCATGTAACTCCCTGTACAAGCCGGGGCGATGACCCCGTGCAAGAGAAAATAAAGAAGCGATGTAGGGGGCCCAACTAAGATTGCATGCAAGCACGAGCACACCCAGATCACTGCATAAGCATTTCATGAGCATTTGCATATGCATATAGATAGGATTGCATCCTGCATTCATCCTCATCTACATGGAGTTGCAGGTTCCTGCTGTGAACTTGACTTTGACAAAGGTTTGAGAAGATTGCACGACACTACAATCCCAGGCATAGCCAAAACAGATAAGTTTGCCTCTTGTCCATTAGTGTTCTGTAAAGCTATAACTTTGTATGAGGAAAGCTCGCCTTTGTTTTTGAAACTTAGGTGCTCCCATCCATGACTTGAACATTGCTTCAATCAGGATGGTCGCAGTAGCCTTTGATAAAAAGGAGTTGGCGGGGGGCTGGCCCCTCTGTCTGTTCCCCAGCAGACGGAGCTCTCCGACAGACAAAAGAGGGTACCGACAGGATATCCTGCCGGGTAAACTCGTTTATTTACAGTAAAGAAACACTCACCTCTGCATGGACATATAGATGAAAGGGTTCCGAGCAAGGTTCATCTTCTTCATTGACATGCTAATACGAGTACAAGCATTACAGAACACAAAGATGGACTCGAGAGATTACATTGTTTGAATTAAAATTTGGCGATTGCCTATAGATTTAAGATTGAAAAAAGATAAGTGCCCTGTGATCCCCTCTTTTCGTTTTCCCTCCTACAGGCACTGCGGTGGAAGGAGGAAAAGATGAGTAAAGGAGCACCCAAGCAGGAGCCTACCCAGGTTTGGTCAGGGCCCGTCAGGCATGGCCTGATAATACCGGGAGTGGTGAGGCTACGAAGGAGGAGTGCGGGGGATGGGGCGGAGCCTTCTGGTCGCTACCTGCAGAGCCAGCAAGAAGCCCTGGCTGAGCGCTGGTGGAGTCATCCACCAAAGCTCAGCCGAAAGACTGCTGGAGGCGAGGAGAAGGCACTAAGAGAACATCCCTCCCCGGCTACCACCCAAAGAGGCTGGTGATGACAGTGCGGGGGAGGGAGGGGAAGAGCGGAAAGACGAGGTGGCAGGTCGACGGTCAGAGGAGAGGGCATCCATGCCATCGTGCTCTGACCTGACCTCCTGCCACCTGCCTTCTCCGTCTTCCCTCGCTTTCTCCTTACCACCGCTGCTCCCGGGAAGCGCCAAGACCCGGGTCTGACGCCTCCAGCGGAGAAACAACAAGCAACTGGAGCGGCCGAAAGGCCTGAGGCGTGCCGCACCCCTCCTTGGTGGGCAGGAAGTTGCGCCTCTCATCGACAATGGCTCCAAGGCCTCCAGGAGGGGCAATGCTAGGATTACCAATGATCTCCAGCCCCTCCACCCAGCCGAGCCTCGAAGAGACCAAGAAATTCATCATGTCAAGGACCAGGCTCACTCCCTGAGCGACAACATCGGCATGGGGAAATGATTGCCCCAAACGGAAGCCCGGGGGCTGGCCCCATGCTCTCCTCTTCAACATCACCAGCGAAAGCAGAGAACCAGAGAAGAGGAGGTAGAATACAAGGGTGAATGACTCCACCTTCCTCCGTGCCTCCTTTTATAGGCGGTCGGGGAAGGGCAACCACCCCATCGACGGGTGACCACAGCCCTCCTCCGCCAATTCAAGATGGGCGGACCCGCCTCAAGATGCTCTCCCACGCCACGCGCCTCTATTACCTACCCCGCGCGATGCATGCATCATACATGGCTAAGGATAAGAGCGCACTTTGGGAAGAGTAATTTGGTGGTTTCCACCCCGTGCGTTAAAGTCATTCACGGGCCATCACTGCCGCGACCCCACCACTATTGGCTTTACGCCACGCGCGGGGAAATCAGGAACTGCCTCAAAATCAAGACTGATGAAGCAGCAAAGGATACCTCAAGGAGCCAACCCTCCAGCAATCCTGCCTGTGCACTTCTTAGGACCTACACCGACAACACTCGACAGCATGCTCGGAGTAGGCCTAGGGACTTCTGTCGGTGCAACAAACCCTAGGTCTGTTACCCAATTGTGCACAGGCACAAGATCCAGATCGAAGCACCAGCTCAAGCCAGAGTACTAGAAGATCAAGAGATTTGAAGGACCAACATCCAGCTCAGATAGACCAAGATCGAGCCAAAGGAGCAATACGTCATCTAGAGAAAGGCCTCCCTTGCCGGGCAAGCCAACTCAGCAAGGGGCGAGGCCACCACGTGAAGCAAGCAACCAAGACTCCCCGGCAGAGCCTGTCATGGCTCCGGGGGCAAAACCACCCCGCCAACTACTCAAGCACGACTCACGTCGTCAATCGGTCTGGTGTCAAGCCGCAAGATGATTATGTGGCAGCCATTCGCCACATGGCTTCCATTTCCTATAGAAGAAACCCACAGACGACACCCGTCCTGCAACGTGTCAAGAGAACAGGCGCGGAGCTGGCAAGATAGCGCGGCAGGACTTGCCGGGCAACCAGTGATGTGACACTAAGCGGCGCATTAAATGCACCTTGTCAGCCCGCAGAGTTAGGTATGATAGCACTGTTTGCTATAATATCAGTGGATAATGACCACTTTGCCACTCTGGTGACCCCTTAATCTATAAAAGGAGGCCCATGGCACTCGTAGGAGGGGATATAGGATTGGAAAGTTGACAAAACCCAAGCTACCATACGCGCCTAGTCGCGGCAGCCCCGAGCCAACTCTTGTCGGGCAAGTGTACTATGCACCACCACACTCATTCCACCATCAATCCACCAAAGCAGGAGTTGGGTCTTATGCCTCGCGGCAGCCCGAACTTGGGTAAATTGCTTGTGTGTTCTCTGCCATGCTGCCGTGCGCTGATCTGCTCTTTGTGCAACACGACGTCCCACCGCCGAACTAGTAAGGGGCCACCCGGTCCCATAGGTGGCCGCGGATATCCCGCGACAATCTACCATGCTAAAGTTATGCAATATTAAAATTTAATTCATGACACATCTACTGATATAGATTTCATATTGTGAATGTTGGTATTTTTTTCTATAAAGTTGGTTAAACTTTTCGAGGCTTGACCAACCTTATAGTGCTATGACCAGCCTTATAGTGGGCAGTATCATATAACTATAGTATCATGCATGTTATACTAGTGTATGATAGTACGTATGTACCTTCATAGTGCGCATAGTATCATAGAGTAGTATTAGAGATGACCGTATTTATGGCCATGCATGACACAAAGTAGTATAGCATATTTATTATGTTACGATATCTACCTATGTTACTTCTTTGCCACATCATCATATTTTATTCCCGAGTGCATGATAACAGCTATGATACCCCCACTATGGCCACCCTAAGGCTGGACATAATGGGAGTATCATAAGCGGTATCATGCATGCCAACTACTAGATTTTCTGCATGATGTAGTGGCACACTATTAAATGAGGAAAGAGAGGGCGTGGTATCATATCATGATACCCGTATCATATTAAATGGTGTACTACTTTGTGTCATTAATGTCAATTAATAAGGAAACTTAAGAAACTAACTTATGATACTATGCACGCATTACGGAGGTAGTATCATATAGTATAGTATATGATAAGGCTGGTTGTAAGGCCCCTTCCAACACTCCACCTTGTACAGGTGCTAAGGCTGCCATATAGGCAAAAAATCTGATGTGGCAAGGTAATTAAGAGGAGAGAGATGAGTGTGGCGACCCTAGGAAGAAACAATGCCAAGCACGATAAACTAGGCAAAACATTTAAATGGAAGAACCCCACCAATGCATGAAGAACTTTAGTTGCAAAATAATTAAATGAAGGATACTTAGCACCAACAAGTTAAGCACCAATGTATTGGGGTCGTTACTTGCTAAAGAATTTAATATGCTTAGCACCTCATGTAAGCACCAATGCATTGAAGCAGCCTAATGGGGAGTATCATATACTAGTATCATGCATATGATACTACCTCTGTAAAGCACGCATAGTATCATAAGTTAGTATCATGTACAATTTTATTTATTGTCATGCATGACACATAGTAGCATAGCATTTATTATGATACGATATCATGATATGATACTTAACCATCTGTTTCTTCATTTAATTCTAGGACAGCTCATCAAAATTGCCTAGTTGGCATTCAATCAGCCTAGCAATAAAAATCATTTGTGCATCGCTTTGTGAGTTTTCATTCGTTTGTTCGAGAAGCAATGAGAAGTTTCAAACATTTCGGTCGCGAGGTGCGACCACTAGCGTAGGCCTAGTTGGTATTTTAATCACAGGAAATTTAGATGGAGTCCAGACATCATCAAAATCGATTTGTGCCCGTGGCGTGCTCTCACGACCCTATGGAAAAAAATTGGTAATGTTTGGCAGAAGTTTTGATGTTCGTTCCTTCCAAACCGGAGCATCTCACATGAAAGATCATATTTTCAAAAAGGAGACGTGTCAATTCAAACTCCAGTGGCCGGTGACTTCATCATTTGACCTCATAAAAATTTCCACGGTACGCAATCACTATGTCACATCCTGATTTTGGCCCTTTCGTTTTCATTTGATTTTCTTGGATTTTCGCTTGAGATTTCTTTTTCCGTGGCTATGTGGTCTGGAAACTGAAGAAGATGACCTCTTCCTTCTTTCCAGAGTGGCTTGTCATTCTCAAACCCTTCCCAAGACCTTGCCATTTTCATCTTGGCCCAACCCCAACATTGTTTTTCTAGGGAATATTCCTTTTCTATTAAAGGAATGATCCTTTTTGCCCTTGGTTGTGAAGCAACCTATATTTCCATTACTCCTAAACCTCCCAAACAATTCTCATAAATTGTTTGGGTCTTATCTTCCTTAAATACGACAAAATATTTCATTTGCCATGTTCCTCATCATGCTCAATGAATTCCTTTCCTATTCTGTCCTGAATGGCAGTTTGTGAAGCAAGTGATATTTACCTTTGCCCAATTGACCCCAAACTTTTTGGACACCTTTTCATGTCCATATCATTGCCTCATGACAAAATTGAACTTAATTTGCCTAGTGAATATTCCTGAGCAATTTTTCAAAGTTCATGTCTGAGGGAATTCATCGTGAATGAAGTATTAGCTAGGATAACACAAATGAGTTGAAATTTTGCACACTCCTTCATGTGCTCATATCAACACCCTCCTCAAGATTTTATCTCATGCAATGTGTCCATGTGAGCTTAGCATCAATTCTTTGTTTCTGTCCAAATTTTTAGTTAGTGAAGCAAGTATATTTTATCTTGCTCCATTAGTGCTGACAATTTTCCTAAGCCTTCTCCTATCCTTATAACCTAGCTCCACAAGATTTTGGCTCATTTAATCTAGCCACTTTCCCTCAGGATTTTTCCTAAGATTCTGTCCAGAGGGATGCATTGTGAAGCAAGTACTATTTTGGTGTATCCAAATGGTACGAAACTTTTACAGAGTCTTCATATGTCCAAATGACTCATCTACACCAAATTTTAGCTTAATACAATCATTTATGTGAGTGCCATTTCCAAAACTGTTTAGTAGGGCAATTTCTACAGCAAGTGCTATCTAAACTCCTCTTCTTGAGATAAACCTTGCCATCTTAATCACCTTAGTGAGTGATCAACACCAGTCAAAGCTCATCCTTCATCTCCAAGTATCTGCTCCACAGCAAACTCCAAACACCTTGATGTGCGACTGAAACAGTGCAAGCCCTATTCACCAATTAAGTCCTTGTGCTTGTTTTCTTGCACGTTGGCACTCTCCGTTGGATGTTCTATCTACTGGACATGATCGTGCTAGCCAAAACGCGTCGACCATGCCAGCTCATGGGGTGACCACCATTTTGGCATGAAGTCGGGATGAGCTGGTTGTCGTTTCCCTCGGGCCCCTCTCTTGGTCGACGTCTCAGTGAGCACGGGCGTGTCTCCTAGCTCACCCTCGCCGTCCTCTTCTCCTCGGACCTCTCTCCCCCTCCAGCAGCCCGCTCGCTGGCGTTCGTCGCCGCACGCCCACGGGAAATCTGTAGCCGACCATCGTTTCCTCAGCTGTTTTCTTCTCCCCCGTGCTCCTTGGTCTCCTCTGCCCCGTGATGCATGCCCTCTGCTCCCCAGCGTCGCCTTCCGTCGAGCAAGCTCATGTGCCCATACGTCCGTGGCTCCGGCGACGTGTCACGAAGCCGTGCTCACCCACCCGAGTTGCCCCGGCTATTTATAGCCAGCCCCAAGCCCCTCCGAGCACTCCATCGTCTCAACCTCACCCCAGGACCCCGGTGTAGGTGTCGGGGAATGCTGCCTCCACGAGCACCTATGGGGACGGAGCACCTTTTCGGTTCGGCGGGGGGCGGAGGTCGCACGAAGAGCAGATCGAGGCGAGGCACACGAGCGGTTTTACCCAGCTTCGGAGCTCTTCGGAGAGATAATACTCCTACTGCTGCTTTGTGGATTGTATTGAGTTCTTGCTCGGGAGCGCTGAGTGCTACAGTATGCACCAACAGCTAACGAGACCGAGCGTGAGTGTTCTACTGTTCGTCCTCCTCCCTACGTTGCGCATGGGCCTCCTTTTATATGCTCAAGGGGTCACCGACAGGTGGCAACGTAGGCAAGGGCAAAAATGGAAAAGGTGCTGCGGTTGGTACAGCTACCTGCACAGTGTATCATACCTAACCCTGACGGCAGGGGACAAAGGCATTAAATGCCTATCTACGTCGCCCAAACAGTGCAGAAAAGGGACCGTCAGGGACGCCACCGCTCGCCACGATGGCGATCTTGTCAGCGCCGCTTGCCATAGTGTACCCCTGGCTGCACAGCCTCCCGCCACGTACGCCTAGAAGGGTCCCAGAGCGACACGTTGGTGGATGTGCTGGAGCGCGGGTACAGAGTGGTTGCTTGCCGCGGTCGTTGTCTTGTCGCGTCCGGGAGCTTGTCGCTCGCCGGGTCTTGCCGGGACGCGTGGCGCGTCGCGGCAAGTTCCTTGAGATGCCTTGGTTGGCTTCCCGGCAAGCTCCTCTTGCCGGGGTATTGTGTCTTGAGTGGCCTTCCCGGCAAGCTCCTCTTGCCGGGGCCTTGTATTCTTGGCTTAAATACTTTGTTCTTGAATGGCTCCAAAGGAACCACAGAGGATATTGGCGGTCACTCGGCAAGCCTTGCCGCGGGGCGCTGCGACTGCCCGTGCACAAGTTCGGGATACTAGGGTACCCCTACTCTAGTACACTGACAGGAGCCCCCGGGCCTGGGCCATACACGGTGCCGAGCGCTGTTGGGCCAGGCCCAAAACAGGGCATGGGCACGCGCGGCCTGGATCATGCCGTATCTTACTCCGTATCCACCGCGCCCTCCCCGAACGGCACGCGTTGATTGCGGCGTCGTGGGAGAGGTCGTGGGTGGTTCTTTATTCGGAAAGGCGGACCGTCCGCCCCCTTCCTCCTTATAATCAGGGGAAACAGGGGCAGTTCTCCCATCTGCCCGTTGCAATTCCTTCCTCGAGAATCTTCGCCACTCCCCTTCTTCCCAAAGACGAAGGAGAGCAGCGCTCCGCCCCCATCGCCACCAGCACCACCAACGCCGTCATCCTCCCTCACCGTTCCCGCCATGGCTCCGAAAGCCGAGAAGGTGAAGTCGGCCGAGGCGCAGCAGCTCGCGGCGCTGCGAAAGGAGCGGGCAATCTTCCCTCCGAGGCTTGACGCGGAAGAGCTGAAGGAGTACTACTACCTCTTCTGGTCGACGGCGACGCGGGCGCACCCGCACACGAGGGTACTCCCAGCCGCCGCTTGGAAAAAGGCTCCCACTGGGTACCCTTTCTTCGCCTTGTTCTTCTACTGCGGGCTCTGCCCGCCCTTTTCTGAATTTTTCTGTGACGTCATGAACACCTATGGGCTCCGCCTCCTTGACTTCACCCCCAATGCTGTCCTGACCATGGCAGTTTTCACACATCTCTGTGAAAACTTTGTCGGAATCCATCCAAACGTAGCCCTTTTCCGCCACTTCTTTTCGCCTCGAGTTGAGAAAGGAGAGCCCTTATCCGGCGGAATCGCCTGGATCTCAAAAGCCGGCAAGAAGGATGCTTATCTGGATGGAGAGTTCCACAGCAAGTGGGAGGAGTGGAGGGCGGACTGGTGCCTGATTGTCGAGGAGAACCCGCAGCCGTTTACCGCCCTGCGCCAAACTCCAGTAGTGCGCGACAGTGATTGGAGTAGCTTGGCCCCGGAAGACGACAGACTGAAGATTGCCGTCGTCCGGATCCTACGCCTCAGGCTTGCCGGGCTTACTGTAGGAGCGGTTGGCGTAGATTTCCTTCGCCGCCGCATCGCCCCCCTGCAGGAGAGGAGGAGACCCGCCTGGGAGTTCCAGAACGCGGCGGATATCATGAGGCTGCGGCCGGGCCTCAACTTCAACTTCACTGTCCTGGAGCTCAACTCGATGCTCCAGGAGCTGTTCAAGTACGACCCACAGCATCCCGAAGTGTTCAGGTTGCCGAGGGGCGTTGTTCCGCTGTGCAACAACTCCTCGCTCGACCGCATCCGTGCAATGATGCCGCTGTGCGACTCGCATGGAATTGACCCAGCCTAGATAGAGCCTGCAGATGATGTCGTGCGGGCGTTCTTCGATGGCTTGGTAGAAGTGCCGGTCGACGCCGATGAGCAGAGGGGCCTCACCCGGGACACCACCGACGAGGAGCTCAAGCGCATCGCTACCAGGCTGGAAGAGGTGGCGGCAGCCGCAGCTGCGGGCGAGTTTGGGTTCACCGTGGAGGAGGCAGAGGCAGCAGAGGCGGCAAGCCTTGCCGAGCTAGAGGATCTTGCCGGCGAGGAAGAGCCTGCCGGGCATGACGCCGGGCCGAGCGGGCCCGCCGAGGATACGAGCGGCTCGTTGGAGATCGGCTCCTCTTCCTCTTCGTCTTCGGGCAGCTTGCCGCAAGCAGAGCCCCCAGCTCCACAAGCAGAGCCCCCGGCTCCGCCAAGAAGGCGTCTTCGCAAGGCCGGGGACGTAGCGGAGCGGCGGACGAGTCAACCCCCGCCGCGCCGCACGACTCGCTCCACTGCGGCAAGTTCTGTTGCCGCGGAAGCTCCTCACGCTGCAACGGCAACTGGAGCGGGGTCCTCCCGGTCCGTAGTTCCAGCTCCCGCGAAGCGGCCAAGGGATCCTACTCCTCCGCCTCCTCGCGTTGGAGGTGGGCCAGGCTTTGACTTCTCCGCGCTCAGCTCCGACGAGGAAGAAGAAGAGTAAGATTCTTGTTGTACTTGTATGTCTTCAATACTTGCTGTCTTGTCTTGTATCTCATTTGCTTTACTCTGAACCTATTCCTTTTTAGGACTCTGGCTCAGAGAGCGTCAAAGAGAGCCAAGGTCCCGGTGATTGTCATTGAGGACGATCCCACCGTGCTAGCAGGGGGTGCGCCCGAGACAAACTTGTCGGACCCGGCAGCTGTTCTTCAGAGCAGCCCCCAGCGCAGCCCCCAGCGTAAGTATATGGTTTGCTTCCCACTGTTAGGCGCGCATGGATACTCTTTGTTTGCTGATATCTAACTGTTGGCTTGTGTAGGAGCAGAGCAGCACCACCAGGAGCGTCCGGATGCCGCCCCTGACATGCCATCTGCTTTGACTACGCCGCCAAGGGAGAGTTCTCCGGCAAGGGAGAATCCTCCGACAAGGGAGAGCTCCCCGGCAAGGGAGAAGTCTCCGACAAGGGAGAGCTCCCCGGCAAGGGAGAATTCTCCGGCAAGGGACAGTACCAGCGACCCCCCAGCAGCGGAGATCCCAACTGCCGAGCCTGGTACAGGTACTCCTTGCTTCTAAACTTCCCTTGGGTTCTTCTTTTTGGATATTTGCTTGACTTTTCTTCCTTTTTGGCCGTCAGATCCATCTACTGCGGAGCCGATGGAGACCGAGGTTGCTGTTGATGATGCCGCCGCCACCGAAGAAGCACCGGCATTGATGATCCTGCCGGCGAAGAGGCCGCCAAGGCTGCCGCCGCAGCAGCTGATGCGGGGTCCAGAGATCACACTGACGGCCCTGAGGCCGCAGGAGCGACAGGCGCTGCGCCGACTCTCCCGCCGCTGCCGCAGCGTCAGGCCCCGAAGAGCCCCAGCCAGGTGTATACTTGAAAGCCGGCGATGGCGTCTTCATCAAGCTTCCCTGGGAGTCAAGCTCGAGGGCGCCGGTCGAAGGAGAAATCTTTGACGTGGAGGTGCTCGCCTCCGTTGGGCTGACGTTGGTTGATGCGCCGAGCAGCAGCAGCGGCGAGTCTGAGGAGGAGCGGCTGCTCCGGCGGCTGGTGTCGCTCTACCACGCTCGACAAGCCAAACTGGAGTCCCGCGAAGCGCTTGTCGCGGCGGGGGTGGACGAGAAGAAGCGCGCGGAGGAGCTCCGAGGTCTCAACCAGGCAGCTCTCCGGTCGCTGGCGGCGGAGCGTGTGCAGCTCGATGAGGCGCGGAAGGTCTTCATCCTCGAGAAGGCAGAAGTTGTAGAGCAACAGCGGCTTGCCGCCGAGGAGCTATCTGCGCGGGAGGGCGAGTTGGTGCAGCTAAAGGCCAGCCTGGATAGCCACGAAGAGGAGCTTGCTGCGCGCGAGCAAACACTCAGCGAAGCTCTCAAGGAAGCAAAGGACGCTGCCGCAGCTGCCGAGGCCGCCAAGAAGGGGCTGGAGACGAAGGTGGCGCAGCTGGAGCCTGATCTCAAGGCGAGCTGTGAAGAGCTTGCCGCGCTCAAGCATGAGCGCGACAAGGACGCCTACACCTTTGGCGAGCTGCAGGGTCGTCTCGCCGAGAAGATCAAGGAGCTTAGCACCGCCAAGGATTCCAACGCCGATCTTGAGCTGAAGCTGGCTGCTTTGACCAAGACGCTGGACGGTGCCAGGGAGCAGGAGGCGGTCCTGAAGAAGGAGATCAAGGCCGACAAGGCGCTGCTGGAGAGCATTGCCGCCACCCAGAACGATTTTAGAGAAATTGTGGAGCAGTGGACGGAGGGTCTTGTGAATGCTGCCGCGGACATCGACAAGGAGCTGGCGCAGCTGGGGATGGGGGATCTCGGGTATCCCTCCGATGAGATCCTCCCATCTAGCGCCAAGCTCACTCTGTTCTTCAAAGGCGTGGCGACAGACCTCCAGCGACTCCGGGAGAGGATCCCAAAGCAGCTGGCCGACGAGTCACGCAAGATCTGCGCGGGAGCTCTTCAGAAGGTGTTGGTGAAGGTAGCCTTCCGCAACCCGGGCCTCAACCTCACCAATGTCCTCAGATCCCTGCCGGCGGAAGCTGATCTGGAGGCGCTCAAGGACCTTGTCGCACCCATTGTGGACAAGGTGAGCGGGATCAAGAGGGTTGAGGGAGATCGCGCGGACTAGGCCGCCCGTTTTGTTCTTTTCTTGTCGCTGCTGATCATGTTATGAAAACAGTCTATTAGAGCCGCGACAAGCTATTTTGTAATATAACTCTATTTTGGGCAGCGATTGCAATGTTATTTCCTTTACTTGACTCCTTCCTTTGTATGTTTTTGCCCTAAGCTTTTAGGGAACTTGCCGGCGCAGGCGCCCTCGCCGCGAGCGCTGAGTGCGGGACGTCAGCAGCCTGCTGGCAGTGCCGTTGCCGACAAGAAACCTTGTCGTAACTAGCCGCAGCTCGCTTAATTTGTTGAGCGAACTCGAAACAAAGTAAGGGCGCGACTCTAGTCGCAGCACACTTAAACTGTTGAGCGAACTCGAAACAATGTAAGGGCGCAACTAGCCACGAGCCGGTTCCTTCGCGCACAGTTTTTCCATACAAAGCATGGTCGTTCAAGGAAGATAACTTAAAAAAATAATTTAAAAACATTTGATTGCTCAAACTTTGGTAACTTAGCTTTTTTGTCGTTTGCTTCCCGGCAAGGCGAAACTTTCTTGAACGACGCCTGGTCCATGCCATTATCTTCCCCTTCCCCCCCGGCAAACTTGTGGGCGAAGGAACCTTCATTCCCTTGAGAAAAAAGGAAGTAGAGAAAATAATGATATGGAGCCTTATCGCTCGTTATTGCTTACCGGGGGTGTTCGCTGCACAACGTGTCAGATAACTCATGCAAAAAATAAAAAGCATGAAATTGACAAGGTGTGCGGAGCACATGAGCTTTATTTATGCACAGGGTCTGCGCCTGGCTTTGTACGAAGGATTACATGCAACAGCGGCAAGACTTGTACAAAAGGTGGTTGCCGGAACAGGGTCCGACAACCGCGCCTTACGGGTAAAACTTACGAAGATGCTTGATGTTCCAGGAGTTGCTCACCGGAATACCATCTTCGGTCTCAAGGCGGACAGCGCCAGGCCTAGTGACTCGTTTCACCCGGTAAGGGCCTTCCCACTTCGGCGTCAACTTGTTGGAATTCTTGGCGGACTGAACGCGCCGAAGAACAAGGTCGCCTTCCTCGAGACTTCTGGCATTAACTTTGCGGCTATGGTAGCGGCGCAAAGCTTGCTGGTAGCGAGCAGCTCGTACAGCAGCCTGAAGACAGTCCTCCTCAAGGAGCAGCGCGTCATCTTGCCGTAGCTACTCTTGCTCAAGCTCATCATAAGCGAGCACTCGAGGCGACCCGTATACGAGTTCCGTGGGGATAACTGCCTCTGCTCCATAGACTAGAGCGAAAGGTGTCTGGCCAGTGGCTCGATTCGGCGTCGTCCTGATCGACCAAAGAACCACCGGCAGCTCCTCGATCCAGTTTCTTCCGCACCCGTGCAGCCTGTCGAAAGTCCCGGTCTTGAGCCCACGCAGCACTTCAGCATTTGCCCTCTCCGCTTGACCGTTGCTCCTGGGGTGAGCAACAGAAGCGAAGCAGACCTTGGCGCCAAGATCTTGGATGTACTGCATGAAGTGCGGCTCGTGAATTGCGTACCGTTGTTGGTGATGATCCTGTTAGGGATCCCGAAGTGGCAAACAATCGACCTAAAGAACTTGACTGCTGACTGTGCTGTCACCTTCCTCACTGCTTCCACTTCCGGCCACTTTGTGAACATGTCGATTGCGACGTACAAGTACTCAAAGCCCCCGACTGCTCGGGGGAAGGGGCCGAGGATGTCGAGCCCCCAGACCGAAAATGGCCAAGATAAATGGATCGTCTGGAGAGCTTGAGCTGGCTGGTGTATCTGCTTGGAATGGAACTGGCACGCTTCACACTTGGTTACTTGTGCAGTTGCATCCTGGAGGGCTGTCGGCCAAAAGAAACCTTGCCGGAAAGCTTTGCCGGCAAGCGCTCTTGCGCCAATGTGGTGACCACATATGCCTCCATGTATCTCTGCCAACAGCTTCTGTCCATCTTCCCGGTGAATACACTTCAATTTCACACCGTTGAGTCTTCTTCTGTACAGTGCGTTGTCGACAAACTGGTACATACTTGACTACCGGGCTACTCTTTCCGCTTCTTCTTGCTCTTCGAGAAGTTCTCATGTTTGGAGGAAACGGACGATCTGCTGCGCCCATGCTGGAGCTTGTGGCTCGACAACAAGGACTAAAGGCATATCTGCTGCTGCGGGAACATCCGCTTCTACGGCGAGAACCTGTGGCTCAGTCGGAGCTTGACGTTCCCCGGCAAGCTTGCCGGAGCAAAACTTGTCGGGAGTGTCTGCTTCAACGATACAAACCCTGGGGCTTGTCGGCGCAGATTGCTCCTCAGCACTCTTGGCGTTAATCTTGGGGACTGTCGGGGCAAATCTGCCTCCTCGAACACCTATGGGGACCGAGCCCCTTTCTGGTTCGGCGGGGGGTGGAGGTCGCGTGAAGAGCGGATCGAGGCGATGCACACAAGGGGTTTACCCAGCTTCGGGCCGCACGGATGTGTAAAACCCTATTGCTGCTTTGTGGTTTGTATTGTGTTCTTGTTCGGGAGCGCTGAGTGCTACAGTACACTCAGGCAACTAATCAGGCCGAGCGTGAGTGGCCTCCTTCCTCCTCCTTCCTCTATGTTGCGCATGGGGCCTCCTTTTATATGCGCAAGGGGTTACCCACAGGTGGCAACGTAGGCGGGGGTAAAACTGGAAAACACTGTGTTGGGTACAGCTGTTTGCACAGTGCTATCATACCTAACTCTGACGACAGGGGACAAGGGCATTAAATGCCCGTCTAGGTCGCCCAAACAGTGCAGAAAAGGGACCGTCAGGGGCGCCACCGTTTGCCACGACGGCTACCCTGTCAGCGTTGCTTCGCCACCGCATGCCCCTAGTTGCGCAGCCTCTCCCCACGTACGCCTGGAATGGCCCCAGAGCGACGCGTGGGTGGATGAGCTGGAACGCAGGCGCGGGGTGGTGACTTGCCGCGGCAAGCGCCTTGCCGCGGTTGATGCCTTGTCGCGCCCGGGAGCTTGTTGCTCACCGGTCCTTGCCGGGACGCGTGGCGCGTCGCAGCAAGTCTCTTGTCGTGCCTTGGTCGGCCTTCCCGGCAAGCTCCTCTTGCCGGGGCCTTGTGCTTCGAGCGGCCGTCCCGGCAAGCTCCTCTTGCCGGGGCCTTGCTCTCTTCGGGTGGCCTTCCCGGCAAGCTCCTCCTGTCGGGGCCTTGGCTCGAATACTTTGTTCTTGGATGGCCCAAAAAAGGGACCATGGAGAGTTTTGGCGATCGCCTGGCAAGCCTTGCCGCGGGGTGCTACGACTGCCCGTGCACAAGTTCGGGGTACTAAGGTACCCCTATTTTAGTACACCGACAGGAGCCCCCGGGCCTGGGCCATACACGGTGCCGAGCGCTGTTGGGCCAGGCCCAAAACAGTGCACGGGCACGCGCGGCCTGGGTCACGCTACATCTTCTTCTGCATGCACCACGTCCTCCCCGAACGGCACGCGTCGAACGCGGCATCGTGGGGAGAGGCGTGCGTGACGTGGGCGGCGTGCGCGGGGCTGAGCCCCGCAGGCATGCGTCACGTCGCAATAAAGGGGGACGGTTCGCGCCATCTCCATAAGTGGAGGGAGGCGTGGAGGCGCAGCTCATTTGCTGGACGGGGCCGGGGCACGGTTTCCGAGGCGTCCGCTCCCCACGATCACGGGGCGAGGGGAGGTCGCCTCATCCGTCGCCTTGGTCCTTCACGCCAGCCACGCGACTTCCATGCACCTGGGGTCGCGGACGGTGGAGGCAGGAAACCGGGCCGTCGCAGGCCGAGGCAGCAGGCCGGTCCCAGTCGCCTGCTCTTCCTGCGTCTTGATTGGCTGAGCGGGGTGGCCGAGCCCCCACCCTGCTCCTTTATAAGGAGCAATAGGGGGGCGACGAAAACCCACACTCCTTCATCTTCGCTTCTCTTCAGCTTCTGATCCCCTCTCTCCATTCGCCATGGAGAAAGGGAGTCCTGGTCCTTCATCGGTGGCGGCGAGGGTCGCCGCTAGGCAACGCGCCCCTCGTCCCCTTGCACCCGCGGTGGCAGAGCCAACCGTAAGGGGAAGGGGGAGGGGGCGAGGTCGTGGACGAGGTCGTGGACGAGGCCGAGACGCTCGGGGACGAGGCGGACGGGGCGACGCGCCGGCCTCGCCTCCGCCAGCGGCCCCTCTTCCCACGGCAGTCCACATCGGGGACGACCCTTGCGAGTTCTTCGTCAGGCTGTGCCGGGCGCCTCGTCGTCGCCTCCGTCTCCCGGCCCCCTTCGCAAGCGTGATGGAGATGGAACAATCCGAGACGCTAAGACTGCGCATGAGGGGCTGCGGGATCAGCGGCACGCGGGTCCACGTTGAGTCCCCAGCCCCCGGCGTGGTGTATCTTGGTCGAGGGTGGAAGACGTTCGCCCGTATCCACAGCTTGATGGAGGGGTTCACCCTCCATTTTAATTTGATGGAGGGCGATCTCCTCTCCGTCAAGGTCTTCGGGTGCTTCGGGACCCGGGCCCGGTGCTGCGTGGATAGCTCCTCCGACAGCGAAGGCTCATCCTCGAGCAAGAGTGACGAGGAGGGGAGCGACAACGACGACGAGGGTAGCGGTCGTCGGGATGACGGGTCCGACTAGGCATCGGTCGCGGCTCCGCGTGGCACCGGCGACCCCATCATCCGTGTCGCCGGCTCCTTGAGCTTTCCGGGGTCGTCTCCTTGGCGGCTGGCGTGGCGAGGCTGCGGAAGAGGAAGAGGGCTGGCGGCAAGGCCGTCAAGTCGGAGTACGAGGGCGAGGTGCCCTCGACAGCATGCTGACGTCCTGCCACCCTGTCGAGCCCTGCTTCCGGAGCCGCCACCACCACCTAGCCTTCAGACGGCTCCCGGGGCGTTCTGTTGGTGTCTTCTGCCACCCGTAGCTCGTCTAGGCGCCCCTTTTGCCCTTTTCGCCTCCTTGTCCTACCTCCTGAGGAGAGAGACAAGAAAGGGATTACGGGCACCTTATCTCCTTTTAACTTGTAAGCCTTCGGGCTTTAGTTGCATTTAAAGCTTGTAATCCCATCTCTCATGTTTTTCATTCTCTCTGAACTGTACCTGAGCGGAATGCTTTTAATGAAAAGGGGATGTTTGCCGGGCCATTTGTCTCGCGGGTAAAACCCACGCCAAGGAGCGAATCCTTTATATCGTTAAGATATACACTTCTTTGCCCGGCAACAGGCCCTGCCGTCTTCCCGCGCCACTCGACCTTCCCCACGCCGTTGGCGGAGGTAGGGATGAGGCGGGTTCGGGCTCCTCATTCCGTTCCGCGGCTACTACCAAAACTGGCCCCAGGAACGCGCTCCGGGGCCCAGAGTTAAGGGAGCACGGCAGCTTTTTAGGAAGAAACAAGGTTTTCGCATTCCTCAGTCCATAAGAGAATGCATGACAAGGGATGAAAAACTTATCTGGGATTGCAGCCCCCGGCAACTTTGGCTTGCCGCGGGCGAATCTTTGTACTTGTAGCCCCCGGCAGCACTGGTTTGCCGGGGACCAGATGCTGGTCCGCCCTTCTTCTCTTCTTCGTCCTTAAGCGGTCTGGCCAGGATATGCAAAACCCTGCGAACCAAAGGAAACGAAAGAACAGGAAAAAAAGGACGCAAACCCGACCTCTAAGCTAGGGGTTAGCAGCTGTTAGGCACTATCAACCCTAACCAAGGACGAGACTCGACTCAGCATGCATGCTCAAACTTAGGGCGCCAGCGCTTCATTTACTGCTGCTCAGGGTCTGCGCTGGCTTTGTACAAAGGATTACATGCAACAGCGGCAAGACTTGTACAAAAGGGTGGTTGCCGGACGGGGTCCGACAACCGCGCCTTACGGGTAAAACTTACGAAGATGCTCAATATTCCAGGAGTTGCTCACCGGAGTGCCATCTTCGGTCTCAAGGCGGACAGCGCCGAGCCTCGTGACTCGTCTCACCCGGTAAGGGCCTTCCCACTTCGGCGTCAACTTGTTATGATTCTTGGCGGACGGAGCGCGCCGAAGAACAAGGTCGCCTTCCTCGAAGCTTCTGGCTTTAACTTTGCGGCTATGGTAGCGACGCAAAGCTTGCTGGTAGTGAGAGGCTCGCACAGCAGCCTGAAGACGATCTTCCTCAAGGAGCAGCGCGTCATCTTCACGCAGCCGCTCTTGCTCAAGCTCATCATAAGCGAGCACTCGAGGTGACCCGTATACGAGTTCCGTGGGGGTAACTGCTTCTGCTCCACAGACTAGAGCAAATGGTGTCTGGCCAGTGGCTCGATTTGGCATCCTTATGATCGACCAAAGAGCCACCGGCAGCTCCTCGATCCAGTTTCTTCCGCACTTGTGCAGCCTGTCGAAAGTTCTGGTCTTGAGGCCGCGCAGCAATTCGGCATTGGCCCTCTCCGCTTGACCGTTGCTCCTGGGATGAGCAACAGAAGTGAAGCAGACCTTGGCGCCGAGATCTTGGACGTATTGCATGAAGGCGCGGCTCGTGAATTGCGTACCGTTGTCGGTGATGATCCTGTTGGGGATCCCGAAGCGGCAAACAATCGACCTGAAGAACTTGACTGCTGACTGTGCTGTCACCTTCCTCACTGGTTCCACTTCCGGCCACTTTGTGAACTTGTCGATTGCGACGTACAAGTACTCAAAGCCCCCAACAACTCGGGGGAAGGGGCCAAGGATGTCGAGCCCCCAGACCGAAAATGGCCAGGATAAAGGGATCGTCTGGAGAGCTTGAGCTGGCTGGTGTATCTGCTTGGAATGGAACTGGGACGCTTCACACTTGGTTACTTGTGCAGTTGCATCCTGGAGGGTTGTCGGCCAGAAGAAACCTTGCCGGAACACTTTGCCGGCAAGTGCTCTGGCGCCAATGTGGTGACCACATATGCCTCCATGTATCTCTGCCAACAGCTTTTGTCCGTCTTCCCGGGAAATACACTTCAATTTCACACCGTTGCGCCCTCTTCTGTACAGTGTGTTGTCGACGAACTGGTACATACTCGAGCGCCGGGCTACTCTTTCCGCTTCTTCTTGTTCTTTGGGAAGTTCTCCGTTCTGGAGGAAATGGACAGTCTGCTGCGCCCATGCTGGAGCCTGTGGCTCGACAACAAGGACTGAAGGCACATCCGCTGCTGCGGGAACGTCCGCTTCTACGGCGAGGACCTGGGGCTCAGCCGGAGCTTGACGTTCCCCGGCAAGTTTGCCGGGGCAAAACTTGTCGGGAGCGCCTGCTTCTACGGAACACACCCTGGGGTTTGCCGGAGCAGACGGCTCCTCAGCGCTCTTGGCGTCGATCTTGGGGACCTTCTTGGCGGCGGCTCCGGGGAGCTCTGCCGGAAGATAGTCGCCGGAGACCAACTTCCTCTTCTTGCTCTGTCCGGTTGATGGTGTCACGGATGGCTGAGTCAGCTTGAGCACAAAGGTTCCTGGTTCCACAGGTAACTTAAGTGCTGCGCACTTTGACAGGCCATCAACAATGTCGTTCTCAGCTCTTGGAACGTATTCCATTTGCAGGCCGTCAAAGCGCTCTTCTAGCTTCCTCACTTCATCAACGTACGCTTCCATCAACGGACTCTGGTAGTCTTTGTTCACTTGGCGGACGACAAGCTGCGAGTCACCCCTGACAATGAGCTTCTTGATCCCAAGTTCTGCCGCGATCCTGAGACCGGCGAGCAAACCTTCATACTCTGCAGTATTGTTGGTTGCTTGCTCCTTGGGGAAGTGCATCTGGACTATGTACTTGAGATGCTCTCTGGTGGGCGTGATAAGCAACGCGCCAGCACCGGCGCCCTGCAGCGAGAAAGCACCATCAAAATACATCAGCCACTCTTTGCCTGCTTCTTTGACGGGGATGCTCGTCTCTGGGATCTCTTCGTCTGGTGTCGGTGTCCACTCTGCTATGAACTCCGCCAATGCTCTGCTTTGGATAGTTGAAGTGCTCACAGATTTGAGACCGAAGCTTGACAGTTCCAGTGCCCACTCGACAATCCTGCCTGTTGCTTCTAGATTCTGCAGTATCCTCTTCAGCGGAAAGCGAGTGACAACTGTGATCTCATGTGCTTGGAAGTAATGGCGCAGCTTTCTCGAGGCCATGAGAAGGCCGAAAAGCAATTTCTGCACACCAGAGTACCTTGACCTAGCGCCCTGCAGAAGGGAGCTGACAAAGTAAACTGGGCGCTGCACCATTCTCTTCTTCTGCACCTCCACTCGCTCCTGCGCAGACTCATCCTTGTCGGGGCCAGAGCTTGTCGGGGAAGCCTCTTGCTTGTCGCTGGAAACGCTTGCCGCGGTTGCTAGCTCATCATCTGCCTCCCTCTCCGCTACTAACGCAACACTAACCACTTGATTGGTTGCCGCCAGGTACAGCAGCAACTTCTCTTGTGGTTTAGGCGCGACAAGTATTAGAGCGGAGGACAGGTATTTCTTCAAGTCCTGCAGCGCAGCCTCCGCTTCCGGAGTCCATTTTACTGGACCCGCCTTTTTCAAAACTTTGAAAAATGGCAGGGCGCGTTCTGCAGACTTGGGAATAAACCTGCTGAGAGCCGACGCAGCCGGCAAGTCTTCGTACATCCTTGACGCGTGTTGGTGCTTCAATCTACTCGATGGCCTTGATTTTGTCTGGATTGGCTTCGATTCCTCGTTGAGACACGAAGAACCCGAGAAGTTTGCTGGAAGGGACTCCAAACACGCACTTCTCGGGGTTGATCTTGAGGCTGATCCTGCGCAGGTTCGCAAAGGTCTCTTTTAAATCTTGAATCAGGGTTGCCCTGTTCCTGCTTTTGACCACTATGTCATCCATGTAGGCTTCCACATTTCTGTGGATTTGCGGCTCAAAAGCGGTATGGACAACCCTCACAAACGTCGAACCGGCATTCTTCAAACCGAAAGGCATCCGTACGAAACAGTACGTGCCACATGGAGTGATGAACGCGGTCTTTTCCTCATCTTCTTCAGCCATGAAGATCTGATGGTACCCTGAGTATGCGTCAAGAAATGAAAGCAGGTCACATCCGGCCGTGGAGTCAACAATCTGGTCAATGCGCGGCAAGGGAAAGGGATCTTTGGGACAAGCTTTGTTAACATCAGTAAAGTCGATGCAAAGCCTCCATTTCCCATTTGCCTTGCGCACGACAACAGGATTGGCTAACCACGTCGGATGGAGCACACCTCTGACAAGGCCTGCCGCTTCCAACTTCTTGATCTCTTCCGCGATGAACTCTTGGCGCTCCACCGCTTACTTCCTGACTCTCTGCTTGACGGGCCGCACATGAGGACAGACGGCGAGGTGGTGCTCAATCACTTTCCTGGGAACGCCGGGGATGTCAGATGGTTGCCAGGCAAACACATCGACATTCGCCCGCAGGAAAGCAACGAGCGCGCTTTCCTATTTGGGGTCGAGAGTGGCACTGATGGTGAAGGTACCACCAGTGACGTCCTCCTTGGCGGACACCTTCTTGGTCGTTGGCGAGGCTGCCGTTGACTTCTTACTCTTGCCGGTGGAGCTCGATGGCGCGTCCTCAATGGTAGCGCAGCACTCCGAAGAGGTGCGCTTGCCGGAGTGGGCACCAGAGCACTTGCCGGGCTTGGTCTTCTTCTTCCCTCCGGGAGCTTCAGCGGCAAGTGGCTTGTGATCCGTCGCGGCTGCTGCTTCCCGGTAGATCTTGTCGACACAGATAAGGGCATCCTTCTTGTCGCCGGGGACAGAGATGACGCTTACCGGGCCTGGCATCTTGAGCATGTTGTATGCGTAGTGAGAGGCCGCCATGAACTTGGCGAGCGCCGGACGGCCTAGAATTCCATTGTAGGGCAATGGAAAATCGGCAACGTCAAAAGTGATCCTCTCTGTCCTGAAGTTCAGCTCGTTGCCAAATGTCACTGGCAACGTTATCTTCCCCTTCGGCTTGCTCCTTCCCGGGTTGATTCCTTGGCTTTCTGAAAGTCCTGCTCACTGGTCTCGACATCATCCATGTCTTCGTCTTCGTCGTCGTCTTCGTTCTTGTCGCGGCCGCGGGGAGGTCTGTCTGTTTGCCGCTGCTTGTCCTTGTCGCGGCGTCCTCCCTGGCCGGGGCGCTTCGTGCCTGATCCTCCGCCACCTCCCCGGGCTCTCTCCTTGTCGCGCCGCTCGTACTCAGCCTTTTGCAGCTCGACGAGCCGCTCGACCTGCTTGCAGCTCTGGAGGTCATGGCCCTTGGTGCGATGGATCTTGCAGTACTATTTGTTGGTGCCGTCCCTCTTGCCGGCGACCGCCATAACCTGGCAGTTGGCGCATCCGGCAACCTCCTTGCCGGAGCTACCAGCCTGGGCCTTCTTGGCGGCACCTTCATCGCCGGACTGCTCAACAACCAGTACTTCTTGGCTCTTCTTCTTCTGTTGCTCCGCCGCCGGTTCTTCCTTGCCGGGGCGGTATCCTCACTGTCAGATTCTCCTGCTCCAGTGTTCTCTCCGGGTAGTTTCCTTCCTTCCTCAGCACGTGCACACTTGTCGGCCAGGGCATATAGCTCGCTGACGTCTTTGATCTTGCACATCGCCATCTCCTCCCGCATCCTGCGGTTACGCACGTTCTGATGGAACGCGCTGATGACCGCGGCAGGGTGGACGTCTGGGATGTTGTAGTGTACGTGGCTGAATCTCTGGATGAACTTGCGCAAGGATTCCCCTTCCTTCTGGACGAGCAGATGAAGGTCGCTCGCTTGGCCATGGGGTTTGTGGCCGCCTGTAAAGGCGCCAACAAACTGATGGCACAAGTCTGTCCAGGAGGTTATGGAGTTATCCGGCAAGTGCATGAGCCAGGATCTGATGTTGGATTTGAGTACCAGCGGGAAGTAGTTGGCAAGGATCTTGTCGTCTCGCCCTCCAGCAGCCTGCACCGCAATGGTGTAGATGCTGAGGAACTCCGACGGATGAGACTTGCCGTCGTACTTCTCTGGTACGTCTGGCTTGAAATTCTTCGTGCTGGGCCACTGGACTTGCCGCAGCTCACGGGTGAACGCAGGGCAGCCTACCGCGTACGGCAGGTCGGCTGGTCCCCCCGGCGCATGCACGTCGACAGAGGGCCCAGCGCGCTGGTCTGATTGACGCCGCGCTTCTCTCCGACGCTCGATGTGCGTACGAGCGTCCTCTTGCTCTCGTTCGTGAAGAACTTGGCGTTGATCGCGACGAGTTCGCGGATTTGACGACGCGGTGGAGTCGTTGTCGTGATGGCTCCGGCGAGTCGGCGATCTTGGCCTTTGGGGCGGGGAATGCACGGTGGTCACACCCCCACCGGTCTTGGTGCCATCGGTTCTCGCCTGGCCGACCTGCCGCGGCTGCGACTCACTGTGCCGCCGCGGGGTGTCGCCGTTAGCGAAGCCGATGAGACTCTATATCATGGCCCTCCTGTCGTCGAGCTTGTCCGCTGTTGGAGGGTAGTATAGGAGCAGTTGAGCTCGTGCTAGAGCTTCTGCTGGAGTGGCGGGCAGCGGTGGCGAGCGGCGCGTGGAGCGGGATGTGCTCGAACTTCTAACTATGTTAGAAGGAGCAACACCCGGACCAGGCAGTCGCGCCACGCTCGCGCCAGCACGTTGGTGTGTATGCTGGCCTTGAGCACCCTGGGATCCGCCAGCTCGATCTGGGTCCAGCGAGCGTATGGTACCGTGGGTGCCAAGACGCTGCTGGTCCCGTGCCTCCTGAGAGGGGCGCGGTGCATGTTCGGACGCCGTGGCACCATGAGCTGGTTCAGCGACGCCCGTCCCGCCGCCGGTGCCGTCCCCACCACCCGTTTGCTCCAGGGGCGGTGGGTTCGACGCGGACGGACCAGCCACCTCCGGAGCCTTCTTCTTCGGTGGCATGTCGATGAAGATGATGGAGATCTAGCCTGTGCAGACGCCGGATCAGGTTCACACAACTTCGACGCCCCCTACCCGGCGCGCCAAAGATGTCGGGGGAAATCTGCCTCCTCGAACACCTATCGGGACCGAGCCCCTTTCTGGTTCGGCGGGGGGCGGAGGTCGCGCGAAGAGCGGATCGAGGCGATGCACACAAGGGGTTTACCCAGCTTCGGGCCACACGGATGCGTAAAACCCTATTGCTGCTTTGTGGTTTGTATTGTGTTCTTGTTCGGGAGCGCTGAGTGCTACAGTACACTCAGGCAACTAATCAGGCCGAGCGTGAGTGGCCTCCTTCCTCCTCCTTCCTCTATGTTGCGCATGGGGCCTCCTTTTATATGCGCAAGGGGTTACCCACAGGTGGCAACGTAGGCGGGGGTAAAACTGGAAAACACTGTGTTGGGTACAGCTGTTTGCACAGTGCTATCATACCTAACTCTGACGGCAGGGGACAAGGGCATTAAATGCCCGTCTAGGTCGCCCAAACAGTGCAGAAAAGGGACCGTCAGGGGCGCCACCGTTTGCCACGACGGCTACCCTGTCAGCGTTGCTTCGCCACCGCATGCCCCTAGTTGCGCAGCCTCTCGCCACGTACGCCTGGAATGGCCCCAGAGCGACGCGTGGGTGGATGAGCTGGAACGCAGGCGCGGGGTGGTGACTTGCCGCGGCAAGCGCCTTGCCGCGGTTGATGCCTTGTCGCGCCCGGGAGCTTGTTGCTCACCGGTCCTTGACGGGACGCGTGGCGCGTCGTAGCAAGTCTCTTGTCGTGCCTTGGTCGGCCTTCCCGGCAAGCTCCTTTTGCCGGGGCCTTGTGCTTCGAGCGGCCGTCCCGGCAAGCTCCTCTTGCTGGGGCCTTGCTCTCTTCGGGTGGCCTTCCCGGCAAGCTCCTCCTGCCGGGGCCTTGGCTCGAATACTTTGTTCTTGGATGGCCCAAAAAAGGGACCATGGAGAGTTTTGGCGATCGCCTGGCAAGCCTTGCCGCGGGGTGCTACGACTGCCCGTGCACAAGTTCGGGGTACTAAGGTACCCCTATTTTAGTACACCGACAGGGACCTTCTTGGTGGCGGCTTCGGGAAGCTCTGCCGGAAAATAGTCACCAGAAATTAACTTCCTCTTCTTGATCTGTCCAGTTGATGGCGTCACAGACGGTTGAGTCAGCTTGAGCACAAAGATCTCTGGTTCCACAGGTAACTTAAGTGCTGCGCACTTTGACAGGCCGTCGGCGATGTCGTTCTGAGCTCTTGGAACGTGTTTCATCTATAGGCCGACAAAGTGCTCTTCTAGCTTCCTCACTTCATCAACGTAAGCTTCCATCAACGGACTCTGATAATTCTTGTTCACTTGGCGGACGACAAGCTGCGAGTCACCCTTGATAATGGGCTTCTTGATCCCAAGGTCTGCCGCGATCCTGAGACCGGCAAGCAAACCTTCATACTCAGCAGTATTGTTTGTTGCTTGCTCCTTGGGAAAGTGCATCTGGACCACGTACTTGAGGTGCTCTCCGGTGGGTGCGACAAGCAGCACGCCAGCACCGGCGCCTTGCAGCGAGAAGGCACCATCAAAGTACATCAGCCACTCTTTGCTTGCTTCCTTGACGGGGATGCTCGTTTCTGGAATTTCTTCATCTGGTGTTGGTGTCCACTCTGCTATGAATTCTGCCAATGCTCTGCTTTGGATAGTTGAAGTGCTCTCAAACTTGAGGCCAAAGCTTGACAGTTCCAGTGCCCACTCGACAATCCTGCCTGTTGCTTCTGGATTCTGCAGTATCCTCCTCAGCGGAAAACGAGTGACAACTGTTATCACATGTGCTTGGAAGTAATGGCGCAGCTTTCTCGAGGCCATGAGAAGGCCGAAAAGCAATTTCTGCACACCAGAGTACCTTGACCTAGCCCCCTGCAGAAGGGAACTGACAAAGTAGACTGGGCGCTGCACCATTCTCTTCTGCTGTATCTCTTCGCACATCTGCGCAGATCTATCTTTGCCGGGACCAGAGCTTGTCGGGGAAGCCCCCTGCTTGTCGCTGGATGTGCTTGCCGTGGTTGCTGGCTCATCATCTGCCTCCCTCTCCGCTACTAACGCAACACTAACCACTTGATTGGTTGCTGCCAGATACAGCAGCAACTTCTCTTGTGGCTTAGGTGCGACAAGTATTGGAGTGGAGGACAGGTATCTCTTCAAGTCCTGCAGCGCAGCCTCCGCTTCCGGAGTCCATTTCATTGGACCTACCTTTTTCAAAATTTTGAAAAACGACAGGGCGCGCTCAGCAGACTTAGAGATAAACCTGCTGAGAGCCGCCACGCAGCCGGCAAGTCTCCGCACATCCTTGACGCGCTTTGGTGCTTCGATCTGCTCAATGGCCTTGATCTTGTCGGGATTGGCTTCAATTCCCCTCTGAGACACGAAGAACCCGAGAAGCTTGCCGAATGGGACTCCAAACACGCACTTCTCGGGGTTGAGCTTGAGGCTGATCTTGCGCAGATTTGCAAAAGTCTCTTCTAGATCTTGAATCAGAGTTGCCTTGTCCCTGCTCTTGACCACTATGTCATCCATGTAGGCCTCCACATTTCTGTGTATTTGCGGTTCAAAAGCAGTATGGACTACCCTTGCAAATGTTGAACCAGCATTCTTCAAACCGAAAGGCATCCGTATGAAACAGTACGTGCCACACGGAGTGATGAACGCGGTCTTCTCCTCATCTTCTTCCGCCATGAAGATCTGATGATATCCTAAGTATGCGTCAAGAAATGAAAGCAAATCACATCCGGCCGTGGAGTCAACAATCTGGTCAATGCGCGGCAAAGGAAATGGTTCTTTGGGACAGGCTTTGTTAACATCGGTAAAGTCGATACAAAGCCTCCACTTCCCGCTTGCCTTGCGCATGACTACAGGATTGGCCAACCACGCAGGATGGAGCACTCCTCTGACAAGGCCTGCGGCTTCCAACTTCTTGATCTCTTCTGCGATGAATTCTTGGCGCTCCACGGCTTGCTTTCTGACTTTCTGCTTGACTGGCCGCGCATGAGGGCAGACGGCAAGGTGGTGCTCAATTACTTTCCTGGGAACACCGGGGATGTCAGACGGTTGCCACGCAAACACATCGACGTTCGCCCGCAGGAAAGCAATGAGCGCGCTTTCCTATTTAGGGTCAAGAGTGGCACTGATGGTGAAGGTACCACCAGTGTCGTCCTCCTTGGCAGACACCTTCTTGGTCGCTGGTGGAGCTGCCATTGTCTTCTTACACTTGCCGGTGGAGCTCGATGGTGCGTCCTCGACGGTAGCGCAGCACTCCGAAGAGGTGCGCTTGCCAGAGTGGGCATCAGAACTCTTGCCGGACTTGGTCTTCTTCTTCCCTCCGGGAGCTTCAGCGGCAAGTGTCTCGCGATCCGTTGCGGCTGCTGCTTCCCGGTAGATCTTGTCGGCACAGATAAGAGCATCCTTCTTGTCGCCAAGGACATAGATGACACTTATCGGGCCTGGCACCTTCAGCATGTTGTACGCATAGTGAGAGGCCGCCATGAACTTGGCGAGCGCTGGACGGCCGAGAATCCCATTGTAAGGCAATGGAAAATCGGCGACGTCAAAAGTGACCCTCTCAGTCCTGAAGTTCAACTCGCTGCCAAATGTCACCGGCAGCGTGATCTTCCCCTTCGGCTTGCTCCTTCCCGGGTTGATTCCTTGGAATGTGCTGGTCTCTTCGAGCTCGCTGTCAGGGACTTGGAGTTTTCGAAGCACAGCGGAGGAGATCATATTCAAGCCGGCCCCACCGTCAACTAGCATCTTAGTGACCTTGAGGTTGCGGATAGTTGGTGAGACCAACATCGGCAAGCACCCGACCGCAGTTGTGCGATCAGGGTGGTCCTCAATATCAAAGACAATAGGTGTGCTGGACCATTTCAGAAGCTTGCGTGATTCGACGGGTGGTTCCGCCGCATTGACTTCCCGCACCCACTGCTTGAGTTGGCGGTGTGAAGTATGCAGAGAAGCACCGCCGTCAACGCACAAGACCTCTGTGGCTTTCTGAAACTCCTGCTCACTGGTCTCGTCATCATCCATGTCTTCGTCATCGTCGTCATCTTCATCCTTGTCGCGGCCGCGGGGAGGTCTGTCTCCTTGCCGCTGCTTGGCCTTGCCGCGGCGTCCTCCCCGGCCGATGCGCTTCGTACCGGATCCTCCAGCACCTCCTTGGGCTTTCTCCTTGTCGCGTCACTCGTACTCGGCCTTTTGCAGCTCGACAAGCTGCTCGACCTTCTTGCAGCTCTGGAGGTCATGGCCCTTGGTGCGGTGGATCTTGCAGTACTCCTTGTTGGTGCCTTCCTGCTTGTCGGCGGCAGCCACAGCCTGGCAGTTGGTGCATGCGGCAACTTCCTTGCCGGGGCTACCATCTTTGGCTTTCTTGGCGCCACCATCATTGCCGGACTGCTCAACAACTAGCACGTCTTTTCCTTTCCTCTTCCTGTTGTTCCGCAGCCGGTTTTTATTTGCCGGGGCAGCATCCTCGCTGTCAGATCCTCCTGCTCCTGCGTCCTCTCCGGGGAGTTTCCTCCCTTCCTCAGCACGTGCACACTTGTCGTCCAGGGCATACAGCTCGCTGATGTCTCTGATCTTGCACATCGCCATCTCCTCCCGCATCCTGCGGTTACGCACGTTCTGGTGGAACGCGCTGATGGCCGCGGCAGGGTGGACATCCGGGATGTTGCGTTGCACTTGGCTGAATCTCTGGATGTACTTGCGCAAGGGCTCTCCTTCCTTCTGGGCAACCAGGTGAAGGTCACTCTCCTGGCCATGAGGTTTGTGGACGCCCGTAAAGGCGCCGACAAACTGATGGCATAGGTCTGCCCAGGAAGATATGCAGTTTTCCGGCAAGTGCATGAGCCAGGACCTGACGTTGGGTTTGAGCACCAGCGGGAAGTAGTTGGCAAGGATCTTGTTGTCTCGCCCCCCGGCAGCCTGCACCGCGATGGTGTAGATGCTGAGGAACTTCGACGGATGCAACCTGCCGTCGTACTTCTCCGGTACGTCTGGCTTGAAATTCTTCGTGCTGGGTCACTGGACATGCCGCAGCTCACGAGTAAACGCAGGGCAACCTACCGCATACGGCAGGTCGCCTGGTTCCCCTAGCGCATGCATGTCGACAGTGGGCCCAGCGCGCCGGTCTGATTGACGCCGCACTTCTCTTCGGCGCTCGATGCGAGTACGAGCGTCTTCTTGCTGTCGTTCGTGAAGAACTTGGCGCTGATCGCGGCGAGCTCGCGGATCTGATGAAGCGGTGGAGTCGCTGTCATGGCGGACCCAGCGAGTCGGCGATCTCGGCCTTCAGGGCGGAGAGTGCACGGTGGTTGCACCCCCCGGTCTTGTCGCCATCGGTTCGCACCTGGCTGATTTGCCGCGGCTGCGATGCAGTCGGCTGCCGCAGAGTGTCGCCGTTGGCGAAGCTGATGAGGCTCTGAATGGTGGCCCTCCAGTCGTCGATCTTGTCTGGCGTTGGAGGGAAGTCTAGGAGCAGTTGTGCTCGCGCCAAAGCTTCTGCTGGAGTGGCGGGTAGCGGTGGCGAACGGTGCGAGGAGCGGGATATGCTCGGACTTCCAACGATGTTAGAAGGAGCAGTATTCCGTCCAGGCGACCGTGCCTCGCTCGCGCCAGCATGTTGGCGAGCATGCTGGCCTTGAGCATCCCGAGATCCGCCAGCTCGATTTGGGTCCAGCAAGCGTATGGTACCGTGAGTACCATGATGTTGCCGGTCCCGCGCCTCCTGAGATGGGTGCGGAGCATCCACGGACTCCCGGTCATCGTGGGAGCCTGCTACGCCGCCGACGGGCAGCGCAGCCTTGTCCTTGGACCTGGCGGCACCGTGGGCTCCCTCGTCGACGCCCGCTCTTCCGCCGGCGTCTTCCCCACCAGCCGTTTGCCCTGGCGATGGTGGGTTTGTCGCAGACGGAGCAGCCGCCTCCGAAGCCTTCTTCTTCGGCGGCATGTCGATGAAGATGTTGAAGATCTAGCTCGTGTGAACGCCGGATCAGGTGCACACAACCTCGACGCCCCCTACCTGGCGCGCCAAAGATGTCGGGGAATGCTACCTCCACTAGCACCTATGGGGACGGAGCCCCTTTTCGGTTTGGCGGGGGGCGGAGGTCGCACGAAGAACAGATCGAGGCGAGGCACACGAGCGGTTTTACCCAGCTTCAGAGCTCTCCGGAGAGATAATACTCCTACTGCTGCTTTGTGGATTGTATTGAGTTCTTGCTCGGGAGCGCTGAGTGCTACAGTACGCACCAGCAGCTAACGAGACCGAGCGTGAGTGTTCTACTGTTCGTCCTCCTCCCTACGTTGCGCATGGGCCTCCTTTTAT
The DNA here is from genome assembly GCA_032464435.1 of Aegilops umbellulata. NCBI lineage: Eukaryota > Viridiplantae > Streptophyta > Magnoliopsida > Poales > Poaceae > Aegilops > Aegilops umbellulata. The sequence continues at coordinate 308,440,288 of CP136057.1, forward strand.
ATGCTCAAGGGGTCACCGACAGGTGGCAACGTAGGCAAGGGCAAAAATGGAAAAGGTGCTGCGGTTGGTACAACTACCTGCACAGTGTATCATACCTAACCCTGACGGCAGGGGACAAAGGCATTAAATGCCTATCTACGTCGCCCAAACAGTGCAGAAAAGGGACCGTCAGGGATGCCACCGCTCGCCACGATGGCGATCTTGTCAGTGCCGCTTGCCACAGTGTACCCCTGGCTGCACAGCCTCCCGCCACGTACGCCTGGAAGGGTCCCAGAGCGACATGTTGGTGCATGTGCTGGAGCGCGGGTACAGAGTGGTTGCTTGCCGCGGCAAAGTGCCTTGCCGCGGTCGTTGTCTTGTCGCGTCCGGGAGCTTGTCGCTCGCCGGGTCTTGCCGGGACGCGTGGCACGTCGCGGCAAGTTCCTTGAGATGCCTTGGTTGGCTTCCCGGCAAGCTCCTCTTGCCGGGGTCTTGTGTCTTGAGTGGTCTTCCCGGCAAGCTCCTCTTGCCGGGGCCTTGTCTTCTTGGCTTAAATACTATGTTCTTGAATGGCTCCAAAGGAACCACAGAGGATATTGGCGGTCACCCGGCAAGCCTTGCCGCGGGGCGCTGCGACCGCCCGTGCACAAGTTCAGGATACTAGGGTACCCCTACTCTAGTACACCGACAGTAGGATCGAAAGTATGTCTAGAGGGGGGTGATTAGACTAATTGACCAAATAAAAATCTAGCCTTTTCCCAATTTTATGTCTTGGCAGATTTTAGCAACTTAGCACTAGTCAAGTAAACAACCTACACATGCAAGTCTAAGAGTATAGCAGCGGAATGTAAAACATTGCGCATGAAGGTAAAGGGAGGAGTTTGGAGGGAGCAAACGCAATGTAGACACGGAGACTTTTGGCATGGTTCCGATAGGTGGTGCTATCATACATCCACGTTGATGGAGACTTCAACCCATGAAGGGTAACGGTTGCGCGAGTCCACGGAGGGCTCCACCCATGAAGGGTCCATGAAGAAGCAACCTTGTCTATCCCACCATGGGCATCGCCCACGAAGGACTTGCCTCACTAGGTTAGATCATCACGAAGTAGGCGATCTACTTGCCCGTACAAACTCCTTGGTTGAACTCCACAATCTTGGCGGAGGCTCCCAAGTGACACCTAACCAATCTAGGAGACACCACTCTCCGAAAGGTAATAGATAGTGTGTTGATGATGAACTCCTTGCTCTTGTGCTTCAAACGATAGTCTCCCCAACACTCAAATCTCTCTCATAGATTTGGATTTGTTGGAAAGCAACTTGGAGAAGGCTAGAGATCAAGATTCATATGGTTGGAATGGAATATCTTGACCTCATAACAAGAGTAGGTGGTTCTCTCTCAGAAAATGTATGATGGAAGTGTAGGCATGTTCGGATGGCTCTCTCCATGAATGAAGAGTGGGTGGAGGGGTATATATAGCCCCCACACAAAATCTAGCCATTACACACAAATCACCAAACTCGGTGGGACTGAATAATGAAACTCGATCACACCGATTTAGTTCAAAATGTGAACGTTAGGCTTTCCGATGGGACCGACATGTCAACTCGGTAGGACTTATTTCATTAGGGCTAGGGCATAACGTAATCTCAGTGAGACCGATTTTGGTAATAAGCTAACCAGAGAGTTGGTCAGGCAAACTCGGTGGGACCGATTTTGGTAATAAGCTAACCAGAGAGTTGGTTAGGCAAACTCGGTGGGACCGATTCGCTCATCTTGGTGAGATCGAAACGTTACGAAAGGGAAACAAAGAGTTTGCAATCCCATCTCGGTGAGATCGAGATCCCAATCAGTAAGACCAAAGTGGCTAGGGTTTTGTGGGAGTGGCTATGTCAACTGAGCTCGATGGCGTCGGATAAAAAAGTTTCGATGGGGTCGAGTTTGACTTTTGATTTGGGACATATGTGGATATGAGAAAGTAGTTGAGGGTTTTTGGAGCATATCACTAAGCATTTTGAGCAAGTAACCCATTAAGCAACACCTCATCCCCTTTTAATAGTATTGGCTTTTCCTATGGACTCAATGTGATCTTGGATCACTAAAAGTAAAATGTAGAGTCTTGAGCTTTAGAGCTTCAACCAATCTTTTGTCCTTAGCATTTTGAGGGGTCCACATTTCTCATCCATGCCATGCCAATCATTGAGCTTTCCTGAAATATTTATCTTGAGATATCATTAGCTCAATGAGCTATATGTTGTTAGGAATTACCAAAACCACCCAAAGATAGTTGCACTTTCAATCTCCCCCATTTTGGTAATTGATGACAACATATAGATCAAAGCTTCAACAAATAATCATAAGATTTAAATACATCGTCGCTTTGAGAAGTATGTGATAAGAGCTCCCCCTAAATTTGTGAATTATTTAAAATTTGCTTTTGAATGCAAATGCACCATCGATTAGGATCATGGGTTACTCTTGCATGTCACATAAATCTTGGTGGAGCACTCAAAATGATGGAAATTAAAAGCATGCACTCATCACCAAGCAAAGTGAATGATCATATATGGAATATAAGAGATAATATCATCCAAGCAAGCATTAAAGTAGCATATGATCAAACACATGATCAAACGAGTATCTCACACAGACATAGATTATCAACCAAGCAAACAAAAAGTTCAATCCAAAGCAAGAGAGACAAAGAAGCAAAACACTCTCTCTCAAAGCCTATGATCTATACATTTCTCCCCCTTTGGCAACAAGTTACCAAAAATTTCAAAAATGCATAGTGCTATGCATCTCTCAGGCTTGGTCTTCGCAAGGTTGTGTAGAGAGAACTCCAAGGACGAAGGCATCTATTGATGTAGTTGGAGCTGGTGGAGTGGCTGCTGGAGGTGGCACTGAAGCTGTAGCTGCTGGTGCTGAGATTGTAGCTCTAGTATCTGATATTTGCTCTGCAGCAGACCGCTGACTCCTTGGCACTCGCTGAAATGCATCAGTAGTTGCCTTCCCTTTCCTCTCTTCTGCTGCCTCCTGGAGCTGCTCAACTGCTGTTTGTATCTCAGTAACCTTCAGATTAAGATCATAAAATTTTGTTTCTATGATCCTCTCCAAGATCTCCCGACTCTGAGTCAGGATGGCCAAGCCCTTCTCAATCCTCAAAGTAGATTGGATCAGATATGCTAGTTGATCTTGCTTGCTCTTCAGGAAAACTTGAGATGCTTCTGTCGGTGTTCTGGGAACGGGGGTCCCCAGACTTGCCTACCTGCGGCCCACGGCATGGCTATGCTAGTAGGCCCGTGCGGCCCATCTTCAACAACAAGGCATTCAAGACCCTCGCGAGGGGCCAAGCCTCACGAGGCGGGCGACACAAGACCTCCTCAGGAGCGGCCTCGCTAAGCGGGCTCACGAGGTGCGGAGAAATCAATGCAAGGCAGAACTCGCGAGGCTCTCGTGACGTGAGCCATGACGATCAGCACCAGGTGGGCGCCTGCGCGCGCAGCGTCCTTGTTTCCTCTTTGGTGCTAAGGAGGCAGGCGCAGGCACGGAGTACTGAGGCATCAAGCAAAGGTTTCCATATCGGTGCAACGAGACCAAGACCCGAAGGATGGCAAGATGGAGGTCACCATGGAGCCCAAGGCGGCGTCACCACCAGAGCCTTTTGCAGACGAAGACTAGTTTTGTCAGGATAAGCTCTACTAGCTGTCCTCCTTTCAAATTGGTTGTCGTTGGCTCCCTTCCCGCTCAATATTTGGGGAGAGGACCAGGGACTATATAAGTAGAACTAGCCACCACCGTAGAAGGCATCGAATCCTCACCCACACAAGTTCGCCAAGCACAAGAACTCCTCAACCTCGGGAGGCTGTTCTTCCCCTTGTACTGTTCATTATCAGCCCAAGAGGCAATCCACCACCACCACACTAGAGTAGGGTATTACACCACCACGGTGGCCCGAACCAGTATAAATCTTATGTCTTTCTGTGTTGCGAGTTCATCGAGTTCGTCTGCGAAATCCTATAGAGCTAGGGCATAGATAGGTAGGGAAGAAATCTTCACGCACAACCCAGTGTTCGAACCTTAAGGGTTTTGCCGGAACCCAAGATCCAACATTTGGCGTGCCAGGTAGGGGTGTGCCATAGCTTCTCTTCCGTCGATCTGCCCTCCGCCCGCATGGCAGGCGCCCCGCCACCGACTCAGACGGCCAGCGTCGACGATGGGGCCAGGGGGCTCCGAGCCCTGGCCCCCGCCCTGCGGCGGGTACGGTGGCCACCAAAGTTCAAGCCGGAGATGCCGCCGCGCTACGATAGCGCGATGGACCCGACGGCTTTCCTGCTAGCATACGAGGAGGCCGTCGTTGAGGCCGGGGGTGATGACAAGGTCATGGCCAACTGGCTTCCCATGGCCCTCACCGGCGAGAGACGCGCCTGGCTGCTCAACCTTCCCGGCTCCACGATGGCATCCTGGGAGGAGCTGCGCGACCTCTTCACTGCGGGCTACGCGGCACCGGCACACCACGCGGTCGTGGCCCTGCTAGGCGGCTCTCAGGCGCCGCCGTTAGATCGCCACATCAAGCCATTCCTTCGCCAGATTGGTGCCGGTTCCAAGCGCTCGGGCGCTCCACCCGGCTGGGCCGCGCCTGAGGCCGACCTCACCTTCAGCTCAGAAGACCACCCCGTCAGCACCACCGGCTCGAGCAAGCTTCCAATGCTCTGCACGCCCACCATCTGCAACATGTCCGTCACCAAGACCCTCATCGGCGGCGGCGCTGGCCTCAACTTGCTCTCCGTGGAATCCTTCAGCCTTCTTCACGTGCCGCTCGAGCGGCTCAGCGTCAGCAAACCTTTCTCAGGAGTTGGTGGCGGCGCTGCCCACTCCCCGGGGCAGATCCGCCTTCCTGTCACCTTCGACATGCGTGACAACTACCGCACTGAGCTAGTCGACTTAGACATCTCCCGCATTGGCCTCCCGTACAACGCCATCCTCGGGTACCCAGCTCTGGACCAGTTCATGGCGGTGACTCACCCAGCCTACAACCTCATGAAGATGCCTGGAAGCAAAGGTGTCCTCACCGTCAAGGGGGACTCCAAGGAGGCCGTGACAGCGCTCAAACTTGCCTTCAAGACCGCTGCGGCGGTGCAGCCCATCAGCGCCAGTGGCCCCGAGGCCAAGGAGGCCGCACCAACCAACAAGAAGCAGTTGTTCACCCAAGAGAAGACAGAAACCAAGCAAGTACCGATCGATGAGGATGGATACTCAGGAGCCACCTTCCCCATCGGTGCCGACCTCAACCCCAGCCAAGAGGAAGCATTGGTGAAGTTCTTGCGAGCAAACAAGGATATATTCGCATGGGAGCCGAATCAGATGGTGGGGGTCCCAAGAGAGTTGATTCAACACCACCTAAGGGTATGCCCCAATGTGCGCCCCGTGAAGCAGCGAGCAAGGCGACAGTCCACGGAGAAGCAGGCCTTCATCATCCAAGAGACCCGCAAGTTGGAGGCGGCAGGTGCCATTCGTGAGGTTAGGTACCCTGAATGGCTGGCGAACCCCGTCGTGGTGCCGAAGAAAGGCGGGAAGGAGCAAATGTGCGTCGACTTCACCAGCCTCAATAAGGCGTGCCCTCAAGATCCGTTCCCTCTCCCACACATCGACCAAATCATCGACTCCACCACCGCGTGCGACCTACTATGCTTCCTGGATACGTTCTCAGGGTATCACCAAATCAAGATGGCGGTGGAAGATGTAGAGAAGACGGCCTTCTTGACCCCGTGTGGAGTGTATTGCTACAGTTGCATGCCCTTCGGACTGCGCAACGCGGGTGCGACCTTTCAGCGGCTGATGCACATCGCCTTAGGGCGGCAGCTCGGGAGAAACACAGAGGCCTATGTCGATGACATTGTGGTGAAGTCTCGGGAGGCGAGAACCCTGATCCAAGACCTGGAGGAGACCTTCGAGAGCCTGCGCCAGGTGAACTTGTGGCTTAACCCGGAAAAGTGTATGTTCGGTGTCCCTTCTGGCAAGCTGCTGGGATTCCTCGTGTCCCACAGAGGGATCAAGGCGAACCCGGAGAAGATCAAGGCCATTGAAGACATGAGCCCACCGCAGACCCTCAAGGAAATGTAGAAGCTAGCTGGTCGGGTGACTGCGTTGGGGCGCTTCATCTCCAAGCTGGGAGAGCGCGCCTTACCCTTCTTCAAGCTGATGAATAAGAAGGGCCCATCCGAGTGGACCCCAGAGGCTGACCGAGCGTTCCAAGACCTCAAGAGATACCTGACCAGCCCTCCGGTGATGGTGGCGCCATGGCCTCTCGAGCCTCTAGTACTTTATCTTGCCGCCACCCCATACTCTGCCAGTGCTGCGCTAGTGGCGGTCCGAGAGGAGCATCAAACCAGGAGCGCATCGGATCAAGCTACACTGCCAACCGAGATGACGCAAGGTCAGGAGGGCGCAGCAAGAGCCGAAGCGACAACAACACAAGACCAAGCTCGGCAGGACAACACCGTAGAGATTCCCGCAAGCGATCAGGCGCCAGGGGTCCCACCACCTCAGGAGGCACCCCAACCTTTGGAAGACACGCGCCTCGCCAGCACGCCTGCCCTCGTCAAGTACCCGGCGTACTTTATCAGCATGGTGTTGCGGGACGCGAGGGCATGGTATCCCATGCCTCAGAAGCTCCTGCTCGCGCTCCTGGTGGCCTTGCGCAAGTTGCGACACTACTTCTAGGGCCACCCCATCAAAGTCGTCTCGGCCTACCCACTGGAGAGGGTGCTCAGGAGCCCCAACTCTGCCGGGAGGGTCGCCGAGTGGAACATCGAGCTGCAGGCATTCCAGTTGGAGTTCAGCACCACCAAAGCCATCAAGGGAGCCGCGCTCGCTGATTTCGTGGCAGAATGGACGGATGCCCCGACGCTGGAAGTAGGCGAGGACCGGTCCACCTCACCAGGAAGTGAGGCACCCGACGGATGGGTCATGCATTTTGATGGTGCCTTCGCGCACTAGGGCGTGGGGCCTGGAGCAGTACTCATCTCGCCCACGCAGGACAAGCTATACTACGTTGTGCAGCTCTGCTTTCAGTAGGGCGAGAAGGTCTCCAACAATATCGCAGAATACAAAGGCCTCATAGCTGGCCTGAAGGCTGCGGCAGCTCTGGGGGTAAAGCGCCTTGACTTCAGGGGCGACTCATAGCTCCTCGTCAACTTCTCCAACAAAGTGTACGAGCCAAAGGACGAGCACATGGAGGCGTACCTTGCAGAAGTACGTAAGATGGAAAAGCAGTTAGGCCTAGAGGTGCAGCATGTGCCCCGCGGCACCAACAAGGAAGCTGATGACATCGCCAGAAGGGCATCCAAGCGGCAGCCCCAGGAGCCCAGCGTCTTCGAGGAGCGGCTCTTCAAGCCGTCAGCCACGCCACCACTTTCAAGCACAGCACGGCCTCGGGAGGAGCTCCCACAACCGCCTGCTACGGGAGCCCCAACTTGTGGCCCGACCTCAGGAGCTCGCCTGCTCTTGGCGCTTGAGCCCCAAGAGGGATGTTGGACCAAGGAATTCAAGGAACATTTGATGTAAGGGGTGCTACCAGAGAAGGAAGAGGACGCAGAGCGCGTGGCCCGGCAATCCACGACATACTGTATCCAGGACGGTGAGTTGTACAGAAAGCGATCGAATGATGTTTCGCTGCGTCGCATTTCTAGGGACCAGGGGAAGGAGTTGCTGATTGACATACATGGTGGGGACTGCAAACACCACTCATCGTCACGGACTCTCGTCGGCAAGGTATTCTGCAGTGGGTTCTATTGGCCCACGGCACTCAACAACGCAGTCGAGCTGGTGAAGTCCTGCGAAGCTTGCCAGTTCCACGCCAAGCAGATCCATCAGCCAGCTCAGGGCCTCCAGATTATACCGCTCACATGGCCATTCGCGGTCTGGGGGCTGGATATCTTGGGCCCTTTCCCTCGAGTGCCAGGGGGCTATCGCTACCTCTATGTCGACATCGACAAGTTCACCAAGTGGGCGGAAGTGGAAGCCGTCCGCACCATCCCAGCCGGTTCCGTGGTCAAGTTCATCAAGGGCCTCGTGAGCCATTTCGGGGTCCCCAACCGCATCATCACCGATAACGGCTCGCAGTTCACCAGTAACCTCTTCAAAACATATTGTGCTAACCTTGGAACGCAGATCTGCTACACTTCGTGGCGCACCCCAGGAGCAATGGCCAGGCTGAACGTGCCAACGCGAAGGTCCTGAGAGGCCTCAAGACCAGGACCTTCAAGAAGAAGCTGGAGGCCTGCGGCAGGGGCTGGCACGACGAGCTCCAGTCCGTGCTGTGGTCCATCCGTAGCACTGCCACTAAGCCGACGGGGAAGACCCCATTCTTTCTTGTCTATGGAGCCGAGGACGTCCTCCCTCACGAGGTCAAACATCGCTCCGCACGGGTCCTGGCGTTTGATGAAACGCAGCAAGACGCCATGCGAAGGATGGACCTCGTTCTGGGGGAGGAGCGTCGCCGCGAAGCTGCACTGAGGGCGGCAAGGTACCAGCAGGCGCTGCGACGCTACCACTGCTGCAACATACACTCCAGGATGCTCGAGGCGGGTGACCTCGTCCTGTCGCGGGTGATAACCCACAAGTATAGGGGATCGCAACAGTTTTCGAGGGTAGAGTATTCAACCCAAATTTATTGATTCGACACAAGGGAAGCCGAAGAATATTCTCAAGTATTAGCAGTTCAGTTGTCAATTCAACCACACCTGGATAACTTAGTATCTGCAGCAAAGTATTTAGTAGCTAAGTAATATGATAGTAGTGGTAACGGTAACAAAAGTAACTGTAGCAAAAGTAATATTTTTGGTGTTTTGTAGTGATTGTAACAGTAGCAACAGAAAAGAAAATAAGCGAAGAACAATATGTGAAAAGCTCATAGGCATTGGATTGGTGATGGAGAATTATGTCGGATGCGGTTCATCATGTAACAATCATAACATAGGGTGACACAGAACTAGCTCCAATTCATCAATGTAATGTAGGCATGTATTCTGAATATAGTCATACATTCTTATGGAAAAGAACTTGCATGACATCTTTTTTCCTACCCTCCCGTGGCAGCGGGGTCCTAATGGAAACTAAGAGATATTAAGGCCTCCTTTTAATAGAGTACCGGAACAAAGCATTAGCACATAGTGAATACATGAACTCCTCAAACTATGGTCATCACGGGGAGTGGTCCCGATTATTGTCACTTCGGGGTTGCCGGATCATAACACATAGTAGGTGACTATAGACTTGCAAGAGAGGATCAAGAACTCACATATATTCATGAAAACATAATAGGTTTAGATCTGAAATCATGGCACTCGGGCCCTAGTGACAAGCATTAAGCATAGCAAAGTCATAGCAACATCAATCTCAGAACATAGTGGATGCTAGGGATCAAACCCTAACAAAACTAACTCAATTACATGATAGATCTCATCCAACCATCACCGTCCAGCAAGCCTATGATGGAATTACTCACGCACGACGGTGGGCATCATGAAATTGGTGATGGAGGATGGTTGATGATGACGACGGCGATGAATCCCCCTCTCCGGAGCCCCGAACAAACTCCATATCAGCCCTCTCGAGAGGTTTTAGGGCTTGGCGGTGGCTCCGTATCGTAAAACGCGATGAATCCTTCTCTCTGATTTTTTTCTCCCATAAAGTGAATATATGGAGTTGGAGTTGAGGTCGGTGGAGCGTCAGGGGGCCCACGAGGTAGGGGGCGCGCCCTAGGGGGGCAGGCACGCCCCCCACCCTCGTGGACAGGGTGTGGCCCCTGACGTGGATTTTTCTTCCAGTATTTTTCTTATTTTCCAAATAGATGTTCCGTGGAGTTTCAGGTCATTCCGAGAACTTTTGTTTTTGCACATAAGTAACAGCATGGAAAGTCTGCTGAAAACAGCGTCAGTTCGGGTTAGTTCCATTAAAATCATGCAACTTAGAGTCCAAAACAAGGGCAAAAGTGTTTGGAAAAGTAGATACGACGCAGATGTATCAACTCCCTCAAGCTTAAACCTTTGCTTGTCGTCAAGCAATTCAGTTGATAAACTGAAAGTGATAAAGAAAAACTTTTACAAACTCTGTTTGCTCTTGTTGTTGTAAATATGTAAAGCCAGCATTCAAGTTTTCAGCAAATATTATGACTAACCACATTTGCAGTAACTCTTAAGTCTCATGTTTACTCATATCAATAGCATAATCAACTAGCGAGCCATAATAATAAATCTCGGATGACAACACTTTCTCAAAACAATTACGATATGATATAATAAGATGGTATCTCGCTAGCCCTTTCTGAGACCGCAAAACATAAATGCAGAGCACCTTTAAAGATCAATGACTGACTGGACATTGTAATTCATGGTAAAAGAGATCAAATCATAGTCATACCCAATATAAATTAATAGTAGCCAAGTTGCTCAAACCTAACAAGCATTCCTAGGCGACTCCTAGGCGACCTACGCCGGTGGCCACTCCGGCCCCGGCGGCCACCCCCACCCTCCTGCCGATGGCCACTCCGGCTCCGGCAGCCACCCTCCCTGTTGTGTGCCACTCCGGCCACAATAGCCACAATATGGCTCCTTTTGCCCTAGACTTTGATCGTGGGAAAAAGTTCCAAGCAGACATGAGGCGCAAGTTTGGGCATCCAGTGGTCTTCTCACCGGGGTTTCGTCAATGTGAGTTCACCATGGTGGTTTCTTTCTGTAGAGCATCGTTCAAGCTTGATGCACACACGGTTAGTGTCTCACTTCTTGCTATGTTTGGTTGTTATGCCCAAGGATTTAGAGTTCGTCATCTCAGAGGTAGATCTTTCAAGTTTTCGGTTGCTTCTAAATCGGTGGGTTTTGAGATTTATAATGCGGGCAGAGTTGTTGAGAAAGAGTTTGAGATGGTTTTTAGCCTATGGAATTTTGGTGGCCCGAATTGGATTCGAGAAGAGAGAGCGTTCTATGCTGAGTAGGATAGAGAATGGACATTAGTGGGTAGGCATGGTAAAGCAGCCCAACATGATTCCGGCAATCGCCGGACTGGTGTTCCGGCTCACCGGAATGCCGGATCAATTTTTGAACGTCTTTCAGGCCCTACTCAAATTAGGAGTGATCAGAGGGGGGACTTAATTGATACCAATGCGCGACTTGATGAGGGGCAACGCAATGAGCTCCAAGTTAATACTCATCATCAACGTACCAACAGGTACGTGACATGCTATGCATGCGGGGGGCAGGGTCATTACGCGCGCAACTGCTCGAGGCCAAATCTTCCTGGGCTTTGGCCTTTCATCCCGTTTGACACCTTCCAGAGCCCACCGGAGCAGGCCTGGGCCAAGGGAGAGGTGGAGTCGTGGTTTCACTGTGTTGGGCCGGCATTACCGTTAAGGCAAGTCTCGACATTTAAGGAACTGGTCACGGATCTTTTCCCAAATTTTCAGCCGAGACCCTTGCTTGCCTCCTCGCATTCCACCTCACCTACCAACTCTACCTCAACCTCGTCAGGCTCGCCAACTTCTTCTTCATCGCCGGGGAGGGCTTTGGTGCTTTATGCGTCGGAAGAGCCAGCAATGGCTAACATTCCTATCGACCCAGCTCCGTTTGTCCCTCACGGTTTCCACATTCAGGAACTAGAGGGAAGAAATGGGGTATCCAGGGTCATCCTGCCGCGCCGCCCGTGTCGACATGAAGACTGGGCGATTGCGACTATTCATCCTCACCCAAATGAGGTATTCTTCCCTAATGTTCGTGATGTTCTGGAAGAGTTTTTGCAAGGGGAGGAAGAAGTGCAGTTCAGAGAGATTCGACCTTGCCCTTTTGGGGAAGCGTATGTTTAGTTCAGGCATGTGCGGGACAGGGACATATTGGTCAGCCAGAGTCCACACTCGTTTGGTGATGTTTTTATCTCTTTCACACCGCATAACAAAGGTAGAAACTGGCGCAGAATTCATTTTAACAGAACCCTGATGGCTGCTTTTTGTGGGGGTGCCGTTTGACTACTCTAATACAGAGGATGTTTCTGCTTCTATTTCCAAATGGGGTAGAATCATTAGCTGGGAAAAGGAGGATGCTCTTCGAGGAAAGGTCTTGGTCAAGGCTAGAGTCACTGAACTCTTGGATGTGCCTAAAAGTATTAGGTGGTCTGAGGGAGAGAGTTTTGAGGAAGAATCTTGGACTTCCTCTGTTGAAGTGTTGTGGGAAGAAATGCTAGGAGGTGGCCCAGCTGATGAGGACCCGATTCCTCCCCCAGGGGTGGACCCACACCCAGTACCTCAACATGCTAATGATTTCCCTGGCTTACAACCTCTGCCACCAAACAATGCTCAAGTCAATAATGCAAAATGGGATGAGTGGGATGAGCAGGAGGAAAATGATCATTGGGCCTTTCCACAGCCAAATCCCCCTCTTCTTGTGCAGCAACAACTGGAGATACCTGTGGTTCCTGAAGATGGTGCCCCTAACAGTAGCATCACCACTACTGTTTCTTTATCTGATGGGCTCTTGTCTCTCACACACTCTGCTAGTGAAGAGGTGAACCAGGTGGCACAAATCCCTTTTTTGGGCATGGGTCTGCAAAACATTGCCCTGGCTTACCAAGCTGACCCAGAGGAAGCAGAACCTGGCCTTGCTGCCCTGGAGGAGGAGAATGTTAACTTACAGGTGCCAGTTCAACCCTTGGAGATTCTTCCTCCTGTACCTGAGCTGCTTGAGCAGGCTATTCCTATGACTCAACCTCTTGAAGTGGAACAACACAGTCAACACTTGCCTGCTTCTGAAGAGAACAATATGCAGAAAATCTCTCAAGTCCATTTAGAGGCTGGCAGTTCTAAAGCACAGGAATTTGCTACTGAAGGAGCTGCTGACGGTGAGAAAGATAAATTTGTGACATTGTGCTCTGAGGCTGTGGTTTCTTTGGGGAGGTGAAAAAATCTTCTCTCAAGGGAAAGGATAATGTCCCCATTGTTCCTTTTGAAGATAATAAAAAAGGTACTTTTGGCCCTCATTCTGAACCATGTTCTCCAAATTCTTTTGATGTACAAGAAATTGCTGAATCACGTGCTAAAGATATTTTTGATGGCTCTCATTTGATCTCTGAAGAAGGTCTAGACCTGTGGATTCAACATTTTGCACCAGCCACTCAGGGAGCTGTCAGTACCTTTAAGATTGACATTCCAGTAAGTTGGTTTAACTTCATAATCCACCTTCTTTTAACTCCTGACAAGTTTGGTTGGATTATGAAGCTGCTCAAATCTGAATTATGGACTATGTTGACTGCAAACTGTGCTACTGAAGATACTATTGCATTTCACATTCCTGATAACTGCTCCACTCCTCAGGCTCCAAGTTGTAAGGACTTTATGCAGGGAATTGGAAAGGAAAATGAGGGCATTAGCCCTGCTGCTCACTCTTCTAGTGGCACAGGGAGCCCACTGCAGCAGGTATCCCCAAATAAGGTGCTCCTTGTGCCACTTGGAGAGGCAGTTTCAAGAAAGAGAAGGGAGAAGGAACCTTTGGTGGAAACTGAGGTAAGGAGAAGTGACAGGATTAAGAATGATAACAATGGTTATAGGATAAAACCATGTACTGTTCAGACTTGCCTCCCTTGTAATGCTATACCCCCAATAATCCCTAATAAAGTTGTGAAAAATCTGACAAAGAGTTTCTGCAAGGTATCTGAGGAGGAGGCACATGACAAGTTGTCCAAAAAGCTCAAGAAAAAGGAGCAGGAGGAGATGGCCAAGGTCCCCAAGGCCACGTGAGATGTTCACCCTCATGCTGTGTAATCATGATCACACACCTCTACTCCAAGCCTACAAGCCAGTTCCTCTATTTACATAATTTCCTGCAGCAACAAAGTAGAGTGGCAGTGGCTTCTTTTGGCAATCTATGTAATATAAATGGATTTGGAACTCCCTGCATCCTATTGCTTAGTATTGGGAGAACTTTTCTTCTATATCTTTGTACCCCTAACTATGTGATATGGGTCCACTGGGACAAGTGTACTTTGCACACCTTGGAAAAGGATGATGTCCATGCTGCAGTTTGCTTTGTTCTTGATTTGTTGAGTAAAGAAGTTTCTACTAGGAATATAAAGCTGATTAATACAGGGATAAACACCAGGGGATGGCACCTGGTTATTAATTACAATTTGAATACCTGTGTTAATGAATAATAACAGATCTTGGAACATCTTAAACTGGAATGTCAGGGGCATTAATTCTTCTGATAAATGGTTGGCCATTAGACAGAAAATTGAGGATAGTGCAGCTTCTATTGTTTGCATTCAGGAAACTAAAAGAGAGCTTTTTGACCTTGCCTACTTGCACAATTTTTGTCCTCAAAGTTTTAATAAGTTTGAATTTCTCCCTTCTGTGGGAGCCTCTGGGGGTATCTTGACAGCATGGAAAGACTCATGTTTCACTGGTGAATTGATATTTCAAAATAAGTTCTCCCTCACAGTTCAGTTTACTTGCAAAACATCTCAACACTCATGGGTTCTTACCAATATTTATGGCCCTTGCAACGAAGAGGATAAGCTTGAATTCATTGACTGGTTAAACTCCATCCAAATAGACATTGAGACTGAATGGATTCTTATGGGAGATTTCAACTTTATCAGATCCCCAGATGACAGGAACAAACCAGGAGGGGATGTCAATCAAATGCTTTTGTTCAATGAGGCTATTAGCAACCTAGGGTTGGTGGAATTGCCTCTAAAAGGTAGGCAATATAGCTGGAGTAACATGCAAGATAGTCCTCTCCTGGAGAAACTAGATTGGATTTTTACCTCTGCTGCTTGGATGACCTCATTTCCTGATTCCACTGCACTTCCTTTGTCTAAACCTATTTCTGATCACATTCCATGTATGATCAAAATTGGAACTAGCATCCCAAAGTCTAAGGTTTTCAGGTTTGAAAATTACTGGTTAAAACACAACTCTTTCAAGGATATTGTCCAGGCTGCTTGGAACATTCCAGTGGGTTTCTCTGATCCTGCTAAGAAAATCAATGCCAAATTTAAAAATCTGAGGAGAGCACTGAAACTGTGGGCCAAGAATCTCTCTTGTATGAAAAAGCAGATTGAGGAGCTAAATACTTGTATTTTTTCTTTGGGACATGATTGAGGAATACAGAGACCTAACTTTATTTGAGGCAAATTGTAGGAGACTGTTAAAAGAGTATCTTCTGGAAGTGCTTAATCATCAAAAGATCTACTGGAAACAAAGGGGGAAAATTAAAGGAGTTAAGTTTGGAGATGAGAACACAAAATTCTTCCACACCAAGGCCTCAATTAATCATAGACATAACAAGATTGCAATGCTGCTCAATGATGCACAAGTGGAAATCACTGATCATGAAGGCAAGGCCGCTATTCTTTGGGAGGCTTTAAAAAAAAGACTAGGACAGTCAAGTGGGCATAATATGCATTTTGATTTGCATGATTTATATGAAAACAGAGTTGACCCACAAATATTTCAGGACCTTGAAAGGCCTTTCACACAAGAAGAAATTGATGATGTAGTGAAGAACTTGCCAACTGATAAATCCCCAGGTCCAGATGGTTTCAACAATGAATTTATTAAAGCTTGCTGGGACATTATTAAAGAAGATACTACTGCACTTATCATGGCTTTTCATGCTGGCACTGTGAACCTTGAGAGCATCAATACATCTTTCATCACTTTAATCCCTAAAAAGGAAGTACCTCTCACACCAAATGACTTCAGACCCATTTCTTTGTTAAATGGCATTATGAAAATCATTACAAAGTTGTTAGCCAACAGACTTCAGGGAGTGATATTACAGATAGTTCATATTAATCAATATGGTTTTTTGAAGAACATGATGATTCAAGACTGCCTTGGGGTGGGCTTATGAGTATATACACCAGTGCCACAAATCTAGAGAGGAGATGTTGGTGATCAAGTTAGATTTGGAAAAAGCATTTGATACTATTGAACATCAGGCCATCATTGACATTTTTAGAGCAAAAGGTTTTGGGGAAAAATGGATTTCTTGGATGAACCTTATTTTCACATCTGCTTCTTCTGCTGTTATGCTCAATGGAGTTCCTGGGAAGAAATTTTATTGCAAAAGAGGGGTCAGGCAAGGTGATCCTTATTCACCTTTGATTTTTGTTCTGGCTGCTGACCTCCTTCAGTCCATATTTAACAAGGACATGATATTGGGGATTATAACTCCCCCTCTTCAAGTTAATTCTTGCCCTGATTTTCCAATAGTGCAATATGCTGATGATACCCTGGTCTTTATGAAAGCTAATGCCAGAGAGCTCATTTGTATTAAGGCACTACTCAACACTTTTGCTGCAGCCACATGTTTAAAAGTTAATTATGGCAAGTCCGTCATGGTGCCCATCAATATTGCAGAGGACAGAGTGGATCTTTTCACAAACACATTGCAGTGCTCTAGAGGTCACTTCCCTTTCACATACTTGGGATTACCTCTGGGAATTTACAAACCAACTATGGAACAATGTTTGCCACTAGTTCAAAGAATTGCCAAAAGACTTGCCGGACTTTCTACATTCATGACACAAGCAGGAAAATTATTATTGGTCAAATCAGTGCTTGCTTCATTAACCATTTTCTTCATGTGCTGCCTAGATGTTCCTATCACTATCAAGTAGCAGATCATTAAATATTTGAGGCACTGCCTGTGGAGGAGCCCTGACTTGGGGGATCGCAGACCATCACTTGTGGCATGGAAAACTGTTTGCAGACCCAAGAGTCAAGGAGGGTTAGGAGTAATGGACATCTTCACACACAACAAGACATTACTCATGAAAAATCTGCATAAGTTTTTAAACAGACATGATATTCCCTGGGTAAATCTTGTTTAGGAGACATACTACAGTACTGGGAATCTGCCAGGCAACAGAAGGGAGGGATCCTTCTGGTGGAAGTCAAATCTAGCTCTTATTGATGAATTCAAAGCAATTGCTAGATGTAATGTAGGAGATGGACAAAGTGCTCTGTTTTGGGATGACCATTGGCATGACTTGGTCATGAAACACAAATTTCACCACCTCATTACTTTTGCCAGAAATACATCTATTACTGTCCATCAAGATATCCATACTGAGTATCTCCAGGATTTATTCCACCTTCCACTGACCACACAAGCATATGAGGAATTTCTTGAAATGGAAAATATCTGCATCTCTCTAAGAAGCTCAGAGCATTTGCAGTTTAGGGATACATGGATCTACATCTGGGGCAATGAATTTTACTCCTCAATCAAAGCTTATAAAGTATTAATTGGACATAAGATGACTCCACCTCACTTCAGTTGGATATGGCAAAGCTCCTGTCAACCTAAACACAATTTTTTTTTCTGGCAATTGTTGCATGACAGAGTTAACACTAGGAATCTTCTAAGAAGAAAGAATTTTGAGCTGGATGATTACAACTGTGCTGTTAGAAATTGTCAAAAAGAGGAGACCTTGCATCATCTTTTTTGGAGCTGCCCTTTTGCCTCACAATGTTGGGATTACATCTGCCCAACCAGAACAACCAACCTGTCAGTGTTGGAAACTTTTCAAGACCTTAAGGACAAACTGCAGCTTCCTTTCTTCATGGAGATTATTATACTAGGTTCTTGGGCTATTTGGATTTCCAGGAACAACAAGATCTTTGAACATATTAATCCTTCTTTTCAGGGTTGGAAACACATCTACTTGGCAGAGCTCAAGCTATTGAAATTCAGGATGAAGAATAAGTTAATGCCACACTTTTCAGCTTGGTTAGAGTCCATCCTGTAATTATAGGAATAGTTTAGTTTTTTTCTCTCTTCTTTCTTTTCTTTATTTCTTTCTTTCTTTTTCCTTTTGGGCTTACCTCAAGCCCTTGAGACATTGTTACCTCTCCCTTTCTTACTTTAATAAAATTGTAGTGGGGTTTTTACCCTACTGTTTATAGTCAAAAAAATATAAATTAATAGTGATGGATGCAAATGACGGCTGCGCTCTCCAGCTATTGCTTTTTAATAAGAGGGTGATGACTCAACATGAAATTAAATAGATAGGCCCTTCGCAGAGGGAAGCAGGGATTTGTAGAGGTGCCAGAGATTGGTTTGGAAATAGAGATAAATAATATTTTGAGCGACATACTTTCATTGTCAACATAACAACCAAGAGATGGCGATATCTTCCATGCTACACACATTATAGGCGGTTCCCAAACAGAATGGTAAAGTTTATACTCCCTCTCCACCAACAAGCATCAATCCATGGCTTGCTCGAAACAACGAGTGCCTCCAACTAGCAACAGTCCCAAGGGGAGTTTTGGTTGCAATATTTTGATTTAGTTTGCATAAAGCATGGGACTGGGCACCTGGTGACCAGCCACTTTCTCGTGAGTGAGGAGCGGAGTCCACTCCTCTTGAGAATAATCCGCCTAGCATGGAAGATAATGGCAGCCCTAGTTGATACATGAGCTATTTGAGCATACAAAACAGAATTTCATTTGAAGGTTTCGAGTTTGGCACATACAAATTTACTTGGAACAACAGGTAGATACCGCATATAGGAAGGTATGGTGGACTCATATGGCATAACTTTGGGGTTTAAGGGATTGTATGCACAAGCAATATTTCCTCTTAGTACAAGTGAAGGCTAGCAAAAGACTGGGAAGTGACCAACTAGAGAACGACAACAGTCATGAACATGCATTAAAATTAATAAACATTGAGTACAAGCATGAGTAGGATATAATCCACCATGAACATAAATATCGTGAAGGCTATGTTGATTTGTTTTCAACTACACGTGTGAACATGTGCCAAGTCGAGTCACTTAAATCATTCAAAGGAGGATACCACCCCACTATACCACATCACAACCATTTTACTAGCATGTTGGCACGCAAGGTAAACCATTATAACTCATAGCTAATCAAGCATGTCACGAGCAACTATGATCTCTAATTGTCATTGCAAACATGTTTATTCATAATAGGCTGAATCAGGAATGATGAATTCATCATATTTACAAAAACAAGAGAGGTCAAGTTCATACCAGCTTTTCTCATCTCATTCAGTCCATCATATATCGTCATAATTGCCTTTCACTTGCACGACCGAACGATGTGAAAATAATAAGAGTGCACGTGCATTGGACTAAGCTGGAATCTGCGAGCATTCAATAAACAGAAGAAGACAAGGCAATATGGGCTCTTGGTTAAATCAACAATAATGCATATAAGAGCCACTTCAACAATCTAATTATGATCTTCTCCTATCGACCCCCAAAGAAAATAAATAAAACTATTTACACGGGAAAGCTCCCAACAAGCAAAAGAAGAACAGGAAATATTTTTGGGTTTTCTTTTTAATTATTACTACTACAGCAAGAAAAGTAAACTAACTAAAAACTACACTAATTTTTTTGGTTTTTCTTAAGGTTTTTCAAACACACAAGAAGAAAGCAAGAAAAATAAAATAAACTAGCATGGATATTACAGTGAAAGAGTATGAGCACTGACACCTAGCAATGAGTGTGTGAACATAAATGTAATGTCGGTGGGAAATACGTACTCCCCCAAGCTTAGGCTTTTGGCCTAAGTTGGTTCATTGCCACTGATGGCCTGGCGGATATCCATAGTTGTAGCGGGGTGCCGGGGTTTTCCTGGGCTCCCCGAGCACCTATGGGGACGGAGCCCCTTCTCGGTTCGGCGGGGGGCGGAGGTCGCGCGAAGAGCGGATCGAGGCGAGGCACGCGGGGGGAAGGTTTTTACCCAGCTTCGGAGCTCTCCGGAGAGATAACACTCCTACTGCTGCTTTGTGGATTGTATTGAGTTCTCGCTCGGGAGCGCCGAGTGCTACAGTACACTCAAGCAGCTAACGAGACCGAGCGCTTCTGTGAGGATCGATCCCCCCCTACGTTGTGCATGGGCCTCCTTTTATATGTCCAAGGGGTCTCCAATAGGTGGCAACGTAGGTAAGGGTAAAAGGGTAAATATGCTGCGATAGGTACAGCTACCTACACAGTGTATCATACCTAACCCTGACGGCAGGGGACAAAGGCATTAAATGCCCGTCTACGTCGCCCAGACGGTGCAGAAAAGGGACCGTCAGGGGCGCTATCGCTCGCCACGATGGCAATCCTGTCAGCGCTGCATGCCATAGTGTACCCCTGGCTGCACAGCCTCCCGCCACGTACGCTGGGAAGGGTCCCGGAGCGACATGTAGGTGGGTGAGCTGGAGCGCGGGTACAGAGTGGCTGCCTGCAGCGGCAAGTGCCTTGCCGCGGCCGTTGCCTTGTCGTGCCCGGGAACTTGTCGCTCGCCGGGTCCTACCGGGACACGTGGCATGCCGCGGCAGGTTCTTTGAGATGCTCTTGTTGGGCTCCCCAGCAAGCTCCTCTTTCCGGGGTCTTGTACCTTGAATGGCCTTCCCGGCAAGCTCCTCTTGTCGGGGACTTGTCTTCTTGACTTAAATATTTTGTCCTCGAATGGCTCCAAAGGAACCATAGAGAGCCTTGGTGATCACCTGGCAGGCCTTGCCGCGGGGTGCTGCGACTGCCCGTGCACAAGTTCGGGATACTAGAGTACCCCTACTTTAGTACACCGACAGGAGCCCCCGGGCCTGGGCCACACACGATGCCGAGCGCTGTTGGGCCAGGCCCAAAACAGGGCACGGGCACGCACGGCCTGGGTCGCGTTGTACCTTGCTCCGCATCCACCACGCCCTCCCGAACGGCACGCGTCGATTGCGGCGTAGTGGGGGAGGTCGTGGGTGGTTCCTTTACTCGGAAAGGCGGAACGTCCGCCCCCTGGCGGTTCGTATCTTCCTCATAAACGGAGGGAGGCGTGGAGGCGTGGTCTTCGAGGCGTCCACCCCCCACGATCACGGGGTGGGTAGAGGTCGCCTCATCCGTCGCCTCAACTCTGCTCTCCCGCCACGCGGCTTCCATGCGCTTGGAGTGGCAAACGGTGGAGGCGGGAAACCGGGTCGCCACGGGTCTAGGCAGCGGGTCGGGCCCAGTTCCCTGCGCCTTCTGCATCTCGATTGGCTGAGCGGGGCGGCCGATCCCCCACCCCGCTCCTTTATAAGGAGCGGGACGGGGGGGGGGGGGACGGAAGCCCGCATTCTCTCATCTCCTCCTTCCTTCAGCTTCTGCTCCTCTTTCTTCCATCCGTCATGGAGAAAGGGAACCCTGGTCCTTCGACGGTAGCGATGAGGGTTGCCGCTAGGCAGCGCGTTCCTCCTCCTTCCGCACCCGCGGCGGCAGAGCCAGCCGCAAGGGGAAGAGGGAGGGGACGAGGCCGCGGGCGAGGTCGAGGGCGAGGCCGAGGCGGTCGGGGAAGAGGCGGACGAGGTAGCTCGCCGGCCTCGCCTCCGCCAACAGATCCTCTCCTCGTGGCGGACCACATCGGGGACGACCCTTGCGAGTTCTTCGTCAGGCTGCGTCGGCCGCCTCGTCGTCGCCTTCGTCTCCCGACTCCATTTGCGAGTGTGATGGAGTTGGATCCGCCCGAGACACTGAGGTTGCATATGAGGGGCTGCGGAATCAGCGGTACGCGAGTCCGTGTCGACTTCCCGACCCCTGATGTGATGTATCTTGGTCGAGAGTGGAAGACGTTCACCCGCATCCACAGCTTGACGGCGGGCCTCACCCTCCATTTTAAGCTGATGGAGGGCGGTCTCCTCTCCGTCAAGGTCTTCGGGTGCTTCGGGACTCGGGCACGGTGCTGCGTGGAGAGATCCTCCGATAGCGAAGGCTCCTCCTCGAGCGGGAGTGACGAGGAGGACAGCGATAGCGGCGACGAGGGTAATGGGCGGCGGGATGACGGGTCCGACTAGGTGTCGGGCGCCGCTCCGCGGGGCACCGGCGACCCCATCATCCGCGTCGCTGGCTCCTGGAGCTTCTCGGGGAGGCTGCGGAAGAGGAAGAGGGCAGGCGGCAAGGCCGTCAACTCGGAGTACGAGGGCACGACGCCCTCGACAGCGTGCTGACGTCCTGCCGCCTCGTCTTCAAGCTTTGCTTCCGGCGCCGCCATCACCATGCTGCCGCGACGTCCTGTTGGTGTCTTCTGGCACCCGTAGTTCCTCTTCCTGTTGTTCCGCCGTCTGTTTTTGCTTGCTGGGGTGGCATCGTCGCTGTCAGATCCGGCCGTTCCTACGTTCTCCCCGGGGAGTTTCCTTCCTTCCTCAGCACGTGCACATCTGTCGGCCAGGGCATACAGCTCGCTGATGTCTCTGATCTTGCACATCGCCATCTCCTCCCGCATCCTGCGGTTGCGCACGTTCTGATGGAACGCACTGATGACCGCGACAGGGTGGACGTCTGGGATGTTGCGTTGCACTTGGCTGAATCTCTGGATGTACTTACGTAGAGGCTCCCCTTCCTTCTGGGCAAGCAGGTGAAGATCACTCTCCTGGCCATGGGGTTTGTGGCCGCCCGTAAAGGCGCCAACAAACTGATGGCACAGGTCCGCCCAGGAAGATATGGAGTTTTCCGGCAAGTGCATGAGCCAGGACCTGACATTGGGCTTGAGCACCAGAGGGAAGTAATTGGCGAGGATCTTGTCGTCCCGCCCCCTGGCAGCCTGCACCGCAATGGTGTAGATGCTGAGGAACTCCGACGGATGCAGCCTGCCGTCGTACTTCTCTGGTACATCTGGCTTGAAATTCTTCGTGCTGGGCCACTGGACTTGCCGCAGCTCACGGGTAAACGCAGGGCAACCCACCGCGTACGGCAGGTCGCCTGGTTCCCCTGGCGCTTGCATGTCGACAGCGGGGCCAGCGCGTCGGTCTGATTGACGCCGCGTTTGTCTCCGACGCTCGATGCGGGTGCGGACGTCTTCTTGCTGCCGTTCGTGAAGAACGTGGTGCTGATCGCGACGAGTTCGCGGATCTGAGGAAGCAGTGGAGTCGCTGTCGTGGCGGACCCGGCGAGTCGGCGATTTTGGCCTTTGGGGCGGAGAGTGCACGGTGGTTGCACCCCCACCGGTTTTGTCGCCATCGGCTCGCACTTGGCTGGCCTGCCGCGACTGTGATGTGGTCGCTGGCCGCGGAGTGTCGCCGTTGGCGAAGCCGATGAGACTCTGAATGGTGGCCCTCCAGTCGTCGATCTTGTCTGGCGCTGGAGGGAAGTCTAGGAGCAGTTGAGCTCGCGCTAGAGCTTCTGCTGGGGTGGCGGGTAGCGGTGGCGAACGGTGCGAGGAGCGGGACATGCTCGGGTTCCGAACGATGTTGGAAGGAGCAGTATTCCGTCCAGGCGACCGTGCCTCGCTCGCGCCAGCACGTCGGCGTGCATGTTGGCCTTGAGCGTCCCGGGATCCGCTAGCTCGATTTGGGTCCAGCGAGCGTATGGTACCGTGAGTACCATGACGCTGTCGGTCCTGCGCCTCTTGAGATGGGCGCAGTGCGTCTATGGACGCCCGGTCGTCGGGGGAGCCGACTACGCCGCCAGCGGGCAGCGCGGTCTTGTCCTTGGACTTGTTGGCACCGTGGCCTCCCTCGTCGGCGCCCGTTCCACCGCCGGCGTTCTCCCCGCCGGCCGTTTGCTGCTGCGGCGGTGGATTCGACGCGGACGGCGCAGCCGCCTCCGAAGCCTTCTTCTTCGGCGGCATGTCGATGAAGTCGATGAAGATTCAGCTGGCGCGAACGCCGGATCAGGTTCACACAACCTCGACGCCCCCTACCTGGCGCGCCACAAATGCCGGGGTTTTCCTGGGCTCCCCGAGCACCTATGGGGACGGAGCCCCTTCTCGGTTCGGCGGGGGGCGGAGGTCGCGCTAAGAGCGGATCGAGGCGAGGCACGCGGGGGGAAGGTTTTTACCCAGCTTCGGAGCTCTCTGGAGAGATAACACTCCTACTGCTGCTTTGTGGATTGTATTGAGTTCTCGCTCGGGAGCGCCGAGTGCTACAGTACACTCGAGCAGCTAACGAGACCGAGTGCTTCTGTGAGGATCGATCCCCCCCTACGTTGTGCATGGGCCTCCTTTTATATGTCCAAGGGGTCTCCAACAGGTGGCAACGTAGGTAAGGGTAAAAGGGTAAATATGCTGCGGTAGGTACAGCTACCTACACAGTGTATCATACCTAACCCTGACGGCAGGGGACAAAGGCATTAAATGCCCATCTACGTCGCCCAGATGATGCAGAAAAGGGACCGTCAGGGGCGCTATCGCTCGCCACGATGGCGATCCTGTCAGCGCTGCATGCCATAGTGTACCCCTGGCTGCACAGCCTCCCGCCACGTACGCTGGGAAGGGTCCCGGAGCGACACGTAGGTGGGTGAGCGGGAGAGAGGTTACAGAGTGGCTGCCTGCCGCGGCAAGTGCCTTGACGCGGCCGTTGCCTTGTCGCGCCCAGGAACTTGTCGCTCGCCGGGTCCTACCGGGACGCGTGGCGTGCCGCGGTAGGTTCTTTGAGATGCTCTTGTTGGGCTCCCCGGCAAGCTCCTCTTGCCGGGGTCTTGTACCTTGAATGGCCTTCCCGGCAAGCTCCTCTTGCCGGGGACTTGTCTTCTTGACTTAAATATTTTGTCCTCGAATGGCTCCAAAGGAACCATAGAGAGCCTTGGTGATCACCTGGCAGGCCTTGCCGCGGGGTGCTGCGACTGCCCGTGCACAAGTTCGGGATACTAGAGTACCCCTACTTTAGTACACCGACACGAGGGTTGTACTGAGATGATGAAGACTCTGATTACCATTGGCTGGCAGTCATCTTCGGATCCCAAAAGTAATCAGACTTTCGTGGAGGCTCAAATTGTGGTTCCGGCTCCGGGGCTGGTGTGGGGTTCCGGTAAGCGTAAATGGCCGCCCACGAAACGAGATACAGACCTGCAGATAAATTAAACAAGGAAGGAGCAGGCAAGATAATAGTCTCAGGGTGATGCTTATCAAAGAACAATTTGTATTTAAGCTCCCCTTCCTTGTTCTTAACAATGAAATCATGCGCTACCATACTCTTATAATCTAAATAAGCAGTGGGCAGCAATTTTTCTTCTTTTTCATAATGCCTAATAGGTATATTATAATATGCAGCAAGGCGTGAAACATAAATACCTCCAAAGATGGGACCCTTTGTACAACTCAAACTTAACCGTTTAGCAATAATACCGCCTATACTAACAGTGTTATCGGAAAATAAACCATGGAACAAAATGATAATATCAGGAACACTAAGGTTTCCACAGTTTCCGCGACCAATCAAGCAACGACTAGCAAATATGGTGAAGTAGCGTAAAACAGGAAAATGCATGCTAGTGATTCTTGCATCGGAAACCTTCCTTGTTTGCCCCATAATAATAGTGTCAATAAACCCATCCACATCTTTACGATGTGGTTCATCTAAGGTACCCTCGAAGGGTATTTTGTAAACCTTGCAAAATTCATCTAGTGGCATCTTCTTAACAACATGATATAAATGAAACTCTACTGAAGGAGGTGTTTCCTTAGGATAATAGTAGAAGTTTTTCACAAAAGTATTGGTGAGTAAGAGATACTGATGTCGTTGGTCGCGGAGGAAGTCTGTGAGGCCAGCATTCTCAGCCCATGAATAGAAATCATCATAAATCCCGGCTTCTCTCAAGAAATAATCGGAAGGCCATTCACATGGCCGAACCTCCGGGGTGCGAGGCAAATTATATTTAGGCCTCTATGCTTCTTCATTCTGCTTTTCCTTCGAGCTTCGGCTCGATGAGCCCCTCAAAAATCTCTTCATTATTTTCTGAAAAATTCTGAAATTTTTAGTAACTTCAAACAAAAGTGAACCAAGCTCAATAAAATTGATAGCAACTACTCATACAAGTGACTAGATCCTATATCATGCATTAGAACTACTTGGAACCATATAAATTTGAAATGCAAGCTCAAGAACATGGTCACCTAGGCAGCACAAATTTGCAATGAATAGAGCACTAGAACAAAAACTAATTGGACCAATGGACGACTCACATACCTAGGAACAATCTCCCCAAGCAGTTTTGTGAGAGGTGCTTTGAGCAAGGAGATCGAAAATCGCAGCAAAATGAGCTAGAACTCGTGCTTGAGCTGGATATTGGTGTTTGTGGGAGGAATAAGGAGTGTGTGGGTGCAGGAATAAGTGGAGGGGGGCCACCATGGGCCCACGAGGCAGGGGGCGCGCCTAGGGGGTAGGGCGCGCCCTCCACCCAAGTGGCCAGGTGCTTGCCCCTCCTGCTGTGTTCTCAGTGCCAGATATTCTCAATATTCAGGAAAAAATCATATTCCATTTTCAGGGCATTTGGAGAACTTATATTTTTGGGGTATTTTTATATTGCACAGATGAATTCAGAAAACTGACATAAAAATACTATTTTTGCTTTATTTCAACTAAATAACAGAAGGTAAAAAAGGGGTACAGAAGGTTGTGCCTTCTAGTTTCATCCATCTCATTCTCATAAAAAAGAATCCACTAACAAGGTTTATCAAGTCTTGTTAACAAACTCATTCCGAATAACATGGAGCCGGAAAATTTCGAATACCACTATGTTACCTCAACGGGGATATGCACATCCCCTATAATAAGAATATCATATTTCTTTTTGACAGTAGGAAGAGGAAATTCAAAACCTCCAAAAATAATCGATGGAATTTTTGCAATAGAATTGGTACTGTGGACTTGATGTTGTTTCCTTGGAAAGTGTACCATATGCTCATTGCCATTAACATGAAAAGTGACATTGCCTTTGTTGCAATCAATAATAGCCCCTGCAGTATTCAAAAAAGTTCTTCCAAGAATAATAGACATACTATCATCCTCAGGAATATCAAGAATAACAAAGTCCATTAAAATAGTAATGTTTGCAACCACAACAGGCACATCCTCACAAATACCGACAGGTATGGTAGTTGATTTATCAGCCATTTGCAAAGATATTTCATTAGGTGTCAACTTATTCAAGTCAGGTCTACGATATAAAGAGAGAGGCATAACACTAACACCGGCTCCAAGATCACATAAAGCAGTTTTAACATAGTTTCTTTTAATGGAGCATGCTATAGTAGGTACTCCTGGATCTCCAAGTTTCTTTGGTATTCCATCCTTAAAAGTATAATTAGCAAGCATTGTGGAAATTTCAGCTTCCGGTATTTTTGTTTTATTAGTGACAATATCTTTCATGTACTTAGCATAAGGATTCATTTTGAGCATATCAGTTAATCGCATACGCAAAAGATAGGTCTAATCATTTCAGCAAAGCGCTCAAAATCCTCATCATCCTATTTTCTTGGATGGTTTGGGAGGAAAAGGCATGGGTTTCTAAACCCATGGTTCTCTTTCTTTACCATGTTTCCTAGAAACAAAGTCTCTCTTATCATAACGTTGATTCTTTCATTGTGGGTTATCAAGATCAACAACAGGTTAAATTTCTACATCATTACATTGCTAGGTTGAGCATCATCATTAACATTATCGGTAGGTTCATGTTCATTACCATATTGTGTTTCAGCATCAGTAATAGAGATATCATTTGGATTCTCAGGTGGTTCAGCAATAGGTTCACTAGAAGCATGCAAAGTCCTATCATATTTCTTTTTCTTCTTTTTAGAAGAACTAGGTGCATCAATATTATTTCTCTCAGAATCTTGCTCAATTCTATTAGGGTGGCCTTCATGATACAAAGGTTCCTGAGTACCAGTTCTAGTAGCCACTCTAATACCATAATCATTATTCTTACTATTTAATTCACTAATCAAATCATTTTGAGCCTTAAGTACTTGTTCTACTTGAGTGGTAACCATAGAAGCATGTATAGTAATGTGTTTAAGTTCACCTTTAACTCTAGACATATAATCACCCAAGTGCTCAAGCATATCAGAATTATATTTCAATTATCTACCAAAATAGGCATTGAAGTTTTCTTGTTTGACAATAAAATTATCAAACTCTTCTAAGCATTGTCTAGCAGACTTATAGTGAGGAATATCACCTTCATCAAATCTATAGAGAGAATTTACCTTTACTACCTCTGTCGGGTTATCAAGACCATGAGTTTCTTCAATAGGTGATGGATTAAGATCATATGTTTCTTCAACAGGCGGTAAATTAAGACCATGTATTTCTTCAATAGGAGGTAAATTCTTAACATCTTCAGCTTTAATACCCTTTTCTTTCATAGATTTCTTTGCCTCTTGCATATCTTCAGGACTGAGAAATAGAACACCTCTCTTCTTCGGAGTTGGTTTAGGAATAGGCTCAGGAAGTGTCCAATTATTTTCATTTGTCAACATATTATTCAATAGAATTTCAGCTTCATCCGGTGTTCTTTCCTTGAAAACAGAACCAGCACAACTATCCAGGTAATCTCTGGAAGAATCGGTTAGTCCATTATAAAATATATCAAGTATTTCATTTTTCTTAAGAGGATGATCAGGAAAAGCATTAAGCAATTGGAGAAGCCTCCCCCAATCTTGTGGGAGACTCTCTTCTTCAATTTGCACAAAATTATATATATCCCTTAAAGCAGCTTGTTTCTTATGAGCAGGGAAATATTTAGCAGAGAAGTAATAAATCATATCCTGGGGACCACGCACACAACCAGGATCAAGAGAATTAAACCATATCTTAGCATCACCCTTTAATGAGAACGAAAATATTTTAAGGATATAAAGGTAGCGAGATTTCTCATCATTAGTGAATAGGGTGGCTATATCATTTAATTTAGTAAGATGTGCCACAATAGTTTCAGATTCATAGCCATGAAAAGGATCAGATTCAACCAAAGTAATTATATCAGGATCAACAGAGAATTCATAATCCTTATCAGTAACATAGATAGGTGAAGTAGCAAAAGCAGGGTCAGGTTTCATTCTTGCATTAAGAGATTGCTGCTTCCATTTAGCTAATAATTTCTTAACATCATGTCTATCTTTGCAAGCAAAGATTTCTTTAGCAATCGCTTCATCCATAACATAGCCCTCAGGCACAACAAGCAATTCATATTTATCAGGGGAAGAGTCTTCATCATCACTTTCATCAATATTATCAATAATTTCGTTCTCTCTAACCCTAGCTAGTTGTTCATCAAGAAATTCACCAAGTGGCACAGTAGTATCAAGCATAGAAGTAGTTTCATCATAAGTATCATGCATAGCAGAAGTGGCATCATCAATAACATGCGACATATCAGAACGAATAGCAGAAGCAGGTTTAGGTGTCGCAAGCTTACTAAAAACAGAAGGTGAATCAAGTGCAGAGCTAGATGGCAGTTCCTTACCTCCCCTCGTAGTTGAGGGATAAATTTTTGTCTTAGCGTCTTTCAAGTTCTTCATAATGACCAACAGATATAAATCCCAAGTGACTCAAAGAATAGATCTATGCTCCCTGGAAACGGCGCCAGAAAATAATCTTGATAACCCACAAGTATAGGGGATCGCAACGGTTTTCGAGGGTAGAGTATTCAACCCAAATTTATTGATTCGACACAAGGGGAGCCAAAGAATATTCTCAAGTATTAGCAGTTGAGTTGTCAATTCAACCACACCTGGATAACTTAGTATCTGCAGCAAAGTATTTAGTAGCAAAGTAATATGAGAGTAGTGGTAACGGTAACAAAAGTAATGGTAGCAAAAGTAATATTTTTGGTGTTTTGTAGTGATTGTAACAGTAGCAACGGAAAAGCAAATAAGCGAAGAACAATATGTGAAAAGCTCGTAGGCATTGGATCGGTGATGGAGAATTATGCCGGATGCGGTTCATCATGTAACAATCATAACATAGGGTGACACATAACTAGCTCCAATTCAACAATGTAATGTAGGCATGTATTCCAAATATAGTCATACGTGCTTATGCAAAAGAACTTGCATGACATCTTTTATCCTACCCTCCCGTGGCAGCGGCATCCTAATGGAAACTAAGGGATATTAAGGTCTCCTTTTAGTAGAGTACCGGAACAAAGCATTAGCACATAGTGAATACATGAACTCCTCAAACTATGGTCATCACCGGGAGTGATCCCGATTATTGTCACTTCGGGATTGCCGGATCATAACACATAGTAGGTGACTATATACTTGCAAGATAGGATCAAGAACTCACATATATTCATGAAAACATAGTAGGTTCAGATCTGAAATCATGGCACTTGGGCACTAGTGACAAGCATGAAGCATAGCAAAGTCATAGCAACATCAATCTCAGAAAATAGTGGATAATAGGGATCAAACCCTAACAAAACTAACTCGATTACATGATAGATCTCATCCAACCCATCACCGTCCAGCAAGCCTACGATGGAATTACTCACGCACGGCGGTGAGCATCATGAAATTGGTGATGGAGGATGGCTGATGATGACGACGGCGATGAATCCCCCTCTCCGGAGCCCCGAACGAACTCCAGATCAGCCCTCTCAAGAGGTTTTAGGGCTTGGCGGCGGCTCTGTATCGTAAAACGTGATGAATCCTTTCTCTGATTTTTTTCACCCCGAAAGTGAATATATGGAGTTGGAGTTGAGGTCGGTGGAGCGTCAAGGGGCCCACGAGGTAGGGGGCGCGCCCCCACCCTCGTAGACAGGGTGTGGGCCCCCTGACGTGGATTTTTCTTGCAGTATTTTTCTTATTTTCCAAATAGATGTTCCATGGAGTTTCAGGTCATTCCGAGAACTTTTGTTTCTACACATAAATAACACCATGGAAAGTCTGCCGAAAACAGCGTCAATCCGGGTTAGTTCCATTCAAATCATGCAAGTTAGAGTCCAAAACAAGGGCAAAAGTGTTTGGAAAAGTAGATACGACAAAGACGTATCAGCGGGCCCTCTCCATGGAACGGTTGCACAAGCTCTCACCAATGTGGGAGGGCCCATTCAGGGTCGCCATGTCTCCAGGCCCGGCGCCGTGCGCCTGGAGACACAAGACCGGGTGCCCATCCAGAACGCCTGGAAGATCCAGCACCTCCGGAAGTTCTACCCATGAAGCAAGGCCCAGTGCCTGTGAAGAAAGGCCCAGTGCCCATGAAGAAGGCCCGGTGCCCATCCAGAACGCCTGGAAGATCCAGCACCTCCGGAAGTTCTACCCATGAAGCAAGGCCCAATGCCTGTGAAGAAAGGCCCAGTGCCCATGAAGAAGGCCCGGTGCCTGTGAAGAATCGCCGCCCGTGACACTCTCACGTAATAATTAGTGAGGCTATACACACCCCAGAGTCTCAGGAGTGCCGCCCTTGGGCCTCGGGGGCTCCCTCCCACGCCTAGTGGCAGCACTTAGCTCCGCGCTGGTGAGAATACTTGAAGACTAGACTAGGTGCCGGACGCGGCTTTTCATTTGCTTTCCATAGTTGGCTCGC
The DNA here is from genome assembly GCA_032464435.1 of Aegilops umbellulata. Taxonomy (NCBI): domain Eukaryota; kingdom Viridiplantae; phylum Streptophyta; class Magnoliopsida; order Poales; family Poaceae; genus Aegilops; species Aegilops umbellulata. The sequence goes on from CP136057.1 coordinate 308,471,559, forward strand.
CTTCTCTTAATCGAAATTTGCTTCTGGTGTTCCTTGCTGATCTGGTTCCGTCGCCTTTTGCCACCTTTTTTGATCTGATTCGCTTGTGTTCTCTCTCTCGCATACCTCACGAGGGGGCTAGGCAGGTCCCCTCGCGAGGGTTTCTTCAGGGTTTCTTCCTGTTGTTCCGCCCCTCTCCCTTCGGTCTACTTTCTCAAGAGGCACCCTCGTTCGAGCCTACAAGCTGGCGCACCTCTCCTAATCCGTGCCCCTCGGGTACCGCGATATGAAGGGTCAAGGCTCGGGTGAAAAGTCTCCTAGCGGGCTTCCTAATGAATTTTTTGCAGTTCCTGAGCAACCATTAAGCCAAGATGGGCACGAGGAAACAAGTGCTTCATGAAGAGGATGCTGCCCCGAACACGCAAGGCTAAGTTATCTCCGCACAAAATAACAACACAAGCGTAGAAGTAACAACCATAGCGTAATGATTGAGGAACCGCAGTTCGATACATTCCCCTCCGGGCCCACACTGGTTTCATTGTGATGCAGGAAAGAAAGGAAGAACAAAACAAAGGCAGCGTTGCAGCGAACCACGGAGGCAGGCCTCTAGCGACGTCCCGAGCCTAGCCGGACCCCTCCTCGTGCTTCACGGAGGCGCGACAATGAGACGACCCTCCACCACCTTCGAAGCGAGCGCGGCGGCGTGGTGGCTCGTTGTAGCGACGGCTGCTAGAGCTTTCGCCGAGAGAAGAGCCACCATAGCTAGATGAGGCGTGGCCGGCGGGCTCGTCCTCACCCTCGTCATGACCATTGCCAAGATCGAGCACCTCCTCGCCGTCGTTCGTCTCAGGGCAGCACCCGACGCGGAGACCATCTTCCCCAAACACCGTCACGTAGAGGGGCGCATCGCCGTCGTACTTGAAGTGGAGGGTGCATCGCTTGCCCAGATCGCGCGCGCGGGCAAATGTCTGCCAACCGCGGGCCAGAGCTATGTTGCCCGCGGTGGAAACCTCAACCACAACCCAGGAGGCCCTGCTATAGCAGCCGTCCGCCTGCAGCCATAGCCCGCCGGTACCAGAGGCCGGCAGCTCATCGACAAAGAAGCGCGGAAGCTGAAGCCAGTTGCCGGTCGGATCCTCCGACCAGACCACGAACTCCGGCAACACCTCTGCCGAGTGGAAGCGCGGCCGGGGAGGCCGCGCAACCATGGCACGTCTCACCTCATCGATGGGGCTGCCGCGACCGGAGCGACCCCCGCCACGCGTAGCGGCACCACCCCGGGAGCGGGGTGCCACGACGGGAGTCGTGGTGTGCTTACGAGGACGATCGCGTCCCCGCTTGGGCGCCGGAGAACCGGGCCCCTCGCGAAGGGCATTTCCCTTCTCCGCAGCGGAGAACCTCTTTGGCGGCGCCATTGGAGTTGGCGGTGGAGCAGAGGAGAAAGGACCAGGCGGAACGGGAAGAAATGGGCGACATGGGCTCCGTCCCCTCCCCCATTTATAGTAGGAGAAGGCCAACCAGCGCCCCCACGATCACAAGTAATGATGGATTTCCTTGCATGTCGCAGGGACTAGTCAAGTCGGGCAGTTGCCGAGGCAGCGTGGGGAAGCGGAGACGCCCACGTCCAATCAACCACCATGCGTCAACCGAGGCTGCAGGCTTTGGGGGCACCCGGCGCTCCGCGCTTGACCTTTGGCTTCGCCACGAAGCCAAGCCCGAGCGCGCCTTGGGCCCCGGGGCTACTGTCGGCGTTCTGGGAATGGGGTCCCCAGACTTGCCAGCCTGCGGCCCTCGGCGTGGCTACGCTAGTAGGCTAGTGCGGCCCATCTTCATCAACAAGGCATTCAAGACCCTCACAAGGAGCGGCCTCGCCAGGCGGGCTCACGAGGAGTGGAGAAATCAAGGCAAGGCAGACCTCGCGAGGCTCTCTTGACGTGAGCCATGACGATCGCCACCAGGCGGGCGCCAGCATGCGCAGCGTCCTTGTTTCCTCTTTGGTGCTAAGGAGGCAGGCGCAGGCGCGGAGTACCGAGGCATCAAGCAAAGGTTTCCATATCGATGCAACAAGACTAGGATCCAAAGGACGCCAAGACGGAGGTCACCATGGAGCCCAAGGCGGTGTCACCACAAGAGCCTTTTGCAGGCGAAGGCCACTTTTGTTAGGATAAGCTGTACTAGTTGTCCCCTTTCAAATTGGCCATTGTTGGCTCCCTTCCCGCTCAATATTTTGGGAGATGACCTGGGCCTATATAAGTAGAACTAGCCACCACCGTAGAAGGCATCGAATCCTCACCCACACAAGTTCACCAAGCACAAGAACTCCTCAACCTCGGGAGGCTCTTCTTCCCCTTGTACTGTTCATCATCAGCCCAAGAGGAAATCCACCACCACCACATTGGAGTAGGGTATTACACCACCACGGTGGCCCGAACCAGTATAAATCTTGTGTCTTTCTGTGTTGCGAGTTCGTCGAGTTCGTCCGCAAGATCCTATAGATTTAGGGCGTAGATCGGTAGGGAGGAAATATTCGCACGCACCCTAGTGTTTGAACCTTAAGGGTTTTGCCGGAACCCAAGATCCGTCAGCTTCCTCAACACTTGGCATCTTGACAGCTTTGTTTGCCTTAGCTTTAGCTCTCTTCTCTTGTGCTTGTGCTAATGATGGTTCATCCTCATTCATCACAACTTTGTTGTCCTCAAATTCAGGATATAGAGGTAGATGCTCCTTGTCCAACAAGTAAGTTTCTGTGCCCATCTTGAAGTTGATGAGCTCCTGAATATGTGGAGCATACACAAGATCTCTTCTGGTCAGCAGTTGTCCTCTTGACTGTCTCTACAATCAGACTCATGACCTTGAACTTTTGAGGGACATCAAATAGTTGATGGAATGTCCTCTAAGCATCTTCTGATCTCCAGACTTGGGTAGCAAAGTGTGCCTTAGGATGGTGTTGATAGTAGGCAGACGAGACAACAAATAGTGTATAGATCCAAGCTTGTGTGTCTCCAAAGCTTCATCAGGGATCTCTTTGTACATATTTGCCATAGAGTTGTGGTCTATCTTCTTCTTGGCATACACATCCAAGTCATCCTCATGTTCTTCTGGAGCATTGGTCAATTCAGCCGATTCTTCAACAGTTGATTGGTACCTTGTACCTTCAGACATCTATACTATCCTTCCATCTGGATAGAAGTGAGCAGTGGAGTAAAACTGCATGATTAACTCATCATTCCATTTGGTGAGCTTTTGACAAACAAACTTATCAACTCCACATGCTTTGAAGCTGTCATATACTCCTTGGAAGTGATCTTCTTTCTCCTTAATGTAATCCCAATCAATACATCTCATGTCACAGACGATTGGCTTCTTGTCAAGCAAAATGGACTCATAGAAGTCTTGTTGTTCTTTGGTATGAAACGTGTAGTCAACTGCAGTCCTCCTCCTCACAACATAAGGATCAGATTGTCTCCACAATCGCAGTCCAACATCTTTCCTGATGTGCATGTCCTCAGCTACTGGATGAGCATCATTGTGGTCTGGAATCTTGGGTTTCAGTTTTATCAATACATGAGATTCATCATCCTCTTCTTCAGCTTGAGACACTGGGGCCTTGTACTTTTCTTCAGCTGGAATATGTCTGGTGCTTCTCTTGGGCTTAGGGGGTTTCTGAGCTCGAGTTGTTGCTTTGGGAGCAGACTTGGGCTTAGATGTTGCAGCCCCTGACTTGATAGCATCTCCCATAAGCTTCTGAGCTTTGGGTGCTGGTGCAGCATCCTCTTCCTGTTTCTCCTCTAAATCTCTTACCATAGTTGATTTTCCAAGAACTTTGGCAGTTGTGGTTCTTGCCCTCTTTTTCTTCTTGTCATCTCCAACTGCCTCACCATCATCTGATTCTATTGTGAATTTCATAGTTTCTCCTGTTGGAACTTTCCTTGGCTTTGACATTGGGACTCTCTTGGCTGGTGCCTTCTTGTGCAACCCTGGCTTAGTTGCAGCAGATGTGCCATACTCTTTCTTCAGCACTTTCTTCCTTGAGGTGGCCTCATCCTCAACAGCCACATAGTCCTCATCTTCAGAGTCTGAGGCTATCTTCTTCCTTATTCTAGTGGTTGCCTTGGGAAAGTTACTTGGTGTGCTCCTGCTACCCTCATCATAGCTGCTTGAGGGATCAGAACCATCACTCAATTGCACTTGTTCTTCAGATTTGTTCTGGATGTTGCTCTGGTCAGACATCTTGGCAAAGACACTGACAGCAAACCCTGTGAATAGATGTAGATGAGGTAGAGTGGATGAGCTTCACAAGGTGCAGAGTTTTTGCAAAATAGATGACTTAAAAACTTAGTTTTAGTTCTCCACAGAAAGCATTTCGGAGCTACCGATTTGTTAAACTCGGTGATACTGAAGCAATTTTGGAACCTAAACTAGTGAACTCGGTCAAACCAAGTCGCAGTTTGGTGGCCCCGAGATTGCTAGGGTTTCACAGAGAGTCGAACTCGATCACACCGATTTGCAGTTTTCGGTCAGACCGAAAACGCATGTGCAATGGCCTAAGCCAAATCGGTGAGACCGATTTCTACAACTCGGTCGGTCCAAGATGAGTTCGGTGGAGACCTAACCCTAAATTTTCAAATCAAATCTAACCTAAAGGATGTTTTCTGCGGATAGATTGTTTGCATTCGTGGTAAAGATCATGGCAAAACAATGTCTTGCTGGTTTAAATATGCGCAAGGGATATGCAATGTATTATCATGTAGAGATGTCTGAAATTAGCCGTGTCAACTTGCATATGGGGTTACACAATGAAAAAGTACAAGATGTATGTGGCAATTTCATGGAACATCGCAAAAAAGGAGAGCCAGCGGTGCGCCTATACAGTGTGCTATGGTACGTCACTCCTCCATTGCAATCATCGTGACATGTTATTTGTATGTCAGTTCTATTGGCCAAGTTTCTTAGGGACAGTTATTACGAGCTATCCTTAGAAAATAAGCACCTGTGAATATAAGCTCCATGTAATAAGCCAACCAGTTCTTTTCATTAATCAGTGAAAAGTCTAGATTGTATTATATTTTTTCATTTTGCTACCCACATGAAAATTAATTTGACTTGCAAACATCACAAATTGAACCCAGAGTAGTAATTAATATGATAGGAAAACAGACCATCACTATTTGGTCAAAATGCAAATACAAAGATACCATCTACTTGGAACAATCTACTTTGGTTAATGTTTTCCATAGAGATCTGATTGCCTAATTTAAACGAAGAACGCATCACCCACATTTAAATGAAGAACAATTATTTATTGAAATTCGATGGTCCAAGTGGTTGGTTATTATCATATAGCAGCACCACCTGAAAGCATCATATAGCAGCAGTAGCAGCTTGTACCAACTCATCATACAACAACAGTAGCAGTGTGCAATTCATCATATACCAGCAGCATCTCATAGCAATTCATCATATAACAGCAGCAGGAGCAGCTCATAGCAATTCATCATATAGCAGCAGCAGGAGCAGCTCATAGCAATTCATCACATAGCAGCAGCAGAAGCAGCTCATAGCAATTCATCATATAACAGCAGCAGGAGCAGCTCATAGTAATTCATCATATAGCAGCAGCAGGAGCAGCACATATCAATTCATCATATAGCATCAGCAGGAGCAGCTCATAGCAATTCATCATATAGCAGCAGCAGGAGCAGCTTATAGCAACTCATCATATAGCAGCATCAACTTATAGCAATTCATCATATAGCAGCAGCAGCTCATAGCAATTCATCATATAGCAGCAGCAAATCATAGCAATTCATCATATAGCAGCAGCAGAAGCAGCTCATAGCAATGCATCATATAGTAGCAGCAGAAGCAGCTCATAGCAATTCATCGAATAGTGGATCAGAATGAAAATTTGGCAAAAAATCGGAGGAGATCCTCACCTTGTTGGATGAGCTCATCCTTCAACAGCACCTCAAGGCCACGGCCTAGGAGGTGGGGAGGGGGAATACGATGCAAGCGGGCAGGGCAACGAATGCTTGCGTGTTTGTTTTTACTTGAGGGTGAGGTGTGACGCGGGCGTCAGCAGTTGCATTTTGAGTGTAATATAGGCAGACAACATAGTAATTTCACTATTCCCCTTCCCTTCAATTTTTAGTGAGGTTCTACCCGAAATACCCCCCTCCAAAGCGAAATTAGTTAAGCCCAAGCCCATAACTCAAAAATGACTTCTTTACATCTTTTATGGCTTATTTTGACAATAAGCGCTGAAAAGGCGGAATAGAAATGGCCCTTAACCTGCAATTCAATTGTGTGTGCAATGATGAATCACTCATGCCTGCTATAGTGTACATTTAGGCATCATCATACATGGCATAACCTAATACATGTGCATTCCATTGTAGAATCTGGAATATGCAATGTTTATGTTAGTTCATATGTTGCACATGATGTTTCAATGCCCCTTAAATCTGGTCAGTCAAGTGATGGTCTTTAAGCCTCCTTCTTTGCTTCTTTTCTTGATATGTAAGATTTGCTCACACATCTGTTCAATTGCTTGTTTGCATCAGCCAGCCATACTAGGACGGTTTGCTTTGATTACTAGCTGTTCTTGACCTAACACTCTAACAGAGCTTGTCAATGATTTAAACACTAAGGGCTGCTATAGTGGGGCCTTTTCTAACTCATAGATGACATAAAGGTTTGGCAGTACACTAAAGTAGGCTCTCCTAGAGTACCTGGAGATCCAGTTCAAAGGTATGCTTAGTTTTTACATAGTGCAGACATAGTAAATGCTCATTTAATTGTGTGGAAGTGCAAGAGATGTGGCATGTTTCTTTATGTGGTGTTTTTTTGTTAAAATCTCATCCTTTTGTGTTCACAGACTGGAAAGTATGCATATTTATCTTACAAGGAGACGAGTAACTAGTTTGTGTCACCTTGCAGAGGGGGTGCAATGAAGATAAGATTGAGGATTTCCAAGTACAAGATGTTACGAAGGAGCCTTGCAAGAGAAGTAGGAGCTGCGCTGAGCCTCTTCAACCTGTTAAGGTAAGTCACTGTATCCAACTCAACAGTTCAATTCCTTGTTTGTTTCAGGCATAGTTAATTTTCTTTTTTCAATTGCTTTATTTGTCCTCAGTTAATGAGATGCCAAGAGAATGATGCCTGATGTTGGTTACTTGTATAACTATTAGTTGACATAATTAAAGGCCTTACCGTTTAATTACTCTATCGAAGTGTGCCTGAAGCTTTGAAGTCTATTAACCAACTATTATTGCATGAGGCTCACAATCTAGTTTATACTAAGCTAATGATTGCATAGTTTTGCTTGCTGTAGTATATTTTATGAAACTCTCTGCTGTTCATTATGCTCCCTAAGACTTCAATTGAGCTACAGAATGGCCAACTGCTTGCTTACTTCTACGCAACGTGCTGTCTAAATTTGTAACTTATCTGTGTATTGGATTGGGCCCCAACATCATGCTCCTCTGGTAAGCTAAGAGAGATTTCTGTATGCAGGCTGCACAGACTACCATTTTTATAATTTTTAAAATATCACTTGCTTATGCTTCATGACGTGTAACATTATTGTTAGTCCTGTTTTGCCTTGTACAAAATAGTCTATCTTGCTCGCTTCACTATTGTAACTATATTTTGCCCTAGTCATGTGTACTTACAGAAACATTTCAGGATGAAGTGACATCAACACAAAGATCTGCGAGCAGTGCGGTAGGTCGTTACCGAATGATTATGGATTGGAATTGGAATGTGCTGATGTTCTCGAGCATCAACTAGAGGTGGCAAGACAACGTGTACATGATTCTCAATGTACAATCAATGAGTTGAGACTGGACATGCAGGTATTAGATGCAGGAGTCAAAAAGTTGAAACAATACACTAAGGTAACAACGAAGGAATTGGAGATTTTGCAGACTGAAATTTGTGCTATATAAATCCGGCCAATCCTATTTTCTGAAGAGATTATAGTTCAAATGGTAAGTTATGTTGATGCGCGTACATGATGTATGAGCTGTATTTGCCCAGTGTATTTAAGTTGCTGTTTGTGTATGCTTTATTATCACTGGTGCCGAACCATAATGCTTAGTGGGTATAATCGGCTGTAATTTCTTTATTGTATAGTGTAGGGTTATTCTACGTTTCTATGCCTTAGTCTCTTTATTGTATAGTGTATGCTTTTTAGAGGTGATAGTATAGAGTAGGATAATTCTTTGAATATGCTATATCATTCAAATGGGGGCCAACTCGCCCAAACGTTGTAGTGACCATGGCCCACCACAAGTCGTACGATCCATGGGCCATCTACGGGACGGACGATCCATGGCCTTCTATGGCCGTCGGATCCGTGGGCCTTCTATGGGCTCTCGGATCCATGGGCCTTCTATCGGCTATCAGATCCATCGGCCTTCTGTGGGCCGTCGGATCCATGGGCCTTCTATGGGCCGTCTGATAAATGGGCTTTCTATGGGCCGTCGGGTCAATGGGCCTTCTACGTCCCGTAGGATCCATGGGCTTACTACGGGCCGTCTCATCTATGGGCCTTGTATGTTAAAGCACAAGTGCTCCCTGGGTGGTTTTGGTAATTAATGTCAACATATCTCTTGTTGGACTAACACTTTTACCTAGCATGTTTCAGATAAGTTCAACAATGGAGTGGCATGGACTAGAGGATGTGGAACCCCTTCAAGATGCTAAGGACAAAGGATTGGCTCAAGCTTCAAGATCAAGACTCTACTTTTTTCTATTTTAGTGATCCAAGATCACATTGAGTCTATAGGAAAAGCCAATACTATCAAGGAGGGATGAGGTGTTGCTTAATGAGCCTCTTGCTTCATGTGCTTAGTGATATGCTCCAAAATCCTCAACTACCTTCCCACATCCACATATGACCTAAACCAAAAGTCAAACTCGGCCCCAGCGATTCTTTCTATCCGGCGCCACCGAGTTTCACATGTCATAGCCACTGCCACAAACCCTAGCAAATCGGTTTCACCGATAGGGATCTCGGTCTCACCGAGACGGGATTGTAATCTCTCCATGTATGTCCATTACCAAAATTGGTCTCACCGAGTTTGAGCAATCGGTACTACCGAGATTACAATGCAAATCCTCTGGTTAGCTCATTACCAAAATCGGTCCCATCGAGTTTGTGTAATCGGTCTCACCGAGTTTTCCTGACCAACTCTCTGGTTTGCTTATTAGCAAAATCGGTCCCACCGAGTTTGTGTAATCGGTCACACCGAGATTACGTTATGCCCTAACCCTAACCATATCGGTCCTACCGAGTTGCATCTCAGTCCCACCGAAAATCCTAACGGTCACTAGGTTTGCTAAATCGGTCCGACCGAGTTTAACGATTCGGTCCCACCGAGTTTGGCAGATTGTGTGTAACGGTTAGATTTTGTGTGGAGGCTATATATACCCCTCCACCCACTCTTCATTCGTGGAGAGAGCCATCAGAACACATCTACACTTCCAATACACATGTTCTGAGAGAGAACCACCTACACTTGTGTTGAGATCAAGATATTCCATTCCAATCATATGAATCTTGATCTCTAGCCTTCCCCAAGTTGCTTTCCACTCAAATCTCCTTTCCACCAAATCCAAATCCTGTGAGAGAGAGTTGAGTGTTGGGGAGACTATCATTTGAAGCACAAGAGCAAAGAGTTCATCATCAACACACCATTTGTTACTTCTTGGAGAGTGGTGTCTCCTAGATTGGCTAGGTGTCACTTGGGAGCCTCCGACAATATTGTGGAGTTGAACCAAGGAGTTTGTAAGGGCAAGGAGATCGCCTACTTCGTGAAGATCTACCACTAGTGAGGCAAGTCCTTCATGGGCGACGGCCATGATTGAATAGACAAGGTTGCTTCTTCGTGGACCCTTCGTGGGTGGAGCCCTCCATGGACTCGCGCAACCGTTACCCTTCGTGGGTTGAAGTCTCCATCAACGTGGATGTACGATAGCACCACCTATCGGAACCACGCCAAAACACCCGTGTCTCCAATTGCGTTTGAATACTCCAAACCCTTCCCTTTACATTCTTGCAAGTTGCATGCTTTACTTTCCACTGCTCATATACTCATCGCATGCTTGCTTGATATGTATTGTGTTTGTTAAACTTGTGCTTAAACTCCACCTAAATTTAAGAATATTAAAAACTGCAACTTTTAGCACTTAGTGTCTAATCACCCCCCCCTCTAGACACCTCTTGTCGATCCTTTCAATTGGTATCAGAGCTTTGGTCTCCATTTCCTTGGTTTAAACACCTTTGGAGGAAGATGGATGTGTCTACTTTGGGAAGTCTTAGACATAGAGTGCCTATTCTTGATGGAGAATATATTCATGAGTGGAAAAATGAAATGCTTGAGATTTTAAATAAATATCATTTGAACAAGTACATTACTTGCCCTTGTGCACCTCATGTTGATCCTTTGCACCCTACCCTAGATGAAGATCTTGACATGATTCGCAATCTTAGAACCATCTATCTTATCATAAGAGGATTGCCCAAAAATTTGATTGCTAGTTTGCCTACCCTTGATTGTGCCTATACTATATGGAAATTTCTTGAGGAACAATTTCCAAGTTATTCCTTCAAAATTTTAGACGAAATTCTCCATAAGTCTATTGCTTTGAGTAAGATGAACTCTAGTGATCCTAACTTTGGTGATTGTCTATTTGAGCTTACCAATCTCATGCATGCTAAAGGATACGTTGGAATCATTAGCAATATCGTATCCGAAGCTATTAGAATTCATAAAGGTAACCATTGTGATGATCATTTATCTAATGAATTACCCTCTCTAGGAATTGATCAATCACAAGATGATGTTGAACATGGATACTATGATGAAGATGCTAATAGTGACTATGATCTTGATGATGCAATGAGGCATTTTGGTCTTATGGCAAATCTTCGCGGCTACATGGCTGGAGGAAAGGAATGGGTCCTTGATAGTGGATGTACTGATCATATGACCGGAGATGAAGATATGTTCAATGAGCTTGCTGAAAACGACGGCCCTCGAAAATATGTCACTTTTGGTGATAATTCAAAGGGTAAGGTGGTTGGCCTTGGTAAGGTGGCCATCTCACATGATAGCTCCATACAAAATGTCATGCTCGTTGAATCCCTTGGATACAATTTACTTTCAGTTTCTAGACTTGCGGATTTCGGTTTCAATGTCCTATTCACTGAAGTAGATTGCCAAGTGTTTCGTAGAGACAATCATAAAATGGTTTTTACCGGTATACGTAGAGGAGATCTTTACATTGTTGATTTCACTAAAAAGGCTCAACCTAAAACTTGCTTAATTGCTAAATCTTCTAAAGGCTGGTTGTGGCATAGAAGACTAGGTCATGTTGGTATGTGAAATCTTGATAAGCTTATTAAAGGTGATCATATCCTCGGAATAAAAGATGTTATATTTGACAAGGATAGACTTTGTAGTGCTTGTCAAGCAGGAAAACTAGTTGGAGGAAGTCACCGCGCAAAGAACATTATGACCACAAGAAGACCACTCGAGCTACTTCACATGGATCTCTTTGGTCCAAATGCCTACAAGAGTCTCGGTGGTAACTCATTTGGTCTAGTCATAGTTGATGATTTTTCAAGATTTACGTGGGTGTTCTTTCTTGATGACAAATCGCAGGTCCAAAAGATCTTCAAAAACTTTGCTAGGAAGGCCCAAAATCAGTTTGACGTAAAGATCAAGAAGGTTCGGAGCGACAACGGAACGGAGTTCAAGAACGCAAATGTGGACACCTTTCTTGACGAAGAAGGGATTTCACACGAGTTCTCGGCTACGTACACACCTCAACAAAATGGAGTTGTTGAGAGGAAGAACCGGACTCTTATCGAGATGGCAAGAACGATGCTTGATGAGTACAAGACGCCAAAGCACTTTTGGGCAGAAGCGGTTGAGACAGCTTGTCATGCAACAAATCTCTTGTATCTTCACAAGCTACTCGGCAAGACGGCATACGAGCTCCTCACCGGTAACAAACCCCAAGTTGGATACTTTCGAGTATTCGGCTCAAAGTGCTACATTCTTGATAAGCATCGTCGTTCTAAATTTGCTCCTAAGTCTCATGAAGGTTTCCTACTTGGTTATGGCTCAAACCCTCACACTTACCGTGTCTACAACAATTTCACCCAAAAGGTTGAAGAGATTATAGATGTGAAGTTTGATGAATCTAACGGCTCGCAAGTAGAGCAATTGCCAATTGATGTAGGAGACAAAGACCCTTCGGAAGCAATTCAAGACTTGTCCATCTGCAAGATTCGTCCAACAGAAATGAAGGAGAGTACCTCGTCCGTCCAAGTGGAAGCTTCTACCTCACGACAAGGTGAACCAAGAGTTGATACGGAAGCATCCACAAGTGGGACACGCCAAGATGAAGAAAACGAGGAAGTACAACAAGATGAACATCAACAACCTCCTTCTCCACCACGACGAGAGAACAACAATGTCAACAATGAAGAAGGCCAAGAAGAAGAAGAAGAACAAGATGAAGAGGATGTTCCACCCCGACCCAAGCAAAAGCTTTCATGAGTTCGATTGCCAAAGATCATCCCGTCGAGCAAATCTACAATGATATCCAAACTGGGAGAATCGCACGCTCTAAAACTCATTTAGCTAACTTTTGTGAACATTACTCATTCATCTCTAGCATTGAACCTATGAAGGTTGAAGAAGCATTGAAGGATCCGGATTGGATAAACGCTATGCATGAAGAGCTACACAACTTTGAGAGAAATCAAGTGTGGACATTGGTCGAGAAGCCCAACAACAACCACAACATCATTGGTACCAAATGGGTGTTTCACAGCAAGCAAGATGAAGATGGACAAGTGGTTCGCAACAAAGCACGTCTCGTCGCCCAAGGCTACACACAAGTTGAAGGTATGGACTATGGTGAGACATATGCTCCCGTTGCTAGACTGGAGTCCATTTGCATCTTACTTGCTTATGTTAATCACCATGATATCACCTTGTACCAAATGGACATTAAAATTGCTTTTCTAAATGGCAAAATTGAGGAAGAAGTTTATGTTAAGCAACCTCCCGGCTTTGTCAATCCTAAGAAACCTAATCATGTTTACAAACTTCACAAAGCTCTTTATGGTCTTAAACAAGCTCCTAGAGCATGGTATAAATGCTTGACCAAGTTCCTTATTGAAAAAGGCTTTGAAATTGGTAAAATTGATTCTACTCTTTTTACTAAAATGGTTAACGGAGAACTATTTGTGTGCCAAATTTATGTTGATGATATCATATTTGGTTCAACTAACCCTCATTTTAGTAAGAAGTTTGGAAAGCTAATGTCGGAGAAGTTTGAGATGTCTATGATGAGTGAACTAAAATTCTTTCTCGGTTTGCAAATCAAGCAAACTAAGGAAGGTACCTTTGTCTCTCAAACGAAGTATACTAAGGACTTATTCAAGAAGTTCAATATGCAAGAATGCAAAGGTATGACTACACCCATGCCTACTAGTGGACATCTTGATTTGACCAAAGATGGTGAACCAGTTGATCAAAAAGTTTATCGCTCTATGATTGGTTCATTGTTATATCTATGTGCCTCACGTCCTGATATTATGCTAAGTGTGTGCATGTGTGCATGATATCAAGCTGCTCCTAAAGAATGTCATCTTAAGGCCGTGAAAAGGATAGTGAGATACTTAATCCATACACCAAATTTTGGCATTTGGTATCCTAAGAGGTCCTCTTTCGATCTTGTACGCGGGCACCTGCTCCGACACCGGTACCAGCTCCACAAGGAGCAGTATCTCCGGCAGCAGCAGCGGCACTACGAGTCGCACTGGCACGGGCACCAGCAACGGCTCTGACACCTGGAACAACACTTGAAGTTGCAGTTGCATCTGCTCTGGCCCATGCAGCGGCAACTGAACCAATAGTTGCAACGGCAATAGAGTGGGCTGCAGTTCGCACTGCATATACCAAAGTCCTTACAAAAACTGACATCTCCACCTTCTTGGTAAGCATTGGCCGCACACGTGCTTCGTTCTCTTTTTTCTTTCCAAGTTGTTTCACATGATTCACTGTGTTGATCTAACTGTTTGTGTATGTCTTCTTGTTTTGCAAGCAGAGAATTCCTAGAGCAACGAGGGAGTCATTCAGCAATCTGGGTGACCATGGCCAAGTTTCTCTTACCATCCACAGCCTTGGTGTGAATGAACCTGCTCAATATATAATAAGTACAAAGGATGGTCAAGGTTCAAATCTTGATGGTCGCATGATGATTGATGCTAAAGGATGGTTAAGGTTCAAATATAAATCAAATCTTGCAATAGGGGATGATGTCAAAATCGAACTTTCTCGGCAAGGAGAGCTGGTCCAAATCAACTTTGAAATTCTTCAGTACCAACATGCAACTGCCGAACTGATCTATCCTCTTGGATATTTTGATGTAATAATATGGCATGGTGAAATAAGTGTCCTGTGTGTATAAGTAGTACGACAGTATTATTCATCACGTAGGATATCGTGATAGAATTGCAACTCTGGTTGCTAGGTAGGAACTGTCGTTCGATTTCATTTTAATAGTTGCCGTGCCTTATTCAATTTTATGAATTCGCCTTGCGACAGCATCCAAAACCAGCACCGTACCGATCGCTTGCAATATGAAATGCGCTGATTTAGAGCACATGGGCTCCCAAACATGCAGGCCCATCGGTCTCTGGCCCAAAGTCCAGACCCGTGAGCCTGTCTGAATATTATATTCTCAGTTGAACCCCCATATTATGATATATATATTCCCCTTTGATTTTTGTTATGTATAAAGTTGTGACATTAAAGATTTTTCTATTTCTTTATAGAGGGAGTATCTCTGTGTCAAAAATATATTTATGCGTCACTAGTTACTCCTTCCTTTCTACTTCATTTTGCTGATATGTGGGGCCTCCAGCAATGGGGTCCACGTGCCATGCACCAAATAAGAGTGCACAACTATATCCCTCGTCTGCTTGTCAAGAGAAAATCCCCTCTTGGCGATTGCATAGGGTTTTCTCATGGAGAACCAAGTACGAATTCTTCATCCATCCCCGATAAATCCAAGTCCTTTGGTCGTGGGTAATCCTAGGATGGTAGCCACCGCAGTTGATGCATTTTTTTCCTACTGAATCTAGTGTGTTTCATCTGCAGTGCCCAAAGTGCGAGGACCCTACAGGAACTCCGTGATTTCCTTTTCGTGCTTGATTTCTTTCTGTTTGCCTTAGTGTTCTGCGTCGGCAGGGCCTGACCCCGTGCATACCTCAGCTTCCGTTGGGGCGTACGGATTACCAGGATAAGGCCAAGTGGTGAGGGGCTACGTGAACAGTGAGGGCCGTGAGTCGCGATGCTCAGGGGTCCCCCTTGACGTACGAACGACCCTCATGAGGGAAATGCGAGCAGTGTCTGAGTTAATCCGGAGTCCCTCATATGTTTCCTTGCTAGCTTTTGCCTGGGAAGGACACGAGTAGACCAGGTGCGAGAGACCTGGTGAGGTGGCGTGCGCTAGGCATGGCCGGACCGCAGCCCCCGTGCCCAGCCCCCTCACGCGGGCCTCCCATGGGGCAAGCTGCGCGGCGGGACCGTACAGGGAGTCTGTGGGCCATATTGAGGTTATTGCAGCCACTAGGGTGCCCTCAATTGTTTATTCACCAGGGCGGAGCATGGTGCTTCCACTTTAGCGTGGGCATAGGCGCTCCTCGATCGTGTCATCTGCCAGCGCGGAGCATGGGGCTTCCACTGGTGCATGGGCATAGTCGCTCCTCGACTGGTGCGTGGGTGGGAGTTCCCTCAGGTGGAGACTCTAGGGCGTGTATAGCCCCATTCATACATGTGGCTAGCATGGCAGAACTGGAGGAGGTGTATATGGGAACTTGTGAGCCAGCGTGGGACTCACGAGGCCCTACCTCAAGGCGGGGTGCGCCTGAATTTTCAGCGTGGGGTGCCTGTAAGAAACCAGCGAGATGTGTGAGGTGGCTGCGCCAAGTTAATATCCGAAGGACATCGCATGAGAAGGCCAAGCACCATAGTCCCCAGGAGGTGACGTGAACGGGGTCGGCACGCCAGACAGAGGTTGGCCGTTGGGTTTTTTGACGCTGCAGGTACGGACCCGAGCACAGACACCATGCCCAGTCTTCTCATGTAATAAGCGTAAAGAAAGACCACCGGCACGCGACTCCTGTGTTGGTGAGGCACCAGGTCGCGCGCCTTGACTTATCCACACGCGGTTAGCTCATGCGAGAACAAGGCACCAAGGACCACAGGAGGTGACGTGCACGGGAGCTGGCCGGTGAGACATAGCTCGGCCACTTGGGATTAGCGACGCTGCAGGAATGGACCTGAGGACAGACGTCGTGCCACTCCTTAATCATCAGGCGGTCGTGGGCAGGCTCGTGAGGGCGCACAAAATTCATGGTGGCGAAGCACTGGATATGCATGTTGCAATATTTTAGGAAATTCATAAGAGGCGAAGCCAGTTCTGATACATGCACAAAACGATACAGGCTGCAGGGCGGGCACTAACAACTTGAGGATAATGCAGCCCGAGGGTGCTCTCAACTGATCAAACCAAAAAGTCACGTAACACCGTCATTGTAGAAGTGTTGGAGTAGCTGAAGATGCGTGCTATAGAGGTCGCTCCTCATGAGCCGGCCGGCTCCTGAGTCCCGGGGGCTCGCGAGGATCCTACACCTCCTCCACCAAGGCCGCCTGGCTGTCACGCCCAAGATGCGACCCTATCCTAAAGGAACTCGAAGGTCCCACCAAGGATAGAAGCGCATCTTGAAGACGCTTTTGCAAGGTGGATATCATTACATCAACATTACATAATAGATGGGGATACATACAAGGCATACAAATGCCGCAAGAATACATCAATACATCATACAAGAGAAACAACATCCAGCTACAGATGAAGCATAAACAGAAACTCAAACAACATCCACCCTACTAGCCCAGGCTGCCGACCAGGAACCTAACCCAAGATCGACGACGAAGAAGAAGAACTCCAAAACAGGTAAACATCGCTCTCGCGTCATGATCATCGCACAACCTGTACTTGCAACTGTTGTTGTAGTAATCTGTGAGCCACGAGGACTCAGCAATCCCATTACCATGGGTATCAAGACTAGCAAAGCTTACTGGGTAAGGAAGGGGTAAAGTGGTGAGGTTGTAGCAGCGACTAAGCATGTATGGTGGCTAACTTACGAAGCAAGAGCAAGAAGAGGAGCTGAGCAAACGGTCGCCAACTAGTAATGATCAAGAAGTGATCCTGAACTCCTACTTACGTCAAACATAACCCAAAAACCTTGTTCTCCTCTTGAACAACCCCTAAAAGAGACAGTCACGGTTACGCACGCAGTTGGTGTATTTTAGAAGACTTTACTTCAAGTTTACTACAACCGGACATTAACAAATTCCCATCTGCCACATAACTGCGGGCACGACTTTCGAAAGTTCAAACCCTGCAGGGGTGTCCCAACTTAGCCCATGATAAGCTCTCGCGATCAACGAAGGATATTCCTTCTCCCGGGAAGACCCGATCAGTCTCGGAATCCCGGTTAGAAGACATTTTGACAATGGTTAAACAAGACCAGCAAGACCGCCCGATGTGCCGATAATCCCGATAGGAGCTGCACATATCTCGTTCTCAGGGCAACACCAGATGAGACAGGCTACGAGTAAAACCAGGCCTCGAGTTTCCCCATGGTGGCCCCGCAGGCGGCTCGGTTAGGACCAACACTTAGATAAGCATTGGCCCAGGGGGGGGGGGCTAAAATAAAATTGACCCTCGAGAGCGCGACTCCCAAGTGAAAAGTAGGCGGTGGTGAGGCAAATGGTAAAACCAAAGTTGGGCCTTGCTGGAAGAGTTTTATTCAAAGCGAACTATCAAGGGGGTCCCATAAATCACCCAACCGCGTTAGGGACGCAAAATCCGGGAACATAATACCGAAATGATGGAAACTAGGGCGGCAAGAGTGGAACAAAACACTAGGCATAAGGCCAAGCCTTCCACCCTTTACCAAGTATATAGATGCATTAATAATATAAGAGATATTGTGATATCCCAACATAAACATAATCCAACATGGAGCAATCTTCATCTTCACCTGCAACTAGCAACACTATAAGAGGGGCTGAGCAAAAGCGGTAACATAGCCAAACAACGGTTTGCTAGGAAGGGTGACAAAGGTTAGAGGTTCATGGCAATTTGGGAGGCTTGATAAGCAAGTCGTAGGAAACGGGCATAGCGATAGAACGAAGCAACTAGCATAGCAATGATAGTAATGAGATCCAAGGTGATGGTCATCTTTCCTGAAATCCCGTAAGGAAGAAGAACGAGTCCATGAAGAAGATGAAGCGACGAAGACGAACCAAGCGTAGACGAACGAATCCTCACGATCGCAACGAAACGGAAACTATCGAGAAGAAGCACACAACACGGTAAACACACCACACAAGGACAAGGCATGATGCTCAACCAATTATGATGCATGACAAGGCTACATTAAGCTACTCATGGCAAGAGATGATGCATACAAGAACAACACATCCAAGCAAGTTTAAATGAGGCAGAAAACAACATATAACAAATCCGGTAAGACCCCATATGCAAATTTCGAAATTGGTCCAGATCTGAATAAACCTTTTGTTCAAGTTGTTAAACGGCAAGTTAATATGCACCACGATGATCTACACAAAATTCTAGTCAAGTTACATATAAGGATCATTTAATTCGGAGCTACGGCCTAGAAGATATGAGCAAAACAAGTTAAACATGGCCTTAATGCAAAATGCATTCAAACATCAAGCAAGCACCTTAAAACATGGATGCAACAAGGTAACATGAAACTACATGCAAAACAAAGCAAGTTTCATATAGAGCACACTCAAAACGGAGCAACGGTTCAACACATACAGACCATACAAGTTTAAAGGGCATGCTGTCCAAAACAGCAACTAGGCATATTGCAAGCATCAAAACAACATGCTACAACACCTCAAAAATAAAACAAAAGGCATGGATATGAAGTATAGGTAAGGCATGACAAAGCATGAACACTGAGATATCTCCATAAATTACTAGAACATGCTCAAAAGTACATGGCAAGATTGCAAATAATAACAGTTCACAGACTTTGTAGAAATCACAGGACATGGCAGAAATAACATCAGGTTGCATAGTTTAGAGCTATCAAACAACATTCTACGGGAACTTATCATGGCAACCAAAAGCATGGCATGAATCTATTAATTCCATAGAACAAAAGTCCCTTACTGACCATGAGCCAAGAAGGATCAGAAGATATGATGGCACCCATGTAAACATAGCAAGTTTCATGAACAGATTCAGACGGTGAAAATAACAGCACATGGCAGGAACAATGATAAGTAGGCGTATTGGTGAGTTTGAATCACTCACCACAAGGCATTTCATGACAAAATAAGCATACCTACAGAAAGATGGCAAGTTCATTAAGCTAACCATGGCAAGATCAAGTTCATAGCATGCACAGATCACTAGCAACAACCATGGCAAAATTGAATGACATGTAGACAATCTGTCAGGAACATTTTATAGCAAAAGTAGAGCAAGATTAAGACATGCTAGAGCACACTATAAATGCAAACAGAGGCACGCATGGATAGATCATAACCATATGTCCAAAACATCCTTACTGAACATACTCAAAGGTGGCATGGATCTCACCGTAGAACATGAATACATGGCATTAAAATAACAGCAGAGCAATGACTTAGTAAAATTCTAAGTCTAGTAAAATTCTAAGTCTCTGAAATCAGCAACATCACGGAGGCTACTTTCCAAGCTTGAAACAATCAATACATGGCATATAATGAATAGTGGATTGCACCACAGCAAATATGTCATGTTGTAGCTCATAACATATGTGGACTTTATGCTCAATAGAAAATCACACAAAAAGGTGCAAAAATAACAAATGAGCATGTTCTGTTAACTACCGCAGACAATATCACATATCACTCTTGCAACGACGATGTAAGTGCATCTAGTGCCCCTTAGTGATTTTGGTGTATTGAAGACTTATAGGTTAAGGATCTAATGAGTTTATGAGTGTACACAAGTCTATAAGTCTATGAGGAGTTTGATATTTACAGAGAAAGTCGACCCCTAAAAATGAAGTTCTTCAACTGAAGACTTTGATATTTTGAAGACTTTCTGATGACTTTGAAAGTGAAGAAATTGGTGTGACCTTGAATACTTGGTATTCATTCGAGGAACATGAAGCGTGAAGACTTTTGTTTTCGTAGTTTCATTTTCTCTTTCTTGAGTCATAGGAAACACCGTACTGTTAAAGGGGGTCGAGGAAATACTAAGGAGAAAATTTCCAAGTGACGCTCAACTCAAATCCTACACCTACCAATCCCTTCGAGTGAAGCCATTGGAAATCTCATACAGTTCAGTCAATTTCTTCAGTGACAGAGACACAGTTCTTCTGGTCACTGAGGACTTTGCTCTGACTGAGGAGTTAGGAATTCGCTAGTGCGAATTGCCTACACAGTGAGGAACATGAAAGCCCTGAGGAATTTGAATCTCAAATTTCCGACCGTTGCTGTGCTACGCGCCAGCTGTCCCAAAATATCTTATCCACCTAACGGTCATATCATTGAAGGGCATTTATGTCTTATCATGTCGAGCTGCTCCCTAGGCTATAAATAGCCGCCCCCTACAACCACTAGCTGGTTGGCTGCTCCGCAAGAACTTGACACTTGTCATT
This sequence comes from Aegilops umbellulata, assembly GCA_032464435.1. Classification (NCBI taxonomy): domain Eukaryota; kingdom Viridiplantae; phylum Streptophyta; class Magnoliopsida; order Poales; family Poaceae; genus Aegilops; species Aegilops umbellulata. The sequence goes on from CP136057.1 coordinate 308,492,329, forward strand.
TGAGAGCAACCCATCCTCCGAGGACTTTGAGCAAAAATCATCAAGTGAGGAAAATCCAAACTCAAACCCAAAACACCTACAAACCCAAAGTGATTGAGCATCACTGAAGAGATTGATCTTGTGTGGATCTGACGCTTGTTACCTTTGAAGACTATGCTTCTTCCAGACGTTCAGGCGTCAAGGTCTAGAGCATCCAAGAGGAATTGTGGATAGCCGAGTGACCGAGTTTGTGAAGGTTTGGAAGTCACCTGAAGACTTACCACGAGTGATTGGGCGAGGACTGTGTGTCCTTAGATCAAGGAGAATACGGTGAGGACTGTGTGTCTAGGACTAGGTGTCCTCGAGTTTAAATACTCAGCCGCTCCAACCAAACGTACAACTGAGACAACAGTTGGAACTGGTCTACCAAATCATTGTCTTCACCAAGCCAACTGGTTCTATTTCCTCAACACTTTCATTTCCTCATTACTGTGTTGTATGTTTGTTCATATTTGTGTTTGAAGACTTTGACTGAACACTTTCTCAATTTCCTCAGTTCAATTTCTTCAGTCTGTTTTGTCTTCATCTAGTGTTATCCTGTGTTTACGCTTTCTGTACTATGTGTTTGTCTTCATTTCATCATGATGACTATGCCTTGATTCTGTAATGTTTTCACCTGAGTACTTATTCCGCTGCTAGTAGTTCTTCGCTAAGGAATTTCCTCACCAGCAAATTACTCAGTGAAGAATTTCATAAAAATCGCCTATTCACCCCCCCTCTAGTCGATATAACACACTTTGAATTGGTATCAGAGCAAGGTACTCCCTTGTTCTGTGTGATTTTGGTTTAACCGCCTGGAGTTTTAGTTATGTCGATCGCAGGTATGATCAAGGTCTTTGCTGGGTGTCCTACCTTCGATGGGACGGACTACCCCTACTGGAAGAATAAGATGCGAATGCATCTTGAGGCAATTGATAACGATCTCTGGTACGTTGTGGAATATGGTGTTCCCTCCGTCTCACCCTCACTAAACGCTACCGATATGAAGAGATTCAAGCAACTGGACTCTCAAGCGAAGAATATCATATGTGGCCATCTGAGTAAAGGACAGTATGGTAGAGTGAGTGCTTTGGAAACTGCTAAGCTTATCTGGGATAGGCTGTCCAAGGTCAATGAGGGAGTTTCAACTCAGCGTGACTCTCGAGTTGATGTTCTTCGCAATATCTTCAACCACTTCAAAAGACTCGACAATGAAAATGTTCAGCAAACCTTCGATCGCCTCACTGACATCTCAAATGAGCTGCAAGCACTTGGTGCCACTGACATCACCGACCATGAGGTGGTGAAGAAATTGCTGAGATCGCTCGATTCCTCATTTGATACTCTGGCACTGATGATACAAGAGCGTGCTGATTACAAGTCACTTGACCCCGCTGATATCCTCGAGAGGCTAAACACTCATGAGTTCCAGCTTGCTGAAAAGAGAGATCTCTATGGTTCGAGCTATGGCATATCACGTGCACTGAAGGCCAAGGTAGTATCTGAGTCCGAAGATGAAGACTCTGGTAGCAGCCTTGGTGACCCCGAAGAACTGAGTCATGATCTAGCACTGCTTGTCAAGAAATTCCATAAGTTCTCAAGACGTGGTCGCTTTGGAAAGCCCTCAAGAAGCAATGATTCCTCATCCAGTGACTATAAGAAGAGGCTTTGTCACAAGTGCAAGAAACCAGGACATTACATTCAAGATTGTCCTCAGTGGGAAAAGGAATCAAAGAAGAAGAAATACAAGGATTACAGTTCTTATGATGCGAAGAAAAAGAAGAAGTCCTCAAAATCTTCATCATCAAAATCCTCGAAGTCTTCGTCTCACAAGAAGAGCAGCTCCAAGAAGGCTCGGGCATTCATTGGCAAGGAAATGGACTCTGAGGCTGAATCTGAAGAAAATGAAGCAGAAGAGGAATCTGATGATTCTGAGTCTGGTGTGGCGAGCCTAGCCCTCGCTACTGCATTCGTCAGCAAGCCCATCTTCACCTCTGAAGAAAGTGATCTCACCAACAAGGCTGATGAAGGCAGTGATGACTATGCTCCCACCTATTGCTTCATGGCTAAAGGTGCCAAGGTACTCAAATATGCCTCCTCTGAATCTAGTGAGGATGAATCTGATGAAAATCTTAAGCCTAGCTACTCTAAACTTGCCAAGATTTCTGTGCAACAACAAAAGGCTTTTGAAAAGGTTCAAAACATGCCAGATAAAAGTGATGATATGTTGGGTGAAGAAATGGATCGCACCAAAGCCTTAACTGAAAATCTTCAGAGACTTCAGACCAGGTTTGATAACCTTCAAGGTCATCATAACACTCTCTTATCTGATCATGAGAAGCTTTCTTATTAATATCTTCAAAAGAAGCAAGATCTTGAAAAGCTAAGAGTGAGTTATGAAGATCTTCAGAAGGAGTGCGATTCATTGCTTGCTCAACAAATCAGCGCTGCTTAGGAAGAATTTATTCCTCCATGTTTAAAATGCATTGAACGAGAATCTGCGAATTCTTCACCTGAATGTTCAAATGCTTCTAATGTTACAAATTCTTCACCTGTCTCTGCTATCACTAATTCCTCATCTGAGGACACTGCAAGTATCACTGACGATGCAGGGCTGAAGGAATTGTACATGACATGCATGTACAAAAGCCTCAAAGGGCATCAGACTCTTTGTGATGTGCTTAAAAAGCAGATCCTCAACAGGAACCCGAGGAAAGAGGGTATTGCCTTTGAGAGGAAACTCAATGCTGATGGTACATATTGGAAGCCTGAGCAGCACCCCAAAACCTCATGGGTTGCTGCAAAGGGACCTCCAGTTGATCTATCTAATTTATCTGGCTATACATGTGAATCTTCTCATTCTTCTGATGAGTCATTTGACTCCAACTATAAACTGTTTAAAAATCAGAATGGTGAAGTATTTGCTAGATATGTTGGCACTAACTGCAGGAATGGTTCTCCTATGAAGAAAATCTGGGTTCCCAAAAGGTGCCTTAAAAGTCTTCAGGTGAATGTCCTCATGACACCACCTGTGAAGAAAAGGAACCCCAGATCAAATTCTTCATATGGACCAAATTCTTCATATGGATCCAAATCCTCATACGGACCAAATTCCTCAAGGGGATCAAATTCCTCACATGGATCAAAGTCCTCATATGAACATCATCGTGCTAACAACTCTGTTTCGCAGGGAAGAGCCAAGGGCTATGAATATGAGCATTATTCTTCAAATTATTATGTTCATAAGTCCTCGAAGAATTTCTCTGCTTATTCATATGCTTACCCTAATCCCTCTTATATGAAACGTAATGGTTTGTCCGCTATGCCACCATTCTCATATGGAGCTCGCAGAGTGATGAACTCTTTGCCACCCCTTCAGATGTGGGTGGTGAAGAAAAAGAACTAATCTCTTATGCAGGGTCAGGTCTCTAGACGTACTGTAACGTCTGAAGAATTTGCTGGGGACCTGACAAAATGCCTGAAAGGACGCAGGCTAACCATGATGAAATGAACTTTCATTTCACACGTCCTCCCTTTTGTTTTATTTGTCTTACTACTTGATGAAATTGATCTGATGAATTGTGATATCATATTCTTCACTGTTGAAGTATATGAGGTTCGTAAGTTGCACTAATTCATCTACAGGATGATCAACCCAAAGCCACTGAATGGGTACTTGATAGTGGATGTACAAATCACATGACTGGTGACAGGAATCTGTTGATGGATGCTCCTTTATCGTCATCACATCTGAAGCATATCATCTTCGCTGATAAAAGCAAAAGTCAGGTATTGGGTCTAGGTAAAGTTGCTATCTCAAAGGATCGACACATGGATAAAGTCATGCTTGTTGAGTCCTTAGGATACAACCTTATGACTGTCTCAATGCTTTGTGAGCTTGATATGGTTGTTGTCTTTGGCAAGTATCGTTGTGTTGTGATTATGGAAGCTGACAAATCCAAAGTCTTCGAAGGATTTAGGAGAGGAGACTTGTATATTGTTGATTTCTCTGCAGATTCACAACCAGCCGCGTGCCTACTTGCAAAAGCTTCATAAGGATGGCTATGGCATCGACGACTTGGTCATGCAGGCATGAGGAATTTGCATACGCTTGCGAAGAAGAAGCATGTCATTGGCATTGAGAATGTCAAATTCCTCAAGGATCACTTATGTGGTGCCTGTGCAGCTGGAAAGATGACCAAGGACAAGCATCCAACAAAGACCATAATGACCACCACTCGTCCATTCGAATTGCTTCACATGGATCTCTTCGGTCCTAATCACTACTCCTCTGTTTCAAATGAAGCATCTCAATATGGCTTTGTTATTATTGATGATTACTCTCGTTACACATGGGTACACCTTGTCTCTTACAAAACTGAAGTGCAGGAAGTCTTCAAACGATTTTCCTCGAGGGCTTCAACCAACTTTGGTGTGAAGATCAAGCACATCAGAAGTGACAATAGCACTGAGTTCAAGAATTCGGGTCTCAATGACTATCTTGATGAACTTGGTTTTAGTCATGAGTTATCTGCTCCTTATACTCCTCAACAGAATGGCGTCGTGGAGCGCAAGAACAGGACTCTTGCTGAGATGGCTCGCACTATGCTCGATGAGTACAAAACTCCTCGTCGTTTCTGGGTTGATGCAATTGATACTGCGTGCCACATCATCAACAGAGTATATCTTCACAAATTCTTCAAGAAGACTGCCTATGAACTCCTCACTAACAAGAAACCCAATGTGAGTTATTTCAAAGTCTTCGGTGCTAAATGCTGGATTAGAGATCCTCATCACAACTCTAAATTTGCACCAAAAGCACACGAAGGTTTTATGCTTGGTTACGGAAAGGACTCGCACACCTACAGAGTCTTCAACAATGTTCTTCACAAGATTGTTGAAACTCTAGATGTGCGGTTCGATGAAACTAATGGCTCGCAAAGAGAGCACCTACCTTCTGTGTTAGATGAACCAGCACCCGAGGATTCTATCAAACACAAGGCTACTGAAGATGTCATTCCTACTGAAGAATCTGCTGAAGAATTCATTCTAGAACGTGAAGAACGTCGAGCTGATGAATCTGAAGAAAATGCTAAGGAAATTGATGCTGAAGAAAATGTTGATCAAATTCCTCAACGACAACCATCTCATGCTCGCGTTGCAAAAGAAGTGCAAGTGGAGAAGATCATCGATGACATTAGAGCACCAGGTCCTCTCACACGCTCAAAAGCTTCACATCTATCTAACTTTTGTGGGAATTTTTCTTTTCTCTCTATCACAGAGCCCACTAAGGTAGATGAAGCATTTCTGGTGCCCGAGTGGATTCAGGCCATGCAAGAAGAATTACATCAGTTCAAGCTCAACAATGTCTGGGAACTAGTCAATCGTCCCGATCCTTGCAAGCATAACATCATTGGCACAAAGTGGATCTACCGCAACAAGCAAGATGAAAATGGTGTTGTGGTGAGGAATAAGGCACGACTAGTAGCTCAAGGCTACACACAGGTTGAAGGAATTGATTTCGATGAAACTTTTGCGCCTGTTGCTAGACTTGACGCTATTCGCATATTACTTGCTTATGCTAACCATCATGATATCATCTTATATCAAATGGATGTGAAAAGTGCATTCCTCAATGGTAAGCTTGAGGAAGAAGTATATGTTGCTCAACCCCTAGGTTTTGAAGATCCAAAACATCCTGACAAAGTCTTCAGACTTAACAAGGCCCTCTATGGCCTCAAGCAGGCCCCACGGGCATGGTATGATATATTGAAGGAATTCTTCATGAAGAAAGGCTTTAGACCTGGTTCACTCGATCCCACTTTCTTTACTAAATCTTATGATGGTGAACTGTTTGTGTGCCAAATATATGTTGATGATATCATCTTTGGATGTACTAACCAACGTTATAGTGATGAATTTGCCTATATGATGAGTGAAGAATATCAAATGTCTATGATGGGAGAGTTGAAATTCTTCTTAGGTCTTCAAATTCGTCAACAGCGCAATGGCATATTCATATCTCAGGAGAAATACCTCAAGGATGTCCTGAAGAAATTCGGCATGCAAGATTGCAAAGGCACCAAAATTCCTATGCCCACAAATGGTCATCTATGCACTAATGAAAATGGTATTGACTTCGATCATAAGGTATACCGCTCCATGATTGGCTCTTTATTGTACTTATGTGCATCTAGGCCAGATATAATGCTTAGTGTTTGCATGTGTGCCCGATTTCAAGCTGCACCGAAGGAATCACACCATAAGGCTGTGAAGCATATTCTTCGATATCTAGCTCACACACCAACACTGGGATTATGGTATCCCAAGGGCTTGGATTTTGATCTCATTGGATATTCTGACTCTGAATATGCTGTTGACCGTGTGGAACGCAAGTCAACATCTGGTACTTGTCATTTCCTCGGACGATCCTTGGTCTGTTGGTCCTCGAAGAAACAGAACTGCGTATCACTGTCTACTGCTGAAGCTGAGTACATTGCTGCTGGTTCTTGCTGTGCTCAACTGCTATGGATGAAGCAAACGTTCAAGGACTATGGTGTCAACGTGAAGAATGTGCCTCTCCTCTGTGACAATGAGAGTGCCATCAAGATTGCTCACAACCCAGTTCAGCACTCGAAGACAAAGCACATTCAGATTCGTCATCATTTTCTTCATGATCATGTGTTGAAGGGCGACATTTCTATTGAGCATGTGAAGACTGAAGAACAGCTAGCCGATATCTTCACTAAGCCCTTGGATGAGAAGAGATTTAGCAAGTTGCGGTGTGAGCTAAATATCTTAGAGTCTTCGAATGTACTTTGAAAAGGCACTCATCCTAACACTTATGCAAAATTGATGACTTAGATGTGCAACACATGAAGAAACGTTTTTCTTCAATCAATGAAGAATAACACTCTAAGTGTGAAGAAATTAATGAAGAATTTGATTCTCAGAACCCTACGACAATTGTACGCGGTGTCTGAAATCATCATTCTTATACGGTGGGTCATGCCACCACAAAAGTTGAAAATCTTCAATTTGAGTTTTTCCTCAGTTTTTGAAATTCCTCAGTTGTTCAAATTCTTCAACTTGCAAAATCTTCACGTATGCCGTCGTTTTTCTTCATTGGCTATATATTTATATATGAGTTTATGTCCTCTACAACATTCACTTATAGCTATTTCTTCAAGTTGGATCTTCTGCTAAGTGAATGTGATCGGACCCTTCCCCTCTATGCTATACTCAATCCAATCTGTTCACAAATTCTTCATGCGCGTTCTATTTGAAACTCGTTCAAATTCTTCACTGTGTCCTTGTCAGCTGAAGAAATTGCGAACGGAACGTTAAAACTGATCTTATCCAAACTTTCGGTTTTCCCGCTCAAACCGTTCCGCATCCCACGATGCATTATTTTACTCATCCACGATCTTACACGATCTCTACACAATACGTGGGTGACACATGTCGTGAGAAGGAGAACGGGCAGGGGCACGTTCGTCCCAAATCTTCAGGCAAGCAGTTTTTCACCGTGGCTATAAATACCCCTGTCCCCTTCCTCACTTCTTTTACTCCGCTCGATCTCTCTCTCCCGCTCGAGCTTCCCAAACCCTAGCGCTATCGCAACTCCATCGTCGCCGGTGAGGAAGAGCTTCACTGCCTCGACCTCGTCGCCGTCGTACTTGCGCCGACCGCAGAAATCTTCACCTCCGCCGCTGCCTTAGATGTCTTCCTCCGCCGAGTTAGGGCGTGGAAGATCTACATCGACGAACTTCACTGTTTCAACTCACAGTTCGTCGTGTTCTTCGTTCAGGGTAATTAAAAGTTACTTTTACTACCCTCTTTGATTCGAAATTTTTCTACAAAATCTTCAAATGTGTTTTATTCTTCAAATCCTCACACACAAAACACCTCACATGTCATCTGTTCTTGACTCATTTCCCTAAGCATCATTTTCTTCAAGATTCCTCAATTGTGTGGATCTTCGATCTATCCAACTCTGGAACCTAAGACATAACGTGCTTAGTGAAATTCTTCAAGACGCATCTGGTCAAATTCCTCAAACTTGTTCTTTTTGAGAATGCATATGACCTCTCCAAATTCCTCGCAACTATATTCTGTTCACAGGTACACATGTCCGCTGCTGAATCTCTAGGTTCTCATCAACTTAACTCATTTGCAGCGTTCCTTGAAGAAAAGTTGCATACTTCTTCAGAGAATTCAATTGTTCAAATTCCTCAACTGAAGAAAATGGCTGACGGTAAAAGGCCACAGAAAGGAGGAAAGAAGACTGAGGTCATGACTGCATTTGAAATCACTGAGGACATCCATGGTGGGTACTGCACACCTCTGGAGGAAGATAAAAATCAGCGCAAGGTGCGCATTCAGAAGATTGAACGGAGATGGGCACGTGAATGGAGAGAGTAAAGATACGTCACTCCAAAGTATATGAAGAAATTCGCACTGAATCCTCCATGCCCAAGAGCCCCATTGGCACCTGGCCAAGTGGCTGATCCCACTAGCATCAAGCGCGGTGAGGATTTTCCTGAGGAATGGGCCAAGTGCCAAGCCAAACTAGCGAGACAAGCCAGAGAAGCAGTGAGGAAATTCAATGAAGACTCTGCTGCTGCTGCTGCCACTGAGGCCTCTCTCAAGCCGAGGAAATCAATGCTTAAGAAGCCCGCTCGAAAGCCAAGTGCTTCACCATCAATGCCCTCACGGCCAGAAACTTCAAAGTCTTCAAAGCAAATTCCTCAAGCTGCCCCTGCTCCTCCGAAATCCTCAGCACCTCCGACCAAGTCCTCAGCTGATCGGACAAAGTCCTCAGCACGTGCACATCCTGCCACATGCCAAAGGACTGTAGGCATCTCTACTGCCTCTGGTGTCTCAGGTAGTTCCTCAGCTGCACCAAGTTCCTCAGCTGGACCCCCTCTGCTGAAGAAAAAGGCTACTGCTGGACGCGGTACTCGCCCAAGTCCTAAGAAGAAGCAGGTAGTATTCAGTGTGCCATCTGATGATGATGAAGCTGATGAAGAGGAACTTGCAGAAATCATCAGGGACCGCCAAGAAAGGGCCACAAGAGCCAAAGGCACACCTGTGCCACTGCTGCTGGATCCAAGGGCGATCCTCGATTACGTCAATCTCTGGCATAAGGATCCCAACACACCTATGCCTGACTTCAAGCTGACACCTGGCCAAATTCACATGCTGACTCACTTCATCCAAGAGGAGAAGTGGAAATATGATAGGGCCAGGCAAATCAAGAAATTGCAGTATAGGAAAGAAAAACTGCTGAGGAAAAATGTTCTCACGATGAAACCTGAAGAACTCATCAAGATGCAAGCTGACATCAAAACCCTCATTGATGAATTTGATGCATACTATGCTGACTGGAAACGAGCAAAAGTCAGGTTTGTGAAACTGACTGAGAAATTCACAAATGTTGCAGCCCCATCGCAACAAGGAATTCCTCAAGCTGAACCTTCAGCACAGCCCACTGAAGAACATGCCAGCACCGCTGATGACTTTCAGGCTGCTGAAGGAAATGCTAGTTCTAGGGCTGATGACTCCATTCCAGCTACTGAAGAAATTGCCAGGGCATCCACTAGTGGTGCGCCTGAAGAAACTGAACAAGTAAGGGCAATTGCATCAGTTGCGCCCGAGGAAAATCAACCAGATTCCTCAGCTCCACCTGCGCCTACACCAACTCCTGTCCTTCCATCTGCATCAGATGTGAAGAAGACCAAGTCTACAGAGCGAGCTGTAGTGAAGAAAAGGAAAGCATCAAATGCTTCAGAATCTTCATTCCCAAAGAAGACGAAGCCCATGACCAGCTCGTTTGCAAATCCCATTGATGCTATTCCCATCTCAACCATGACATCAAAGGACCTTGTTCCTTTTGGTGAAGACTATGAGATCCCAAGTGTTTCAGATGAAGAAACTCAATCTGCTGCTTCTTCAGAGCAGATTGATGAAGAAACTGAAGTGGATGGAATCCCTTCAACCCCAGTGGTCTCATCACCAATGCCTCAGTTTACTGCTGAAGAGGCTGGTGTTGAAGAATTAGAGGATGAAGATGTGGACATTGGAAGCACAACTCCGGTGATGAATGACGACTTTTGGGACAGTCAACATCCCAATTCTCCACTCTTCACTCCACTGCAGCAAATTCCTCACTCCCCTGCACCAACTGTTCCGATGGGCTCTGAAGAGACTCATCCCACTGCATCGGTGCATGAAGAAATTCCAGCCACTAGTGCTGAAGAAACTGCTGCTGCTGCTGAAAAGGTGACTGCACCTGAGGAAGAACCTGGAATTCCTCAGCCTCAAGAACCTGAGATTGTGATTCCTGAGGTAGTGATGGAACTCACTAACACTCCTCTGCCCAAGCCAAGGGATCCGTTCTCAAGGAAACAAAAGTTCAAGGCTGAAGACTTCTTTGGCGAGCACGCATAAGGAAGAGGCGTTTCTGGACTGCAAGTCAAGCCAACTTCTATTCCTCAGTGCTATTCAACAAGGACAAAGTCTTCGACCATGCACATATTCGTCACGTGGATATGGAGTCCATGTCGTGCTTCACGCCAGTCCTCAGTGTTCTTCACGACGCTGGGCTACTCAACTTCTGCACTGACATCTGTGACTGGAATGAAGAACTCATTCTTCAGTTATATGCAACACTGCACATCACCGGCAACTCTGAAGATGTGAATTCATGGGTTCTGGACTGGATGACTGAGAACACACATTATAAGGCCCCGGCATCTGAATTGCTTCGTGCCCTTCCTCTAAGTCCTCCCCTTGAAGATGCACGTTGTGTTTACAACGAACATGAGCTTTCAAATCACTATATGCAAGTGCTGATGAATCCTTTGAAGCCAGGGCAGGCCCCTCGAACCAAATTCCTCGTCAAGGAATTGTTGTATGTGCCGCGGACTGTCTATCGCATTCTGACGAAGACAATGAGACCCATCAAAGGCCATGACTCAACTGATGAAGAAGTCGTTGGCATCATGAAGAATATGCTTTTCAACATCATTCATGGCGTTCCCGTCAACTTCCATGATTTCTTCATGAGGACTCTGGCCAACATTGCTATGTCACCATTTGAGTTGAAGCCTTATGCGCCATGGATTATGAGATTCATCAGGACAAGGTCTTCACTCAATTACAAAGCTGAAACTCTGAACCACTGCAGCTACTTGCCCCCTATTGAAGTCCTCAAAAGGACATTTTCCTCAGCTTAAGAAAAGGGCAAAGCTACTGCTGTGATAGATGAAGGCATTAGTCCATTGGATGGTCAATTTTGCAAGGCTGCATCTTACTCCACCAATGATGACTCTGCCACACATGACACTGCCGCCAACACTGCCAAGCCAACTCCTTAATCCACAGCACCCAGGGTGATGACTGAACGTGAGTTACTCCTCAGTCTTCATCAAAAGGTTGATCGCAATCACAAGTGGGTCAAGCGTCAGTTTGGTTTAATTCTTCACAACATGACTTCAACACACAATGCAGTGAAGAAAAACCACTACTACCTTCATGAAACCTTCAACCGCACCTGGGCTGTTCTATCTCAAGTCTACAGCGCTGATGATCTGAAGAAAATGGGTCTCAACGAAGAATTTGCCTGGTCTGCACCTCCTCCGAAGAAATACAAGAAGGTCCCAGTTCCTTCTTTGGTGGCCAGCTCCTATTCTTCATTGCGCGACACTGATGAACATGAAGACTTGGACGACACCGCGGCAGACCCTACTTCAACGAACGACCCCAACAACGCTGGCGCTCCTTCATCAACTTGATTATCTTCAGGGGCGTTAGTCCTCAGTTTCGATCCTTTTGGTCAATCGATGACAAAGGGGGAGAAATCTGAGTTAGTCTTCAAGCGGGTCTATAATAAAGGGCATTTTTTCTGCTAAGTTACAACTCTCGTTCTTCCAAAACTTTTATCGGATCGAGTTGTAATCTTAAACCCGATGGTGCTCTGATACTTTTGTTGCACTATGCTCTGATACTTTGATGCACTATTCAGCATGCTTATTCCTTGTTAATATTATTGCACGCATGCTGAATTACATCAGGCACCATATTTCATCATGCATTTCAAATTCTTCATATTATATATCAAATGCACGTATGAATTACAAGATATAGGGGGTGATCTCCATGATTCAACTCTTCAAGTGTGCATTGCTTCAAAAGCAAATTACTCACTATGCACATCTTAAGGGGGAGTCCATCTATATCTTGCAATCAAATTCGTCAATATCAGTATTTACACTCCATATGTTTATCCCCGTTGAAAACTTAACCTATATTGTCATCAATCACCAAAAAGGGGGAGATTGTAAGTGCATCTAGTGCCCCTTAGTGATTTTGGTGTATTGAAGACTTATAGGTTAAGGATCTAATGAGTTTATGAGTGTACACAGGTCTATAAGTCTATGAGGAGTTTGATATTTACAGAGAAAGTCGACCCCTAAAAATGAAGTTCTTCAACTGAAGACTTTGATATTCTGAAGACTTTGAAAGTGAAGAAATTGGTGTGACCTTGAAGACTTGGTATTCATTGGAGGAACATTAAGCGTGAAGACTTTTGTTTTCGTAGTTTCATTTTCTCTTTCTTGAGTCATAGGAAACACCGTACTGTTAAAGGGGGCCGAGGAAATACTAAAGAGAAAATTTCCAAGTGATGCTCAACTCAAATCCTACACCTACCAATCCCTTCGAGTGAAGCCATTGGAAATCTCATACAGTTCAGTCAATTTCTTCAGTGACAGAGACGCAGTTCTTCTAGTCACTGAGGACTTTGCTCTGACTGAGGAGTTAGGAATTCGCCAGTGCGAATTGCCTACACAGTGAGGAACATGATAGCCCTGAGGAATCTGAATCTCAAATTTTCGACTGTTGCTGTGCTACGCGCCAGCTGTCCCAAAATATCTTTTCCACCTAACGGTCATATCATTGAAGGGCATTTATGTCTTATCATGTCGGGCTGCTCCCTAGGCTATAAATAGCCGCCCCCTACAACCACTAGCTGGTTGGCTGCTCCGTAAGAACTTGACACTTGTCATTTGAGAGCAACCCATCCTCCGAGGACTTTGAGCAAAAATCATCAAGTGAGGAAAATCCAAACTCAAACCCAAAACACCTACAAACCCAAAGTGATTGAGCATCACTGAAGAGATTGATCCTGCGTGGATCCGACGCTTGTTACCTTTGAAGACTGTGCTTCTTCCAGACGGTTAGGCGTCAAGGTCTAGAGCATCCAAGAGGAATTGTGGATCACCGAGTGACCGAGTTTGTGAAGGTTTGGAAGTCACCTGAAGATTTACCACGAGTGATTGGGCGAGGACTGTGTGTCCTTAGCTCAAGGAGAATACGGTGAGGACTGTGTGTCCGGGATTAGGTGTCCTCGAGGTTAAATACTCAGCCGCTCCAACCAGACGTACAACTGAGACAGCAGTTGGAACTGGTCTACCAAATCATTTTGTTCACCAAGCCAACTGGTTCTATTTCCTCAACACTTTCATTTCCTCATTACTGTGTTGCATGTTTGTTCATATCTGTGTTTGAAGACTTTGGCTGAAGACTTTCTCAATTTCCTCAGTTCAATTTCTTCAGTCTGTTTTGTCTTCATCTAGTGTTATCCTGTGTTTACGCTTTCTGTACTCTGTGTTTGTCTTCATTTCATCATGATGACTATGCCTGGATTCTGGTATGTTTTCATATGAGTACTTATTCCGCTGCTAGTAGTTCTTCGCTAAGGAATTTCCTCATCAACAAATTCCTCAGTGTAGAATTTCATAAAAATCGCCTATTCACCCCCCTCTAGTCGATATAACACACTTTCAGACGATTAGGGCCTCAAAATGAACTCAAACAAACATGGCACAATGGAACAAAATGAAGTGCACATCCTGGTAAACATTTCAATATATCATTCACGCAAAATGGATCAGTATGCTAGGAGATATGGCATGTCAAACATAGCACCAGAATAAGCCAAATAAAGGAACTTTGATGAAATTTACCCTGCGAAAAAGTCAACGGGCCGGATCGGGTCGCGGAGACGGAGCGGATCGGGCTGGGTCGAGGCAGAGGGGGACCCGGGCATCGGCAACGGCGTCTCCGGCGAGGTCGTTGCCGGTGGGGGCGGCGGATCCGGCCAAGCTTGGGTTCCCGCGGCCTGATCTGGCGAAGGGCGCGACAGAGCTCCTGCGGGGGTCGGTGCTGGGGCGAGGACGGCGCGCGGGCGGCGCGGCAGTGAAGGCGGCCGGCGGGCGGCGCGCTCAGTGGCAGGGCAGGGTCGGCGAGCGGTGGAGGAGCTCGGGAGGCGCGGGCGCTAGTCGACGCGGGCGCCTGTCGGCGGGGACGCGCGGCGGCGGCGGATCTGGTCCCGGGCGGGCCCGCGATGGGCGTCCCCGGGCCGCGTGGTGAGAGGCGCAGTGAGGACAGGTGGCGGCGCCTGAGTGTAGGGGGAGGCGGCGGTGGTGACATGGCGGGCACCGATTGGTCGGAGCGACGTGGCGGCGGCGGTGGACATGTCCGGCGTAGCGCGGACGCGTCCGGATGCGCGGTGGAGGAAGAAGACTAGGGTTAGACCGTGAATTTGGACGAGGAGCACATATTTATAGGTAGAGACTCCAAATGGAGTGCGGTTGTCGCCCACACGATCGTGATCGAACGACCGAGAGGATGGAGGGGGTTTGGATGGGTTATTGGGTTGTGGTGAAGAGGAGCTGGGCCACAAAGAGAGAGGGGTTTCGGGGTTACACGGTTAACCGTCGGAGTATCAAACGACCTCCAAATGGAACAAAACTTGATAGGCGGTCTACCGGTGGTGTACCAAGGCCGCTTGGCAAATGTCGGTCCATTCCGAGAATGTTTAACACCCGCTCACAACAAGAGACAAAAGGGGGACGCTGGAGGACATAGGAGTGTCGGATTGCAAAACGGACAAAGTGGAAAATGCTCGGGTGCATGAGAAGAACACATATGCAATGCAATGCACATGATGACATGGAAAAATGCAACACGCAAGCAAACGACATGGCAACGACGGCGAATAACTGGCAGACACCTGGCGCATCGAATCCCGGGCGTTACACTGGCGCCTGGCCTCGTGAGCCACCAAGACACCCTACATGTAGTGCTGGTGCGAGGCAGCCACGTCCATCAGGCCGAACGGCATGCGGACATAGCTGCAGGGGTATCCCACACTTCGGCTGACGCGGGACGGCTAGAAGAGCTCTTGAGAAGCAACCCTGTTGAGGCCAGGGATGTTGACGTAGACGCGTAGCTCGCCACCCATGTCAGGGGCGGCAGCTGCACTAGATGGTGGCGGGCGGCGCTCAGCACGCATGGGTCGCGCCTCCTAAAGCTCTTTGATCGCCTTGGTGGTGAACTCCTGAGCGCTTGGCGCCTCGCACCCTATGTCCTGCTGATGGAAGTGCGTGTTGAAGCATGCCTCCACATGGTGCCAGAACGCCCCCCAGGGGCTATATAGTAGTCACAACGTCAAACTTCTATGGCTAAGTGAAAGTCTTAAAGCAATATAGTCAGATTGCCTCGTTCGTTGCGCTATCACCTCCTTAATGGACCAAGCCGTTGGATCAAGTGTGAATACGCGTTTTCTGCGAACACCCCCGCATTATGTGCGTGGGGGCTGAAGCCGACGACTGCAAACTTTCAGGTTATATACATATATACATAAACGGCCGCACAGGAGGCATCATAATACTTTCAGGCGAAAGTATAAGCATAGCCTTTATAATTTAATAAACATTGTTCTTACAATGGGAATACATGTCACTAGAACATAATATTCTTCAAGCACTGAGCCTCTATTAAACGAGCGCCTTCAAGGACTTCTTCAAAGTAGTGCTCGGCCGATACTCGGCCCACGGGTGAACTCTGGGTTGCAATAGCAGTGGCCTCCATCTCTGCCCAGTATGTCTTGACACGGGCAAGAGCCATCCGCACACCCTCTATGCACGCCGACCTCTTCATAGCGTCGATGCACGACACAACACCAAGGAACTGTTGCACTAAACTAAAATAACTATTCGGCCTTGGACCTTCCGGCCACAAATGATCCACAACAGACCTCATGGCAAGCCCAGACAACCTATGGAGATCGGCCCACTCGGCCATTCGCTCATTCAACAGCAGCGGACGCACTGGAACGTTGAACTGTGACCAGAACAACTTTTCCACTTCACGATCTTTTTGATCTTTGAAAAACTCGGCCGCATCAGCAGCACTTGCTGCCAAATCCACGTATGCGTCTACAAAACTCCATAGTTGATCAAGAGGGGCATACTTAGGATCTCCGAACTTCGTTCGCAACAAAAAGGGCTTCCCAGCCGCGATATCCCCAGCTTGACGCAGCTCCTTCTTCGCCGCTCTGATTTTAGAGCGGACGTCCTTGGCCGGTACCATGGCCTTCTCCAGGTCCGTCATCTTCGTTCGATTTTCCTTTTCAAGAAGCTCGTAACGGTCGGTGGCATGCTTCAACTCAATAACCATCTTGGCTAGTTTATCCTTGCTTTGGCAATGCACAGCCTGTTCGGCTCTCAGCTCTTCGACCGCCTTTAGAGCGGCCGCATCACTCTTCCTGGCCTGTTCCTTGGCTCGGGCAAG
Organism: Aegilops umbellulata; assembly: GCA_032464435.1. Classification (NCBI taxonomy): domain Eukaryota; kingdom Viridiplantae; phylum Streptophyta; class Magnoliopsida; order Poales; family Poaceae; genus Aegilops; species Aegilops umbellulata. The sequence goes on from CP136057.1 coordinate 308,508,988, forward strand.
TTCCGCCCGAAGGGTCTCCACGGCGGTAGCCCCATCTGCAGTCACAACATATTAAAGATATTAGCATCATGCTCCTCTTAATATATGTTGGTCACTGGAGAAAACGCATACCCTGTGCCTCGTCAAGCCGCTTGTTTACAAGACGATGTCGGCATCTGCCGCATCAAGTTGCCGCTTCAGCTCGGCAAACTCACCAGTCCGGCTAGCCACCGGACCTCCAGCCACCTGCACAGGAAGGTGACCTGATTATTACCCGGGACTATGATCCTCTGTTTGTCGCCGTTCTCGACAGCAACCAGAGTCTCAGGGGCTACTATCTGCATAGGGCACACCTAACGTGTGCGGTACCGTCAAAAACATACACTATTTCATGTACCACAAAGCCTTTCAGTAGACTCATAAAAGCTTCATGCAACCCGCTTTCGGCGGATGAAATCCTCTCAACCACCGTGCCCATTAGAGCACGATTCGTTTCTGAGACAGCCATTTGCTCCAGAAGATTCGTCAGTGCGTCCGATCGCACACCAGACGGTTCTGGACTCTTTCTATGGCTCTCCTTAGGAGCCGAATACTCCGGACTCCGGGGAGCCGAAGGGTTACCCTCTTGCCTTGGCGGATCAGGAGAAATCCTCCGTGACGACACCTCAGGGTCGCCCGCCTCATTAGGCGGGGAGGCAAGGGGAGGTGTTCCGCTCTCCATCATCTCCGGAAGAAGATCCCCCGAAAACGAATTCTGTCGAGAAGGGCTACGATCAGAACTACAAGATATATGCTTCGGTTATTGTCCTTAGAAGTACAACGGGATATTTTTACTATTAAGTACTTTTTGTTTACTTACAGCTCGATGGAGGGCTGATCCCCTTGCGGGCACTGTGCGGCAAGGGTACCCTCCGGGGCAGGACCCTCTGGCGAAGATTTCTTCCCTCGTTTGGAAACCATTGTTTCCAAGTCTTCAGAGGTGGTCCTCTTCCTTCCCTGGGGAGTGGGAATTTCAGATTCGTCTCCCCGGTTATCCTCCCTCGCGGAGGCGCTAATTCCCCAGTTTTGAATGAATAATGAGTGAGGCCCACTTTCAGGCTCTTTGTCCCCCCTTTATCTTCCCCTGAGGGCGCGTGATAGGGCGCCAGCTCAAGCATTCTTGCTAGTACTGGATCTGCTGAGCGTTCGGGAAGGGGGGCCGAATACCTGATCATCTTTGCCTTTTTTACCCAGTCCTGGTTAAAGAGCTACTTTTCAAAATGATGTTGTGATAAATAAAGAACAGCGTGTTCGGCCGAAGGACTACTTACTTGGGTATCTGGACGATTGCAGCTCAGACCCGCATCCTTGGTGGTGTCCGGACACCTTATTTGTGGTCCTAAGAACAATTTGTACATCTCTTCGAGTGTCATGCCGAGGAAGTGTTGAATAGCTCGCGCTCCTTCCGGGTTGAACTCCCGCATACGGAGGGGTCGACATTTGCAAGGCGGGACTCGACGAACTAGCATGACTTGCATTACCGTGACCAGGCTGATATCTCTCTCGAGGAGATCTCGGATGCGACTATGCAATATCGGCACATCATTTACTGGCCCCTAGTCCAGCCCCTTGTTGATCCAAGACGACAGTTGTGGCGGGGGGCCCGAGCGAAAGGCAGGATCGGCCACGCACTTAGTACCGCAAGGGGCTGTGATGTAAAACCACTCCCGTTGCCATAAGCTGGATACCTCCGGGAAGGAACCCTTTGGCCATGGAACATCGACGCCTGTCGGTGTCAAAACCGGCGGATCTCGGGTAGGGGGTCCCGATCTGTGCGTCAAGGTCGGATGGTAACAGGAGACAAGGGACACTTTATTTTACCCAGGTTCGGGTCCTCTCGATGGAGGTAAAACCCTACTCCTGCTAGATTAATATTGATGATATGGGTAGTACAAGAGTAGATCTACCACGAGATCAAGGAGGCTAAACCCTAGAAGCTAGCCTATGGGTATGATGATGGTTATGATGTGTTCGTCCTACGGACTACAACCCTCCGGTTTATATAGGCACCGGATAGGGTTAGGGTTACACAGAGTCGGTTACATTGGTAGGAGATCTTGAATATCCGCACGCCTAGCTTGCCTTCCACGCCAAGGAAAGAACCTTCCGGACACGGGACGAAGTCTTCAATCTTGTATCTTCATAGTCCTGGAGTCCGGCTGAAGATATAGTTCGGCTATCCGAACACCCCCTAATCCAGGACTCCCTCAGTAGCCCCTGAACCAGGCTTCAATGACGACGAGTCCGGCGCGCAGATTGTCTTCGACATTGCAAGGTGGGTTCCTCCTCCAAATTCTTCAAGAAGATTATAAACACCACAGAATAGTGTCCGGCTCTGCAAAATAAGTTTCCACATATTGCCGTACCGAGAATAGTATTAACACAAATCAAATCTGTCGACGTATCCCACAGTGCGTCATAACACTGCGGCCAAGCCTTCTATAAATTGTTTTCATCGCTCCACCCCAGCCCGTATAGCGAGGCGGTTTCCTTGGCACGTCTTGTCGAAGCAGAGATCGTGTGCCCCCTCTAACGGGATTCTCATTAATACGGATGTGGGTAACCCAACCGTGCCATTTATCACGGCTCTTGGGAGGCAAGCGAGTTTTACTAGGCCGGTGGGGACGCATAGCCGCATCCGCCCATATAAGGGGATAAGGATCCACCTTTTTACCTACGCCTTCTTCCTCCTTTGCCTACCCATCTTCTTCGCACCCGAGCTCCAGTGCCCGACCGCTTCCCAGCTCTAACGCCGGAATGTATCCGAGCTCCAACGCCGGACTATGTCCGAGGTGTCGTAAATCACCTTTGTTCAAAGAAGTTTGAAGGATTTTTAGCCGAGCTCAATGCCGGAAATGCCCTCGATGGATCCAGCCACTAGCGCCCGAGCTCTATGCCGGACTGCTTTCAAGGTGGTGCACCATCCCGAATGTGGGCCGATTTTTGTCAATATTTTTGATCGGTGCAATTTATTCTCTGCCGAGATATATAACCAGTAGCCCTCAAGGTGGGTACCGGTCTAAAACCCGAGATGCACATGAAGGATGACATAAGACCACTGATCCCCTTAGCCGCTGAGACTTAGGTTGATTTGCAAAATCGGTCTGAGGATCAAGTCCTAGCTCTGCAGAATACTTCGGGATACAAAAAGCGGCGTGCTCAGTCCTCGAGACTCAGGTTGGGTGCGGCCGACCAACCTGAGGATCAAAATCTCCTCGGAAACTATATTGCACATAAAATTTTCTGCATTGGACAAGCAATGCAGTAGCCCCCGAGACACTGGTCGGGTGGCAACACCAGATCAGGGGATCAATGTGTCCCTTTAATATGTTTAAATAATAAGCCCGAAGCCCAGTAGCCCCCGAGCCTTAATGCGGGCACGGGTGGCCGAATTAAGGATCAATATCCATAGTAAAATCACAAATTATGTGTAATGACTCTATGTATCTAAGTACTTTATGTCATTAATGCTCGGATCCGCATTGTACAAAACTTTGTTGACCGGCCATCGGCTTCCACCTCCTTGGCCAGTAGCCGAGGAGTGTTTGTCTTACTTTATAAAGCCTTTATGAGGGCAAAGATTTATGACAAACAAGGCTATCTGGCCATACGGTTTTATAAACAAAGGTACGCGGAGAGATATGTTATATTACTGTTTTAACAGAAGAAATGTCTTCCAAAGAAAATAGTCCCGCTATCGGTTCCGTTCTTTAGGTTGTCATGCTAAGCATGATCATAAAACCTCAACTCCAATGTAAGAGCCAAATATCGAGGATTTAGTTTGGGAGGCTAGTTAATAGCCCTCGGTAGTGTTCGGCGTCAGTCGAGGTCAAACCGTAAACACTTCGGCCAATGTTATGAACGGCCTGTTATTTAACATAGTTATCGGATCGCTGACCAGTTTACGCTTATTGTGACAGTCAGTTTTCGGCTTTCTCCACTGAGGTGCTTAACCATGTGAGCTGGAAGCACAATCGCAGTGGTTCTCCCTTTGCATGCCTAGCCGAACAAAACGGAACATAGGAAGCAAGTGCAGGAGCCGGGCAACCCAACTATTGACCGAAGACACAATTCGAAACCAATGCATATATAGCAATATCCGAGAATGTTTTTGCTGAATCTCTAAAGGAGTCCGGCACTGCACTACGAGACTTGTGCTGAAAACACACAAATAGTTTAGAAGTGCCAAAAAGCTTGGAAAACCAAGAAAGGTCAGTAAAAACATGACGTCCGAACAAGATCAAGTGTTCGGTGCCAATCCAAAAATTGGTCTTTAGAAAAAAGAAGTGTTTCTGTCGTGCTTTAACATGATACATCCTATCTCAAGACTTCGAGCGGGTCAGCCTACGGCTTCAACCTCCTATCCCGAGGGCGGAGTACTTCTCATCAGGCCAGTTTAGCAAACTAAACTCTAGCGGCTTTTGAGAGAGAAATTAGGCTCCCCGGCTAGTGACCGCACACTCGTGTCGAAAAAAGGAGTGATAAATAATAATAACTTTGCAACGACTAAGAAGAAAAACACTTACTATGAAAGGACTCAAATAAACATAAGAGCCCCCAAGTGACTTGGGTAAAAGTTGACTATATAATGTAAGGTGACATATAGTATGCCTTCTAGCCGGATTGTAGATCGTTTGTCGTTGCCGACCTTTTCGCTTCAACCTCGGGACCTGACGGTCCGGAGTGTGTCCGAATACCATAATGGTTATATAAGAACCGAGGTATGCATGGAGACCAGGCGTAGGGGTCATTAGTGCTTTATCAGACAAGTGCCCAACTAGTTATGTTATATTACATGGTTAGTAAGAAACATCTTCCAGAGAGAATAGTTCCATTAAGGGTTCCTTTCGTTGGGGTGGCGTGCCCTGAAGTGCACGTCCGGACTGCAAATGCAGGAAAACATCTGGGGGCATGTATAAAAAAAGGTTCATCTTTAGTTCACCGACCGAATATTCCCTTAAGAACGTTAGCTTTGGGCTTCACCCAGTCTGAGGTACACATCCGGCTTATCCGGCAGTAGCAATCGCAGAGGTGCTCCCTTTACCGCCTAGCCAAACAATCGGGAACGTAGGGGTAAGCACAGGAGCCAGGCAACCCAGCTTGGCCAAAACTTAAGTCATATCGATGCATATAATGGTGAATAAAAGGTACATGCGGAAGTGTGACACATGTGTTGGGCATAAAGCCCGTATTAATAATCTTCTGTTAAAGAAGCCCCCAGGTATAATGAGTGCGGGTAGAGCGTCAAGTATGTGTGAACAAAGTTTGGACAAAAAAAAATTTTACAAGCAACTTTTTTTTTTCAAAAAAGTATAACGCTTGGTCGAACCGAACACAAGTTAGAAATTAAAGCTTTGAGCATGAAAGCGACTTAGCTAGTTAATGTGTTCGCAGTCCGAGCTTGATGCGGGACAAGGTTCTATCCCCCAAGCTGGTCCCGAGGTGGCGGAGCGGAGAGCTCGACACTCCGAAGTGGTGACATAGCACGGTCGATGCAGACCGACAGAGTGACGCCGAAGTCCCCGGATCATTTTCCTGTGCACAAAAAATAGTGCAAACGGGAGATAATAGTAATAATGATAAATAAAAAATCGTTGCATAATGAATAATTTATGCAAAGTGAGTAATAAAAGAAATATGACCTGGCGCCGAAGTCGATGTCGATGCAGGGCGTCGGCGTGATGCGGTAAAGGCGTAGCAAAGCCTGGATTCACAGGTCAGTCCGCGCTCCGGATGCGGCGTTCGCCGGACTATGTACGGAGACTGACCGAACCAGCATGCGACCGTCGTTTATGCGGCCACCATTTGATAGACCTGTGAACATATGATGGACAAACTAGAGTAATAATTCTTTGGAAAAAATGAACCCAAACATGCAAAAAATATTAGGATTAATAGCACCTGGTTTATTTGTTGTAGTAATCCAAAGGAAGATGATGCTGGCAAAGGTTGGCTCGCCGAGGCAAAGCCCTCGGTCCAGCCAATAATGACGAAGCTGGTCGGCTAGTGACGCCGAAGTGTCCGGAGTAGGTTGATGAAGAGATGATGAATCCTCCGGTCCAGCCGAGATGTCGAAGCCTCGAGGGCAGTCAATGAGTCGAAGTAGTCCGGCGTGACGGACACCGGCTTGAAGGGGCAACGGTGCGGCCCTGCCGATGCAGGTCGTGACGTGGTAGATGCCGGCTTGATGAAGCGACCGTGCGGTGATGCCGATATGCCCGCTCCGTGTAATCCGTGGGGCGGCGATGTTGGTGAGGATTTGTCCTTCGCGATGTCGGACTCTTGTTCGGCTTGCCGAGATGATGATCCGAAGAAGTTGAGCTCGGCTCAACAAAGTGACGATGTGTCTAGCACAGGTCGGCAGCCATGGAGCAATATTGTCGGACTGGTTTGACACCAGCAATAATGTTGAAGATCATGTTCAAAAGATCTTAAAGTTAGTGGGATGTGTTCGGAAACAATACACAATATCCCATACAAAACTTCCTTCAAAAAGGATGTCCGAAATCCTGTTCATAAAAAAGATGAATTCGGGTCGGATTCGTTCTCGCGCAGAAAACAGATCCGAAAAGTGATGCACTAATCGGAAGGTTCCCGGAGTTTGGACGGTCGGATCGAGCTGAAATTTGGAGGGGTGGTAGATATAGTAATTCCGCAGCCGATCAACGGTTGGATCTTCCAAAGGACGCCCGAGCTAGAAGCTGGACACCACACCCTAAACTCGTGTAGATTCCCGTCCAGATTTGACAGGGCTCCGGTATATTATGGATTGCCGGAGATTCCTCCATCGGAACTCGACGAAATTTTCCAGGGTTGTTGTAGAATCAATTCCGCACAATTCCACCAAAACAATCGTCACAACGATACTCAAGGAGGTGGTGGCAGAAGATACGAGTTCGCTGTCCAGAAAAACAGCACGGTCGCTTGAGGGCAATGTTGACGTTGTGCCCCCGAGCTTCATGGATGATTCCTCCTTGATTTTGATAGAGATCGGAGTTGATGTTTGATGAAGGCCCTCGTCCGAACATGGTGATCCGAACACGGGGCGCAATTCTTGGTCGAACCAAGGTGACCAGTCGAGCTGGTGACGAAGATGCCGAAGTCGCAGTTGATCTGCAGGCGAGCCATCGATCCTTTTGTCGATCACACAGCGGAACTCTCAATGAATGCACCAATGTCGGTGTTAAAACCGGCGGATCTCGGGTAGGGGGTCCCGATCTGTGCGTCAAGGTCAGATGGTAACAGGAGACAAGGGACACTTTATTTTACCCAGGTTCGGGCCCTCTCGATGGAGGTAAAACCCTACTCCTGCTAGATTAATATTGATGATATGGGTAGTACAAGAGTAGATCTACCACGAGATCAAGGAGGCTAAACCCTAGAAGCTAGCCTATGGGTATGATGATGGTTATGATGTGTTCGTCCTACGGACTACAACCCTCCGGTTTATATAGGCACCGGATAGGGTTAGGGTTACACAGAGTCGGTTGCATTGGTAGGAGATCTTGAATATCCGCACGCCTAGCTTGCCTTCCACGCCAAGGAAAGAACCTTCCGGACACGGGACGAAGTCTTCAATCTTGTATCTTCATAGTCCTGGAGTCCGGCTGAAGATATAGTTCGGCTATCCGAACACCCCCTAATCCAGGACTCCCTCAGCGCCCTTGCTTATTACGGCTCCTCCGCATTTTGTGTGTTGCCCATTAATCGTCTTCGACTCTACATTAAAGGTCTTGAGCCACAAGCCGAAGTGCGGGGTGACGTGGAGGAAGGCCTCACACACAACGATAAACGACGAAATGTGAAGGATGGAGTCTGGGGCCAGGTCATGGAAATCCAGCCCGTAATAGAACATGAGCCCCCTAACAAAGGGATCTAGAATAAGGCCTAGCCCTCGGAGGAAGTGAGAGATGAATACGACGCTCTCGCCGGGTTCGGGAGTGGTAACGACTTGCCCTCGAGCAGGTAGCCCGTGCAAGATTTCGGTGGTCAAATACCTAGCCTCTCTTAGCTTCTTGATTTCTTCCTCTGTGACGGAGGAGGGCATCCACCGGCCTTGAAGGTTGGATCCGGACATGGTTGAAGGTCCGAAGCGCCCGACCTGAACCTTGGGTGTTGTAACTCGAGGTGGGGGAATGATTAGATTGAGTGCGGGAAGAAAAAGGACAGGCCTTGGCCTCTTTATAAAGGGGGCGAATATCAAGCGTCCTCCACGTGGCCGTTTGGGACTTGCCTAAAATCAAGGATTCATACCAATGGGCACGATTGGGTTACCCATATCCATATTGATATGAATCCCGTAATAAGGTGGACACGATCTCTGCTTCGACAAGACGTGCCAATCAAATCGCCTTGCAAAACGTGTAGTGGCAGGCTAATTGAGAAAAAACGGTTTGAATAATGATCAGGCCGTGGTGTGATGTCACGTCATGAAAAGTTGTCAGCAGATTAGATTTGTGGAAATACTATTCTCTCTAAGGTGGTATGTGGAACTTGTTTTGCAGAGCCAGATACTACCCTTGTGTTCAAAATCTTCTATGGAGTATTCGGAGGAAGAACCCGCCTTGCAATGCCGAAGACAAGCCGGACTCATCGTCATTGAAGCCTGGTTCAGGAGCTACTGAGGGAGTCCTGGATTAGGGGGTTTAGCCTCTACGATCTCGTGGTAGATCAACTCTTGTAATACTCATATCATCAAGATCAATCAAGCAGGAGGTATTACCTCCATCGAGAGGGCCCGAACCTGGGTAAACATTGTGTCCCCGCCTCCTGTTACCATCTGCCTTAGACGCACAGTTCGGGACCCCCTACCCGAGATCCGCCGGTTTTGACACCGACAACTAGCCTTGCTCTTCTCGCAACCCCGCGCCCCGGCAACCGTAGTAGGGATTCTTGTGATCCCATAGGTGTCGTTCCACACCGACATCTTTGGTGCGCCAGGTAGGGGGCGCAATTGTGAGAATCTGGTCTATTAGTTACCCTAGCAGTTCTTCATCGCCATGGCTCCTAAGAAGAAGACGGCCACGACGATCGGCTTGTTGGGAGCCGAACGTCCCGTGCCGGTGCGGACGAGCAGTGGACCGGTCGCGGATAGGACCCGGGCCGCGGTCTGCGAGCACCAGCATCGCCTAGGCAGTCGGAGCCTAGCGAGCGGCGCCGTTCGTGCGCCAGACGATCGGCTACACGTCGTCGGATAAAAAGGCGGAGCTAGGCCCCCCTCAGGCGGCACGGGACCCTCCAGGGGTGTCGTTGTGCCACCTCCAGGTGGCGCAGCGACCTCCAGGACGCCCACACTGGCGACCACCGCGTGCTCTTCCCATGGTGTGCGTTCCGAGTAGCGTCACCACGTTGGTGAACCTGGGCACCGCCGTGGGAAGACCCCTGTGCGTCACCCGCAAGATGAAGGGGTTCAGCACACTCGCCGAAGCCCTGGCGAAAATGGCACGCAACTGCTGGGTCATAACGGAGCTCTTTCTAACATAGTTAGAAGTCGAAGCGCGCCGCGATCCACGAAGCTGTCGCCTTCGCCTACGCCAACAGAAGCTTTGGCGCACACGCAGCTGCTCCTCGACTTCCCTCCTGCTACGGAGAAGCTCGACGAGTGGAGGGCCACCATCCGGAGCCTCGTCGTCGTCGCCAACAAAGACGATCCGTGACCGGCGGGGCCCTCGGGTCGGCACTCCATCGAGCCACCACATGCTGGCGCCGGGAGGACCGAGGGAGCCGCGGCCACGGTGCACTCTCCTCCTCCTCGCTAGCCGTCGCGGGCGTCGGCCCATCGTGAGGATGTCTGTGATAACATCTCCATAGCGTCGTCCGACCCGCGGACCCTTTGCGACCAGTGCCAGGTCCTTCGGGAATGAGCTCACGAAGACGCTCGAACCACCGTCGAGCGCCGGCATGAAACGCGCTGCCAGTCGGACAAGCGGGCGGGCTCCGACGGCCTACCTTATGAGGTGGGCTGCCTGGCCTTTACCCATGAGTTGCGGCAGTTCTAGTGGCCGTCCCACCGCACGTTCAAGCCCGACGTTGGCGAGAAGTACACTGGCAAGACCCATCCGTCTGCGTTCCTCAGCATCTACACCATCGCGATGCAGGCTGCTAGGGCTCGCGACGACAAGGTGCTTGCCAACTATTTCCCGCTGGCGCTCAAGCCCAACGTGATGTCTTGGTTGATGCACTTGCCGGTGGATTCCATTTCTTCTTGGTCGGATCTGTGCCATGAGTTCGTTGGCGCCTTCACAGGAGGCCACCAAGCTCATGGCCAGGCCAGTGATCTGCATATCATTCCCAAAAAGGAAGGGGAGACCCTGCACAAGTACATCCAGAGATTCAGCCGGGTGCAGTACAACATCCCCGACTTTCATCCCGCCGCTGTGATCAGCGCTTTGCACCAGAACGGCACAGTCGCAATATGCGCGAAGAGCTGGCGATGACCAAAGTTAAGGAAGTGGCCGAGCTCTACGATCTGGCCGATAGGTGCGCCCGGGCTGAAGAGGGAAGGAAGTACCCCCGGCGAAGATGCCGATGCGGAAACCGACTCTACCGATTAAGACGCCGCTACCCCGACGAAGAAGGGCCGGCGTCGCAACAGGAAACGCAAATGCAAGGCCGTGCTTGCCATTGAGGTATTTGACGACATCGGTGCCGGCAAGAAGGTCAAGGCAGACGACCCCGGCAAGGAGATTGCCGGGTGCGCCGCCTGCCCGGCCTTGGCAGCTACCGACAAGCCAGGAAGCTCTGGCAACCAATACTGCAAGATCCACCGCACCAAGGGCCACGACCTCCAGAACTGCCCACAAGTCGAGCTACTTGCTGAGAAGCAAAAAGGTGAGTACGAGAGGCGGGACAAGGAGAAGGACCAGGACGGTGCTGAGGGATCCGGCAAGAAGCGTGGCGGCCAAGGAGGCCGCCCCAGCAAGGACAACCAGCAAGAGAGGCCCGCCCGGGGCCGCGACAAGAAACAAGAAGACGATGATCACGACAAGGATGACGAGTCTGGTGAGCAATGGTTCCAGAACGCTACAGAGGCCATGAGCGTCGATGGAGGCGCCTTGTTGCATACCTCCCACCGCCAGCTCAAGCAGTGGGCGCGTGAGATTACAGCAGCAGAGCCGCCGTTCGACGCTCATAAGCCACTGAAGTGGTCCAGTACGCCCCTCATCTTTGACGTCGAGGACAACCCTGACCGCATTACCGCGGTCTGGTGTTTTCCATTGTTGGTCTCACCAACGATACGCAACGTTAGGGTGAACAAGATGTTGGTTGACGGTGGGGCCGGCCTTAACCTGATCTCGCCTGCTGTGATCAAAAAGTTGCAAATCCCTGATGGAGACCTCGAGGAAACGGGCACGTTTCAAGGGGTCAATCCGGGGAGGAGCCAGCCGAAGGGAAAGGTCACACTTCCCATGACATTTGGAGGAGAGTTGAGCTACACGATGGAGAGGATCGTCTTCGACGTGGCCGAGATCCCTTGCCCTACAACTGGATCCTCGGCCGCCCGGCACTAGCCAAGTTCATGGCGGCGTCACACTACGCTTACAACATGCTAAAAATGCCCGGGCCGTTGACCATCATCTCTGTCCCCTCTGACAAGAAGGACGCGCTGATTTGCGGCGACCAGCTCTACCGGGAGGCAGTTGCAGCAGCTGCCGCCAAGGCACCTGCTCCTGCCGCTGCAGCCCCGGAAGGGAGGAAGAAGCCTGGCAAGAACTCTCACACCCACTCCAGCAAGCGCACCTCTTCGGAGTGTTGTGCCGCCGTCGAGGACGTGCCAGAGAGCTCTACCGACAAGAGCAAGAGATCCAGAGCCGAGCCACCACAAACCAAGAAGGTGTCCGCCAAGGAGGATGGCACGGGAGGGGCCTTCACCATAGGCTCCACCCTCGACAGCAAATAGGAAGGCACGCTCATCACCTTCCTGCGGGCGAATGTCGACGTGTTTGCATGGCAAGCATCCGACATCCCTGGTGTTCCCAAGGAGGTGATTGAGCACCACCTAGTTGTCTGCCCCCATGTGCGGCCCGTCAAGCAGAAGGTCAGAAAGCAGGCTCTTGAGAGGCAGGAGTTCCTCACAGAGGAGATCAGAAAATTGGAAGCGGCATGTTTGGTGAGAAGAGTGCTCCACCCGACGTGGTTGGCCAATCCGGTAGTGGTGCGCAAGGCGAATGGGAAGTGGAGACTGTGTATTGATTACACAGATATCAATAAGGCTTGTCCTAAGGACCCCTTCCCGTTGCCGCGCATCGACCAGATTGTTGACTCCACAGCCGGGTGTGATCTATTATCATTCCTCGACGCCTACTCGGGATACCACCAGATCTTCATGATGAGAGAGGATGAAGAGAAGACAGCGTTCATCACCCCATGTGGTACGTATTTCTTTTTACGGATGCCTTTTGGGTTGAAGAGAGCTGGCTCAACATTTGCAAGAGCAGTCCAAATTGGCTTTGAACCTCAGCTCCATAGAAATATGGAGGCCTACATGGATGACATAGTGGTCAAAACCAAGGACGGGCCAACTCTTGTGCAATATCTGGAAGAGACATTTGCTAACCTGCGCAAGATCAACCTCAAGCTGAACCCTGAGAAGTGTGTCTTCGGCGTTCCGTCCGGCAAGCTTCTCGGGTTCTTTGTGTCGCAGCGTGGGATCGAGGCAAATCCAGACAAGATCAAGGCTATTGAGCAGATTGAGGCGCCCAAGCGGATCAAGGATGTGCGTCGGCTCACCGGCTGCGTTGCCGCCATGAGCCGATTCATCTCCAAGTCCGCCGAGCGTGCCCTTCCCTTCTTCAAAATCTTGAAGAAGACAGACCCAATAGAGTGGACCCCAGAAGCTGAGGCAGCATTGCAGGATCTAAAGAAATATCTTTCCTCCACGCTAATACTGGTTGCGCCTAAACCACGAGAGTCATTGTTGCTGTATCTGGCGGCGACGAATCAAGTGGTCAGCTCCGCGCTGGTGGCACAGAGGGAGGTCAACGAGGAGGCAGTGACGGAGGCAGAACCAGCGGATGGCAAGCCCAAAACTCCCCCGGCAAGGCCTGGTGCCGGCAAGGCGAGGCCCTCGGCAGAGTCTGATGCCGCCGAGGCAGTGCCCGCGCAGTCAAGTGAGGTGGTGCAGAAGAAGAAGATGATGCAGCACCCGGTTTACTTTGTCAGCTCCCTCTTGTAGGGAGCTAGATCGAGGTACTCCGGTGTGTAGAAATTGCTCTTCGGCCTCCTTATGGCCTCGAGGAAGCTGCGTTATTACTTCCAAGCCCACGAGGTCACTGTCGTCACCCGCCTCCCATTACAACAGATACTGCATAACCCAGATGCGACTAGAAGGATTGTGGAATGGGCCTTAGAATTGTCAAGCTTTGGTTTAAAGTTTGAAAGCACATCGACAATTCAGAGCAGAGTCTTGTCGGAGTTCATTGCAGAATGGACCTCGACGCCTGATGAAGAAATCCAGGAGACAACTCTCCCCAGCAAGGAAGCAGACCGCGACTGGATCATATACTTTGATGGGGCTTTCTCGCTACAAGGCGCCGGTGCCGGTGTGCTGCTCGTCGCACCCACCGGAGAGCACCTCAAGTACGTGATCCAGATGCACTTACCAAGGGAGATGTCCACCAACAACACTGCTGAGTACGAGGGATTGCTTGCCGGTCTCAGGATCGCAGCGGACCTCGGGGTTAAGAAGCTCATCGTTAGGGGTGACTCGCAGCTCGTTGTCAGACAGGTCAACAAGGATTATCAGGGCCCATTGATGGAAGCTTACATAGATGAGGTGAGGAAGCTGGAGGAATGCTTTGACGGTATCCAAGCGGAGCACGTCCCCTGAGCGGAGAACGACATCGCCGATTACCTGTCAAAGCGTGCCGCGTTCAAGCTACCTGTGGAACCAGGTAACTTTTTGCTCCGGTTAACTCAGCCATCCGTCGAACCATCAGTGGGGTAGAACAAGCGAAGGAAATCAGGTCCCAACAAGTACTTTCCTACCGAGCCCCCTGGGGCTACCGGCAAGGGTGCTGCCGCGGACACTAAGCCTGCCCAAGAGCAACTGGCTCCGGCAGGGCATCAAGCCCTGGCCGTAGAGACAGCTGCTCCCATGGAGGAAGAGATGCCTTTGGTCCTTGCCGTCGAGCCCCAGGCTCCGGCATGGGCGCAACATATCGTCCAATTCCTCCAAACAGGGGAGCTTCCTGAGGAGCAGGAAAAAGCGGAGAAAGTAGCCCGTCGGTCCGCCTGTACTAGTTCATCGATGACGTCCTGTACAAGAGAAGGCTGAACGGTGTGAAACTAAAGTGCATCCCCGTGGAGGAAGGACTGGAGCTGTTGGCGGAGATACATGGAGGCATATGTGGCTCCCACATAGGGTCGAGGCCCCTGCCGGAAAGGCGTTCCGGCAAGGTTTCTTATGGCCCACTGCCCTCCAGGATGCAATGACACTAGTAACCAAGTGTGAGGTGTGCCAGTTCCATTCAAAGAAGCTTCATCAACCAGCTCAAGCCCTTCAAACAATCCCTCTTTCCTGGCCATTCTCAGTCTGGGGGCTCGATATACTGGGCCCTTTCCCCCATGCTATCGGGGGCTTTGAGTACTTGTACGTTGCAATCGACAAGTTCACAAAGTGGTCGGAAGTGGAAGCAGTGAGAAAGGTGACTGTTCAGTCAGCCGTCAAGTTCTTCAAGGGACTGGTCTGCCATTTTGGTGTGCCAAACAGAGTCATCACCGACAATGGCACGCAGTTAACAAGCCACGCCTTCATGCAGTACATTCAAGACCTCGGTAGCAAGGTTCGTTTTGCTTCCGTGGCACACCCACGGAGCAACGGCCAAGCAGAGAGGGCAAATGCTGAAGTGTTGCGAGGCCTGAGAACGAAGACCTTTGACAAGCTGCACAAGAGTGGAAGGCGCTGGATTGATGAGTTGCCGACGGTTCTTTGGTCGACCAGGATGCCGCCAAATCGAGCCACCAGCCAGACACCTTTTGCCCTGGTATACGGGGCAGAAGCAGTTCTCCCCATGGAACTCATATACGGGTCACCTCGAGTGCTCGCTTATGATGAGCTTGAGCAAGAGCAGTTGCGCCAAGATGACGCAACACTCCTTGAGGAAGATCGTCTTCGGGCGGCTGTGAGAGCAGCGTGCTACCAGCAAGCCTTGCGCCGCTACCATAGCCGCAAGGTTCATGCCCGAAGCTTTGAGGAAGGCAACCTTGTTCTTCGGCGTGTTCAGTCGACCAAGAATTCCAACAAGTTGACGCCAAAGTGGGAAGGCCCTTATAGGGTAATGCGAGTCACCAGGCCCGGCGCAGTCCACCTGGAGACCGAGGATGCTGTCCCAGTGAGCAACTCCTGGAACATCGAGCATCTTCGCAAGTTTTACCCATAAGGCACGGCTTGCCAGGCCTCCCGACAAGCCACCTTTTGTACAAGCTTGCCGGCAAGGCATGTGACCCTTTGTACAAAGCCAGGCGCAGACCCTGAGCATAAATAAATGAAGCACGGGCGCCCTAAGTCATAGCATGCATGCTAGGTCGAGTCTCTTCCTTGGTTAGGGTTGATAGTGCTCAGCAGCGACTAACCTCTAGCTTAGAGGTCGGGGATGCAACCACGGCAAGACAAGGTAGCCAGGGGCTGCAGATCCAGATAAGTCTTTTATCCTCTGTCATGCATTTCAGAACAGGACTGGGGCATGTGAAACCTCGTTTTTATCTCCAGGCTGTTGTGCTCCCCTTTTTCCTGTACCTAAGGATTATTTCCTAGGTCTGGATTTGGTTATGGCCACGGCGGCAAGGAGGTAGAACGAGGGGCTTCATCCCTGCCTCCGCCAAGAGCGCGATAACAGTCGAGTGGAGTGGGGGATGGCAAGGCCTATTGCTGGGCGAAAAACGTTTATCTTAAACAATAACAAGGATTCGCTCCTCGTCGCGGGAGTTACCCACGCACGAAAAACTTGGCAAGCATCCCTTTTTCATTAAAAACATCCCATACAGGTACAGTTCGTACGAAATGAAAAACATGAACAGAGGGGATTACAAGCTTTAAATTTAACAAGGCAAGGCTCGCAGGCTTATGGATTAAAAAAAGAGATAAGGTGCCCGTGATCCCTTTCTTGTCCCTCTCCTCAGGAGGCAGGTCAAGGAGGCGAGATGACAAAAGGGCCCCTAGGCGAGCTACGAGCAGCAGAAAGCACCAAGAGAACACCTCGGTGCACTACAAAAAAATACACTTCCGTGATGATACGTGTTTGTCACAGTAGGTCGCGTTTTTTGTCATGCATGTACATCCATGACAAATTTATGACAGAATCAAGATAGTCATACCTGTGCTGTCGTAGAAGTGTTCCATGACATTACCAAAATTATCATCACAGAAGTGTCCACTTCCATGACGATAAATCGCGCGTCACAGAAGTGCTTTCGTCAAGGGTGACCGACACATGGCATCCACCGTAACGGAATGCTGTTAAGCTATCGGGTCGGGTTTTGGATCCGATAACCCGTTAACAGCCCCGACCAATGGGGATTTTCCACGTGTAAAATCATCATTGGCTAGAGGAAACACGTGTCGGCTCATCGTTGGGATAGATGTCATCCACTCATTGGACAGAATGCGCCTATGATACGTCGACACATGGCACGGCCCAACAGTGGCCCATTCATGTGAAAAGGCCGGCCCGTTTGACTTGGTCAAAAGCTAGCGGGTCGGCCCATGGAAAGCCTGTTAACGGCCTGTTCGCATATAGCCCATTTACAGCCCGCCAACCCAAGGCCCGTTACACCCTATCCGAATTAGGCCCAATAGCGTCATTTGGGCCATCCAATATGATTCCATCCCATTTTCACTTCTGGCCCATGTATGGCCCATGACGTATTTCGGCCCATATGAGGCCCTATGTAACTCTTGGCCTATTAACGTCCCGTGGTGAAACTGGCCCGTAATGAACAGTGTATCACTTTACACCCATTAACGGCCCGTGGTGAAACTAGCTCGTAATGAATAGTGGATCACTTTATACCCATTAACGGCCTGTTATTCCATTGGGCCGTTTCCAGCCCATGTTACCTTTCGGCCTTCTCAGAGCCCATTTATTCTTGGGCTCATTTCCAGCATTCGTTTACTTACGACCCGTTACTGTCATTTTTTGCTTGTGGGCCAAATTCAGCCCGTGGTTACAGTCGGCCCGTTTGTGGTCCGTTAATACGTTGGGCCGTTTTCATAGCTTCATCAAATACGGCCTATTAACGATGGCCTGTTATGGTCGGCCCATGAACAGGCGATTCCAACTCTAGCCCGTTTACGGCCATAATACGGCCTGTTAGTGGCCCATGTTTAGCCAATCGATTATACGGCCCGTATAAGGCCCATTGATGATACGGCCCATAGAAGGGCCATTGTTTCTACGGCCCGTAGAAGGCCTACTGTTTCTACGGCCCGTAGAAGGCCCACTGTTTCTACGGCCCGAAGGAGGCCCAGTGTCACTACAGTAAATATTAGCCCATGGTTATTGTGGCCTAGTTTTTAAAAAATAGGTTATTTTCACCACTAGCAAACCGCGGAAAAAGAACTGCACTGACTACAAGCAAACAAATTAACAAGACAACAAGGAAATAAATAAGCAAGCAACATATGCTAGGCTATCACTGCTATTACACATATTACATCCACTTGGCATCAAATTTCACCACCAGTGCAAATATAGGGAACAAAGCAGCATATAAACGCAACAGCAAAACAAGTCCAGAACTGAAACCACTTCAGAAGAGTTCAAGAAACAATATCCTGGGTACCCGTAATGCTGGCAAGATGCTTAGAAAGCTTATTAACTTTCTCTTGTTTGGCGCTTAAATCCTCAAGCGCTTGCTATTGCACAGGAAAGTACGCATCTGAATTCTGCAGGGACTTCCTCAGTCCTTCGGCTTCTTACCGCAACACAGCTGACTGATGCCTTTCAGCTTGTAGCTGAGACTGAAGAAGCCGAAGTGATTCAGGCAGCGAGTTCGAAGATCTTGTGCCAGCAGTACTGACCAGTAACTCGAACACTACATCAATGCAGGACTGTGGGGTTTTCTCACTGTCTACAAGATCGTTTTTATCACTTTCCTTGGAGACCAACAGGGTTTTCTCACTATCTTGAACCTTATCTGCATTACTTTCTCTACCATTGCATAGTGGGGTGCTCTTCTCCAATATTCTGTTTGCATACTACAAGAGAAACAAGTAGACACATCATAGGTTTACGTTCTAGTATACGAAACTCATTTTGGTAAACTGGTTTAGTAGTAAGGTGGACATGATAACAACATGAAACAAACATATATCAATGTACTATGGTCACTGTATTTTCCATATCATTCTAGTTTATGTTCCCTAATCAAGATAGAGACATAGTTCAACTCATATATTTTTAAGACACGGCAACATAGACAGAATATAAGTGTGAGAAACTACACAACATTGGCAGCACTTGTAATGTGCATCACATGAGAACATAACTGTTTATACAACTTAAACTGAAATCAACATAGAGCAAGAAGTTAGAACAATAATCTAGTTAAAGAAATAGGTTTAAAACATAACTGTTGCGCCATTGGAGTTTCAATTGGATCCTTCAAATTCGAAAGTAGTTGGTATGAGTAAATACAGTGATGCAACAACATAGGAGTATGGACCATAGCTACGGAATCTGACCTGAGAACAGTTGCTCTTCTTCTTTAAACGTGGAGTTTGGGTTAGCTGTGGTGGTCTTCGTGCTTTCGGCACTGCAGTAGCTTTACAAACTGCTCGTGTGGGGGTACTCTGTGGTGGACATGGTGCTTTGTCAACTATAAGTGGGTTACTATGCGCTGGGGTTGCGGTTAGATGGGTTGTTGCTGGTTCTCTGCCCAACGGTGTAAGTGTGCAATCTGGAAGAGTCTCGATTATGTGTGGTGGGGCTAGTTTGTGGGCGAGTACAACCATGGTTCTATCTGCATCGACGGGTAGCACTGTCTTTTGTGAAGAACGGGTTTTTGCTCCCTTAGATTCTGCCATCACCCCGTCCAATTCAAATGGCTGATAAACAAGAAAAGAAATTGAACGTACAGACATTGTATGATAGACATATGTGGTAAATCACATGTATGTTGTCTAACCAAACAGGACAGCATGACACAATTTCACATATATGATGCCTAACTGAACAGGATAGCATGACACAGTTTTAGATATATGATGGATAACTTAACAAGATATAATGGCATAATTCAACATATGATGAGTACCTAAACATGATGACATGACAAAACTGTGATGTCTTTCTAAAATAGGTTGGGATGAAATAATTCACATACATGTTGTCTAAGTATACAGGATGGCATGATATAATTGACATAATTGATTCATATACTAAGCAGCTGGCACTCGCATGTATGATCTCTAAACTAAGCAGATATAATTCAATAGTGTGCATATGATGTCTAAACTAAGCAATGCAAGACACAATATGCATCATATGAGAAATATGAACATTGCAACTTAGAGCATACACCTCAGGTGGGATATAGGACTGGTCATCTGTCTCTGAATCCTCCTCTGAGGAGCTCCCTGTAACCATCGAGATATATGCTTCAACAGGTACCATTGCCTGCTCTGAAGACCTTGTTTTCACTCCATATTTTTCCATAACCGGCTCAAATGGCTGATAAACAAGAAGAGTAGTTCAATATACACAGATTGTCGACAAATGGAATACGTAATGAAAAAAATATGGCATGAGATAATTCAAATATATGATGCCTGGCTCCATGGCGGTGCATAGTTCACATATATGATAATTGGCTGAAAACATGGCATTGCATAATTCACATATCTGATATAGAAAGCAAACACGAGGCATTCACGCAAAGCATGTCTAATCTAAGCAGATGGCATGGCAATGCAAGACACCATATGCATGATATGAGCAATATAACCCAGCCAAGTTAGAGCATGCACCTCGGGGGGGGGGGGGGATACGACTGGTCATCTCTCTCTGAATCCTCCTCTGAGAAGCTATCTGTAACCAGCAAGAAATCTGCATCGACAGGTAGCACTGAGTGCTTAGAAGACCTTGTTTTCACTCCAGATTTTCACATGACCAACTCAAATGGCTAATGCACAGGAAGAGTAGATGAATGTATAAACATTGTTGACAAATGGAATACATTATGGAAAAAATATGGCATGGTACAATTCACATATACGATGACTGGCTAAACAGGATGGCATTGCATGATTCACGTATATGATGCCTGGCTAAAGAAGATGGCATTGCATAATTCCCATATACTCCCTCCGTTCCTAAATATTTGTCTTTTTAGAGATTTCAAATGGACTACCACATACGGATGTATAAAGACATATTTTAGAGTGTAGATTCACTCATTTTGTTCCGTATGTAGTCACTTGTTGAAATTTCTAAAAAGACAAATATTTAGGCATGGTGGGAGTATGATATAGAAACCAAACAGGTGGCATTCACACATAGCAAATCTAAACTAAGCGGATGACATATAAGATGTATAATGTAAGCAATGCAAGGCGCCATATGCATGATATGACCAACATCAGCATGCCAGGTTAGAGCAAACACCTCAGGTGGTAAACAGACGTGGTCAGTTCCTTCTGAATCTCCATCAGAACAGTTATCTTCCTCTGGAATACAATCTGGAAATGCATGAGGGGGGCACTTCGCCCACCATGGAGCGGCGTCTGCATGACATTATATTCGCACGCAATGGTCTTCTCTTTTTCTCTACATATTTAGTAGGATTGTGTACAATATCTGACATGCATAATAAAAAAATTAGTTCGATTTTGTAAGGCCTAAGGGGAGCATGCAAAAATCAAGACTAATGGTAGCAAACGAGTGGATGGATCCAAAACTAATTATAGCATGTAGATTATAGCTTCAGTTTAAAAAGATAGACAATGGATCATCTATTGTTTGTTGCCCACCCAACATGGACCACATAGAAGACCCCAGATGAACCAGATAGTAGACAGATACTGTTCGTTGCTGGCTCGATATGAGACCCATGGGCAATTCAAAACTCAAGATTGAACGATAAAGTAGTAGGTAATAATAATCGATGTATAATGTGAGCAAACACGAAAGACTGCGACCTCTCTTCCGGAACTGTGTAGTGCTCAGGTTCATCTGCTCAGTCGATGATGGTAATGCAGTTGGCGTGGCTGCCGGCAACGGGGAAGATGATCTGAGGCGGAGAAAGGAAGTCTGCAGGGGGGATCTCTGCTGAAGTGAACGCTTCTGTCGATGGTGCACCTCAGGTGGGGTGGATGACGGCACGGCAGGAGCAAGACATAACACACAAAGTTTTCTTTGACGCCTATCTGAAAATGAAGTAAATCTATAAGGGCTCGGAGGATTCTATAAACACAGGGACAGGAAAAACACAGGAATAGGATAGGAATGCACGTGCAAAACAGAGCATTTGGAAACATAGGATTTTAGTCAACCTGGGTGTTTGGCTCACATGAATTGGAAGAACAGAGGAATGGAGAAACAAAGTGATGCGATGAGTGTACAACCTCTTTGGCATAACCTTGTGGGCCTCAGCATCATTGGTTTGGACGTGGAGGATGGTGATGATGCTGGTGTGACTATCGTAGGCGGGGAAGAAGATCCGAGGCCTCTGGAAACGGTGTTGAGGGTACTGCTCCACTGTGATGGACGGTTCCGTCGTTGGAGCAGCTCCGCTAAGGTGTACGGCGACGAGGCTGAAGCATGACAAGACAGACAACGTTAATTTGAAGTGGGACCCTAATATCATCTGCAATAGATGATGTAAAATACATCACCAAAAAGTGCTAGATGTAAAACACATCAGCCACACCACGACCGCTCCGACAGATGCTGTAAGTACTGTTCACTCTGAACTTAACTGAAGAAAATGAACTTCACGGTCGAAACTGAATTTTACTGTCGAAACTGATTGAACTAGTAACAGAGCATTGCAATAGATTTTTAGGGCGTTCGAGCACTAGTAGCAGAGAAGCAGTGATCTAAATCAGCAGACGCTCGAGCAGGGAGCGCACTAGCAGAGAGAAAGTCGTGCAGTAGCACCGCGAGCGAGTGCTAAAGCAGCAACTCCTGTAGCTGCCAGAGGTCGTGCAGCAGCAGCAGCGTAAGGGAGAGCAAGAGCAGAGCAGCAGCACGAGCGAAAGCAGGATCAGTGCAGCAGCGCGACCAACAACAAGAATAGAGTCGGAGCAGCTGCAGCTAGTGCCGTTGTGGAAGTCGCCGCCGAGGAAGCAACGACATGGGGGAGAGACGTCGTGGATGATGTGGCCGGCGACGGCGCCGTCGATGGAGACACGCCATGTCTGCTCGGTATTGAGCACTGGCAGCCCCGTGAGATCGAATAAAAGAAAAAAATGCAGCGGTGAGTGCAGAACCTCCTTGGTGGCGCCGAGTTGGCCTAGGATTCATCGGAGGAATTGGTGAGGGTGTTGCGGTTCTGGTGGGGCAGGTCAAGACGACACTGTGAGGATTGAGGTGGCGCGATAGACGAGGCGAACGTCGGGGCAGCTCCTTGGCGGTGGAGGACGGGGCGGCTGATCCGGCGGGACGACGAGATCGACAATGGATTCTCATCTGGTGTGGTGGATGAGGGACGGCGAGCTGTTGCGGTGGACGACGTAGTCGGGGAAGAGTCTCTGACTGGGCGGCGGTCGGGAGGCCGATGGAGGAGCGTGGGGTTTCGCAGGTTTTGGCGGCCTCGTTGTATGCATGGGGGGCGAAGGGGGAGGGGGAGCCAAGCTTAGGGACACGCTTGTCTAAAATGTAGGGTAAGTTACCAGCATACCCCCACCGGTTTTGACACTGCAACGTGGAGCTTCATTTCCGGCTGAGGGGTAGAAGGGGGATTTCGTGTGTCTGGGCTGCGGGAGCAATTTCGGATGAGGAGGGGGTTCTCGCGCGCGTCCAAATTTCGGGATAACAAGGCGCGACGCGGGTTGAAGAAGCGGGAGTTTCAAAGCAGGTGAGACAAAAGATACTCTAGCTTGAAAATTTCGGGATAACAAGGTGCGGATTCCTTGTTCGGCAAAACAAACTTAACGTGTAAAAAAATTCATATAAGACACAAGAAATTCATGTCCCCTTTTAGTATATTGCTATAGGTGCCATTGAAAAAACTACAAGAAAAATGTAAAAAAATCGGGAGAACAAGATTACCCTGCACAGTACCAAATCGATTCGCACATCCCTCAACAGCAACAAAAAACAAATCAATTCCCACAAAAGAAATAGTAATGTGCCTTTTTATATGATTACAGATGCCAAGATCTCGAATTTCAATTTTTGAATCCATGTTATGTTGAATTCGAATATATCGTTAGGTGACCTTGCGGTTTATAATTGATGTAGTCGTACATTTTGATCTTCCATCATATATGAACATTTTACTCCACCATGTGAACATACATATTGTCGTCTACCATATGGACTAAATTTGAATCAATTTTCCTTATTTGAATACGATTGTTGTCAAGTTATACAATAATTTCAATATTATCTTGATAACAAAAAGCATACATATAGCAGTAATCATATTTCACTATGAACTACATGTACCATATGCTCTCCAATTCAAATATTTGTATCCATTTTATATTGAATTCAAATCATAGTACATTATTGGTCTAGGTAGCGAGATGTTTGGGATAATCTAAACCCTGTTTTCATACATATAATTTTTGGCTAAATTGGGACAAATTTTGGTATAAGCCTCTTGCAAAACCGGAGATTCTCTCAACAAGCCTCGTGGTTCCGAGAGGGAACGTGTCACCTTTGTGTGTGAAACGATATACGCTGCCTCCCCCATGATTTTATTTACAAAGGCAACATAGAACTATAGGAGTGCCCTGTTAAATTTTGGAATTACTTTGGGTTCATTTGGCCTTTTTATACATTAATTGTGTTTCTGGACTTTTCATGTGCATAATCTAAATATGAATTGCATGCACATGCTCCGGTCCACCAAAGTGGGTTGAAAAATCACATGTGTGTTCTTGGTTGAATTTCTCGGTCCCATCGAAGAAATGAGAATGAAATTCAAACATCTGGGCGTCATGACTCGGCCGAGAACATCGAGAAACTTTGATTTTAAATTCATGTAAATCCAAAACTCGCTTGTAAATCATGAAACTTGGCATGGTGTCATGTCATGGCACTAACATGTTGTGGTAAAAAATTAGGCCAATTTGGAAGCTCGTGGTTCTAAGAGGGAACGTGCCACCTTTGAGTGTGAAACGATATACGCTGCCACCCCTTGAGTTTCTTAACAAAGGCAACATAGAACTACATTAGTGCCCTGTTAAATTTTGGAATTATTCTGGGTTCGTTTGTCTTTTTTATACATTAATTGAGTTTTTGGTCATTTAATGTGCATAAGTCAAATTTGAACTACAACCACATGCTCTCGTGCACCAAAGTTGGTTGAAAAATCACATTTGTGTCCTCGGGTGAATTTCTAGGTCCCATGCAAGAAATGAGAATAAAATTGAAACATCTAGGCATCATGGCTCGGCCGAGAACATTGAGAAACTTGGTTTTAAAATTCTTGTAAATGCAAAACACGCCTGAAAATCATGAAACTTGGCATGGATGTCATGTCATGGTACTACCATGTTGTGGTAAAAAAATTGGCCGAATAGGAACATATTTTGGTATAAGCTTCTTGCAAGCCGAAGCTTCTCTCAAGAAGGCTCGTGGTTCTGAGAGGAAACGTGCCACCTTTGAGTGCGAAACGATATTCCTTGTCCCCCTTGAGTTTATTTACAAAGGCAACATAGAACTACATGAGTGCCCTGTTAAATTTTGGAATTATTCCGGCTTCATTTGGCCTTATTTACAAATTAATTGAGTTTTTGGTCATTTAATGTGCATAATTCAAATTTGAACTACAAGCACATGCTCCCGTGCACCAAAGTTGGTTGAAAAATCACATTTGTGTCCTCGGGTGAATTTCTACTCCCTCCTTCCATCTATATAGGTCCTAATGCATTTTTCAAGGCTAACTTTGACGAAACGTTAGAGCAATAATATATGACATGCAACTTACATAAAGCATACCTTCAAATTTGTATGTCAAAGGAGCTTCCAATAATATAATTTTCATAGTATACATCTCATGTGCTATTAATCTTGTCAATAGTCAAAGGCTGTTTTGAAAAACACATTAGGCCCTATATAGATGGAAGGAGGGAGTAGGTCCCATGCAAAAAATGAGAATAAAATTCAAACATCTGGGCATCGTGGCTCGGTCGAGAACATTGAGAAACTTGGTTTTAAAATCATGAAACTTGGCATGGTGTCATGTCATGGTAGTACCATGCCGTGGTAAAAAAATTGGTCGAATAGGAACAAATTTTGGTATAAGCTTCTTGCAAATCGGAGCTTATGTCAAGAAGGCTCGTGGTTCTGCGAGGGAACATGTCACCTTTGTGTGCATAATTCAAATTTGAAATACAAGCACATGTTCCAGTGCACCAAAGTTGGTTGAAAAATCACATGTGTGTCCTCGTGTAAATTTCTAGGTTCCATGCAAGAAATGGGAATGAAATTCAAAATTCTGGCGTCGTTGCTGGGTTGGAAACATTGAGAAACTTAATTTTTTAATTCCTGTAAATCCAAAACACGCATGAAAATAATGAAACTTGTCTTGGTGCCATGACATGGCACCAACATGCTGTGGTAAATTTGCACTCCGATTTGTGAAGGCGCACACATTAACAATCAACAAAGTCATTTTGGAACAAGTGTTGTCACGTTACAATCGGAAACACAAGTATTGTTGAAACTGTGGGCGTTCTACTTACTAGTACCATTTACGTGCCACCACGTGTCTCCATTTTTTATTAGCTAGGAGGCACCGTGCACGGTAGCTATTTGAGTACGAGAGGCGTGCGATTAGACCCCTGCGCGTGCTTATCGGGAGGAGAGCCCTTTGACCTCCATCTGCCGTCCACCTCTCTCCCATGGTCTCCATTAATGGCGCCCGAGCCTGTTTTTAATGGGGTGGCTATGTCTCACTCGACTGAGATTTAAGAGAGAAAAAAGAAAATCTGAATGCACGGATCTTGATGTAAGATCCGACGAACCTATATACATCTACTGCGACTTATAGCAAGACTGATGAATATTTAAAGATGATTAATTTTTTTTTTGATCAAAGAAGGGCTTGCCCCTTCCGATTTTCATTACTGAAAACCACCACAATTCACAAGAAGTTCAGCACAACTCCAGCCTAACACGAAGGACTAAAAGCTACCAGATTGAAATCGCAACATCCCAAGAGGACTACAAAGGCCAAACATCCGCGCTAGAACCCAACATTTCACAATCGACGACACAATCCACATCCTAAACCGATTATTACATCAAAAGAAACCAGGAAACTGAAGGAAGCCCAGCAGCAACTAGAAGAAGAGCAATGCCAGGGTCGCCACAGCAAGAGTTTTCTTCATTCCAGCCTCGCAACATTGATCTTCCACAGAAAGATAAGGACGATTAATTGTCTTACATAATTAGAAAGATAATTAAAAAAGCCACATGCGGCTACGCACGAAATACACAAGGGCAAAAGAAGAAGGAAGACAAGGATCTGGCTCGCTGATCTCTACTTTCTTGATGCGTTGCTGCAGGCCGCGAGAACTAGTCTCCGCGGCGAGCAGCGATGAGCTCTTTCGTGTCCTCAAGACGCTGCTTGAGAACATCCATGGATTCCTACACCAGCCTTTGGCGCTCATTGCGGAGCATGTCATTCTCGTCCATAAGTTTCTTGACGATGACGCCGGTCCTCTTCAACAAGGCACTGGTCTCCTCCTGCTGGTCTGCACTTCGGACGATCTTCTTCCTCAGCAGGTTGCGCTCGTCCTGGATCCTCTCATTGCCCTCCCTTAGTTGCCGGATGACGCCTGTAGCCTGTTCAAACGAGGCTTTCATGTCATCCTGCAACCTCGCCCAACCGGAGATCTACTCCATCTGGCTATGGACGATCGCATGCATGTGCCTGTAACAGTCATCGCCTGCCCGCGAGAAATTCTCCCAGGCCGCCGCGGCGCGGCGGGACATCTCTGCTGCTTCCGCGGCACGGCCAGACCAGTCTGCTGCATCGACGGCGCGGCGGGACCTCTGTGCTGCTTCAGCGACGCGACGGGACCTCTGTGCTGCTACTTCCGCACGGCGGGACATGTCGGCTGCTCTCACAGCGAGGCAGGATATCTCTCGTGCTTCTGCTTCCATGCTCGCCTCTCCCTGGTGGCAATCTCTCGACCCAGAACTCACACTGGCCATGGCAGACGCAAGGGAAGGATGTTGAATGACTTGTTTGTTTTTGTGGATGAGGAGTTGAGGAGGAATGCACAGTCATCTTGGCATACTAGTATTTATAACCGAGTACTAATACGCTCCTAAGTGGGAAACCATTTAGGTTGTGATCGGTGTGAACAGGTTTGCAATTCAATATAGCATGGAGTAATTTGGAATGTGACGAGACGCAAGCTCAAAATTTATTGATGGTTCTAGTTTCGAAGTGCGGCACTATTCCTGGATGGAGTACTTCTTTTTCTACTCCCTCCTTTCCGGTTTTATAGGGCTTATCTCCAAATTTTAGTTTTTCCATTTTATAAGGCTCAATTTGGTTGTTCCCCAACACATGTTCAGATTCCAAGGTACATTAAATCATTGCATGCAAGTATTAAGAGAAAATTGACCAATGCATGTAGTTTTTGCATGCTTGCATTGCAATTAATGCATTGATAAACATAACTTTTTATCGCCACCAAAACCCACCATTTCCTAAGCTAAAGTAGACCAAGGTAATCCCTATATTAGCATATTACTAAGATAAACAGAAGGCAGTGTAGAAACATTTAGGACGTGAGCTTGTCAATCTGAATGTGGAGGGACACAAGCTTAGCCCCGGCCAACAGCTTGGGGGAACTGTCAAGAAGGTCAGCTCCTGCACGTCGACGTCGCTGGGATCCTTGCTGCTTGTCACCTCCATTTCCACCTTGACGGCGTCGGTCGTGCCTTTGGGCTCCCCCGGCGGGCCGTTCGCGCACAGCTTGGCCACGTAGTGCGGCAGTGGGGATGCCCCCGCTCTGATGCAGACGACCGACACGACGATAGGCGCGCCGATGTCAAGCACGCCGCCAACCAAGAAAAACGCGCGGTGGTCCTCCTCCGCGAACAGCAAGAGCTGTGGCTCTGATACTGGCACTTGCAGCTGGATCACCTTGCCGTACTGGATCCTGTGCACGGGCATGGGATGCGCGGTGCTGATGTGGTGGTAGAGCACCGGCGGTGGGCCTTCGTAGCTGCAGACGGGCACAGGGCATTTGCAGGGCGCAAGCGAATAAACGCTCTGGTGATCGGCGAGCTTGTGGTAAGTGATGTAGAGCCTACAGCCTTCGTGCGGGCACTCCACCCTCACCGACGAAAGGACGGAGTCCACCGTCGTGTTCCGCACGTCGAAGCCACCGCCGCGCTTGCACTTCTGGCACTGCCGCTGGTTCCCGGGGCACTCGACGCGGCAGTCCGCGCAGGCCAGGTGTCCTCTCTTGCACTGCAGAAATCAATCAAACAACACATCAATCAAGAAACCCGCACCTTGCTTAATCAGTCGAACGGACGAGGTGTATTCGAACCTCATACACTGGAGGCGTCAAGGGGCAGAGGCACAAGGGGCAGTGGAGCACGGTGAGGTCCATCGAGATCTTAGAGAGCTCCATCGTCGGGTCATGTTTGGTCTGCATGATCTCGCCCTCCTCGTGCACAACCATCTCTCGACTTGGGCCGGGGTGTTAGAAAGCTTTACCGTCACATATTTTATACTACTTCAAGGTGCATTAAATTAACACATGCAAGTATCAAAAGGAGAGTCACGGCATGCATGCATGCGTTGTAATTAATGCATCGGTAAATGCAAATTATTGAAATATATCGAGAGTGCAGTGCTTTGATGTGTTGCGTCAACTCGTACATCAACGAGAAGTTTGATTATCCTCTCCCTCGCGGACTTAACTGCATCTGCCTTTGGCAGTATGACAGGTTGGCCACACACCTGTCGGGCCCACCTGTCATACACGCAAAGGCAGGAGCGTCCCTCCCTCGCCCATGAGCGTGGTGGCTGGCAAGACTAGGAGAAGCTTTCGCTAGACGCTCTCCCTCCCGCACGCGATGGACATGCAGCAGTTCAATTGGTGTCAGATGGCCAGAAGCGTACTGTAGTACTCCTCCAGTGCAGTACTAGTACTCCATCATTGTTCGACTTCCCGAAGAGGCGAAGAGCCAAGCGCAGCCCGGACGCTCTTGTGGCAGTTTCATGTGTAGAGTAGTCTAGGATAGCGTGTACCGTGCCTGTAAGCTTAAAATCGTTGGGGTCGGCTCCATGCTATGTGGCCATCCCGAAGTTTTTTCAAAGAAATTAAAATAGTATTCTGGCCCTAGCTAACACCTTGGTGATTGTAGTTTGCACGCTCATCTGGTCAAGACAGGAATATATATTTTAATTTGTTTTTTTTCGAATAGGGGGGACTCTCCGGCCTCAGCATCAGAACGGTGCATACGGCCACATATATTTTAATTTGTGGTGGGCAAATGTTAGAGGTTGCAGCAAATATATTGTACACTGCGGGTCTTTCAACCAAGTTTAGAGGCAAGCATGTGAGGCCAGTTCTATGATGTGTCGCATCAACTCGTACAACGAGGAGAAGCTTGATTTTACTACACGCCTTCTCCCTCACCCATGCGCGCGGTTGCTCGCAAACGAGGACAAGCTTTTTCTTAGTAGTACTTCTACAACAACCTATTCGTCCCGCTCGTGGTGGACGGACATGCAGCAGTGGATTCGACACAATAGAAGCAGTAGGAGTAACATCATTGTTCGTCTTCTCGAATAGACAAAGAGCCAAGCACAAATCGAACGTTGCAGTTGCGAACATTGGAGCACGCATATAGCCAGGCTCTTGCATGAGACAAACTTGCTATGTGAGCCCACTATTGTACTATTACGTACAACTACTTGCTATTATAGCTCTGTAAACCAAGAAGGAGTATTTGCCCTTCTAGAGATTTCAACAAGTGACTAGACTACACCGAGACGGAGTAGATATGGAGCAAAATGAGTGAATCTGAACCGTAAATAAATACGTACTAGTTCTATCGTTTTCCTCTCCGAGGTGCACAATATTGAGTATACTGACTATTCTCTTTTTGACACGCATTTAAGTTTTTTTACACAGTATAGACGCAAGTGCTCATATACACGCGCATACACTCACCCCTATGAACGCACACACGCACGACACTATCATCTTGAAATTTACGAAGTCACCATAGGCACCTCGTCGTCGACGGGTCCATAGGTGCTTGAATTCCAAGGAGGGAGAGGGTAGCGGTCCCCGAGACGTTGAACGGTCAATGATG
The DNA here is from genome assembly GCA_032464435.1 of Aegilops umbellulata. Classification (NCBI taxonomy): domain Eukaryota; kingdom Viridiplantae; phylum Streptophyta; class Magnoliopsida; order Poales; family Poaceae; genus Aegilops; species Aegilops umbellulata. The sequence continues at coordinate 308,539,473 of CP136057.1, forward strand.
CATCCTCAATTACACGCAGAGGGAATTAATTGGAGAAGCATAATAGAGCCAACACGATGTGAATGCAACAGAGTTTGGACTCTCATATAATAAAGGCGCCCCACCACTCCAATCCATCTACTCGCAAGTCTCTGCGCAACACTGCTCACTCCAATCCAAGACCAAGTGACCAGAAGCCACAAGCGCCTATGGAGGTGATGGACGCGAGCGGCAGTCGGCTGTGCCAAATCATTAGAACGATTGGTAGACCTTTCCTTAGAACGATTGGTGCAATTATTGATATGAAGGAAGGGAATATTAGATTCCAATTTCCATTAAAAAGGCATGGAACACTTCCCTAGGAGAAAAATAAAACTACCATATGATCTATCATGAGAGCCACTTATGGATTGCCTACCAAAGATGGCAATACCTAGATCTATCCTTGCTTTTATGCCTAGCTAGGGGCATTAAACGATAGCGCTTGTTGGGAGGCAACCCAATTTTATTTTAGTTTTTTTGCTTCTGTTTAGGAATAAATAATTCATCTACCTTCTGTTTAGATGTGGTTTTATCTTTTAATTAGTGTTTGTGCCAAGTTAAACCTATAGGATCTTCTTGGATGATAGTTATTTGATCTTGCTGTAATTTCCAGAAACTTTCTGTTCACGAAAACAATTGTTAAAAATCACTAGAACGTGATAAAATGCTGCTACCAATTGCTGCTGATCAATAAAAAAGATTCTAGGTCTTCCTATTTTCGCTGATTTTTTGGAGTTCTAGAAGTTTGCTTTAGTTATAGATTATTACAGACTGATCTGTTTTTGACAGATTCTGTTTTTTGTGTGTTGTTTGCTTATTTTGATGAATATATGGCTATTAACTAGTTTATAATCCATAGATAAGTTGGAATATAGTAGGTTTAACACCAATATAAATAAAGAATGAGTTCACTACAGTACCTTGAAGTGGTCTTTTGTTTTCCTTCGCTAACTGAGCTCACGAGATTTCTGTTGAGTTTTGTGTTGTGAAGTTTTCAAGTTTTGGGTAATTCTTTTGATGGATTATGGAACAAGGAGTGGAAAGGGCTTAAGCTTGGGGATGCCCATGGAACCCCCAAGTGTCGGTGTACTAGAGTAGGGGTACCCTAGTATCCCGAACTTGTGCACGGGCAGTCGCAGCGTCCCGCGGAAAGGCTTGCCGGGCGACCGCCAATGCCCTCTATGGTTCCTGTTGAGCCATTCAAAAACAAAGTATTTTAAGCCAGGAGACAAGTCCCCGGCAAGAGGAGCTTGTCGGGAAGGCCACTCAAGGCACAAGACCCCGGCAAGAGGAGCTTGCCGGGAAGGACAACCAAAGCATCTCAAGGAACTTGCCGCGACACGCCACGCGTCTCGGCAGGACCCGGCGAGCGACAAGTTCCCGGGCGCGGCAAGACAACGGCCGCGGCAAGCCACCACTCTGTACCTGCGCTCCAGCACACCCACCTACGTGTCACTCTGGGACCCTTCCAGGCGTATGTGGCGGGAGGCTGTGCAGCCAGGGGTACACTATGGCATGCGGCGCTGACAAGATCGCCATCGTGGCAAGCGGTGGCGCCCCTGACGGTCCCTTTTCTGCACTATTTGGGCAACGTAGATAGGCATTTATTGCCTTTGTCCCCTGCCATCAGGGTTAGATATGATACACTGTGTAGGTAGCTGTACCTACCGCAACACCTTTCCATTTTTGCCCTTGCCTACGTTGCCACCTGTTGGAGACCCCTTGAGCATATAAAAGGAGGCCCATGCACAACGTAAGGAAGGATCGCCCCCAGGGAGACGAATAGTAGAACACTCACGCTCGGTCTCGTTAGCTGCTGGTGTGTATTGTAGCACTCAGCGCTCCCGAGCAAGAACTCAATACAATCCACAAAGCAGCAGTAGGAGTATTATCTCTCCGGAGAGCTCCGAAGCTGGGTAAAACCCCTCGTGTGCCTCGCCTCGATCCGCTCTTTGCGCGACCTCCGCCCCCCGCCGAACCGAGAAGGGGATCCGTGCCCATAGGTGCTCGAGGAGCCAGAATCCCCGGCATCTTTGGCGCGCCAGGTAGGGGGCGTCGAGGTTGTGTGAACCCGATCCGGCGTTCACACGAGCTAGATCTTCATCGACTTCATCGACATGCCGCCGAAGAAGAAGGCCTCGGAGGCGGCTGCTCCGTCCGCGTCGAACGCACCACCGCCAGAGCAAATGGCTGGTGGGGAAGATGCTGGCGGAAGAACGGGCGTTGAAGAGGAAGCCCATGGTGCCACCAGGTCCAAGGACAAGGCTGCGCTGCCCGTCGGCGGTGTAGCAGGTTTCCACGACGACCGGGCGTCCGCGGATGCTCTGCGCCCATCTCTGGAAGCGCGGGACCGGCAGCGCCGTGGTACTCACGGTACCATACGCTCGCTGGACCCAAATCGAGTTGGCGGATCTCGAGATGCTCCGGGCCAGCATGCACGCCAACGTGCTGGCGCGAGCGAGGCACGGTCGCCTGGACGGAATACTGCTCCTTCTAACATCGTTGGAAGTCCGAGCATATCCCGCTCCTCGCACTGTTCACCACCGCTGCCCGCCACTCCAGCAGAAGCTTTGGCGCGAGCTCAACTGCTCCTAGACTTCCCTCCAACGCCAGACAAGATCGACGACTGGAGGGCCACCATTCAGAGCCTCATCGGCTTCGCCAACGGCGACACTCCGCAGCAGCCGACCACATCGCAGCCGCGGCAAGCCAGCCAGGTGCGAGCCGATGGCGACAAACCGGTGGGGGTGCAACCACCGTGCACTCCCCGCCCCGAAGGCCAAGATCGCCGACTGGCCGGGTCCACCGCAACAGTGACTCTACGGCTTCATCAGATCCGCGAACTCGTCGCGATCAGCGCCACGTTCTTCACGAACGACAGCAAGAAGACGCTCGTACTCGCATCGAGCGCCGAAGAGAAACGCGACGTCAATCAGACCAGCGCGCTGGGCCCACTGTCGACATGCATGCGCCAGGGGAACCAGGTGACCTGCCGTACGCGGTAGGTTGCCCTGCGTTCACTCGTGAGCTGCGGCAAGTCTAGTGGCCCAGCACGAAGAATTTCAAGCCAGACGTACCAGACAAGTACGACGGCAGGTTGCATCCGTCGGAGTTCCTCAGCATCTACACCATCGCGGTGCAGGCTGCCAGGGGGCGAGACGACAAGATCCTTGCCAACTACTTCCCGCTGGTGCTTAAACCCAACGTCAGGTCCTGGCTCATGCACTTGCCGGAAAACTCCATATCTTCCTGGGCAGACCTATGCCATCAGTTTGTCGGCGCCTTTACGGGCGGCCACAAACCTCATGGCCAAGAGAGTGACCTTCACCTGCTTGCCCAGAAGGAAGGAGAGCCCTTGCGCAAGTACATCCAGAGATTCAGCCAAGTGCAACGCAACATCCCAGATGTCCACCATGCCGCGGTCATCAGCGCGTTCCATCAGAACGTGCGTAACCGCAGGATGCGGGAGGAGATGGCGATGTGCAAGATCAGAGACGTCAGCGAGCTGTATGCTCTGGCCGACAGGTGTGCACGTGCTGAGGAAGGGAGGAAACTCCCCGGAGAGAATACAGGAATGGGAGGATCTGACAGCGAGGATGCCGCCCCGGCAAATAAAAACCGGCGGCGGAACAACAGGAAGAGGAAAGGCAAAGATGTGCTAGTTGTTGAGCAGTCCAGCAGCGACGGTGGCGCCAAGAAAGCCAAAGATGGTAGCTCCGGCAAGGAGGTTGCCGCATGCGCCAACTGCCAGGCTGTAGCGGCCGCCGACAAGCAGGATGACACCAACAAACAGTACTGCAAGATCCACTGCACCAAGGGCCATCACCTCCAGAGCTGCCAGAAGGTCGAGCAGCTTGTCGAGCTGCAAAAGGCCGAGTACGAGTGACGCGACAATGAGAAAGCCCAAGCAGGTGCTAGAGGATCCGGTACGAAGCGCACCGGCCGGGGAGGACGCCGCGGCAAGGCTAATCAGCGACAAGGAGACAGACCTCCCCGCGGCCGCGACAAAGATGAAGACGACGACGACGAAGACATGGATGATGACGAGACCAGTGAGCAGGAGTTTCAGAAAGCCACAGAGGTCTTGTGTGTTGACGGCGGTGCTTCTCTGCATACTTCACACCGCCAACTCAAGCAGTGGGTGCGGGAAGTCAATGCGGCAGAACCACCCATCGAGTCACGCAAGCTTCTGAAATGGTCCAGCACGCCTATCATCTTTGATATTGAGGACCACCCTGATCGCACAACTGCGGTCGGGTGCTTGCCGATGTTGGTTTCACCAACTATCCGCAACCTCAAGGTCACTAAGATGCTAGTTGACGGCGGGGCCGGCTTGAACCTGATCTCCTCCGCTGTGTTCCGAAAACTCCAAGTCCCTGACAGCGAGCTCGAAGAGACCGGCACATTCCAAGGAATCAACCCGGGAAGGAGCAAGCCGAAGGGGAAGATCACGTTGCCGGTGACATTTGGCAGCGAGCCGAACTTCAGGACTGAGAGGATCACTTTTGACGTTGCCAATTTTCCATTGCCTTACAATGGAATTCTCGGCCGTCCAGCACTCGCCAAGTTCATGGCGGCCTCTCACTACGCGTACAACATGCTGAAGATGCCAGGACCGATAAGTGCCATCTCTGTCCCTGGCGACAAGAAAGATGCTCTTATCTGTGCCGACAAGATCTACCGGGAAGCAGCAGCCGCAATGGATTGCGAGACACTTGCCGCAGAAGCTCCCGGGGGGAAGAAGAAGACCAAGTCCGGCAAGAGTTCTGATGCCCACTCCGGCAAGCGCACCTCTTCGGAGTGCTGCGCTACCGTCGAGGACGCACCATCGAGCTCCAGCGGAAAGTGTAAGAAGACAATGCCAGCTCCGCCAGCGACCAAGAAGGTGTCCGCCAATGAGGACGGCACTGGTGGTACTTTCACCATCAGTGCCACTCTCGACCCTAAATAGGAAAGCGCGCTCGTTTCTTTCCTGCGGGCGAATGTTGATGTGTTTGCGTGGCAACCGTCTGACATCCCCGGCGTTCCCGGGAAAGTAATTCAGCACCACCTTGCCGTCTGTTCTCATGCGCGGCCCGTCAAGCATAAAGTCAGGAAACAAGCAGTGGAGCGCCAAGAATTCATTGCAGAAGAGATCAAGAAGTTGGAAGCAACAGGCCTTGTCAGAGGGGTGCTCCATCCTACGTGGTTGGCCAATCCTGTAGTCGTGCGCAAGGCAAACGGGAAATGGAGGCTTTGTATTGACTTCACCGATGTCAATAAAGCTTGTCCCAAAGATCCATTTCCTTTGCCGCGCATTGACCAGATTGTTGACTCCACGGCCGGATGTGATTTGCTTTCATTTCTTGACGCATACTCAGGATATCATCAGATCTTCATGGCAGAAGAAGATGAGGAGAAGACCGCATTCATCACTCCATGTGGCATGTACTATTTCGTACGGATGCCTTTCGGTTTGAAGAATGCTGGTTCAACATTTGCAAGAGTAGTCCATACTGCTTTTGAGCCACAAATACACAGAAATGTGGAAGCCTACATGGATGATATAGTGGTCAAGAGCAGGGACAAAGCAACTCTGATTCAAGATCTAGAAGAGACTTTTGCAAATCTGCGCAAGATCGGCCTCAAGCTCAACCCCGAGAAGTGCGTGTTTGGAGTCCCGTCTGGCAAGCTTCTCGGGTTCTTCGTGTCTCAGAGGGGAATTGAAGCCAATACCGACAAGATCAAGGCCATTGAGCAGATCGAAGCACCGAAGCGCGTCAAGGATGTGCGGAAACTTGCCGGCTGCATGGCGGCTCTCAGCAGGTTTATCTCTAAGTCTGCTGAGCGCGCCCTGCCGTTTTTCGAAATCTTGAAAAAGGCAGGTCCAATGAAATGGACTCCGGAAGCGGAGGCTGCGCTGCAGGACTTGAAGAGATACCTGTCCTCCACTCCAATACTTGTCGCACCTAAGCCACAAGAGAAGTTGCTGCTGTACCTAGCGGCAACCAATCAAGTGGTTAGTGCTACGTTAGTAGCGGAGAGGGAGGCTGATGATGAGCCAGCGACCGCGGCAAGCACATCCAGCGATAAGCAGGGGGCTTCCCCGACAAGCTCTGGTCCCGACAAAGATGGATCTGCGCAGATGTGCGAAGGGATATAGCAGAAGAAAATGGTGCAGCGCCCAATCTACTTTGTTAGTTCCCTTCTGCAGGGGGCTAGGTCAAGGTACTCTGGTGTGCAGAAATTGCTTTTCGGCCTTCTCATGGCCTCGAGAAAGCTGCGCCATTACTTCCAAGCACATGAGATCACAGTTGTCACTCGCTTTCCACTGAAGAGGATACTGCAGAATCCCGAAGCAACAGGCAGGATTGTTGAGTGGGCACTGGAACTGTCAAGCTTTGGCCTCAAGTTTGAGAGCACTTCAACTATCCAAAGCAGAGCATTGGCAGAATTCATAGCAGAGTGGACGCCAACACCAGATGAAGAAATTCCAAAAATGAGCATCCCTGTCAAGGAAGCAAGCAAAGAGTGGCTGATGTACTTTGATGGTGCTTTCTCGCTGCAAGGCGCCGGTGCTGGCATGCTGCTTGTCGCACCCACCGGAGAGCACCTCAAGTACGTAGTCCAGATGCACTTTCCCAAGGAGCAAGCAACAAACAATACTGCAGAGTATGAAAGATTGCTTGGCGGTCTCAGGATCGCGGCAGACCTTGGGATCAAGCAGCTCATTGTCAGGGGAGACTCGTAGCTTGTCGTCCGCCAAGTGAACAAGAATTGTTAGAGTCCGTTGATGGAAGCTTACGTTGATGAAGTGAGGAAGCTAGAAGAGCGCTTTGTCGGCCTACAGATGGAACATGTTCCAAGAGCTCAAAACGACATTGCTGGCGGCCTGTCGAAGTGCGCTGCACTTAAGTTACCTGTGGAACCAGGGATCTTTGTGCTCAAGCTGACTCAACCGTCTGTGATGCCATCAACTGGACAGAGCAAGAAGAGGAAGTTGATTTCTGGTGACTATTTTCCGGCAGAGCTTCCCGAAGCCGCCGCCAAGAAGGTCCCCAAGATCAACACCAAGAGTGCTGAGGAGCAGTCTGCTCCGACAAGCCCCAGGGCTTGTTTCGTTGTAGCAGACGCCCCCGACAAGTTTTGCTCCGGCAAGCTTGCCGGGGATCGTCAAGCTCCGGCTGAGCCGCAGGTTCTCGCCGTAGAAGCTGATGTTTCCGCAGCAGCAGATATGCCTTTAGTCCTTGTTGTCGAGCCACAGGCTCCAGCATGGGCACATTAGATCGTCCATTTCCTCCAGACAGGAGAACTTCCCGAAGAGCCAGAAGAAGCGGAAAGAGTAGCCCGACAGTCTAGTATGTACCAGTTCATCGACAACGCACTATACAGAAGAAGACTCAACGGTGTGAAATTGAAGTGTATTCCCCGGGAAGATGGACAGAAGCTGTTGGCAGAGATAAATGGAGGCATATGTGGTCACCACATTGGCGCAAGAGCACTTGCCGGCAAAGCTTTCCGGCAAGGTTTCTTTTGGCCGACAGCCCTCCAGGATGCAACTCCACAAGTAACCAAGTGTGAAGCGTGCCAGTTCCATTCCAAGCAGATACACCAGCCAGCTCAAGCTCTCCAGACGATCCCTTTATCCTGGCCATTTTCTGAAGGAAATATGCCCTAGAGGCAATAATAAAGTTATTATTTATTTCCTTACATGTCATGATAAATGTTTATTATTCATGCTAGAATTGTATTAACCGGAAACATAATACATGTGTGAATACATAGACAAACAGAGTGTCACTAGTATGCCTCTACTTGACTAGCTCATTAATCAAAGATGGTTATGTTTCCTAACCATGAACAAAGAGTTGTTATTTGATTAACGAGATCACATCATTAGTTGAATGATCTGATTGACATGACCCATTCCATTAGCATAGCACCCGATCGTTTAGTATGTTGCTATTGCTTTTATCCATGACTTATACATGTTCCTTTAACTATGAGAATATGCAACTCCCGTTTACCATAGGAACACTTTGTGTGCTACCAAACGTCACAACGTAACTGGGTGATTATAAAGGTGCTCTACAGGTGTCTCCGAAGGTACATGTTGGGTTGGCATATTTCGAGATTAGGATTTGTCACTCCGATTGTCGGAGAGGTATCTCAGGGCCTTCTCGGTAATGCACATCACATAAGCCTTGCAAGCATTGCAACCAATGAGTTAGTTGCGAGATGATGTATTACGGAACGAGAAAAGAGACTTGCCGGTAACGAGATTGAACTAGGTATTGGATACCGACGATCGATTATGAATCACTTGATGCTTGCGAACCATGCCTCTTGGGCAAGATGACTAAAACGCCGTTCTCCGGAACAATGGAGCAAGCAACAGATTTGTTGGAAATCATACATACTGATGTATATGGTCCGATGAATATTAAGGCTCGCGACAAGTATCATTATTTTCTAACCTTCACAGATGATTTGAGCAGATATGGGTATATCTACTTGATGAAACATAAGTCTGAAACATTTGAAAAGTTCAAAGAATTTCAGAGTGAAGTGGAGAATCATCGTAACAAGAAAATAAAAGTTTCTACGATATGATCGTAGAGGAGAATATTTGAGTTACGAGTTTGGTCTTCAATTAAAACAATGTGGAATAGTTTCACAAACTCATGCCACCTGGAACACCGCAGCATAATGGTGCGTCCGAACATCATAACCGTACTTTATTAGATATAGTACAATCTATGATGTATCTTACCGATCTACCACTATCGTTTTTGGGATTATGCATTAGAGACAGCTGCATTCACATTAAATAGGGCACCATCTAAATCCGTTGAGACGACACCGTATGAACTATGGTTTAGCAATAAACCTAAGCTGTCGTTTCTTAAAGTTTGGGGCTGCGATGCTTATGTGAAAAAGCTTAAACCTAATAAGCTCGAACCCAAATCGGAGAAATGTGTCTTCATAGGATATCCAAAGGAAACTATTGGATACACCTTCTATCACAGATCCGAAGGCAAGACTTTTGTTGCTAAGTTCGGAAACTTTCTAGAGAAAGAGTTTCTTTCGAAAGAAGTGAGTGGGAGGAAAGTAGAACTTGATAAGGTAATTGTACCTTCTCCCTTATTGGAAAGGAGTTCATCACAGAAATCTGTTCTTGTGAGTACTACACCAATTAGTGAGGAAGCTAATGATGATGATCATGTAACTTCAGATCAAGTTACTACTGAATCTCGTAGGTAAACCAGAGTGAGATCCGCACCAGAGTGGTACGGTAATCCTGTTCTGGAAGTCATGTTACTAGACCATGACGAACTTGCGAACTATGAGGAAGCGATGATGAGCCCAGATTCCGCGAAATGGTTAGAGGCCATGAAATCTGAGATATGATCCATGTATGAGAACAAAGTATGGACTTTGATGGATTTGCCCGATGATCGGCAAGCCAAAGAAAATAAATGGATCTTGAAGAGGAAGACGGACACTGATAGTAGTTTTACTATCTACAAAGCTAGAATTGTCGAAAAAGGTTTTTCGACAAGTTCAAAGTATTGACTACGATGAGAGTTTCTCACTCGTATCTATGCTTAAGTCTGTCCGAATCATGTTAGCAATTGCCGCATTTTATGAAATCTGGCAAATGGATAAACAAAACTGCATTCCTTAATGGAGAGTTGTATATGATGCAACTAGAAGGTTTTGTCGATCCTGAAGGTGTTAACAAAATATGCAAGCTCCAGCGATCCATCTATGGACTGGTGCAAGCATCTCGGAGTTGGAATATACGCTTTGATAAGTTGATCAAAGCATATTGTTTTATACAGACTTGCGGTGAAGCCTGTATTTACAAGAAAGTGAGTGGGAGCACTACAGCATTTCTGATAAGTATATGTAAAGGACGTATTATTGATCGGAAATAATGTAGAATTATTCTGTGAAGCATAAAGGAGTATTTGAAAGGAGTTTTTTTCGAAGAAGGACCTCGGTGAAGCTGCTTACATATTGAGCATCAAGATCTATAGAGATAGATCAAGACGCTTGATAAGTTTTTCAATAAGTACATACCTTGAAAAGATTTTGAAGTAGTTCAAAATGGGACAGTCAAAGAAAGAGTTCTTGCCTGTATTACAAGGTGTGAAATTGAGTAAGACTCAAAACCCGACCACGGCAGAAGATAGAAAGAGAATGAAAGTCATTCCCTATGCCTCAGCCATAGGTTCTATAAAGTATGCCATGCTGTGTACCAGATCTATTGCATACCCTACCACTGAGTTTGGCAAGGGAGTACAATAGTGATCTAGGAGTAGATCACTGGACAAGCGATCAAAATTATCCTTAGTGGAATAAGGATATGTTTCTCGATTATGGATGTGACAAAAAGGTTCGTCGTAAAAGGTTACGTCGATGCAAGTTTTGACACTAATCTAGATGACTCTAAGTCTCAATCTAGATACATATTGAAAGTGGGAGCAATTAGCTAAAGTAGCTCCGTGCAGAGCATTGTAGACATAGAAAATTGCAAAATACATAACGGATCTGAATGTAGCAGACCCGTTGACTAAGATTCTCTCACAAGCAAAACATGATCACACCTTAGTACTCTTTGGGTGTTAATTACATAACAATGTAAACTAGATTACTGAATCTAGTAAACCCTTTGGGTGTCGGTCACATAGCGATGTGAACTATGGGTGTTAATCACATGATGATGTGAACTATTGATGTTAATCACATAGTGATGTGATCTCGATTATTGACTCTAGTGCAAGTGGGAGACTGAAGGAAATATGCCCTAGAGGCAATAATAAAGTTATTATTTATTTCCTTACATGTCATGATAAATGTTTATTATTCATGCTAGAATTGTATTAACCGGAAACATAATACATGTGTGAATACATAGACAAACAGAGTGTCACTAGTATGCCTCTACTTGACTAGCTCATTAATCAAAGATGGTTATGTTTCCTAACCATGAACAAAGAGTTGTTATTTGATTAACGAGATCACATCATTAGTTGAATGATCTGATTGACATGACCCATTCCATTAGCATAGCACCCGATCGTTTAGTATGTTGCTATTGCTTTTATCCATGACTTATACATGTTCCTTTAACTATGAGAATATGCAACTCCCGTTTACCATAGGAACACTTTGTGTGCTACCAAACGTCACAACGTAACTGGGTGATTATAAAGGTGCTCTACAGGTGTCTCCGAAGGTACATGTTGGGTTGGCATATTTCGAAATTAGGATTTGTCACTCCGATTGTCGGAGAGGTATCTCAGGGCCTTCTCGGTAATGCACATCACATAAGCCTTGCAAGCATTGCAACCAATGAGTTAGTTGCGAGATGATGTATTACGGAACGAGAAAAGAGACTTGCCGGTAACGAGATTGAACTAGGTATTGGATACCGACGATCGAATCTCGGGCAAGTAACATACCGATGACAAAGGGAACAACGTATGTTGTTATGCGGTCTGACCGATAAAGATCTTCGCAGAATATGTAGGAGCCAATATGGGCATCCAGGTCCCGCTATTGGTTATTGACCGGAGACGTGTCTCGGTCATGTCTACATTGCTCTCGAACCGTAGGGTCCGCACGCTTAAGGTTTCGATGACAGTTATATTATGAGTTTATGAGTTTTGATGTACCGAAGGAGTTCGGAGTCCCGGATGAGATCGGGGACATGACGAGGAGTCTCGAAATGGTCGAGACGTAAAGATCGATATATTGGACAACTATATTCGGACATCGGAAAGGTTCTGAATGATCCGGGTATTTTCGGGAGTATCGGGGAGTTACGGGATTACGGGAGAAGTAATGGGCCTTGATGGGCTTTAGTGGGAAGAGGAAAAGGCTGCTGCGCCCCCCCTCCCCTTTGGTCCGAATTGGACTAGGGAAAAGGGGGCCGGCCACCTCTCCTTCTCCTCCTATTCCTTCTCCCTTCCTCCCCTTTTGGTGGACTCCTACTAGGACTTGGAGTCCTAGTAGGACTCCATATGCTGGCCGCACCTTTTGCCTTGGCCGGCCTCCTCCTCCTCCATCCTTTATATACTGAGGCAAGGGGCACCCCATAGACACACAAGTTGATCTACGGATCGTTCCTTAGCCGTGTGCGGTGCCCCCTTCCACCAAATTCCACCTCGATCATATCGTTGCAGTGCTTAGGCGAAGCCCTGCGCCGGTAACACATCAAGATCGTCACCACGCCGTCATGCTGACGGAACTCTTCCTCGACGCTTTGCTGGATCGGAGCCCGGGGATCGTCATCGAGCTGAACGTGTGCCAAGAACTCGGAGGTGCCGGAGTAACGGTGCTGTGATCGGTTGGATCGCGAGGAGAACGTACGACTACTTCCTCTACGTACGACTACTTCCTCTACGTTGTGTCAACGCTTCCGCTTCGGTCTACGAGGGTACGTAGACAAACACTCTCCCCTCTCGTTGCTATGCATCACCATGATCTTGCGTGTGCGTAGGAAATTTTTTGAAATTACTACGTTCCCCAACAGTGGCATCCGAGCCTAGGTTTTTATGGTTTGATGTTATTTGCACGAGTAGAACACAAGTGAGTTGTGGACGATACAAGTCATACTGCCTACCAGCATGTCATACTTTGGTTCAGCGGTATTGTTGGACGAGACGATCCGGACCAACCTTACGCGTACGCTTACGCGAGACCGGTTCCCTCGACGTGCTTTGCACATAGATGGCTTGCGGAAGACTGTCTCTCCAACTTTAGTTGAACCGAGTGTGGCTACGCCCGGTCCTTGAGAAGGTTAAAACGGAGTCTATTTGACAAACTATCGTTGTGGTTTTGATGCGTAGGTAAGATGAGTTCTTGCTTAAAGCCCGTAGCAGCCACGTAAAACTTGCAACAACAAAGTAGAGGACGTCTAACTTGTTTTTGCAGGGCATGTTGTGATGTGATATGGTCAAGACATGATGCTAAATTTTATTGTATGAGATGATCATGTTTTGTAACCGAGTTATCGGCAACTGGCAGGAGCCATATGGTTGTCGCTTTATTGTATGCAATGCAATCGCGATGTAATGCTTTACTTTATTACTAAGCGGTAGTGATAGTCGTAGAAGCATAAGATTGGCGAGACGACAACGATGCTGCGATGAAGATCAAGGTGTCGCGCCGGTGACGATGGTGATCATGACGGTGCTTCGAAGATGGAGATCACAAGCACGAGATGATGATGGCCATATCATATCACTTATATTGATTGCATGTGATGTTTATCTTTTATGCATCTTATCTTGCTTTGATTGACGGTAGCATTATAAGATGATCTCTCACTAAATTATCAAGAAGTGTTCTCCCTGAGTATGCACCGTTGCGAAAGTTCTTCGTGCTGAGACACCACGTGATGATCGGGTGTGATAGGTTCTACGTTCAAATACAACGGGTGCAAAACAGTTGCACACGCGGAATACTCAGGTTTAACTTGACGAGCCTAGCATATAACAGATATGGCCTCGGAACACGGAGACCGAAAGGTCGAGCGTGAATCATATAGTAGATATGATCAACATAGTGATGTTCACCATTGAAACTACTCCATCTCACGTGATGATCGGACATGGTTTAGTTGATTTGGATCACGTGATCACTTAGAAGATTAGAGGGATGTCTATCTAAGTGGGAGTTCTTAAGTAATATGATTAATTGAACTTTAATTTATCATGAACTTAGTCCTGGTAGTATTAGCATATCTATGTTGTAGATCAATAGCTCGCATTGTTGCTTCCCTGTGTTTATTTTGATATGTTCCTAGAGAAAATTGTGTTGAAAAATGTTAGTAGCAATGATGCGGATTGGATCCGTGATCTGAGGTTTATCCTCATTGCTGCACAGAAGAATTATGTCCTTGATGCACCGCTAGGTGACGGACCTATTGCAGGAGCAGATGCAGACGTTATGAACGTTATGCTAGCTCAATATGATGACTACTTAATAGTTTAGTGCACCATGCTTAAACGGCTTAGAATCGGGACTTCAAAGACGTTTTGAACGTCATGGACCATACAAGATGTTCCAGGAGTTGAAGTTAATATTTCAAGCAAATACCCGAGTTGAGAGATATGAAGTCTCCAACAAGTTCTATAGCTAAAAGATGGAGGAGAATCGCTCAACTAGTGAGCATATGCTCAGATTGTCTGGGTACTACAATCGCTTGAATCAAGTGGGAGTTAATCTTCCAGATAAGATAGTGATTGACAGAATTCTCTAGTCACCATCACCAAGTTAGTAGAACTTCGTGATGAACTATAATATGCAAGGGATAACGGAAAATATTCCCAAGCTCTTCGCGATGCTAAAATCAGCGAAGGTAGAAATCAAAGAAAAACATCAAGTGTTGATGGTTGACAAGATCACTAGTTTCAAGAAAAGGGCAAAAGGAAAGAAGGGGAACTTCAAGAAGAACGGCAAGCAAGTTGCTGCTCAAGTGAAAAAGCCCAAGTCTGGTCCTAAGCCTGAGACTAAGTGCTTCTACTGCAAAGGGACTGGTCACTGGAAGCGGAACTACCCCAAGTGATTGGCGGATAAGAAGGATGGCAAAGTGAACATAAGTATATTTGATATACATGTTATTGATGTGTACTTTACTAGTGTTCATAGCAACCCCTCAGTATTTGGTACTAGTTCAAGTTGCTAAGATTAGTAACTCGAAACGGGAGTTGCAGAATGAACAAAGACTAGTTAAAGGGCAAGGTGACGATGTGTGTTGGAAGTGGTTCCAAGATTGATATGATCATCATCACACACTCCCTATACTTTCGGGATTAGTGTTGAAACTAAATAAGTGTTATTTGGTGTTTGCGTTGAGCATGAATATGATTTGATCATGTTAATTGCAATACAGTTATTCATTTAAGTTAGAGAACAATTGTTGTTCTGTTTACATGAATAAAACCTTCTATGGTCATACACACCAATGAAAATAGTTCATTGGATCTCGATCGTAGTGATACACATATTCATAATATTGAAACCAAAAGGATGCGAAGTTAATAATGATAGTGCAACCTATTTGTGGCACTGCCGTTTAGGTCATATTGGTGTAAAGCGCATGAAGAAACTCCATGCTGATGGGATTTTGGAATCACTTGATTATGAATCACTTGATGCTTGCGAACCATGCCTCTTGGGCAAGATGACTAAAACGCCGTTCTCCGGAACAATGGAGCAAGCAACAGATTTGTTGGAAATCATACATACTGATGTATATGGTCCGATGAATATTAAGGCTCGCGACAAGTATCATTATTTTCTAACCTTCACAGATGATTTGAGCAGATATGGGTATATCTACTTGATGAAACATAAGTCTGAAACATTTGAAAAGTTCAAAGAATTTCAGAGTGAAGTGGAGAATCATCGTAACAAGAAAATAAAAGTTTCTACGATATGATCGTAGAGGAGAATATTTGAGTTACGAGTTTGGTCTTCAATTAAAACAATGTGGAATAGTTTCACAAACTCATGCCACCTGGAACACCGCAGCATAATGGTGCGTCCGAACGTCATAACCGTACTTTATTAGATATAGTACAATCTATGATGTATCTTACCGATCTACCACTATCGTTTTTGGGATTATGCATTAGAGACAGCTGCATTCACATTAAATAGGGCACCATCTAAATCCGTTGAGACGACACCGTATGAACTATGGTTTAGCAATAAACCTAAGCTGTCGTTTCTTAAAGTTTGGGGCTTCGATGCTTATGTGAAAAAGCTTAAACCTAATAAGCTCGAACCCAAATCGGAGAAATGTGTCTTCATAGGATATCCAAAGGAAACTATTGGATACACCTTCTATCACAGATCCGAAGGCAAGACTTTTGTTGCTAAGTTCGGAAACTTTCTAGAGAAAGAGTTTCTTTCGAAAGAAGTGAGTGGGAGGAAAGTAGAACTTGATAAGGTAATTGTACCTTCTCCCTTATTGGAAAGGAGTTCATCACAGAAATCTGTTCTTGTGAGTACTACACCAATTAGTGAGGAAGCTAATGATGATGATCATGTAACTTCAGATCAAGTTACTACTGAATCTCGTAGGTAAACCAGAGTGAGATCCGCACCAGAGTGGTACGGTAATCCTGTTCTGGAAGTCATGTTACTAGACCATGACGAACTTGCGAACTATGAGGAAGCGATGATGAGCCCAGATTCCGCGAAATGGTTAGAGGCCATGAAATCTGAGATATGATCCATGTATGAGAACAAAGTATGGACTTTGATGGATTTGCCCGATGATCGGCAAGCCAAAGAAAATAAATGGATCTTGAAGAGCAAGACGGACACTGATAGTAGTTTTACTATCTACAAAGCTAGAATTGTCGAAAAAGGTTTTTCGACAAGTTCAAAGTATTGACTACGATGAGAGTTTCTCACTCGTATCTATGCTTAAGTCTGTCCGAATCATGTTAGCAATTGCCGCATTTTATGAAATCTGGCAAATGGATAAACAAAACTGCATTCCTTAATGGAGAGTTGTATATGATGCAACTAGAAGGTTTTGTCGATCCTGAAGGTGTTAACAAAATATGCAAGCTCCAGCGATCCATCTATGGACTGGTGCAAGCATCTCGGAGTTGGAATATACGCTTTGATAAGTTGATCAAAGCATATTGTTTTATACAGACTTGCGGTGAAGCCTGTATTTACAAGAAAGTGAGTGGGAGCACTACAGCATTTCTGATAAGTATATGTAAATGACGTATTATTGATCGGAAATAATGTAGAATTATTCTGTGAAGCATAAAGGAGTATTTGAAAGGAGTTTTTTTCGAAGAAGGACCTCGGTGAAGCTGCTTACATATTGAGCATCAAGATCTATAGAGATAGATCAAGACGCTTGATAAGTTTTTCAATAAGTACATACCTTGAAAAGATTTTGAAGTAGTTCAAAATGGAACAGTCAAAGAAAGAGTTCTTGCCTGTATTACAAGGTGTGAAATTGAGTAAGACTCAAAACCCGACCACGGCAGAAGATAGAAAGAGAATGAAAGTCATTCCCTATGCCTCAGCCATAGGTTCTATAAAGTATGCCATGCTGTGTACCAGATCTATTGCATACCCTACCACTGAGTTTGGCAAGGGAGTACAATAGTGATCTAGGAGTAGATCACTGGACAAGCGATCAAAATTATCCTTAGTGGAATAAGGATATGTTTCTCGATTATGGATGTGACAAAAAGGTTCGTCGTAAAAGGTTACGTCGATGCAAGTTTTGACACTAATCTAGATGACTCTAAGTCTCAATCTAGATACATATTGAAAGTGGGAGCAATTAGCTAAAGTAGCTCCGTGCAGAGCATTGTAGACATAGAAAATTGCAAAATACATAACGGATCTGAATGTAGCAGACCCGTTGACTAAGATTCTCTCACAAGCAAAACATGATCACACCTTAGTACTCTTTGGGTGTTAATTACATAGCAATGTAAACTAGATTACTGAATCTAGTAAACCCTTTGGGTGTCGGTCACATAGCGATGTGAACTATGGGTGTTAATCACATGATGATGTGAACTATTGATGTTAATCACATAGTGATGTGATCTCGATTATTGACTCTAGTGCAAGTGGGAGACTGAAGGAAATATGCCCTAGAGGCAATAATAAAGTTATTATTTATTTCCTTACATGTCATGATAAATGTTTATTATTCATGCTAGAATTGTATTAACCGGAAACATAATACATGTGTGAATACATAGACAAACAGAGTGTCACTAGTATGCCTCTACTTGACTAGCTCATTAATCAAAGATGGTTATGTTTCCTAACCATGAACAAAGAGTTGTTATTTGATTAACGAGATCACATCATTAGTTGAATGATCTGATTGACATGACCCATTCCATTAGCATAGCACCCGATCGTTTAGTATGTTGCTATTGCTTTTATCCATGACTTATACATGTTCCTTTAACTATGAGAATATGCAACTCCCGTTTACCATAGGAACACTTTGTGTGCTACCAAACGTCACAACGTAACTGGGTGATTATAAAGGTGCTCTACAGGTGTCTCCGAAGGTACATGTTGGGTTGGCATATTTCAAGATTAGGATTTGTCACTCCGATTGTCGGAGAGGTATCTCAGGGCCTTCTCGGTAATGCACATCACATAAGCCTTGCAAGCATTGCAACCAATGAGTTAGTTGCGAGATGATGTATTACGGAACGAGAAAAGAGACTTGCCGGTAACGAGATTGAACTAGGTATTGGATACCGACGATCGAATCTCGGGCAAGTAACATACCGATGACAAAGGGAACAACGTATGTTGTTATGCGGTCTGACCGATAAAGATCTTCGCAGAATATGTAGGAGCCAATATGGGCATCCAGGTCCCGCTATTGGTTATTGACCGGAGACGTGTCTCGGTCATGTCTACATTGTTCTCGAACCGTAGGGTCCGCACGCTTAAGGTTTCGATGACAGTTATATTATGAGTTTATGAGTTTTGATGTACCGAAGGAGTTCGGAGTCCCGGATGAGATCGGGGACATGACGAGGAGTCTCGAAATGGTCGAGACGTAAAGATCGATATATTGGACGACTATATTCGGACATCGGAAAGGTTCTGAATGATCCGGGTATTTTCGGGAGTATCGGGGAGTTACGGGATTACGGGAGAAGTAATGGGCCTTGATGGGCTTTAGTGGGAAGAGGAAAAGGCTGCTGCGCCCCCCCTCCCCTTTGGTCCGAATTGGACTAGGGAAAAGGGGGCCGGCCACCTCTCCTTCTCCTCCTATTCCTTCTCCCTTCCTCCCCTTTTGGTGGACTCCTACTAGGACTTGGAGTCCTAGTAGGACTCCATATGCTGGCCGCACCTTTTGCCTTGGCCGGCCTCCTCCTCCTCCATCCTTTATATACTGAGGCAAGGGGCACCCCATAGACACACAAGTTGATCTACGGATCGTTCCTTAGCCGTGTGCGGTGCCCCCTTCCACCAAATTCCACCTCGATCATATCGTTGCAGTGCTTAGGCGAAGCCCTGCGCCGGTAACACATCAAGATCGTCACCACGCCGTCGTGCTGACGGAACTCTTCCTCGACGCTTTGCTGGATCGGAGCCCGGGGATCGTCATCGAGCTGAACGTGTGCCAAGAACTCGGAGGTGCCGGAGTAACGGTGCTGTGATCGGTTGGATCGCGAGGAGAACGTACGACTACTTCCTCTACGTACGACTACTTCCTCTACGTTGTGTCAACGCTTCCGCTTCGGTCTACGAGGGTACGTAGACAAACACTCTCCCCTCTCGTTGCTATGCATCACCATGATCTTGCGTGTGCGTAGGAAATTTTTTGAAATTACTACGTTCCCCAACATTTTCGGGCTGGGGGCTCGACATCCTCGGCCCCTTCCCCCGAGCAGTCGGGGGCTTTGAGTACTTGTACGTCGCAATCGACAAGTTCACAAAGTGGCCGGAAGTGGAACCAGTGAGGAAGGTGACATCATAGTCAGCAGTCAAGTTCTTCAGGTCGATTGTTTGCCGCTTCGGGATCCCTAAGCAGATCATCACCGACAACGGTACGCAATTCACGAGTCGCACCTTCATGCAGTACGTCCAAGATCTTGGCGCCAAGGTCTGCTTCGCTTCTGTTGCTCACCCCAGGAGCAACGGTCAAGCGGAGAGGGCAAATGCTGAAGTGCTGCGTGGACTCAAGACCAGGACTTTCGACAGGCTGCACAGGTGCGGAAGAAACTGGATCGAGGAGCTGCCGGTGGTTCTTTGGTCGATCAGGACGCCGCCAAATCGAGCCACTAGCCAGACACCTTTCGCTCTAGTCTATGGAGCAGAGGCAGTTATCCCCACGGAACTCGTATACGGGTCACCTCGAGTGCTCGCTTATGATGAGCTTGAGCAAGAGCAGCTGCGACAAGATGATGCGCAGCTCCTTGAGGAAGATCGTCTTCAGGCTGCTGTGCGAGCTGCTCGCTACCAGCAAGCTTTGCGCCGCTACCATAGCCGCAAAGTTAACGCCAGAAGTCTCGAGGAAGGCGACCTTGTTCTTCGGCGTGTTCATTCCGCCAAGAATTCCAACAAGTTGACGCCGAAGTGGGAAGGCCCTTATCGGGTGAGACGAGTCACTAGGCCTGGCGCTGTCCGTCTTGAGACCGAAGATGGCATTCCGGTGAGCAACTCGTGGAATATCGAGCATCTTCGCAAGTTTTACCCGTAAGGCGCGGTTGTCGGACCCTGTTCGGCAACCACCTTTTTGTACAAGTCTTGCCGCTGTTGCATGTAATCCTTTGTACAAAGCCAGGCGCAGACCCTGAGCGAAGATGAAGCGCTGGCGCCCTAAGTTTTAGCATGCATGCTGAGTCGAGTCTTGTCCTTGGTTAGGGTTGACAGTGCTTAGTGGCGGCTAACCCCTAACTTAGAGGTCGAGTGTGCGTCCCTTTGCCGTCCTTTCGTTTCCCTTGGTTCGCAGGGCTCGCATATCCTGACCGGACCACTCGAGGACGAAAAGGAGAAGAAGGGCGGACCAACATCTGAACCCCGGCAAGCCAGTGTTGCCGGGGGCTGCAAGTACAAAGATTAACCCACGGCGAACCAGAGTTGCCGGGGGCTGCAATCTCAGATAAGTTTTTCATCCCTTATCATGCATTCTCTTATGGACTGAGGTATGCGAAACCTCGTTTCTTCCTAAAAGCTACCGTGCTCCCTTAACTCTAGGCCCTAGGGCTCATTCCCGGGGCCAGATTTGGTCGTAGTCGCGGCAGCAAAGGGACGAAACGAGAAGCCTGAACCCGCCTCCTCCCTGCCTCCGCCAAAAGCGTGAGAAAGGTCGAGCGACGTGGGAAGACGGCAGGGCCTGCTGCCGGGAAAAAAGTGTCTATCTTAAAGATATTAAGGATTTGCTCCTTGGCGTGGGTTCCACCCACAAGACAAGTGAGCCGGCAAGCATCCCCTTTTCATTAAAGAGCATTCCACTCAGGTACAGTTCATAAGAGAATGAAAAACATGGATAATGGGATTACAAGCTTTAAATGCAACTAAGGCCCGAGGGCTTACAAATTAAGAAGAGATAAGGTGCCTGTAATCCTTTTCTTGTCCCTATTTTCAAGAGGTAGGGCAAGGAGGCGAAAAGGGCAAAAGGGGCGCCTAGGCAAGCTACGGGTGGCAGAAGACACCAAGAGAACATCTCGGTGGTCGTCCAAAGGCTGGATGGTGATGGCGGCGCCGGAAGAGGGCTCGAAGACGAGGCGGCAGGACGTCAGCACGCTGTCGAGGGCGCCGTGCCCTCGTACTCCGAGTTGACGGCCTTGCCGCCTGCCCTCTTCCTCTTCGGCAGCCTCCCTACGCCAGCCGCCCAAGGAGACGACCCCGAGAAGCTCGAGGAGCCGGCGACACGGATGATGGGGTCGCCGGTACCACACGGAGCGGCGCCCGACACCTAGTCGGACCCGTCATCCTGCCGCCCGCCACCCTCGTCGTCGCTGTCACTGTCCTCCTCGTCACTCACGCCCGAGGAGGAGTCTTCGCTATCGGAGGAGCTCTCCACGCAGCACCTTGCCCGCGTCCCAAAGCACCCGAAGACCTTGACGGAGAGGAGACCGCCCTCCATCAGCTTAAAATGGAGGGTGAGCCCCGCCGTCAAGGTGTGGATGCGGGTGAACGTCTTCCACCCTCGACCAAGATACATCACATTAGGGGCCGGGAAATCAACGCGGACTCGCGTACCGCTGATTCCGCAGCCCCTCATGTGCAACCTCAGTGTATCGGGCGGATCCAACTCCATCTCGCTCACAAATGGAGTCGGGAGACGGAGACGACGACGAGGCGGCCGACGCAGCCTGACGAAGAACTCACAAGGGTCGTCCCCGATATGGTCCGCCACGGGAAGAGGAACCGCTGGCGATGGCGAGGCCGGCGAGCTGCCCCGTCCACCTCTTCCCCGAGCGCCTCGGCCTCGCCCTCGACCTCGCCCGCGACCTCGCCCCCTCCCTCTTCTCCTTGCGGCTGGCTCTGCCGCCACGGGTGCGGGAGAGGGAGGGACGCGCTGTCTAGCGGCGACCCTCGTCGCCACCGTTGAAGGACCAGGGTTCCCTTTCTCCATGGCGAATGAGAGAGAGGGGAGCAGAAGCTGAAGGAAGGAGGATATGAAAGAATGCGGGCTTCCGTCCCCCCCATCCCGCTCCTTATAAAGGAGTGGGGTGGGGGCTCGGCCGCCCCGCTCAGCCAATCAAGACACGGAAGGAGCAGGGAACTGGGCCCGACCCTCTGCCTCGACCCGTGACGGCCCGGTTTCCCGCCTCCACCGTTCGCCACTCTAAGCGCATGGAGGCCGCGTGGCAGGCGTACAGAGGTGAGGCGACGGATGAGGCGACCTCTCCCCCACCCCGTGATCGTGGGGAGTGGACGCCTCGAAGACCACGCCTCCACGCCTCCCTTCGTTTATGGGGAAGATACGAACCGCCAGGAGGCGGGCGTTTCACTTTCCCGAATAAAGAACCACCCACGACCTCTCCCACTACGCTGCAATCGACGCGTGCCGTTCGGGGAGGGCGCCGTGGATGCGGAATAAGATACGACGTGACCCAGGTCGCGCGTGCCCGTGCCCTATTTTGGGCCTGGCCCAACAGCGCTCGGCACCGTGTATGGCCCAGGCCCGGGGGCTCCTTTCGGTGTACTAGAGTAGGGGTACCCTAGTATCCTGAACTTGTGCACGGGCAGTCGCAGCGTCCTGCTGCAAGGCTTGCCGGGCGACCACCAAGGCCCTCTATGGTTCCTGTTGAGCCATTCTAGAACAAAGTATTTTAAGCCAAGGAGACAAGTCCACGGCAAGAGGAGCTTGCCGGGAAGGCCACTCAAGGCACAAGACCCCAGCAAGAGGAGCTTGCCGGGAAGGACAACCAAAGCATCTCAAGGAACTTGCCGCGACACGCCACGCATCCCGGCAGGACCCGGCGAGCGACAAGCTCCCGGGCGCGGCAAGACAACGGCCGCGGCAAGCCACCACTCTGTACCTGCGCTCCAGCACACCCACCTACGTGTCGCTCTGGGACCCTTCCAGGCGTACGTGGCGGGAGGCTGTGCAGCCAGGGGTACACTGTGGCATGCGGCGCTGACAAGATCGCCATCGTGGCAAGCGGTGGTGCCCCTGACGGTCCCTTTTCTGCACTGTCTGGGCGACATAGATAGGCATTTAATGCCTTTGTCCCCTGCCGTCAGGGTTAGGTATGATACACTGTGTAGGTAGCTGTACCTACCGCAACACCTTTCCATTTTTGTCCTTGCCTATGTTGCCACCTGTTGGAGACCCCTTGAGCATATAAAAGGAGGCCCATGCACAATGTAAGGAAGGATCGCCCCCAGGGAGACGAATAGTAGAACACTCACGCTCGGTCTCGTTAGCTGCTGGTGTGTACTGTAGCACTCAGCGCTCCCGAGCAAGAACTCAATACAATCCACAAAGCAGCAGTAGGAGTATTATCTCTCCGGAGAGCTCCGAAGCTGGGTAAAACCCCTCGTGTGCCTCGCCTCGATCCGCTCTTTGCGCGACCTCCGCCCCCCGCCGAACCGAGAAGGGGATCCGTCCCCATAGGTGCTCGAGGAGCCAGAATCCCCGGCACCAAGATAATCCAAGGACATCAAAAAGTCAAAGCTTGGGGATGCCCCAGAAGGCATCCACTCTTTCGTCTACTTCCATCGGTAATTTTACTTGGAGCTATATTTTTATTCACCCCATGATATGTGTTTTGCTTGGAGCGTCTTGTATGATTTGATTCTTTTCTTTTTAGTCTACCACAATCATCCTTGCTCTACACATCTTTTGAGAGAGCGATACATGAATTGGAATTTGATAGAATACTCTATGTGCTTCACTTATATCTTTTGAGCTTTATAAATTTGCTCTAGTGCTTCACTTATATCTTTTAGAGCACGGTGGTGGATTTGTTTTAAAGAAACTATTTGTCTCTCATGCTTCACTTAGATTATTTTGAGAATCTTAATAGCATGGTAATTTGCTTAATAATAATAATATGCTTGGTATTCAAGATATGTAAAACTTTCTTTTGAGTGCGTTGAATACCAAGAAAAGTTTGATGCTTGATAATTGTTTTGAGATATGGAGGTGATAATATCAAAGTCGTGCTAGTAGAGTAATTGTGAACTTAAGAAGTGCTTGTGTTGAAGTTGGCAAGTCCCGTAGCATGCACGTATGGTAAACGTTATGTAACAATTCTGAAACATGAGGTGTTATTTGATTGTCCTCCTTATGAGTGGCAGTCGGGGACGAGCGATGGTCTTTTCCTACCAATCTATCCCCCTAGGAGCATGCGCGTAATGCTTTGGTTTTTGATGACTTGTAGATTTTTGCAATAAGTATATGAGTTCTTTATGACCAATGTTGAGTCCATGGATTATACGCACTCTCACCCTTCCATCATTGCTAGCCTCTTCGGTACCGTGCATTGCCCTTTCTCACATTGAGAGTTGGTGCAAACTTCGCCGGTGCATCCAAACCCCGTGATATGATACGCTCTTTCACACATAAACCTCCTTATATCTTCCTCAAAATAGCCACCATACCTACCTATTAGGGCATTTCCACAGCCATTCCGAGATATATTGCCATGCAAGTTTCCACCATACCGTTCATCATGACACATTCATCATTGTCATATTGCTTAGCATGATCATGTAGTTGACATAGTATTTGTGGCAAAGCCACCATTCATAATTCTTTCATACATGTCACTCTTGATTCATTGCATATCTCGGTACAACGCCGGAGGCATTCTTTTAGAGTCATACTTTGTTCTAGTATCGAGTTGTAAATAAATAGAAGTGTGTTGATCATCATTCTCTAGAGCATTGTCCCAAGTGAGGAATAAAAAAAGAGAAAGGCCATAAAAAAGAGAAGGCCCAAAAAAGAAAAAAAGAGAGAAAAGAACAAAAAATGAGAGAAAAAGAGAGAAGGGACAATGTTACTATCCTTAGCCACACTTGTGCTTCAAAGTAGCACCATAATCATCATGACAGAGAATCTCTTGTTTTGTCACTTTCAATTACTAGTGGGAATTTTTCATTATAGAACTTGGCTTGTATATTCCAACGATGGGCTTCCTCAAATGCCCTAGGTCTTCGTGAGCAAGCAAGTTGGATGCACACCCACTTAGTTTCTTTTGTTGAGCTTTCATGCATATATAGCTCTAGTGCATCTGTTGCATGGCAATCCCTACTCCTTGCATTAACATCAATCGATGGGCATCTCCATAGCCCATTGATTAGCCTCGTTGATGTGAGATCTTCTTCTTTTTTGTCTTCTCCACATAACCCCCATCATCATATTCTATTCCACCCATAGTGCTATATCCATGGCTCACGCTCATGTATTGCGTGAAGGTTTATGAGTTTGAGATTATTAAAGTATGAAACAATTGCTTGGCTTGTCATCGGGGTTGTGCATGATGAGAGCATTCTTGTGTGACGAAAATGTAGCATGACTAAACTATATGATTTTGTAGGGATAAACTTTCTTTGGCCATGTTACTTTGAGAAGACGTAATTGCTTCGTTAGTATGCTTGAGGTATTATTATTTTTATATCAATATGAACTTTTGTCTTGAATCTTTCGGATCTGAACATTCATGCCACAATTGAGAAGATTTAGATTGAAATTATGCCAAGTAGCACTCCCATCAAAAATTCTCTTTTTATCATTTACCTACTCGAGGACGAGCAGGAATTAAGCTTGGGGATGCCTGATACGTCTCCAACGTATCTATAATTTTTTATTGCTCCATGCTATATTATGTACTGTTTTGGACTATATTGGGCTTTATTTTCCACTTTTATATTACTTTTGGGACTAACCTATTAACCGGAGGCCCGACCCACAATTGTTGTGTTTTGCCTATTTCGGTGTTTCAAAGAAACGGAATATCAAACGGAGTCCAAACAGAATGAAACCTTCGGGAACGTGATTTTCTCATCAGATATGATCCAGGAGACTTGGACCCTCCTTCAAGAAACGAGAGAGGTGGTCACGAGAGTGGAGGGCACGCCCCCCTAGGGCGTGCCCCCCTGCCTCTGGGCCCCTCGAAGCTCCACCAACGTACTCCTTCCCCCTATATATACCTACGTACCCCAAAACGATCAGATACGGAGCCAAAAACCTAATTCCACCGCCGCAACCTTCTGTACCCACAAGATCCCACTTTGGGGCCTGTTCCGGAGCTCCGCCGGAAGGGGAATCCACCATGGAGGGCTTCTACATCAACACCATAGCCCCTTCGATGAAGTGTGAGTAGTTTACCTCAGACCTTCGGGTCCATAGTTAGTAGCTATATGACTTCTTCTCTCTTTTTGGATCTCAATACAATGTTCTCCCCCTCTCTCGTGGAGATCTATTCAATGTAATCTTCTTTTTTCGGTGTGTTTGTTGAGACCGATGAATTGTGGGTTTATGGTCAAGATTATGTACGAATAATATTTGAATATTCTCTGAATTCTTTTATGTATGATTGGTTATCTTTGCAAGTCTCTTCAAATTATCAGTTTGGTTTGGCCTGCTAGATTGGTTTTTCTTGCAATGGGAGAAGTGCTTAGCTTTGGGTTCAATCTTGCAGTGTACTTTCCCAGTGACAGTAGGGGCAGCAAGGCACGTATTGTATCCATCGAGGATAACAAGATGGGGTATTTATCATATTACATGAATTTATTCCTCTACATCATGTCATCTTGCTTAAGGCGTTACTCTGTTTTCATTAACTTAATACTCTAGATGCATGCTGGATAGCGGTCGATGAGTGGAGTAATAGTAGTAGATGCAGGCAGGAGTCGGTCTACTTGTCTCGGATGTGATGCCTATATACATGATCATACCTAGATATTCTCATAACTATGCTCAATTCTGTCAATTGCTCAACAGTAACTTGTTCACCCACCGTAGAAATACTTATGCTCTTGAGAGAAGCCACTAGTGAAACCTATGGCCCCCGGGTCTATTCTCATCATATCAATCTCCAATCACTTTATTATTGCTTTGCTTTTTTACTTTGCCTTTTTATTTTACCTTGCATCTTTATATCAAAAGTACCAAAAATATTATCTATCATCTCTATCTGATCTCACTCTCAGAAGTGATCGTGAAGGGATTGACAACCCCTAATCGCGTTGGTTGCGTTGAGCTATTGTTTTGTGTAGGTATGAAGGACTCGCGCGTGGCCTCCTACTGGATTGATACCTTGGTCCTCAAAAACTGAGGGAAATACTTATGCTACTTTGCTGCATCATCCTCTCCTCTTCGAGGAAATCCAACGCAATGCTCAAGAGGTAGCAGTTCGAGGGCTCCGCGTCATTCCCTGCCTCACCATTGTCCACCGCCTGGTACTGTATGCGGTGAGGCTGGCAGATGGACCCACCAGCTACATCTTCGCACACAAGGAAGTGCCTCCCTAATACACACACAAAAAGAATCCACCCCCTGTCAGCTCGGACCCACCATCAATATCTGACAGCCAGGACCCACCCGGTCAAAGCATACGTAGTGTTGTCATTCTTGTCGCAAACGTGTAAGTACATACTGGTCCATCGGGCTTTCTACCACGATGAACCGTGGCCTATCGTGTACACATACATACGTAAATACGGGCGGGGTTTCGAATGCGTACAGCGACCGCGTCATGTTCATCGGCATCCAACCGACCGGGTCGGAACGGAGAAATAGCATCGTGTTCATTAGGAGGCAACATACTGGGTCGGAATGCGTTGTGTTCATCGGGAGCCAAAACGGGGTCTGGCCTACCACAAGAGGGAGGAAACAGACTTGTGTTCGAGCTACTATGGTCGAAAAGGGCTGCTGTTGATCTGGAGGGGTGTGGTGTACCGCAAAACAGAGGAAACAGACTTGTGTTGGAGCACCTATGGTCGAAACGGGGGTCCTGTTCATCGGGAGGGGTGTGACGTACTGCACAATGGGAAACCATGGGCTACTGTTCATCCACTGTCTACTGCCTCGCTCCAGCCTCCACGGGCTACTATTCATCCAGCGTTGACTACCTTCAGCCTCCACCTGCTACTGTTCATCCACCGTCGACGTCCTCCAGTCTCCACCAGCTACTGTTCACCATGGGGTCCTATTCATGCAGCCTACACCTGCTACTGTTCAACAAGCCCTCCACACGGGGTCCTATTCAACCAGCCCTCCACGGGGTCTTGTCCATCCACCCCCGACTGGGTCGGGTGTGTGGCGGCCTCCTCTTGATCGGGGTCCTGTTCATCCAGCGGCAACGACCTCTACTACCACGGGGTCCTGTTCATCCAACCCCCACGTCACCAGCGGGACATTATTTTAAACTGTTCGTTGGCCTGCAACCCCGGGTTTTGAGGCGCGGCTTTATTGGCATGTCTTATCCAAGTCGAGATCGTGTCCCCCTTATTAAGTGATTCTTATCAACACGGACGTGGGTAACCCAACCGTCTCTGGGGTACAACTCCTTGGAAACAGGCAAGTTTTAAGGCCCAGGAGTAGGCGTTTAGATACTCACGGCCTTTATAAAGGGGTACAGACCCGTCTCTCTCTCTCTTCCACGTTTGCTTCTTTCACAGCCCTTGCTATCTCAAGTTCTAAAACCCAAATTTCGACCACCACAAGCCTTAGTCAGGTCTGGATCTAGCCTTCCCGGTCGGTGGGTGGTTTCTTCTGTTACGGAGGAGGATATTACGAAGCTTAGGGCGGCGAGATATCTGACCTCAGAAATTCTCCATCGGCTCCCTGCCGAAGGGCCGGTTTTCCCTAACCCCAGATCCCGCGAGAGGGTCATGTTCATCTCCCACTTCCTCCGAGGGTTAGGATTTGCCCTTAACCCCTTTGTTCAAGGGCTCATGTTCTACTACGGGCTGGATTTTCATGATCTGGCCCCGAACTCTGTTCTTCTTATCTCGGCATTTATCGTCACGTGCGAGGCCTTCCTTGGAATCCCTCCACACTTCGGCTTGTGGCTCAAGACTTTCAATGTGAAGCCGCAGATGATGGGGGGGGGGGGAAGCAGGCGGAGTGTGGTAGCTCCACCGTGAGCAAGCTTAATAGCGCTCTGATGCGGAGCATCCCATGATCATCCCCATGGACCTACCATCATCGCATCAAGAGCCAAGAGGGCCTATGACACGAGCACGAGCTAGAGCTCTCGAGAACGAGGTGACTTCTTTTCTTAGTGATATCACATATGACCCACTCGAGACATGGCTACTACCTAAGTCCGATATGTTATGCATGATCAGGTGTCAAGAGGAACCTCCCGAGGATGCACGTGAAGATAGACAAGCTGCCAAGTCCATGGATGAAGAGAACCAACGGAGACGGGCAAGTTCACCCCCCAGGCCCCGGACATCCGGCCAAGGCCCTGGACATCCGGCCCCTGGAGCATCTACCTCAGCAACAGCCAAGCTGCCCAAGTCTACAGGGCCCGGACATCCGGCGTCCAGCCCGGACATCCGGCCTGAGCCCGGAAATCCAGCCAATCACCCGGAATCCGGCACCCCGCACCAGAACCTACAGAAGCTACCGTCGTCAGCCCGGACATTCGGCCCCCAGCCCGGACTTCCGGCCCCTCCTGAAGCCCCGGACATCCGGCCCGACGCCCGGACATCCGGCTCTGCCTGTCTGCGCACAGTAAAGGGCCGAAGCCTATGTACCTCTTCGCCCCCTAGACTATATATACTTCATCCCCTTCCTCTTTCTAGGGTTAGCCAAGGATTAGCTCATATGTGAGATAGAGCTTTGCTCATCCATACGGATCTCCTCCTCGAGAGAGACTGCGGCCCCTCTTCGGAGAAGATCAACTTGGATTCAAGACCCCCTTTTGGGTGGCCCCATTAAGACCTCCTTCTAGGAGAAGAAACGGTTATCTTTGTATCGCCCGTTGTTGACTTTGGATCTCGTATCTTACCTTTCTGTTCATCGATCTAGCGCATGTGTGATCTATTATTGTTGGTTGAGTGATTTCTCTCGTGTTTCCCTCGTGTTTCCCCTCGTGTTGATCGCGTTCTTCGTACGGATCCGCTCCTTTCATGAAAGATCGGCCATCTAGGGTTCCACCCTACATCATCTTGGTATCATGAGCCATGTTGATCATGATTTCAGAGCCCCCTCTCTTTGTTTTCTAGCTTGATTTTGTTGTTTTTCGTCCTAATCCAAAAATTGCCCAACAAAAATAGCCCCAATTTTTTTTTTGATTTGTTGGTGTGATGAAGTTTTGTTGGATTTGATCCGCGGATTTCGTGTGTTGCAGGTAGATCTAGCATTCCCCCACCTTTTCCCCAATTTCCATCCACAATATCTTTCGAATTTTGCCCCGGATTTGACCTCTCCACACGGTGTTCTTCGAGTTCGTCCACGGATCCAGAGCCCGGACATCCGGCCTGACCAGCCCGGACATCCGGCACCCCGGACATCCGGCTTCCAGCCCAGACATCCGGCCCCTGGCAGCAGCCACTTCCATCCACCACTCCATTTACCGCCTAACTTTCGCCAAAATTTGTCCCGGTGTCCACATACACTTCCGCATACCACCACCATTTCAGCATAGCTCCACCATAGCCTTTCCCGCTACCAACTCCGACAATTTTGACCCATTTTGCTTTGAGCATTTGAGTTGTGGTTTCTGTGTCCTTTTGTGTTTCGACTATCTAGGTATGGTTCAACGTCAACATCACCACCGCTCATCTTCACCATGGACTACTACAAACGGCTACTTCACTTTGGTATCACCTTCACCTTGGATATCATCTTGGTATCGTGATATCGTCATACTCTCTTGCTTTTGAATTGATAACCCCATAGCCTTACTTTTGTGTCACTTACCCATCGAGACTAGCCTTTGAGTATTGTCGGCAACGTGACTTGTGCACATTAGTGTTCATACTTCACATAATATACATACCATCATTGTGTTGCATCTCTTGGTATCATCACTTGTGTCACAAAGTTGTTGTCGCATACACAATTGCTATCTTGGTTCGTGAAGCATTGCATGAGAAAAGAGCTCAAACATCAAAGAGCCAAACAAGATTTTAAGCAAAAGAGGAAAGATAAGCAAAGAGCTTATAAGCAAGAACCATAGCATCATACACCATTAAGATTGTCATACTCGATCATCTTGGATCAACGCATAGGAGCATCATACATATAGCATACTTGGGATAGAAGTCGTTGCATTTTTGCTTAGTAGGTTGTGCGCAAGTTCGTATCCGCCTATTGTGCAATCGTGCTAGCGTCTCTCTAGTGTTGTGCAATAAGAGCATCTTGGTGAATTCCACATTTTGGCTCATCCTTGGTTGCATAACCCCATCTTATCTATTTGCGTGTGTGTTTCCGTGTACCATATTCTTCCTATTGGTCTACTTGTTGCATTTGCAAATTTGTGAATCTTTTCCAACATTATTGAGTCTCACTTACAATTGCATCAAATTTTGTGCCACCATCCTAACCAAGCTCCACCATAAGCTTTTACTTGTGTAGGTGTGAGAAACAACAAGAATTGGTACCAATTGTGCTATTTCCTTGCTTCACATTGGAGTGATCTTTGATCCATTTTCAAGTTCAGTCAAGGTACATTTGGTAGTGGTTCTTCTTTGTTCCCCACTCACATATCTTTGTTTGGAATGATGGATAAGCCAAGTTCTTCTACCAACCCACGCTTCTTGGAGCAAGACGACGAGATGTCTTCCTACGTCACCAAGACTCAACTATTTGGTGCACATCGGGCTTTGCATCAAGAACAACTTGCTTTGGGCGACCGCATCGACAATCTCGCCACCGACCTACGATAATCCGAGCAACATACAAGGGATTAATTCAATAACAAGCTCAACGAACACAAGCTTGAAAATGACGCAAGAATGGATGAGATTCGTGCCTTGTTGGTCCGCTCTTCTACAACTTCGCATCATCAAGACGGAGCCGCTCAAGTCGACACTCCGACGACACCATCTCTTGTTCAAGTACACCGACATCGAATACTCTTCGTCGTGCCGCACGCCAAGACCGTCAAGCAAACCGCAATCCTCTACACTACACCGACTCTCAAGAGCATGGACATTGTCAAAACCAAGCTGCATTCGCACAAGCTCCTGAACGGCAACGTCAACGACAACAAGAACATGAGGAGCAAGCGCGACAACATCAAGATGCACAAGACGCCGAGGTGGAACGCCAAGAACAACAACTACGTGAAGCTCAAGCACTTGAAGCGCAACGTGCCCTTCATGACTCAAGTCGTGCCGTAGCCAATCGAGGCCGACAAGCTCGTCTACATCAAGAAGCACTTCGCGACAAAGTTCAAGAAAGGATTTACCAAGCACGTGTGCATCTACAAGCACCTCGTCAAGATCGACAAGCTCCTCATCAAGATAGACAAGCTCATCCTCAAGCGCGACAAGAACGTCAAGTCCATCGAGAGCAAGAAGACAATGGACCCCGTCCTCGCCAAGAGCAACATGAGGTCGACAATCCTCCTTGTCGCGAGCAACATGAGGAAGACAACCCTCCTCACCAAGAGCAACATGAGATTTCCAATCCTCAATGGCATGGGCGTCATCATCCCCGACCACAACACAATGAAGAGCAACGATATGGCAAGCTAAAGTTCACCATGCCCAAATTCAATGGAAGCAATGACCCCGAAGAGTACATCTCATGGGCATTGAAGGTTGACAAAATCTTCCGCTTGCACAACTACGAATAAGAGAAGAAGATCGCAATGGCATCCCTTGAATTCCAAGACTACGTCCTCATTTGGTGGGAACAAGTCATTGAGCGCCGAGAAACAAGAGGTGAACCACCCATCACCACTTGGGCACAAATGAAGGATGTCATGAGAGCACGATTCGTGCCAAACTACTACAACCGCGACCTCTTCAAGAAACTTCAACAACTTAAGCAAGGAACCAAGAGCGTTGAAGAGTACTACAAGGAAATGGAGATTGCCATGATACGAGCCAATGTCAAAGAAGATGATGAGCAAACTATGGCACGTTTCTTGAATGGACTCAATCATCCTATCAAGAAGATTGCCGATTTCCAACCATACTCGAACCTCATTGAGCTAGTGCATCAAGCTACCAAAGCGGAACGGCAAGTACAAGACGACTTCAAGTATGCCAAGTTCTCATCCATGTCCTATGGCCTCTCCAACAATCAAGCTTCGATGACTCCAACACCTTCTACCTCAAGCAAGCCTTCTACAAGCAACGGTGACAAGTCAAGTTACAAGACAGCTTCGACAAGTTCAAGTCGTCCTCCTACTACAAGCAACTTCAAGAAAGCTTCATCATCATCTTATCCAACCGATGAGACCATCAAGACAAGTTCCATCAAATGCTTCACATGCGGAGGTCGAGGCCATAAGTCCTTCGAGTGCACAAACAAGCGCACCATGATCCTCAACGACGACGGAACGTACGACTCCACGAGTGAAGGAGAAATGGAAGCTCTTGAGCAAGTGGCCATACACCGACAAGTGAACAATGAAAATGAAGATGATCAAGTCTTTTGCGACGAAGATTCAAGTCCCGCTCTTGTTGTCTCCAAGTTCTTGACCCTTCAACATCAACAAGATGAAGATCAACGATGCCATATCTTCTACTCAAAGGCCGGCATCAATGGACATTCCATCAAGGTCATCATCGATGGAGGTAGTTGCCACAACTTAGCAAGTTAAGAACCATGCTCCAAGCTCCAATTGGTCAAGATGAAGCACCCTCATCCCTACAAGGTTCAATGGCTAAGCGACACCGGCACTATACAAGTCGAGCATAGGGTACAAGTCTCTTTCAAGATCGGCGCCTATGAAGACATGTTGGAATGTGATGTCCTACCGATAACCGTTTGCCACCTCCTTCTTGGACGGCCATGGCAATTTGACTGAGGTGTCATTCACAATGGGCGTACAAATCACTATAGCTTCAAGATGAAAGAGAAGGAGTTTGTGCTACGTCCTATGTCTCCAAGCCAAGTGCTCGCCGACAAGCAAGCCACCCATCATGGAGAGAATAGTGAGAGAGCGAACCACCAAAAAGAGAGTGAGCGCCACAAGCCAAATTGAGTGCCTCCACGATGAGCGACAAGAAAAACTTAGTTCTCTTTGCCACCAAGAACCCATCAAGTGTCCTACACTATGTCCTATTGTGCAAGGACGAGGCACCAAAAACTAACAACTCTCACGATCTACCTTTGGTGTTATCTTGTTTATTACAGGAATTCCAAGATGTTTTCCCCAATGAGCTACCTCCGGGTCTACCTCCACTACGAGGCATTGAGCACCGAATCGACCTCATCCCCGGAGCACCGCTTCCAAACAAAGCTCCCTACCGCGTCAGTCCCGAAGAAACCAAGGAAATACACAGGCAAGTAAAGCATCTCATAGACCATGGACATGTGCGTGAAAGTTTGAGTCCTTGTGCCGTACCGGTCAATCTTGTGCCAAAACGAGACGGTAGCTTTCGCATGTGCTCCGATTGTAGACCTATCAATGCTATCACCGTTCGATATAGGTACCCCATTCCACGCCTTGATGATATGCTTGATGAACTTAGCGGTGCCACTATCTTTTCCAAAATTCATCTTAAGAGTGGTTACTATCAAATCCGCATACAAGAGGGTGATGAATGGAAAACCGCTTTCAAAACAAAGTTTGGTCTATATGAGTGGTTAGTCATGCCTATGGGTTTATCGGAAGCGCCCGATACTTTCATGCGTCTTATGCATTACGTGTTTCGCCCTTACATTGGTGAATTTGTTGTTGTCTACTTTGATGATATCCTTGTGTTTAGCAAATCTCTCAAAGAGCATGTCACCCACCTTCGCACCATGCTACAAACTCTTCGCAAAGAGCAACTTTATGCTAATATGGGAAAATGCCTATTTGGTGTTGATAAACTTGTTCTCTTGGGTTTCGTAGTATCTTCTAAGGGTGTTCATGTTGATGAATCTAAGATCAATGCTATTAAAACTTGGCCCCAACCAACCAATTTGCAACAAGTGCGTAGTTTTCTTGGTTTAGCCGGTTTCTACCATAGATTTGTGAAGGATTTTAGCACCATTGCTTCACCTTTGCAGGCTTTGAGTAAGAAAAATGCACCGTTTGTTTGGGGAACATCCCAAGATATCGCTTTCAATGAGCTTAAGAATTTGCTTACTCATGCTCCCGTGCTTACATTACCCAACTTTGACAAACCTTTTGAAATTCATTGTGATGCTAGTGGTAATGGCATATGAGGCGTGTTAACGCAAGAGAAGCGTCCCATTGCATACTTTAGTGAGAAACTCTCCGGAGCGCAACTCAATTACCCCATATATGACAAAGAGCTATATGCTTTAGTGCGAGTTTTGCGTGAATGGGAACATTACCTTTGCCCTCATGAGTTCATCATCCATACCGACCATGAAACACAAGGGTCAAACTAAGTTGAACAAGCGTCACGCTAAGTGGAGTGAATTTATTGAGTCATTTCCTTATGTCATCAAGTACATTAAGGGTAAGGAAAATGTTGTGGTGGATGCGCTTTCCCGTATATGCATGCTTGTCACCCAACTTGAGTTGAATGTCATTGGTTTTGAGCATATAAAAGACTTCTATGAGCATGATCCTACATTTGCTATTCCTTATGCCAAGTGTTTGACGCATACTTCTTGGGATCGATACTACATCAAAGATGGATATCTTATGAGAGCTAACAAACTTTGCATTCCCGAGTCCTCTTTTCGTTTGTTGCTTTTGCAGGAATCTCATGGAGGCGGACTCATTGGACACTTTGGACGCGACAAGACATTTGCTACGCTCTCAAAGAACTACTTTTGGCCCAAGATGTTTCGTGACATCAATCGCTTCACCAACCGATGTTCTACATGTCGCAAAGCTATGTCTAAAACCTAATCTCATGGCCTCTATACGCCACTTCCAATTCCATATCAACCATGGGAAGATATTAGCATGGACTTTGTGCTTGGTTTGCCTAGAACTCGAAATGGCAAGGATTCCATCTTTGTTGTTGTGGACCGTTTCTCCAAAATGGCTCATTTCATTCCTTGCAACAAGAAAGATGATGCTTCACATGTTGCAAATTTGTTTTGTAGGGAAATCTTGCACCTTCATGGAGTGCCAAAGACGATTGTCTCGGACCGCGACGTCAAGTTCTTGAGTTACTTTTGGAAGACCTTGTGCGCCAAGCTCGGAATAAAGCTCTTGCTCTCTTCGGCATACCATCCACAAACCGACGGCCAAATGGAGGTGACCAACCGTACGCTCTCCACCCTACTACGCGTGTTAATAAAGAATAACGTCAAGGAGTGGGAAGAGTGCCTACCCATCGCCGAGTACGCCTACAATCGTGCAAGACATTCGACTACCGGCAAGTCCCCCTTCGAGGTCGTCTATGGCTTCAACCCATTGTCACCATTGGACATCCTACCTCTACCGCTACAAGAGCACACAAACATGGACGCGAGTGCACGAGTCAACTTCCTCAAGAAGATGCATGAAGATACAAGGAACACCATCGAGCGCCAAGTACAACGACTCGCGACCAAGCTCAACGTCAACAAGCAACCCATGATGTTCCATGTTGGAGGTCTTGTGTGGCTACACCTTTGCAAGGATCACTTCCCCAATGAACGCAAGTCCAAGCTACTACCACGAGCGGATGGACCCTTCAAGGTGCTTGCACGCTACAACAACAACGCATACAAGATCGACATCCCACGTGACAAGTACTCCGTGAGCGACATCTTCAACATCAAGGATCTCTCCCCGTACCATGGTGATGAGGATTCCGACCGAGGTCGGATCTTTCCCAAGGGAGGGGAGATGATGCGGAGCATCCCATGATTATCCCCATGGACCTACCATCGTCGCATCAAGAGCCAAGAGGGCATATGACACAAGCACGAGCTACAGCTCTCGATAATGAGGTGACTTCTTTCCTTAGTGATATCACATATGAACCACTCGAGACATGGATACTACCTAAGTCCGATATGCTATGCATGATCACGTGTCAAGAGGAACCTCCTGAGGATGCACGTGAAGACAGACAAGCCGCCATGTCCATGTATGAAGAGAACCAACGGAAACGGGCAAGTTCACCCCCCAGGCCCCGGACATCCGGCCAAGGCCCCGGACATCCGACCCCTGGAGCGTCTACCTCAGCAACAGCCAAGCTGCACAAGTCTACACGGCCCGGACATCCGGCGTCCAGCCCGGACATCCGGCCCGAGCCCGGAAATCCGGCCAATCACCCGGAAATCCGGGACCCCACACCGGAACCTACAGAAGCTATCGTCGTCAGCCCGGACATCCGGCCCCCAGCCCGGATATCCGGCCCCTCCTAAAGCCCCGCACATCCGGCCCGACGCCCGGACATCCGTCTCCGCCTGTCTGCGCACAGTAAAGGGCCGAAGACCATGTACCTCTTCGCCCCCTAGACTATATATACTTCATCCCCTTCCTCTTTCTAGGGTTAGCAAAGGATTAGCTCATATGTGAGATAGAGCTTTGCTCATCCATACGGATCTCCTCCTCGAGGGAGACTGTGGCCCCTCTTCGGAGAAGATCAACTTGGATTCAAGACCCCCTTTTGGGTGGCCCCATCAAGACCTCCTTCTAGGAGAAGAACCGGTTACCTTTGTATCGTCCGTTGTTGACTTTGGATCTTGTATCTTACCTTTGTGTTCATCGATCTAGCGCATGTGTGATCTATTCCTGTTGGTTGAGTGATTTATCTCGTGTTCCCCTCGTGTTTCCCTCGTGTTTCCCCTCGTGTTCATCGCGTTCTTCGTAGGGATCCGCTCCTTTCGTGAAAGATCGGCCATCTAGGGTTCCAACCTACATCACGCTCTTTGGCTAAAAGGATCCTTCACCGAGTCCTCTGACTTATGTCAGCGGGAGTGGTTCTATACCATCGAGCCCCGTGGCTCCAAGTGGGAGGCTGCGCCTGCATTTCGATCCAGCCCTCCGATTCAGTTCACATCATGGATTAATAAGGGGTTGGACTAGGGATCAATTGATGAGGTACAGACTCTGCAGAGCCGCATCTGGAGCCTCCTCGAGAGGGACATTGATCTTATCAACGTTATTCAAGTAATGCTGGTCCGTCGGACCTTGCCGTGCCAGGGGCGACCTCTCCGCATTTGGGAGTTTAATCCCGAAGGGCCGCGGACACTTCAACACTTCTTTGGCACTACGCACAAATGGATGTGTAAATTATTTTTTGGGAAATGAAAACAGTGGCCGGATACTACCGAAGACATCGACCTTGACTGTAACCATCCGGATACCACGGTAAGTACCCGTCCGCCAAACACCTCCTAATCAGGTATCACGTGGTAAGAAACTGAGCAAACAATTTCTTTCCGGTGCTGGATAAAGAAAGCGGAACGGATTAGGTGTCCGGCCCCCCTTCCCGAAGACTCAACGGACCCCGTGCTAACAAGGATGATGGCACCGGCACCGTACCAGTCACCGGTGGAGGAGGGCAAGGTGGAGAGCGGGAAGACCAGGGATGGCCTTCATTCCGGAGGTAAATTAGACACCGGGTCCGGAGAAATCAACATTTCTTCGCCCGAAGACAAAGGCGAAGGAGAAGCAAGCATCCCTTCTCCAGATGGGAAGAAAAGGGCCGCCTCCGAAGGTTGGGAGGAACTGACTCCGAAGAGGGGCAAGATGCTGTCGTCGGGTGGCTCGGGAGTGGAAGGCAACACCGTTGCACAGCCCCATCATGAGGACAAGCCTTCGACCAAATCATAAGTGAATCCGGGGTGCTTTAATCACATCTCGTTCCTTTCCTGTTACCGAAGCAACATGTAACGTTCATGTGTATCTTTACAGTTCGGCCCAGAGTTTCCCTAAGCGGTCCTTTTCTTCATAAGATCTTCTCCCAGAGATGATGGAAAGCGAGACACCTCCCTTGGCCTCCTTGCCCAATAAGGCGGACGACTCCGAAGTGTCGTCTCAAAGGGGTTTTCTTCATCAACAAGCGGCGCGAGGGACGAAGGAGGCATTACCCGAAGGTGAACCCCCGATCGTCCGGGGTTCGGGGGCCAACAATGAAGGCCCTGGACTATCCGGTTTTCAACCAGTGATGATTCTGCAGACGAGTGAACAGGTTCCTTCAAAGGATGGTCGTGCTCCTATAACGTCTTCCGGAGACCCGGCGCCGCCGGATATGTTGAGGGATATGCTGCGAAAAGCATCTGTCTCGGAGGAACAACGTACCTTGATGGGTACGGTGGTTGAGAGGGTTCTGTCTGCGAAGAGTGGGTTGAATGAAACCTTCATGAGCCTGCTAAGAGGCTTCGAGGTTTGTGAAGTAATATTTTCAACTGAGGATTCTGTCCGCGAAGAGTGGATTGAATGAAGCCTTCATGAGTCTTATTTAGTTCAATTCTTTTTGCAGTTTTTTTGTCGAAACGGGGCGTGTAATATATCATTGGAAAGATCCTGACATCTACATTACAATAATCTAACTTGTTTTTGCAAAAAAATTATGGTTTAAGAGCAGTTTGAAAAAAAAATTCCAAAACCGAAAATGTGAATCGTATTTTGGACTTAATTTTCAAATGTTTCTCAGAATTTAGCAAATAAGATGGCGTTGGAAAGCTGGTGAAAAACCGATTCTTCCATATCTGTATTGTTTTTTCAAATTCCATAAGATCTAAAAGTAATTTGAAAAAGGTGAAATTCTAAGCGAAAAGTATTTTCGCGTTTTTTTGCAAACGGTTTGTCGGATTGACGCAAGTGATACGGTGTTTGAAAGGTATGGAAAACGCGCCACTTTTTCGTGTTGAAATGTTTTTCTCATTCCTTACGGTTTAAACTCTAATTCAAATATGGTCAAATTTGATTTCGAACGCATTTTTTTAGTTTTTTGAAATGGGGCAAATAATATACCGTTGGAAAGATATCGAAAACACGAAACTTAGTCATGTTGAACGTTTTCTCAAATTCGCAACCGTTAAAGAGTAATTTTGAATACGTAAGACCCGTCATGTTGTTTTCCCGTCAGAAGAAACAGAGTAGTTGTACTGATCTATGTGTGTGTCTGTACTGATGTATTATTCACAGAATAGTTCCGAAAAAAGAGTACTTGAACGGATGTCAATATGGTTTTGTACTGAGCATGTTTGCACAGACTAGACTTTACTCTCCTTTTTGGCATGTTTTTTCTCGTAACTTTTCAATGGTAAAAAGAGTACTTGAACGGATGTCTATATGGTTTTGTACTGAGCATGTTTGCACAGCCTAGACTTTACTCTGTTTTTTCTCATAACTTTTCAACGGTTTATTGTATCATAGTCTCGAACTTGCATGCTTTATATCGTTGAACTGAATGATATTTTTTCAGATAGAAATTTTTCGTGTGTTTATTGTTTTTAACTCAATTTTTCGTAGTGATATTTTGGACTTCTCTCATTTTACAACATGAAATTTTATCGTTTGAATTTCTATGGGGTTTCTTTTTGTTTGAGATTATTTCCCAAACTTATCTGGGACGTCGTGTTGAACTTACAACATCCTCACCACAAGAAATAGAAGCAACAACCGTAATATATTTTTGCACATACAAGCATACATAAATTTACAACATAGTATATCCGGATACATAGTTGGACGGATGCTGTGAGATTTTTAGAACTGATGAGGAACAAACATTAAAAACCAACTGGGATTTTTAGAGAAGTTCCATGCTGTAATGAGAAAGTCCAACAAAGCTCTCAGATAGACACTCTGTAGATCTCCAAAACATAACACATCCTGAGCTACCAAACAGTAACATTGGAAGGTTACAGTTTCACATGTCTCAAATGTAGAAGGTTTCATTAAATGGACACAACTTTTGAGTGGCTAGTTGGAAGTAAAGTCATCTTATCAGTGACTAATTGGTTAGCAGAACTTTTGAAGAAAAATCAAAGCAGAGGCGCTAGTGCTTTTGCGCACCCGACGATGAGATCCTTGGCGCTTAACCTGGAAATGGGGTCCGAAAGGCTCACGCCACGCTCGGTAGCCGTCGGGCGCCCTACCTGGTGGCGTTGCCTTGTGGTTGGCCCAGCACCTGGCTCGCCGACAAGCTCCAGGGGCTAACCAAATAACCACTTCTAACCCAAAGACCCTGCAAAATCCTGACCAAGAAATCACTTTTTTCACACACAACAGCCACCAATTAGCATGCACAAGCTCATGTAAAAAGAACAACAAGTTCATGTACAGTAACATTACATGTTCACAAGAATCTCAACAAGTAAGATTTTAAACTTGAACTTCTCCAAAAGAGATTTTCCAACCAAAGAATAAACCTTTCAAATAGCCGGCACTAAGCTGAACTAAAATAAGAAAATGATTCAAACTAAGATAGAATTGAACTCAAGTAA
Source organism: Aegilops umbellulata (assembly GCA_032464435.1). Taxonomy (NCBI): domain Eukaryota; kingdom Viridiplantae; phylum Streptophyta; class Magnoliopsida; order Poales; family Poaceae; genus Aegilops; species Aegilops umbellulata. The sequence goes on from CP136057.1 coordinate 308,580,910, forward strand.
ATTTTAGAAATTGTACTGAATTCAAATTGGAATTCGAACTTGAAAACTTTCCAAACAAGTACTTAGCTCGCTTGCCATACAACACTTTTTGAATTTGCCATGCGGTACTCTTTGAACTTGTGAAATTCGTTGGTGGCAGCAAGCAACAACTAGAAGTATACAATTGTTGTATAACATCCTAAACACTGAACTCTATTATAGAAGGACTAGTCAGGGTCTCAGGACTCAACCAAATTTTCCACTCATGTCTATATTCATCAGTACTAGTAGGACTCAAATGTGAGCTAATTTACAATAGACATTCACTAAAATGGCTTCTATTTTTTTGAAACATCTAGCTTCTAATTGTTTTCAATTTGAACTTGCTTGTTTTTTCTGTTCTTTAGCAATGCAAAATGAAGTATTAAACAAGAAACGGGATGGGGGTGAGTACCTGTCAGTGTCGGCGGAGAAGCGCGGTGGTCTTGCCAGCAAACATGGGGCTAGCAATGACGTGAATAACGCCAGTTGGACTGCCATGCTGGACGTCCTCGACCCCTAGCGGTTCCTCAGGTTTCACTATTTCTCAACTGAAGCACATGCGATGGAGTTGAAGCGGGGCACGCCCACGGTGGTGAGATTGAACAGCTGGGGATTGTGGCGTCTAACTGCTTATACACGGCGGAGGAGCGACATCGGTCCAGTGCGGGGGCGACTACTTGCTCATAAACTATTTTTTTGTTTCTATTTTTCAATGAACTTATAGGGTTATACATTTTGAACTTATAGATATTTTTTGTTGAAAGTATGAAAACAATATTTATGCATTTTAATTCAAATTGACGCACACAAATACCTAAGGAGCATGTTCTTTTCACATCCTCCCAACTACTCAGTTAACAGAATACCACACTTATGCACTTTTAATGGCAGCAGCAAAGAAAGAGAGAAAGATTTCTATGAGAGAGTGCCATTGACGCACATACAGGACTACCATCAGTGCTCAACTTGGACGGCTGCCATCAACCAGGGTGGACGACTGCCACCAGAAAAACAAATTGCAAACTACACAACTACAAATAGGCCAAACCGGTAAGCACATCAGAATCATAAGCAATCCCACCAAGTACAGGAACACCCTCCTATTCACAACTCTGAACTATTGATGAACCCTGTTCTCAAAGATAATGTCATATTGTGGTCATTTAAGTGCACAACTAAGAGCACTATGAGACAGAACTATTGTACAACTACAACGACAACTGCAAAAGAAGTACAACATTGTTAAAAAATAGATTCTTTGTGACAACAGGGCAGATGGCAACTTGATAATTCAAATTCCAATTGCTTAAATCAGATTGTTCTATCTTAGAATCTAGCTACCACAAAACAAAACTGAAGCGGCCGGCCTAGCCACACCCCCAACATAACTAATTCCACTAGAAGAGCAATTTGCAACCTACATGCCTTCGCCCAACCAAGATCTAAGCAGTCCTCACACAGGATCCAGGCACAGGACCAAGAAGTGATAGCTTGCAAAGTGTGAGGAGGGGCTCGTCCGGTGGCGTATCAAGGAGAGATTGCGGTGGCACGGTGAGGCCGTGATGCGGGCGTCCCTGAACCGATGTGAATTTTCTTGCCAAACTGTTGTGCAATCGTGCAATGAGTGAGCTACCATATAATATAAAGTCGAGCTCCCTCTAAGACACATCAAAATATTTTTTACGGTTGTTCTGTATGAACTGATGACAAAATACACATTGAACCAATAATAATTTATTATTTTTCCATACAGAAACATGTTCTTCTCCACATGAACTGATACTCTAACACAGAGAGAACTGTTTCCCTGCTTTTCTATTATCAGGGGACAATATAAATAGTGTTTTTCCAGGGTCTCATTGCAACCTTGCTTCCTATTCAATTAAGGATTCATGTGACACTTTCTTCCCATTTCATCAGTACTCGTACCATTCAACAATAAGTTCAGAACTGTAGACTGATACGTCTCCATTGTATCTACTTTTCCAAACACTTTTGCCCTTGTTTTAGACTCTAACTTGCATGATTCGAATGGAACTAACCCGGATTGACGCTGTTTTCAGCAGAATTGCCATGGTGTTATTTTTGTGGAGAAATAAAAGTTCTCGGAATGACCTGAAACTTCACGGATAATATTTTTGGAATTAATAAAAATTACTGGCGAAAGAAACAACACCAGGGGGGCCACACCCTGTCCACGAGGGTGGAGGGCGCGTCCACCCCTGGGGCGCGCCCCCTGACTCGTGGGCCCCCTGAGGCTCCACCAAAGTCAACTCCAACTCTATATATTCACGTTCGGGGAGAAAAAAATAAGAGAGAAGGATTCATCACGTTTTACGATATGGAGCCGCCGCCAAGCCCTAACCTCTCTCTGGAGGGCTGATCTGGAGTCCGTTCGGGGCTCCGGAGAGGGGAATCCATCGCCGTCGTCATTATCAACCTTCCTCCATCACCAATTTCATGATGCTCACCGCCGTGCGTGAGTAATTCCATCGTAGGCTTGCTGGACGGTGATGGGTTGTATGAGATTTATCATGTAATCGATTTAGTTTTGTTAGGGTTTGATCCCTAGTATCCATATTGTTCTGAGATTGATGTTGCTATGCCTTTCCTATGCTTAATGCTTGTCACTAGGGCCCGAGTGCCATGATTTCAGATCTAAACCTATTATATTTTCATGAATATATGTGAGTTCTTGATCCTATCTTGCAAGTCAATAGTCACCTACTATGTGTTATGATCCGGTAACCCCGAAGTGACAATAATCGGGACCACTCCCGGTGATGACCGTAGTTTGAGGAGTTCATTTATTCACTAAGTGTTAATGCTTTGGTCCGGTACTCTACTAGAAGGAGGCCTTAATATCCCTTAGTTTCCAATAGGACCCCGCTGCCAAGGGAGGGTAGGACAAAAGATGTCATGCAAGTTCTTTTCATAAGCACGTATGACTATATTCGGAATACATGCCTACATTACATTAATGAACTGGAGCTAGTTCTGTGTCACCCTATGTTATAACTGTTGCATGAGGAATCGCATCCGACATAATTATCCATCATTGATCCATTGCCTACGAGCTTTTCACATATTGATCTTTGCTTAGTTACTTCACCGTTGCCGCTGTTATAATTACTACAAAACTGCTAATGTTACTTTTGCCACCGTTACAGTTACTTCCATACTACTTTGCTACTAAATACGTTGCTGCAGATATTAAGTCATTCAGGTGTGGTTGAATTGACAACTCAACTGCTAATACTTGAGAATATTCTTTGGCTCCCCTTGTGTCGAATCAATAAATTTGGGTTGAATACTCTACCCTCAAAAACTGTTGCGATCCCATATACTTGTGGGTTATCACGACTATTTTCTGGCACCGTTGACTGGGAGCATAGCTCTATTCTTTGAGTCACTTGGGATTTATATCTGTTGATCACTATGAGGAACTTGAAAGACGAAAAAACCAAGATTTATCCCTCAACTATGTGGGGAGGTAAGGAACTGCCATCTAGCTCTCCATTTGATACACCTTCTGTTTTGAGTAAACTTGCGACACCTAAACCTACTCCTGCTATTGATTCTGATATGTCGCATGTTATTGATGATGCCACTTCTGCTATGGATGATACTTATGATGAAACTACTTCTATGCTTGATAATACTGGGCCATTAGGTGAATTACTTGATGAACAACTTGCTAGGGTTAGAGAGAGTGAAATTATTGAAACTGATAATATTGATGAAAGTGATAATGAAGATTCTCACCCTAGATATGAATTGCCTGATGTACGTGAGGGTTATGTTATGGACGAAGAAACTGCTAGAGACTTTTTTGCTTGCAAAGATAGATATGATCTTAAGAAACTGTTAGCTAAGCTGAAAGAAAAATCTTTGAATGCTAGAATGAAATATGACCCTCCTTTTGCTACTTCACCTATCTGTATTTCTGATAAGGATTATGATTTCTCTGTCGATCCTGAGTTGATTACTTTGGTTCAATCTGATCCTTTTTATGGCTATATATGAATCTGAAACCGTCGTAGCACATCTTACTAAATTAAATGACATAGCCACCCTATTTACTCATGAGGACAAAATTCGTTACTACTATATCCTTAAGTTATTCCCGTTCTCATTAAAGGGTGATGCTAAAACATGGTTTAATTCTCTTGCTCCTGGTTGTGTGTGTAGTCCCCAGGATATGATTTATTAATTCTCTGGTAAATATTTCCCCGCTCATAAGAAACAAGCTGCTTTAAAGGAAATATTTAATTTTGTGCAAATTGAAGAAGAGAGTCTCCCACAAGCTCGGGGGAGGCTTCTCCGATTACTTAATGCTTTACATGATCATCCTCTCAAGAAAAATGAAATACTTGATATCTTTTATAATGGACTAACTGATGCTTCCAGAGACCACCTGGATAGTTCTGCTGGTTGTGTTTTCAGGGAAAGAACTGTTGATCAAGCTGAATTGGTATTGAATAATATGTTGAGTAATGATAATAATTGGACACTTCCTGAACCGACTCCTAAACCAACTCCGAAGAAAAGGGGTATTCTATTTCTCAGTCCTGAAGATGTGCAAGAGGCAAAGTAATCTATGAAAGAAAAGGGTATTAAAGCTGAAGATGTTAAGAATTTACCACCTATTGAAGAAATACATGGTCTTGATAACCCGACACAAGTAGTAAAGGTAAATTCTCTCTATAGATTTGATGAAGGTGATATTCCTCGTCATAAGTCTACTTGTCGGGGATATACCCCGCGGCGTAAACCGGCCGGAAGTATAACCCGGCCGGACTTGGCAGTTTTCTTGAGATCCGGCTGACACTTGGCGATTCACTGGCGACCCGCCCTGACCTGGCGGTTTACAAGCAACCCACCTGGTCATTATGACTCACTGGTGATCCGGCGTGCGGGACAGACGGATGACAAGGCCCAAGGCCCAGAAGGCCGGTTCACGTTTAATGGTGGGCCGGTTTATGAGGAAAGCGTAAGGACTATTCTCCTACAAAGGAAGCAGGACTAGGATTCCACTTGTAATAGAGTAATCCTAATCCAACTAGGACTAGTCATGTAACCCGCCCCTTCAACATATATAAGGAGGGGCAGGGCTCCCCAAAGAGGGACAAGCTATAGGCAAGAAGAAACAATCTTAGGGCTAGACACAAAGAGGGGAGTCGGTTTACGGCAACTCCCTCGTAATGATAATGAGACCTAGCCTCAAATAGCATGTAGGGTTGTTACCGGATGATATTTCCCGGGCCCGAAGCTGTCTAAATCCCTGTCTTGTGTTGAATTTCTCGATTCCGCTCAACCCCTCTCAAGCTACCACATAGATGCGTTGGCCTCGCGACTAAGTCCTGACACTAAGGACATCTGCCGTGAGAAAACCACGACACTACTAGCCAATGCTTAGATGATTTTGATAATTTTATTGTTAAACAAGAAAACTTCAATGCTTATGTTGGTAGACCATTGAAACGTAATGCTTATATGATTGAACACTTGAGTTATTATATGTCTAGAGTTAAAGGTGAACTTAAACGTATTAGTAAACATGCTTCTGTGGTTACCACTCAAGTAGAACAAGTGCTAAAAGCACATACTGATTTGCTCAATGAATTAAATAATAAGAAAAATGATAATGATGTTAGAGTTGTGACTAGAGGGGGTAGAATGACTCAGGAACCTTTGTATCCTGAGGGCCACCCTAAGAGAATTGAGCAAGATTCTCAGAGAACTAATGTTGATGCACCTAGTCCTTCTAAGAAGAAGAAAAAGAAAAATGATAGGACTTTGCATGCTTCTAGTGAACCTGTTGTTGACACACCTGAGAATCCCAATGATATTTCTATTTCTGATGCTAAAAGACAATCTGGAAATGAACATGAACCTACTGATAAATGTTAATGATGATGGTCATGTTGATGCTCAACCTAACAATAACAATGATGTAGAGATTGAACCTGCTGTTGATCTTGATAACCCATAATCAAACAATCAACATTATGATAAGAGAGACTTTTTTGCTAGGAAGCACAGTAAATAAAGAGAACCATGGGTTCAGAAACCCATGCCTTTTCCTCCTAAACCATCCAAGAAAAAGGATGACGAGGATTTTGAGCGCTTTGCTGAAATGATTAGACCTATCTTTTTGCGTATGCGTTTAACTGATATGCTTAAAATAGATCCTTATGCTAAGTATATGAAGAAATTGTTACAAATAAAAGAAAGATACCGCAAGCTGAAATTTCCACCATGCTTGCTAATTATACTTTTAAGGGTGGAATACCTAAGAAACTTGGATATCCATGAGTACCAACTATACCATGCTCCATTAAAAGAAACTATGTTAAAAATGCTTTATGTGATCTTGGAGCCGGTGTTAGTGTTATGCCTCTCTCTTTATATCATAGACTTGATTTGAATAAGTTGACACCTACTGAAATATATCTGCAAATGGCCGACAAATCAACTGCTATACCTGTCGGTATTTGTGAGGATGTGCCTGTTGTGGTTGCAAACGTTACTATTTTAATGAACTTTGTTATTCTTGATATTCCCAAGGACGATAGTATGTCGATTATCCTTGGTAGAACCTTTTTGAATACTGCAGGGACCATTATTGATTGCAAGAAAGGCAATGTCACTTTTCATGTTAATGGTAATGAGCATACGGTACATTTTTAGAGGAAAGCACCTCAAGTCCACAATATAAATTCTATTGGAAAATTTTCAACAATCACTATTGGAGGTTTTTAATTTCTTCTTCCTACTGTCAAGAAGAAATATGATATTCTTATTGTTAGGGATGTGTATATCCCCGTTGAGGTGACGTAGTGTTATTCGAAAATTCTCCGGTTTCGTGCGATTCGAAAAGAGTTTATTAACAAGACTTGATCAACCTTGTTAGTGGATGCCTTTTAATGAGCATCAGATGGATGAAGTTAGAAAGCACAACTCTCTGTACCCTCCGTTTACTTTCTGTTATTTAGATTAAATAAAGAAAAAAAATAGTATTTTCTGTCTATTTTCTGAATTATCCTTGCAATAAAAAATACCCCAAAAATAAAAGTTCTCCAAACGTCCTGAAAATGAAGTATGATTTTTTGTAGAATATTTAAGAATATATAGAACTGAGACCACACCAGGGGGAGCCACCACCTAGCCACAAGGGTACAGGGCGCGCCCACCCCTTGGGGCGCGCCCCCTGCCTCGTGGGCCCCACGTGCCCCCCTCCACTTATTCCAGCACCCACACACTTCTTCTACCTCCAGAAAAAATCCTCCCCTAGCTCAAACCCATGTTCTAGCTCATCTTGCTGTGATTTTCGATCTCCTTTCTCAAAGCTGCACTCACAAAACTGCTTTGGGGGATTGTTCTTCGAGGGAGAGAATGTTGAAGAGATTGTTGAGAGGCTCTTCGAGCCGAAGCTCGAAGGATAAGCAAAGTGAAGAGAATAAGAAGCCCAAACATCATCTTCCTCGCACTACGGAGGTTTGGTCGTCTGAATGGCCTTGTGATGAGTTCTTGCGAGCCACCGGAATTTATGAAGATTTTTATTACTTGGCTGAGAATGCAAGCCTCACCAACTTCCTCCACGACCAGCTCGAATAGTATCTCCTACTCACTAATATTTTTGTGCAAAATTTTCATTTCCATGCTAGGAGATCAGTACCTTTGGTAGATTTTTATTTATATGATGAGTTTAAAGAGATGTCACTCTATGATTTTTGTGTGGCTTGCAAGTTGCCCTTTGAGGGCAGCGTCGAGGAACCACATCCTAGTGATGTGGCAGAATTTATTGATGAAATTGCTATAGGGGAAAAGAGAAAAGTGTTAGATGCAAGAAGTACTAGTATACATTTTCTGGTTCTATGTTACTATGCAATATTTGCTAGTAGATGTTTAATTGGTCATGGGAACAATGGGGGCCTCAGTGCTCCTGACCTCGCCATTTTGCGCCATGCTCTACTCTATGACAGAACTTTGCTAAACGGTTGAGTCTAAACCGTAGAAAGGGCCCCATTTTTTTAGGTATCTTTGCTTCGGGTCTTGCTAAATATTTTGATACCTATTAGACACTATGAGAAAGAAGAAAAGGTGCTGCCCCCTATTTTCTTAGACTATAAAAGTATAGTAGCACATGATTTTATTTGCAATGATAAGGAGAAGAGACTCATTTATAACCTGGTATTCAGTGAAAATACTTGTCAGATTTTTACCCTTCCTGCACCTTCTTTGTTTAACATTCATTCAGGCACATACATCATCCTGCCCGATGAAATTTATGCATATTGGGAGCGAACACGATCCCTAGAGCCCAAGCCTGAGCCATCTCCTAATCCATATTAGGAGTCTATTTATCAATGGGATCCGCAAGAGCTCGCTAACCAGTGGCACCCCGAGGATCCTCCTAAGTACACTGGAGAGGATCACTTTGATCCATGGGCGTAGACCAACTTAGGCCAAAAGCCTAATCTTGGGGGAGTATGTATTTCTCACTGATATTACATTCATGTTCACACACTCATGCTAGTTGTCGGTGCTCGTACTTTTTCATTGTACTATCCATGCTAGTTTATTTTCTTTTCTAGCCTTCTTCTTGTGTGTTTGAAAAACCTTAAGAAAAACAAAACAAAAATTATAGATTTTAGATAGTTTAGTTTCCATGCCTGTAGTAGTAATAGTTAAAAGAAAACTCAAAAAGAATTATCGTTCTAATTTTGCTTGTTGGGAGCTTTCCCGTGTAAATAGTTTTATTTCCTTTCTTTGGGGGTCGAGAGGAGAAGACCATGACGAAACTGTTGAAGTGGCTCTTATATGCATTATTGCTTATTTAACCAAGAGCCCATGTTACCTTGTCTTCTCTTGTGAATTAAATGCTCGCAAATTCCAGCTTAGTCCAATGCACATGCACTATTATTATCCAGACCGTTCAGTCGTGCAAGTGAAAGGCAATAATGACTATATATGATGGACTGATTGAGATGAGATTAGCTGGTATGAACTCGACCTATCTTGTTTTTGTAAATATGATTAGTTCATCGTTCCATATTCATCCTATTATGAATGAAACATGTTTGCAATGACAATTAGAGATTATAGTTTCTTATACCATGCTTAATTAGCTAGGAGTTTATAATGGTTTACCTTGTGTGCCAACATGCTATTAAAATGGTTGTAATGTGGTATGATAGGGTGGTATCCTCCTTTGAATGATTCGAGTGGCTTGACTTGGCACATGTTTGCGCATGTAGTTGAAACAAAATCAACATAGCCTCCACGATATTTATGTTCATGGTGAATTGTATCCTACTCATGCTTGCACTCAGTGTTGATTAATTTTAATGCATGTTCATGACTGTTGTCGCTCTCTAGTTGGTCACTTCCCAGTATTTTTCTAGCCTTCACTTGTATTAAGCGGGAATACTGCTTGTGCATCCACTTCATAAACCCCAAAGTTATTCCATATGAGTCCACCATACCTTCCTATATGTGGTATCTACCTGCCGTTCCAAGTAATTCGGTTTTGTATGCTCGAATAGCTCATGTATCAACTAGGGATGTCTATATCTTCCATGCTAGGTGGGTTATTCTCATGAGGAGTGGACTCCGCTCCTCACTCACGAGAAAATGGCCGGTAACCGGGATGACCAGTCCCATGCTCAAATCAATATAATTGCAAACAAAACTCCCCCAAGACTGTTGTTAGTTGGAGGCACCCATTGTTTCGGCAAGCCATGGATTGATGCTTGTTGGTGGTGGGGGAGTATAAACTTTACCATTCTTCTTGGGAACCACCTATAATGTGTGTAGCATGGAAGATATCAAGATATCTCGGTTGTTATGTTGACAATGAAAGTATGCCGCTCAAAATATTATTTATATATCTCTATTTCAAAACAGAGCTCTGGCACCTCTACAAATCCCTACTTCCCTCTGCGAAGGGCCTATCTATTTACTTTTATGTTGAGTCATCATCCTCTTATAAAAAGCACCAGTTGGAGAGGACAACTGTCATTTGCATCCATTACTATTACTTTACATTGAGTATGACTGGATCTCTTTTACCATGAATTACAATGTCTTGTCAGTCCTTGATCTTCAAAGGTGCTCTGCATTTATGTTTTGCGGTCTCAGAAAGGGCTAGCGAGATACCATCTTGTTATATCATATTATGGTTGTTTGGAGAAAGTGTTGTCATCCGAGATTTATTATTATTGATCGCTAGTTGATTATGCCATTGATATGAGTAAACATGAGACCTAAGTGTTGTTGTGAAGATGGTTAGTTCATAATCTTTGCTGCAAACTTGAATGCTGGCTTTACATATATACAACAACAAGAGCAAACAGAGTTTGTAAAAGTTTTTCTTTATCACTTTTAGTTTGTTAACTGAATTGCTTGAGGACAAGCAAAGGTTTAAGCTTGGGGCTGTTGATACGTCTCCATCGTACCTACTTTTCGAAACACTTTTGCCCTTGTTTTGGACTCTAACTTGCATGACTTCAATGGAACTAACCCGGACTGGCGTTTTTTTCAGCAGAATTGCCATGGTGTTATTTTTGTTCTCAGAATGACCTGAAACTTCACGGAGAATATTTTTGGAAATAATAAAAAATACTGGCGAAAGAATCAACACCAGGGGGCCCACACCCTATCCACGAGGGTGGAGGGCGTGCCCACCCCCCTAGGGCACGCCCCCTGCCTCGTGGGCCCCCTGAGGCTCCACCGACGTTAACTCCAACTCTATATATTCACGTTCAGGGAGAAAAAAATAGAAGAGAAGGATTCACCGCGTTTTACGATACGGAGCCGCTGCCAAGCCCTAATCTCTCTTGAGAGGTCTGCTCTGGAGCCCGTTCGGGGCTCCGGAGAGGGGAATCCGTCACCGTCGTCATCATCAACCTTCCTCCATCACCAATTTCATGATGCTCACCGCCGTGCATGAGTAATTCCATCGTAGGCTTGCTGGATGGTGATGGGTTGGATGAGATTTATCATGTAATCGAGTTAGTTTTGTTAGGGCTTGATCCCTAATATCCATATTGTTCTGAGACTGATGTTGCTATGACTTTACTATGCTTAATGCTTGTCAGTAGGGCACGAGTGCCATGATTTCAGATCTGAACCTATTATGTTTTCATGAATATATGTGAGTTCTTGAACCTATCTTGCAAGTCCATAGTCACCTACTACATGTTAAGATCTGGTAACCCCGAAGTGACAATAATCGGGACCACTCCCGGTGATGACCGTAGTTTGAGAAGTTCATGTATTCACTAGGTATTAATGCTTTGGTTCGGTACTCTATTAAAAGGAGGCCTTAATATCCCTTAGTTTCCAATATGACCCCGCAGCCATGGGAGGGAGGACAAAAGATGCCATGCAAGTTCTTTTCATACGCACGTATGACTATATTAGGAATACATGCCTACATTACATTGATGAACTGGAGCTAGTTCTGTGTCACCCTATGTTATAACTGTTGCATGAGGAATCGCATCTGACATAAATATCCATCATTGATCCATTGCCTACGAGCTTTTCACATATTGATCTTTGCCTAGTTACTTTATTGTTGCCACTGTTACAATTACTACAAAACTGCTAGTGTTACTTTCTCCATCGTTACTATTACTTCCATACTACTTTGCTAATAAATACTTTGCTGCAGATATTAAGTCTTTTAGGTGTGGTTTAATTGACAACTCAACTGCTAATACTTGAGAATATTCTTTGGCTCCCCTTGTGTCAAATCAATAAATTTGGGTTGAATACTCTACCCTCAAAAACTGTTGCGATCCCCTATACTTGTGGGTTATCAAGACTATTTTCTGGCACCGTTGCTAGGGAGCATAGCTCTATTCTTTGAGTCACTTGGGATTTATATCTGTTGATCACTATGAGGAACTTGAAAGACGAAAAAACCAAGATTTATCCTTCTACTACGAGGGGAGGTAAGGAACTGTCATCTAGCTCTGCACTTGATTCGCCTTCTGTTTGAGTAAACTTGCGACACCTAAACCTACTCCGGCTATTGATTCCGATATGCCGCATGTTATTGATGATGCCACTTCTACTATGCATGATAGTTATGATGAAACTACTTCTGTTCTTGCTAATACTATGACATTAGGTGAATTACTTGATGAACAACTTGCTAGGGTTAGAGAGAATGAAATTATTTAAACTGACAATATTGATGAAAGTGATGATGAAGATTCTCCCCTAGATATGAATTGCCTGATGTACCTGAGGGTTATGTTATGGATGAAGAAACTGCTAGAGATTTTTTTGCTTGCAAAGATTGATATGATCTTAAGAAATTGTTAGCTAAGCTGAAAGAAAAATCTTTGAATGCTAGAATGAAATATGAACCTGCTTTTGCTACTTCACCTATCTGTATTTCTGATAAGGATTATGATTTCTCTGTCGATCCTGAGTTGATTACTTTGGTTGAATCTGATCCTTTTTATGGCTATGAATCTGAAACTGTTGTGGCACATCTTACTAAATTAAATGAATCTGATCATGAGGAAAAAATTGAACTGATATATTATGCTTTAACACACATATTGTACTGTTTCTGTAGTTCATTACGAACCGTTGATATAAATACATATTGAACATCTACACTAAAATAAAATTCACTAATAAATAACACTTCTCTTGAGCAATCAAATAAGTGTTGCATGAAATACATCAAATACTGAGAGCAATCTAACAACTGTCACGTGAAAATGGAGGAAAGTGCAAGAACTATTAAAGAAAAGAATACGTTTGAAGTAACCAGGAAGACGACATCAAGAATTGATCTCAAATAATTTTTAGTATTTGAACTGAACAAAAGAAATTGGATGCCTGATGACTCTCACTCTCGTCCATGATCGCATGATAATGTTTTTGAACTGAACTAAGCATCCCCCCCATCTGCTACTACATGATAATGTTAGCATGCCTCATTCTCTGTCACAAACACACATAGGGGGACTAATGAGTCTGACTCTCAGTCGCTGGCTAGGTTACCTAGATGATAGGGAGAAAGTTGACCCGGATCCAGGGGCGGAGCTAGGGGGTGGCCTGCACGCAGCTCCTTGAGCGACCAACGGTGAAGCATGTAGTTGGACTATCGAGCTAGAGGTCCTCGATCTAGCGACTCCCCTCCTAGAATCACTGTTTTTCCGCTGAAGCGCAGGGTGTTGGAATGAACAGAACAAGGTAGAAACAATCAAACAATCGATGAACCCACAAATAAATTTTTTCAGCGTTGTATGATGTATAGGCCACAATGTGTTGTATGATGTCAGTGTTGTATGATGTATAGGCCACAATGTGCTACCTCATATAACAAGAGCCACACCTAAATGTGGCACAAATGCTAGCAGCATTAGCATACGAGAACTACACGCATAATTTATAAATAAACTTCAATAGGAAGATCAACTCATCTACTAAACCTGCATTCCCAGAGAACAAATTGATCGAGCGCCACCTCACCTTTCTTAAGCTTTGACAGCCTTCCTCGGAATGCGACCATCGCAGTTCCTCACCCCACCTCAGCCTCCCCTTGTAGCGTCAGCGACGGTGCGCTGCTACTGCTGAAGCAGCGGCCTTCCCTGCTGATGCAGCTCGTACTGCAGCGGGGATAGGAGGTTGGCGATGTTGGGGGACGGGCTCGTCACTGACGCGTGGAGGAGAGGGAAGGAGGTGGCTGGGGGGCGTGGCAGCGAGGGAGGAAGGCGGCCGTGGCGAAGGAGGGGAAGGTGGCCGGCGCACAGGGACGAGTGGGTCGCGGCGGGGGAAGGGATACGGACGGCGGTGGCGCGATGGGGGATTGATCCAGGCGGCGGCGCGACAGGGGAGGGAGCTGGGCGGTTGCGGTGCGACGGGGGACGGAGCCGAGAGGCGGCGGTGCTACGTGGGAGGGAGCCGGGCGGTGGCGGCGGTGGGTGGTGGGGAAGGAGGATCGGGGTGTGGAGACGGGGCAGTGGGGTGGGTGTTCTTTTTTCGTTTTTCTTTGGGCCAGGAAGGATTGGGTTCTATTTTTTGTAGTTTAGCAGATTCGGGTCCGATCTATTCTATATAGGGCACGGGGTAACAGAATATTATTCTGTTACTAGTAACAGAATAGTCGAGCCCTATATGATAATAGGACAAATATTTTCTACAAGCACTGGTAGTTACCACCACTTGCGTTTTGTATGTTGTACATAGTATCTGTCGAAACTGAGAGTATGTACGCGTAGTATATAAAAATGTTTACATAATATATATACTAATTTTTAGGTAGTATGTATCATATTTTGAGTATGCTCTTTTTTACGTACAGATATGCATGTATTTCACAAATATAACAAAAACTATGGGCTCATATGTAATTTTATCTTGTAACTTGCTTTGAAATATCTTAGATATATTATATAAACATATTTAAAATAATAAAATAGTATATGTAGCACCACATGGTAGTATATATGACACATGTGGGGTAACTACCCCTGGGTGGTAGGATGTATTTTCCTTATATATACTATTATATATATATATTATATATATATATACATAAATTCTATTCTGATCACGAGATCAGAATAATATTCTGATCACAATCTGAACTGCCTAAGTAACGCGCGTGAGCTTCCCTCTGTACGAACCCGACCTTCCCCCGCGAATTATTTTGGTTAGTCGTGTTCTATATGAGGTTAGTGTAATCTAAAAATGTTTTTTAGCAACTAAATACCGGTTTTAAAAAGGAATCTCGCTCGTTGGCGGATTTTGCTCTTGGGTCGTGATGAAATTGCGTTTTTTTGCAATTTTACTGCCTGATTTGTTCGACCTGAACTTCTCCTAGTGCTAGGTTGAACTTCCGCCAACATTGCCCAAATGGGGCTTGCGATATACCGTTGAAAGCTATGGACATCGGTATCATGACCCAAGTTAAATTTTTGGCAAAATGTAGCGGTTTAAGAGCAGTTTTGAAAACCGTTTTTTCTTCATACAAAAAACGTGAATTGTATTTTCGATCGCATTTTAAAACCGTTTGTCGGAATGAGGCAAATAATATGGCGTTAGAAAGCTGATGCAAAATCACTCCTTCCATATGTTGAAAGATTTCTCTAATTCCCTACGGTTAAAGAGTAATTTGGAAAATCGTAAAATTTCACAAACCGAACAGCCAAGTTCGTATTTTCGATGTCATTTCTAAGCGGCTAATCCAATTGAGGCAAATGATATGGCATTGGAAAGCTTATGAAAATGCACTACTTTTTCATTTTGAAAGTTTTTTTTCTAATTTTGAATGGTTTAAAAGTGATTTATAAAACGGTCCAAGTTGCACCGAGTTCGTATTTTCGAGCTATTTTTTTAACCATACGTCCGAATGTTGCAAATGATATGGCGTTGGAAAGCTTGAGGAAATGCGAAACTTTTTGGTATATATTGTTTCTCCCAATTCCATACTGTTTTAACTCAATTTTGAAAATGGCTAAAAATGTATTTTTGCCGTAATTTCTACAAACGTTATCGGAATGGGGCAAATAATGTACCATTGAAAAGCCAAGGGAAATGACTTTTTCATGTTGATGGTTTTCTCTGGTTCCTAGCCGTTTTCAAGCAATCTTGAACATGGCGACATCATTCCTTTGGCCTTTATCGCGAAACAGATTTTTCGAAAATGCACCGCTTGAAGAACCTGAACTTCTGGGCATGTGTACTTGAACTTCACTCTGTTTTTTCACGTGTTTTTTGCTCGTAGCTCTCCATCCACTCGCCGGAATTGAGCAAGTGATATACCGATGGAAAACTGCTGTAACACGCAACTTTCCCGTGTTGATCATTTCAAACTCGCAACGGTTTTAAAAAAATTCACCTGAAATTCATACAATTTAGCAGTTGAACTTCCTACTTTTTCATGTTGAACTTCTGTGATGTATTTTTCGTCAGTGTTACACCAATAATATTCTTTTTGTACAAACATCTCTCACAATGTTTTTTTTTACTTTCTCCGGCCGAGGACTTGAACTTATAAGAACAACAAAATTGGAGCTTGCATTTTTATTCATTTTTCTCGTATTAAACATATACCATGTGTACATTAACTTTTTCCATTTTTACAATTAGATTTTTATTTTCTTTTTGAAATCAAATTGTTGCCAGAAAAATTGTGAACTTCTTTGTGGATTGAGAGAATTATTTTAAAACTCAAAAAAAAATCTTGTGTTTTTGAACATGGAAATACAAGGTGAACCTCTCTCACAAGAATTTTTGAACTTCCCCAGACATAGCACGTGAACTTCTTGCAACAAACCTTTTAAGCTTTTTGTTTTCTACTCTTATTTTCTAATATGAAACGCATTCCGTGTTGTAGTTGAACTTCCCGCTATTTTCACCTTTAACTTTTGTCACGTATTTTTGTTCAACCTCTCTCACAAGAATTTTTAAACTTCCCCGGGCACATCACTTGAACTTCTAGCAAGAAAAATTATAGAATTTTCCATTTTTATACTTCTTTTCTTGTATGAAATACACACCATGTAGTACGTGAACTTCTGGTTGTTATTACATTGAACTAATCTTTGTTTTTTGCCATAACTCATAAAGCGTTCATAAAAATTACGCATGTAAACCCTAGTTTTTTTACAAACTCTTAACCTATCTGTTTTTTGAATTTGAACTTCTTAGTTTTATTTTTAGGAAATAAAAAATGATTTGTAACTAATCATCGAACACCTTTTTTTGAAACTTGATACTTTTTTGGCCTGGGGATAAGAATATTTTGAGTAATTTTGTATACATCAAACTTATCCTTTTTTTTTTAGTTTGAACTTCTTGACTTTTTAAATAGAACTACTCCATTTAAAACGATGAAAAACGACGTTACCCTTTATCGATGAAAAAAATGTGATTTTTTTATAGACATCAAACCGCTCTATTTTTTTCAACTTGAACATTTTTGTGTATTATTAGAAATGAGAAAATTTGGATTTTTGTAATAAATATCAAACTTCTTCGTTATTTCAAATTGAACTTCTTGGATATTCGTTAGTAAGTGGAAAATCGGAGTGTTGTAATAAATATCTATTTGCTTCGTTTTAAAAAATTGAACTTCTTGGTTTTATTATCAAGTAACGCGGAAAATATGAGTTTTTCATATACATTGAACTACTCAAGTTTTTTTCAATTGAACTTTTTGGTTTTTTAAAATTGGACTTCTTTGGTTTTGTAATAAACAATGAACTTCTCTGTCATTAAATTTCAACCTTTATGTTTTTTTAGAAATGGGAATAATTCATTTTTTATACAATGAACTGCTCTGTTTTTAAAATTTGAACTTCTGGGTTATTTTTCTGTAAGTGCATCTAGTGCCCCTTAGTGATTTTGGTGTATTGAAGACTTATAGGTTAAGTACCTAATGCGCTTATGAGTGTACACAGATCAATAAGTCTATAAGGAGTTTGATATTTACATAGAAAGTCGACCCCTAAAAATGAAGTTCTTCGACTGAAGACTTTGATATACTGAAGACTTTCTGAAGACTTTGAAAGTGAAGAAATTGGTGTGACCTTGAAGACTTGGTATTCATTCGAGGAACATGAAGCGTGAAGACTTTTGTTTTCGTAGTTTCATTTTCTCTTTCTTGAGTCATAGGAAACACCGTACTGTTAAAGGGGGTTGAGGAAATACTAAGGAGAAAATTTCCATGTGATGCTCAACTCAAATCCTACACCTACCAATCCCTTCGAGTGAAGCCATTGGAAATCTCATACAGTTCAGTCAATTTCCTTAGTGACAGAGACGCAGTTCTTCTGGTCACTAAGGACTTTGCTCTGACTGAGGAGTTAGGAATTCGCCAGTGTGAATTGCCTACACAGTGAGGAACATGATAGCCCTGAGTAATTTGTACCTCAAATTTCCGACCGTTGCTGTGCTGCGCGCCAGCTGTCCTAAAATATCTTGACCACCTAACGGTCATATCATTGAAGGGCATTTATGTCTTATCATGTCGGGATGCTCCCTAGGCTATAAATAGCCGCCCCCTACAACCACTAGCTGGTTGGCTGCTCCGCGAGAACTTGACACTTGTCATTTGAGAGCAACCCATCCTCCGAGGGCTTTGAGCGAAAATCATCAAGTGAGGAAAATCCAAACCCCAAACCCAAAACACCTACAAACCCAAAGTGATTGAGCATCACTGAAGAGATTGATCCTGCGTGGATCCGACGCTTGTTACCTTTGAAGACTGTGCTTCTTCCAGACGGTTAGGCGTCATGGTGTAGAGCATCCAAGAGGAATTGTGGATCGCCGAGTGACCAAGTCTGTGAAGGTTTGGAAGTCACCTGAAGACTTACCATGAGTGATTGGGCGAGGACTGTGTGTTCTTAGCTCAAGGAGAATACGGTGAGGACTGTGTGTCCAGGACTGGGTGTCCTTGGGTTTAAATACTCAGCCGCTCCAACCAGATGTACAACTGAGATAGCAGTTGGAACTGGTCTACCAAATCATTGTCTTCACCAAGCTTACTGGTTCTATTTCCTCAACTCTTTCATTTCCTCAGTAGTGTGTTGTTTGTGTATCATATCTGTGTCTGAAGACATTGACTGAAGACTTTCTCAATTTCCTCAGTTCAATTTCTTCAGTCTGTTTGTCTTCAACTTGTGTTTTCCTGTGTTTACGCTTTCTGTACTCTGTGTGTGTCTTCATTTCCTCATGATGACTATGCTTGAATTCTGTTATGTTTTCATGTGAGTACTTATTCCGCTGCTAGTAATTCTTCGCTAAGGAATTTCCTCACGAGCAAATTCCTCAGTGAAGAATTTCGTAAAAATCGCCTATTCACCCCCCCTCTAGTCGATATAACGCACTTTCAATTGGTATTAGAGCAAGGTACTCCCTTGTTCTGTGTGATTTTGGTTTAACCGCCTGGAGTTTTAATTATGTCGACCGCAGGTATGATCAAGGTCTCTGCTGGGTGTCCTACCTTCGATGGGACGGACTATCCCTACTGGAAGAATAAGATGCGAATGCATCTTGAGGCAATTAATAACGATCTCTGGTACGTTGTGGGAAATGGTGTTCCCTCCGTCACTCCCTCACTGAACGCTACCGATGTGAAGAGATTCAAGCAACTCGACTCTCAAGCGAAGAATATCATATGTGGCCATCTGAGTAAGGGTCAGTATGGTAGAGTGAGTGCTTTGGAAACTGCAAAGCTTATCTGGGATAGGCTATCCAAGGTCAATGAAGGAGTTTCAACTCAGCGTGACTCTCGAGTTGATGTTCTTCGCAATCTCTTCAATCGCTTCAAAAGACTCGATAATGAAAATGTGCAGCAAACTTTTGATCGCCTCACTGACATCTCAAATGAGCTTCAAGCACTTGGTGCCACTGACATCACCGACCATGAGGTGGTGAAGAAATTGCTGAGATTGCTTGATTCCTCATTTGACACTCTGGCACTGATGATACAAGAGCGTGGTGATTACAAATCACTTGACCCCGCTGATATCCTCGAGAGGCTAAACACTCATGAGTTCCATCTTGCTGAGAAGAGAGATCTCTACGGTACAAGCTATAGCAGATCACGTGCACTGAAGGCCAAGGTAGTATCTGATTCCGAAGATGAAGACTCTGGTAGTAGCCTTGGTGATCCTGAAGAACTGAGTCGTGATCTAGCACTGCTTGTGAAGAAATTCCAGAAGTTCTCAAGACGTGGTCGCTTTGGAAAACCCTCAAGGAGCAATGATTCCTCATCCAGTGACTATAAGAAGAGGCTCTGTCACAAGTGCAAGAAACCAGGACATTACATCCAGGACTGTCCTCAGTGGGAAAAGGAATCAAAGAAGAAGAAATACAAGGATTACAGTTCTGATGATGCGAAGAAAACAAAGAAGTCCTCAAAATCTTCATCATCAAAATCCTCAAAGTCTTCGTCTCACAAGAAGTGCAGCTCCAAGAAGGCTCGGGCATTCATTGGCAAGGAAATGGACTCTAAGGCTGAATCTGAAGAAAATGAGGAAGAGGAACAATCTGAAGATTCTGAGTCTGGTGTGGCAAGCCTAGCCCTTGCTACTGCATTCGTCAGCAAATCCATCTTCAACACTAAAGAAAGTGAACTCACCAACAAGGCTGATGAAAGCAGTGATGACTACGCTCCCACCTATTGCTTCATGGCAAAGGGTGCCAAGGTACTCAAATACGCCTCCTCTGAATCTAGCGATGATGAATCTGATGAAAATCTTAAGCCTAGCTATTCTAAACTTGCTAAGATTGCTGTGCAACAACAAAAGGCTTTTGAAAAGGTTCAAAACATGCTAGACAAAAGTGATGATATGTTGGGTGAAGAATTGGATCGCACTAAGGCCTTAACTGAAAATCTTCAAAGACTTCAGACCAGGTTTGACAACCTTCAAAATCATCATAACACTCTCTTATCTGATCATGAGAAGCTTTCTTTTGAATATCTTCAAAAGAAGCAAGATCTTGAGAAGCTAAGAGAGAGTTATGAAGATCTTCAGAAGGAGCGCGATTCATTACTTGCTCAACAAATCAGCGCTGCTCAGGAAGAATTTATTCCTCCATGTTTAAAATGCATTGAACGAGAATCTGCTAATTCCTCACCTGATTGTTCAAATGCTTCAAATGTTACAAATTCCTCACTTGCCTCTGCTATCACTAATTCCTCATCTGAGGACATTGCTAGTATTACTGACGATGCAGGACTGAAGAAATTGTACATAACAGGCATGTACAAAAGCCTCAAAGGGCATCAGACTCTTTGTGATGTGCTTAAAAAGCAGATCCTCAACAGGAACCCTAGGAAAGAGGGTATTGCCTTTGAGAGGAAACTCAACGCTGATGGTACATATTGGAAGCCTGAGCAGTACCCCAGAACCTCATGGGTTGCTGTAAAGGGACCTCCAGTTGATCCATCTAATTTATCTGGCTATACATGTGAATCTTCTCATTCTTCTGATGAGTCTTTTGACTCCAACTATAAACTGTTCAAAAATCAGAATGGTGAAGTATTTGCTAGATATGTTGGCACTAACTGCAGGAACGGTTCCACTGTGAAGAAAATCTGGGTTCCCAAAAGGCGCCTTGAAAATCTTCAGGTGAATGTGCTCATGACACCACCTGTGAAGAAAAGGAACCTCAGATCAAATTCTTCATATGGACCAAATTCTTCATATGGATCAAATTCCTCATATGGACCAAATTCCTCAAGGGGATCAAATTCCTCACATGGATCAAAGTCCTCATATGAACATCATCGTGCTAACAACTCTGTTTCGCAGGGAAGAGCCAAGGGCTATGAATATGAGCATTATTCTTCAAATTATTCTGTTCATACGTCCTCGAAGTATTTCTCTGCTTATGCATATGCTTACCCTAACCCCTCTTATGTGAAACGAAATGGTTTGGCTGCTTTGCCACCATTCTCATATGGAGCTCGCAGAGTGATGAACTCTTTGCCACCCCTTCAGATGTGGGTGGTGAAGAAAAAGAACTAATCCCTTCTGTAGGGTCAGGTCTCCAGACGTGCAATAATGCCTGAAGAATTTGCTGGGGACTTGACAAAAGTGCCTGAAAGGACGCAGGCTAACCATGATGAAATGAACTGTCATTTCACACGTCCTCCCTCTGTTTTATCTGTCTACTACTTGATGAAATTGATCTAATGAATTGTGATATCATATTCTTCACTGCTGAAGTATATGAGGTCGTAAGTTGCACTAATTCATCTGCAGGATGATCAACCCAAAGCCACTGAATGGGTACTTGATAGTGGATGTACAAATCACATGACTGGTGACAAGAATCTGGTGATGGATGCTCCCTTATCAGCATCACACATGAAGCATATCATCTTCGCTGAGAAAAGCAAAAGTCAGGTATTGGGTCTTGGTAAGGTTGCTATCACAAAGGATCGACACATGGACAAAGTCATGCTTGTTGAGTCCTTAGGATATAATCTTATGTCTGTCTCAATGCTTTGTGATCTTGATATGGTTGTTGTCTTTGGCAAGTATCGTTGTGTTGTGATTATGGAAGCTGACAATTCCAAAGTCTTCGAAGGCTTTAGGAGAGGAGACTTGTATATTGTTGATTTCTCTGCAGATTCACAACCAGCCGTGTGCCTACTTGCAAAAGCTTCAAAAGGATGGCTATGGCATCGACGACTTGGTCATGCAGGCATGAGGAATTTGAAGACGCTTGCAAAGAAGAAGCACGTCATTGGCATTGAGAATGTCAAATTCCTCAAGGATCACTTGTGTGGTGCCTGTGAAGCTGGAAAGATGACAAAGGCCAAGCATCCAGCGAAGACTATCATGACTACTACTCGTCCATTTCACATGGATCTCTTCGGTCCTAACCATTATTCCTCTGTTTCGAATGAAGCATCTCAATATGGCTTTGTTATTGTTGATGATTACTCTCGTTACACATGGGTACACCTTGTCTCTTACAAAACTGAAGTGCAGGAAGTCTTCAAACGATTTTCCTCGAGGGCTTCAACCAACTTTGGTGTGAAGATTAAGCACATCAGAAGTGACAACGGCACTGAGTTCAAGAATTCGGGTCTCGATGACTACCTTGATGAACTTGGTATTACTCATGAGTTATCTGCTCCTTATACTCCTCAACAGAATGGCGTCGTGGAGCGCAAGAACAGGACTCTTGCTGAGATGGCTCGCACTATGCTCGATGAGTACAAAAACCCTCGTCGTTTCTGGGTTGATGCAATTGATACTGCGTGCCATATCATCAACAGAGTATATCTTCACAAATTCTTCAAGAAGACTGCATATGAAGTCCTCACTGACAAGAAACCCAATGTGAGTTATTTCAAAGTCTTCGGTGCTAAATGCTGGATTAGAGATCCTCATCACAACTCTAAATTTGCACCGAAAGCACATGAAGGTTTTATGCTTGGTTACGGAAAGGACTCGCACACCTACAGAGTCTTCAACAATGTTCTTCACAAGATTGTTGAAACTATAGATGTGCGGTTCGATGAAACTAATGGCTCGCAAAGAGAGCACCTACCTTCTGTGTTAGATGAACCTGCACCTAAGGATTCAATCAAACACAAGGCTACTGAAGATGTCATTCCTACTGAAGAATCTGCTGAAGAATTCATTCTAGAACATGAAGAACGTCGAGCTGATGCACCTGAAGAAAATGCTGAGGAAATTGATGGTGAAGAAAATGCTGATCAAATTCCTCAACGACAACCAGCTCACTCTCGCGTTGCAAAAGAAGTGCAAGTGGAGAAGATCATTGATGACATTAGAGCACCAGGTCCTCTCACATGCTCAAAAGCTTCACATCTATCTAACTTTTGTGGGCACTTTGCTTTTGTCTCTATCACAGAGCCCACTAGGGTAGATGAAGCATTTCTAGAGCCTGAGTGGATTCAGGCCATGCAAGAAGAATTACATCAGTTCAAGCTCAACAACGTATGGGAATTAGTCGATCGTCCCGATCCTCGCAAGCATAACATCATTGGCACAAAGTGGATCTAGCCCAACAAGCAAGATAAAAATGGTGTTGTGGTGAGGAATAAGGCACGACTCGTAGCTCAAGGCTACACACAGGTTGAAGGAATTGATTTTGATGAAACTTTTGCACCTATTGCTAGACTTGAGGCTATTCGCATATTGCTTGCTTATGCTAACCATCATGATATCATCTTACACCAAATGGATGTGAAAAGTGCATTCCTCAATGGTAAGCTTGAGGAAGAAGTATATGTTGCTCAACCACCAAGTTTTGAAGATCCAAAGCATCCTGACAAAGTCTTCAGACTTAACAAGGCCCTCTATGGCCTCAAGCAGGCCCCACGGGTGTGGTATGATACATTGAAGAAATTCTTCATGAAGAAAGGCTTCACACCCGGTTCACTCGATCCCACTCTCTTTACTAAATCATATGATGGTGAACTGTTTGTGTGCCAAATATATGTTGATGATATTATCTTTGGATGTACTGACCAACGTTATAGTGATGAATTTTCCTATATGATGAGAGAAGAATATCAAATGTCTATGATGGGAGAGTTGAAATTCTTCTTAGGTCTTCAAATTCGTCAACAGCGCAATGGCATATTCATATCTCAGGAGAAATACCACAAGGATGTCCTGAAGAAATTCGGCATGCAAGATTGCAAAGGCATCAAAATTCCTATGCCCACAAATGGTCAACTATGCACTGATGAAAATGGTACTGACTTCGATCATAAGGTATACCGCTCCATGATTGGTTCTTTATTGTACTTATGTGCATCTAGGCCAGATATAATGCTTAGTGTTTGCATGTGTGCACGATTTCAAGCTGCACCGAAGGAATCACACCACAAGGCTGTGAAGCATATTCTTCGATATCTAGCTCACACACCAACACTAGGATTATGGTATCCCAAGGGCTCGGATTTTGATCTCGTTGGATATTCAGACTCTGACTATGCTGGTGACCGTGTGGATCGCAAGTCAACATCTGGTACTTGTCATTTCCTCGGAAGATCCTTGGTCTGTTGGTCCTCGAAGAAACAGAACTGTGTATCACTGTCTACTGCTGAAGCTGAGTACATTGCTGCTGGTTCTTGCTGTGCTCAATTGCTATGGATGAAGCAAACGCTCAAGGACTATGGCATCAATGTGAAGAATGTGCCTCTCCTCTGTGACAATGAGAGTGCCATCAAGATTGCTCACAACCCAGTTCAGCACTCGAAGACAAAGCACATTCAGATTCGTCATCATTTTCTTCGTGATCATGTGTTGAAGGGCGACATTTCTATTGAGTATGTGAAGACTGAAGAACAGCTAGCCGATATCTTCACTAAGCCCTTGGATGAGAAGAGATTTTGCAAGTTGCCGTGTGAGCTAAATATCTTAGAATCTTCGAATGTACTTTGAACAGGCACTCATCCTAACACTTATGCAAAATTGATGACTTAGATGTGCAACACATGAAGAAACGTTTTTCTTCAATCAATGAAGAATAACACTCTAAGTGTGAAGTAATCAATGAAGAATTTGATTCTCATAACCCTACGACAATTGTACGCGGT
Organism: Aegilops umbellulata; assembly: GCA_032464435.1. Taxonomy (NCBI): domain Eukaryota; kingdom Viridiplantae; phylum Streptophyta; class Magnoliopsida; order Poales; family Poaceae; genus Aegilops; species Aegilops umbellulata. The sequence goes on from CP136057.1 coordinate 308,606,009, forward strand.
GTCTGAAATCATCATTCTTACACGGTGGGTCGCGCCACCACAAAAGTTGAAAATCTTCAATTTGAGTTTTTCCTCAACTTTTGAAATTCTTCAGTTTTTCAAATTCTTCAAACTTTACAAAGTCTTCACTTGTGCCGTCGTTTTTCTTCATTGGCTATATATATATATATATGAGTTTATGTCCTCTACAGCATTCACTTATAGCTATTTCTTCAAGTTGGAACTTTTCTGCTAAGTGAATGTGATCGGACCCTTCCCCTCTATGCTATACTCAATCCAATCTATTCACAAATTCTTCATGTGCGTTCTATTTGAAACTCGTTCAAATTCTTCACTGTGTCCTTCTCAGCTGAAGAAATTGTGAACGGAAAGCTAAAACTAATCTTATCCAAACTTTTGGTTTTGCCGCTCAAACCGTTCCGCTTCCCATGATGGATTATTTTATCCACCCACGATCTTACACGATCTCCACCACACAGTACGTGGGTGACACATGTCGCAAGAAGGAGAACGGCCAGGGGCACGTTCGTCCCAAATCTTCGGACAAACAGTTTTTCACCGCGGCTATAAATACCCCCTTCGCCATCCTCACTTCTTTTACCCCGCTCGATCAAACTCCCTCGCTCGAGCTCTCCAAACCCTAGCGCCGTCGCTACTCCATCATCACCGGTGAGGAAGAGCTTCACTGCCTCGACCTCGTCGCCGACGTACTCACGCCGACCGCGGAAATCTTCACCTCCGCCGCCGCCGTAGACGTCTTCCTCCTCCAAGTTAGGGCGTGGAAGATCTGCATTGACGAACTTCACTGTTCCAACTCCCAGTTCGTGGTGTTCTTCGCTCAGGGTAATGAAAAAGCTAATTTTACTGCCCTCGTTGATTCGAAATTTTTCTACAAAATCATCAAAGGTGTTTTATTCTTCAAATCCTCACACACAAAACACCTCACATGTTATCTGTTCTTGATTCATTTTCCTAAGCCTCAATTTCTTCAAAGATTCCTCAATTGTGTGGATCTTCGATCTATACAACTCTGGAACCTAAGATATAAAGCGCTTAGTGAAATTCCTCAAGACGAATCTGGTCAAATTCCTCAAACTTGTTCTTTATAAAAAACCCTCTGAGAACGCATATGACCTCTTCAAATTCCTCGCAACTATACTCTGTTCACAGGTACACATGTCCGCTGCTGAATCTTTAGGTTCTCATCAACTTAACTCGTTTGCAGCGTTCCTCGAAGAAAAGTTGCATACTTCTTCAGAGAATTCAATTGTTCAAATTCCTCATCTGAAGAAAATGGCTGAAGGTAAAAGGCCACAGAAAGGAGGAAAGAAGCCTGAGGTTATGACAGCTTTTGAAATACCTGAGGACATCTATGATGAGTACTGCACGCCTGATGAAGCCAAGTTTGGCAAAGAAGATAAAAATCAGCGCAAGGTGCGAATCCAGAGGATTGAAAGGAGATGGGCACGTGAATGGAGGGAATACAGATATGTTACTCCAAAGTACATGAAGAAATTCGCAGTAAACCCTCCATGCCAAATACCTCCATTGGCACCTGGCCAAGTGGCTGATCCCACCAGCATCAAGCGTGGTGAGGAATTTCCTAAAGAATGGGCCAAGCGCCAAGCTAAACTGGCAAGGCAAGCCAGAGAAGCAGTGAGGAAATTCAATGAAGACTCTGCTGCAGCTACTGCCACTGAGGCCTCGGTCAAGCCGAATAAAGCGATGCTAAAGAAGCCCGCTCGCAAGCCAAGTGCTTCATCTTCAATGCCCTCACGGCCAAGTTCCTCAGCTGCGCCCTCACGGCCAGAATCTTCAAAATCTTCAAAGCAAATTCCTCATGCTGCTCCTGCTCCACCAAAGTCTTCAGCTATCCCGACAAAGTCCTCAGCACCTGTGCATCTGGCCTCATGCCAAAGGACGACTGGCATCTCTATTGCCTCTGGTGTCTCAGCTAGTTCTTCAGCTGCACCAAATTCCTCAGCAAGACCCTCACCGCTGAATAAAAAGGCTACTGCTGGACGCGTCACTCGCACAAGTCCTCAGAAGAAGCAGGTAGTCTTCACTGTGCCATCTGATGATGATGAAGCTGATGAAGAAGAACTTACTGAAATCATCAGGGACCGACAAGAACGGGCTGCTAAAGCCAAAGGCACACCTATGCCCCTGCTATTGGATACAAAGGCGATCCTAGATTATATTGATCTCTGGCATAAGGATCCTCACACGCCTATGCCTGATTTCAAGCTGACACCTGGTCAAAGTCACATGTTGACTCACTCCATCCAAGAGGAGAAGTGGAAATATGATAAGGCCAGAGAGATCAAGAAATCACAGTACTGCAAAGAGAAGCTACTGAAGAAAAATGTTCTCAAAATGAAGCCTGAGGAACTTGTCAAGATGCAGGCTGAGATCAAATCCCTCAGCGACAAATTTGACTCATACTATGCTGATTGGCAAGGAGCCAAGGTCAGATTTGTAAGGCTGACTGATACCTTCACCAAGGGCGCAACCTCAATGCCACAATTTTCTCAAGCTGAAGCATCTATTCAGCAAACTGAAGAACATGCCAGCACCGCTGATGAAGTTCAGACTGCTGAAGAAAATGCTAGTTCCAAGGCTGATGACTCTGCTCCAGCCATTGATGAAATTGCCAGGGCATCCACTAGTGGTTCGCCTGAAGAAATTGAAGAAACCAGGGCAACTGCATCAGTAGCGCCTGAGGAAAATCAACCAGATTCCTCAGCTCCACCTGCGCCTACGCCAACTCCAATTCTTCCATCTGCATTGGATGTGAGGAAAACAAAGGCTGCAGAACGAGCTGCTGTGAAGAAAAGGAAGGCATCCAATGCTTCAGAATCTTCAGCTCCCAAGAAGATGAAGCCGATGACAAGCTATTTTGCAAATCCCATTGATGCCGTTCCTATCTCCTTCGTGCCATCAAAGGACCTTGTTCCTTTTGGTGAAGATTATGAGATCCCCAGTGGATCAGATGAAGAAACTCAATCTGCTGCTTCGTCAGAGCAGATTGATGAAGAAATTGAAGAGGATGCAATCCCTTCAATCCCAATGGTCTCATCACCAATGCCTCAGTTTGATGCTGAAGAGGCTGGTGTTGAAGAAATTGATGAAGATGTGGATATTGGAAGCACCACTCCAGTGATGAATGACGACTTTTGGGAAAGTCAGCATCCCAATTCCCCACTCTTCACTCCCCTGCAGCAAATTCCTCACTCTCCTTCACCAACAGTACAATTGGGCTCTGAAGAAACTCATCCCACTGCATCTGTGCATGAAGAAATTCCAGCAACTAGTACTGAAGAAACTGCTGCTGAAATAGCCAAGGTGACTGCACCTGAGGAAAATCCTGAAATTCCTCAGCCTGAAGAACCTGAGATCGTGATTCCTGAGGTCGTGATGCAACTCACTGACACTCCTCTGCCAAGGCCAAAGGATCCGTTCTCACGAAAACAGAAATTCAAGGCTGAAGAATTCTATGGCGAGCACGTGTTCTTCACAGAATACAACCCATATGACTCTGCTCGCATAAAGAAGAGGTGTTTCTGGACTGTCAGCCAAGCAAATTTCTATTCCTCAGTGCTTTACAACAAAGACAAAGTCTTCGACCATGATCATATTCCTCACGTGGATATGGAGTGTTTACCGTGCTTCACGCCAGTGCTCAGTGTTCTTCACGACGCTGGGCTGCTCAATTTCTACACAGATATATGCGATTGGAATGAAGAGCTTATTCTTCAATTCTATGCAACGTTGCACATCACCGGCAACTCTGAAGATATCAATTCATTGGTTTTGGACTGGATGACTGACAACACCCACCATAAGGCCCCTGCATCTGAATTGCTTTGGGTCCTTCCTCTGAGTCCACCCACTGAAGATGCTCGCTGTGTGTACAACGAACCTGAGATTTCAAATCATTATATGCAAGTGCTGATGAAGCCTTTGAAGCCAGGGCAAGCTCCTAGAACCAATTTCCTCGTCAAGGAATTGCTGTATGTGCCAAGGACTGTCTATCGCATTCTGACGAAGACAATGAGTCCCATCAAAGGCCATGACTCGTCTGATGAAGAAGTCGTTGGCATCATGAAGAATCTGCTTTTCAACATCATCCATGGCGTTCCCGTCAACTTCCATGATTTCTTTATGAGGACTCTGGCCAACATTGCTATGTCACCATTTGAGCTGAAGCCTTATGCACCTTGGATAATGAAATTCATCAGGATAAGGTCTTCACTCAACTACAAAGCTGAAATGCTCAACCACTGCAGCTACTTGCCTCCCATTGAAGTCCTCAAACGGACATTTTCCTCGGCTGAAGAAAAAGGCAAGGCCACTGCTGTGATAGATGAAGCCATTCGTCCATTGGATGGCCAATTTCGCAAAGCTGCATCTTACTCCACCAATGATGACTTTGCCACACATGACTCTGCTGCTAACACTGCCAAGCCAAATCCTCAAGCCACAGCACCCAGGGTTATGACTGACCGTGAGTTACTCCTCAGTCTTCATCAAAAGGTTGATCGCAATCATAAATGGGTCAAGCGTCAGTTTGGTTCAATTCTTCACAACATGACTTCCACACACAATGCGGTGAAGAAAAACTGCTACTACCTTCATGAAACCCTCAACCGCACCTGGGCTGTTCTATCTTAAGTGTACAGTGCTGAAGACTTGGAGAAAATGGGTCTCAAAGAAGACTTTGACTGTTTTGCACCTCCTTCGAAGAAATACAAGAAGGTCAAGGTTCCTTCTTTGGTGGCCAGTTCATATTCTTCATTGCATGCGACTGATGAAAATGAAGACTTGGACGACACTGCAGCAGGCCCTACTTCAACGACCGACCCCAACAACGCTGGCGCTCCTTCATCAACTTGAAAATCTTCAGGGGCGTTAGTCCTCAGATTTTCGATCCTTTTGGTCATTTGATGACAAAGGGGGAGAAATCTGAGTTAGTCTTCAAGCGGGTCTATAATAAGGGCGTATTCGTTTTTTTAAGTTACAACTCTCATTCTTCCGAAACTTTTATTGGATCGAGTTGTAATCTTAAGTCCGATGGTGCGCTGATACTTTTGTTGCACTATGCTTCGGTACTTTGATGCACTATTCTGCATGCTTATTCCTCACTAATATTATTGCACGCATGCTGAATTACATTAGGCACCATATTTCATCTAGCATTTCAAATTCTTCATATTATATATCAAATGCGTGTATGAATTACAAGATATAGGGGGAGATCTCCATGATTCAACTCTTCAAGTGTGCATTGCTTCAAAAGCAAATTCCTCACTATGCACAACTTCAGGGGGAGTTCTTCTATATCTTGCAATCAAATTCCTCAATATCAGTATTCACACTTCATATATTCATCCTCATTGAAAACTTAACCTATGTTGTCATCAATCACCAAAAAGGGGGAGATTGTAAGTGCATCTAGTGCCCCTTAGTGATTTTGGTGTATTGAAGACTTATAGGTTAAGTATCTAATGCGTTTATGAGTGTACACAGATCTATAAGTCTATGAGGAGTTTGATATTTACAGAGAAAGTCGACCCCTAAAAATGAAGTTCTTCGACTGAAGACTTTGATATACTGAAGACTTTCTGAAGACTTTGAAAGTGAAGAAATTGGTGTGACCTTGAAGACTTGGTATTCATTCGAGGCACATGAAGAGTGAAGACTTTTGTTTTCGTAGTTTCATTTTCTCTTTCTTGAGTCATAGGAAACACCTTACTGTTAAAGGGGGTCGAGGAAATACTAAGGAGAAAATTTCCATATGATGCTCAACTCAAATCCTACACCTACCAATCCCTTCGAGTGAAACCATTGGAAATCTCATACAGTTCAGTCAATTTCTTCAGTGACGGAGACGCAGTTCTTCTGGTCACTAAGGACTTTGCTCTGACTAAGGAGTTAGGAATTCGTCAGTGCGAATTGCCTACACAGTGAGGAACATGATAGCCCTGAGGAATTTGTACCTCAAATTTCCGACCGTTGTTGTGCTGCGTGCCAGCTGTCCTAAAATATCTTGTCCACCTAACGGTCATATCATTGAAGGGCATTTATGTCTTATCATGTCGGGCTGCTCCCTAGGCTATAAATAGCCGCCCCCTACAACCACTAGCTGGTTGGCTGCTCCGCGAGAACTTGACACTTGTCATTTGAGAGCAACCCATCCTCCGAGGACTTTGAGCGAAAATCATCAAGTGAGGAAAATCCAAACCCCAAACCCAAAACACCTACAAACCCAAAGTGATTGAGCATCACTGAAGAGATTGATCCTGCGTGGATCCGACGCTTGTTACCTTTGAAGACTGTGCTTCTTCCAGACGGTTAGGCGTCATGGTCTAGAGCATCCAAGAGGAATTGTGGATCGCCGAGTGACCAAGTCTGTGAAGGTTTGGAAGTCACCTGAAGACTTACCACGAGTGATTGGGCGAGGACTGTGTGTTCTTAGCTCAAGGAGAGTACAGTGAGGACTGTGTGTCCAGGACTGGGTGTCCTCGAGTTTAAATACTCAGCCGCTCCAACCAGATGTACAACTGAGACAGCAGTTGGAACTGGTCTACCAAATCATTGTCTTCACCAAGCTTACTGGTTCTATTTCCTCAACTCTTTCATTTCCTCAGTAGTGTGCTGTTTGTGTATCATATCTGTGTCTGAAGACATTGACTGAAGACTTTCTCAATTTCCTCAGTTCAATTTCTTCAGTCTGTTTGTCTTCAACTTGTGTTATCCTGTATTTACGCTTTCTGTACTCTGTGTGTCTTCATTTCATCATGATGACTATGCTTGAATTCTGTTATGTTTTCATCTGAGTACTTATTCCGCTGCTAGTAGTTCTTCGCTAAGGAATTTCCTCACGAGCAAATTCCTCAGTGAAGAATTTCATAAAAATCGCCTATTCAACCCCCCTCTAGTCGATATAACGCACTTTCATTTTCAGTTTTAGCGGCCTGGATGTATGAACTTCATGGACGAATGGTTCTTTTCCATGCTTTTTGTGGACAAGATGTGCACTCCTAAACAGAATATATGAAATTCTAAAAAAAATTGTGTACTTCTTATAAAAACTTGAAGACCACACAATCATAACATAAAACAAGCGCATGACATGAAATCAGTAAAGAACACATACGTAAACTTGTGTATTTTCTTTTTAAGATCATAACAGTGACCATTTCTCTTTTAGAAATTTGGAAATGACAGTGCAGCTATATGTAAATACCTTATTCGGTTAGAAGTTGTCGGCTGCTGCTGCTTCAACAACAATAATTAGTACTCCACCTGATCTTGCCTAATTAATTTATTGGTGCATACTAGTTGATAGAAACAATAGTACCAAGTCAGAATGCCAGTAGATCTTGTCTAATTAACAAAAAAGTAGTACTGAGTAGTAGGGTCTTGTGAGTTGTGTGCATACACCACTTCAATTTCTGCAAGATTCATGCAACTCGTGACAATATTTTCACTGAACCAACAATCTAAACTGGTGCAAGCCTGGAAAAATCACAAACACAACATCTACCATACTATTGTTTTTATTCTTTCTTCTCTAATATACATTGAACTGCTGCAAAAAATAGAAGAATTATACACTGCTAGGCATCGCCGCGTTGGTGGCTAAAGCGCGGGAGCAGGTGACCAAGCAGGCGGCCAGGGACGGCAAGATGCAGTGGCAAGGTTCAAAAAATGAAGCTCTTCCATTCACATCAAAGTGAGAGAAGACGACTAACCATTTTTTGATCTACCTCTCGAACCATTTCTTGGATGTCTTTGGAGAGTGTATTTCTGAACATAAACATCTGAAATTGTTCCCTGCAAGAGTCACGAGATAAACTAGAGTTCACAATAATGTTCTTTTTTGTTTGGACGATGCCTGCACCCCAATGTGGACTTCAGCGGGCTGCATGGAGCACTCCATATTTTTGACTGCAGGTTGCGACGGCACGACAAGAACAAAGGTATATTACGGGCGCGGCAATAGAGGGCTATTGGACGGCGTATGAGGCGGACGAGGATGGGCATGTGTCTGGATCAAGCGGTCGTCGACGAGAGGCCACGCTGATTGTGGTGCAAAAGCTCGTTGTCGTTGTCGGCAACGAGCAGCGGGAGGGACAGCCTTCGACGGGAGCAATTGAGCTCGCCAGAGCGAGGGGCAATGAGTTTTTTCGAGCTTGCCAAGTGCTCCCCGAACTGCTCTCCGTACATCCTGAAGTCCAAATCCACCTCGCGGTAAAGGAGGGGAGGGGGCGTGCTAGGAGAAGGTTGGAGCTGCGGCCTCGATCCGGTAGTTGTTAGAGGCGGCGGTGGGCCAGGAGGAGGCAAGAAATGTCATATGGTAGCGATCGAGATCACCCGCTGGGAATCTCGGCAACCCACATTTGAGGAAACTGCTACTTCAAGATAGGTTGGTCTTGATTGAAGGTATGTTTCAGAAGTTAGCCATCACCCACAAAGCTATTCGCACGCGGCCTCGTGCTGGAAGGACGCAGGGTCGTCGGCGCACTAGGACGAGGTGATAGAGGCAAAGGTGTCCCAATGTTTCGATGAGATGGTGGCTATCGTTTCGGTGGGAGTCGACCTTGACGATCCAACTACGAACGTGCGACACGTCGCGCCTTAGCAATCGCTAAACCAACTTCCGAGGGTTATTGACCACGCCGGAGCACGATCAACCTGACCACGAGGGCCTGTTTCCTGCGAGCAAACGAAGAACAAGCAAGAAACTAAGATTGCAATCTGGATATTGCGAATATAAGAGGAAAGCTTTATTAATGAAGGTGGGGTTCTGTGACGCCTTGGTCTGGTCGTTGAACACAAACGAAGTACGCAAAGTTGCAGCTATGGCGAACTTTTGATCTAAACAAAACCCAAAGTCTAAACGATGCCCTAGGGGCTGTATATATGGGGGAAGAGGGGGGAATTTCGTGGCCCTTGGAGGAGGGGTCTGAAACCCACCCTAACTCTTGTTTCCCCACACATACGGACTCTAAAAACAGCCTATATTGAAGTATTTCGAAATTACATGGGCCTGGCCCAAGAAGAAGGTGATGCAACACCTAGAATAGCCTCTGGACGAAAATTATGAAGTGGCATCTTGTATATTTCGTCCAAGGCTTCATGCACTCATTATGGTGGCTTCAAAGTCCTGAAATCATCACTTGAAACTCTGTTCTTGTCTCCCTTGCGCATGCCATCAAATCCATGCTTGTTCTTGCTCCAATGATCATCCTTCTCCAAGATAGGCCCTTCATTTGTAAGCAAAACAAATGTATCCAATTTAGGCAACATCATATTCTCATGAACATTAGAATCATTACCAAGAAATGAAAGTACCTGATAATTCAATTGGCGTGCGCGAGCTCTAGTAATTGGTGCAGTATGTATAGCAGCAGGGACTGTGGGTGTAACAATGGTATTGATGGCCTCATCATCCTCCCCTTCTTGAAATGAAGTCGCCCTCGACGGAAGCTCATCTTCCTCACCCAAATAAGGCTTCAAATCTGCAATGTTAAAAGTGGGACTAACCCCAAAATCTGCAGGCAACTCAAGTTTATATGCATTATCATTTATTTTCTCTAACACCTTAAAAGGACCATCAGCACGTGGCATTAGCTTTGATTTGTGCAAATTAGGAAATCTATCCTTACGCAAATGTAACCAAACAAGATCTCCAGGTGCAAACACAACATGTTTTCTACCCTTATCTCCAGCAAGTTTATATTTAGCATTCATACGCTCAATGTTTTCCTTAGTTAACTCATGCATTTTTAAAATCAATTCAACACGTTCTTTAGCATCAAAATTAACCTTCTCCGAAGATGGAAGAGGCAACAAATCAATGGGTGCACGAGGTAGGAAACCATACACAATTTCAAAAGGGCACATCTTAGTAGTAGAATGCAACGAACGATTATAAGCAAATTCAATATGAGGCAAGCATTCTTCCCACATTTTCTTATTATTCTTCAAAACAGCCCTAAGCATAGTAGACAATGTTCTATTGACTACTTCAGTTTGTCCATCAGTTTGGGGGTGACAAGTAGTACTAAAAAGAAGTTTAGTCCCCAACTTAGCCCATAAACATCTCCAAAAGTGGCTAAGAAATTTAGTATCACGGTCTGAAACAATAGTATTTGGCACACCATGCAAGCGAATAATTTCACGAAAGAACAAATCAGCAACATTAACAGCATCATCGCTTTTATGACATGGTATGAAGTGTGCCATTTTCGAGAATCTATCCACGACAACAAATATGCTATCCCTCCCCTTCTTTGTTCGAGGTAAACCTAAAACAAAGTCCATAGATATATCCTCCCAAGGAACACTAGGTACAGGCAAAGGCATATATAAACCATGAGGATTGAGTCGTGACTTAGCTTTTTGACAAGTAGTGTAGCGAGCAACAAAACGCTCAACATCCCGTCTCATCTTTGGCCAAAAGAAATGTGTAGCAAGTATATCCTCCGTCTTCTTCATGACAAAGTGTCCCATTAGTCCTCCCCCATGTGCCTCCTGCAACAACAAAAGACGAACGGAGCTAGCTGGAATGCATAGCTTGTTAGCACGAAACACAAATCCATCATTAACGACGAACTTGTTCCATGATCTACCTTCTTTACAATTCTGCAATACATCTTTAAATTCAGCATCATGCACATATTGATCTTTGATGGTCTCCAAACCAAATATTTTAAAATCGAGTTGTGATAGCATAGTATAACGACGAGACAATGCATCAGCAATAACATTTTCTTTAGCCTTCTTGTGTTTAATGACATAAGGGAAAGTCTCAATGAATTCAACCCATTTAGCATGTCTACGGTTCAGTTTAGCTTGACTTTTAATGTGTTTCAAAGATTCATGATCAGAATGTATAACAAATTCTTTGGGCCATAAATAATGTTGCCATGTTTCTAAAGTCTGAACAAGAGCATATAATTCCTTATCATAAGTAGAATAGTTCAGACTAGGCCCACTCAATTTTTCAGAAAAGTATGCAACAGGTTTGCCATCTTGTAATAACACACCTCCTAATCCAATTCCACTAGCATCACATTCAAGCTCAAAAGTCTTATTAAAATCAGGAAGTTGGAGTAAAGGAGCATGTGTCAACTTATCTTTCAATACCGTGAAGGCTTCTTCCTGTGCGGTACCCCAAACAAAAGGCACATCCTTCTTTGTAAGCTCATTGAGAGGTGCAACAATGGTGCTAAAATCTCTCACAAAACGCCTATAGAAACCAGCGAGTCCAAGAAAACTCCTCACTTGTGTGACCGTTTTGGGCTGCGGCCAACTCTCAATAGCTTCAATCTTGGCTTTATCAACTTCAATTCCCTGTGGAGTAACAACATAGCCAAGAAAAGACACTCGGTCGGTGCAAAAGGTGCACTTCCCAAGGTTACCAAACAAACGTGCATCACGTAGAGAATTAAAAACAGCACGTAAATGTTCCAAATGTTCTTCCAAAGATTTGCTATAAATCAGTATATCATCAAAATAGACTACCACAAATCGTCCAATGAAAGCACGTAAAACTTCGTTCATTAGTCTCATGAAAGTACTAGGTGCATTAGTTAACCCAAAAGGCATGACTAACCACTCATATAAACCAAACTTAGTTTTAAAAGCTGTTTTCCATTCATCTCCCAATTTCATACGAATTTGATGGAATCCCAAACCTACTCAAACAAGGAAACACGAATCTGGCAACAGCTGGATCTCGAAAGCAACCCTAATATGAGATGGACTCGAAGTGATGGTGGTATATGGATACGGACCGGTGGTCGTATATGGACTCGGAGCGGGGGTGGTATATGGATACGGATCGATGGTGGTATATGGACTCGGAGCGATGGCGGATAAGCGGTGGTGGAAGATGGCAGGGACAATGATGATGGTGCGGCGGCGGCGTGACTAATATGACCAGAACTCGAAACTCTAAAAGACTAGACGCTAAGACCAGCAACTTGACACGACGATGCAACCGCAAATTCAACAAAGCAAATACAGAAAAGATTATGCAAAGGATCAGATTGGTTCGGATAGGATGAACTAACCCTAATTTTTTTGGCTTTTTCGTGGACTATAGGTATGAAAAACAGACTCGATCTAAACTACGAAAAACTGTAAAATCTCACCGAGCAACCTGAAAATCTGATACCACTTGATAGAGGCAAAGGTGTCCCGATGTTTCGATGAGATGGTGGCTATCGTTTCGGTGGGAGTCGACCTTGACGACCCGACTACGAACGTGCGAGACGTCGCGCCTTAGCAATCGCTAAACCAACTTCCGAGGGTTATTGACCACGCCGGAGCACGATCAACCTGACCATGAGGGCCTGTTTCCTGCGAGCAAATGAAGAACAAGCAAGAAACTAAGATTGAAATCTGGATATTGTGAATATAAGAGGAAAGCTTTATTAATGAAGGTGGGGTTCTGTGACGCCTTGGTCTGGTCGTTGAACACAAACGAAGTACGCGAAGTTGCAGCTATGGCGAACTTTTGATCTAAACAAAACCCAAAGTCTAAACGATGCCCTAGGGGTTGTATATATGGGGGAAGAGGGGGGAATTTCGTGGCCCTTGGAGGAGGGGTCCGAAACCCACCCTAACTCTTGTTTCCCCACACATACGGACTCTAAAAACAGCCTATATTGAAGTATTTCGAAATTACATGGGCCTGGCCCAAGAAGAAGGTGACGCAGCACCTAGAATAGCCTCTGGACGAAAATTATGAAGTGGCATCTTGTATATTTCGTCCAAGGCTTCATGCACTCATTATGGTGGCTTCAAAGTCCTGAAATCATCACTTGAAACTCTGTTCTTGTCTCCCTTGCGCATGCCATCAACTCCATGCTTGTTCTTGCTCCAATGATCATCCTTCTCCAAGCTAGGCCCTTCATTTGTAAGCAAAACAAATGTATCCAATTTAGGCAGCATCATATTCTCATGAACATTAGAATCATTACCAAGAAACGAAAGTACCTGATAATTCAATTGGCGTGCACGAGCTCTAGTAATTGGTCCAGTATGTATAGCAGCAGGGACTGTGGGTGTAACAATGGTATTAATGTCCTCATCCACTACAGGAAATATGTCAACTTGTGACCCTCACTATTGGTCACTGAAAGGTCACAAATTTCCATTTACGACCTTTTTGTGACCAAAAACAGAAGGTTAAAAGATGGCCGTTGTAAACTGACTATAGCGACCTTTCTTCTGGAATGGTCGCAAACGTTTACGACCAAAAAAAAGGTCGTAGATTTAACGACCAACTGTTTTGGTCGCTAGCAATCCGACGACACCACGTCAGGACCACCGTGGCAAGCTGACGTGGCAGACTTACGACCAAATGAAAAGGTCATAAAGTAGAATCAGCCCGGTCCATTTCAGCCGTCTTGATGGGCCAAGCCCAATAATTCAGCCCATTTAATTTTTTTTCTCTTTATTTTGCTTATCTGCATGGGCCTGGCCCAATAATTTGGCCTTTTATTTTCTGGGAATGGAGCCTTTTTCTGATGATTTTTTTATATTCCACTATTGTTTTGGGCCACAATCTTTTTAGTCTAGTTTGAATTTGGGCCTTGGCCTTTTTATTTTCTGTTATGCAGCCTTTTATAGTTTTTTTTTCTTACAGTCATTTCTTTTTTTAGGCCCAAGCCTTTTTAGTCAAATTCTTGTTTGGGCCTCGGCCTTTTTAGAGCCCAGGTTCATATTTTGCATAACTATAAACAGAAAGGCCCACAGCCCAGGTGCACAAGTGATCCACATAACTTCACAGAAAAAAAACACAGGTTCACATAACAGCTCCCAGGTTCACAAGTGCAAAATGCAACAAAGTGTAACAGCAGCAGCTCCAAACTACTCAACCCAGGTTCACAAGTGAAAAATGCAACAAAGTGTAACAGCAGCAGGTCCAAACTACTCAACCCAGGTTCACAAGTTCAAACTACTCATCCCAGGTTCAAACTACCAGGTTCAAACTACCTTAGCTCCAAAGAGATCCATCAAGTGGGCTAACTTCTCTTCCTGTTCTTCAGACTTCTTGCGCAGCAGCTCAAGTTCCTTGTCGCGTGCAGCTTCAGATTCTTCTGCCTTCATCTTGATTGCCGCCAATTCTTCTTGCACCAGTTTAGCTTGAAGCTCGGACCTCTCCAGCTTCTGCTCAAGGTCACGAACATGAGCAGCAGCTTTGTTGTTCCCAGATGACTGGAGCCCAACATTCCTGAGGAATGTGCTTTGCTTGACTTCGGTCTTGAGGACTTGTTCGACAATTTCGACAACACACTTTGGCTCTTCACCTTATGGTACCGGCGCTTCCTTCATTTTTTCCATCTCAAGCTAGCATATGGAGGAAAATGATAGGCATTAGTGGGAGATCTATTTCACATTTTGCAAACCAAACCAAGCAAGAGAAACCAAACCAGCACACAAATGGATTATTTGAAGTAACCAAACCAGCACACAAAATCTATACAAGAAGATGATGACTAGTGACCTGGAGACATGCAATTGGAACAATATGATCACTTCATTAAGCCTAGAATGGTGGTTCTATATAAGATGGCTTCCTGAGTGAGCCGATCATCAAACTAACATTTAGATCAAATTTCATCATATCATAAAAATGCATCAAATAGCTACAGCAAGTTCTGATATCTTTGTTGAACTATCAAGCAACATCAAAGCATGGAACATAGCATGTGTTCTTGACTGGCTCTGAGTCAAACAACATCAAATCATCAAAGCATCAAAGCTGGCTGTGAATCAAACAGGGCAAAGCATGGAGTGACTTACTATAGCAGTCTTGACTGGCTCCGAAAACCCGTGCTTCTTGCTGTTGTGGGTGGCCTTAAACAAGTCAATCGCAGGCAGCTCCTCACCCTTACGCTCTTCTTTCTGAAATGTTTTTCAACAAAAATCAAAATGTTATTCAGCAAGAATCAGAAATTTTATTCAATGAGGATCAAACGGTAAGGTCTCTAGAGAAGAGTTCTCAAAGTGGCAAAAATGTGCGCTGTGTAGTGCCTGGAACCAGTTCTTTGAGTGTACATGACTTCTTCTCGATTCATCTTGTTCGACAAACAGGTTTCCTACAAAAAAGCATACTGTCAGCATGATCTAGCACTAGCATATCATGTGCAGAACATAAAGCATCAAACAAAGCAGAGACAAACCTTGTGTCTTGGGGTAGACCACATCTCCACCAGAGCTTGCCATTCACCATCTGTTACATCAGGCACAAGAGACTTAATGCTGACTTTATTTGCAGCTACGGTATCAAAATACTTCTTCTTGATCTGATGGCATCTGTTCTTTGAATATTTCTGCAGAATATCTTTGCTTGAGGTCCTGATGGTCTCCGAGCCCATGTTCATCTCAAAATTTTCCTACCAAGATAGCAAACAAGGTAGGAACAATATTAGTGATCATGCATAGGTGTAACAGAAAATAGATAGCACATTAACTATGAAACAAGTAGCTTACAGCAACTTTCCCAATGTAGTTCTCCAATATACTAGCATTTTTCTTTGTATAGCTTGAAGTGAGGAAGAACCGGAAGATGGCTTTTTGCAACGAGTCCACACTCAGAAGCAAGCTTTGCTGCCTGCAGAGGCTTCTCTGGACGAATCATCCCTTCGGCAATTTGGATAGGCACCTTGCTACCAAGCGACTTGGTGATCCTCTCTAGCCCTTTGCCCTTTCTAAGTCTAGTCTTGGGAGTCATTGCATCTGAAAATGAAACTGAACTCATAAATTAGAATAGAAATCGACAAATGCAGGAATCGACAAAAGCATACATGATCATTCCATTTGGAAAATGCACTAGTAGAAGATAGCATTGCAAAGGTCAACTTGCCTGATTGAAGCACAAGCTGCTGTTCTTCTTCATTGATGACAGCGTTCCTGTCAATAGAAGGTGCAACAGGGCTGAGGTCTGTGTGGACAGTGCCTGCTTCATCAATGCAGATGGTTCCTGCTTCATCTAGGCAGACAGTGCCATTTCCATCCATGCTGAGAGTGGTTCCTTCATCCATGGGCGGCAACTCATCACCCGTTTGCACCGAGGTCTGAGAGTCCATGCGCAACATACTTTCCTGATGGTCAGTTGCAGTCGCCATCCTTGCTTTCTGCCTTGTGACTCTATCAAGGGCAGGTTCATCAGGTTCCATGATCCTCTTTTTTTGTCCTGGAGCTGGGGCCATCACCCTTCCTGGAGGCATTGCAGGAGATGTTTTTGAGCTCTTGTGCTTCTTGCTGACTGTCTTCTTAACACCAGACCTCTTCGTCCTAGATCCCTTCAGTGCCTCGTATAAACAGCACGGAAAAAAGCATTAGATCACAAGAAAAATATGTGAGCACAAGGAATAACATAGAATAACAGAACCCCAACCCTCCAAGCAAGACAAAGTTTGCACCTTAACAATCTTGTTGACTACAACATCATCCACTTCCTCTCCATCAATAACTTCATCCTCCTTAGGATTGTACTCTGGGTCATCATTGATAACTCCACTACCCTCTTGAACCTCATCACTTCTACCTTCTTGTACACCATTTGTTTTCCTAATCATCGACGCTATTGCACCGATGCCAAGGGACTGGAACATCTGATTGTTCCTCATGATATTTCTAGCCCTAACCTTCTCGTACTCGGTGAGAGGCTCTTCTTTGCATGATAAAGGAAACGTAACTATTAGGTGAATGTTTGGAATGCATGGACAGGCAGCCAAACATATCTTATGAAATTTTATTATCATTTAATCCTAGTTATTCAGGTAAGGAAGACGAACAGCACACAGGCACAATTAAGCCAGCTTATTCAGATTGCAGCAATACATTTCACTTAGCATATTAAGACACAAATTTTGTGAAACTGACCACAAGGAGCAAGTTGCATACCAACGGTTGGCATCATGCTTGACCTTGTCCTCCTTGCCATGGATGATCTTGAGGTGGTGCTTGCAAAATAGAATAAACAACAATCAGATACAATAGGGATAAAGTAAAATGATGCACTTGTATCAATAAAGGAAAGCATTTGGACCATCATGCACATACAAGCACTTGTATCAATAAAGGAAAGCATTTGGACCATCATGCACATACATGTAATACATGTGAAACAAACTTGATGGATCAACAATACAGTGATCTAGTGTTATTAATTAAGCAAACATGTAAGTGCACTAAACAAGCATGCATGTACACTGGAAAGATATGAAGCATCTCTTAATATCTTCACTACATCAAGCAGGAGGTAGTAATGTACATCAAGAAATCTTCCTACTGCCTCATATAAAGTACACAACAAGCAAGCAAAGTGCTAGTAGTACTGCTGATGCAAACCCTAACCCTATGTATGCTAGCAAGCAACTGAATTGAAGCAAACTATATATGTGAAGCAATGCATTAGCAGTAATATATGTGAAGAAAACTACATCAAGCTAAGTGAACTAAGGTTGTGGTACCAGAGACAAGAACAAAACTCACATGTATTACAATTATATATAGTTGGATACAAATACAGTGCACACGAATTATACTTCAGCAATGTGGATTAGCAAAAACAACTATTTACAACAATTAATTTTATGTTTTAACTTGCAATTTTATCCATGTACCTGCAATAATATTTAAGCAAATGAATTACTCAACTGTTTTCCCTAATGGAGGCAAGCTTATGCATTTAGAGCAACTGATTACCCAACAGTTGATGAATAAAGAAGCAAGCAGTGTTAAGAATAATACTAGGCCTTGAAATCATGCTTATGCCGGTAATTTAGAAGAGTATATCATGAGGACCTTCAAAACAACTAGATGTTGCCACTTGTAAAGCCTGAAACAACTATACTTGCATAAGTACAAAAGCAGATGAAAAAACTATACTCAACTATTGATTATGTTGCCTCTACACACGAAACATGGCTACAAACTAGAAGAACACAAATTCAGACATTTCGACAATTAGAATCAACCTTGTATATTAGTTACAGCACCCAAAATTATCTAGCACCAATATAGTATATATTAAAACTAGTCATACTACCTTAACACACCAGGAATTCCAATACCACAATAAGTACTAAGCATTCTCTTGTTCAATGGAAAGAAGAACACAAGCTTCATGCACATATCATAAAAGAAGAACATTGCTACAAACCCCATGGGCACATCATAAAAGAAGTCTTGTACTTGAACAATCAGGATGGGTTGCTGGTACAGCAGTGATATATCAATCACCATGCAAACCCCTACAACATCTACTGCAATGGCGTGCAATAAGAACCCTAACCCCATAATGTTCTAGCCATGAACTAGAGGGAGATCATCCCCACGAACCCCATGAAACCCTGACCCCATGAACCCTAACCCTGACCCCATGAACCAGACGGAAATCCTGACCCCATGAAACCCTGACCCCATGAACCCTAACCCTGACCCCAATTCTCCATGCAACAATAAACATGACCCCATGAACAAGGACCAGCAGATCCTAACCCTAGAAGATCCTAACCCTAGATCCAACATGATCCATCGAACCACCAGAGGGGAGATGGATCCAGCAGAGGAAGGGAGATGGATCCACCGAACGACCAATCAGATCCCTAACCCTAGAATATCTAGGGGAGATGGAGAAGTACCTAGGGGCGGATGATGTTGATGATGCAGCGGTGGTCGTCGTCGATGTAGCCGCCGTCGTCGATGTAGCCACCGTCGTC
The DNA here is from genome assembly GCA_032464435.1 of Aegilops umbellulata. Taxonomy (NCBI): domain Eukaryota; kingdom Viridiplantae; phylum Streptophyta; class Magnoliopsida; order Poales; family Poaceae; genus Aegilops; species Aegilops umbellulata. The sequence goes on from CP136057.1 coordinate 308,624,761, forward strand.
GTCGATGTAGCCGTTGTAGTCGATGTAGCCACCGTCGTCGTCGATGATGCGGGCGATGTAACCGTCGAGGGGAGGGGATTCGTCATCGGGGAGGGTGGCGCGACGTGGCGCGGCGGGTGGTGCAGCGGCGTGGCGGCATAGAGCAAGGGAGGGAGTGGGGCGGCGGGGCGGCACGGAGCAGGGGAGGGAGTGGGGAGAAGCTAGGGTTCGTCGGGGAGAGGGGAGGGGAATGGAATGGGGAAATTTTGGGGAGTGGGAGTGGGATCCCGCGTGTTTAGTGGGAGAGGGAGTGGTGGGACCCGCCTGGTAGTGGGAGAGGGAGTGGAGGGAGTGGAGGGAAATTTTGGGAGAGGGAAATTTTGGTGGAGGGAAAATTTTGGTGTGGGAGGGAAATCCTTTTGGGTTTGGGTGTAGAAAAAAATAGGGGTTTTTTTGTAAATTTGTAGAAATCATGGTTAAAATCATACCGAGTAGCTCAAGAAAACGCCGGTATTGCAAGTTTAGTATTTTTGCTAGTTGGTAGGCCACATTTGATGATGTGATGCGGAGGTCTCCCATTTTTTGATTTTTTTTGAATTTTTTACGGTATTTTCAAAAACCAGCCGATTTTGTCGCGGCGGCCGTCCGTGGCTAGGGTTTGAGTCGTGCCAATCTGTTGTCGAATCTTTGATGAAATGCCTACCTGTGAAGCTAAAAAGCATTTTTAGTGAAAATAACGGGCAAGCTATGGAGGACCCGCAGTTCAAATTCCAGCCGGTTCTAGCTGAATCGGCCGAAGGTGGTCCGAATTGCTGGGAGTAGCTACGAGGGTCAGAAATGCATGCTTCTTGGCGACCGTCCGTAAAACAGGGTCTACTTTGAGATAGACATGGAATGGCGCCGTTTGGGGTGCCCCTCCTTGTAGCCGCTTCACGAAAAACGCATGTCTTTTGCATTCAAAAAATGAAAAACGGTTTTTTTGTTAAACAAGTTGGAACCTCGCCTTGGCAACATTGTTTGCCATCACAGGACGGAGGCATGCGCCCAATTTGGGCATATTATGAGAAACTATTCAACGGATGCGGCCATATCATTGCTAGTTTGGCTTGAAAGCCATGAATCTTCGTTCATGGTAGGTCGTTTTTTAGAACACTTTTTAAAGAAAACGCCGGTATTGCATGTTTAGTATTTTTGCTAGTTGGTAGGCCACATTTGATGATGTGACGCGGAGGTCTCCCATTTTTTTGATTTTTTTTTTGAATTTTTTACGGTGTTTTAAAAAACCGGCCGATTTCGTCGCGGCGGCCGTCCGTGGCTAGGGTTTGAGTCATGTTTTTAGCATTCAAAAAATGAAACTTATATTGTTTCATACATGAGCATGCACAAAAACCCATAATTTTTTCTTTCATCCATGAGCATGCATAAAAAATTTCAATTCCCATCGATTACCAAACTGAATATTCATTGTTAAAAACATGACTTGTTTAGATTACACTGTCATACATCATCCATGAGCATGCACAAAATTAAAACTGATATACTTAACATTGACATGTTCATATTACACTAACAAGCTTAAACCTAACATGCTGAACACCTTCTTAACATATTCACTCCTCCTTCTTCTCCTTCATCAACCTGATGCGCTCAGAGTGGCGAATCCCAACGCGGATGTACTCCTCTACCACAATTGGCATGGTCCTATCGCCAAGCTGTGGGATTGCAGGCGCCACCACCATCGCGAGGTCGTCGTCCGCCACCACCATCGCGAGGTCGTCGTCCGCCACCACCATAGCAAGATCGTCGTCCGCCACCACCATCGCGAGGTCGTCATCCGCCACCACCATAGCAAGGTCGTCATCCGCCACCACCATAGCAGGGTCGTCGTCAGCCACCACCATAGCATGTTCGTCGTCAGCCAGAATAGGCTGCTCCTCGTCATCCCCGCTCTGCTCCTCGTCATCCCCGCTCTGCTCCTCGTCGTCATCCCCGCTATGCTCCTCGTCATCCCCGCTGCTGCTCCCATTGCCTGGCCAAATGCAACAAAGTGTGAACATGGTGTTGTCATCGTGTAGGTAGAGGAAGCCAAAAGTACAGGAAGAAGAGAGGCAGAGAGCTTACTGGCATCGTCGTCGTGCTGGTAGTACATGCGGCACATGGTGTTGTCGAACATCTTCACGGTGAACATGGCGTTGCCGTCGTAGCGGAAGACAAGGAAGTTTCCGAGCTGTAGCTCATGGGCGCGGGCGAAATGCTCCCAGCCGGGCCCTAGGTACATGTGGCCTTCACCATCAAACACCACCAACACTTCCCACAGCCTGTGAAGCCCGCTGCTGGCCTCCCGCAGCCTCACTTTGTGGGGCTCACGAGCGGCGAGCATCTTCGCAAACTTGTCAGGCAGCCTCTGCAACGAGGGTCAAGCAGTGGTTAATTGTGGCAATCAAGCACTAGACAGCAGAGTGATGATAATTAAAGAGATGAGTTATGACAAATATACCTGCCTACTGCAAGATTTCTCAAGTACGAAAGCGAAGAACTCAAAACCTTCCAAGCCAGCCATCTCAATTCTCTGAAAAGCAGAATTGTAATTAAACAACAAGTTACCATAAACAAGACTGGACATAAATAGGAACAGAACCAAGTTTATGATGGCAAAAGTGATAAAAATGAGAAGAGCAACGCACTTGTGAACATTTGGAATACTACTACTCTATCTACAATGGACCATATCTGCCCATGTGCCCATGTCTACTATAAATGGCAAACACAGCATCAGGATCATATCTACTATAAATGGACCATATCTACAATGAACCATATCTACTATAAATGGATCATATCTACTATAAATGAACCATATCTACACTTAAGAACTGAACCCTAGATTCTCAATTTAAACACACCTACCCAATACAGTCATGTACAAAACTGAACAGCTTTATAGTCGTCGATATGCGCATGAAGGCTACCTACAAAACTGAATTTAACACTAGAATTTTAGAGATTCAGAACTATTGGCTTAATTTGCTTTGCTAGGGTTTATATAGCCAAAGGCCACTGGAGGCTAGATCCCCTACAAGTTTAACTGCTCCAGTGTGCCGCTGCATCTTTTTAGACAAATATAAACATGGTCCAATCGCTCTGAATGTGGTCCAATCGCTCGACAGTTGGGCTGGAATCAACAGAACGCACGCGCAGGCACAATACGACCATTAGCCAATCAAAGAACACGGGGACGCACGCGAGTAACTCCTAAATCAGCATGCTTATTGGCCTTGTCGACAAAGAACATGGGGGAAACAAAGCAAATCTAAGAACACGGGGGGAACAGAACGGACCTGGGGGGACGGCGACTGCTTGAGCTTGTTGGCCTTGTCGGTGTCGTGGACGGCGACTGCTTGAGCTTGTTGGCCTTGTCGGTGTCGTGGATGGCGACTGCTTGATCTATAATGGAACCCTAATTAGCGCCGGGGAACCCTAATCTAATCAATAGGAAGAGGAACCAGGCGGATTCATACCTTAGGAGGCCGTCGCTGTCGATGGAGGAGTGGTTCGCCAGGGAGGTCGTCACCGTCGATGGAGGAGAAGGGGATGCCGGCGGCGGAGAGGAGGAGTGGGTCGAGTGGATAATGGACAGGACGAGCGGGTCAAGTGGACAGGAGGAGTGGGGAAAAGAGGAGGAGCTAGTTCTGTTTTGGTATATTGAAAAGGGTTGGCATAGAGTACAAAACCAACAGCCTCTAACTAGCCCAGTGGTAGAAAAACAGTGGAATTAGCGGCAGGTCGTGGGTTCGAGCCCCCCCTCGCCCAATATTTTTTGGTAGCTCAGGGGAAAAGGGTCCACTTGTCAGTGAGTTGGTCGAGTGTCCCACTTGTCAGCGAGGTCTGTGTTTAATACTTGACTGGTTTGATGATTTGAAAAGAGATGGCATAGAGTGGACGACCAGTAGCCTCTTCCTAGCCCAGTGGTAGAAACATAGAGAAACGAGCGCACGGTCGTGGGTTCGAGTCCCCGCTCGCGCATATTTTTTTGCTCACAATCAAATGGAGCCGCGCGTGGGATCAGACGGCTGTCTGATGGAGCGCGCCCAAAAATTCAGTTAAAATAGCTCTGAAAACATCTTCAGTTCACCAAAAACAACATCTTCAGTTCACCAAAAACAACATCTTCAGTCCAAAAACAACATCATTTTGCAATCTTTTACATCACAACCAAAACTACATGATCACCAAAACTAAGAAAAACAGCTCTAAAAACAACATCTTCAGTTCATCATTTTGCTTCTTCATTCAAAACAACATCTTCATTTTGCATTGTATCTTCCATCACCAAAACTACATCATTTTGCATTGTATCTTCGACCATCATCTGCCTCTCCATCACTACACAGTCTCATGCATTTTGGTACCTGGAGAGATTTGTAGTACAAAAACTACATCAGGATCACATCAACAACAACTACCAAGGAGACAAAATAGCATTAGATCACCAAGGAGACCAAATTTACCTTTGCTACTCATCGTCGTCGATACGAAAACAAGGAACTCTATGCCCACTCCTGTTTTCCTCATCATCACTACAATATTGCAGCATAGTATGATCAGTCCGGTTTTCCTCATCCTTGCTTTCATGTCCATCCTCTACCACCTATCTTCTTTTCTTGATGCCTTCAACTGTTGCAGCACCAATGATCACACGTTCCCGGTCCCTTCGCACTCTGCTTTGCATCGGAACTTCCATAGATTCATCATCAGCTTGCAACGGAACTTCCGTAGAGTCATCATCTTGGTATGTTAGTCCACCATCACCGGGGCCCTTTTCCACTTCAGTTTCAGTCACACTCCACAAGTGTCTGTGCTGAAAGTTTTGCACAACTCGCCATTTTCCGTGCAAAAGAGTGTCTGGCGGATAAAACACCATTGTTGCTTGTGTTGTTAGAATAAAGGGATCACTCTTATACCAGCACCTTGCAGTGTTGATGCTTTTGAAGTGGCCATCATATTTGACAAAAGAGTCTCTCCTCTTCTTGCTACCAAGCTCAAACCAGTCACAGCGAAATAAGATAACCGAGCGATGGATGCCTCCACTAGAGTTGTACTGCAACTCTACGATGCTTCTCAACTGACCATCGAAGTCAATGATCTCACCATCATGTGACCCCTCAGTGACGATTCCACTATTATGTGTCTTCCTTTTTTCCTCGCGGTCAACGGTGTGGTACCGGACACCGTCAGCAATGCATGCTGAATACACTCTCACTCGCTTATCCGGTAAGCATGCCAAAGCAAATAGATCATCACTGACCTTCTTCTCCTCACGCAACTTTCCAATCTGCACAAATAAACCATTTAGCAAACAATGGTATTTAACAATGGGTGAATAACACAGAAAACATAAAACATGTGGCTAAAGATCTCACATGATTCTTAAACCACTTAGCAAACACCTTGGCAACCCTTTTATCAACATTGATATTGCTTTCTTCCTGATTTAACTCTTCCTTGCATTTCCTGCAATGCCAACAAAACATGTGAATTAAAACATTAGGCTGGTGCCAACCCAAGCAAAAAAAATATATAATGAGTGCACAACATATAACGTACTCGATATATGGTAGAACCTTGGCACAATTGCTGAGCACAAACAAAACCATCTTGTCATACTCATCACCAGCCTCCAAGTATTGTGAGGATCCAAGAAAGTTCACACCATGGTTGAAAACAGAGACATCACCACTTTGCGAATCAGACCGCTCTCTGTTTCTGCCCGGCCGGTTCCATCTTGTTTCCACATCACCAAAGTATCTAGAGCAAAAAGTCAAGCACTCGTCAACGACATATGCTTCAGCAATAGAACCTTCAGGTCTTGCCGTGTTTCGCACATAACGCTTACAAGTAAGCAGCCTTCTTTCGATTGGGTACATCCAACCGTATTGCACAGGGCCTCTAAGCATTGCCTCTTTGGGTAAGTGCACCGCCAAATGGACCATCACGGTGAAGAAAGCTGGAGGGAAAATCTTCTCGAGCTTGCAAAGAATAATTGGGATTTCTTTTTCAAGTCTTTCCAGGACAGTTAACTTGAGGGTTTTGCAGCACAGTTCTCTAAAGAAATTTCCCAGCTCAGCAACCGCTTCATATATATCCTTGTGCATGATTCCTCGGAGGCCCGCCGGTAAAATCCTTTGGAGGAGGATGTGACAATCATGGGTTTACAGTACTGAAATCTTGAATCCATCAGAAGTAACACACTTTGCTAGGTTAGCAGCATAACCATCTGGAAATTTCACCGCTCTTAGGAATTCACAGAATGCAAGCTTTTGTTCTTTATTCATTGTATACCATGCATGTGGAATTTCAAATGAATCTTCATCTTCATTGTGCTGTAGATGCAAATCTTCTCTTATGCCCATGTCCTCCAAATCAAGCCTAGAACTAACCGTGTCCTTTGTCTTCCCTTCAATATTCAGAAACGTCCCTAGCAGATTCTCGCATATGTTTTTCTCAGTGTGCATTACATCGAGATTATGCCTTAATTTCAGATCAGCCCAGTATGGCAGGTCCCACAAACAAGACCTCCGGTCCCAACATTGACCTTCCTCACGCTTTCTTTTCTTTGCCAGCTTTCCTGGTCTCACATATTTCACCTTTTCAAGTTGCTGCTCCAGCTCTTCTTTAGTGAATTCAGCTGGCTTGTCACGGGTTTCATTCTCACCATTAAAATCTTTGCTTCTTCACCAGCGATGGTTTCGGTGAAGAAAGCGGCGGTGCCCAATATAGCAGATCTTGCTCCTTATTCTCTTTGAGCAAGGGTCTTTGTCACAATGTACACAAGCCTGATAACCCGCTGTGATCCTCCCAGACAGAGTGTGCAGAGCCGGGAAATCATGGATGGACCATATGATCGCAGCACGTAGATTGAACTTTTCTTCCGGACTCAAGGCATCGTATGTAGGTACACCCGTCCAGAGCTGGAGCAGTTCTTCTACGAGGGGCTCCATAAAGACATCAAAATCCTTTCCTGGAGAATCTGGACCCGGGATAAGCAATGACATTATGAAGTTGGACTGATCCATGCATGCCCATGGTGGCAGGTTGTACGGCACCACAAACACTGGCCACATGCTATAAGACGTGCTCATGTTCCCAAACGGATTAAACCCATCTGTGGCAATGCCAAGTTTTATGTTCCTTGGATCTGCAGCAAAATCTAAATGTATACGGTCAAACTCTTTCCATGCCTCTCCATCCGCTGGATGGCTCAGCTCATTGTCCACAGGTTGCCGCTTCAGCTTGTGCCACTGTACCTCACACGATGATTTCTTCGAGATGAACATCCGCTGCAGCCTTGGTATCAAGGGAAAGTGCCTCAGTATCTTCTCCGGTATTGACTTCTTCCCATCAGCATCTTTCCACCTAGATGCATTGCATTTTGGACAGTTTTCATGCTTTGCTAAATCCTTCCGAAACAAGACACAGTTATTTGGGCACACATGTATTGACACATAACCTAACCCCAGCCTGCGGATTATGCTCAATGCTTCATCATAAGATCTGGGAACACAACTATCAGGTAATTGCAAGCTCAAAAGACGGAGTATTGCGTTGAATGCGGCATTGCTAATCCGGTAGAAAGACTTGATGTGGAGTAACTTCACGGTGAAGGTAAATCTTGAAAATTTACCCCCTTCATGAGCTGCGCGCTTCGCCTCCTCTAACACCTCAGCAAACAACGATTTTTGTCCATCAGCATGATCTTCAGCATTGTACAAATCCTTCAATAGGTCAGGAATCCTATCATCTTCATGCCCATCCTCTTCCTCCAAAACAGCATTATCTCGCAAAACCTTTTCCATGAAATCAATGCCAGCATCACCACCACCCATCATATGAGGGGCCTCTGTATCAGCTTCAAAATGTTGCGGTTGTCTGTCTAAAGGTTCTCCATGATATATCCATCTATCATATGTGCTGGACATCCCATTAAGAAGCAGATGATCTTCCACTCTTCCTTGAGCCATTCTTGGACGGTTGAGGCATTCACAACATGGGCAAAGAATGTGAGCATCGTTGGCAAAATTTGCCCAAACAAATGCCATGAAATCATCAACTCCTTTCATATGTTCTTTCGAAAACTTTCTAACTCCTTTTCTAATCCAGCTTCTGTCCATCTGCCAAAGACAACAAATTGTTGCAACTTAGCAAATCAATTTCAGTGCATCAAAATTAATTAATGAAAATGGATGGAAGTAATGGAAGCTAAAATTCCAGAAAAATTTATATGCTAATTGCCTAACCACAAGGCCTGAAGAATTCTTAACAAACAAGCTTAACAATTCCTAACAGTACATCAAGAAAATTCATCTATGCATTATCAACCAAACAAGCAAGCTATCTCCTAACTACTAACAGTGCATCAACAATATTCATCTATGCTGAAGAAAATCTGACTGAAATCCATCTCCCACTGCTCGGGTGACGAGAGAGGAGAGGGGGGAAGAGGTGAGGGGTGCATACCGGGAGGTGTGCTTGCGGCGGCGGCGAGTCCCCCATGCTCGGCGAGCCCCCACCACCGTCGGCTGGCCCCCGCCTCCATGCCCTGCCTCGCCTCCGCCCCCTGCCGGCCCCGCCCCCGCCTCCGCCCCCTGCTGGTTGCTTCTGCCGCGAGGCCGTGGGTGAGGTCACCTGCGGCGAGGCCGTGGACGAGGTCACCCGGTTGCTTCCGCCGCCGCCCGCCGCCACCTGGTCGGAAGACCTAGAAAAACGCTAAGTGTTGCTCTGTTCGATGCCACCCGCTGCCACCTGGTCGGAAGGTCCCACTTGTCACTGATACGTGAGAGCCGTGGTTTCATATACTATATGGAAAACTACCCACACATTGGCAACAATCTCTCTCTAGCCCAGCGGTAACGAACGAGCGAACCTAGCGCCGGGTTATGGGTTCGAGTCCCCGCTAGCGCATATTTTTTAGGGAATTAAACGCTCGCTCACCCACCTGTCAAATGGGTCCCGCCTGTCAGTGTTGCAAATCGTTGCTCTGTTCGATGCCACCTAGTCGGAAGGTCCCACTTGTCAACGATACAAGAGAGCCGTAGTTCTATATAATGTATAGATAAACTCCCAGATGTGAGCAACTGTCCCTCCCTAGCCCAGCGGTAGCATGCGAGCAAACCAAGCGCGAGGTCGTGGGTTCGAGTCCCGCCCGGTGCATCTTTTTTGGGCGAGTTAAGCGCTCGGCCCCACCTGTCAAATGGGTCCACCCTGTCAGTGTGTGCCCCGTCTGTCTGTTGAATATTAAAACTCAAGCAAAAATGACACCTAGACAGTGACACATAAGCGAGGTTGCTGAGGTGGCTGCCTAATCATCCTAATTCATTCAAACTCAAGTGTAGTGACCATTTTATATTGGTCGTTATCAGCTAGGCATGAGGCAGTGGACAGTGCTACTAGCTTTACAACCATTTCCTCTAATGAAATTATGACCTTTCTGACCAAAATGGTCGTTGTGGTGTAGGGTTTAGAGCCCCCCAGACAACTTTTGACCAATTGGTCTAAAATGGTCATAAATTTATGACCAATTCTTCCAGGGTCACTGACAGAAGGTCATAAGTTGACATATTTCTTGTAGTGATCACGAGGCGAGGGCAGGGGCAAGCCGGAACGAGGCGGGGGCAGCGATTAGCTGGAAGGAGGCGGGGACGGGAGGCGCGCCGGAGCCGAGTGGCACAGTTGCTGTGTCTCGGCGGCTGGCGGGGTTGGTGCCTGGATCCACGCGGCGGCGGCAGGATCCACGCAGCGGCGACGGGATCTCACGGCGGAGGTCGAGGAAGGCAGCGAGGGAGGGGGGAGGTTGGGGGCGGAGTTCGGCACCGATGGCGGGGGGTCCGGGGTGGGGCACCGGAGGCGAGTTGGTCGAGTGGCGGGGGCTCAGCGGAGATGGATCGGGGGTTGGGGGAGGGGACTTTTTTTAGACGATGCTGGTGTGGCGGTTCGAGTCTGGGAGGACCTCGTTGGTCCCTATATAGGGCGTGGCATGATCAGAATACCTATTCTGATCCCACGATCGGAATAGTGCTACTATATATATATATATATATATATATATATATATATATATATGTATATATATATATATATATATATATATCGTTGGAAAGCTCTTGACATCTACATTACAAATATATAGGAATTTTTTGCAAAATCATCACGGTTTTAGAGCAGTTTTGATAAAACCGTTTTTTAAACAGAAAACGCGAATCGTATTTCGGCCTCAAGTTTCAAACGGTTTATCAGAATTGAGCAAATAAGATGGCGTTGGAAAGCTGGTGAAAATCCGCATATTCCATATATCTATTGTTTTTTCCAATTCTATATGATTGAAAAGTCATTTGAAAAATGGTGAAATTATGGGCGAAATGTATTTTCACGTTTTTTTGCAAACAATTTGTCGGATTGATGCAAACGATACGGCGTTGGAAAGCTATGGAAAATGTGCAACTTTTTCGTATTGAAATGTTTTTCTAATTCCTAGCAATTTAAAAACGAATTCGAATACGGTTAAATTTGATTTCGAACACGATTTTCTTTTAAGTTTGTCGAAATGAGGCAAATAATATACTGTTTGAAAGATATCAAAAATACAAAACTTATTCATGTTGAACATTTTCTCAAATTCGCAACCGTTGAAGAGTAATTTGGATTACGGTGAGACCCCTCGTGTTGATTTTCCGGCAGAAAAAACAGAGTACTTGTACTGATCTACGTGTGCGTTTGTACTGGTGTATTCTTCGGAGAGTAATTTTGAAAGGTTCCGCCAAAAGAGTAATTGAACTAATGTCCATATGGTTTTGTACTGAGCGTGTTTTAACATACTAGACCTTACTCTGTTTTTCCGGTATGATTTTCCTCGTAGCTTTTCAACAGTTTACGGTATTTGCGTCCCCGAACTTGCATGGTTTATATAGTTGAACTGAATAATACTTTTAACAAAAACAAAACATTGCGTGTTCCTTTTTTTTGGAACTCAACTTTGTTTTCCGATGATGTTCTGGACTTCTCTTATTTTACCACTTGAACTTGACTTTTTTGAATTTTGTGTTTTTTAGCATTTTTCCAAAGCCTATGTAGGACCTCATGTTCAACTTTTTTTTGTACTTATATGCCAGTAATAATAGAACATTTCTGACACAATTGTTTGTCCATTTGTGGACATCAACCAATACAGGCAGGAGAGAGCACTATCGAACTAATCATTATTTTTGACCGAAATATGTATGTGTTCTTCTTTTTCAAGAACTGGTCCTGTAATACATACTGAATGGCCACACATGTATGATCTAATGAACTATAGGGCCTTAAAAGTGTAATGACAGTACATTTTGTAAAGCTCCACGAGATCACATGAAGCCTCTGCCAAATAAAATATACAAAATACTGACAAAAATTCACACTTTTGCACAAAGGGCATACTTCTGAACATGCTCGATGACACCCACTGAACTTGCGCAATTGACTTGTGGGAGCAAGCAGCAACTTTGAAGTATGCAAAGGCATCTTGTTTTTCCAGAAAAAAAGCCGGGGCACATCTCCATATCAATAAATAGTTGTTGATCCATCTGTGAGCATGCATCACAAAGAAAATGTTGAAAGAAAAACCGGGTGGACCAGCTATACCTCCCCCTCTGGACTGATTGCTATGGCGAGGTGGAGCTGATGGAGGCGGAGATCACGAGCGGCAGCGGGATTTGGCCATTCGAGGGAATCCCAGCGACTACCAAGTCGTCCTTGTTGTACTAACTATGGTGATGTATTTTGTACTTCCCAAAACACCTGCAAGATGAACTGAAGGGGAGCCCCATCACCTGCAAGATGAACTGAAAGTGTCGGCTAAGGGGACCTGAAGAATCACCAAATGTTGAACTGAATATACACAAGTGAAGGAGCATGAACGTACACGGTAACTCTATGTTGCACAACAATAACTGAGCATATATGTATATAAGTTGAAGGGTAACAGACCTCAAGATAGAAATGGACTTCCAATATTCATCTATTTGAGCTACTGCCTTTTATTTTATTTTTTGACGCATCCTGCAAAAAGAAAATGGACCGAAATTCCAAAGATGAACTGAAAAAGACTAACATAATTTAGTAGAGATGGATGTGAAAAATGATGAGCATCCCAAATACTATAATCATTGAGGCTGTGGTAACTACATCATTTACATACTAATGTACTAGTAGTAGTCAACTAAGTTGTACTTACATGCATCCATTTTTGGAATTCAGAGTAAGAAGTATTATCTGAAACAAAAGAGTACTCATTTCAAGTAGGGAGTCATGTTCTTGCGCCTACATATTACAATCTTGATTTCTTACTCTAGATTCTAGTATCAGAATCCAATGATGAACAAGGCTTTATATACTATAGTGCATTTCATACTTCTTTGAAGTTTTATTCAGAATGTCCTAGGTCAAGGCTCTGGGCAAATTTGTAGTTTCATACTGAGCTTTTTTTATATATAGACTGAGCTTTATATATATATATATATATATATATATATATATATATATATATATATATATATATATAAAGGTATGAAAGGCATAGTATGAAGACGAGAAGAATGGGGAGAAACCTGCATGTGACATACATAACAAAATGTTCAGAACTAGCATCGCAACATAATAATATGTGAGTACAAGTGTTCAGCACAACAACGCAATTGTACAAGTGATACCAGGACACAAGTTATCTACATTCCATTGATTACACTACTCTGACTAGAATTTAGTAACTAACACTAGACTCCTATCAAGATAACCTCGTTCAGTCCAGCTCCAAAACAATTCACTTTATTAAGATTAGAAGGAATAGGAAACTCAAGCGTACTCTTAGTTAAGAGAAGTGCAAGCATTTGGTACAACCAGAAGCAACCTAAAACGATGACTAGCTCAAGACGGAATGAAAACTTGTTGAACTGACAAGCTCCACACAAATTGAAAAACTATCAAACTGAAGAGCTCTAGATCAATATTTTTGTGGTGAGAATCTTCTTTACCTATATTTGAACTTTTCCTAAATGCATTACATGAAAAGGGAAAGGGAGAGGAGTCAGCAAACCCGACAAAACTTCAAATGGATTTAGCCGCGGAGCATTTACTGAGTAGATAATGGAGTTGGCTGGAGCATTAATGCAAACATGAACGTACGGGACAAGGGCCTCTATCCTTCTGTGTAGGAAATACTGAACTGATACAAACTTCTTTTTGCGTAGCTACTATTTTTTTATATATAGCCAGTTGTTTTTTTTTGCTCCCAGCCTCCTACATATATTTTTTTGAACTGATGTTTTTCTGTCATTGGGCTGATATAATTTTTTCTGTAGTTCAACTCCCGTGGCATTGCCCGACTTGCCGACCTCCAGCTCTGTGTACACCACCCTGTCATCACTGATAGCAAGAAAATATTATTCTGATTCTAGAAACATATTATTCTATTTTTAATTCAAACCGACCATTTTCTTTAATTCGAACTGATCATTGTTTTTAATTTGAACTGACCATTGCTTCAAATTCAAATCAATTTTTCATCAAACTATCATGTACATTTTCTTTGTTATGAATCAATGATAGAATACATGTTAGACTGCTATACCTACTCTATTCCCAAGCACAAAACAATGCAGCAATGGAATCAGCAAAGAACAAACCAGTGCATCGATTTCCTCAATTCCATGCACCAGTTGGGCATTTAATAACAACTATGTTCATCATAGAAACAAGTAGACTTAATATCTCCAAGTTCTGAAGTTGAACAAACGGATCATACAAAACACTGTCCAAAAATCACACTTTTCACGAAACCAAAATTCTGAACTTGCCATACAATGCCTTTTGAATTTGTCATGCAGTACTCTTTGAACTTGTGCAATTCGTTGGTGGCAGCAAGCAGCAACTAGAAGTATATAATTGTCATACAGCATCCTAAACACTGAACTATATCTATAGAAGGACTAGTCAGGGTCTCAGGAATCAACTAAATTTTCCACTCAAGTCTATATTCATTAGTACTATTAGGACTCAAATGTGAGCTAATTTTCAATACAAATTCACTAAAATGGATTCTAATTTTTTAAAACATCTAGCTTCTAATTTTTTTTAAATTTGAACTTGCTTGTTTTTCTATTCTTTAGCAATGTGAAATGAAGCAGTAAACAAGAGACCGGATGGGGGTGAGTACCTGCTAGTGCCGGCGGAGAAGCGCGCTGGTCTTGCCAGCGAACATGGGGCTAGCACTGACTTCAATAACACCAAGTTGGACTGCCGAGATGGACGTCCTCGACCCTTAGCAGTTCCTCAGGCTGCACTATTTCACCACAGAAGCGCAGGCGATGGAGTTGGAGCGGGCACGCCCACGGCAGCGAGACTGAACGGCCGGGCATTGCGGCGTTGAACTGCTTGTACGCACTGAGGGAGCGACAACGACGCATCGATCTAGTGCGGGCGACTACTTGCTCATGCACTATTATTTTTGTTTCTGTTTTTCAATTAACTTATAGGGTTATACAGTTTGAACTTATAGATATTTTTTGTTGAAAGTATGAAAACAACATAACGTCGGCGTCCTCAGCCAAAGAACACATCCATTAAAGAAAGGCTCCAGTCACCTATCATAGAATAGCCCATGCAATTCAAGATTAACTATTGATGCATGCCTTAATAAGCAAGAGCAACAGTACAACATTAGCTTAATAGTAGGTAACAATAATAGTACAGGGTTAGCTACCGATGCAAGCTTTTGACAAAGAAACTCGATAGGCACTCTGATTTTGGATGGGCGACGGCGGCGGCACATGTCAAGTGGCCAGCGGCGTGCATTTGTGAACGGGAGAGGCCTGTGAACTTTTCCGCTTTCTCAACTCTGAACTTTTTTGTATTAATGTACTTGATCCTCCCCAATATTATTCAAAACTTTTTTAATGGCTTTTTGTTGGTGAGCCCTTCTGTTTCCCTGAACCTTCACCAGGTTCTTTCTCAGTATAAAGAAAACAAGAAATAAGTGTTCTGTTCACATAGGCATTAGAACAAACACCTAGCAAGCATCATTTGTGCAAACCAGGTAAACATGACGTTTGCTTCTTCTTGCACAAATTAGTTTTTTCAAAAGGAGAAATTTTATGCAAGAGTAGTGTCACTAGTACATCCATGTAAGGAATAAACTCACATTTTAAGATCACTACCTGCTAGCATATGTGTCTGTGTGATTTAATCATTCAATGAAGATGGAAAACATCCTGAATGCCTGATATTGCGGTTTATGCGACAGAAGTCCAGCTTTAACAAATGCGAGTGGCTTGGGGGTTGATACACGGGGAAGAATTTAGAAATTTATGCTTGAGTTCAGAAAAGTAACTAGTAGTACTAACCATCGAGTGGTGCTCAGCAACGTACTCTCATCCACTATCGCTGTGGTTGTACATGATTAACCTCCCATAAAGTTCAGATGATGCTCATTGTCCAGTTCAACATCACGCTCACGCACTAAGTAGATAGCCATCGATCTGCGGAAGGAGGAGGTAGCGACCTGCAGTAGGAGGAGACAACGACCTGCAGGTGGAAGAGGCCGCGAACTGCGGCTGAGGTTGGAGGCAGACATGTTGGCCATTTGCATCCTGGTCCATATATAGTTTAGGCAATGTAGAATGTTAGAACTTGCAGTATACAGGTTTGGATAGAAATTCATGAATGCATGTTTTGAGGACTAAAAGCTTATCAATCAATTGGATGCTGAATTTTGTTATTCAGGAATAGATGACTCTCTCCATGCAAAAGAAAGTGAAGTAGTTAGCTCTCATATGAACGTGTTTCTAGATCTTTTGGATCTGTTATGCATGGATCTAACAAGAAGATTCGTTTAGTTAGCAGGCCATTGTGTTCAGTTTGAGCTTCATGATGTTACTACTTGTTCTATACAGATAGAAGAAATTTATGTGTATATGGGTATTTCCATTTTTTACCTTAAATATTACTTTTTTTTCAACCTTAGAAGTTAGAACTTAGAATAATCCTTATTTCCTTGTTTTTCTGGCTGGGATGTTGTCTTCAGAATATCATGTTCTGTTTACAATGTTTTCACTAAAGGAAAATTTAATGGAAAACCGCACAGTTTCATTTCTTACTCAGGTTATCTATGTGTTGATTTCTTGTTTAAAACTGTTGGGCGTGCATATTACCAAAGCTTCATATGTTTGACCCATCAGCATTGTGCTATAGGGCTTTCATGCATGTTACTTAGCATAAGATGAGTTAAGAACCCTTTCGTTTTAGATGGTAACTAAATAATGTAACTCAGTATGAACTAACAGATTGCAACGGGGTTCTACAGATGCAGCAGCTGCAAGGACCTTGAGAAAGCACATGGTGCTGTATTGCGGTAATGCCGGGATGCTCATGTCACTTATGAGAATGAGCACAACCACAAGCACGTTCAGCTGCTCAACCTGTTGATGATCGCCGCGAATTCAGAAGCCCAACTGAAGCTACCAGTTCCATAAGAAGTTGAAGAACTCTAAATTTTTATGCCATGGATTGAACATGTCATTCAGCTGTTCTTTGGTTATTCAGTCTGACAAAAAGCAAAATTTGTAACAAAAGGGCAAAGATTTCACCGCCAAATTTTTCATGATGTATAGTGAATACTTGATTGGGGTGCAATGCATTTACCTTTCAGAATATTCTATCGATAAAATCGTAAAATGTGAGAGCTTGTTGAATTTACTTGTAGAAGTACCACTGGAAGTTGGTTCTAATTTGTGTGTGATTTTCAGCAGATTGTAATAGGCTTGTCAACAAGTATCTTTGTTGAGTGTATCCGAGAAAAAATGTGTTTATTTCTTGGTTTCGGATATTCTTCATGTCTGTATCTTCCTCTAGTATTTTGCCAGATGGTTGTCTATCGGATCATTTTGATAGTTATAGACCACAAACAAAAAGATTCCTGATACGCCAAATCAGAATGCACTATTTCTCTGAATACTATCAATGCGAAGGAAACCCTTTCTTCTCAGTTCTCGTCTTCAGCGTTGTCCATGAGGTAAGTTCTATCTGTTCGATTCCGTGGCACTATAGGAATAATTACAATACGATAATATGTGTCTTAGTTCTTCTATGACACAAAAACTCACTTATACAAGATTCATGAGCTCTGATTAGAGGGACAATATGTTGTATTAGATGAAGGATGTAGGAAGTCTTGTTTGTTAGTGTTAACAAAAAGATCTAGGATGCAGGAAGTCGCAAGCCAATGGTGTACTGATGAAATTGTAGATGCTGACATGTTTTCCATTGAGAGAATCTAGTGTCTGTATGATCAGTGTACAATGTATTTTTTCTATACAAAATACATATGGATGTTTTGAAAGGAGGTATATATACTCAATTGATTATTATAAAGAATTCAAATATGTGATTGTTTTTTTGATTCCTTTCAAAATATAATATGAAATATTGTGTAATATGAAAACTTGAAGGTCAAATCTCGAATGTGACGTATGGAGTCTAAAATACAATTAAAGTGTGCAATCTGGAAACAAAAAGGGAAAAAACCTTTGAAATTCCCGGATTCCAACGAAAATTCAGTGAAACACAGTGCAGCAGTGCAGGCCAAAATAAGATGCAGTACGCTATATTAAGAAGTAAAGTTCTTGCACACACCAAAATCCGTCCAAATAAAATCAGAAATTCTCTGAATTTTTAGTATACCACATACACCACCGGTATGCAAATAACTTAGCTAATTTCTTTGAGCTGCACAATAACTCAACTAATCAGGATCTCCTCTAGCTCAGAATCCTTCCATCTGACAAAAGAATCATCTCCAGCCCCAATATCAATCACCTCTTCTGTCCTAGTGGGATCATCTTCGGAATTCTTCGCTCCTGCAGCAGAGGGGTCATCTTTAGTCGTTTCACATATACACACAGTAGGGTTGGCACATAATTCGCTTCTTTCTCGCATGACTTCCATGCAATCTCAAATAGATCCTTTGAGGACTACTCGCACCTGCGATGAGAATTTGTAAATAAGGTGTAGAGTTGTTTAACATTTTATTGTGACCAATAAGGTGTAGAGTCGCAATTCACAATGAACTAAGAGATATAGTTAATAAGGATGTGCAACGAAATAATAGAAGCATCAGAGCATCCCCTTGGTCCAACAACAGCAAGTATTCTCACCATGTTGCCATTATTGTCATAATCAATTCCATCGCAGATAATCAAATCAATTGAAGTCATGAGAATGAATGTGCCAAAAATTTAGTCAACTCATCTTTGCTTGACAATGATCCTTTTGTATGGAAATATGGAAAGAGCGCTCTGAGGGCTTGTAAAGTATCTTCTTCGCCTTGCTACAAGTAGCATAAATATGGACATTGCTTCAGTGGCCTAATGCTCCAAACAACAACCTTACCTCCCTAGGAATTTAGTGGGCACATACCTTACCTTCTTCCTTTCTCTTGGTTATTTCTCTCAGATCTGAACACAAAAGGTTGGCGATAGGTAGTTTCACCTCACTATCAAAGTATTGTGACCTGAAATTGTGCATACATGCAAGGTTTGCATCGCTTCAAAATGGCACCTTGATCTCAGCTCTCCTTTTCTCTGCCATAGTAACACCCTAAAAGGCAAGCATATCACTTTCAAATCTGCCATAAAGCCATGGAACATATATTGATAAAAAACAAAAGCATAATGATGCATGCTGCAATATTTTACAAAAGAAAAACATTGTTCATTTCTTCTTTCCTTTTGATTAATTAGCGAATTAGCCTTCATAAGTTTGGTGCTCCATTATCTTTTTGTTATAAACTCGCAGGCTCTGAAAGGCAACTAAATAGTAATCACTAAATTGTATTGGCATTAGCTAACAACAGTATACCTATAACCTATTTTAAATAACAATATAAAGAAGATAAGGTTGCTGTTTCTGCACGACATGGAAAGAAGATCATTCTACGATTAAATTCAGCTAACAACAGTACACCTAAGTTCTGAGAGAAATGCACCATTGAACCAACAAAAATAAAGGAAGAAACTGAATTTAGATAGACAGCCAAGCACAAATGCAGATTTAGGCCAACATGTATATGTCGAGCCTATGAGAAACATTACATGGCATTTGAAAAATGGAAACATCTAGGTTTGCAACCATCAAATCAACAATTTTGTTTGATGATTCTCCAATTATGTCATAAATTAAATAATTTATATGGGATTTCTCTAAAATACATTCCAAATTCAGAATGAGATAAATGCTACTGTGGTACAATACCTGATTCCTAATTGGTAATAAACTTATACACAGGATAAAGAAAAATCATAAGCCTAACTAATAGGGAAATATCTAAGATGGTCAGATAAGATGTAAATTGACCACTGGTCTTTATACATTACTAATGAGGGATTTCTAAAATACGTTCCAGATTCAGAATGAGATAAATGCTACTGTGGTATAGTAGTTGATTCCTAATTGGGAATAAACTTATACAAAGGACAAAGGAAATATCTAAGATGGCCAGATAATAAGATGTAAATTGACTCCTGGTTTTTATACTTTACTAATGGGGCTTCTTGCACAATACTCGTCCTGCATGACATGCCAATTAATCTGAACACCAGTAATGATTAATAAGAAGAACACAGACGCACACATGGACACACATACAACAGAGGGAGAGAAGGAAAGAGGAAAAGAGATAAACCTGTCCAGAGAGTAGAAGCTAGGACACGAAGGCCATGGAGCCTCGTCCAGCTGGTTGAAGTAGGGGCGTGGAATAGATGTTGCTGCTGCAACCGCGCACGGCGCATCTTACGTGGGGTCTGGTTTCGCTGGTCATAGGAAGGGGGCCCGTGTCCGTCGCAGAGACCTCCTGCAGTCCTGCTGCTGTGCGCAACCAAAAAGGATGAAGGATGGGTTCCGGCGCTGGTGTGATGATGACAGGATATTGCAGGAGCTCGGGGCGGGGAATGGGAAAGCAGGCCGGGCCATCGCCGGCGCAACGGAGAGAGCGGAGGGTGGAGGCGGGTCGTGGCACGGCCGTCGGCCGACGAGGCCTCTCAAAACGCTGCTCACCTCGACGCTGAGTCGCACACACCCAAATCCATCAGCAGTTGCCGTCGGCTCGCCGTCGAAACCTACCGCCGCTCACCTCCGAACCGCTCGTTGCTTCCGCTCCCACTAGTTTCAGAAATTGGGAACGAGATCCTCTGACGTACAAGAAATTACTGCCGAGGGACGTCGATGTGTGTAGGCCGTTCTTTTCGCATCCAACGGCAGGAGGTGTGACCCGTGAAAACATAGCACGTCGCATGAGTCAGGTCGCCGGCGGCCCAGCTACGGTCATAGTCGGCTGCACCACGCCGTCCAGGTCACCGCGCTAGTCCTCTGCGTTGTCGCCGCACTACCGCACGCCTCTCCAAGAGGAGGAGCAGGAGATCGACTTCCAGTCACCGTGCTCTTTCTCTCCATCGCCGTCTGCATCGGTTCGCCGCCCTAGTGCACGCTGGTTGCATCCTCCGAGAGGAAGAGTAGGAGTCTGGCTCCTAGGCCTCATGGCAACAGGCCAACAGCGAGGCCTCATCGCCGTTTACTTAACACATGAGGAGTATGCTACAGCGACGCCATCGTCGATGTCTTCGTCTTCCTGCGTTGTTGTTCGTGTTCGTCTCTCGGCGGTGCAGAGGACAAGCGCCACGATCAGGATGAGACGAGCGCCGGTTGAGAGCAGTCTGAACGGCATGGTGCAACCGACCACGACCCGGAGCTGGGCATGCCGGCTGCCGGCGAGCTGACTCATGGGTTGTGTTTTCACAGAATTCACCTCCTGCCGTTGGATGTGAAAAGAACGGCATGCAGGCATCGACGTCCCTCGGCAGTACTTTCTTGTAAGTCAGAGGATCTCGTTCCCAGAAATTGCGGGGAGTGGGGTCTGCTCCTAAATTGCTAAAGCCCATCGTAAGAAAACAATTGGTAGGGAATAAATTACCTGGGCTGGAGAGCGCGGTGCAGGCGGGTGCGATGGAAAAGTTGCCTGCCAGCTGGGTGGGTCGTTCGACCGGGGTGAAGAATAATTTATTCTTCACCCTGGATTTAAAATAGACTTTCTATATATATATATATGACAATACTATTCTAATCTTAGGATTAGAATAACTATTTGGATCACGGCGTGCCTTATAAGGGCCCGACTGCTCCCTCCGAACTTCTCGAACTCCCCGAAACCCAGACAAGAACGGGCCCAACAACCCATCTTCCACCTCCCGATTCTATCATCACCTACGACTGCCGACCCACCCCGCGCGCCTCAGCCACCGACGAGCCACCACGGCCGAGCGCGGCTCCCAGGCCCCGGGCGTCGTGTGCCTCCTGGTCGCCGTGCGCCACAATCATACTCCCCGAGCGCCGCCCACCTGATGCAGCGCCCCCCTCGACCACTGCCGCCCGATGCAGGTCGCCCCGAGCGCCACCACGTACGGATCCGATCGAAGCCAGCGAGATCCACCACCACATCCCCCACGCTCACTCCTCCATCTCTGGGTCCAGCCCAATCCTCCTCATCCGCAGACCGACTTGCCGGCCGCTGCCACTTCCTGCCCCCATTGGCATTCTCCTAGTGTGTCGTGGCTCCGTCCTCTCCTCCATGCCGCTGCGCTCTCCTGCACCTCAACGCCGGCGTTGCGGCGAGGCAATACCGCCTCAGGCCTCCGTCCACACAGCCGCTGGCGACTCCCTTTCCCTGTAGCCGATCGGGCTTCTCCATGGAGGTCTCTCGCCATCTCCATCCTGCAACCCCCGCCTCAACTTCTGTCACCGACCTTCCCGTTGGTGATTTTTTACGCCTCATAGCACCGATGCGGTCAGTGCTCCTTGCAATCCCGGCAACTGAATCATGCATGGTCTGCACGTCCTAGAACAGCGCCAAGAACGATGTTTTTCCTGAACTAAAGTAGTTGAACTGAATGTTCTGACATATCTGAATTTCCATTGCTCTGTTCTCCCGTGGGTAGTACAGTTCATTATTATGTTTCATCCAGTTGACAAGTACTAGTCGTAAATTTCTGCAAAGAAGAAATGATAGCAAGGAAACTGCCATTTACAGAAGCACTTCACGAATGTATTAGTTGGATCTTGGATCTGCCAATATCTACTTAGTATGTTGCTAGTAATTCTAGTTTCCGTGACTTCACGCCAGGCCAGCAGTGTGAGATATCAGAAGTGAAAAGGAGTCTAGGCTGAAGAAGTTAATGATCCTCTGTTTCTTCGTCTGTGTTCTTTTACCTGAAGTGAGTTTCCATCGATCTATGTGTTCTCCATGGGCCGTTAATGAATTATAAGGTCACTGCCATTGTAGAAAAGAGTTGAACGAGGCATTTATTCTGTTCTATATATTGTTTAGTCCACTCGTAATTTCAGTCTTGAACTATTGAACTATACTACGTACTATCTCACTTGGCTTTTTTAAGATGCATGTATACAGAGGTAGCAATTGTAAATAAATTTTAAGTAAATGGCACCTAGAAAAAATTGTTAATTCTCGAAGTTCAAATTTAATAAATTGGAGAGTTTAAAGAAAAAGTAATGGGTGTACAAAAAAACTCACAAGGATTTTCTTGTAATAGGTAAAAGATAACAAAAATGATGAAGCAAAAATAACAGAGCTGTTCAATATTTCTTACAAATATATATATATTTCTCATTTATTTTTCGTGCTGCTATTTGTGTTCACTATTTCTGTTTTGTGCCTGGTAGTGCAAAAACAAATAAGTTCAAATTAAATTAGCACTCAAAGTTTATATTAAAAAATATAATTATCCTATGCCTAAAAAGTGAAAGCCAAGAAGTTCAATTTTTTAAACGATATTAGTTCGAACATTAGAACAAAAAATTGATTTATCAAGTTTCTTACAAAACAAGAAGTTCAAATTTTAAAAACGGAGCAATTCGATTTAAAATAAACAAGAAGTTTAAATTAAGAAAAAATGAAGTAGTTCGATGTATAAAAAAAACTCAAATTCTTCTTGTTTCTAGGCAAAATAAAAGTATGAAATTCAATTTCAAAAAAAGTTGTTCGATGTTTACTTAACAATCATTTTTTTCCTTTTCATATGAATAAATCCAAGAAGTTCAATTTCAAAAAAAAGGAGTAGCTCAATGTATATAAAAAACGAGTTTTCACATTACTAGAGAAATAAAACCAAGAAGTTCAATTGGAAAAAGCGGAGCAGTTAGATATTTATTTGAGAAAACATATGTTTCTAGTTACTAAAGAATAAAACCAACAAGTTCAATTTTAAATAACGAAGAGGTTCAATGTTTCTAAAAAAACTCCAATTTTCACATTTCTAAAAGAACAAAGAAGATCAAATAAAAAAGTTAGAGTGGTTTGATGTCTATAAAAAAGTTATATTTTTTCGTTACTAAAAGCGGAACAGAGAGAAGTTCAATTTAATTACTGGCAGAATTTCACATACTTTATGGTGTGTGTTTTCAAATGAGAAAAAAGAATAAAAAGTTAAAGTGTAAAATTTTAGTTGCAAGAAGTTCAGGTGCTCGGCACGGGAAATTTCAAAACTTCTTATGAGAGAGGTAATTGGCACAGTACATCATTTATGCAACGCCGATGAACAAGTGAGAAATTACAAACAAAAATACGTGCTAGAAGTTCAAAGTGAAAACAGCCGGAAGTTCGATGATTATAGAAAACTTGGAATTTTCCTCATTATTAAAGAATGGAAACAAGAAGTTCAAAAATAAAATAACAAAAAGTTCAATTTTTAAAAATAGAGCGCTTCAAAATTTCATAAAAGGATTAAAAGAAATAAAACCAGGAAGTCCATATTAAAAAGGTGGAGAAGTTTGATGATTATAGAAAACTCAGATTTTTCACGTTATTAAAGAATGGAAACAAGAAGTTCAAAAATAAAAAAATAAGAAGTTCAACTTTTAAAAATAGAGCGCTTCAAAATTTCATAAAAAAGGATTAAGAAATAAAACCGGAAAGTCCATATTAAAAAGATGGAGAAGTTCGATGATTATAGAAAACTCAGATTTTTCCTCGTTATAAAAAAATGGAAACAAGAAGTTCAAAAATAAAATAACAAGAAGTTCAACTTTTAAAAATAGAGCGGTTCAAAATTCACAAAAAAAGGTTAAGAAAATCAGATTAAAAATTATAAAAAAACATAGATATATTCACGTAACCGAGAGAAGTTCAGATTAAGAACTGCCAGAAGTTCACGTATTACGCGGTGTGCATTATGTATTAAAAAAAATAAAAAAGCAAAGGCTAAAAGTTTTGTTGTTATAAGTTCTAGTCCTCCGACGGAGAAAGTTAAAAAAATTATTGTGAAAGAGGTCTGTACAAAAGAATATCATTTGTGTAACACTGAAGAATGGATGTGAAAATTACAAACGAAAATACGTCACAGAAGTTCAACGTGAAAACGACAGGAAGTTCGAGTACTATATTGAATGAATTTCAGATGAAAAACTTTTAAAACCGTCGCGAGTATGAAAAAATGATCAACACGGGAAAGTTGCGTGTTTACAGCAGCTTTCCATCGGTATATCACCTGCTCAATTCCGGTGAGTGGATGGAGAGCTACTAGCAGTGGATGGAGATCTACGAGCAAAAAAACACACGTGAAAAACACAGTGAAGTTCAGGTAGACATGCCGAGAAGTTCAAGTTCTTGACGCGGTGCATTTTCGACGAATTCGTTTCGCGATAAAGGCAGAACGCATGATCTCGCTGTTTTTGAAATTTCTTAAAAACGGCTAGGAATCAGAGAAAACCATAAACATGAAAAAGCGTCGCATTTTTCATAGCTTTTCAGTGGTGTATTATTTGCCCCATTCCGATAAAGTTTGCAGAAGTTATGGCAAAAATACGTTTTTATCCATTTTAAAAAATTAACTTAAAACAGTAAGGAATTGAGAGAAACAATATAGACAAAAAAGTTTCAAATTTCCTCATGATTTCCAATGCCGTATCATTTGTTGCATTTGGACGTACGGTTAAAAAATTAGCTTGAAAATACAAACTCGATGGAACTTGTACGGTTTTCTAAATTACTTTTAAACCGTTCAAAATTAGGAAAAACTTTCAACACGAAAAAGTAGCGCATTTTCACAAGCTTTCCAACGTCATATCACTTCCTCAATTGGATTAACCGTTTAGAAATTACATTGAAAATACGAACTCGGCTATTCGGTTTGCAAAATTTTATGACTTTCCAAATTACTCTTTATCCATATGGCATTAGAGAAAACTTTCAACATGTTGAAGGAGAGGTTTTGCAGTAGCTTTCCAACACCATATTATTTACCTCATTCCGATAAACGGTTTAGAAATGGGATCAAAAATACGGTTCAAGTTTTGTGTACGAACGAAAAACGCTTTTCAAAACTACTCTTAAACCGCTTACATTTTGTCAAAAATTTAACTTGGATCATGATACTGGTGTCCATAGCTTTCCCACGGTATATCGCAAGCCCCATTTGGACACCTTTTAGCTGAAATTCAACCTAGTACTCGGGGAAGGTCTGGCGCGTTACTCGGGAAGTTCATGTTGTGATCAGAATATTATTCTGATCCCGTGATCAGAATAGTGTTTATGTATATGTGCGAAAGCTGAAATATTTTTGAGATTCCTTACAGTTTTAAGCTAATTTTGAAAATCGTGCGGCTATCGATGAGTGGCAGCGGCCGTTCTTCACAAAAAATTTACAAAGCGCTGATTCAAATGATTCAAATTATACGTCGTTGGAAATATATCGACGAGGCGCAACTTTTTGATGTAGAACACGCTCTCCAATTCTTTACGGTTTAAGAGAATTTTGAATTTATCAAAATGTGGACACTCGGTTTTTCGCGCCACCAAAATCGACGAGTGAACCGCATCGGACAAGAAAATGCACTGCTTCGAACAGGAAACCACACCCCATTAGATGGGCAAGTGAACTGCTTGATTTCTTTTATTTACACGTAAATTTTCTCATGCGAGGAAGTGGACGTGACTTCACATCGGGCGTAAGTGAATCCCAAAAGCATGGAGAAGTAAACCGCATTACTTTATTTGTCATTTCAGTAACATTTTTTCTTTGCACTTACAAGATGAACAACATCAGACACCCGACCACACTGCTTCAGTTAGAAAACCACACTTTATCAAATGGTCACTTACAATATTAATAACATCAGACACCCGACCACACTACTTTAGTTAGAAAACCGCACTGCATCAAATGGTCAAGTCAATGACATTACTTTTTTTTGTCGTTTCTCTACCTTTTTTCATTTAACACATCTTTGCACTTCATTTCCTTCTTTCTTTTTTCTGTTTGGAGTTTTGGGTTTCCACATTGGCGAGTTGAACATGTGCAAAGAAGCGAACCGCATGGTCGAGGGAAATGAGCCGCAACACAATTATGAAATGAACTTCTTTGGTAAACAATTTTCAAATGAGTCCATATAACTTTTATACATACAATCATCAAACACGGAAAAATGGTTGCACTGCATGTCCACATCATCGAAACTTCGTGCTCATGTCTGAACATCACCATGTTTCGCTGCAATCAAATGACTCCCTATAATCTTTACACAAAAGAATCCACAAACACAAAAGCAATGTCTGCACTGCATGTGCAGATACTCCAAACTGCAATTTCTGAACACATACAAATAAAGTCCCAACAACAGGGCGAGCTGCATACAAAAATCAACCTTTTAAAAAAATCTTCTAAATTTTCTGGACTTGGCAACATAGCGGACTGCTGGGAGAGAGAAGATCACTTCGGCAATCAAACAAGTGAGCTGCACTTCAAATAATGTACTGTTGTTTTCTTCTATACATTTCTGCGCTATGAGACATGGCGAATCCACAGCACAAACACATACAAATTATAATGACATGGGACTTTAAAATAAATCCTAATTTTTTTCGGTGAAATGCAAGTCGGTTGCCGGCGCACTGCATGTCCAACCCCCACAGCACTGTACCTGTGTGACCATGGGACTGCAAGCAAAATCTGAAAATTGCAAAAACTGCAACCCCCACAACACTTCATGTCTAAAAAAAGATAGTGAACTGCTAGCTTTTTTGATGTAAATAAAATGTGACCCGTGAACAAAAACACACGCGAAGCAAAACACATAATCGTGTTGCCGAACCGCAATGAGGGTCTTCGGGAAGGGAGGACTAGAAATGCCGGTGAGCTGCACAATCACATCACGGGACTGCACGGCGGCTGCAAAGATAGAGCGCGACGGCGCTGCATGATTCAGCCACCAACGTGGTAGATGGAGATGGATGGACATCACGGACATGAGCTGCACCACCCCAACGACCCATTCCTGACCTCCTCCAACGGAGGGCTAGGCGGACAGCGCGACGGGATCCCTTCTTGCCTCCTCCCGCGGGCACTAGGCCGCCTGGATCCAGCGACGGGAGTGAAAGAGGGGTGCGGCGGCTGTGGGTAGCCGGCGGCGCAGGGCTCCGGGGTGGGGCGACGCTGGGAGGTAGGTGAGAGAGAGAAGGTTGTGGGGTGGTTGGGCGGCGTCGGCAGCCTGATCTAGCACGGGGGAGGACCTGTAGGGTCCGCTGATACGTCTCCAACATATCTATAATTTTTTATTGTTCCATGCTATTATATCATCAATCTTGGATGTTTTTTATGCATTTATATGCTATTTTATATGATTTTTAGGACTAACCTGTTAACCTAGAGCCCAGTGCCAGTTTCTATTTTTCCTTGTTTTTGAGTTTTATAGAAAAGGAATACCAAACAGAGTCCAATTGATGTGCCATTTTTTATGATTCTTTATGGACCAAAAGAAGCCCCCGGAGTAAAAGAGTTGGGCCACAAGAGTCCCGGGCTGCCCACAAGGGTGGGGGCCGCGCCCTACCCCCCTGGGCGCGCCCCCTATCTCGTGGACGGCTCGGAGAGCCCCCTGACGTGAGACCTACACAAAAAATTCCTGTAATACAGAAATCTTCAGAAATAAACCTAGATCGGGAGTTCCGCCGACGCAAGCCTCTGTAGCCACCAAAAACCAAGGGGGACCCTGTTCCGGCACCCTGCCGGAGGGGGCGATCCCTCACCGGTGGCCATCTTCATCATCCTGGCGCTCTCCATTACGAGGAGAGAGTAGTTCACCCTCGGGGCTGAGTGTATGTACCAGTAGCTATGTGTTTGATCTCTCTCTCTCTCGTGCTCTTGATTTGGCATGATCTTGATGTATCGCGAGCTTTGCTACTATAGTTGGATCTTATGATGTTTCTCCCCCTCTACTCTCTTATAATGGATTGAGTTTTCCCTTTGAAGTTATCTTATCAGATTGAGTCTTTAAGGATTTGAGAACACTTGATGTATATCTTGCATGTGCTTATCTGTGGTGACAATGGGATATTCACGTGATCTACTTGATGTATGTTTTGGTGATCAATTTGCAAGTTCCCTGACCTGGTGAACTAATGGATAGGGGTTGGCACACGTTTTCGTCTTGACTCTCTGGTAGAAACTTTGGGGCACTCTTTGAAGTTCTTTGTGTTGGTTGAATAGATGAATCTGAGATTGTGTGATGCATATCGTATAATCATACCCACAGATACTTGAGGTGACATTGGAGTAGCTAGGTGACGTTAGGGTTTTGGTTGATTTGTGTCTTAAGGTGTTATTCTAGTACGAATTCTAGGAAAGATCGAATGGAAAGAATAGCTTCATGTTATTTTACTACAGACTCTTGAATAGATCGAGCAGAAAGGATAACTTTGAGGTGGTTTCGTACCCTACAATAATCTCTTCGTTTGTTCTCCACTATTAGTGACTTTGGAGTGAATCTTGATATGTCTCCGTCGTATCTATAATTTTTGATTGTTCCATGCCAATATTATACAACTTTGATATACTTTTGGCAACTTTTTATACTATTTTGGGACTAACATATTGATCCAGTGCCCAGTGCCAGTTCCTGTTTGTTGCATATTTTTGTTTCGCAGAAACCCCATATCAAACGGAGTCCAAACGGGATAAAACCGGATGGAGAATATTTTTGGAATATTTGGGAAATATGGGAAGAAGAATTAACGTGAGACGGTGCCCGAGGTGGCCATGAGGTAGGGGCGCGCCTGCCCCCCTGGCGCGCACCTGACCCTCGTGGGCCCCCCGTAAGGCGGTTGCTGCTCTTCTTTGGCCGCAAGAAAGCTCATTTTCGGAGAAAAATCTGGGCGAAGGTTTCAATCCAATCAGAGTTACGGATCTCTAGATATATAAGAAACGGTGAAAGGGCTGAATCCTAGAACGCAGTAACAGAGAGAGACAGAGAGACAGATCCAATCTTGGAGGGGCTCTCGCCCCTCCCATGCCATGGAGACCAAGGACTGGAGGGGAAACCCTTCTCCCATCTAGGGAGAAGGTCAAGGAAGAAGAAGAAGAAGGGGGCCGCTCTCCCCCTCTCTTCCGGTGGCGCCGGAACGCCGCCGGGGCCATCATCATCATCACCGCAATCTACACCAACACCTCCGCCATCTTCACCAATATATCCATCACCTTCCCCCCTCTATCTACATCGGTCCACTCTCCCGCAACCCGCTGTACCCTCTACTTGAACATGGTGCTTTATGCTTCATATTATTATCCAATGATGTGTTGCCATCCTATGATATCTGGGTAGATTTGCGTTGACCTATCGGTGATTGGTGAATTACTATGATTGATTTAATTTTCTTGTGGTTATGTTGCTGTCCTTTGGTGCCCATCATATGAGCGCGCGCGTGGATCACACCATAGGGTTAGTTGTATGTTGATAGGACTATGTATTGGAGGGCAAGAGGGACAGAAGCTTCAACCTAGCATAGAAATTGACGCATACGAGATTGAAGGGGGACCAATATATCTTAATGCTATGGTTGGGTTTTACCTTAATGAACGTTAGTACTTGCGGACACTTGCTAATAGTTCCAATCATAAGTGCACAAAATTCCAAGTCAGGGATGACATGCTAGCAGTGGCGTCTCCCACATAAAACTTGCTATCGGTCTAGTAAAGTAGTCAATTGCTTAGGGACAATTTCGCAACTCCTACCACCACTTTTCCACACTCGCTATACTAACTTTATTGTGTCTTTATTTATACAGCCCCTAGTGTTTATTTACGTACTCTTTATATTCTTGCAAACCTGTCCCGTTACACCTACAAAGTACTTCTAGTTTCATACTTGTTTTAAGTAAAGCGAACGTTAAGCGTGCGTCGAGTTGTATTGGTGGTTGATAGAACTTGAGGGAATATTTGTTCTACCTTTAGATCCTCGTTGGGTTCGACACTCTTACTTATCGAAAGATGCTACAATTGATCCCCTATACTTGTGGGTTATCAACTCTTTGTTGCATGTTGAGGGATAGTTATATGATCCTATTATGTTATTATTGTTGAGAGAACTTGCACTAGTGAAAGTATGAACCCAAGGCCTTGTTTCCTAGCATTGCAATATCGTTTACGCTCACTTTCATTGCTTGCTACCTTGCTGTTTTATATTTTCAGATTACAAAAACCTATATCTACCATCCATATTGCACTTATATCACCATATCTTCGCCGAACTAGTGCACCTATACAATTTACCATTGTATTGGGTGTGTTGGGGACACAAGAGACTCTTTGTTATATGGTTGTAGGGTTGTTTGAGACAGACCATCTTCAACCTACGCCTCCAACGGATTGATAAACCTTAAGTCATCCACTTGAGGAAAATTTGCTACTGTCCTACAAACCTCTTCACTTGGAGGCCCAACAACGTCTACAAGAAGAAGTTTGCATAGTAGACATCAGCCGCAACACTGGGTCCAAACCACGGGGCAGGGGGGACAAATAAGGGGGATCAGGTAGGGAGAGGGCGCCAGAGCTGTGGGAGAGGCTGATCCGGAAGGGAGGCAGAGGGGCGGCCTGCTCGGGTTGGATCTGCAGGGAGGAGGTGCAGGGAAGGAGGTGGTTCGGCGGCGTGGGAGAGGGTGTGTCACGCCCAGTATGCCACTCTATCCTAAAGAGACTCGAAGGTCCCACCAAGGATAGAACCGCATATTGACACGCTTTTGCAAGGTGGATATCATTACATCGTACCACTACATAATAGATGAGGATACATACAAGGCATACAAATGCCACAAGAATACATCAATACAATATACATAGAACAACATCCGACTACGGATGAATCACAAACAGAAACTCAAACGACATCCACTCTGCTAGCCCAGGCTGCCGACTAGTAACCTAACCCAAGGTCGACGAAGACGAAGAACTACAAACCATGCAAACATTGCACTCGCGTCATGATCATCGCATTACCTGTACCTGCAACTGTTTGTGTAGTAATCTGTGAGCCACGAGGACTCAGCAATCCCATTACCATGGGTATCAAGACTAGCAAAGCCTAATGGGCATGGAAAGGATAAGTGTTGAGGTTGCAGCAGCGACTAAGCAATGTATGGTGTCTAACTCACGAGTACAAGAGTAAGATGAGAAACTATGCAAACGGTCATAACTAGTAACAATCAATAAGTGATCCTAAACTACTTACGTTCAAGCATAACCCAACTGTGTTCTCCTCTCGAACTTCCCGAAAAGAGATAATCACGGCTATGCAATGCGGTTGGTGTATTTTAATTAAGTTTACTTCAAGTCTTCTACAACCGAATATTAACAAATCCCCATCTGCCACATAACCGCGGGCACGACTTTCGAAAGTTTAAACCCTAGAGGGGTGTCCCAACTTAGCCCATGACAAGCTCACGATCCGCAGGGACAATCCTCCATCGCAGGACACCCGATTAGACTCGGAATCCCGGTACACAAGACATTTCAACAATGGTAAAACTAATCCAGCAAAGCCTCCCGGCATGTCGACACCCTCATAGAAGTAGCGCTTATCTAGTCTCAGGACACGTCCGGATGTGTCAAGCTACGAGTAAAACCAGATCCTCGGGTTTCACCATGGTGGCCCCATAAGTTACCCGTTTGGGACAAACACCATCAGCACTGGCCCGCCCTGTATATAGAAAAAAACCTCGGGTTCATGACTCCCTATGCAAATTAATTATTAGGTTCAAGTATTAGTATGGCAAAAGTTAAAACCAATGTTGGGCCTTGCTGGAAGAGTTTTATTCAAAGTGAACTGTCAAGAGTGTCCCATACCCTCACCGTGTTAGGGACACAAAATCAAGGAACATAACACCAGTATGACGGAAACTAGGGTGGCAAGAGTGGAACAAAACACCAAGCATAAGGCCGAGCCTTCCAGCCTTTACCAAGTATATAGATGCATTAATTAAATAAGAGATATTGTGATATCCCATGAATATCCATGACATCCATGTCCCAAGATGGAACAACCCGCAACTGCACCTGCAACTAGCAACGCTATAAGAAGGGTTGAGCATAGCGGTAACATAGCCAAACAACGGTTTGCTAGGAAGGGTGAGAAGGTTAGAAGCTATCATGACAATTTCGGAGGCTTGATAAACAAGTGATAGGTAGCGCGACATAGCGATAGCATCGAGACAACTAGCATGGCAAAGATAGTAGTGAGATACAAGGTGATGGTCATCTTGCCTGAAATCCCGCTAGGAAGAAGAACGAGTCCATGAAGAAGACGAAGCCACGTAGTCGAACGAATCCTCAGAATCGCAACGAAACATGAACTATCGAGAAGGAGCACAACGGGAAAGAAGCAAACAACATGGTAAACACACAACACATAACAAGACATGATGCTCGACCAAGAATGATGCATGACAAGACTACATGAAGCTACTCATGTCAAGAAATGATGCATACAAGAGCAACAGATCAAGGCAAGTTTAAAGGCCGGAAACAACATATAACAATTTTGGTAAGTCCCCATGTGCAAATTTCGAAATTGGTCCAGATTTGATTAGAACACAATGTTGAAGTTGGCAAACATCAAGTTAAAGTACACCAAGATGATTTACACGGTTTTCTAGTCAACTTGCACATAATGTTCGTTTAATTCGGAGCTACGGTCTAAAAGATATGAGCAAAACAAGTTAAACATGGCATTGATGCAAATGCAAAAAAACAACATCACAAACACTACAAAACAAGGATGCAACAAGGTAACTTGAAACTACGTGCAAAACTAAGCAAGTTTCATATAGAGCATGCTCAAAACGGAGCGACGGTTGAACACATACACTCAATACAAGTTTCAAACACAATCTGCCCAAAACAGCAACTAAGCACATTGTAATCAATGAAACAACATGCTACAGTAATCATAAGGACACAAGCTTGACATTCACTTAAAGTACATACAACATTCTTCAAATACCACTTAAGGTTCAGGTTCATAAGCATCAAGAGTAATCGAAGATGAGCAATGCAAAAAGCAATGAAAAACAGAGCACATCTGAGCAGAGTTAACATGTTGACATGTTGAAGGCATGAAACAAACATGCTACAGAGAGAGGTCATAGCAAACAAAATCATGTCATTAAATTAAAGTTTAAACATGGCAAAACATGATTACTAAACATATCTATATGAGTCCTAGATCAATGGCAATCAACAAGACAAGATCGAATATTGTAACACTTTCAGCAAGTGTAAAACAACAACATCAGCATAGCATGTTTGCAATCTTGGAAGAGAGATCATATGAAGTCTCAAATTATCAAACTTAGCATGCGGACAAAGTACTCATAGCATAATTCTATTCATGTCAAAGGAGCATCACCAAAAGAGGCATAGGTTAATCAGAAGGAAGCTCACAACAAGGCATCATGAAGTTAACAGAAAGCTGGAACATTATTTAGGCATTTTCATGGCAATGAAAACATATGCTACATGACATATATGAGGCACCAGAACGCATGGCATGATAGAGCATAAAATAGACATCAAAACATCTCAAGTTGGAATCTCCAGATTATGCATGTAATAGACGGTAGCTTCAAGTTAATAAGGCATCACAATGTAACAGCTACAGACTTGGCAAATTCACCATGTCTCGGAAATCAGCAACATCAAATAGCACACTTTTCAAGCTTGATTCACTCACCACAAGGCACATAAAAGTACGCTGATTGCACCACTTTAAATACCGAATGAATATGGTCCCAAAACATGTTGACATGATGCTCATAGGACTCACACACAAAACACAATGAAAAAGACAAATCAGCAAGTTATAACAATCTCAGCAGGTTAACATGATATAGCATTCTTGTAACGATTATTAGGGCATCTAGATAGACTCAAACAAACATGCATTAGTACAGTAACATGAAGAGCATCACGAAATGAACACTTTCATATATCATACATGCAAAACGAACAACCATGCTCAGAGCTATGACACGATGAAGATGCACACATGAAGTATGAAATCTTGTGACTTGGTGAAATTCTACCAGCGCGAAAACGAGATCCAGGTCGGGGGGATCCATTCCTGGTACAGAGCAACAACGATGGAAGTCAACGCCGGCGGCGAGGGGGCGTGGGACTCCGACGGACGTCGGGAAGGCCGGGAATGGGTTGATCCGGGCATGGGGCCTTCGGATCTAGTGGCGGACGGGGTGCTCGGAGTCCGGATGACCGGCGGCGAGATGAGGCAGGGCGGCAGCCTTCAGGCGCAATGGCCGTCGAGGAGGCTATCATGACAATTTGGGAGGCTTGATAAACAAGTGATAGGTAGCGCGACATAGCGATAGAATCTAGGGAACTAGCATGGCAAAGATAGTAGTGAGATCCAAGGTGACGGTCATCTTGCCTGAAATCCCGCTAGGAAGAAGAACGAGTCCATGAAGAAGACGAAGCCACGTAGTCAAACGAATCCTCACAATCGCAACGAAACATGAACTATCGAGAAGGAGCACAACGGGAAAGAAGCAAAGAACATGGTAAACACACAACACATAACAAGACATGATGCTCGACCAAGAATGATGCATGACAAGACTACATGAAGCTACTCATGGCAAGAAATGATGCATACAAGAGCAACAGATCAAGGGAAGTTTAAAGGCCGGAAACAACATATAACAATTTAGGTAAGTCCCCATATGCAAATTTTGAAATTGGTCCAGATCTGATTAGAACACAATGTTGAACTTGTCAAACATCAAGTTAAAGTACACCAAGATGATCTACACGGTTTTCTAGTCAAGTTGAATATAATGTTCATTTAATTCGGAGCTACGGTCTAGAAGAAATGAGCAAAACAAATTAGACATGGCATTGATGCAAATGCAAAAACAACAACATCACAAACACTACAAAACAAAGATGCACAAGGTAACATAAAACTACATGCAAAACTAAGCAAGTTTCATATAGAGCATGCTCAAAACGGAGCGACGGTTGAACACATACACTCAATACAAGTTTTCAAACACAATCTGCCCAAAACAGCAACTAAGCACTTTGCAATCAAGGAAACAACATGCTAGAATAATCATAAGGACACAAACTTGACATTCACTTAAAGTACAGACCACATTCTTCAAATACCACTTAAGGTTCAGGTTCATAAGCATCAAGAGTAATCGAAGGTGAGCAATGCAAAAAGCAATAAAAAACAGAGCACACCTGAGCAGAGTTAACATGTTGACATGTTGAAGGCATGAAACAAACATGCTACAGAGAAAGATCATAGCAAAAAAAAGCATGTCATTAAATTAAAGTTTAAACATGGCAAAACATGATTAGTAAACATATCTATATGAGTACTAGATCAATGGCAATCAACAAGACAAGATCGAATATTGTAACACTTTCAGCAAGTGTAAAACAGCAATATCAACATATCATGTTTGCAATCTTGGAAGAGAGGTCATATGAAGTCTCAAATTATCAAACTTAGCATGCGGACAAAGTACTCATAGCATAATTCTATTCATGTCAAAGGAGCATCACAAAAAGAGGCATAGGTTAATCAGAAGCAAGCTCACAACAAGGCATCACAAAGTTAACAGAAAGCTGGAACATTATTTAGGCATTTTCATGGCAATGAAAACATATGCTACACGACATATATGAGGCATCAGAACGCATGGCATGATAGAGCATAAAATAGACATCAAAACATCTCAAGTTGGAATCTCCAGATTATGCATGTAATAGATGGTAGCTTCAAGTTAACAGGGCATCACAATGTAACAGCCACAGACTTGGCAAAATTCACCATGTCTCAGAAATCAGCAACATCAAGTAGCACACTTTTCAAGCTTGATTCACTCACCACAAGGCACATAAAAGTATGCAGATTGCACCATTGTAAATACCGACTGAATATGCTCCCAAAACATGTTGACATGATGCTCATAGGACTCACACACAAAACACAATGAAAAAGACAAATCAGCAAGTTCTAACAATCTCAGCAGGTTAACATGATATAGCGTTCTTGCAACGATTATTAGGGCATCCAGATAGACTCAAACAAACATGCATTAGTACACTAACATGAAGAGCATCACGAAATGAACACTTTCATATATCATACATGCAAAACAGACAACCATGCTCAGAGCTATGACACGATGAAGATGCACACATGAAGTATGAAATCTTGTGACTTGGTGAAATTCTACCAGTGTCAAAACGAGATCCAGGTTTGGGGAGATCCATTCCCCGTACAGAGCAACAACGGCGGAAGTCAACGCCGACGGCGAGGGGGCGTGGGACTCCGACGGACGTCGGGAAGGCCGGGAATGGGTTGATCCGGGCATGGGGCCTCCGGATCTGGTGGCGGATGGGGTGCTCAGAGTCCGGATGACCGGCGACGATATGAGGCAGTGCAGCAGGCTTCGGGCGCAATGGCCGTCGAGGAGGCTATCATGACAATTTGGGAGGCTTGATAAACAAGTGATAGGTAGCGCGACATAGCGATAGCATCTAGGCAACTAGCATGGCAAAGATAGTAGTGAGATCCAAGGTGACGGTCATCTTGCCTGAAATCCCGCTAGGAAGAAGAACGAGTCCATGAAGAAGACGAAGCCACATAGTCGAACGACTCCTCACAATCGCAACGAAACATGAACTATCGAGAAGGAGCACAACGGGAAAGAAGCAAAGAACATGGTAAACACACAACACATAACAAGACATGATGCTCGACCAAGAATGATGCATGACAAGACTACATGAAGCTACTCATGGCAAGAAATGATGCATACAAGAGCAACAGATCAAGGCAAGTTTGAAGGCCGGAAACAACATATAACAATTTAGGTAAGTCCCCATATGCAAATTTCGAAATTGGTCCAGATCTGATTAGAACACAATGTTGAAGTTGTCAAACATCAAGTTAACGTACACCAAGATGATCTACATGGTTTTCTAGTCAAGTTGCATATAATGTTCATTTGATTCGGAGCTACGGTCTAGAAGATATGAGCAAAACAAGTTAAACATGGCATTGATGCAAATGCGAAAAAAAAACAACATCACAAACACTACAAAACAAAGATGCAACAAGGTAACATAAAACT
Organism: Aegilops umbellulata; assembly: GCA_032464435.1. NCBI lineage: Eukaryota > Viridiplantae > Streptophyta > Magnoliopsida > Poales > Poaceae > Aegilops > Aegilops umbellulata. The sequence continues at coordinate 308,662,307 of CP136057.1, forward strand.
ACATGCAAAACTAAGCAAGTTTCATATAGAGCATGCTCAAAACGGAGCGACGGTTGAACACATGCACTCAATACAAGTTTTCAAATACAATCTGCCCAAAACAGCAACTAAGCACTTTCCAATCAAGGAAACAACATGCTACAGTAATCATAAGGACACAAACTTGACATTCACTTAAAGTACATACCATATTCTTCAAATACCACTTAAGGTTCAGGTTCATAAGCATCAAGAGTAATCGAAGGTGAGCAATGCAAAAAGCAACAAAAAACAGAGCACACCTGAGCAGAGTTAACATGTTGACATGTTGAAGGCATGAAACAAACATTCTACAGAGAAAGATCATAGCAAAAAAAAGCATGTCATTAAACTAAAGTTTAAACATGGCAAAACATGATTAATAAACATATCTATATGAGTCCTAGATCAATGGCAATCAACAAGACAAGATCGAATATTGTAACACTTTCAGCAAGTGTAAAACAGCAACATCAGCATACCATGTTTGCAATCTTGGAAGAGAGGTCATATGAAGTCTCAAATTATCAAACTTAGCATGCGGACAAAGTACTCATAGCATAATTCAATTCATGTCAAAGGAGCATCACCAAAAGAGGCATAGGTTAATCAGAAGCATGCTCACAACAAGGCATCATGAAGTTAATAGAAAGCTGGAACATTTTTTAGGCATTTTCATGGCAATGAAAACATATGCTACATGACACATATGAGGCATCATAACGCATGGCATGATAGAGCATAAAATAGACATCAAAACATCTCAAGTTGGAATCTCCAGATTATGCATGTAATAGATGGTAGCGTCAAGTTAACAGGGCATCACAATGTAACAACTACAGACTTGGCAAAATTCACCATGTCTCCGAAATCAGCAACATCAAGTAGCACACTTTTCAAGCTTGATTCACTCAACACAAGGCACATAAAAGTACGTTGATTGCACCACTGTAAATACCGAATGAATATGCTCCCAAAACATGTTGACATGATGCTCATAGGACTCACACACAAAACACAATGAAAAAGACAAATCATCAAGTTATAACAATCTCAGCAGGTTAACATCATATAGCATTCTTGCAATGATTATTAGGGCATCCAGATAGACTCAAACAAACATGCATTAATACACTAACATGAAGAGCATCACGAAATGAACACTTTCATATATCATACATGCAAAACGGACAACCATGCTCAGAGCTATGACACGATGAAGATGCGCACATGAAGTTAGAAGTCTTGTGACTTGGTGAAATTCTACCAGCGCGAAAACGAGATCCAGGTCGGGGGAGATCCATTCCCGGTATAGAGCAACAACGACGGAAGTCAACGCCGGCAGCGAGGGGGCGTGGGACTCCGACGGACATCGAGAACGCCGGGAATGGGTTGATCCGGGCATGGGGCTCCGGATCTGGTGGCGGACGGGGTGCTCGGAGTCCGGATGACGGGCGATGAGATGAGGCAGGGCGGCAGCCTTCGGGCGCAATGGCCGTCGAGGAGGCTATCATGACAATTTGGGAGGCTTGATAAACAAGTGATAGGTAGCGCGACATAGCGATAGAATCTAGGCAAGTAGCATGGCAAAGATAGTAGTGAGATCCAAGGTGACGGTCATCTTGCCTGAAATCCCGCTAGGAAGATGAACGAGTCCATGAAGAAGACGAAGCCACGTAGTCGAACGAATCCTCACAATCGCAACGAAACATGAACTATTGAGAAGGAGCACAACGGGAAAGAAGCAAAGAACATGGTAAACACACAACACATAACAAGACATGATGCTCGACCAATAATGATGCATGACAAGACTAAATGAAGTACTGATGGCAAGAAACGATGCATACAAGAGCAACAGATCAAGGCAAGTTTAAAGGCCGGAAACAACATATAACAATTTAGGTAAGTCCCCATATGCAAATTTTGAAATTGGTCCAGATCTGATTAGAACACAATGTTGAAGTTGTCAAACATCAAGTTAAAGTACACCAAGATGATCTACACGGTTTTCTAGTCAAGTTGCATATAATGTTCATTTAATTCGGAGCTACGGTCTAGAAGATATGAGCAAAACAAGTTAAACATGGCATTGATGCAAATGCAAAAAAACAACAACATCACAAACACTACAAAACAAAGATGCAACGAGGTAACAAAAAACTACATGCAAAACTAAGCAAGCTTCATATAGCATGCTCAAAACGGAGCGACGGTTGAACACATACACTCAATACAAGTTTTCAAACACAATCTGCCCAAAACAGCAACTAAGCACTTTGCAATCAAGGAAACAACATGCTACAGTAATCATAAGGACACAAACTTGACATTCACTTAAAGTACATACCACATTCTTCAAATACCACTTAAGGTTCAGGTTCATAAGCATCAAGAGTAATCGAAGGTGAGCAATGCAAAAAGCAATAAAAACCAGAGCACACCTGAGCAGGGTTAGCATGTTGACATGTTAAAGGCATGAAACAAACATGCTACAGTAATCATAAGGACACAAACTTGAGATTCACTTAAAGTACAGACCACATTCTTCAAATACCACTTAAGGTTCAGGTTCATAAGCATCAAGAGTAATCGAAGGTGAGCAATGCAAAAAGCAATAAAAAACAGAGCACACCTGAGCAGAGTTAAAATGTTGACATGTTAAAGGCATGAAACAAACATGCTACAGAGAAAGATCATAGCAAACAAAAGCATGTCATTTAACTAAAGTTTAAACATGGCAAAACATGATTACTAAACATGTCTATATGAGTCCTAGATCAATGGCAATCAACAAGACAAGATCGAATATTGAACACTTAAAGCAAGTGTAAAACAACAACATCAGCATAGCATGTTTTCAATCTTGTAAGAGAGGTCATATGAAGTATTAAACTATAAAACTTAGCATGCGGACAAAGTACTCATAGCATAATTCAATTCATGTCAAAGGAGCATCACCAAAAGAGGCATAGGTTAATCAGAAGGAAGCTCACAACAAGGCATCATGAAGTTAACAGAAAGCTAGAACATTATTTAGGCATTTTCATGGCAATGAAAACATATGCTACATGACATATATGAGGCATCAGAACGCATGGCATGATAGAGCATAAAATAGACATCAAAACATCTCAAGTTGGAATCTCCGGATTATGCATGTAATAGATGGTAGCTTCAAGTTAACAGGGCATCACAATGTAACAGCCACAGACTTGGCAAAATTCACCATGTCTCAGAAATCAGCAACATTAAGTAGCACACTTTTCAAGCTTGATTCACTCACCACAAGGCACATAAAAGTACGCTGATTGCACCACTGTAAATACCGAATGAATATGCTCCCAAAACATGTTGACATGATGCTCATAGGACTCACACACAAAACACAATGAAAAAGACATATCAGCAAGTTATAACAATCTTAGCAGGTTAACATGATATAACATTCTTGCAACGATTATTAGGGCATCCAGATAGACTCAAACAAACATGCATTAGTACACTAACATGAAGAGCATCACGAAATGAACACTTTCATATATCATACATGCAAAATTGACAACCATGCTCAGAGCTATGACACGATGAAGATGCACACATGAAGTATGAAATCTTGTGACTTGGTGAAATTCTACCAGCGCGAAAACGAGATCCAGGTCGGGGGAGATCCATTCCCGGTACAGAGCAACAACGGTGGAAGTCAACGCCGGCGGCGAGGGGGCGTGGGACTCCGACGGACGTCGGGAAGGCCGGCAATGGGTTGATCCGGGCATGGGGCCTCCGGATCTGGTGGCGGACGGGGTGCTCGGAGTCTGGATGACCGGCGACGAGATGATGCAGGGCGGCAGCCTTCGGGCGCAATGGCCGTCGAGGAGGCTATCAAGACAATTTGGGAGGCTTGATAAACAAGTGATAGGTAGCGCGACATAGCGATAGAATCTAGGCAACTAGCATGGCAAAGATAGTAGTGAGATCCAAGGTGACGGTCATCTTGCCTGAAATCCCGCTAGGAAGAAGAACGAGTCCATGAAGAAGACGAATCCTCACAATCGCAACGAAACATGAACTACCGAGAAGGAGCACAATGGGAAAGAAGCAAAGAACATGGTAAACACACAACACATAACTAGACATGATGCTCGACCAAGAGTGATGCATGACAAGACTACATGAAGCTACTCATGGCAAGAAATGATGCATACAACAGCAACAGATCAAGGCAAGTTTAAAGGCCGGAAACAACATATAACAATTTAGGTAAGTCCCCATATGCAAATTTCGAAAATAGTCCAGATCTGATTAGAACACAATGTTGAAGTTGTCAAACATCAAGTTAAAGTACAATAAGATGATCTACACGGTTTGTTAGTCAAGTTGCATATAATGTTCATTTAATTCGGAGCTACGGTCTAGAAGATATGAGCAAAACAAGTTAAACATGGCATTGATGCAAATGCAAAAAAAAACATCACAAATACTACAAAACAAAGATGCAACAAGGTAACATAAAACTACATGCAAAACTAAGCAAGTTTCATATAGAGCATGCTCAAAACGGAGCGACGGTTGAGCACATACACTCAATACAAGTTTTCAAACACAATCTGCCCAAAACAGCAACTAAGCACTTTGCAATCAAGTAAACAACATGCTACAGTAATCATAAGGACACAAACTTGACATTCACTTAAAGTACAGACCACATTCTTCAAATACCACTTAAGGTTCAGGTTCATAAGCATCAAGAGTAATCGAAGGTGAGCAATGCAAAAAGCAATAAAAAACAGAGCACATTTGAGCAGAGTTAACATGTTGACATGTTGAAGGCAAGAAACAAACATGCTACAGAGAAAGATCATAGCAAACAAAAGCATGTCATTAAACTAAAGTTTAAACATGGCAAAACATGATTACAAAACATATCTATATGAGTCCTAGATCAATGGCAATCAACAAGACAAGATCGGATATTGTAACACTTTCAGCAAGTGTAAAACAGCAACATCAGCATAGCATATTTGCAATCTTGGAAGAGAGGTCATATGATGTCTCAAATTATCAAACTTAGCATGTAGACAAAGTACTCATATCATAATTCAATTCATGTCAAAGGAGCATCACCAAAAGAGGCATAGGTTAATCAGAAGCAAGCTCACATGAAGGCATCATGAAGTTAACAGAAAGCTGGAACATTATTTAGGCATTTTCATGGCAATGAAAACATATGCTACATGACATATATGAGGCATCAGAACGCATGGCATGATAGAGCATAAAATAGACATCAAAACATCTCAAGTTGGAATCTCCAGATTATGCATGTAATAGATGGTAGCTTCAAGTTAACAGGGCATCAGAATGTAACAGCCACAGACTTGGCAAAATTCACCATGTCTCAGAAATCAGCAACATCAAGTAGCACACTTTTCAGGCTTGATTCACTCACCACAAGGCACATAAAAGTACGCTGATTGCACCTCTGTAAATACCGAATGAATATGCTCCCAAAACATATTGACATGATGCTCATAGGAGTCATACACAAAACACAATGAAAAAGACAAATCAGCAAGTTATAACAATCTCAGCAGGTTAACATGATATAGCATTCTTGCAACGATTATTAGGGCATCCAGATAGACTCAAACAAACATGCATTAGTACACTAGCATGAAGAGCATCACGAAATGAACACTTTCATATATCATACATGCAAAACGGACAACCATGCTTAGAGCTATGAAACGATGAAGATGCACACATGAAGTATGAAATCTTGTGACTTGCTGAAATTCTACTAGCGCGAAAACGAGATCCAGGTCGGGGGAGATCCATTCCCCGTACAGAGCAACAACGGCGGAAGTCAACGTTGGCGGCGAGGGGGCGTGGGACTCCGACGGACATCGGGAAGGCCGGGAATGGGTTGATCCGGGCATGGGGCCTCCGGATCTGGTGGCGTACGAGGTGCTCGGAGTCCGGATGACCGGCGACGAGATGAGGCAGGGCGGAAGCCTTCGGGCGCAATGGCCGTCGAGGAGGCTATCATGACAATTTGGGAGGCTTGATAAACAAGTGATAGGTAGCGCGACATAGCGATAGAATCTAGGGAACTAGCATGGCAAAGATAGTAGTGAGATCCAAGGTGACGGTCATCTTACCTGAAATCCCGTTAGGAAGAAGAACGAGTTCATGTAGAAGACGAAGCCACGTAGTCAAATGAATCCTCACAATCGCAACGAAACATGAACTATCGAGAAGGAGCACAACGGGAAAGAAGCAAAGAACATGGTAAACACACAACACATAACAAGACATGATGCTCGACCAAGAATGATGCATGACAAGACTACATGAAGCTACTCATGGCAAGAAATGATGCATACAAGAGCAACAGATCAAGGCAAGTTTAATGGCCGGAAACAACATATAACAATTTAGGTAAGTCCCCATATGCAAATTTCGAAATTTGTCCAGATCTGATTTGAACACAATGTTGAAGTTGTCAAACATCAAGTTAAAGTACACCAAGATGATCTACACGGTTTTCTAGTCAAGTTGCATATAATGTTAATTTATTCGGAGCTACGGTCTAGAAGATATGAGCAAAACAAGTTAAATATGGCATTGATGCAAATGCAAAAAAAACAACAACATCACAAACACTACAAAACAAAGATGCCCAAAACAGCAACTATGCACTTTGCAATCAAGGAAACAACATGCTACAGTAATCATAAGGACACAAACTTGACATTCACTTAAAGTACAGACCACATTCTTCAAATACCACTTAAGGTTCAGGTTCATAAGCATCAAGAGTAATCGAAGGTGAGCAATGCAAAAAGCAATGAAAAACAGAGCACACCTGAGCAGAGTTAACATTTTGACATGTTGAAGGCATGAAACAAACATGCTATAGAGAAAGATCATAGCAAACAAAAGCATGTCATTAAACTAAAGTTTAAACCTGGCAAAACATGATTACTTAACATATCTATATGAGTGCTAGATCAATGGCAATCAACAAGACAAGATCGAATATTGTAACACTTTCAGCAAGTGTAAAACAACAACATCAGCATAGCATGTTTGCAATCTTGGAAGAGAGGTCATATGAAGTCTCAAATTATCAAACTTAGCATGCGGACAAAGTACTCATAGCATAATTCTATTCATGTCAAAGGAGCATCACCAAAATAGGCATAGGTTAATCAGAAGCAAGCTCACAACAAGGCATCATCAAGTTAACAGAAAGCTGGAACATTATTTAGGCATTTTCATGGCAATGAAAACATATGCTACATGACATATATGAGGCATCAGAACGCATGGCATGATAGAGCATAAAATAGACATCAAAACATCTCAAGTTGGAATCTCCAGATTATGCATGTAATAGATGGTAGCTTCAAGTTAACAGGGCATCACAATGTAACAGCCACAGACTTGGCAAAATTCACCATGTCTCAGAAATAAGCAACATCAAGTAGCACACTTTTCAAGCTTGACTCACTCACCACAAGGCACATAAAAGTACGCAGATTGCACCACTGTATATACCGAATGAATATGCTCCCAAAACATGTTGACATGATGCTCATAGGTCTCACACACAAAACACAATGAAAAAGACAAATCAGCAAGTTATAACATTCTCAGCAGGTTAACATGATATAGCATTCTTGCAACGATTATTAGGGCATCCAGATAGACTCAAACTGTCGGGGATATACCCCGCGGCGTAAACCGGCCGGAAGTTAACCCGTCCGGACTTGGCGGTTTATTTGAAGACCTGCCCTGACCTTGGCGGTTTACAAGCAACCCGCTTGGTCGTTATGACTCACTGGTAACCCGGCGGGTGGATCAGACGATGGACGAGGCCAAAGGCCCAGAAGGCCGGTTCAACTATGGTGGGCCGGTTTAAGACGAAAGGAATATTTGCCTTACAAGGAGTTAAGGCCAGGACTTGTATCCGGTTTGTATTAGAGATAGACTAGTCCTAATCCTAATAGGACTCCACATGTAAACCGCCCCTTCAACATATACAAGGAGGGGCAGGGCTCCCCAAAGGGGAGAGAGAACAATCAATAATCTCTAGGGCTAGACACAAAGAGCCGGTTTACGGTGTCTCCCTCGTGATGATAATGAGACCTAGCCTCAAACAGCATGTAGGGTTATTACCGGATGATGTTTCCCGGGGCCCGAAGCTGTCTAAATCCTTGTCTTGCATGTTGATCCGCCCTGCGTCTCTCGTCCTACTCAACCTCTCTCAAGCTACCACATAGATGCGTTGGCCTCGCGACTAAGTCCTGACACTAAGGACATCTGCCGTGACAAATCCATGATAGTTGGCGCCCAACGTGGGGCCTGCGCACGGTGGTGTTGAGTCCTTGGAGGGATCTATTTCTGGGATTGAGAAATTCGCGGTGTGTTGGATGAAAGAGAGCTGGCGCAGAAGACGTCTAGTGAACTGTCAAGCGACATATACAAGATTCAAGATCAACAGAAAATTATGGTTGCGTCTAGGCGCCAACGCCAGATGATCCGGCAAAACCAAGTTGAAAGCAAGACAGACATCAGTCCGCCGCAAAAATTGCTATGAGCTTTAGCCTCTGTTTTGTTTTGATCGGAAGGAGCCAAGCCAAGTCAGAGGGCCGTGCGTACTACTACCATTGGAATCAAAGTATGTAAAAGCTTGCAGTCTTATCAACGGAACAGTCTATGAATCGGGACCGGATTGTGAGGTTTGTATCACGGATTGAGCATCTATCGTTGAGCTGCCACTACCTTCAAATCGCCTGTCTCTGGAACACCGTGGGTCTCGGTATCGCCAAACCGCCCTGGTTGATCTCCTCAGTTTTGAAGTCGCCAAATCCGAGTCGTCGTCCCTGTCAGGCACGTGAAAAGACATCAACTGGTTTGATGGATTCCCTGGCTCCTGCACGTGGAAAGACATCAACGAGAAATGCTTCATTAGGCAAAGTCAATTGCCATGGTTCACATCATGGCAGGCCGGCCGCAACTGACATAAAGACAAATTACTGCACCAGTTATTATTGTACTGGGCTGAGATCGAGTGATGGGTCAAATAGTGCTAAGCACTCCTCATCATTATGCAAAGTACCTTCGTCACGTGAGGAACGAGGGCAACCAGCTCGTATTTTGGATACGTAGCAATGGATCACCATCTGCTGTTTCGCCCGGATTACATCTATAATATCTACTGCCAGTATTCGTGTTCATCCGACAAAAAATATTAGGTGATATTCATCTAAGTCTATTTTTAGTACATATTGTTTTTTGTCAAAGAACAATTACTTTGTCTGTATATTTTTATATATGCAGGATAATGATTCATCATTTGCTGTTGAACGGGTGTGCGTAAACTGCCGCCCGGGCAGCTCGATTTACATCCACTTACCGGGACGTCGCCCGCGATTGACTCGCCGTCCGCACGTCTCACAACGCGTGAAATTAACTCGCCCGTCCGCCCTCGTGGAGGTTCGCGTGTACGCACCGGTTTATAACGCGGAGGACAACTTGCTCATCTGCACCGGTTTACAACGCCACGGCCGACTCAACTGTCGGAGCCGCCACTGATGTTGCGGTCGTCTCTGCTGTCCGTCTCTCGCGGCCTGGTCTACATCAACACACTGGGCCGCATCTGTCTGCATGAGCTGTTTATTGGGTATGAGCAAGTCACAGCTTGGGTAGCCCGGTTTTCTTTCAAATTGGAGACAAATTATCATCAACCGCCATTTGCAAGAGATGGTTCAATGGGCAGGCGCACAAGTCGCCGCCACTACAGTTTTGATTAACTTCAAATCGCCAGTTGGAAGGAACCATTGGCCGAGTTGCTGACACGGCTCATATGGGATCATTTATAACCCGCCGCAGTCACCTCAACCTTCTATGGATTCACATCGTGCTGTCAACGCCAATGATATACAAGTTATGCCGGTTTATATCACGGTCAAATATGAAGAGTCTCAAGCCAACTCCTCGAGTCACCTTTGAGACTCGGGGGCTATGATGACATGACTCAGCAATTCTTGCCAGTTTCAGCCGGTTTAAGAACCCCAGGACGATGGAGGGAAAGATAACCCGATCCCGGAGGCTACTGTTATATTGATGAAAATTTAAAGGCCGTCAGAAAATTTCCGGCTTAGAAAGTATATGAAAGTTATAAAATCCCGACTCAATGAAGAAGTTTCGGATCATCAGAAAGGATTCCGGTTTGAAATCTGGCTGAAGGGAAGTCAGTCTCACTGAAGTTCTCAAATATCCGCTTTACAATCCGGTTCAAGGGAAATCTGTTCTCCCACAAAGCTCTGAAGTTCTCAGACCCGGTTTAAACAATGTCCGGTTCAAAAAGGAATTAACTTCTTGCAAATTCGAGTTTAAAGGCCGTCAGAGAATTTCCGGCTGAAAATGAAGATTTCGGTTTAAGATCCGGTCCAAGGGAAGGATGTCTCCCACAAAGCTTTGAAGCTCTCAATATCCGGTTTAAAATCTCGGTTCAAGAAGAATTTATCTCTTGCAAAAAGTTAAAAATTACCGAAGAAGACCTGCTGCCATGATGCACGGTTCAAACATGGGTATCCTGCCTTACTGGCCTGACATATTATTGATCACATGGGGGCTTCTGCTTCATAAAGCGGGGTCTCTGTTCTTTTTATATCATGTGTGGTTACATGGAGATGTCTATTTTAAAGCGGCCTCCGGTTTACCCCTTGCAAAAAATTATGAATGTCACTTGGGGGCTCGGTCATGTCTGAACCGATGCAATACCTTTTGATAGGCGAAAGCCACCAGGTCACTTGGGGGCTCGGTCAAGTCTGAACCGATGCATCACCTTTTGATCAGCGAAAGCCACCAGATCACTTGGGGACACGGTCAAGTCTGAACCGGTCACGCCTCTTGATCGGCCTAAAGGCCTTAGAGTCACTTGGGGGCTTGGCCGAACCCGAACCATTGCCATGCCACTTGACCGGCGTAATGCCACGGTTTCATTTGGGGACCTGGTTGACTTGAACCATAGCTACACCTATTGGGAGCTTGGTCGTGTGTGACCATGGTAACACCATCTGATCGGCTCAGTAAAGCCCTCTTTTTGCAAACGGTTTTTATCATTGCCTTTGCTTCAATATCTTTTCTTGATAAAATTGCTTTTTTGTTTTTGTTGCGTTTTTAAACCGACCACATTTTACACCGGTTCAAACAACCAAATTGGTGGAACACGGTCCCTTTTTAGACCGGAGATTATCTGCCCGGTTTGATTTTCTGTTACCATCGTATTATGGAGTAAACCGGTGTTTATCAACCCGGCTCGGCTTTCAACTACAAGTTGTCAGTACACGATCAAATTATAGTCCGGTGATTATTAACCCGGTCTGGTTCGACTACAAGTCGCCAGTATTATATATGGATAATCCGGTGTCTATCATAACCCGGTACGGTTTTATAATAAACCGGCACAATATGGAAGGAGTTATCAGTACTCAAGATTGGGATTATCACCCTTATTACAAAAAGTTGGTAAACCAACGATGTGATTCAATGTCACAGGTATGATATATTTCATATTTGATTATTCTAAGTGCAGCCTTGGTTATAAACCTGGGTTATATGTTGGGCATTATGACCCGTCCGGCGGTAAACCGCCAGGACACTTTAAACTTGTTATACGCAGAAACAGGTTGAATAAAGTATGATGATAAATTATCCGGTGTTTATTAAAACGGCCTGGCTTTCGATTATAAATTGCCAGTCTATGATGAGAAATTGTCCGGTGTTTATTAAACCGGCCTGGCTTTGGACTATAAGTTGCCAGTATATATTTGGATTGCGCCATTGGAATTATGCGCTTATAAGTCATTGGGTTATTCAAATAGCCAAACTTGGCTGAATTTTATTATGGTATTGAATGAATAATGTTTTCATACCGGATTATATTATTCAAATAGCCAACATGGCTGGATTTTTATTATGGTTATTAATATTATGATTAAGGTTTTCAAAGTCGCTTTAGCGCAATGGTTATCATTTTCTACAATTGAAGGAATAGGCCCGAGTCGCTGCAGGCTTACAACCCGGCACTTGGGGGCTACATTATTCAAAGTTGAGATTATATCAAATATGCAAGTCTCATGTCGCTGCAAGCATGCACCATGACACTTGGGGGCTACCAATTGCTCCTTTCAACAATTCAAGGTACAAAGCTTTTTATCCATTACATTGAAGGGTCCACTGCTCAGTCGGTAAAGCACAAGGCTCTTAACCTTGTGGACGTGAATTCAAGCCCCATGATGGGGGTTATATCATATGATGTTATTTTCGTTGAAGTATATATCAAGCCCCAGCACAATATTGTCTTACTGAGCCGGCCCTTTGGGGCTATACATCATTGCTCAAATCTACATGATTATATTTACAAAGTCCCTGCTCATTATTGCATAATGACCCGGCCCTTGGGGGTTACACTGGTTGAAGTTTTTATGAGCATCAGACAATTACAAGTCCCAGGTTGCTGCAAGCATGACAACCCAGCACTTGGGGGCTACATATGTGGAGTACTCAATTCTGACAAGTGATTGAGATGAACAACTTGGATTTATTCAAGATGATGATATTTATTGAAACAAGTCTTAAGATGTTGCTATGCTACCTTCTTAAGACTTGGGGGCTACAAGTGATAGGCATATAAGAGGTATATTTTCAAGTTGGATGTTAATTACAAGTAGGACCCGGTGCTATCAATATTTATAAACCGGTGATCTTGGCAATGATAAACCGGCAAGTTCTGCGTCCTTAAACCGGCTGAAGATCAGATGAATATTTCAAGGACCAATATTGTTTTTAAGCATTGGGAGCTGAATCAAAGGAGTTATTCTTCACAATATATTTTCTATGAGAAACCAATGTCAGCAAGTTGATTATGAAGCTGGCCTGTTAAACTAGATTTTCTAGAAGAAGGAAATGACAAGGACTTAAGGACGATCAGGTGCCGGTTTACAAAAATTCTTAACCCGGAGCACAACCTGTCAAATTTGTTCTGGTGTTTATTTGCAGCATAAGTTTACCATGGATAAATCCAAGCTAAACTTGGGGGTTAATGTCGGGGATATACCCCGCGGCGTAAACCGGCCAGAAGTTAACCCGGCCGGACTTGGCGGTTTATCTGAAGACCCGCCCAGATCTTGGCGGTTTACAAGCAACCCGCTTGGTCGTTATGACTCACTGGTAACCCGGCGGGCGGATCAGACGATGGACGAGGCCCAAGGCCCAGAAGGCCGGTTCAACTATGGTGGGCCAGTTTAAGAGGAAAGGAATATTTGCCTTACAAGGAGTTAAGTCCAGGACTTGTATCCGGTTTGTATTAGAGATAGACTAGTCCCAATCCTAATATGACTCCACATGTAAACCGCCCCTTCAACATATATAAGGAGGGGCAGGGCTCCCCAAAGGGGAGAGGGAACAGTCAATAATCTCTAGGGCTAGACACAAAGAGCCGGTTTACGGCGTCTCCCTCGTGATGATAATGAGACCTAGCCTCAAACAACATGTAGGGTTATTACCGGATGATGTTTCCCGGGGCCCGAAGCTGTCTAAATCCTTGTCTTGCGTGTTGATCCGCCCTGCGTCTCTCGTCCTACTCAACCCCTCTCAAGCTACCAGATAGATGCGTTGGCCTCGCGACTAAGTCCTGACACAAAGGACATCTGCCGTGACAAATCCACGACACAAACAAATATGCATTAGTACACTAGCATGAAGAGCATCACAAAATGAACACTTTCATATATCATACATGCAAAACGGACAACCATGCACAGAGCTATGACACGATGAAGATGCACACATGGAGTATGAAATCTTGTGACTTGCTGAAATTCTACCAGCGCGAAAACGAGATCCAGGTCGGGGGAGATCCATTCCCGGTACAGAGCAACAACGGCGGAAGTCAACGCCGGCGGCGAGGGGGCGTGGGACTCCGACGGACGTCAGGAAGGCCGGGAATGGGTTGATCCGGGCATGGGGCCTCCGGATCTGGTGGCGGACGGGGTGCTCGGAGTCCGGATGACCGGCGATGAGATGAGGCAGGGCGGCAGCCTTCGGGCGCAATGGCCGTCGAGGAGGCTATCATGACAATTTGGGAGGCTTGATAAACAAGTGATAGGTAGCGCGACATAGCGATAGCATCTAGGCAACTAGCATGGCAAAGATAGTAGTGAGATCCAAGGTGACGGTCATCTTGCCTGAAATCCCGCTAGGAAGAAGAACGAGTCCATGAAGAAGATGAAACCACGTAGTCAAACGAATCCTCACAATCGCAACGAAACATGAACTATCGAGAAGGAGCACAACGGGAAAGAAGCAAAGAACATGGTAAACACACAACACATAACAAGACATGATGCTCGACCAAGAATGATGCATGACAAGACTACATGAAGCTACTTATGGCAAGAAATGATGCATACAAGAGCAACAGATCAAGACAAGTTTATAGGCCGGAAACAACACATAACAATTTAGGTAAGTCCCCATATGCAAATTTCGAAATTTGTCCAGATCTGATTTGAACACAATGTTGAAGTTGCCAAACATCAAGCTAAAGTACACCAAGATGATCTACACGTTTTTCTAGTCAAGTTGCATATAATGTTCATTTAATTCGGAGCTACGGTCTAGAAGATATGAGCAAAACAAGTTAAACATGGCATTGATGCAAATGCAGAAAAACAACAACATCACAAACACTACAAAACAAAGATGCAACAAGGTAACATAAAACTTCATGCAAAACTAAGCAAGTTTCATATAGAGCATGCTCAAAACGGAGCGACGGTTGAACACATACACTCAATACAAGTTTTCAAACACAATCTGCCCGAAACATCAACTATGCACTTTGCAATCAAGGAAATAACATGGTACAGTAATCATAAGGACACAAACTTGACATTCACTTAAAGTACAGACCACATTCTTCAAATACCACTTAAGGTTCAGGTTCATAAGCATCAAGAGTAATCGAAGGTGAGCAATGCAAAAAGCACTGAAAAACAGAGCACACCTGAGCAGAGTTAACATGTTGACATGTTGAAGGCATGAAACAAACATGCTACAGAGAAAGATCATAGCAAACAAAAGCATGTCATTAAACTAAAGTTTAAACATGGCAAAACATGATTACTAAACATATCTATATGAGTCCTAGATCAATGGCAATCAACAAGACAAGATCGAATATTGTAACACTTTCAGCAAGTGTAAAACAACAACATCAGCATAGCATGTTTGCAATCTTGGAAGAGAGGTCATATGAAGTCTCAAATTATGAAACTTAGCATGCGGACAAAGTACTCATAGGATAATTCTATTCATGTCAAAGGAGCATCACCAAAAGAGGCATAGGTTAATCAGAAGGAAGCTCACAACAAGGCATCATGAAGTTAACAGAAAGCTGGAACATTATTTAGGCATTTTCATGGCAATGAAAACATATGCTACATGACATATATGAGGCATCAGAACGCATGGCATGATAGAGCATAAAATAGACATCAAAACATCTCAAGTTGGAATCTCCAGATTATGCATGACATAGATGGTAGCTTCAAGTTAACAGGGCATCACAATGTAACAGCCACAGACTTGGCAAAATTCACCATGTCTCAGAAATCAACAACATCAAGTAGCACACTTTTCAAGCTTGATTCACTCACCACAAGGCACATAAAAGTACGCTGATTGCACCACTGTATATACCGAATGAATATGCTCCCAAAACATGTTGACATGATGCTCATAGGTCTCACACACAAAACACAATGAAAAAGACAAATCAGCAAGTTATAACAATCTCAGCAGGTTAACATGATATAGCATTCTTGCAACGATTATTAGGGCATCTAGATAGACTCAAACAAACATGCATTAGTACACTAGCATGAAGAGCATCACGAAATGAACACTTTCATATATCATACATGCACAACGGACAACCATGCTCAGAGCTATGACACGATGAAGATGCACACATGAAGTATGAAATCTTGTGACTTGCTGAAATTCTACCAGCGCGAAAGCGAGATCCAGGTCGGGGGAGATCCATTCCCGGTACAGAGCAACAACAGCGGAAGTCAACGCCGGCGGCGAGGGGGCGTGGGACTCCGACGGAGATCGGGAAGGCCGGGAATGGGTTGATCCGGGCATGGGGCCTCCAAATCTGGTGGCGGACGGGGTGCTCGGAGTCCGGATGACCGGCGACGAGATGAGGCAGGGCGGCAGCCTTCGGGCGCAATGGCCGTCGAGGAGGCTATCATGACAATTTGGGAGGCTTGATAAACAAGTGATAGGTAGCGCGACATAGCGATAGCATCTAGGCAACTAGCATGGCAAAGATAGTAGTGAGATCCAAGGTGACGGTCATCTTGCCTGAAATGCCACTAGGAAGAAGAACTTGTCCATGAAGAAGATGAAGCCACGTAGTCAAACGAATCCTCACAATTGCAACGAAACATGAACTATCGAGAAGGAGCACAACGGGAAAGAAGCAAAGAACATGGTAAACACACACCACATAACAAGACATGATGCTCGACCAAGGATGATGCATGACAAAACTACATGAAGCTACTCATTGCAAGAAATGATGCATACAAGAGCAATAGATCAAGGCAAGTTTAAAGGCAGAAAACAACATATAACAATTTAGGTAAGTCCCCATATGCAAATTTCAAAATTGGTCCTGATCTGATTTGAACACAATGTTGAAGTTGTCAAACATCAAGTTAAAGTACACCAAGATGATCTACACGGTTTTCTAGTCAAGTTGCATATAATGTTCATTTAATTCAGAGCTACGGTCTAGAAGATATGAGCAAAACAAGTTAAACATGTCATTGATGCCAATGCAAAAAAACAACAACATCACAAACACTACAAAACAAAGATGCAACAAGGTAACATAGAACTACATGCAAAACTAAGCAAGTTTCATATTGATCATGCTTAAAATGGAGCGACGGTTGAACACATACACTCAATACAAGTTTTCAAACACAATTTGCCCAAAACAACAACTATGCACTTTGCAATCAAGGAAACAACATGCTACAGTAATCTTAAGGACACAAACTTGACATTCACTTAAAGTACATACCACATTCTTCAAATACCACTTAAGGTTCAGGTTCATAAGCATCAAGAGTAATCGAAGGTGAGCAATGCAAAAAGCAATGAAAAACGGAGCACACCTGAGCAGAGTTAACATGTTGACATGTTGAAGGCATGAAACAAACATGCTACAGAGAAAGATCATAGCAAACAAAAGCATGTCATTAAACTAAAGTTTAAACATGGCAAAACATGATTACTAAACATATCTATATGAGTCCTAGATCAATGGCAATCAACAAGACAAGATCGAATATTGTAACACTTTCAGCAAGTGTAAAACAACAACATCAGCATAGCATGTTTGCAATATTGGAAGAGAGGTCATATGAAGTCTCAAATTATCAAACTTAGCATGCGGACAAAGTACTCATAACATAATTCTATTCATGTCCAAGGAGCATCACCAAAAGAGGCATAGGTTAATCAGAAGCAAGCTCACAACAAGGCATCATGAAGTTACCAGAAAGCTGGAACATTATTTAGGCATTTTCATGGCAACGAAAACATATGCTACACGACATATATGAGGCATCAGAACGCATGGCATGATAGAGCATAAAATAGACATCAAAACATCTCAAGTTGGAATCTCCAGATTATGCATGTAATAGATGGTAGCTTCAAGTTAACAGGGCATCACAATGTAACAGCCACAGACTTGGCAGAATTCACCATGTCTCAGAAGTCAGCAACATCAAGTGGCACACTTTTCAAGCTTGATTCACTCACCACAAGGCACATAAAAGTACGCTGATTGCACCACCGTACATACCGAATGAATATGCTCCCAAAACATGTTGACATGATGCTCATAGGACTCACACACAAAACACAATGAAAAAGACAAATCAGCAAGTTATAACAATCTCAGCAGGTTAACATGATATAGCATTCTTGCAACGATTATTAGGGCATCCAGATAGACTCAAACAAACATGCATTTGTACACTAACATGAAGAGCATCACGAAATGAACACTTTCATATATCATACATGCAAAACGGACAGCCATGCTCAGAGTTATGACACGATGAAGATGCACACATGAAGTATGAAATCTTGTGACTTCCTGAACATCTACCAGCGCGAAAATGAGATCCAGGTCGGGGGAGATCCATTCCCGGTACAGGGCAACAACGGCAGAAGTCAACGCCGGCGGCGAGGGGGCGTGGGACTCCGACGGACACCGGGAAGGCCGGGAATGGGTTGATCCGGGCATGGGGCCTCCGGATCTGGTGGCGGACGGGGTGCTCGGAGTCCGGATGACCGGCGACGAGATGAGGCAGGGCGGCAGCCTTCGGGCGCAATGGCCGTCGAGGAGGCTATCATGACAATTTGGGAGGCTTGATAAACAAGTGATAGGTACCGCGACATAGCGATAGCATCTAGGCAACTAGCATGGCAAAGATAGTAGTGAGATCCAAGGAGACGATCATCTTGCCTGAAATCCCGCTAGGAAGAAGAACGAGTCCATGAAGAAGACGAAGCCACGTAGTCAAACGAATCCTCACAATCGCAACGAAACATGAACTATCGAGAAGGAGCACAACGGGAAAGAAGCAAAGAACATGGTAAACACACAACACATAACAAGACATGATGCTCGACCAAGAATGATGCATGACAAGACTACATGAAGCTACTCATGGCAAGGAATGATGCATACAAGAGCAACAGATCAAGGCAAGTTTAAAGGCCGGAAACAACATATAACAATTTAGGTAAGTCCCCATATGCAAATTTCGAAATTTGTCCAGATCGGATTCGAACACAATGTTCAAGTTGTCAAACATCAAGTTAAAGTACACCAAGATGATCTACACGGTTTTCTAGTCAAGTTGCATATAATGTTCATTCAATTCGGAGCTACGGTCTAGAAGATATGAGCAAAACAAGTTAAACATGGCATTGATGCAAATGCAGAAAAACAACAACATCACAAACACTACAAAACAAAGATGCAACAAGGTAACATAAAACTTCATGCAAAACTAAGCAAGTTTCATATAGAGCATGCTCAAAACGGAGCGACGGTTGAACACATACACTCAATACAAGTTTTCAAACACAATCTGCCCAAAACAGCAACTAAGCACTTTGCAATCAAGGAAACAACATGCTCCAGTAATCATAAGGACACAAACTTGACATTCACTTAAAGTACAGACCACATTCTTCAAATACCACTTAATGTTTAGGTTCATAAGCATCAAGAGTAATCGAAGGTGAGCAATGCAAAAAGCAATGAAAAACAGAGCACACCTGAGCAGAGTTAACATGTTGACATGTTGATGGCATGAAACAAACATGCTACAGAGAAAGATCATAGCAAACAAAAGCATGTCATTAAACTAAAGTTTAAACATGGCAAAACATGATTACTAAACAAATCTATATGAGTCCTAGATCAATGGCAATCAACAAGACAAAATCGAATATTGTAACACTTTCAGCAAGTGTAAAACAGCAACATCAGCTTAGCATGTTTGCAATCTTGGAAGAGAGGTCATATAAAGTCTCAAATTATCAAACTTAGCATGCGAACAAAGTACTCATAGCATAATTCAATTCATGTCAAAGGAGCATCACCAAAAGAGGCATAGGTTAATCAGAAGGAAGCTCACAACAAGGCATCATGAAGTTAACAGAAAGCTGGAACATTATTTAGGCATTTTCATGGCAATGAAAACATATGCTACATGACATATATGAGGCATCAGAACGCATGGCATGATAGAGCATAAAATAGACATCAAACCATCTCAAGTTGGAATCTCCAGATTATGCATGTAATAGATGGTAGCTTCAAGTTAACAGGGCATCACAATGTAACGGCCACAGACTTGGCAAAATTCACCATGTCTCAGAAATCAGCAACATCAAGTAGCACACTTTTCAAGCTTGATTCACTCACCACAAGGCACATAAAAGTACGTTGATTGCACCACTGTAAATACCGAATGAATATGCTCCCAAAACATGTTGACATGATGCTCATAGGACTCACACACAAAACACAATGAAAAAGACAAATCAGCAAGTTCTAACAATCTCAGCAGGTTAACATGATATAGCGTTCTTGCAACGATTATTAGGGCATCCAGATAGACTCAAACAAACATGCATTAGTACACTAACACGAAGAGCATCACGAAATGAACACTTTCATATATCATACATGCAAAACGGACAACCATGCTCAGAGCTATGACACGATGAAGATGCAGACATGAAGTATCAAATATTTTGACTTGTTTAAATTCTACCAGCGCGAAAACGAGATCCAGGTCGGGGGAGATCCATTCCCGATACAGAGCAACAACGACGGAAGTCAACGCCGGCGGCGAGGGGGCGTGGGACTCCGACGGACATCGGGAAGGCCGGGAATGGTTTGATCCGGGCATGGGTCCTCCGGATCTTGTGGCGGACGGGGTGCTCGGAGTTTGGATGACCGGCGACGAGATGAGGCAGGGCGGCAGCCTTCGGGCGCAATGGCCGTCGAGGAGGCTATCATGACAATTTGGGAGGCTAGATAAACAAGTGATAGGTAGCGCGACATAGCGATAGCATCTAGGCAACTAGCAAGGCAAAGATATTAGTGAGATCCAAGGTGATGGTCATCTTGCCTGAAATCCCGCTAGGAAGTAGAACGAGTCCATGAAGAAGACGAAGCCACGTAGTCGAACGAATCCTCACAATCGCAACGAAACATGAACTATCGAGAAGGAGCACAATGGGAAAGAAGCAAAGAACATGGTAAACACACAACACATAACAAGACATGATGCTCGACCAAGAATGATGCATGACAAGACTACATGAAGCTACTCATGGCAAGAAATGATGCATACAAGAGCAACAGATCAAGGCAAGTTTAAAGGCCGGAAACAACATATAACAATTTAGGTAAGTCCCCATATGAAAATTTCGAAATTTGTCCAGATCTGATTCGAACACAATGTTGAAGTTGTCAAACATCAAGTTAAAGTACACCAAGATGATCTACACGGTTTTCTAGTCAAGTTGCATATAATGTTCATTTAATTCGGAGCTACGGTCTAGAAGATATGAGCAAAACAAGTTAAACATGGCATTGATGCAAATGCAAAACAACAACATCAGAAACAGTACAAAACAAAGATGCAACAAGGTAACATAAAACTACATGCAAAACTAAGCAAGTTTCATATAGAGCATGCTCAAAACGGAGCGACGGTTGAACACATACACTCAATACAAGTTTTCAAACACAATCTGCCCAAAACAGCAACTAAGCACTTTGCAATCAAGGAAACAACATGCTCCAGTAATCATAAGGACACAAACTTGACATTCACTTAAAGTACAGACCACATTCTTCAAATACCACTTAATGTTTAGGTTCATAAGCATCAAGAGTAATCGAAGGTGAGCAATGCAAAAAGCAATGAAAAACAGAGCACACCTGAGCAGAGTTAACATGTTGACATGTTGATGGCATGAAACAAACATGCTACAGAGAAAGATCATAGCAAACAAAAGCATGTCATTAAACTAAAGTTTAAACATGGCAAAACATGATTACTAAACATATCTATATGAGTCCTAGATCAATGGCAATCAACAAGACAAAATCGAATATTGTAACACTTTCAGCAAGTGTAAAACAGCAACATCAGCTTAGCATGTTTGCAATCTTGGAAGAGAGGTCATATAAAGTCTCAAATTATCAAACTTAGCATGCGAACAAAGTACTCATAGCATAATTCAATTCATGTCAAAGGAGCATCACCAAAAGAGGCATAGGTTAATCAGAAGGAAGCTCACAACAAGGCATCATGAAGTTAACAGAAAGCTGGAACATTATTTAGGCATTTTCATGGCAATGAAAACATATGCTACATGACATATATGAGGCATCAGAACGCATGGCATGATAGAGCATAAAATAGACATCAAACCATCTCAAGTTGGAATCTCCAGATTATGCATGTAATAGATGGTAGCTTCAAGTTAACAGGGCATCACAATGTAACGGCCACAGACTTGGCAAAATTCACCATGTCTCAGAAATCAGCAACATCAAGTAGCAGACTTTTCAAGCTTGATTCACTCACCACAAGGCACATAAAAGTACGTTGATTGCACCACTGTAAATACCGAATGAATATGCTCCCAAAACATGTTGACATGATGCTCATAGGACTCACACACAAAACACAATGAAAAAGACATATCAGCAAGTTATAACAATCTCAGCAGGTTAACCTGATATAGCATTCTTGCAACGATTATTAGGGCATCCAGATAGACTCAAACAAACATGCATTAGTACACTAACACGAAGAGCATCACGAAATGAACACTTTCATATATCATACATGCAAAACGGACAACCATGCTCAGAGCTATGACACGATGAAGATGCAGACATGAAGTATCAAATATTTTGACTTGTTTAAATTCTACCAGCGCGAAAACGAGATCCAGGTCGGGGGAGATCCATTCCCGGTACAGAGCAACAACGACGGAAGTCAACGCCGGCGGCGAGGGGGCGTGGGACTCCGACGGACATCGGGAAGGCCGGGAATGGTTTGATCCGGGCATGGGTCCTCCGGATCTTGTGGCGGACGGGGTGCTCGGAGTTTGGATGACCGGCGACGAGATGAGGCAGGGCGGCAGCCTTCGGGCGCAATGGCCGTCGAGGAGGCTATCATGACAATTTGGGAGGCTAGATAAACAAGTGATAGGTAGCGCGACATAGCGATAGCATCTAGGCAACTAGCAAGGCAAAGATATTAGTGAGATCCAAGGTGATGGTCATCTTGCCTGAAATCCCGCTAGGAAGTAGAACGAGTCCATGAAGAAGACGAAGCCACGTAGTCGAAAGAATCCTCACAATCGCAACGAAACATGAACTATCGAGAAGGAGCACAATGGGAAAGAAGCAAAGAACATGGTAAACACACAACACATAACAAGACATGATGCTCGACCAAGAATGATGCATGACAAGACTACATGAAGCTACTCATGGCAAGGAATGATGCATACAAGAGCAACAGATCAAGGCAAGTTTAAAGGCCGGAAACAACATATAACAATTTAGGTAAGTCCCCATATGCAAATTTCGAAATTTGTCCAGATCGGATTCGAACACAATGTTCAAGTTGTCAAACATCAAGTTAAAGTACACCAAGATGATCTACACGGTTTTCTAGTCAAGTTGCATATAATGTTCATTCAATTCGGAGCTACGGTCTAGAAGATATGAGCAAAACAAGTTAAACATGGCATTGATGCAAATGCAGAAAAACAACAACATCACAAACACTACAAAACAAAGATGCAACAAGGTAACATAAAACTTCATGCAAAACTAAGCAAGTTTCATATAGAGCATGCTCAAAACGGAGCGACGGTTGAACACATACACTCAATACAAGTTTTCAAACACAATCTGCCCAAAACAGCAACTAAGCACTTTGCAATCAAGGAAACAACATGCTCCAGTAATCATAAGGACACAAACTTGACATTCACTTAAAGTACAGACCACATTCTTCAAATACCACTTAATGTTTAGGTTCATAAGCATCAAGAGTAATCGAAGGTGAGCAATGCAAAAAGCAATGAAAAACAGAGCACACCTGAGCAGAGTTAACATGTTGACATGTTGATGGCATGAAACAAACATGCTACAGAGAAAGATCATAGCAAACAAAAGCATGTCATTAAACTAAAGTTTAAACATGGCAAAACATGATTACTAAACATATCTATATGAGTCCTAGATCAATGGCAATCAACAAGACAAAATCGAATATTGTAACACTTTCAGCAAGTGTAAAACAGCAACATCAGCTTAGCATGTTTGCAATCTTGGAAGAGAGGTCATATAAAGTCTCAAATTATCAAACTTAGCATGCGAACAAAGTACTCATAGCATAATTCAATTCATGTCAAAGGAGCATCAGCAAAAGAGGCATAGGTTAATCAGAATGAAGCTCACAACAAGGCATCATGAAGTTAACAGAAAGCTGGAACATTATTTAGGCATTTTCATGGCAATGAAAACATATGCTACATGACATATATGAGGCATCAGAACACATGGCATGATAGAGCAGAAAATAGACATCAAACCATCTCAAGTTGGAATCTCTAGATTATGCATGTAATAGATGGTAGCTTCAAGTTAACAGGGCATCACAATGTAACAGCCACAGACTTGGCAAAATTCACCATGTCTCAGAAATCAGCAACATTAAGTAGCACACTTTTCAAGCTTGATTCACTCACCACAAGGCACATAAAAGTACGCTGATTGCACCACTGTAAATACCGAATGAATATGCTCCCAAAACATGTTGACATGATGCTCATAGGACTCACACACAAAACACAATGAAAAAGACATATCAGCAAGTTATAACAATCTCAGCAGGTTAACATGATATAGCATTCTTGCAACGATTATTAGGGCATCCAGATAGACTCAAACAAACATGCATTAGTACACTAACATGAAGAGCATCACGAAATGAACACTTTCATATATCATACATGCAAAACGGACAACCATGCTTAGAGCTATGACACGATGAAGATGCAGACATGAAGTATGAAATATTTTGACTTGTTTAAATTCTACCAGCGCGAAAAGGAGATCCAGGTCGGGGGAGATCCATTCCCGGTACAGAGCAACAACGGCGGAAGTCAACGCCGACGGCGAGGGGGCGTGGGACTCCGACGGACATCGGGAAGTCCGCGAATGGGTTGATCCGGGCATGGGGCCTCCGGATCTGGTGGCGGACGGGGTGCTCGGAGTCCGGATGACCGGCGACGAGATGAGGCAGGGCGGCAGCCTTCGGGCGCAATGGTCGTCGAGGAGGCTATCATGACAATTTGGGAGGCTTGATAAACAAGTGATAGGTAGCGCAACATAGCGATAACATCTAGGCAACTAGCAGGGCAAAGATAGTAGTGAGATCCAAGGAGACGGTCATCTTGCCTGAAATCCCGCTAGGAAGAAGAACGAGTCCATGAAGAAGACGAAGCCACGTAGTCGAACGAATCCTCACAATCGCAACGAAACATGAACTATCGAGAAGGAGCACAACGGGAAAGAAGCAAAGAACATGGTAAACACACAACACATAACAAGACATGATGCTCGACCAAGAATGATGCATGACAAGACTACATGAAGCTACTCATGGCAAGAAATGATGCATACAAGAGCAACAGATCAAGGCAAGTTTAAAGGCCGGAAACAACATATAACAATTTAGGTAAGTCCCCATATGCAAATTTCGAAATTTGTCCAGATCTGATTCGAACACAATGTTGAAGTTGTCAAACATCAAGTTAAAGTACACCAAGATGATCTACACGGTTTTCTAGTCAAGTTGCATATAATGTTCATTTAATTCGGAGCTACGGTCTAGAAGATATGGGCAAAACAATTTAAACATGGCATTGATGCAAATGCAAAACAACAACATCAGAAACTGTACAAAACAAAGATGCAACAAGGTAACATAAAACTACATGCAAAACTAAGCAAGTTTCATATAGAGCATGCTCAAAACGGAGCGACGGTTGAACACATACACTCAATACAAGTTTTCAAACACAATCTGCCCAAAACAGCAACTAAGCACTTTGCAATCAAGGAAACAACATGCTCCAGTAATCATAAGGACACAAACTTGACATTCACTTAAAGTACAGACCACATTCTTCAAATACCACTTAATGTTTAGGTTCATAAGCATCAAGAGTAATCGAAGGTGAGCAATGCAAAAAGCAATGAAAAACAGAGCACACCTGAGCAGAGTTAACATGTTGACATGTTGATGGCACGAAACAAACATGCTACAGAGAAAGATCATAGCAAACAAAAGCATGTCATTAAACTAAAGTTTAAACATGGCAAAACATGATTACTAAACATATCTATATGAGTCCTAGATCAATGGCAATCAACAAGACAAAATCGAATATTGTAACACTTTCAGCAAGTGTAAAACAGCAACATCAGCTTAGCATGTTTGCAATCTTGGAAGAGAGGTCATATAAAGTCTCAAATTATCAAACTTAGCATGCGAACAAAGTACTCATAGCATAATTCAATTCATGTCAAAGGAGCATCAGCAAAAGAGGCATAGGTTAATCAGAAGGAAGCTCGCAACAAGGCATCATGAAGTTAACAGAAAGCTGGAACATTATTTAGGCATTTTCATGGCAATGAAAACATATGCTACATGACATATATGAGGCATCAGAACACATGGCATGATAGAGCAGAAAATAGACATCAAACCATCTCAAGTTGGAATCTCTAGATTATGCATGTAATAGATGGTAGCTTCAAGTTAACAGGGCATCACAATGTAACAGCCACAGACTTGGCAAAATTCACCATGTCTCAGAAATCAGCAACATTAAGTAGCACACTTTTCAAGCTTGATTCACTCACCACAAGGCACATAAAAGTACGCTGATTGCACCACTGTAAATACCGAATGAATATGCTCCCAAAACATGTTGACATGATGCTCATAGGACTCACACACAAAACACAATGAAAAAGACATATCAGCAAGTTATAACAATCTCAGCAGGTTAACATGATATAGCATTCTTGCAACGATTATTAGGGCATCCAGATAGACTCAAACAAACATGCATTAGTACACTAACATGAAGAGCATCACGAAATGAACACTTTCATATATCATACATGCAAAACGGACAACCATGCTTAGAGCTATGACACGATGAAGATGCAGACATGAAGTATGAAATATTTTGACTTGTTTAAATTCTACCAGCGCGAAAAGGAGATCCAGGTCGGGGGAGATCCATTCCCGGTACAGAGCAACAACGGCGGAAGTCAACGCCGACGGCGAGGGGGCGTGGGACTCCGACGGACATCGGGAAGTCCGCGAATGGGTTGATCCGGGCATGGGGCCTCCGGATCTGGTGGCGGACGGGGTGCTCGGAGTCCGGATGACCGGCGACGAGATGAGGCAGGGCGGCAGCCTTCGGGCGCAATGGTCGTCGAGGAGGCTATCATGACAATTTGGGAGGCTTGATAAACAAGTGATAGGTAGCGCAACATAGCGATAACATCTAGGCAACTAGCAGGGCAAAGATAGTAGTGAGATCCAAGGAGACGGTCATCTTGCCTGAAATCCCGCTAGGAAGAAGAACGAGTCCATGAAGAAGACGAAGCCACGTAGTCGAACGAATCCTCACAATCGCAACGAAACATGAACTATCGAGAAGGAGCACAACGGGAAAGAAGCAAAGAACATGGTAAACACACAACACATAACAAGACATGATGCTCGACCAAGAATGATGCATGACAAGACTACATGAAGCTACTCATGGCAAGAAATGATGCATACAAGAGCAACAGATCAAGGCAAGTTTAAAGGCCGGAAACAACATATAACAATTTAGGTAAGTCCCCATATGCAAATTTCGAAATTTGTCCAGATCTGATTCGAACACAATGTTGAAGTTGTGAAACATCAAGTTAAAGTACACCAAGATGATCTACACGGTTTTCTAGTCAAGTTGCATATAATGTTCATTTAATTCGGAGCTACGGTCTAGAAGATATGGGCAAAACAATTTAAACATGGCATTGATGCAAATGCAAAACAACAACATCAGAAACTGTACAAAACAAAGATGCAACAAGGTAACATAAAACTACATGCAAAACTAAGCAAGTTTCATATAGAGCATGCTCAAAACGGAGCGACGGTTGAACACATACACTCAATACAAGTTTTCAAACACAATCTGCCCAAAACAGCAACTAAGCACTTTGCAATCAAGGAAACAACATGCTCCAGTAATCATAAGGACACAAACTTGACATTCACTTAAAGTACAGACCACATTCTTCAAATACCACTTAATGTTTAGGTTCATAAGCATCAAGAGTAATCGAAGGTGAGCAATGCAAAAAGCAATGAAAAACAGAGCACACCTGAGCAGAGTTAACATGTTGACATGTTGATGGCACGAAACAAACATGCTACAGAGAAAGATCATAGCAAACAAAAGCATGTCATTAAACTAAAGTTTAAACATGGCAAAACATGATTACTAAACATATCTATATGAGTCCTAGATCAATGGCAATCAACAAGACAAAATCGAATATTGTAACACTTTCAGCAAGTGTAAAACAGCAACATCAGCTTAGCATGTTTGCAATCTTGGAAGAGAGGTCATATAAAGTCTCAAATTATCAAACTTAGCATGCGAACAAAGTACTCATAGCATAATTCAATTCATGTCAAAGGAGAATCACCAAAAGAGGCATAGGTTAATCAGAAGGAAGCTCGCAACAAGGCATCATGAAGTTAACAGAAAGCTGGAACATTATTTAGGCATTTTCATGGCAATGAAAACATATGCTACATGACATATATGAGGCATCAGAACGCATGGCATGATAGAGCATAAAATAGACATCAAACCATCTCAAGTTGGAATCTCTAGATTATGCATGTAATAGATGGTAGCTTCAAGTTAACAGGGCATCACAATGTAACAGCCACAGACTTGGCAAAATTCACCATGTCTCAGAAATCAACAACATTAAGTAGCACACTTTTCAAGCTTGATTCACTCACCACAAGGCACATAAAAGTACGCTGATTGCACCACTGTAAATACCGAATGAATATGCTCCCAAAACATGTTGACATGATGCTCATAGGACTCACACACAAAACACAATGAAAAAGACATATCAGCAAGTTATAACAATCTCAGCAGGTTAACATGATATAGCATTCTTGCAACGATTATTAGGGCATCCATATAGACTCAAACAAACATGCATTAGTACACTAACATGAAGAGCATCACGAAATGAACACTTTCATATATCATACATGCAAAACGGACAACCATGCTCAGAGCTATGACACGATGAAGATGCAGACATGAAGTATGAAATATTTTGACTTGTTTAAATTCTACCAGCGCGAAAAGGAGATCCAGGTCGGGGGAGATCCATTCCCGGTACAGAGCAACAACGACGGAAGTCAACGCCGACGGCGAGGGGGCGTGGGACTCCGACGGACATCGGGAAGGCCGCGAATGGGTTGATCCGGGCATGGGGCCTCCGGTTCTGGTGGCGGACGGGGTGCTCGGAGTCCGGATGACCGGCGACGAGATGAGGCAGGGCGGCAGCCTTCGGGCGCAATGGTTGTCGAGGAGGCTATCATGACAATTTGGGAGGCTTGATAAATTAGTGATTAGTAGCGCGACATAGCGATAGCATCTAGGCAACTAGCAGGGCAAAGATAGTAGTGAGATCCAAGGAGACGGTCATCTTGCCTGAAATCCCGCTAGAAGAAGAACGAGTCCATGAAGAAGACGAAGCCACGTAGTCAAACGAATCCTCGCAATCGCAACGAAACATGAACTATCGAGAAGGAGCACAACGGGAAAGAAGCAAAGAACATGGTAAACACACAACACATAACAAGACATGATGCTCGACCAAGAATGATGCATGACAAGACTACATGAAGCTACTCATGGCAAGGAATGATGCATACAAGAGCAACAGATCAAGGCAAGTTTAAAGGCCGGAAACAACATATAACAATTTAGGTAAGTCCCCATATGCAAATTTCGAAATTTTTCCAGACCTGATTTGAACACAATGTTCAAGTTGTCAAACATCAAGTTAAAGTACACCAAGGTGATCTACATGGTTTTTTAGTCAAGTTGCATATAATGTTCATTCAATTCGGAGCTACGGTCTAGAAGATATGAGCAAAACAAGTTAAACATGGCATTGATGCAAATGCAGAAAAACAACAACATCACAAACACTACAAAACAAAGATGCAACAAGGTAACATAAAACTTCATGCAAAACTAAGCAAGTTTCATATAGAGCATGCTCAAAACGGAGCGACAGTTGAACACATACACTCAATACAAGTTTTCAAACACAATCTGCCCAAAACAGCAACTATGCACTTTGCAATCAAGGAAACAACATGCTCCAGTAATCATAAGGACACAAACTTGACATTCACTTAAAGTACAGACCACATTCTTCAAATACCACTTAATGTTTAGGTTCATAAGCATCAAGAGTAATTGAAGGTGAGCAATGCAAAAAGCAATGAAAAACAGAGCACACCTGAGCAGAGTTAACATGTTGACATCTTGAAGGCATGAAACAAACATGCTACAGAGAATGATCATAGCAAACAAAAGCATGTCATTAAACTAAAGTTTAAACATGGCAAAACATGATTACTAAACATATCTATATGAGTCCTAGATCAATGGCAATCAACAAGACAAAATCGAATATTGTAACACTTTCAGCAAGTGTAAAACAGCAACATCAGCTTAGCATGTTTGCAATCTTGGAAGAGAGGTCATATAAAGTCTCAAATTATCAAACTTAGCATGCGAACAAAGTACTCATAGCATAATTCAATTCATCTCAAAGGAGCATCACCAAAAGAGGCATAGGTTAATCAGAAGGAAGCTCACAACAAGGCATCATGAAGTTAACAGAAAGCTGGAACATTATTTAGGCATTTTCATGGCAATGAAAACATATGCTACATGACATATATGAGGCATCAGAACGCATGGCATGATAGAGTATAAAATAGACATCAAACCATCTCAAGTTGGAATCTCCAGATTATGCATGTAATAGATGGTAGCTTCAAGTTAACAGGGCATCACAATGTAACAGCCACAGACTTGGCAAAATTCACCATGTCTCAGAAATCAGCAACATCAAGTAGCACACTTTTCAAGCTTGATTCACTCACCACAAGGCACATAAAAGTACGCTGATTGCACCACTGTAAATACCGAATGAATATGCTCCCAAAACATGTTGACATGATGCTCATAGGACTCACACACAAAACACAATGAAAAAGACATATCAGCAAGTTATAACAATCTCAACAGGTTAACATGATATAGCATTCTTGCAACGATTATTAGGGCATCCAGATAGACTCAAACAAACATGCATTAGTACACTAACACGAAGAGCATCACGAAATAAACACTTTCATATATCATACATGCAAAACGGACAACCATGCTCAGAGCTATGACACGATGAAGATGCAGACATGAAGTATGAAATATTTTGACTTGTTTAAATTCTACCAGCGAAAACGAGATACAGGTCGGGGGAGATCCATTCCCGGTACAGAGCAACAACGACGGAAGTCAACGCCGGCGGCGAGGGGGCGTGGGACTCCGACGGACATCGGGAAGGCCGGGAATGGGTTGATCCGGGCATGGGTCCTCCGGATCTTGTGGCGGACGGGGTGCTCGGAGTCCGGATGACCGGCGACGAGATGAGGCAGGGCGGCAGCCTTCGGGCGCAATGGCCGTCGAGGAGGCTATCATGACAATTTGGGAGGCTTGATAAACAAGTGATAGGTAGCGCGACATAGCGATAGCATCTAGGCAACTAGCATGGCAAAGATATTAGTGAGATCCAAGGTGACGGTCATCTTGCCTGAAATCCCGCTAGGAAGAAGAACGAGTCCATGAAGAAGACGAAGCCACGTAGTCGAACGAATCCTCACAATCGCAACGAAACATGAACTATCGAGAAGGAGCACAATAGGAAAGAAGCAAAGAACATGGTAAACACACAACACATAACAAGACATGATGCTCGACCAAGAATGATGCATGACAAGACTACGTGAAGCTACTCATGGCAAGAAATGATGCATACAAGAGCAACAGATCAAGGCAAGTTTAAAGGCCGGAAACAACATATAACAATTTAGGTAAGTCCCCATATGCAAATTTCGAAATTTGTCCAGATCTGATTTGAACACAATGTTGAAGTTGTCAAACATCAAGTTAAAGTACACCAAGATGATCTACACGGTTTTCTAGTCAAGTTGCATATAATGTTCATTTAATTCGGAGCTACGGTCTAGAAGATATGAGCAAAACAAGTTAAACATGGCATTGATGCAAATGCAAAACAACAACATCACAAACAGTACAAAGCAAAGATGCAACAAGGTAACATAAAACTACATGCAAAACTAAGCAAGTTTCATATAGAGCATGCTCAAAACGGAGCGACGGTTTAACACATACACTCAATACAAGTTTTCAAACACAATCTGCCCAAAACAGCAACTAAGCACTTTGCAATCAAGGAAACAACATGCTCCAGTAATCATAAGGACACAAACATGACATTCACTTAAAGTACAGACCACATTCTTCAAATACCACTTAATGTTTAGGTTCATAAGCATCAAGAGTAATCGAAGGTGAGCAATGCAAAAAGCAATGAAAAACAGAGCACACCTGAGCAGAGTTAACATGTTGACATGTTGATGGCATGAAACAAACATGCTACAGAGAAAGATCATAGCAAACAAAAGCATGTCATTAAACTAAAGTTTAAACATGGCAAAACATGATTACTAAACATATCTATATGAGTCATAGATCAATGGCAATCAACAAGACAAAATCGAATATTGTAACACTTTCAGCAAGTGTAAAACAGCAACATCAGCTTAGCATGTTTGCAATCTTGGAAGAGAGGTCATATAAAGTCTCAAATTATCAAACTTAGCATGCGAACAAAGTACTCATAGCATAATTCAATTCATGTCAAAGGAGCATCACCAAAAGAGGCATAGGTTAATCAGAAGGAAGCTCACAACAAGGCATCATGAAGTTAACAGAAAGCTGGAACATTATTTAGGCATTTTCATGGCAATGAAAACATATGCTACATGACATATATGAGGCATCAGAACGCATGGCATGATAGAGCATAAAATAGACATCAAACCATCTCAAGTTGGAATCTCCAGATTATGCATGTAATAGATGGTAGCTTCAAGTTAACAGGGCATCACAATGTAACAGCCACAGACTTGGCAAAATTCACCATGTCTCAGAAATCAGCAACATCAAGTAGCACACTTTTCAAGCTTGATTCACTCACCACAAGGCACATAAAAGTACGCTGATTGCACCACTGTAAATACCGAATGAATATGCTCCCAAAACATGTTGACATGATGCTCATAGGACTCACACACAAAACACAATGAAAAAGACATATCAGCAAGTTATAACAATCTCAACAGGTTAACATGATATAGCATTCTTGCAACGATTATTAAGGCATCCAGATAGACTCAAACAAACATGCATTAGTACACTAACACGACGAGTATCACGAAATGAACACTTTCATATATCATACATGCAAAACGGACAACCATGCTCAGAGCTATGACACGATGAAGATGCACACATGAAGTATGAAATATTTTGACTTGTTTAAATTCTACCAGCGCGAAAACGAGATCTAGGTCGGGGGAGATCCATTCCCGGTATAGAGCAACAACGGCGGAAGTCAACGGCGGCGGCGAGGGGCCGTGGGACTCCGACAGACATCGGGAAGGCCAGGAATGGGTTGATCCGGGCATGGGTCCTCCGGATCTTGTGGCGGACGGGGTGCTCGGAGTCCGGATGACCGGCGACGAGATGAGGCAAGGCGGCAGCCTTCGGGCGCAATGTCCGTCGAGGAGGCTATCATGACAATTTGGGAGGCTTGATAAACAAGTGATAGGTAGCGCGACATAGAGATAGCATCTAGGCAACTAGCATGGCAAAGATATTAGTGAGATCCAAGGTGACGGTCATCTTGCCTGAAATCCTGCTAGGAAGAAGAACGAGTCCATGAAGAAGACGAAGCCACGTAGTCGAACGAATCCTCACAATCGCAACGAAACATGAACTATCGAGAAGGAGCACAACGGGAAAGAAGCAAAGAACATGGTAAACACACAACACATAACAAGACATGATGCTCGACCAAGAATGATGCATGACAAGACTACATGAAGATACTCATGGCAAGAAATGATGCATACAAGAGCAACAGATCAAGGCAAGTTTAAAGGCCGGAAACAACATATAACAATTTAGGTAAGTCCCCATATGCAAATTTCGAAATTTGTCCAGATCTGATTTGAACACAATGTTGAAGTTGTCAAACATCAAGTTAAAGTACACCAAGATGATCTACACGATTTTCTAGTCAAGTTGCATATAATGTTCATTTAATTCGGAGCTACGGTCTAGAAGATATGAGCAAAACAAGTTAAACATGGCATTGATGCAAATGCAAAACAACAACAACATCACAAACACTACAAAACAAAGATGCAACAAGGTAACATAAAACTACATGCAAAACTATGCAAGTTTCATATAGAGCATGCTCAAAACGGAGTGACGATTGAACACATACACTCAATACAAGTTTTCAAACACAATCTGCCCAAAACAGCAACTAAGCACTTTGCAATCAAGGAAACAACATGCTCCAGTAATCATAAGGATACAAACTTGACATTCACTTAAAAGTACAGACCACATTCTTCAAATACCACTTAATGTTTAGGTTCATAAGCATCAAGAGTAATCGAAGGTGAGCAATGCAAAAAGCAATGAAAAACAGAGCACACTTGAGCAGAGTAAACATGTTGACATGTTGAAGGCATGAAACAAACATGCTACAGATAAAGATCATAGCAAACAAAAGCATGTCATTAAACTAAAGTTTAAACATGGCAAAACATGATTACTAAACATATCTATATGAGTCCTAGATCAATGGCAATCAACAAGACAAAATCGAATATTGTAACACTTTCAGCAAGTGTAAAACAGCAACATCAGCTTAGCATGTTGGCAATCTTGGAAGAGAGGTCATATAAAGTCTCAAATTATCAAACTTAGCATGCGAACAAAGTACTCATAGCGTAATTCAATTCATCTCAAAGGAGCATCACCAAAAGAGGCATAGGTTAATCAGAAGGAAGCTCACAACAAGGCATCATGAAGTTAACAGAAAGCTGGAACATTATTTAGGCATTTTCATGGCAATGAAAACATATGCTACATGAAATATATGAGGCATCAGAACGCATGGCACGATAGAGCATAAAATAGACATCAGAACATCTCAAGTTGGAATCTCCAGATTATGCATGTAATAGATGGTAGCTTCAAGTTAACAGGGCATCACAATGTAACAGCCACAGACTTGGCAAAATTCACCATGTCTCAGAAATCAGCAACATCAAGTAGCACACTTTTCAAGTTTGATTCACTCACCACAAGGCACATAAAAGTACGCTGATTGCACCACTATAAATACCGAATGAATATGCTCCCAAAACATGTTGACATGATGATCATAGGTCTCACACACAAAACACAATGAAAAAGACAAATCAGCAAGTTATAACAATCTCAGCAGGTTAACATGATATAGCATTCTTGCAATGATTATTAGGGCATCTAGATAGACTCAAACAAACATGCATTAGTACACTAGCATGAAGAGCATCATGAAATGAACACTTTCATATATCATACATGCAAAACGGACAACCATGCTCAGAGCTATGACACGATGAAGATGCACACATGAAGTATGAAATCTTGTGACTTGCTGAAATTCTACCAGCGCGAAAACGAGATCCAGGTCGGGGGAGATCCATTCCCGGTACAGAGCAACAACGGCGGAAGTCAGCGCCGGCGGCGAGGGGGCGTGGGACTCGGACGGACATCGGGAAGGCCGGGAATGGGTTGATCCGGGCATGGGGCCTCCGGATCTAGTGGCAGACGGGGTGCTCGGAGTCCGGATGACCGGCGACGAGATGAGGCAGGGCGGCAGCCTTCGGGCGCAATGGCCGTCGAGGAGGCTATCATGACAATTTGGGAGGCTTGATAAACAAGTGATAGGTAGCGCGACATAGCCATAGCATCTAGGCAACTAGCATGGCAAAGATAGTAGTGAGATCCAAGGTGACCGTCATCTTGCCTGAAATCCCGCTAGGAAGAAGAACGAGTCCATGAAGAAGACGAAGCCACGTAGTCGAAAGAATCCTCACAATCGCAACGAAACATGAACTATCGAGAAGGATCACAACGGGAAAGAAGCAAACAACATGGTAAACACACAACACATAACAACACATGCTGCTCGACCAAGAATGATGCATGACAAGACTACATGAGGCTACTCATGGCAAGAAATGATGCATACAAGAGCAACAGATCAAGGCAAGTTTAAAGGCTGGAAACAACATATAACAATTTAAGTAAGTCCCCATATGCAAATTTCGAACTTGGTCCAGATCTGATTAGAACACAATGTTGAACTTGTCAAACATCAAGTTAAAGTACACCAAGATGATCTACACGGTTTTCTAGTCAAGTTGCATATAATGTTCGTTTAATTCGGAGCTACGGTCTAGAAGATATGAGCAAAACAAGTTAAACATGGCATTGATGCAAATGCAAAAAAAACATCACAAACACTACAAAACAAAGATGCAACAAGGTAACATAAAACTACATGCAAAACTAAGCAAGTTTCATATAGAGCATGCTCAAAACGGAGCGACGGTTGAACACATACACTCAATACAAGTTTTCAAAGACAATCTGCCCAAAACAGCAACTAAGCACTTTGCAATCAAGGACACAAACTTGATATTCACTTAAAGTATAGACAACATTCTTCAAATACCACTTAAGGTTCAGGTTCATAAGCATCAAGAGTAATCGAAGGTGAGCAATGAAAAAAGCAATGAAAAACAGAGCACACCTAAGCAAGGTAACATGTTGACATGTTGAAGGCATGAAACAAACATGCTACAGAGAAAGATCATAGCAAAAAGAAGCATGTCATTAAACTAAAGTTTAAACATGTCAAAACATGATTACTAAACATATCTATATGAGTCCTAGATCAATGGCAATCAACAAGACAAGATCGAATATTGTAACACTTTCAGCAAGTGTAAAACAACAACTTCAGCATAGCATGTTCGCAATCTTGGAAGAGAGTTCATATGAAGTCTCTAATTATCAAACTTAGCATGCGGAAAAAGTACTCATAGCATAATTCTACTCATGTCAAAGGAGCATCACCAAAAGAGGCATAGGTTAATCAGAAGCAAGCTCACAACAAGGCATCATGAAGTTAACAGAAAGCTGGAACATTATTTAGGCATTTTCATGGCAATGAAAACATATGCTACATG
Organism: Aegilops umbellulata; assembly: GCA_032464435.1. Lineage (NCBI taxonomy): Eukaryota > Viridiplantae > Streptophyta > Magnoliopsida > Poales > Poaceae > Aegilops > Aegilops umbellulata. Next base: position 308,699,650 of record CP136057.1, read on the forward strand.
AAATATATGAGGCATCAGAACGCATGGCATGATAGAGCATAAAATAGACATCAAAACTTCTGAAGTTGGAATATCCAGATTATGCATGTAATAGATGGTAGCTTCAAGTTAACAGGGCATCACAATGTAACAGCTATAGACTCACCAAGTCTCAAAAATCAGCAACATCAAGTAGCACACTTTTCCAGCTTGATGCACTCACCACAAGGCACATAAAAGTACGCTGGTTGTACCACTGTAAATATGGCATTAATATGCTCCCAAAACATGTTGACATGATGCTCATATGATGCACACCCAAATTGCAATGAAAACGACAAGTCAGCAAATTATAACATTCTCAGCAGGTTAATATCATATAGCAATTTTGCAATGATTATTACGGCATCAAGATGGACTCAAAAAATGCATCAGTACACTAACATGAAGAGCATCACAAAATGAACATTTTCATATATCATGCATGCAAAACGGGAGCCATGCTCAGAGCAATGACACGATGAAGATGCGCACATGAAGTATGAAATCTTGTGACTTGGTGAAATTCTACCAGCGCGGAAACGAGATCCAGGTCGGGGGAGACCCATTCCCCGTACAGAGCAACAACTGCGGAAGTCAACGCGAGCGGTGAGGGGGCGTGGGACTCCGGCGGACGTCGGGAAGGCCGAGAATGGGTGGATCCGGGCATGGGTCCTTCGGATCTTGTTGCGGAAGGGCTCCTCGGAGTCCGGATGTCCGACGATAAGAGGAGGCAGTGTGGCGCCCTTCGGGAGCCATGGCCGTCGGGGAGCTCCTACAGGGAGCATGGGGAGAGGCTAGGTGAGAGGGAGAGGAGAGGAGGAAGGAGAGGAGAGGAAGGAAGAGCGGGGCAGTGACCTGGCGGCGGAGGCGGCGCTCTCCGGTGGGCGGCCCGCGGAGGTCAGCGGCGAGGTCCGGCGACCGGTAGGCGGCAGCGAATCGGGGTCGAGGGAGACGGGCGCAGTGCGGCCCGTGTGGATCCGGGCCCGGCTCGTGCTTCGGATGGGTCTAGCGGGCCTGCGGCGGCGGGGGAGGCGCGTTGGACGCGTGGAAGCCGCAGAGTGGTTGCAGGTGGCGGTGTGATGACGTGGCAGACTTGGATTGGCCGAAGGGACGTGGCGGCTGGATATGTCCGGCGAGGGTGGACATGTCCGTCGGCGCAAGGAAGAAGGCTAGGGTTTTGCCCGCAAATTTGGACGGGAGGGCTAATTTATAGGTAGAGGGATCTAGAAGAGTCCAAATGAGGTGCGGTTTTCGCCCACACGATCATGATCCAACGACGGAGAGCATGGAGGGGGTTTAGATGGGCTAGTGGGCTGTTGTGCAGTGGTGCTGGGCTGCAAAGAGAGAGGGCTTTTACAGTTACCCAGTTAACCGTTGGGCATCAAACGACCTCTAAATGGAACGAAATTTGACAGGCGGTCTACCGGTGATATACCAAGGCCACTCGACAAATCTTGGCCCATTCTGAGAATGTTTTTCTTACACTCATAAAACAAGATTTGAGGTGTCCAACGGGTGCATGTGAGAGTGTCGGATTGCGAAACGGGTAACGGAGAAAGAGACCGGATGCAAGTTACGAACATGAAGGCAAATGAGATGCACATGATGACATGGCAAAGTGCAACACACAAGCAAATAACATGGCAAAGGCAGCGAATAACAGGAAGACACCTGGCGCATCGGACTCGGGGCATTACAACTCTCCTCTACTAACAAGAGATCTCGTCCCGAGATCTTAGGAACGAGATGGAAGAGAAGAGGACAAGGTAACAAAGAGTGCAAGAGAGAAGATGAACAAAGTCGAGAGCACCCGTGTAGAAAAGAGGAACTGCGAATATGACGAGAATCGAAAGCTCAAGGAACAACATAGACTCTGAAACCACTCCGGTTAGAAACAAGATAGAAAATGAACAAGAGCGAAAGCTTGGAGCGAAGGAATCTTCTTAAATGATGGCCTCTGGATGATCAAAACAGAAAAACAATTTCTTGAAATACTCCGGATGGGTAAGAGAAGAATTTCTGACAACCGGAATAATTTGAGAGGATAACATGAAGTAGAACCACGAATCTTTGAGAGAACAGCCAAGATTTAGAGGAAAACTCTTCTTCGGTCTTCACATGTTGAGAATGATGAGGAGGAACACCACCAAAAATTGTTGAGATACTCCAGAAGAATAAAAAACGAAGAGGTTGAGCCAACAATGAAATGATTTGAAATCGGTCTGAGAAAAGAATCTGACTGATGAAATCCATACTTACGTCATACTTCGAAAAGAATTTGTGAATAACTCCAGGAAAATTAAAAGAGTCAGGTAAGATCCTAGGAAAAGACTTGTGGGTTAGGGCCCACTCAAAGAAACACCGTTGGAAAGGATTGTTGAATGAGAAAATGATGCACTAGAACAATTGAAAGAGTTGAATGAGGAGACAGCCTTGAAATAATTGAATGCAAATACGAATCTTCTGAGATGTCTTCGTCACTCCGGAACGATTAAATGGCAAGAGGGGAATGATCAAGGCAAAACACTTGAATCAAGGAAAGGAATATGATCAACAACGAAAACTTGAATTGGATCCACCGGAAAGAGAATGAGACGAACAATGATGAACTAGACGAGAATTTGTAGGTTGAGACAATTGAGGGAAGACTGAATAGACTCCGCCTGAATGAAGTTGATGCTCGAATAGAGACTTAGAATCCGAGAATATAAGTGGTGGGAGGGCGGGAAAACAAAGGCAACTTCAATAGGGAACCGACGAATAACTTGAAAAGAGAAGCACCGGTCGAGGAAAGAATGCAAAATCTTCCCACGAGTAGGATGGATACTTGATTACGGACTTCGGCTCCAAGAAGAAAAAAGAGTTGGCGGATGGGAAAAATAAAGACAACTTCATATGGGGAAACAACGTCGTTGAGAAAGAACTGAGGGTTGATCTTGCAAAAGACAAAGAGGATTGAATCATTCCGAGAGAAGTGCGCCGGATAAAAAGAGCTGACATCACGACGAACGAAAACTAGATGCGGGATCCTAAAAAAATTTGAAGGGGAAGAGGAGTAGTTCAAAACACCTGTGACAAGATTTCTCACTAGAGCGAGGAAGGGACTGAGGAGTAAAAAGATTTCCTACTCTCCGATATAACTAGACTCCGAAAAAGTTTTCTTCTAGAATCAACAACGGACAAACTATACGATCAAACAAGGGGGCTCCTATGGTCGGTCGAGGATCTGATACCAACTTGTCACGCCCAATATTCGACACTATCCTAAAGAGACTCGAAGCTCCCACCAAGGGTAGAACCGCATATTTACACGCTTTTGTAAGGTGGATATCATTACATCGTACCATTACATAATAGATGAGGATGCATACAAGGCATACAAATGCCACAAGAATACATCAATACAACATACATAGAACAACATATGACTAAGGATGAATCACAAACAGAAACTCAAACGACATCCACCCTGCTAGCTCAGGCTACCGTCTAGGAACCTAACCCAAGATCGACGAAGAAGAAGAACTCCAAAACATGCAAACAACGCACTCGCGTCATGATCATCGCATTACCTATACCTGCAACTGTTGGTGTACTAATATGTGAGCCACGAGGACTCAGCAATCCCATTACCATGGGTATCAAGACTAGCAAAGCTTAATGGGTATGGAAAGGATAAGTGTTGAGGTTGCAGCAGCGACTAAGCAATGTATGGTGGCTAACTCACGAGTACAAGAGTAAGATGAGAAACTACGCAAATGGTGGTAACTAGTAACGATCAATAAGTGATCCTGAACTACTTACGTTCAAGCATAACCCAACCGTGTTCTCCTCTCGAACTTTCCTAAAAGAGACAATCATGGCTATGCAACGCGGTTGGTGTATTTCAATTAAGTTTACTTCAAGTCTTCTACAACTAGATATTAACAAATCCTCATCTGCCACATAATCGCGGGCACGACTTTCGAAAGTTTAAACCCTGCAGGGGTGTCCCAACTTAGCCCATGACAAGCTCACGATCCGTGGAGACAATCCTCCATCGCGGGACACCCAATTAGACTCGGAATCCCGGTGCACAAGACATTTCGACAATGGTAAAACTAATCCTACAAAGCCTCCCGGCGTGTCGACACCCTAATCGTAGCCGTGTGTATCTAGTCTCAGGACAAGTTCGGATGGGTCAAGCTATGAGTAAAACCAGATCCTCGAGTTTCCCCATGGTGGCCCCACAAGTTGCCCGTTTGGGACCAACACCATCAGCACTTGCCTCGCCCTGTATGTAGAAAAAACCTCGGGTTCGCGATGCCCTATGCAAATTAATTATTAGGTTCAAGTATTAGTATGGAAAAAGTTAAAACCAATGTTGGGCCTTGCTGGAAGAGTTTTATTCGAAGTGAACTGTCAAGAGGGTCCCATACCCCTCATCGTGTTAGGGACGCAATGTCAAGGAACATAACACCGGTATGACGGAAACTAGGGCGGCAAGAGTGGAACCAAACACTAGGCATAAGGCCGAGCCATCCACCCTTTACCAAGTATATAGATGCATTAATTAAATAAGAGATATTGTGATATCCCATGAATATCCATGAAATTCATGTCCCAACATGGAACAACCTGCAACTGCACCAGCAACTAGCAATGCTACAAGAAGGGCTGTGCAAAGTGGTAACATAGCAAAACAACGGTTTGCTAGGAAGGGTGAAAAGGTTAGAGGCTATCATGACAATTTGGGAGGCTTGATAAACTAGTGGTAGGTAGCGCGAAATAGCGATAGCATCGAGACAACTAGCATGGCAAAGATAGTAGTGAGATCCAAGGTGACGGTCATCTCGACTGAAATCCCGCTAGGAAGAAAAACGAGTCCATGAAGAACACGAATCCACGTAGTCGAACGAATCCTCACAATCGCAACGAAACAGGAACTATCGAGAAGGAGCACAACGGGAAAGAAGCAAACAACATTGGAAACACACAACACATAACGAGACATGATGCTAGAAAACACTACATGAAGATACTCATGGCATGAAATGATGCATACAAGAGCAACACATCAAGGCAAGTTTAAAGACCGGAAATAACATATAACAATTTACGTAAGTCCGCATATGCAAATTTCTAAATTGGTCAAGGTCTGATTAGAAACACAATGTTGAAGTTTTTAAACATCAAGTTAAAGTACACCAAGATTATCTACACGGTTTTCTAGTCAAGTTGCATATAAAGTTCGTTTAATTCGGAGCTACGGTCTAGAAGATATGAGCAAAACAAGTTAAACATGGCATTGATGCAAATGCAAGAAAAACAATATCACAATCACTACAAAACAAGGATGCAACAAGGTAACATGAAACTACATTCAAAACTAAGCAAGTTTAATATAGAGCATGCTCAAAACGGAGCGACAGTTAAACACCTACACTCAATACAAGTTTCAAACACAATCTGCCCAAAACAGCAACTAAGCACTTTGCAATCAAAGAAACAACATGCTACAGTAATCATAAGGACACAAACTTTAAATTCACTTAAAGTACAGACAACATTCTTCAAATACCACTTAAGGTTCAGGTTCATAAGCATTAAGAGTAATCGAAGATGAGCAATGCAAAAAGCAATGAAAAACAGAGCACACCTGAGCAGAGTTAACATGTTGACATGTTGAAGGCATGAAACACACATGCTATAGAGAAAGATCATAGCAAACAAAAGCATGTCATTAAATTAAAGTTCCGGTATGGAAAAACATGATTACTAAGCATATCTATATGAGTCCTAGATCAATGGCAATCAACAATACAAGATTGAATGTTGTAGCAGTTTCAACAAGTGTAAAACAACAACATCAACATAGCATGTTTGCAAGCTTGGAAGAGAGGTCATATGAAGTCTCAAATTATCAAACTTAGCATGTGGACAAAGTACTCATAGCATAATTCAATTCATGTCAAAGGAGCATCACCAAAAGAGGTATAGGTTAATCAGAAGCAAGCTCACAACAAGACATCATGAAGTTAACAGAAAGCTGGAACATTATTTAGGTATGTTCATGGCAATGAAAACATATGCTACAGGAAATATATGAGGCATCAGAACACATGGAGTGATATATAATAAAATAGACATCAAAACATCTCAAGTTGGAATCTCCAGATTATGCATGTAATAGATGGTAGCTTCAAGTTAACCGGGCATCACAATATAACAGTTACAGCCTTTTCAAGCTTGATGCACTCACCACAAGCAACATAAAAATACACTGGTTGTACCACTGTAAATATGGCATTAATATGCTTCCAAAACATGTTGACATGATGCTCATAGGATGCACACCCAAAATGCAATGAAAACGACAAGTCAGCAAGTTATAACATTCTCAGCAGGTTAACATCATATAGCAATTTTGCAACGATTATTACGGCATCAAGATGTACTCAAACAAAAATACATCACTACACTAACATGAAGAGCATCACGAAATGAACATTTTCATATATCATACATGCAAAACGGACAACCATGCCCAGAGCTATGACACGATGAAAATGCACACATGAAGTATGAAATCCTGTGACGGTGAAATTCTACCAGCGCGAAAACGAGATCCAGGTCGGGGGAGCTCCATTCCCCGTACACAGCAACAATGGCGGAAGTCAACGCCGGCGGCGAGGGGGCGTGGGACTCCGACGGACGTCGGGAAGGCCGAGAATGGGTGGATCCGGGCATGGGGCCTCCGGATCTGGTGGCGGACGGGGTCCTCGGAGTCCGGATGGCCGGCGACGAGAGGAGGCAGGGCGGCGGCCTTCGGGCGCAATGGCCGTCGGGGAGCTCTTACAGGGAGCACGGGGAGAGGCTAGGCGAGAGGGAGAGCAGAGGAGGATGGACAAGAGAGGAAGGGAGAGGGGGACGGTGACCTGGCGACGAAGGCGGCGCTCTCCGGTGGCCGGCCCGCGGAGGTCGGTGGCGAGGTCCGGCAACCGGTAGGCGGCGGTGACACGGCGACGAGGGAGACGGCCACGGGGCGGCTCGGGCAGATCCGGGGCCGACGCGGCTCAACACGGGCTTCAGATTTGCCGAGCGGGCCTGCGCCGGCGGGGGAGGCGCGTTGGGCGCGTGGCAGCCGCGGAGTGGGTGCGTGTGGCAGCATGATAATGTGGCGGCCTCGGATTGGCCAAAGGGACGTGGCGGCGGGACATGTCTGGTGAGGGTGGACATGTCCGGCGGCGCGAGGAAGAAGAAGGCTAGGGTTTCGCCTGCAAATTTCGATGGGAAGGGATAATTTATAGGTAGAGGGAGCTAGGAGAGTCCAAATGAGGTGCAATTTTTGCCCACACGATCGTGATCCAACGACGGAGAGCATGGAGGGGGTTTAGATGGGCTAGTGGGCTGTTGTGGAGGGCTACTGGCCTACAAAGAGAGAGGGCTTTTACGGTTATCCGGTTAACAGTTGGGGCATAAAACGACCTCCAAATGTAACGAAATTTGACAAGCGGTCAACCGGTGATATACCAAGGCCACTCGACAAATCTCGGACCATTCCGAGAACGTTTTTCTCCCGCTCACAAAACAAGATCTGAGGGGTCCAACGGGTGCATGTGAGAGTGTCGAATTCTGAAACGGGCAATGGAGAAAGAGGGCGGATGCAAGTTACGAACATGAATGCAAATGAGATGCACATGATGACATGGCAAAGTGCAACACGCAAGCAAATGACATGGCAAAGGAAGCGAATAACTAGAAGACACCTGGCGCATCGGACTCGGGGCATTACACGGAGGTGGGGCGGCGCCGGGGGGAGGATGGTGCGGCGGCGCGGGGAGAGCATGGTGCAGCGGCATGGGGCACGAAGGTGGGACGGCGCGTCGGGAGGTGGTGGTCGGCCGGGAGGGGGGAAGTGGTGGGCGTGGGGAGGAATTCGTGGGGGTGGGTGGGGATCGACGGGTGGGTTTTTTTAGTGTTAAGTTCGGGGCGGGTCCGGTGTTATCATAATAAGGTTTTACTGTTAGCAGAATAAGGTCTTAGGGGTGTTATTAGAATAGACCCACCTTATATATATATATATATATATATATATATATATATATATAGAGAGAGAGAGAGAGAGAGAGAGAGGACAACACTATTCTAATCCCAGGATTAGAATAGTTATTTGGATGAGATCAGCCGCTATAAGGGCCCGACAGAAGCCCTCCCGAACTTCCATGAACTGCCGACCCGTCCCGACAGGATACACCTGACCCCGATCCCGAGCCGCCCAAACCCCCTCCTCGCAGCTCCTCCCCTCGATCCCCGACCTCCCCCCGTGGTTCGCCGCCGAACTTCGCCGGATCCGGCGCTTCCCCCCCCCATCTCCATCGCCAGGCCGATCGAATGCAGCGCCTCTCCTCCGTCTCCAGCTCCTGGCCAATCGGATCTGACGCCACCCCTCCGTCGCCACCTCCAGGCCAATGAGTTGATTCTTTTTGCATTGTGTTTGTTTCAGAGAGCTCTAGCAGCACACCAAAATGTGGTATTTTCCTTGCTTCCTAGAATTTCTGGTGATTATCAGAATGGTTTTTGATATTTTGTTTTATGGTTTTTAAATATTTTCAGAAGAAGGAACTTGCCTTGAAGACAACCAGGAGGAGTATGACCCTCCTCTGCACTAAGGCAAGCCACACCAGCATATGGATGGTGTCATTTCAATATCTATGATTTTTCTACTTAAATATGAGTTCTTATATGCACTTAATAATTTGTTAAATAAATATGTTGGCTTGCTAGTTACTTTGTCATGCTAGAAATGCTTGTTTAAGTTACTGGTTCAATGCATGGACTAGTTTGGTCTAGTAGAATAAAATTTTGCCTTAGTATATTTCTATGATAAATAATGATAGTTCTTTTGTTAAGTGAAACTTTCAAATAAGTTATGAGTTAATGAAAATATTGCATGATAATAAAAGTTGATGTAGAACGAGTATAGTTTAATCATGAGTAGTCCAAGCTAGTTATGTTTAATCATGAGTAGTGCAAGCTAGTTATGTTGATAAGTTTGATTCGTACATGGGAGTTGTATGCTTTGCATGTTGATTAGTTGCATGATCATGGCATCGTATGACCTGGTAGTCTAAATTTTTATTCAAGTTAAACCTGTTAATAAGTCCAACTTGAATATGACGTTGATCAAGTAATGGTGCCACTGAATTAGGTTTTCTCAGTGCGACCACATTTACCTTGTGGGAGGTCTTGATTCGATCCCTTGGACTGAGGACTGCGAACGGAGTTTCCAGGAGCTAAAAACCAGACTGACGTCAGCACCAGTATTGACTCTTCCGGACATCTACCGCAGTTTTGATGTCTACTGTGATGCCTCCAGAAAAGGCCTTGGATGCGTACTTATGCAAGATGGCAAGGTAGTGGCTTATGCATCCCAAAAACTCCGGCCACACGAGGGAAATTATCCCACTCATGATTTGGAATTGGCTGCCGTGGTGCACGCTTTGAAGATTTGGAGACACTATCTTATTGGCAAGAGGTGCCAAATATTTACCGACCACAAGAGTCTCAAGTATATATTCACTCAGCCCGATTTAAACCTTCGTTAGTGAAGATGGCTCGAGTTGGTAAAGGATTACGACCTCGGTATAAATTATCACCAGGGCAAAGCTAATGTGGTTGCTGACACTCTCAGCCGCAAGCCGGCCAACCTAAATACTCTAATGGAATATTTGCCTCCTGAGCTTTATAAGGAAATTGCCCGGCTTAATTTGGTAATCATGGATGCCAGTCCTTCCAGTATATTGGAAGTTGCTCCTACCCTCGAAGAATAAATGCGCAACGCTCAAGCAAATGACAAATCATTGCAATTATATGCCAAGCGTATGCAAGAAGGACAGACACAGGATTTCTCTAGAGATCAACAAGGTACACTAGGATTCTGAGGAAGGATTTGCGTACACAGCCAAGAAATCCTGAGGAAGAAAATATTGACAGAAGCACATGAATCGCCGTACTCAATTCACCCAGGTGGCACTAAAATGAACGAAGACCTTCGTCACGTATTCTGGTGGAATGTAATGAAGAACGACATCGCTTACTTTGTAGCTTGTTGTGATATCTCCAACAAGGTAAAGGCGGAACACCAAAAACCCGTTGGACTCCTTCAACCGTTACCGGTATCCCAATGGAAATGGGACGATGTCTGCATGGATTTCATCATCGATTTACTAAGGACTCACCGAGGAAATGACGCAATATGGGTCATAGTGGACACCTTAATGAAGGTGGCACATTTTCTTCCCATCCAGACCACCTACCGTGCCGATCAACTTGCACAACTGTATGTGTCCCGAATCGTCAGTCTACATGGGGTACCAAAGACTATCACTTCGGATAGAGGATCTCTCTTCACTTCAGCATTTTGGTCCAGACTACATCAAGCCTTGGGAACTGCTCTGAAATACAGCATGGCTTATAATCCCAGACAGATGGACAAACTGAGCCAGTAAACCAAATACTAGAGGATATGTTCTGGGCATGTGCATTGGCCCAAGGGTCCAAGTGGGAAGACTGTCTGCCATACGCCGAGTTTTCCTACAACAACAGTTTCCAGACTAGCTTAAAGATGTCACCCTTTGAAGCTCTGTATGGCCGTAAGTGCCGCACTGCGCTGAATTGGTCTCAAAATGGGGACAACCATATTTTCGGGGCGGATTTGATGATCGAAGATGAGAAGCAAGTCAAGGAAATACGAGACAGACTGCAGTTGGCCAAATCTCAAAAGAAGAGCTATTATGACTCCAAACACCGTCAGATCAGTTTCGAACCCGGAGAACACGTCTATCTCCAAGTCACCCGTATGAAAGAAGTTAAGATGTTTCAGACCCGAGGAAAATTGGCATCCAGATATATCGGTCCGTTTCCAGTCATGGCCAGAGTCGGAACAGTTGCATATCAATTGGAATTGCCACCCGAACTGTCAGAAGTACACAACGTGTTCCATGTCTCACAACTAAGGAGATGTATCCCGCCACCAGAGAAAAGGATGGATATGGCAGAGATAGAACTGGCTAAGGATTTTACATATGAGGAAAAGCTAATCAGAATATTGAATGAGACAAAAAGAGTCACTCGCAGCAAAGTGATAAGGTTTTACAAGGTTCAGTGGGAACATCACACCGAGGAAGAGGCAACCTGGGAAAGAGAGGAATTTTTAAGGACTGCTTACGCAGAATGGTTTTCCCAAACAACCGAATATCGAGGATGAGATTCATCCTAAGTGAGTGAGGTTTGTGACAGCCTGGTTTTTCCCTTCTCTCTTTTTCTGGACATGGTTTTGCCTTTGCCTTGATTTGAGTTTTGGAATCAATTCAAATGGACTTGTCACTTGGGCATGCCCTTGACTTTCACCCAAGTGACCTATCTACTTCTCCTTCAACCCTAGTTCTTTGAAAATCCTAAAATTAATCAAATGAATATTTTTCATAAAAGGAAAATATTCATTTTTCCCTCTGAAACTCATTTCACAAACTAGTGCTCCAAAGCAACCCCCATTTTTTTGCTCACAAAAATCTGAAATAATTCCTGAATATTCCTTCAACCCTGGCCCACCTTCCCAAGAAAAAATATTGCATAGCTTTTTGTAATATTTTTGCTACAGAAAATAATTTCTCTTCTGGCCCAAAGTGTGAGTTTGTACAGCAAGTGCATTTTTCCTTGATCCTTGGGCCCTGATTTTTCTTGAGCCTCTTCACCCTCCTAAGTAACCCTTAACCCGAGGAGATCAGCCCAAATGGCCATCTAGAAGCTATCCAAACATAGCAGCCAAGTTTCTGTCCTGAAACTTGCCAAGATCGTTGAGTCACATCTGTTCGGCCTGGCCTTGAGTCCTCAGCTTTCCTAGACCGAACACTGCATGGACTTTATCCCAAAGAAGGTTTGGCCGATCGTGGGTGTTGTTTTGACCATGCTAGGGTGGTGACCGCATGTGGACACGGGGCCTGGCAGGTGCTCGACGCGCTCTGAGTAGCGCCAACGCCTCTATTCGGCGCGTGCTCGAGCCAGAGCTCGCCGACGGCTGCTGCGCCGCGCCACCAGCCTCGATTCATCACCTTTGACCCCTCCCTGGCGCTCGCTGTCGGTGTTCTGGGAACGGGGGTCCCTAGACATGCCTGCCTGCGGCCCACGGCGTGGTTAGGCCAGCAGGCCGAACGACCCATCTTCATCAACAAGGCATTCAAGACCCTCGCGAGGGGCCAAGTCTCGTGAGGCAGACGATGCAAGATCTCCTCAAGAGTGGACTAGTTAGGCAGGCTCACGGGGAGCGGAGATATCAAGGTGGGGCAAACCTCATGAGGCTCTCGTAACGTGAGCCGTGTTGATCGACACCAGGCGGGCGCCAGGTGGGCGCCAGCGCGCAGCGTCCTTGTTTCCACTTTGGTGCGAAGGAAGCAGACGCAGGCGAGGAGTACCGAGGCATGAGGCAAAGGTTGCCATATCGGTGCAACGAGACCTAGACCAGGAGGACGGCATGACGGAGGTCATCCTGGAGCCCAAGACAGCGTCACCACTAGAGCCTTTGCAGGCGAAGACCGCTTTTGTCAGGATAGCTCGTACTAGCTGTCCCCCTTCAAATTCGCCCGCCGTTGTTGGCTCCCTTCCCACTCAATATTTGGGGAGAGGACCAGGGCTTATATAAGTAGAGCTAGCCACCACAGTAGAGGCATCTCATCTTAGATAGATCCAATCTGATCGAGAGCCTACCCTAGCCACAAGAACACCTCAACCTCAGGCGGCTGTTCTTTCCTTTGTACTGTTCTTCATCAGCCCAAGAGGCAATCCACCACCACCACACTGGAGTAGGGCATTACACCACAACGTTGGCCCGAACCAGTATAAATCTCGTGTCTCTTTGTGTTGTGTGTTCGTCGAGTTCATCTGCGAGATCTTAGCGAGCTAGGGCGTAGATCGGTAGGAGGGAAAGACTTCGCACGCACCCTAGTGTTCGAACCTTAAGGGTTTGCCGGAACCCCACATCCGACATTTGGCGCGCCAGGTAGGGGTGTGCCGGAGCTCCTCTCCACCAACCTGCATCCCGCGCCACCGCACTTCACCCCCATGGCAGGTGCCTCGCCATCCACCTCTGCTGCCAACATCAACAGCGGGGTGTCTGGGTACCAAGCCCTGGCCCCCGCCCTACGGCTAGTGCGGTGCCCAACCAATTTCAAGCCAGAGATGCCGCCACGTTGCGACGGCGCGGCAGACCCGACGCCGTTCCTGCTGGCGTACGAGGAGGCTGTCCTCGAAGCCGTAGGCAATGACAAGATGATGGCCAACTGGTTCCCCATGGACATCGTTGGCGAGCCACGCGCCTGGCTGCTTGACCTCCCGGGATCCACGGTGGCCTCCTGGGGGGAACTCCGCGACCTCTTCACCACTCGCTACGTGGTGTCGGCGCACCACGCAGTCGCGGCCCTACTGGGCGGCTCTTAAGGACCGCCTTCGGACCGCCACGTCAAGCCGTTCCTCCGTCAGATCAGGGCCACCTCCAAGCGCCTGGGGGCTCCGCCGGTTTGGGCTATGCCAGAGGTCGACTTCACCTTCGGCTCAGAAGACCACCCCAAATCCACCATCGGCTTCGTGATGCTCCTAATGCTCTGCACGCCCACCATCTGCAACGTGGCCGTTACCGAGACCCTCATCGACGGTAGTGCCGGCCTCAACTTGCTCTCCATAGAATCCTTCAGCCTTCTTCACGTGCCGCTCGAGCGGCTCAGCCTCAGCAAGCCCTTCTCGGGAGTGGGTGGTGACGCTGCCCGCTCTGTGGGGCAGATCCGCCTCCCTGTCACCTTCGGCACACGCGACAACTACCACACCGAGATGGTGGACTTCGACATCGCTCGCATCAGTCTCCTGTACAATGCCATCCTCGGGTACCCGGTTCTCGCTCAATTCATGGCGGCGACTCACCCGGCCTACAACCTCATGAATATACTAGGGAGCAAGGGCGTCCTCACCATCAAGGGCGACACTAAGGAGGCCGTGACGACGCTCAGGCTCGCCTTCAGGACCGCGGCAGCAGCACAACCCGCCGACGCCGGTACCACCGAGGCCAAGGAGGCCTCGCCTACCAAGAAGAAGCAGCTGTTCACCCAAGACAAGGCGGAAACCAAGCAGGTGCCGGTCACGTGGAGAAGAAGAAGCCTTGGTGAGGTTCTTGCGCGCAAACAAGGAGATATTCGCGTGGGAGCCCAATCAGCTGGTAGGGGTCCCGAGGGAGGTGATCCAGCATCATCTAAGGGTATGCCCCAACATACGCCCCATGAAGCAGCGAGCAAGACGGCAGTCCACTGAGAAGCAGGCCTTCATCGTCCAAGAGACACGCAAGCTGGAGGCGGCAGGCGCCATTCGAGAAGTACGATATCCCGAATGGCTGGCAAACCCCGTTGTAGTGCCAAGAAAGGCGGGATGGAATGGATGTGCGTCGACTTCACCAACCTTAACAAAGCCTGCCCCCAAGATCTGTTCGCGCTCCCGCGCATCTGTCGGCGTACTAGGAACCAGGGTACCCAGACTTGCGTGTCTGCGGCCCAGGTCGCGTTCCTGGTACGTCCCGGTAGGGCCCAGCTGACCGACTAGATGCTCAAGACCCTCGCGAGGGGGCCAGCCATCGCGAGGAGAACGATCAAGACCTCCTCGGGGAGCAGCCCCACCTAGGCTGCTCCGGAGGGGTGACCAAGACCTCTCCCCAAGAGTGGCCTCAGCTAGGCTGCTTCGGGAGGGCGGAGATCTCAAGGCAAGGGCTGCCTCAGGAGGAGGCAGTGACGCAAGCCATGACGAACCTTGCCAGCAGGCGCCAGCGTGTGCCAGCGAGCGCAGTTTCCATATCGGAGCAAAGGAGACCGCACAGGCGCAGGTTCCCGAGGGGCGAGACAAAGGTTTGCCCTTTGGTGCAACAAGACTGATGACCGCAAGGACGGCAGGAAGGATGTCATCACCGAGCCCACCACCGCGTCACCGCCTGCCCTCTTTGCAGGCGGAGACCACCTTTTGTCAGGATAGGAGCGTCCTTGTGTTCCCCCTCAAATGGCCGTTGTGGGATTCCCTTCCCGCCTAAACATTTTGGAGGAAGAGCACCCTGGCCGTCTATATAAGTTGCTAGGGTTCCTAGCATAGGGGGGGTCCATGATTGAGAGGCCAACCCATTAGGACTTAGCAAAGGAAAGGAGCAAGAACATCAGCCTCCTCACCTCTCTTGAGCTCGCCTCCTGAGCTCAGAAAACCACTGTACTTGTCATACTCCAGTCCTCGCGAGGCCAATCCACCAAACTAGGAAGTAGGGTTTTACACCGCAAGGCGGCCTGAACCTGGGTAAACTCTTGTGTGTTCTACTTGTTTGCTTGCTTGCTTGCATCCCATTACCACCACCAGGAGAAGAGCGAGGCGCTAGGTAGACGTGTAGTGGGAGAGATCTTCGTCACGCCCCTGTGTTCAAATCTTAAGGTTTTGCGGAGCCCGAAATCCGACAGCATCGACCAGATTGTCAATTCCACCGCCGAGTGCGACCTGCTGTGCTTCCTAGATGCATTCTCAGCGTATCATCAGATCAAAATGGCGGTGGAAGATGTGGAGAAGACAGCTTTCCTGACACCATGTGGGGTGTACTGCTACACCTGCAAGCCCTTTGGGCTGCGCAACGCGGGCGCGACCTTTCAGCGGTTGATGCACATCGCCCTGGGGCGGCAGCTTGGGAGAAACACATAGGCCTAAGTCGACGACATAGTGGTAAAGTCTCGCGACGCGAGGACATTGATTCAAGACTTGGAGGAGACCTTCAAGAGCATGCGCCAGGTGAACTTAAGGCTTAACCCGGAGAAGTGCGTGTTCGGCGTCCCCTCCGGCAAGTTGTTGGGATTCCTCGTATGCCAAAGAGGGATCGAGGCGAACCCGGAGAAGATCATGGCCATCGAGGACATGAGCCCACCACAGACCCTCAAAGAGATGAAAAATCTAGCAGGGCGGGTGACCGCATTAGGGCGTTTCATCTCCAAACTGGGAGAGCGCGTCTTGCCCTTCTTCTAGCTCATGAAGCAGAAGGGCCCGTTCGAGTGGACCCCTTAGGCCGACCAGGCCTTCCGAGACCTCAGGAAATACCTTACTAGACCCCCGGTGATGGTGGCACCACGGCCTCTCGAGCCCCTGGTACTCTACCTTGCCGCCACCCCGTACTCTGCCAGCACGGCACTGGTGGCGGTTTGGGAGGAGCGCCAAGCCGGAGCTGGAGTGGCGCAGGGTCAGGGAGGCGCAGCAAAGGCATCAGCGGTGGAAGAGCAAGCTCGGCAGGGCAATGTCGCAGAAGCTCTTGAGGACAGTCAGGTCTCAGGAACCCTTCCACCTTAGGATATGCCCCAATCTTTGCAGGACCCGAGCCTCGACAGCGTGCCAGCCCTCGTCGAACACCCGGTGTACTTCGTCAGCACCGTACTGCGGGACGCGAGGTCACGCTACCCCATTCCCCAGAAACTCCTGCTCGCAATCTTGGTGGCGTCACGCAAGCTGCGACACTACTTCCAGGGCCAGCCCATCAAGGTTGTCTGAGCCTACCCATTGGAGAGGGTGCTCAGGAGCCCTAACTCAGCCAGAAAGGTCGCTGAGTGGAACATCGAGTTGTAAGCGTTCCAATTGGAGTTCAGCACTACCAGGGTCATCAAGGTGGCCGCCCTCGCTGACTTTGTGGCAGAATGGACGGATGCCCCAACACTTGAGGAAGGAGAAGACCGGTCCACCACCCAAGGGAGCGAGGCCCCAGACGGCTGGGTCATGTATTTTGATGGCGCCTTCGCGCACCAGGGCGCGGGGGCTGGAGCAGTGCTCATCTTGCCCACTCAGGACAAGCTCCACTACGCCGTGCAACTCTGCTTTCAGCACGACGAGAAGGTCTCCAACAATATCGCAGAATACGAAGGCCTCATAGCTGGCCTGCAGGCTGCGGCAGCTCTAGGGGTGAAGCGCCTTACCATCAGAGGCGACTCGCAACTCCTAGTCAACTTCTCTAACAAGGTGCACAAGCCGAAGGACGAGCATATGGAGGCCTACCTCGCGTAGGTGCGCAAGGTGGAAAAACAGTTCTCGGGCCTGGAGCTACAGCACGTGCCCCGGGGCACCAACAAGGAAGCCGACGACATCGCCAGGAGAGCATCCAAGCGGCAACCGCAAGAGCCCGGTATCTTTGAGGAGCGGCTCTTCAAGCCATCAGCTACACCGCCTCTCTCAAGCACGACTCAGCCTCGGGAGGAGCTCCCACAGCCTCCAGTCATGGGAGCCCCAGCTTGTGGCCCGACCTCAGGAGCTCGGCTGCTCTTGGCGCTCGAGCCCCAGGAGGAATGCTGGACCAAGGAATTCAAGGAGTACCTGACGCACGGGACGCTGCTGGAGAAGGAAGAGGACGCGGAGCGCGTGGCCTAACAAGCCACGACATACTGTATCCAAGACGGCGAGTTATACAGGAAACGGCCGAACGATGTCATGCTGCACTGCATCTCCAGTGATCAAGGAAGGGAGTTGTTGATTGACATACACGGCGGGGACTGCGGACACCACTCGTCGTCACGGACCCTCGTTGGCAAGGTGTTCCGCAGTGGATTCTACTGGCCTACAACACTCAATGACGCAACCGAGTTGGTAAAGTCCTGCGAAGCTTGCCAATTCCACGCCAAGCAAATCCATCAGCCTGCTCAGGGCCTCCAAACCATCCCGCTCACATGGTCGTTCGCGGTCTGGGGGCTGGACATCTTAGGCCCATTCCCTCGGGCGCCAGGGGGCTACCGCTATCTCTATGTCGCCATCGACAAGTTCACCAAGTGGGCGGAAGTGGAAGTCGTCCGTACCATTCCAGTCGGCTCTGCTGTCAAGTTCATCAAGGGCCTCGTGAGCTGCTTCCGGGTGCTCAACCGCATCATCATAGATAACGGTTCGTAGTTTACTAGCAACCTCTTCAAAACCTACTGAGCTAACCTTGGAACGCAGATCTGCTACGCTTCGGTGGCCCACCCCAAGATTAATGGTCAGGCTGAACGCGCTAACGTGGAGGTCCTGAGGGGCCTCAAGACCAGGACCTTCAAGAAGAAGCTGGAGGCTTGCAGCAGGGGCTGGCACGACGAGCTCCAGTCCGTGCTGTGGTCCATCCGCACCACCGCCACCAAGCCAACGGGCGAGACTCCATTCTTCCTCGTCTACGGAGCTGAAGCAGTCCTTCCTCACGAGGTCAAGCATCACTTCGCACGGGTCATGGCGTTCGATGAAACTCATTAGGACGCCACGCGGGGGATTGATCTCGTGCTCGGGGAGGAACGTTGCCGCAAAGCTGCACTGAGGGCGGCAAGGTACCAGTAAGTGTTGCGGCGATACCACTGCCGCAACATCCGCTCCAGGACTCTCGAGACGGGTGACCTAGTCCTGAGGCGGGTCCTCTCTAGGGAAGGGCTGCATAAGATTTCACCAATGTGGGAGGGACCGTTCAAGGTCGCCCACATCTCCAAGCCTGGTGCCATGCACCTGGAGACACAAGACGGGGTGCCTATCCAAAACACCTGGAACATCCAGCACCTCCGGAAGTTCTACCCATTAAGCAAGGCCCAGAGCCTGTGAAGAAAGGCCCAGAGCGTGTGAAGAAGGCCCGGTGCCTATGAAGAATCGCCGCCCGTGACACTCTCACGTAATATTGAGCTGGGGTTGTACATGCCCCGGAGTCTCAGGAGCGCCGGCCTCAGGCCCAAGGGCTCCCGCCCATGCCTAGTGGTAGCACTTAGCTCCGCGCTGGTGAGAAGACATGAAGACTAGATTAGGTGCCGGACGCGTCTTATCATTTGCTTTCCGTAGTTGGATCGCTTTTCCTCAATCAAAGTTTTCTTTTGGCATTCCTTGCTGATTTCATTCCCTCGCCTCTCGCCGCATTTTTTCGGTTCGGGTTTGCTCGTGTTCTCTCTCTCTCGCATACCTCATGAGGGGGCTAGGCAGGCGCCCTCGCGAGCCTTTTTCTCCTCTCTACCTTCTCGCGAGCCCCTCGGGTACCAAGATACAAAGCGCCAGGTCAGGGCCTGGGTGAACGGCAAATCTTTTAACGCACTTCCTAATGAATTTTCGTAGTCCCTCAGCAAATGCAGGATGCCAAGGCAAGATGGACACGAGGAAACAAACACCTCATGAGGAAGGGGGCATCCTGAATATACCAGGTTAAGTTATCTTTGTGCAAAATAACGACACGGTAGGGGAACAACACGCATAGTGCAATAACCGAGGAATCATAGTTCGGTACTCCCCTCTGGCTCATAGTGGTTTCATTCGTGATGCAGGAAGAGGAGTAAAACAAAAGTAGCGTTGCAGCAACCCGCGGAGGCAGGCCCTTAGCGGTACCCCGAGCCTAGCCGGATCCTTCCTCGCGCTTCACAGAGGCATGGCCACGAGATGGCCCACTGCCGCCTTCAAAGCGGGCGCGGCGGCGCGGCGACTGGACGTAGCCGCCACTACTGGAGCTGTCGCCGAAGGAAGAGCCGCCGTAGCTGGACGAGACACGGTCGCCACCGAGGGCAGGCTCGCCCTCATCCTCATCGCGAACGTCACCAAGGCCGAGCACCTCCTCACCGTCGTTCGTCTCGGGGCAGCACCCGGAGCGGCGACCATCTGCCCCAAATACCCTCACATAGAGGGTTCATCCACCATCATACTTGAAGTGGAGGGTGCACCGCCTGCCCAGGCCGTGCGCGCGAGCGAACGTCTGCCAGCCGCGGGCCAGGGCTATGTTGCCCGTGGCGGAAGTCTCGACCGCAAACCAAGAGGCCTTGCTGCAGCAACCATCCACCTGCAACCAGAGTCTGCCTGGACCAGAGGCCGGCAGTTCGCCGGCGAAGAAGCGTAGAAGTTGGAGCCAGTTGCCGGCCGGGTTCTGCGACCAGATGACAAACTCCGGCGACACCTCCTCCGTGCGGAAGCGCGGACATGGGGGCCATGCCACCATGACATGCCTCCCCTCGTCAACTGGACCGCCATGGCTAGAACGACCCCCTCCACATACTGTGGCGCTGCTACGACACTGGGCCACGGCGGGGGTCGTGGCGTGCTTGCGCGGACGGCCGCGTCCGCGCTTGGGCGCCGGGGAGCCTGGTCCCTCGCGATGGGCCTTTCCATTCTCGGTGGCAGAGAACTTCCTTCGTGGCGCCATTGGTGGCATGGCAAGCAATGGAGCGAGGAGGAAGAAGAAAGTGGGCAAGGAAGAGATGGGCGACGGGGGCTCCGCCCCCTCCCCGTTTATAGAAAGAGAAGGTCAACCGGCACCTCCCACGATTGCAGGTAATGATGGTTTTCCTTGCATGTCGCAGGGACTTGTCAAGTCAAGTAGTTGCTGAGGCAGCGTGGGGAAGCGGAGACGCCCACGTCCAATCAACCGCCACACGTCAACCGAGGCCGCAGGCTTTTGGGGCCCACGGCGCTCCGAACTTGACCCTTGGCTTCACCGCAAAGCCAAGCCCAAGCGCACCTTGGGTTCGGGGGCTACTGTTAGCGTTCTGGGAACGGGGGTCCCCAGACTTGCCTGCCTGCAGCCCACGGCGTGGCTAGGCCAGCAGGCCGAACGGCGCATCTTCATCAACAATGCATTCAAGACCCTCCCGAGGGGCAAAGCCTCGCGAGGCGGACGATGCAAGACCTCCTCAGGAGTGGCCTAGTCAGGCAGGCTCACTAGGAGCGGAGATATCAAGGCGGGGAAAACCTCACGAGGCTCTCGTGACGTGAGCCATGACGATCGACAACAGGCGGGCGCCAGGCAGGCGCCAGCGCGCGCAACATCCTTGTTTCCTCTTTGGTGCTAAGGAAGCAGGCACAGGCGAGGAGTACCTAGGCATCAGGCAAAGGTTTCCATATCGGTGGAACAAGACCAAGACCAGGAGTACGACAAGACGGAGGTCATCATGGAGCCCAAGATGGCGTCACCACCAGAGCCCTTGCAGGCGAAGACCGCTTTTGTCAGGATAGCTTGTACTAGTTGTCCCCCTTCAAATTCGCCCGCCGTTGTGGCTCCCTTCCCACTCAATATTTGGGGAGAGGACCAGGGCTTATATAAGTAGAACTAGCCAACACACTAGAGGCATCTCATCTTAGCTTGATCCAATCTGATCGAGAGCCTACCCTAGCCACAAGAACACCTCAACCTCAGGAGGTTGTTCTTTCCTTTGTACTGTTCTTCATCAACCCAAGAGGCAATCCACCACCACCACACTGGAGTAGGGTATTACACCACAACGGTGGCCCGAACCAGTATAAATCTCGTGTCTCTTTGTGTTGTGAGTTCGTCAAGTTCGTCCACGAGATCTTAGCGAGCTAAGGTGTAGATCGGTAGGAGGGAAAGACACTCGCCGCTGCAGGAGCCGTCGCAGCGAGCACGATCACGTCGCGGCCAAAAGCCACATTGCGCTCGTGCCCTTGTCTTCTTCTCCCCTGCCTCATGTGCTCGTCCGCGAGCATGGAAAGCTCCCCGCCTACTCACTAAGCCCTTGCCCCTCCCTCTGGTGTCTTTCGTCGTTGTTCGCCGACCTCCAGACAACTCCGGCGGTGCCAGGTACCCCCTCTCTCGCTCCTACTATATATAGAGCCATTCCCTCCGCTTCGAAGCCTCACACCAGACCACACAACCTCCACGACCACGTAGAAGAGCCGTAGCCCAGTCGGGCAGGCCTCTGGCCGTCGACCTCGACCAGAGATCGCCGGCAATCCCCGCAGGCTAACCACCCCACTCTCGAGCCCCTCTAGCTCTAGCAACCTCTCGGGCGCGTCATTGGGGATCCTCTGGTGTCCCCTGGACGCAACTGAGCCCCTGGAGTCGCCCCTCGCCTCGCCTTCTTCCTCTCCGGCAAGCCCCGTCCACCACTGCCGCTTGCGAGCTTGAGTGCGAGCAACTCCTTCCATACCCCAGGAAGCCACGGGTATGGGCAGGTGCGCCACAACCCCCTCTCCACTTCTATCCATCTGGTATTGCCCAAATCCCACTCATCGCCGGCGTAGACTCCGGTGAAGCGATGCCGCGCTCTGTTTCCCCTCTCCCTCTCTCTCTCCTGACCGGTGGGGCCCGGTGTCAGCCTCACCAGTCGCACCTGAAGCGGTACGAGTGCATGCGTATCCTAGCTTTACGCCATCAACGTCACCCCCCCAGGTTTTTCTGATTTATTCAAAATAATTCAAATATTGGACCACAACTTTGACAAGTGATATCTCCTTGCCCCTAAGTCCAAATGAGTTGATTCTTTTTGCATTGTGTTTGTTTCAGAAAGCTCTAGCATCACACCAAAATGTAAAATTTTCCTTGCTGTCTAGAATTTCTGGTGATTTTTAGATTGGGTTTTGATATTTTGTTTTGTGGTTTTTAAATATTTTCAGAAGTAGGAACTTGCCTTGAAGACAACCATGAAAAGTGTGACCCTCCTCTGCAGTAAGGCTAGCCACACCAGCATTTGGATGGTGTCATTTTAATATCTATGATTTTTCTACATAAATATGAGTTCTTATATGCACTTAATAATTTGTTAAATAAATATGTTGGCCTTCTAGTTACTTTGTCATGCTAGAAATGCTTGTTTAGGTTACTGGTTGAATGCATGGACTAGTTTGCTCTAGTAGAATAAAATGTTGCCTTAGTATATTGCTATGATAAATAATGATAGTTCTTTTGTTAAGTGAAATTTTCAAATAAGTTATGAGTTAATGAAAATATTACATGATAATAAAATTTGATGTAGAACCAGTAAAGTTTAATCATGAGTAGTGCAAGCTAGTTATGTTTAATCATGAGTAGTGCAAGCTAGTTATGTTTAATCATGAGTAGTGCAAGCTAGTTATGTTGATAAGTTTGATCCGTACATGGGAGTTGTATGCTTTGCATGTTGATTAGTTGCATCATCATGGCATCGTATGACCTGGTAGTCTAAATTTTTATTCAAGTTAAACATGTTAATAAGTCCAACTTGAATATGACGTTGATCAAGTCATGGTGCCACTAAATTGGGTTTTCTCAGTGCGACCACATTTACCTTGTGGGAGGTCTTGATCCGGTCCCTTGTTGTGCCTCCCGCCGGTGCCTCCAACGAGGGAAGGTTATGGGCGTGCATACCCTGGCCTGGTAAGCAGACATAACATTGTGTGCCTGTTTGTTTTTATGGTACCTTGTCCCCGTTTTGGACCGTTTTGCCACGACGGTGGCCGTTGGTGTCTTTGGTAGAAACGGGACCACCAAGGACAGAGCCCTGAGAGGGAGTTTCTCGGAGTGGCCGGGAGGATGTCATGAAAAGGGGAGGGTTTCGTTGGAATGCCGTTGGTTCACCCGAATGGGATGGTGAGGCCGTGGATTCCGTGGTGTGGGTAAAGTGCGCTACCCCGGTTATGGGCACAACTCGGAAGTAAGTCACACCATGGATCAACTTTTATAATAAATCTTGCACACTAAATAACTGATGATTCTGGAGATCACGAGCTGATCATGATTGATTTGTTCCAGTTGTGATCCGGGTATGATCACCGTTTGGTTGCGAGGTAACCCGGCTGGTAAGCAAGTCCGTGGGACTTGCTGCACATGTTGGTTTCACCGCATTAGTAGCACTACTTAAATTGCATTAACCTAATCTATTGTCATGATGGTGTTTGTCATTATCCTTATGTTTGTTGAGAGCTTGCAAGTACATTCAATGTACTGACATGGCGTGTCATGCCAGTTATCAGGCAGGTCATTTCGCATCGGAGAGCTTCCCGCGT
Organism: Aegilops umbellulata; assembly: GCA_032464435.1. Lineage (NCBI taxonomy): Eukaryota > Viridiplantae > Streptophyta > Magnoliopsida > Poales > Poaceae > Aegilops > Aegilops umbellulata. Next base: position 308,723,443 of record CP136057.1, read on the forward strand.
CTAGGCCGTGTCCACATCGGTGTCCCTGTACTATGGAGTTCCACTTCGTCGTTCTTCCGCTGCCGCGTAGTTCGTGTAATCGAGGCCCTTTTAGTTCATTAGATAATGTACATACTGTTCAGCCACACCATGTGTGCCGCTTGGCCTCTTATCTCGATGTAATATCAGACCCCTGTTGTTAGCATCAATAAAGCGGTTGTTTCTGTACCATGTTGTTGTGTGTTGCCAGAAGACTTAATCTTTGGGCTGGCAATGCAAGGTAAACCGGTGGCTCTGAGCGGGGGTGCCACAACACTTGGTATCAGAGTTGCCCTGATTGTAGGACACGCTAGATCATTAGTGCGTTAGTGGAACGGTAAATAGTTTCATCTAAGTGTCCGTAGTCGTAGAAATTGGTTGATGCATTGCATGCATGGTTATCTGTTGTTATTACTAACCGTATGATGGTTGTGAGTGTAGATGGCTCCAGTTCTGATCTTGTACCATCCTGATCCAGCTCCGTACACATCGCCGCACCTGCTTCAGAACGTGTGGTTCCGACTCTATCCAGAGCGTGCTGATTCAGAGTATCAGGTGTATTGGGAGCATCTGGCCGGAGCGTTGTACGAGTATTATGCTGAGGTCACTCTACACCACAGTTCCCCTTCCGTCGCTTACACTCATTCTACTAAGGGTGGTCTCGCTTCTACGCCATCTCAGGCGATCCAGTTTGCTGCAATTGAAGCTCTTGTAGACTTGCGCTACAACGAGGTTTCGCATGCACACCCACCCAGGTTTGTTTTACTACCCATCTCTGCATGAGAATGAGAGTATTCGCTTTCCTTTGATTAATCCGGCGTGCGATCGTCTTACTAGCCACCTTTCCCGTTATATCACTGCTAGTTATCTCCTAAACTACTAGTTAGCTCAGGAGCTAACATGCGCCCGAATAGCTCTTGCCGCTGCTCGTAATAGGAACCTTCTCCCAACTGTTGGTTTCACCCCATACGTTCCTCCAGCCTCTGCCACCACTCAGAGTACCACTACCCCTTTGGCAGTGACCCCTCGCAGTGCTCCTGCTGCGTGGGCTTCTCTTGTCGCTACTCCTGCAGCTCCTATTCTTAGATCCCATCCCGCACCTGCCCCTGAGGCAGAGTCCTCGAGGCAGCGTCGTCGCGTCTCTCGTAACCCGAAGGTCACCAATATCAGTTCAGGATCTGGGTCCGGCTCAGGAGAGGAGCCCGCAGCAGCACCATCCGAGCAGTAGATCACTAGAGTATCACCGTCGGCATGAGTATGATGTATGGATGTCGACGCACGTTTTATGATGTGTAGTTCCCTGTATGAGGGTAGTGACCCTGTCATGATGTTGAACTTTCATGTTGAGTCTATGTATAATTATGTTGGAACTCTCTTTTATTAGCATTGTTTTCTTTCGATGTTTTCTTCTGGATTCGTCACTGGATTTCCTCCCATTTTTGGATATTTCTCATCGCGTTGCTTTGCATTGGGAAAATAAATAATAGGATGCCATGGGGAGGCAGCAGGAGTCGTGAGGATGTCCCTGTTCGTCGCTCCGCAAGACAGGCATGACATTCCCCCGAGCCGTATCAACCTCCTCCGCCTCCACCGCCACATCCGCCTTCTACTGAGCAAATCATGCGAATGTTTGAAGAATGAAGGAACAACAATCTTGTGGAACTACTGAAAAGTGTGAAAGTTATGGTTGGGCAGAATGGACATCAAAATGGTCATTACTCTAAGCTGTCAGATTTTCAGCGAACCAAACCTCCCAGTTTCAATCAGGTTGTATCCATTGGACGCTGATGATTGGTTAAGGACTATTGATAAGAAACTGGAAATTTCTCGTACTGAAGAAGGAGACAAGGTTCCGTTCGCAATGCATTATCTTGAAGGATCTTCTGCGATATGGTGCGATAGTGCTAAGGCCATGTGGCCCGCAGACGAGGAAATTACTTGGACTAAATTCAAGGATCATTTCCGCAAGTACCATATTCCCTCCGGAGTTATGAAAATCAAGCAGCGCGAATTCCTGTCTCTCTCACTCGGGGAAGCATGTCAGTTGGTGAGTACCATAATAAATTCAACCATTTGGACCGCTATTCCCTCTATGATGTGGCCACCGAAGAACGGAAGGTCAACAGATTTCTTGGAGGACTGAATCAACATCTTAGGTGCACTCTCAGCATGTTTGATTTTCTGAACTCTGGTGAACAAGGCTCTCATCGCAGAACGGGAACACAAGCTCATGCACGATAGTAGGCCAGCTAATAATGACCACAAGCGCAAATTTGAGCATAATTAAGAAGGATATGCAACCCGTGCAGAAGGCTCGTACGTGGGAACAGACTCAGGTTGAGTACAAACCCAACTGGCAGCAAAATGTCAACAAGACCACCAGTCAAGTCAAGAATATCGTGACCAACCCGGTATGTGAAGATTGTCAGCACAACAATTCATGTTTCAGTTTGTGGGAAAACAAGACATTATGCCAGACAGTGCCCCAAGAACGGCAAGCCAACAACTCCATTCCGTCCGCAAGTCAACTATCTGGAGCCATATTCCGGCCAGAGTGCCATCCAAGGGCAAATCCATCATATCTCCGCTGATGAAGCCCAAGAAGACCCGGAAGTCGTCATTCGTATGTTCCCCATTAATAACATACCTGCCATAATTTTATTTGACTCTGAGGCTTCCCACTCTTTTATTTTGCGGAGTTTTGCTGCCCAATACAAATTTCCTTGCTTGATTTTGGCAAAGCATATTCTGGTACAATCCCCGGGATCCTTGCTCAGAAGAAAGCTGGTCTGCCGTAATCTGGAAATTGATATCAAGGGGATCAAGTTTCCAACGTCTCTAATAATCATCGATTCTGACAAATTGGATGTTTGTAACACCCCCGATGTAACTTGCCATATTTGTAATCCAACTCTTGCCATTTTCGACATTGTGATATAATTTTTCCTCCGTGGTTGGGTTCCCGTCAGTTTGCATTTTGGTCATGTCATGCATTTCATATCATGTCATCATGTGCATCGCATTCGCATACGTGTTTGTCTCATGAATCCGAGCATTTTCCCCGTTGTCCGTTTTGCAATCCGGCGCTCCTATGTCCCCCGGCGTCCCCTTTTACATTTCTTCGTGAGCGGGCATTAAACACTCTCGGAATGGACCGAGGATTGTCAAGCGGCCTTGGTATAGCACCGGTAGACCACCTGTCAAGTTTTGGGTCAATCAGAGGTTGTTTCGTACTCCAACGGTTAACCGGGTAACCATGAAGGCCTCGTGTGTGTTGCAGCCCAAAACCCCTCCAAAACAGCCCAATAACCCATCTAAGACACTCCCATGTCCACCGCCGTTCGATCACGATGGCGTGGCCGAAAACCGCACTCCATTTGGAGCTCCCTAGCTCCTTCTACCTATAAATATGCCTCCCCCTCCGAAATCCCGGGTACAATCCACCCTAACCCTAGTCTTTTTCCTCCCCCGCCGCCGCCGGACAAAAATCCGGGCAGCGGACGTGTCCGTCCGCCGCCGCCCGGCCAATCGGGAGCCGCCACGTGGCGCTCCTCCTCCTCACGCGCCGCCGGCCCGCCGGGCCCGAGGCCGGCCCTCCCGCGCGCCGACCGGGCCGCGCCCGCGGCCCGACCGCGCCCGCGCGCCCCGCCGCCTCGCGCTCGCCGCCGCCGCCGACGCCCCGCCGCGCGCCCGCGCCGTCCCGAGCGCGCCCGCACCTCCTCCGCCTCGCCCCGCCGTCGCCGGCGCCGGATCCGGCCGGATCCGGCCCGGATCCACCTCGTCGCCGCCTCCCCGAGCTACTCCGGCGAGATCCCGGCGAACCTCGGTTCGCGCGCCGCGGGTTGACTTTCCCCCTCCCCGTTTTCTTCTAAGTCCTTTAATTTTTGTATTACTGTCGCATGTTCATCGCATCATAACTTGCTGTATATTGCTCCGTTTCGTGCGTACAATATGTCTGATTGTTTGCCTCGATGAGTACATCATTTCATTCCATTGCATCATTTTCATTTGAGCTCATCTTGACGCCCGAAATGCTGTTGGAAGAGGGCTATGTGATGTTAGTTTCTGATTCTTATCAGAACATGCACTTTTGTCATTTTTGCCATGATTGATGTGTACATCCTATGAAGTTGAGTCCTACATGAGTTTTGTTATATGCCATGTTACCTTTCCAGAGGATTATGCCATGTATTTTTGTGATCTCTGTGGTGACTAGCACAAGCATGCAAACTAGGGTACTTAATGTTGCTGATTTCAGAGACTTAGTAATTTCACTAAGTCCCTGCCTGCTGTTAATTTTATGCCATGTGTTCATGTTGTTTCCGAGAGATCTATGCTTCTTTTGAGCATGATCAGTAAGAGTGTTCTGAGCATATGGATTTGCTCTATCCATCCATGCCTTTGTTTGTAATTATGGAGCGCCATAGCTTGAGTCAATCGAGCTCTACTTTTGCTATAAAATGTTGCTGGCAGATTGTTTACATGTTATTCGATTTTGCCAAGCTTGGTGTAGTTGATCCTTGCATGCTATGGTGTTATTCTTGCCATGTATAGTTTCTATGCCATGTCTTCTTGATGTATGTATGCTTAGTTTATCATGTAATGCTCTGTAGTGAGTGCACCGAGCGCACGTGGGAGTTCGACGAGGAACGTGGCCGTTGCTATGTGTCTTTTCCTGATGATCAGTAGTGGAGCCCAGTTGGGGTGATCCGGGGATCTGTGTAGCATTTGGGGTAGTCTTCTTTCATTTTGGTTCCGTAGTCGGACCTTGAGTGTAATCTGGATGATGAATGTTTATTTATGTATTGTGTGAAGTGGCGACTGTAAGCCAACTATGTATCTCTTTCCCTTATGTATTACATGGGTTGTGTGAAGATTACCTCACTTGAGACATTGCTTTCAATGCGGTTATGCCTCTAAGTCGTGCCTCGACACGTGGGAGATATAGCCGCATCGAGGGCGTTACAATGTTTGTGTATAATTTGCAGGAAAGCCATGAATGCAAAGAAAGATGATTTGGATGATGTATTGAAACTTGTATCATTCTTCAAAGACTTGAAGGCAATCAATGATGAGTTTTTCTATGACATACAAGTAGAGAAGGACAAGTCAATTAAAAACATTTTCTGGTCCAATGCAAGCTCCTGGCGAGCGTATCAAGACGTTGGCGATTGTGTAACATGCGACACAACTTACAAGACCAACAGATTTCATATGCCTCTGGGAGTGTTTGTGGGAACAAACCATCACTTGCAGTTAATGATATTTGTTGTTTCCCTGATCAGAGACAAAGATGCAAATTCATTCAAGTGGTTGTTCGATACATTTGTACGGTGCATGAACAACAAGCACCTAACTTGCATTCTAACAGGTAAGTTCAAAGAAAACTCTACAAGTTTCATCATCTTTTCAGTCTATGGGTCTATATTCAGTACATTGGTTTTATATGAAAATAATGTAAAGCAAGCAGTTCAACCAATGGTAGCATAGAAGTCCAACAAAAACAGTATAAGAAGCAAAATTATATGTCACATGTTTAGAAAAAATATAGTTCTGGATGTGAAGTGAAAATAGACGAACCATAGATGTTTAAGAACACTACTATAAGAAAAAACATATGAAACATGTTCAGGAAAAATATAGATTTGTATGTGAAGTTCAAGCACTCGTACCATAGAAGTTCAACAACACTGCTGTAAGAAAAAATTGGGTTACATTATTAGTTAGTAATACTGCTACCTTTGAAGTTCAAGTACTTGAACAATATAAGTTCAACAACACTTCTGTAAGGAAAATATATGTGACATTTTTAGATAGTCCTACTGCTACCTGGGAAGTTCAAGTACTTGTACATCATAAGTTCACCATCAGTGCAAAAAGAAGCAAGTTTTATTTTTTCTTAATTCATGCAGACCAATGCCCCTCAATGGCGAAAGCTATACCACAGTCATTCCCAAACACCATCCACAAGCTGTGTCGTTGGCACATCCTGAGGAAGTACAAGGAATACCTCGCGTTGTTGTACAAAAAGTATAAAACATTCAAAGAGGAGTTCACAGCTATATTAAAATGGTCGGTGATGCCAACGGGTTTTGAAGCTGCCTGAGCTGAACTCGTGCACAAGTACAACCTGGAGAACGACCAGATGATGATGCAACTGTGGAGTGATAGGAAAATGGGGATTTCAGCATATTACAAGAACATTTTTTGTGCTAGAATGACTTCCACACAACGAAGTGAGAGCATGAATCACGTGCTCAAGAGAGGGTTTGTCAAGGGGACCCAGAACCTACACAAGTTTTCTAGGCGGGTAAATGCTTGCATACAAAATTGAATGCAGAAGGAGAACAAGCAAACAATGACCAGCATGGTATTAAGACAAAAAAACACCCCCATCATATTGTGACTTGCTTCAACATGTACACACTGCATTTAAAAAAATGAAACCCATGACTCTGCCTCGATTAATATCTTATTTTTTGACATGTGCAGACCAATCCTGTGACAAAAACAACCTACGGCTACGAGGAAGACATGGCTATCAAGTACACGAGAGCCGTGTACACCGAGATGAGGACTAGGATGAGAAAAGCCACGTTGTTTCGCACAAAGCCTACAGTAGAGCCCACTAAGTACCTTGTGTACTACCACAACAAGGCTGGCCATGATGATGAAAACAGATTTGCCTGGTCAAAGCATGAATTCCAGGTTGTAGCTGACCCAGAGAATGAAACATACGAGTGTGAATGCAAGCTTTGGACACACACAGGTGAGCGGAAAAACAAACTCATTAAATAGCTAAACTAGTAGTATCATATCAAATATATGAAACTCATTGCTCGCTCACAAACTATGTATTGTGCATTCATCACAAAATGCAGGCCTGTTCTGCCTTCACATCATGAACATACTGGACTACCTGAAGCCTGACAAATTTCCAGACAAACATATCCGCAAACGGTACAAAAATACTGCAAAATCGCAACCAACCTTTGATACAAGGGACTACAACACAACTGCATCGAATGGCAGCTCAAGACTATCGAAGCAAGACATCTTGCTGCAGCTAAATTTGATGGTTAACAAGAAAGCGATGAGATGTGACCAACAATATGACAGAGCCTTCTATGTTCTCAAGAGGCTCGTGGAAGAGCTTCATGCAATACATTCAGCAAATCGAGCGGATGCTGACGAAAGGATGGCTGAAGAGCATGGTGAAATTGAAGATGACCTTCATTATTATGCAGCTGAAATACTCCAAGCCGTTGCTCAAGCCAACCAATGCAAGCAGGGTGTTGACCAATTAATGCAGCAGCGGCAGCAAGAGACGATGAAACTGCCGCAGTATTCTAAAACAAAGGGTAGGAAGAAAATTTCTGCAGCAAAGAAAAGTGACAAGAGAGCTCAAATAAAGGCACCACCTGCAGGAAGAGTCGTCGTGCTCGATGAGAACAGAGTGCCACATGGACACAGGACATGTGGTGTGTGCAAAAAGGTTGCAGGACACAACAAGCTCACCTGTCCAACACTCTTAGAAAGAAATGATGCCGAGGAGTTCAAGCAACCCAAAGTTATAGAACAAAACAAGGGACCACACCCATAGAAAGCAAGCAGCAGACTTTGTAGCATATGCCAGGAGTATGAACCACATAATGCAAGAACATGCCCAAAGCATGCAAATGCTGAAAAGACAAGCAAAAAGCCAGAGAAGAAACAGAAAGCAAAACCTAGAGCCAGCAACAAGAAAGTGGTAGAAGATGAAGAGGAAGACGAATATGAAGACACCATCGAAGAAGAGGAAGACGAAGAGGAAGAGGAAATAGAATGAGAAGAGGAAGAGGAATAGGAAGAGGATGATGAAGATGAAGAGGAAAATGAAGTGGCACATGTCAAGCAAAAACCACTATACGCAAAGCCTAGGAGGAGCGCAAGGTTGATGAACAGTTAGACTAGGTCAATTAAACAAAGCAAACTTATGTCATGTCAATGTGCAGAATGTTATTCCACTTTTGAAACAATATTTGAGGAGAAGCTTACTTGAACTTCTATTGTTGATTCAAGGAAATTATACAGTATAAGTTCAAGTAAGCTTACTACAGAAGTCCTGGTATAGTATTAGAGGAGGTGTTGGTGATGTATTGCATGCACGGGCAAGCAGTAATAAAATGAAAATATACATTGTGAAGTTCAAGTAATATTACTGCAGAAGTCCTGTTATATTATGAGAGGAACTGTTGTGCTGGTGATGTATTCCATAAAAGTGCAAGCAAGAATAAAAATGAAATTATACACTATGAAGAGTTCAAGTAAGCTTACAGTAGAACTTGTGGTATATTATGACAAGAGGTGCTGGTGTTGTATTCCATAAAAGAGCAAGCAGCAATAAAATGAAAAAATATACAGTTTGAAGTTCAGGTCAGCTTACATAAGAAGTTCTGGTATATAAATCGATGTAGGAAAAAATATGCTTAAAAATAAGCATTGCCGTATGAACTAAGGTTAGCAAGCCTAAGACAATGCGTTCAGATATGAAGTTCTATTTGGATACGTCCAGAAGTTCATTTACAATGCCGATAAAAGATAAAGAAACGTAAAGGAGTGTATGAGAATATTTTTGCACAAAGTTATAGTTGAAATCCATTCGGAGTTGAAAAAACACAAAAAAAAACACATATAGATTCTATGCAAAAGGCTACATATTGGTTGGGTTGAAAAATACCAATACATGACACAACACAGAAAATCCTCTTCATCTAAAACCCGCAGCCCAGCCACATCTCAAAGCAGAAGTTCAAGTCTACGATCATATGTTGGGGCCCAAAATTAAACAACATAAAAAACAAGAGTTCAACCATATCCCAAAGAGAAGTTCAAGTACATCTGTTGGGGAAAAACATACAACACATTGATACTGAAAGCGGTGCAGTACATTGAAATTCACAAACCAAATCATTCTTCAGACCAAATACATTTGTCCTCAATATCATAAGTAATAGTGCTGCAGCTATAGATACATAAATTACTAACCAATTCTTACAACCAAATCTTTACAGAATCATTCCAATCATTATCAAACCTAAATCTTTACAAAATCAAATCTACACTGAAACTAATGCTTCGAATTCACGGGCCCAAGGGCCGGATCTCTTTAGGAAGCTCTGTAGGCAGGATCTCATTCTTCTCGCTAAAGATTAGAGTGTGCATGAACTCGGCCTTCCAGTCATCTGCAGCAGCCTGCCAACAAGAAATGAAATGATGGTTTAGTAAAGGATAACTAAAACCACATCAGGAGCGTCTCAGCAAAAACACACAAGAAAAACGAAAGGATGATGAGACAAGAACAAGGACAAAACATACCTTCACATCACCAAAATCATCAACAAGCTCATCGCCATCATATGTAGAGAAGAACTTCACGACAAAGAAACAACAATCATTATTCACTTGCTTTGGAACATCGATAAAAGTCGGACTTTTCGCAATATTCACCTAGTTAGGCTGCTTGCTCGCTTTGTACGCAGCCTTGCCGTACCCCTCCTCGAGCAACGCAACAAATCTCTTGATCTTCCAGAAATGAAAAAAAATATGAAGTCAAAAACATGTTAACCAAACTAGTTAAGTTCAGGTACATAAAAGGGACACTTCCATAAGATTCAGCTAAACAAATACCAGAAATTCAATTGTCAAATGATAGTCAGTTCAAGCAGTATTACCAAAACAGAGACATAAACATATTTTGTCAACACAAGGCATAATAAACTTCATGTCAAACAAGCAAATATGAAAGGAGGTTCATGATAACAAACACTCACGATATTTTGGCAGTCTCCGTGGAAACTTGTTCGTGACGTTCCCTTATTACTGTAAGGAAGTGAATCAAGGATGTCAATGCTCCCACGATATCTATTCAGCACATACACACTGTAGTGCGCCATTGTGTCAATTGGCTTGAATAGTATCAAAATAACCTGCCAAGTATGAAAGATACGGTGAACACAAACGATAAAGCATAGGTATTGAACAACCTGGATGAACAAAAACTTCTTGACAAACTCAGCAAAAGGATGCACATAAAATGTAAAAAGGCAAGAGTTATTAACAACTAACCACCTTTGCGTTAAGAAGGTCTTCTTCCTTGCGAACAAACATTTAGAGGACATCAGTAGATTTTTTGCATCGAACTTTGGAATGGTTGCACCGAGAAAATCATACTCCAGGTAGTACTGTGCATTCACAAAAATAGAATTAAAACACCTCCCAAATGCCACTACACCAAAACTAGAGCAAAAAAGGGAGATAGGAGTGCAAAGAACTAAAACATGTATGAAGTAGGGACTAAGTACAACCCTGTCAGCATAAGAGAATATGTCAGAGGTCTCCAGCTTATCCTTCCACATGTTTATGAGATAATCCATTATGTCTCCTTCCATCTGCTGCCCTTCACCGAAAAGAGTATAAAGGACACATCCTATGAGGTCAATCACATTCCCAGGGATGGTAAACATGCAGTAGCTTGTGATGCAGATTTAAAAGGATGCAAAAAAATATTAGAAGTTCAGATACAATAACAAACAGAAGTTCAAATACTATAACTCAAAGGCAAGGAGAGATGAAGAGAAGTTCAGATACTACAACAGCAAAAGTTCAGACATTATAACTCCAAGGCAAGGAGAAATGAACAGAGGTTCATATACTATAACAAAAGAAGTTCAGAACAAAGTAGAATCTCTGGCAGCAACAAAAATAAGAAGAAGAAAACTCACTCGGAATACTTATTCAGACCGTCTTCACTAAGCACATACTGTCTCAACCTTCGGGCCTCGGATAGATGAGGGTAACATTATTTCTTTAGGGGAGAGACAACAGAATGCCACTTCAAAGGCAATCTTGATGCTCTCTTGGAGGAAGTTATGTTGCCAGACTCAACTGCCGGTTTCCTCCTGGTGATGACAACATTCTTCGGACCTCTCCTAGCAACAGTACCAGCAGTAGATTTACCATCCTTCGAGTAAACAATCTTCTCAAAATCATCATCCGGTGAAATCACCTCCGCTTCGACTGCTTCGACTGCACCAACCTTCCTGGAGCAACGGGTGTTTGGAGCACCACAAATACCAACAACCTGCTTCCCCAACTTGGAAGGAATAAGCGTTCGAGAGCTATCATCTTCTCTCGGAGTTGTACTCATCGATTCCTCCCTAGGCTGGTATTCCTGTGACCCGGGGAATGAGTAGTGGCAATCGGTCAAGTCCAACGGCTCCACTGTATAAGAAAAAGAAGAGAAAAAAAGACCATTAAATATAACTGAAGTTCAGGTACAGCACAATGTGAAGTCCAACTAATATAGATGACATGGTTACTACTCAAGCTCGCCTAAAAATGTGTTGCATTTTAAAAACTAAATGAAGTTCAGGCACAACCCAAGGCACAGTTCAAGATAAATCGATGAACTAGAAAACATTCAACTACAGCTAATAAAAAGCATAGAAAGGCATCATCTCTGAAGTTCAAGTAGAAGAAATGCTCGTATCCAAGTAAGCATTGGAAGGAAAAAATATTGAAAGTAAATAGACAAGCAAAATAGAAAAGATAAAAATGAAGTTCATGTAGAAGAAATGCTCCTCTCCATCTGAAACTAGCAGCCCAGCTAGATCTCAAGCAGAAGTTCAAGTTCAAGAAACAATGAATTTCCTGTAAAATAAAAGATGCAGTACAGGTAAGCAGTCCAAGTTTCAAGACTTACATGTATAGTAGCCAAACAGAGCTTGGAAGTCTGTCTCAAACAGGTTAGAAGAAGCAATTGAGTACAACCACATCTTCCTGATATCCGCTATATTTTCATGGGAATAATTTGCAGGAACCCCATCATGAAACGAATTAACATTCGTAAGCATGAAGAATCCGCGGTCGATACTGCCATCAAACACAGAAAAGAATAGTGTTAGAACAAAAAAGATAGACAATGAATAAAAGATGTCGCAACCTACGTACAACTACAGTTAAACACAAGTGATCAAGCGAAAAGTGGAACTCATACTTGTTATTCTGATGGGGGACATAAATCCAATCCAAAGGGAAATGGTCGATAGTAAGTGGACTGAAGGGTGTCTCCCTGTCGTTGCTGGCATCGCTCCAAAGCTTCTTGATGTTATTAGTCATCCGCCGAAACAGGCGTACCGCACAGTCATCGTCTAGTCCATAGTGCGAGTCGCAAAGCTGGTACCTTGAATTCTTCAGGTCAAGAAATATCGAAACCCAATGACCAACAACACCCATGTGAGCAGGAATTTTAGGCGGGTCAAAAGTGGGGAAAGCAACCTGAAGCAACATAAACACATGAATCATTGAAAACTGAAAATTAATATCAAACGGTACAAAGAAAAATAAAACAATACAAACACAGTGGATCATAGTGCAAAACTAATACAGAGGCAAAGAACAAGATATTGCATACAAAATCATGTGCATCCATGCTATCTGGACCAGTCGCCAAGAAGTACTTCCTCACACGAGAATCAAATTGACCTATGAAAATCTTGTCCTAAAATAATGTAGACAACACCACCATATGAAAATACAAAATGAGACAAACAATTTTTAACTAAAATGGTAAGAACAAAACAGAAAAGAAATCACTATATGGTTGACTTACACAACCCCGGAAGCGTCTTCGGGGAGGGCTCGAATTGACCGAGCACACCCTCTTTGTTCACCAAGAGGGATCCCCCTCGTGTTGTTCAGCAGCAGAGGTTAACACCTCGGCCATGGCATCATCACCCTCGTCTCCCTTGTTCGGGTCGGGAGGGGTATTTCAGAACAAGACCTCCCCGGTCTCCTCGATGAACGGTGGAGGCATAGAGGGCGACGCAGTCCCACTCTCCACAAGCTCAGCGGGCAGAGAGTTCCCCTCTAGGATTTGGTCAGTGGGGAGACCGCGGTGGGCTATAATAAGAAAAACGTACATATGATTAGTAATGAGCCTTAGGGAAAAATGCTCAGAGAGTCTTCGGATTTGTACCTTTGGGCAAGGGGCTTGACCCCGGGGTTCATCTAAGGAACCTCTTCTGAAGCCTCAGACTCCTCGGCGGAGCCCGGGCTGTCATCGGACGGGACCAACTTGTCCCTGCGCTGCCTCTTCGGAGCATGACGAGGTTGCTCCTCCTTAGCTTTCTCCAATGCCTCCCTCTTCCTGGTTCGGTAGGAGTCACTCTCATCCCCTTCGTCTTCCGGCTTGAGTTTCCCTGGACTTGGAGTATGAATGCCCTCTTGGGCGGAAGCAGTCTCGGGCCGCCCTCGTGTTGACCTTCTTCTTCTCTTTCTTCCCCAACACCTTATACGGCGCCACGGTCAGCATTTCCTGCAACAGAGCAGACCTGGGACCCTCAGGCAGAGGGGCTGGAAAGTCAATCTTCACGGCTTTTGCCAACTAGCTCTGCAAATGTGTGAAGGAATGGATCAAGTTCCTTGTTAAAAGGCAAGAATCCAAACATAAAAGGATAAAACTTCATTACATCCTGAGGAGCGTGTGCGCCATCAAGGCCAATATCTTCCTCCTTGGCCAGCAACTCCTTTGGGAGCTTGAATAGCACCTTCCACAGCTTGTCATCGGTGGTGCCATAGAATCAGAGCATGGTGGCGGGGTCCTCAGGCTTGTAATCCCACATTGGGGCATCCCGCTGCTGGCAAGGTAGGAGGCGGCAGCAGAGCATCACCTGAACCACATTGGCCAGCTTGGCTCCCGCCTTTTTCATACTGGAGATGTGTTCCTGCAGTGACTCCACCTCCATGGGTGACCCCCAGTCGAGGCCCTTCTTGGTCCATGACGTCAGCCATGCGGGTGGTCCGAATCCGAATTTGGGAGCCGCCGCCCAGACCGCTTTGCGTGGTTCAGTGATATAGAACCACTATTTTTGCCATACCTTGAGACTCTCTATGAAGGTACCCTCCGGCCACTCGACACGTGCGAGCTTGCTGATCATCGCCCCTCCACGACAAAAAAAAGACAAATCCATGACATTTTGGGCCTAACGAATTTTTTCTGTCATGCTTATGACACTTGTATGACGATGTGGTGGGCTCCTACTTCTATGAAAAACAATCATGACAGAAAATGGGCTTTTCGTCCTGGGCAGACCAAACACTCAGCTGCATGACATTCTTTGGGCCATCCATGACGGAAAAAACCGTGATAGAAGCGAGGGCGAGGAAAATATCGGAGAGTTCCAGGTTACGATGGGTGGTCGGGGCCGAGCGATGCACTGTGGTTCATGCGTTTCTCTCGTGTACCCGCGTGTGTGCGAGGCGTTGGCTAATAGAACACGGAGCGATCGCACGTTACTGAACCCGAGCGATCGATCCCTTGGCTATTAACTAAACCTGAGCGATTCATTCACTGCTGACTGAACCCGAGCAATTCCTTCGCTGCTGCTACTAACTGAACCCGAGCGATCGATCACTGTTGCTGCTTACTGAAGCCGATCGAGCCCCCGTGCGAGACGTAGCCAGCCGTTGTTGGGTTGCCTCTCGATGAACAGTGGTCGTTGCTACCGTGCACGCGGTACGTAGAACGAGTCGAGACGTGGTGAGTTGAGCCGGTTGGTTGGCTGTGGATAAATAGTTCCCGGTGTGGGTTGGATGAACAGGACCCCGTGGTAGTAGGTCGTTGTCGCTGGATGAACAGGACTCCGAGGAGGCCACCGCACCCCAGCTGATTGGGTGTGCATGATAAAGGCAAAGGTGTCCCGTCTTTCGATGAGATGGTGGCTATCGTTTTGGAGGAAGTCGACTTTGACGATCCGACTACGAACGTGCGAGGACATCGCGCCTTAGCAATCGCTAAACCAACTTCGAGGGGTTATTGACCATGCCGGAGCACGATCAACCTGACCACGAAGGTCTGTTTCCTGCAGGCAAACGAAGAACAAGCAAGAAACTAAGATTGCAATCTGGATATTGCGAATATAAGAGGAAAGCTTTATTGATCAAGGTGGGGTTCTGTGACGCCTTGGTCTGGTCGTTGAACACAAACGAAGTACGCGAAGTTGCAGCTATGGCGAACTTTTAATCTAAACAAAACCAAAAGTCTAAACGATGCCCTAAGGGCTGTATATATGGAGGAAGAGGAGGGAATTTCGTGGCCCTTGAGGGAGGGGTCCGAAACCAACCCTAACTCTTGTTTCCCCACACATACGGACTCTAAAAACAGCCTATACTTAAGTATTTCGAAATTGCATGGGCCTGGCCCAATAATAAGGTGACGCAGCACCTAGAATAGCCTATGGACGAATATTATGAAGTGGCATCTTGTATCTTTCGTCCAAGTCTTCATGCACTCATTATGGTGGCTTCAAAGTCCTGGAATCATCCCTTGTAACTCCGTTCTTGTTCCCCTTGCGCATGCCAACATCTCCATGCTTGAACTTGCTCCAAGGTTCATCTTTCTTGTCCATGGTAGGCCCTTCATTTGTAAGCAAAACAAATGTATTCAATTTAGGCAGCATCATATTCTCATGAACATTAGAATCCTTACCAAGAAACGAAAGTACCTGATAATTCAATTGGCGTGCGCGAGCTCTAGTAATTGGTCCAGTATGTATAGCAGCAGGGGCTGTGGGTGTAACAATGGTATTGATGTCCTCATCATCCTCCCCTTCTTGAAATGAAGTCATCCTCGACGGAAGCTCATCTTCCTCACCCAAATAAGGCTTCAAATTTGCAATGTTAAAAGTGGGACTAACCCCAAAATCTGCAGGCAGCTCAAGTTTATATGCATTATCATTTATTTTCTCTAACACCTTAAATGGACCAACAGCACGTGGCATTAGCTTTGATTTGCGCAAATTTGGAAACCTATCCTTACGCAAATGTAACCAAACAAGATATCCAGGTGCAAAGACAACATGTTTTCTACACTTATCTCCAGCAAGTTTATATTTGGCATTCATACGCTCAATGTTTTCCTTAGTTAACTCATGCATTTTTGAAATCAATTCAGCACGTTCTTTAGCATCAAAATTAACCTTCTCCGAAGATGGAAGAGGCAACAAATCAATGGGTGCACGAGGTAGGAAACCATACACAATTTCGAAAAGGCACATCTTAGTAGTAGAATGCAACGAACGATTATAAGCAAATTCAATATGAGGCAAGCATTATTCCCACATTTTCTTGTTATTCTTCAAAACAGCCCTAAGCATAGTAGACAATATTCTATTGACTACTTCAGTTTGTCCATTAGTTTGGGGGTGACAAGTAGTACTAAAAAGCAGATTAGTCCCCAACTTAGCCCATAAACATCTCCAAAAGTGGCTAAGAAATTTAGTATCACGATCTGAAACAATAGTATTTGGCACACCATGCAAGCAAATAATTTCCCGAAAGAACAAATCAGCAACATTAACAGCATCATCGCTTTTATGACATGGTATAAAGTGTGCCATTTTCGAGAATCTATCCACGACAACAAATATGCTATCCCTCCCCTTCTTTTTTTGAGGTAAACCTAAAACAAAATCCATAGATATATCTTCCCAAGGAACTCTAGGTACAGGCAAAGGCATATATAAACCATGAGGATTGAGTCGTGACTTAGCTTTTTGACATGTAGTGCAGCGAGGAACAAAACACTCAACATCCCGTCTCATCTTTGGCCAAAAGAAATGTGTAGCAAGTACGTCCTCCGTCTTCTTCACGCCAAAGTGTACCATTAATCCTCCTCCATGCGCCTGCTGCAACAACAGAAGACGAACAGAGCTAGCAGGAATGCATAACTTGTTAGCACGGAACACAAAGCCATCATTAATAACGAACTTGTTCCATGTTCTTCCTTCTTTACAATTCTGCATTACATCTTTAAAATCAGCATCATGCACATATTGATCTTTGATGGTCTCCAAACCAAATATTTTTAAGTTATGTTGTGAAAGCATAGTATAGCGACGAGACAAAGCATCAGCAATAACATTTTCTTTACCCTTCTTGTGTTTAATGACATAAGGGAAAGTCTCAATGAATTAAACCCATTTAGCATGTCTACGATTCAGTTTAGCTTGACTTTAATATGTTTCAAAGATTCATGATCAGAGTGTATAACAAATTCTTTGGGCCATAAGTAATGTTGCCATGTCTCTAAAGTCCGAACAAGAGCATATAATTCTTTATCATAAGTAGAATAGTTCAGACTAGGCCCACTCAATTTTTCAGAAAAAGTATGCAACAGGTTTGCCATCTTGTAATAACACACCTCCTAATACAATTCCACTAGCATCACATTCAAGATCAAAAGTCTTATTAAAATCAGGAAGTTGGAGTAAAGGAGCATGTGTCAACTTATCTTTCTATACCGTGAAGGCTTCTTCCTGTGCGGTACCCCAAACAAAAGGCACATCCTTCTTTGTAAGCTCATTGAGAGGTGCAAAAAGTGCTAAAATCTCTCACAAAACGCCTATAGAAACCAGCGAGTCCAAGAAAACTCCTCACTTGTGTGACCGTTTTGGGCTGCGGCCAACTCTCAATAGCTTTAATCTTGGCTTTATCAACTTCAATTCCCTGTGGAGTAACAACATAGCCAGGAAAAGATACTCGGTCGGTGCAAAAGGTGCACTTCCCAAGGTTACCAAACAAACATGCATCACGTAGAGCATTAAAAACAACACGTAAATGTTCCAAATGTTCTTCCAAAGATTTGCTATAAATCAGTATATCATCAAAATAGACTACCACAAAACGTCCAATGAAAGCACGTAAAACTTCGTTCATTAGTCTCATGAAAGTACTAGGTGCATTAGTTAACCCAAAAGGCATGACTAACCACTCATATAATCCAAACTTAGTTTTAAATGATGTTTTCCATTCATCTCCCAATTTCATACGAATTTGATGGTATCCACTACGCAAATCAACTTTGGAGAATATTGTAGAGACACTCAATTCATCAAGCATATCATCTAGCCTAGGAATAGGATGACGATAACGAATAGTAATATTATTAATGCCTCTACAATCAACACACATACGCGACGTACCATCCTTTTTAGGCACTAGTATAATAGGAACAACACAAGGACTAAGAGATTCACGTATATAACCTTTGTCGAGCAGCTCCTGTACTTGACGCATAATCTCCTTTGTCTCCTCTGGATTGGTACGGTATGGTGCACGGTTGGGTAGCGAGGCACCGGGAATTAAGTCAATTTGATGCTCAATCCCTCTAATAGGTGGTAATCTCGGTGGCACATCTTGTGGGAAGACGTCAGCGAACTCCTGCAAAATGTTAGTGACAGCAGGGGGCAAAGAGGAAGGCACGTCCTCGAATGAAAATAATGCCTCTTTGCACACAAAAGCATAGCAAACAGATTTGCTAAAATCTAGCTCATCAATATCAGATTTGGTGGCAAGTAAACATGCACTTTTCAATTTAATTTCGGAAGCAACACTAGATGGTTTATTATTAGGCTTCATTTGTTGCTCAAATTCTTTTGCCACAATCTGATTTTCACTCTTATTTTTCTCCTATTTTGCTTTATTAGCTCTATAAATATCATCTTTCAAAATGGAATCAGGAGTCATAGGAAGCAAAGTAATATTCGTATCCTTATGAACAAGAGTATACTGATTGTTTCTACCATGGTGTACAGAATTTTTATCAAATTGCCATGGTCTACCAAGTAATAAGGAACATGCTTGCATAGGTACCACATCACAATCAACATAATCAGCATATGTAGAGATACTAAAATGCACCCGAACAGTACGTGTTACCTTAACCTTGCCGCTGTTATTGAACCATTGGATGTAGTAAGGATGTGGATGTGGTCTTGTGGTGAGAGATAGCATCTCCACCATCTCCATGCTAGCCAAATTGTTGCTGCTCCCTCGATCTATGATGACGAGAACAGAGCGTTCCTTCACAACTCCTTTTGTATGGAACAATTGCATCATTTATCGGGACGAGCACGCGGAGTCTACCATATGTCCGGTGTGCGGCATCACTCGATACAAGAAGAGGAAGAAAGCTCCTCGAAAGTGGTGTGGTACTTTCCGATCACTCCTCGTCTGCAGCGGTATTTCGCGGATCCTAAGGTAGCAAAGCTCCTGCGTTGGCACGCGGATAGGGAGGAGAAGAAGCGAGAAGATGACGCAAATGATCCGGAGATAGATAAAAAAAGACAAGATGCTGAGTCACCCTAAGGATGCGAGCCAGTGGCAAGCGTTGAATTTTGAATACCCAGAATTTGGGAAGGATCCAAGGAACATCGTGCTGGGCACGAGCACCGATGGAGTCAATCCGTTTGGCAGCTAGAGAAGCACACATAGCACCTGGCCTGTGTTTGTGTGGATGTACACACTTCCCCCCTGGTTGTGCATGAAGAGGAAGTACATTCACATGAGTATGCTAATTGAAGGGCCGAAACAACCAGGGAACGACATTAATCTGTATCTGGGGCTGCTGAAGGAGGAGCTAGACACGCTGTGGAAAACGCCAGCCAATACGTGGGACGCCGCAGAGAAAGAATATTTCCCTATGAGAGCCGCACTGCTCACGACGGTGCACGACTATCTCAGTTACGGATATCTCGCGGGGCAGGTAGTCCAAGGATTTTCTGGATTCGTACGGTGCATGGATGACACAACGTATCGCCAGCTAGATAGAGATCCCGGGTCTTCGAAAACCGTGTTCATGGGACATCGAAGGTGGCTTCACGACGATGACCCGTGGAGGAAACGCAAGGATCTGTTCGATAGTGAAACCGAACCCCGGAAACGCCCATGTACGAGGAGCGGCGAGGAAATAGACAAGTTGTTGAAAAATTGGAAAGACTGCCCACTGCCGGGAAAGAAGCAAAAGGCGCCAGAGCCGGGAAAAAAGCGAAAGGCACCAGAGCCGCTGCTGAAGGTATGGAAAACGAGGTCTGTTTTCTGGGACTTGCCGTACTGGAAGATCCACCGTGTGCCTCACAGCCTTGATGTCATGCATATCACGAAGAACGTGTGCGAGAGTCTGCTTGGTACCCTGCTCAACATGCCAGAGAGGACCAATGATGGGCCGAAAGCAAGGGCAGACTTGAAATCAATGGGCATCAGGCAAGAGCTTCACGCTATATATGATTATGATTATGATGATGATGATGAGGCGAAGCAGGACACAGAAAGTCGTCTCAAAGGCAAAAAGGCCAAGAAGACCGGAAATGACTACCCTCCCGCGTGCTTCACTCTAAGTCAGGAGGAGATCGAGCAGTTTTTCACCTGCCTCCTAGGAGTAAAACTTCCTTACGGTTACGCGGGGAAGATAAGCAGATACCTAGACCCAGCGAAGCAGAAGTTCAGCGGGATGGAGTCTCACGACTGTCACGTGCTGATGACGCAGATACTTCCAGTTGCAATCCGTGGGATCATGGACGCGCACGTCCGTGAAACGCTATTTGGCCTATGCAACTTCTTCGACGTCATCTCTCGGAAGTCGATTGGCGTGAGGCAACTCAGAAGGCTACAGGAAGAGATCGTGGTGATACTATGCGAGCTTGAGATGTACTTCCCGCCCGCATTCTTCGACGTTATGGTGCATCTGCTGGTCCATATAGTGGAGGATATCATCCAACTCGGGCCGACGTTCCTGCACAGCATGATGCCGTTCGAAAGGATGAATGGTGTCATCAAAGGATACGTTCGCAACATGTCACATCCAGAGGGAAGCATAGCCAGGGGCTTTCTGACCGAAGAGTGCATCTCGTACTGCACGAATTATCTAGGCATCGAGAACCCCGTTGGTCTGCCCGTCAACAGGCACCTCGGCAGGCTCGCTGGATGGGGTCACCGTGAGGGTCGCCGCGAAATGCATATCGACTTCGAGGGTCGACTCGCCGACTTTGAAAGAGCAAACCTAGTCGCACTACAACACATAGACATGGTCGATCCTTGGGTGGTACTGCACAAAACCTTTATTAAGAAGACGTACAATGACCGAGGCCAACAGAGGACGGACGGAGATATACTCAAAGAGCACAACTCATGTTTCACGCGTTGGTTCAAGCAGAAGCTTCTGTCGTACCCTTTACATGAGGATGCTTCCGCGGAAGAACAACTCATATTCGCCTTGTCACAGGGCGCCGAGCACAACCTGATGACCTATGAGGCGTACGATATCAACGGCTACACATTCTACACCGAGGCCAAGGACATGAAGAGCGATGGTTATCAGAACTCCGGGGTAACGATGGAATCCTACACCGGTAACGACAAGGACAGATACTACGGAAGGATCGAGGAGATCTTGGAGCTGAGCTACGCTGGAGAGAAGGTCCCGATGTTCCGTGTCAGATGGGCCAAGAGCGTCCTAAAAGAAGACCGGTATTTCACCACCATGGTTATACCCGAAGCCAAATCCAAGACCGCGGGCGCAAACGTCACCGCGAAAAATGAGCGATGGGTACTGGCTTCCCAAGTGGACCAATGCTTCTTCATTACCGACCCGTCAAAGACCAGTCGTGTTGTCGTGAGGAGAGGCAAAAGGAAGATCATCGGAATGGATGGAGTAGCCAATGAGCAAGACTTCGACAAGTACGGCGACCCGAGGATCGAACATGACGACGATGATGAAGTAGCAGCATACACCACAAGAAGAAGCAGGACCACCCTACCTAAAGGACGTCCGTTCCACAGAAGAACTCCATTTGCGAAAAAGAAGGGCAAGAAGATTGTTAACAGATAGCTAGCTAAGATCGATTGTATTTAAATCGTAGCCTTCATTTCTCGATTGTATTTCATGGGCACTTTTTAAACTATCATGAATATTTTTAAATTTCATGGACACTCGATCTCGACCCCCCTCCATCTCGATCGCTATCCCACCTCGCCAGATCCAGTCCCCCTCGCCGCCGAGCACCCCCCGGTCCACCGGCCGCCGCCGCCGACCCCCCGCACCATCGATTCCCCTACTCAACCGCCGTCGCCGACCCCCCGCACCCTCGATTCCCCAATCAACCGCCGTCGCCGACCCCCCGCACCCCTCCCCTACTCAACCGCCACCACCGAACCCCCGCACCCCTCCCCTACTCAACCGCCGCCACCGACCATATTACTGTCTTATAAAAAAAATTACTGTCTTATAAAAAAAATTATTGTTATGATTTAAACAAGTTTGAACATATTTAAACACAAATAAGTATCAAACAGCATTTTAAATGCATAAAAAAATTGTGGAGCCTAGGAATCGAACCCAGGACCTCCTGGTGTGAGAACTGGCACCTGACCAGTCGAGCTAGTAGAGTGAGCTTGATGTGGTTCAGGTCAGGTTGAATATAACCTGTTGGCTCGAGCAGAAAAAAAAAGTACTAATGGCGCACCAGGGTGAGGTGCGCCATTAGTGTGTATGTACTTATGGCGCACCGAGGGGTGGTGCGCCATTTGTATTGTGCCGCCCCCCATCCATAGTTCCTCCCCGGCGGCCCACCTCTCTCCCTCGCCCTCGATCCCCTCTCTTTCCCTCGCCCTCGCCCTCGATCCCCTTCCCCGACGCCGCTGCCCCGCCGCCTTCTCGACGCCGCCCTGACGCCGCTGCCCTGCCGCCTTCTCGACGCCGCCCTGACGCCGCTGCCCCGCCGCCTCGACGCCGCCCCGACGCCGCTGCCCTGCCGCCTGCCCTGCCCCATCGTCGTCTTTGAGGAAGGGCTCGGGGAAGCAAGAAGGCGCACCTGTGGTGTGCCATTAGTATACCAGATACTAATGGCGCACCAGTGGTGCGCCATTAGTAAGTATTACTAATGGCGTGCTACTAATGGCGCACCACTAATGCGCCATTAATAGCCAAATTAGGTGCGCCATTAGTAGCCCTTTTTCTAGTAGTGTGGGGCTGCTGAAGGAGGAGCTAGACACGCTGTGGAAAACGCCAGCCAATACGTGGGACGCTGGAGATAAAGAATATTTCCCTATGAGAGCCGCACTGCTCACGACGGTGCACGACTATCTCGGCTACGGATATCTCGCGGGGCAGGTAGTCCACGGATTTTCTAGATGCTTAAGGTGCATGGATGACACAACGTATCGCCAGCTAGATAGAGATCCCGGGTCTTCGAAAACCGTGTTCATGGGACATCGAAGGTGGCTTCGCGACGATGACCCATGGAGGAAACGCAAGGATCTGTTCGATGGTGAAACCGAACCCCGAAAACGCCCGTGTACGAGGAGCGGCGAGGTAATAGACGAGCTGTTGAAAAATTGGAAAGAATGCCCACTGCCGAGAAAGAAGCAAAAGGCGCCAGAGCCGGGAAAGAAGCGAAAGGCGCCAGAGCCGCTGCTGAAGGTATGGAAAACGAGTTCTGTTTCCTGGGACATGCCGTACTGGAAGATCCACCGTGTGCCTCACAGCCTTGATGTCATGCGTATCACGAAGAACGTGTGCGAGAGTCTGCTTGGTACCTTGCTCAACATGCCAGAGAGGACCAAATGTCGGTGTACTAAAGTAGGGGTACCTTGGTACACCGAACTTGTGCACGGGCAGTCGTAGCACCCCGCGGCAAGGCTTGCCAAGCGATCGCCAAGACTCTCCGTGGTCCCTTTTTGGGCCATCCAAGAACAAAGTATTTGAGCCAAGACCCCGGCAGGAGGAGCTTGCCGGGAAGGCCACCCGAAGAGAGCAAGGCCCCGGCAAGAGGAGCTTGCCGGGACGCCCGCTCGAAGCACAAGGCCCCGGCAAGAGGAGCTTGCTGGGAAGGCCGACCGAGGCACGACAAGATAGTTGCTGCGACGCGCCCCGCGTCCCGGCAAGGACCGGTGAGCGGCAAGCTCCCGGGCGCGACAAGGCACCAACCGCGGCAAGGCGTTTGCCGCGGCAAGTCACCACCCCGCGCCTGCGCTCCAGCCCATCCACCCATGCGTCGCTCTGGGGCCATTCCAGGCGTACGTGGCGAGAGGCTGCGCAGCCAGGGGCATGCGGTGGCAAAGCTACGCTGACAGAGTAGCCATCGTGGCAAACGGTGGCGCTCCTGACGGTCCACTTCCCTGCATCGTCTGGGTGAT
Source organism: Aegilops umbellulata (assembly GCA_032464435.1). NCBI lineage: Eukaryota > Viridiplantae > Streptophyta > Magnoliopsida > Poales > Poaceae > Aegilops > Aegilops umbellulata. Next base: position 308,747,473 of record CP136057.1, read on the forward strand.
GCGGACGGGCATTTAATGCCCTTGTCCCCTGCCGTCAGAGTTAGGTATGATAGCACTGTACAACCACTGTGCAGGCAGCTGTACCCACTACAGCATTCTCCCATTTTTGCCCCCACCTGCGCTGCCACCTGTGGGTAACCCCATGAGCATATAAAAGGAGGCCCCAAGCGCACGTAGGAAGGGAGGAGACCCATCGCCACGCTCGGTCTCGCCAGCGGCTCGTGTGTACTGTAGTACCACGCGCTCCCGAGCAAGAACACAATACAATCCACAAAGCAGCAGTAGGGTTTTACGCATCCTTGCGGCCCGAAGCTGTGTAAAATCCCTTGTGTGCATCGCCTCGATCCGCTCTTCGTGCGACCTCCGCCCCCCGCCGAACCAAGAAAGGGGCTCGGTCCCCATAGGTGTTCGAGGAAGCCGATGCCCCCCGACATCTTTGGTGCGCCAGGTAGGGGGCGTCGAAGTTGTGCGAACCTGATCCGGCGTCTACACGGGCTAGATCTCCATTATCTTTGTCGACATGCCACCGAAGAAGAAGGCTCCGGAGGTGGTCGGTCCGTCCGCGTCAAACCCGCCGCCCTTGGAGCAAACGGGCGGTGGGGACGGCACCGGTGGCAGGACGGGCGTTGTCGAGCCAGCTCATGGCGCCACGGCGTCCGAACATGCACCGCGCCCCTCTCAGGAGGCACGGGGCCAGCAGCTTCTTGGCGCACAGGGTACCATACGCTCGCTGGACCCAAATCGAGCCGACGGATCCCAGGGCGCTCAAGTCCAGCACTCACACCAACGTGTTGGCGCGAGCGTGGCGCGGCTGCCTGGTCCGGGTGTTGCTCCTTCTAACGTAGTTAGAAGTTCGAGCACATCCCGCTCCACGCGCCGTTCGCCACCACTGCCCGCCACTCCAGCAGAAGCTCTGGCGCGAGCTCAACTGCTCCTAGACTACCTTCCAGCGGCGGACAAGCTCGACAACTGGAGGGCCATGATACAGAGCCTCATCGGTTTCGCCAACGGCGACACCCCGCGGCAGCACAGCGCGTCGCAGCCGCGGCGGGACGGCCAGGCGAGAACCGATGGCGCCAGGACCGGCGGGGGTGCGACCACCGTGCACTCCCCGCCCTAGAGGCCAAGGTTGCCGACTCGCCGGAATCATCACGACAACGACTCCACCGCGTCGTCGAATCCGCGAACTCGTCGTGATCAACGCCAAGTTCTTCACGAGCGAGAGCAAGAGGACGCTCGTACTCGCATCGAGCGTCGGAGAGAAGCGCGGCGTCAATCAGACCACCGCACTGGGCCCTCTATCGACATGCATGCACCAGGGGAACCAGGCGACCTGCCGTACGCGGTGGGCTGCCCTGCGTTCACCCGTGAGCTGCGGCAAGTCCAGTGGCCCAGCACGAAGAATTTCAAGCCAGACGCACCAGAGAAGTACGACGGCAAGTCGCATCCGTCGGAGTTCCTCAGCATCTACACCATCACGGTGCAGGCTGCTGGAGGGCGAGACGACAAGATCCTTGCCAACTACTTCCCGCTGGTACTCAAATCCAACGTCAGATCCTGGCTCATGCACTTGCCGGATAACTCCATAACCTCCTGGACAGACTTGTGCCATCAGTTTGTTGGCGCCTTTACGGGCGGCCACAAACCCCATGGCCAAGCGAGCGAACTTCATCTGCTCATCCAGAAGGAAGGGGAACCCTTGCGCAAGTTCATCCAGAGATTCAGCCGTGTACACTACAACATCCCATACGTCCACCCCGCCGCGGTCATCAGCGCGTTCCATCAGGACGTGCGTAACCGCAGGATGCGGGAGGAGATGGCGATGTGCAAGATCAAAGACGTCAGCGAGCTATATGCCCTTGTAGACAAGTGTGCCCGTGCTGAGGAAGGGAGGAAACTCCCCGGAGAGAACACTGGAGCAGGAGAATCTGACAGTGAGGATACCGCCCCGGCAAGGAAGGGCCGGCGGCGGAGCAACAGGAAGAAGAAGAGCCAAGAAGTACTGGTTATTGAGCAGTCCGGCGATGAAGGCGCCGCCAAGAAGGCCCAGGCTGGTAGCTCCGGCAAGGAAATTGCCGGATGCGCCCACTGCCAGGCTGTGGCGGTCGCCGACAAGCGGGACGGCACCAACAAACAGTACTGCAAGATCCACCGCACCAAGGGCCATGACCTCCGGAGCTGCAAGCAGGTCGAGCGGCTCGTCGAGCTACAAAAGGCCGAGTACGAGCGGGGCGACAAGGAGAGAGCCCGGGGAGGTGGCGGAGGATCAGGCACGAAGCGCCCCGGCCAGGGAGGACGCCGCGACAAGGACAAGCAGCGGCAAGCGGACCGACCTCCCCGCAGCCGCGACAAGAACGAAGACGACGACGAAGACAAAGACATGGATGACGTTGAGACCAGTGAGCCGGAGTTTCAGAAAGCCACAGAGGTCTTGTGCGTAGACGGCGGTGCTTCCCTGCATACTTCTCACCACCAGCTCAAGCAGTGGGCGCGGGAAGTCAATGCAGCGGAACCACCCGTCGAGTCGCGCAAGCCTCTGAAATGGTCCAGCACGCCTATCATCTTTGATATTGAGGACCACCCTGATCGCACAACTGCGATCGGGTGCTTGCCGATGTTGGTCTCACCAACAGTCCGCAACCTCAAGGTCGCTAAGATGCTAGTTGACGGCGGGGCCGGCTTGAACCTGATCTCCTCCGCTGTGCTCCGGAAACTCCAAGTCCCCGACAGCGAGCTCAAAGAGACCGGCACGTTCCAAGGAATCAACCCGGGAAGGAGCAAGCCGAAGGGGAAGATAACGTTGCCAGTGACATTTGGCAGCGAGCTGAACTTCAGGACAGAGAGGATCACTTTTGACGTTGCCGATTTTCCATTGCCCTACAATGGAATTCTCGGCCGTCCAGCGCTCGCCAAGTTCATGGCGGCCTCTCACTACGCCTACAACATGCTCAAGATGCCAGGCCCGATAAGCGTCATCTCTGTCCCCGGCGACAGGAAGGATGCCCTTATCTGTGCCGACAAGATCTACCGAGAAGCAGCAGCCGCAACGGATCACAAGCCGCTTGCCGCTGGAGCTCCCGGAGGGAAGAAGAGGACCAAGCCCGACAAGTGCTCTGGCGCCCACTCCGGCAAGCGCACCTCTTCGGAGTGCTGCGCTACCGTTGAGGACGCGCCATCGAGCTCCACCGGCAAGAGTAAGAAGACAATGGCAGCTCCGCCAACGACCAAGAAGGTGCCCGCCAAGGAGGACGGCACTGGTGGTACCTTCACCATCAGTGCCACGCTCGACCCCAAATAGGAAAGCGCGCTCGTTGCTTTCCTGCGGGCGAATGTCGATGTGTTTGCCTGGCAACCATCTGACATCCCCGGCGTTCCCAGGAAAGTGATTGAGCACCACCTCGCCGTTTGTCCTCACGCGCGGGCCGTCAAGCAGAGAGTCAGGAAGCAAGCAGTGGAGCGCCAAGAGTTCATCGCAGAAGAGATCAAGAAGTTGGAAGCGGCAGGCCTCGTCAGAGGTGTGCTCCATCCGACGTGGTTGGCCAATCCTGTTGTCGTGCGCAAAGCAAATGGGAAATGGAGGCTTTGCATCGACTTCACTGATGTTAACAAGCTTGTCCCAAAGATCCCTTTCCCTTGCCGCGCATTGACCAGATTGTTGACTCCACGACCGGATGTGACCTGCTTTCATTTCTTGACGCCTACTCAGGATATCATCAGATCTTCATGGCTGAAGAAGATGAAGAGAAGACCGCGTTCATCACTCCATGTGGCACGTACTGTTTCGTACGGATGCCTTTTGGACTGAAGAACACCGGTTCAACATTTGCGAGGGTTGTCCACACCGCTTTTGAGCCACAAATCCACAGAAACGTGGAGGCCTACATGGATGACATAGTGGTCAAGAGCAGGGACAGGGCAACCCTGATTCAAGACTTAGAAGAGGGGAAAACTTTGTTTTTGCCACTCTAGTTTTTGCCAACTTTGCTTATGCCACTCTAGAATTTGACATTTCACTTTTGCCACTCTTAGCTTTTGACAATATATCATTTTTGCCATTCCGTGGCAAAAGCAAAAGTTTTAGAGTGGCAATTGTGATACATGTCAAAAGCTAAGAGTGGCAAAAGTGAAATGAAAAATTATCGTTTTTGCCACGAAATGGCATTTATGATGTATTGTCAAAAGCTAAGAGTGGCAAAAGTGAGATGTCAAATTCTAGAGTGGCATAAGCAAAGTTGGCAAAAACTAGAGTGGCAAAAACAAAGTTTTCCCTTAGAAGAGACCTTTGCGAACCTGCGCAGGATCAGCCTCAAGCTCAACCCCGAGAAGTGCGTGTTCGGAGTCCCTTCCGGCAAGCTTCTCGGGTTCTTCGTGTCTCAGCGAGGAATAGAAGCCAACCCAGACAAGATCAAGGCCATCGAGCAGATTGAAGCACCAACACGTGTCAAGGACGTACGAAGGCTTGCCGGCTGCGTCGCGGCTCTCAGTAGGTTTATTTCCAAGTCTGCAGAACGCGCCCTGCCGTTTTTCAAAATTTTGAAAAAGGCGGGTCCAGTAAAATGGACTCCGGAAGCGGAGGCTGCGCTGCAGGACTTGAAGAAATACCTGTCCTCCGCTCCAATACTTGTCACGCCTAAACCGCAAGAGAAGTGGCTGCTATACCTGGCGGCAACCAATCAAGTGGTTAGTGCTGCGTTAGTAGCGGAGAGGGAGGCAGATGATGAGCCAGCAACCACGACAAGCACGTTCAATGACAAGCAGGGGGCTTCCCCGACAAGCTCTGGCCCCGACAAGGATGAATCTGCGCAGGAGCAAGTGGAGGTGCAGAAGAAGAGAATGGTGCAGCGCCCAGTGTACTTTGTCAGCTCCCTTTTGCAGGGGGCTAGGTCAAGGTACTCTGGTGTGCAGAAATTGCTTTTCGGCCTCCTCATGGCCTCGAGAAAGCTGCGCCATTACTTCCAAGCACACGAGATTATAGTTGTCACCCGCTTTCCGTTGAAGAGAATACTGCAGAATCCAGAAGCAACAGGCAGGATTGTCGAGTGGGCACTAGAGCTGTCGAGCTTCGGTCTCCAGTTCAAGAGCACCTCGACTATCCAAAGCAGGGCATTGGCGGAGTTCATAGCGGAGTGTACACCGACACCAGACGAAGATATCCTAGAGGCGAGCATCCCCGCCAAAGAAGCAAGCAAATAGTGGCTGATGTACTTTGATGGTGCTTTCTCGCTGCAAGGCGCCAGTGCTGGCGCGTTACTCGTCGCGCCCACCGGAGAGCACCTCAAGTACGTAGTCCAGATGCACTTCCCCAAGGAGCAAGCAACCAATAATACTGCAGAGTATGAAGGTCTGCTCGCCGGTCTCAGGATCGCGGCAGAACTTCGGATCAAGAAGCTCATTGTCAGGGGTGACTCGCAGCTTGTCGTCCGCCAAGTGAACAAGGATTACCAGAGTCCGTTGATGGAAGCGTACGTTGATGAAGTGAGGAAGCTGGAAGAGCACTTTGACGGCCTGCAAATGGAACACATTCCAAGAGCTGATAATGGCATCGCTGATGGCCTGTCGAAGTGCGCAGCATTTAAGTTACCTGTGGAACCAGGAACCTTTGTGCTCAAGCTGACTCAACCATCCGTAACTCCATCAACCAGACAGAGCAAGAAGAGGAAGTTGGTCTCCGGCGACTATCTTCCGGCAGAGCTCCCTGGAGCCGCCGCCAAGAAGGTCCCCAAGATCGACGCCAAGAGCGCTGAGGAGCCGTCTGCTCTGGAAAACCCCAGGGTTTGTTCCGTAGAAGCAGGCGCTCCCGACAAGTTTTGCTCCGGCAAGCTTGTCGGGGAACATCAAGCTCCGGCTGAGCCCCAGATCCTCGCCGTAGAAGCGGACGTTCCCACAGCAGCAGAAGTGCCTTCAGTCCTTGTTTTCGAGCCGCAGGCTCCAGCATGGGCGCAGCAGACTGTCCATTTCCTCCAGCACGGAGAACTTCCAGAAGAGCAAGAAGAAGCGGAAAGAGTAGCCCGACGCTCGAGTATGTACCAGTTCGTCGACAACACACTGTACAGAAGAGGGCGCAACGGTGTGAAATTGAAGTGTATTTCCCGGGAAGACGGACAGCAGCTGTTGGCTGAGATACATGGAGGCATATGTGGTCACCACATCGGCGCAAGAGCACTTGCCGGCAAAGCGTTCCAGCAAGGTTTCTTCTGGCCGACAGCCCTCCAGGATGCAACTGCACAAGTAACCAAGTGTGAAGCGTGCCAGTTCCATTCCAAGCAGATACATCAGCCAGCTCAAGCTCTCCAGACGATCCCTTTATCCTGGCCATTTGCGGTCTGGGGGCTCGACATCCTCGGCCCCTTCCCCCGAGCTGTCGGGGGCTTTGAGTACTTGTACGTCGCAATCGACAAGTTCACAAAGTGGCCGGAAGTGGAACCAGTGAGGAAGGTGACAGCACAGTCAGCCATCAAGTTCTTCAGGTCGATTGTCTGCCGCTTCGGGATCCCCAACAGGATCATCACCGACAACGGTACACAATTCATGAGCCGTGCCTTCATGCAATACGTCCAAGATCTCGGCGCCAAGGTCTGCTTCTCTTTTGTTGCTCATCCCAGGAGCAACGGTCAAGCTGAAAGGGCCAACGCCGAAGTACTGCGCGGGCTCAAGACCAGAACTTTCGACAGGCTGCACAAGTGCGGAAGAAACTGGATCGAGGAGCTGTCGGTGGCTCTTTGGTCGATCAGAACGACGTGGCCAGACACCATTTGCTCTAGTCTATGGAGCAGAAGCAGTTACCCCCACGGAACTCGTATACGGGTCACCTCGAGTGCTCGCTTATGATGAGCTTGAGCAAGAGCGGCTGCGTGAAGATGGCGCGCTGCTCCTTGAGGAAGATCGTCTTCAGGCTGCTGTGCGAGCCTCTCGCTACTAGCAAGCTTTGCGTCGCTACCATAGCCGCAAAGTTAAAGCCAGAAGCTTCGAGGAAGGCGACCTTGTTCTTCGACGCGCCCCGTCCGCCAAGAATCATAACAAGTTGACGCCAAAGTGGGAAGGCCCTTACCGGGTGAGATTAGTCACGAGGCTCGGCGCTGTCCGCCTCGAGACCGAAGATGGCACTCCGGTGAGCAACTCCTGGAATATTGAGCATCTTCGTAAGTTTTACCCGTAAGGCGCGGTTGTCGGGCCCCGCCCGGCAACCAACCTTTTGTACAAGTCTTGCCGCAGTTGCATGTAATCCTTCGTACAAAGCCAGGCGCAGACCCTGAGCAGCAGAAATGAAGCGCTGGCGCCCTAAGTTTTAGCATGCATGCTGAGTCGAGTCTCGTCCTTGGTTAGGGTTGATAGTGCCTAACAGTTGCTAACCCCTAGCTTAGAGGTCGAGTCTGCATCCTTTTTCCGGTTCCTTCGTTTCCTTTGGTTCGCAGGGTTTCGCATATCCTGGCCAGGCCGCTTAAGGACGAAGATGAGAAGAAGGGCGGGCCAACATCTGGTCCTCGGCAAGCCAATATTGCCGGGGGCTGCAAGTACGAAGATTCGCCCGCGGCAAGCCAAAGTCGCCGGGGGCTGCAAACCTATATAAGTTTTTGCATCCCTTGTCATGCATTCTCTTATGAACTGTGGAATACGAACACCTTGTTTCCTCCTAGAAGCTACCGTGCTCCCTTAACGACCGGCCCCAGAGCGCGTTCCTGGGGCCCGTTGTGGTAGTAGTCGCAGCGGCAAAAGGGGCGAAACGAGGGGCCCGAACCCGCTTCATCCCTTCCTCCGCCAAAGGCGTGAGAGAGGCCGAGTGGCGCGGGAAGACGGCTAGGCCTGTTGTCGGGCAAAGAAGTGTCTATCTTAACGATACAAAGGGTTCGCTCCTTGGCGTGGGTTTTACCCACGGGACAAATAGCCCGACAAACATTCCCTTCTCATTAGAAACATTCCGCTCAGGTACAGTTCAGAGAGAATGAAAAACATGAAAGATGGGATTACAAGTTTTAAACACAGCTAAGGCCCGAGGGCTTACAGATTGAAAAAAGATAAGATGCCTATAATCCCTTTCTTGTCTCTCTCCTCAGGAGGTAGGAAAAGGAGGCGAAAAGGGCAAAAGGGGCGCCTGGGCGGGCTACGGGTGGCAGAAGACACCAACAGAACGCCCAGAGGGCCGCCGGGGGGCTCCGGAGGCTGGACGGTGATGGCGGCGCCGGAAGAAGGGCCCGACAAGGCGGCAGGGCGTCAGCACGCTGTCGAAGGCGCCGTGCCCTCGTACTCCGAGTTGACGGCCTTGCCGCCAGCCCTCTTCCTCTTCCGCAGCCTCGCCACGCCAGCCGCCAAGGAGGCGACCCCGGGAAGCTCAAGGAGCCGGCGACACGGATGATGGGGTCGTCGGTGCCACACGGAGCTGCGACCGGCGCCTAGTCGGACCCGTCATCCCGACGACCGCTGCCCTCGTCGTCGCTGTCGCTCCCCTCCTCGTCACTCTCGCTCGAGGAGGAGCTTTCGCTGTCGGAGGAGCTATCCACGCAGCACCGGGCCCGGGTCCCGAAGTCCCCGAAGGCCTTGATGGAGAGGAGATCGCCCTCCATAAACTTAAAATGGAGGGTGAACCCCTCCGTCAAGGTGTGGATACGGGCGAATGTCTTCCATCCTCGGCCAAGATACACTACGCCGGGGGTTGGGAACTCGACGTGGACCCGCGTGCCGCTGATCCCGTAGCCCTTCATGCGCAGCCTTAGCGTCTCGGGTTGCTCCATCTCCATCACGCTTGCGAAGGGATCCGGGAGGCGGAGACGGCGGTGAGGCGCCCGGCGCAGCCTGACGAAGAACTTGCAAGGGTCGTCCCCGAGGTGGACCGCCGTGGGAAGAGGAACCACTGGCGGAGGCGAGGCCGACGCGTCGCCCCGCCCGCCTCTTCCCTGAGCGCCGCGGCCTCGTCCATGCCCTTGTCCACGACCTCGCCCCCTCCCCCTTCCCCTTATGGCTGGCTCCGCCACCGCGGGTGCAAGGGGAGGAGGGGCGCGCTACCTGGCGGCAACCCTCGCCGCCACCGATGAAGGACCCGGATTCCCTTTCTCCATGGCGAATGGAGAGAGGGGGTCAGAGGATGAAGAGAAGAAGGGATGGAGGAGTGTGGGTTCCCGTCGCCCCCTCTTGCTCTTTATAAAGGAGCAGGGTGGGGGCTCGACCGCCCCGGTCAGCCAATCAAGACGCAGGAAGGCCAGGCGACTGGGGCCGACTTGCTGCCCCGACCCGCGACGGCCCGGTTTCCTGCCTCCACCGTCCGCAACCCCTGGGTGCATGGAAGCCGCGTGGCTAACGAGCAGGACCGAGGCGACGGATCAGGTGACCTCTCCCCACCCCGTGATCGTGGGGAACGGGCGCCTCGGGAACCGTGCCTCGGCCCCGTCCAGCGAACAAGCCAAGCCTCCACGCCTCCCTCCACTTATGGAGCTAGCGCAAACCGTCCCCCTTTATGGCGACGTGACGCATGCCTGCGGGGTTCGGCCCCGTGCACGCCACCCACGTCACGCACGCCTCTCCCCACGATGCCGCGTTCGATGCGTGCCGTTCGGGGAGGATGTGGTGGACGCAGAAGCAGATGCAGCGTGACCCAGGCCGCGCGTGCCCGTGCACTGTTTTGGGCCCGGCCCAACAGCGCTCGGCACCGTGTATGGCCCAGGCCCGGGGGCTCCTGTCGGTGTACAAAAGTAGGGGTACCTTGGTACACCGAACTTGTGCACGGGCAGTCGTAGCACCCCGCGGCAAGGCTTGCCAGGCGATCGCCAAGACTCTCCGTGGTCCCTTTTTGGGCCATCCAAGAACAAAGTATTTGAGCCAAGACCCCGGCAGGAGGAGCTTGCCGGGAAGGCCACCCGAAGAGAGCAAGGCCCCGGCAAGAGGAGCTTGCCGGGACGCCCGCTCAAAGCACAAGGCCCCGGCAAGAGGAGATTGCTGGGAAGGCCGACCGAGGCACGACAAGATACCTACTGCGACGCGCCCCGCGTCCCGGCAAGGACCGGTGAGCGACAAGCTCCCGGGCGCGACAAGGCACCAACCGCGGCAAGGCGTTTGCCGCGGCAAGTCACCACCCCGCGCCTGCGCTCCAGCCCATCCACCCACGCGTCGCTCTGGGGCCATTCCAGGCGTACGTGGCGAGAGGCTACGCAGCCAGGGGCATGCGGTGGCAAAGCAACACTGACAGAGTAGCCATCGTGGCAAACGGTGGCGCTCCTGACGGTCCACTTCCCTGCACCATCTGGGCGATGCGGACAGGCATTTAATGCCCTTGTCCCCTGCCGTCAGAGTTAGGTATGATAGCACTGTACAGCCACTGTGCAGGCAGCTGACCCACTACAGCATTCTCCCATTTTTGCCCCCACCTGCGCTGCCACCTATGGGTAACCCCTTGAGCATATAAAAGGAGGCCCCAAGCACACGTAGGAAGGGAGGAGACCCATCGCCATGCTCGGTCTCGCCAGCGGCTCGTGTGTACTGTAGCACCACGCGCTCCCGAGCAAGAAAACAATACAATCCACAAAGCAGCAGTAGGGTTTTACACATCCTTGCGGCCCGAAGCTGGGTAAAAATCCTTGTGTGCATCGCCTCGATCCGCTCTTCGTGCGACCTCTGCCCCCCGCCGAACCAAGAAAGGGGCTCGGTCCCCATATGTGTTCGAGGAAGCCGATTCCCCCCGACACCAAAGATGGGCCGAAAGCAAGGGCATACTTGAAATCAATGGGCATCAGGCAGGAGCTTCACACTAATGATGATGATGATGATGATGAGGTGAAGCAGGACACAGAAACTCGTCGCAAAGTCAAAAAGGCCAAGAAGACCAGAAATGACTACCCTCCCGCATGCTTCACTCTAAGTCAGGAGGAGATCGAGCAGTTTTTCACCTGCCTCCTAGGAGTAAAACTTCCTTACGGTTACGCGGGGAAGATAAGCAGATACCTAGACCCAGCGAAGCAGAAGTTCAGCGGGATGAAGTCTCATGACTGTCACGTGCTGATGACGCAGATACTTCCAGTTGCAATCCGTGGGATCATGGACGCGCACGTCCGTGAAACGCTATTTGGCCTATGCAACTTTTTCGACGTCATCTCTCGGAAGTCGATTGGCGTGAGGCAACTCAGAAGGCTACAAGAAGAGATCATGGTGATACTTGCGAGCTTGAGATGTACTTCCCGCCCGCATTCTTCGACATTATGGTGCATCTGCTGGTCCATATCGTGGAGGATATCATCCAACTCGGGCCGACGTTCTTGCACAGCATGATGCCGTTCGAAAGGATGAATGATGTCATCAAAGGATATGTTCGCAACATGTCACGTCCAGAGGGAAGTATAGCCAGGGGCTTTCTGACCGAAGAGTGCATCTCCTACTGCACAAATTATCTAGGCATGGAGAACCCCGTTGGTCTGCCCATCAACAGGCACCTCAGCAGGCTCGCTGGATGGGGTCACCGTGAGGGTCGCCGCGAAATGCATGTCGACTTCGAGGGTCGACTCGCCGACTTTGAAAGAGCAAACCTAGTCGCGCTACAACACATAGACGTGGTCGATCCTTGGGTGGTAGAGCACAAAACCTTTATTGAGAAGCCGTACAATGACCGAGGCCAACAGAGGATGGACGGAGATATACTCAAAGAGCACAACTCATGTTTCACGCGTTGGTTCAAGCAGAAGCTTCTGTCGTACCCTTTACATGAGGATTCTTCCACAGAAGAACAACTCATATTCGCCTTGTCAAAGGGCGCCGAGCACAACTTGATGACCTATGAGGCGTACGATATCAACGGCTACACATTCTACACCGAGAACAAGGACATGAAGAGCGATGGTTATCAGAACTCCGGGGTAATGATGGAATCCTACACCGGCAACGACAAGGACAGATACTACGGAAGGATCGAGGAGATCTGGGAGCTGAGCTACGCTGGAGAGAAGGTCCCGATGTTCCGTGTCAGATGGGCCAAGAGCGTCCTAAAAGAAGACCGGTATTTCACCACCATGGTTATACCCGAAGCCAAATCCAAGACCGCGGGCGCAAACGTCACCGCGAAAAATGAGCCATGGGTACTAGCTTCCCAAGTGGACCAATGCTTCTTCATTACCAACCCGTCAAAGCCCAGTCGTGTTGTCGTGAGGAGAGGCAAAAGGAAGATTATCGGAATGGATGGAGTAGCCAATGAGCAAGACTTCGACAAGTACGGCGACCCAAAGATCGAACATGACGACGACGATGAAGTAGCAGCACACACCACAAGAAGAAGCAGGACCACCCTACCTAAAGGACGTCCGTTCCACAGAAGAACTCCATTTGCGAAAAAGAAGGGCAAGAAGATTGTGAACAGATAGCTAGCTAAGATCGATTGTATTTAAATCGTAGTCTTCATTTCTCGATTGTATTTCATGGGCACTTTTTGATATCATGAATATTTTTAAATTTCATGGGCACTTTTTTAATTCATGAGGACACTTGATCTCGATCTCGATCCCCCTCCATCTCGATCTCGATTCCCACTCCATCGCGATCTCGATCCCACCCGCACCCTCCCCCGCTAGCTCCACCGCCGCCGACGACCCACCGCAACCCTCCCCCGCTCCACCGCCGCCGACGAGCACCCGGCCCCCCGCACCCTCCCCCGCTCCACAGCCGCCAACGGGCACCCCCCGCACCCTCCCCCGCTCCATCGCCGCCGCCGATGATATTTTCAAGTAACAAATTTGAACATATTTTTTATAAAAATATTACTATTTTTATAAAAAATATTACTGTTATGATTTAAACAAGTTTGAACATATTTAAACACAAATAAATATAAAAACAGCATTTAAAATGCATAAAAAATATTGGGGAGCCTGGGAATCCAACCCAGGACCTCCTGGTGTGTGTGCTGCGTGCTGACCAGTCGGGCTAGTGGGTGGGTTCTTTTGTAGATAGGGTTAGGTTGTAGATAGTGCTAGTGTGGGCTAGATTAAAACATAATTCTAATGGCGCACCGAGGGGTGGTGCGCCATTAGAGTAGTCGCACTTATGGCGCATGAGGGGGTGGTGCGCCATTAGAAAGCTTCCCCCCAACACTAAATCCCCAATCTCTCTAATCTCTCCCCTGCCTCATCGATCTCACCCGCTGCCCCCCGTGTTCGCCTTCCCCCTCGCCGCCCCCCTCGCCTCCTTCACCGTCCCCGAGCCGAGCGCCGCCTCCCTCCGCTGCTCCGCCGTCGCTGTCGTTCTCGTCCCCACCGCCCGCCCACCCGCCGCGCCCAGCGGCTGCTCCCACGAGATCACCGCCCTCCCGACTCCGACCCCACCGCCGTCCACTGTGACGAGCTCATGTGGGTTTTAACATAATGTGGGTTGGTGAATGTGGATGATTTTTTTATCCTATGAACTTGAATGTTGCAATGTTGTTTTCTTCAGAGGCTACTGTCAAAAACTTGAGCTACTGCAAAAGATGATGATCATCTTGCTAGTTTGCTAGGTTTTGTCTCCGACCATTGTGTCATGATGAATTTGCAGGTACCCCGAGAGGCCCTTGAGTTTTCCGGAATGCCGATTAACTACTGTTCCGGCAAATTTGGGTACTCCATATGTCCTATTTTCAGCAAAGGTCATGCTAAAATTTTGTGTGAATTTTAGCATGACTTTGCTAAAAATAGGACATATGGGGTACTTGCGACTAATGCATGGGCCGGGGTATCTTAGTACTTAGTTAAGTAGGATCAACTGCCCTGCCATTCTTGCTGCATTAAACCATAGGTGGCAATAGAGCCAAGTCATTAGGCCCAACTTAGAATTCTCCTTAGCATCGATAAACCCTAGATGATAAACCCAACATAGGTGGCAATAGAGCCAAGTGATTAGTGCCAAGTGATTAGGCCCAACCTAGGGTGCCTCGGCATCGATAAACCCTAAATGATGAAAACTTAACTTGGCTGCCCCGGATGCCTCAGTGTCGATGAGAACCTAAATGATGTACGCTTAGGCTTTTAGGGTGCCTCGGCGTCGACAAACCCTAAATGATGAAAGCTTAGGCTTTTAGGGTGCCTCGGTGTCGACAAACCCTAAATGATGACCATGATCTTATTCCTTGACAATAACCAACTTTTTGACCAAACTTTTTTCCTATTTAGAGCGAAACATGGCCCAAAACGATGAGGTCGGTGGTTCGGGCGGCAAGCAATTCTGGGATCTGTCCCAGGAGATGGAGGAACAACCTCACCGCTATGAGGATGCCACGGAAGACACCGATCCTGATTACACAACCCCTTTTGGCGTCGGGGATGACACCATTGATGGTGCCGCCGAGGATGCCACCACTGATGATGGCGGCGCACACACAGATGGCAGCCAACCGAAGAAGCAAAGGAAGGACCGGCGCCCGAATGCGCTCCGCACCCTCAAGGAGGAATTCACTCAAGTGGACTCCGACGGGAATCCAACGGAGCCCAAACATATAGTCAAGGGGTACTCGGTTCAGCTCGGGTGCATTCTCCGGAGCACCGTCTCGATCAACACCGAGAACCTTAGGCATAAGGACCGAGGGAATTTGCGCAACCTCCTCTTCACGAAGCTGCACGAACGATAGAAGTTCCGCGCCGAATTTGAAAACACATGCCTCTCAGGGAATAAAGTGAACAGTGCCGCCCTCACGAAGATGAGCACGGCCCTATCTACTTGGAGAAGCGCGGTGAAGAGAATGATTGATAAAGGTGATAGTTATGAGAAGATCAAGGCGAAATATCCTTTGATGAGCGAAGATGAGTACAAGGAGTTCAAGATCAAGGGCGAGAGCAGTGCAACCTCCGAATCAAGTCAGTGGGGGAAAGAAATGCGGGAGTTGAACTTAGGGGAACACAAACTCGGTCCCGGCGGTTACAGAGTGGCGGAGCCTATATGGGACAAGGAGGACGCGGAGCATGCCGAGCAAGGCCTACTCCCCCGCTTTGAGAAATACAGCGGTGACAGGCAGACCAGGAACTATGTCAGGGCCCGGTACAAGGAGGACCCGATAACAAAGGAGCTTACCACGGATCCGAAGACCAGGGCGCTTGAGCTTGTTCTGGTAAGGAATACACCCCCGCGTAATTATCTCCATATGGTTGCACTCTAATTAATCCCCAATATTTCTGAATGGTTCACGTTCCTTTCGCAGGACACTAAAAGTAGTAGCGCGGGGTCGTCTCAGAGCTCCCCTTTTGACACCCCTTTAAATAGGGCGTTGAACGTAATGAAAAACAAGGATAAGCTCACTAAGCCGACGTCAGTTGGTCTTGTGGCCGACAAAGGCTTGTCCACAAAATGGGGGTCATACTATACCGCTGGTGTGCGGAAGGAGAAAAAGACCAGCTCGGAAAGCCAGACGCGCGAGGTTGAAGAACTCAAGGCACAAGTGGCGCGGATTCTGGAGCTTATCCAAGTGCAAGTGCAACAACAACTTGGAACGATGCTCAACGCCATGGTGCCTACGTTGATTCATGGGCTGACGACGTGGATTGCGGGCGGCCAACAGGGGCCTCCCCTAGTTCCCAGCTTCACGGCCAGCAACTCGCACAGAGCGCAGGCGGCGCCATTGGTGTCTCCGTCGGCGCCATTGGTGTCTCCGGCGGCGGCGCCATTGGTGTCTCCGGCGGCGGCGCCATTGGTGTCTCCGGCGGAGGCGGTATTCGTGTCTCCGGCGCCGGCACGGGCATTGGAGCTTAATGCACCCGGGTGTACGCCGACCGGCACCTCGCCAGCAAGCGCCCCCTCCGTCAGTTGCATGCCCGCCGTTGGCGGTGCCTCGACATTAGCCGAGCTCGACGGCAACACGGTAACTAAGCCTCTCGGCCGATGACTTCATCTCCTTGCCTTTGACTGGGCATCCCTGACGCCCTGTAGATGTTTTCGCAGGGCACCGCCGACATTCCTTGCACTCTTCTGCACTTCGTGGGCGTCGAGTTGGTCGATGTCGCCAAGGGCAGAATCGTTCAACCGGGCAACCCCATGTTCCACGGTAATCCGATGCCACCCACAATGTATAGGGTTGAAGTGGTTCGGGTGCTGCCAGGCTGCGACGAGCTGTTACCTCCGATTCGACCGGCTGGGGCCGACGAAGAAGATGAGATGACCCTCAGCGCCTGCGTAAACTGGCCCCTGCTTTGGCCGAAGAGCCAGATTTGTTTGGTGGCGGGGGACACCACCCCATAGACAAGACCGCCAGTCATGCCGGCGCCAAGCCATGGCAAGAATGCCGCAACACTACCGGACCTGCCGGACATCCCAATGGCACAGGATCCGGATGACGACGACAACGACGACGGTACATTTACAAAAGTTGATAAGTACTTTGCCGAACATGGGTACGCTGACGAGTTCTGCGGGCCTCTTTCTCAAGAACCCAACCAAGACCACCGCGATCTAGCTGGTACGGCGGAGAAATCCAATTGCAACAGGCGTCGTCTGGCGTTCAGTTCTCAGGACACGCCTCCAGCTCCCGCCTTCACCCAGCCTCAGATAGCTGAGGTGCGAAATATTATCAACCCCAACACGCTCAAGAAGGCGGTCTGTGAGCTGAACTCGGTCCCATTACAGGAGATCAAGAAGAAGGGACGGAAACAAAAGACTAACAAGGGCGCCGGTGCGAGCCAGCCGGCACTGAGCTCGATCCGTGCTCAGGACGGGCCACCTTCACCTAAGGATATCTCGAGGAGGGTGCATGTGGCGGGTAGGGCGATGCTACCGCCAAATATGCTCAATCATGCAACTGGTGCTATGTGGAGTCTGCACGACAGTGTTCTTTCTTTGGAGAAGCGGCGTCTCAGAGAGAAGGATGTGGCATACCCGGTTTTCATGGCCAAGGTGCCAGAGGGCAAGGGCTTTGTGGATGGCGACATCGGGGGTACGATCGTCCTGCGGTTTGATGATATCTTTGCTATGTTTAGCCTTCATCCGCTACACTACACCTTTGTTCGGCTGTTTTCGCTGAGTATGCAGATGCGGATCATTAGAGACAAGACCCCGGACATCATGATAGTCGACCCCTTCTACTTGCGTGCCAAGCACTTGAGCAGCGCTGGGGACCGCCAAGTTGCGAGTTCACACCTCGAAGGCGTCATTCTGGCAAACGCAGATAATGATAACTTCCTTGTGCCTTACTTTCCCGAGTAAGCCATCCCTTAACCGCCCTGTAACATATGATTTCTTACATATGGATCGTTCTTTTTTTTCTAACATTCCGTGTTCTGTGCAGTGACACACATTGCACACTCATCCTCTTAAGCCCGAAATATTCCATGGCCACGTATTTAGACCCGAACCGTAAGTCCAAGATAGACTACACAAATTTCAAGGAAGTTCTTGATGATGTTCTCCCCGGCTACGCCAATTCTGGAGGCACCTTCACCAGGGCAGTTCGTAAGTACGGCAAGCACATGTTCTCACACAATACGAAGTTTTGCTGCGTCAAGCAGCCGCCTGGCGGTCAGAAGGATGCCTACTACACCCTCCATCACATGCGGGCGATCGTAAGGGACCATCATCACCTTCTACTACCAAATAATCTCAAAGATTGGGCCGCGAGCTTGTCGGCAATCCAGGACGCGGACGTCAGACAAGAATTCTTTCGCATCCAGTCGGAGTTTGCAGACATCATCCATCAAGATGTCCTTCATACCTCGGGGTAGTTCTTCCTCAGATATCAACCGTCCAAAAGAGAGATAGACGGAACGCTACAAATGCAGGGTGACAACGCCCGCGATTTCATGACCATCATGACAGACGGCGGCTTCACTCACGCTCCTGTCCGATGAGTCGAGTCGAAAGTAGTGATGTGTAGTTATGAAACATTGATTGGCTCATGTTGTAATTAAACTAGAATGAATTCGTATGTCTCTTTGGTTTGGACAGTTGTTCAACTTAGATGTAATCGATGCTATTTATTAGTAGGACCATGAATCGTGCTATTAAGGTCTTGCTTTTCTCTTCCGATCCTTTTGTTGCATACTTACATATTGCTCATGTATTGTCTGTTGTTTGTCTTGTGCATAGAGATGCCGTCGTATGTCGTGTACAAGGGTATGGTTCCCGGAGTCTACGACGACTGGGAGGAGTGTCAGAGACAGGATCACCATTTTAGCGGTAACAATTACAAAGGTTACACCACTAGGGCGGAGGCCGAATCTAGATACGCCCGCTATCTAGCGGGAGAGAGGAGGGAGTGTTGGAGGAACCGGATGAAGACCAGTTTGATCGCGATGATGCTCATCGTGATGACCGCAGCTCTCTTCTATGTGATGGTAGTTTAAATGATCGATATCGACTTGTAATGTGAAGACAAACTCGATACTCGCGGTCTTGAGACTTGTAATGTTTTATCTTTGTTCGGTCTTTTGAATTCGGAGACTAATATGATGAATTGTATTCGGAGACTAATCTTCTATTGTATTCGATGAATCTGATGTTGCTGTGTGCTGCTGTCTATATTCTGTCCAATAATATATTTTGTAACCTGTGCAAAAATCAGAAAAGAAAAAAAAGAAAAAACCTAATATTCGCACTAATGGCGCACCACACAAGTCACTGTGATAATCACACTAATGGCGCATTACCTACTGGTGCGCCATTAGAATGCCAAAGAACATGGGTACATATGGCCCCTGGGAGGCATTCTAATGGCGCACTGCAGGATATACTAATGGCGCACTACGTGGTGCGCCATTAGAACACCAGATACTAATGGCGCACCAGTGGTGCGCCATTAGAATTTAATTCTAATGGCGTGATGCCAGTGGCGCACCAGTATTGCGCCATTAGAAGGCAAAATCGGTGTGCCACTAGCATGCCTTTTCCTAGTAGTGGGTGATCAACTTGCGGGTTCCGCCCATGAACCTATGCATAGGGGTTGGCACACGTTTTCGTCGTGATTCTCCGGTAGAAACTTTGGGGCACTCTTTGAGGTTCTATGTGTTGGTTGAATAGATGAATCTGAGATTGTGTGATGCATATTGTATAATCATACCCACGGATATGGGGTGACATTGGAGTATCTAGGTGACATTAGGGTTTTGGTTGATTTGTGTCTTAAGGTGTTATTCTAGTACGAACTCTAGGGCTGTTTGTGACACTTATAGGAATAGCCCAACGGATTGATTGGAAAGAATAACTTTGAGGTGGTTTTGTACCCTACCATAATCTCTACGTTTGTTCTCTGCTATTAGTGACTTTGGAGTGACTCTTTGTTGCATGTTGAGGGATAGTTATATGATCCAATTATGTTATTATTGTTGAGAGAACTTGCACTAGTGAAAGTATGAACCCTAGGCCTTGTTTGCTACCATTGCAATACCGTTTACGCTCACTTTTACCACTTGCTACCTTGCTGTTTTTATATTTTCAGATTACAACAACCTATATCTACCATCCATATTGCACTTGTGTCACCATCTCTTCGCCGAACTAGTGCACCTATACAATTTACCATTGTATTAGGTGTGTTGGGGACACAAGGGACTCTTCGTTATTTGGTTGCAGGGTTGTTTGAGAGAGACCATCTTCATCCTATGCCTCCCACGGATTGATAAACCTTAGGTCATCCACTTAAGGGAAATTTGCTACTGTCCTACAAACCTCTGCACTTGGAGGCCCAACAAAGTCTACAAGGACAAGGTTGCGTAGTAGACGTCACCCACTTCCTTGCGTGTGGAGATATAGCTGGTCGGTCCCTGCTGTTAGGGGGAGGAATCGTTTTTATTTTGCGAGTAATAAGGAGGAACTTCCTTGTGTTCGAAGATGTAGCTGGTGGGTCCAGCTGTCAGCCTCACCGCCTAAAGTCCTCCTACGATGGTTGTCCTTCGTTGACCATGTTGACCACACTGCACCGAGAGCACCAACGCGGTGGACGATGGCGAGGCCTAGGAAGGGAACGACGCGGAGCCGGGAATGACGCGGAAGTGGATGCCCATGCGGAGGGGAGTACGTGGGTTGACTACTTCGGCTGCCGTCGTCGGACAATAACATGAGGTGTTAGTGAGTATAGAGGGATAGCATGGCCAGCGGTGGCAGCACAGCCGGACACGGGAGGCAGGAGCAGGCGGCACGGCTGGCGCTGGTTTGGGCGGATGGAGCAAGAAGACCAGAGGTTGAAGAAGCACGACGACCGTTGGATGGACATCGTACGGTCACTGTATCTAGAATTGTTTATATTGACTAAGTTGACAAAGCCCTTGGTACACGTCAACTTAGTACGCCCACATGTCATCCATCGAAACGGTGTGACCCAGATGTCAGGGGGAGGAATCATTTTTGGGCGGCTGAAGCAAGAATATCTGAGATTGAAGAAAAAGCACGACATCCGTTGGATGGACATCCAAGGGCCACTTCTCCTAGAAACGTTTGTTGACTATAAGTTGACAAAGCCTTGCGTACGTGTCAACTTAGTAGGCCCACAAGTGTGATGGCAGAGAACATATAGCCCATTTGCGATTTGTAAGAATGCAAAACCCATTTTTGAATTCTAATGGAAT
This sequence comes from Aegilops umbellulata, assembly GCA_032464435.1. NCBI lineage: Eukaryota > Viridiplantae > Streptophyta > Magnoliopsida > Poales > Poaceae > Aegilops > Aegilops umbellulata. The sequence goes on from CP136057.1 coordinate 308,767,953, forward strand.
ATACTATAGCACATTTACAGTTTGGTGAAAGTAAAGCCCATTTTCTAGCTAGGACAATGATTAATAATTTCAACCAACCGCTCAGAATGGAATTCAAAAAAAATCCACATTTTGATGGGATCCAAAATATTTTTATCCCAAAATATCGAGTGAGCTTAAATATAATTTCAAAATAGATTTATATTACGTAAAAATCCAACGAAATATTGTGCGCGCAACAAGCAATGAAATTAAAATTTTCAAGATCCAAAAATAATATATTTTTCAACTAATTACGTGTTTGGTGCATTTTTTAGAGTTACAACCCAGTTTTTATAATTACATCCCAGTTATTATTTATTAATGCCAATTTTCTTGTTAAGCCTAATGCATCCCTCCTAGAAAAGATTTGCAGCCCAGCGGGGCATGGAATAACAAGTTGACCTTGGCTGGGTATTCCCCAAAAAAAGTATAGCTGGGCTAGCCATTTTCAGCTTTAAAAATTAATATCCGGGCTGGGCTAGCCCAGCTATACCACAAGGCCTGGATTAAACGGGCCATAGCCGGGCCAGTTGATACCCTGCTCATCTGAAGAACAACAAAAGCATCACCCGAGAAAAACTTTGCTCACACCTTAAAAACACAAATATTGTTCGAGCTGCTAGGTCCCAACTGTCGGCCACTCCTTGTGCAATTCTCTCGTTTATTGACTATATAGGATGACAATGGTGTGGGACCGTGATGTCAGGAAACTAGAAGGAAGCAGAAAAAATAGTTGTATATAATAAGGAGGCACTTGCGTACATGAGGCTATGGCCCTGGTGGGTCCCCACTTTCATCCTCTCCAATTAAAGTTTTCTCCGGATTCCTCATGTTCGTTGACCATGTTGACAACGTGAGAAGGCGGTGCCACGGCGAGCGCCACAACTCGAAGGATGACGGAGAGAGGGCCTCGCGGGTCCTATGGATGGTCTGATACGGCGCCCGCTGCTCATTTAGGAAGCCAGGATCATATGGCCACATGTGGAGACAGAGGTTGCAGCAAAGGTCCTGCTGCGTAGGTACCTCTTTCGCCATTAGGGCGTCAAAGTGCGGCCGCACCTGCTCAATGGTGAACACAGCATGAACCAGCTTGGGCCGTGGCGTCGGCTCCTGGTCGGAAGCCACGTCCGTCGTCTGATTGTTGTCACTCAGTACGGCGAGCTTGCTGGCAAGCCAGCATGTTCGGCTGCTAGACTGGGCCGCCGCCAAGCACGAGTCTGACCGCCCTGGCCCACCGAGACCGCCTCCCTCGCCCGCGTGCGCTTTCCGCCCAAAACGGTCAGCACCGCCCGCGCCGCTTCCCGGTGCAGGCGATTGCTCCATGTTCAAATGGCACAAGTGTCGTCCATCCGTCCGTCTGCCGGCCACATTAATGATACGCGGTTGCTGAGGCTGCTACTCTGGCGCCAATCGTCCATCCCTCTGCCGCCGACCATTTATATATAATCTATTGCGCTAGCCATAGCCGCAGTCATCTGCCTCCGTTCCATTTATCCTGTCCACACTACTCCCACCATGGTTTCCCCGCGCTCCGGCGCTCTTCGGGACGGGCGGATGACGGACCAAAAGGAGATGGCAGCCATTGCTGCCGACTTGCCGGCTAGCAGGCAGCCGGAGGATGATGACGTTCCAATGGAGAATGTGGTAGTCGATGATCCGGCGCCAACCCCCTCCTCTGCGCCATCCTCACTGGTGCATTGCACCATGACCATCGGCGATGCCCATGCCCAATACAAGGACACGGTGAGACAAAAGTGTCGGGAGCAGTTTCGGGAGGCGCAGGACGCCGCCGCCTACAAGCACCATCTCATCTAGGAGCACCTGCAGGCGGAGGAGTAGATCACCGTAGAGCGGGCGGAGCAGGAGGCGCTGCTCGAGTCGTACCGCTCCACCCGCGAGAGCCGCCTCACGCGCTAGCGGTATCGCATGCGATTGGCGGAGGTTGCGGCCGCCTACAAAGAGGACGATGAAGCGGGCGAGGCATTGTTTGGCGACACCGACGACGAGGCGGAGGACAATGTCGGATCTGCCGAGGCCCTGCCTCGCCAGCACCGAGGCGGAGGACTTCCCTGGCTTTAGCGAGGACCTGCTCCGCTGAGGCCCCGCCCCGCCAACAATGAGGCAGAGGACATCGCCGACTCCACCGAGGCCCTGCGCCACCGGCACCAAGGCGGAGGACTTCGCCGGCTTTGGCGAGTCCCTCCTCCGCCAAACCCCCGCCCCGCCAACAATGACGCAGAGGACATCGCCGGCTCCGCTGAGGCCCCGACCTGCCTGCAATGAGGGGGAGAATTTCCCCTGCTCCGCCGAGGCACCGCGCCACCGAGAAGGAGAAAGAGGACATCGCTGGCTCCGCCGAGGCCCCGACCCACTGCCAATGAGGTCGCGCCACATAAAAAATGAGGAAGAGTAGAACACGATAGGTCGCTGCCGCTTGGGTCCAAGTAAGGCCACCGCTACTACCCTCCAGTTGAAGCCAAGCTAGGCGGGTTGACCATTGACAGCCGATTAGCTTCTTGGCAGCGACGTGGACTCGGAGAGCTCTGTTGGAGAAGGACGTTGTTTCAGTTACTTAACTGCAAGTGCGATTGGGTCACTGACATGTGGGCCCAAGAGGCATCTGGCCCACATGTCAGTGACGGAGCTGCACATGTAGTTAAGTCACTGAAGCTTAGTCCGCTGGAGAAGAAGCTTCTGTTCGGCTCAGATGGACACGGGTGGGTAGCTTCGTTTAATTAATTATACCTCTAGGGCACCCCTTTTTAGTTGAAGAATGTGTGAAATGTAATGAAATCCGCCCGTGTATGAATGAATTTAGTTCGATTAGTTTGAATTCTTGTATCACTGGCATTGGATGAACATGCAAAACAATACGTACTAGCATTATTCCCAGGGTGATCACCTCGTTTGCAGCAGTTTCACATGTACTCCCTCCGGTCCTTTTTAGTATGCATATACGTTTTGTCTGAAGTCAAAGTATCTCTATTTTGACCAATCTTATAGAAAAATGTATCAACATTCACAATGTAAAATCAACTGACTTGAAAGAAATCTAATATGCAAAGTAAAAAGGAACAAAGGGAGTACAAAAAGTTTGAGTGGCTTTTTAGCATTCCTGTACATTGCACTCAAACACACAGGCCTGGCAATTCATGGAGAACATTCAAAACAATTGATGATTATGCATCTCAATGATTCACATGTGAGAGCCAATATTTACTTCATGACTAAAGAATAAAGAAAAATTGATCGATGCTGCTGACAGGAAAAGGCACCCCGTTCGAAAATATCAAACGCATGTCTTCTTGCTGACATCAATGAGCAAAATTTGACAAGGTTGTCCCATTCCAGAATGTCAAATGTGTGTTGTTTTGTATACATCAATGAGAAAACTTACAAGGTTTTCCCATTCCAAAATATCAAATGCCTACGATTGTGGAATGGGCAGGGTTTGCCATCAGTTCGGACATTGACATGGCACCTCATGCTAAATAAACCAGTTGTTCTTTTTGTGCAGTTCCACCAAAATCAACCAAATTCGCGTGTAGCTTGTATGATTTCGCCCTCCTTGTGGTGGAAATGAATGATTCGAGAATATTCGATGTATTCATGAACATTTTGTGCAGTTCCCATTGAAATCAAGCTGAGCACCCCTGTTTGCATAAATACAAAAAAATTGATTAGTATAAAGAAAACTATAATATGAATTGAAAGTTTAAACAGGTAACCTACATGATCCATGCAGAGCACACATTTAAAAAAATGGAACTCACCGGAAGGAATCCTAAAACAACATTGTATTGGCCATCACAGCAACAAAGATGGAGATCGTGAGTCCTTCTGAGCTGAATTTAGTTTGTTCTTGTGGGCAATAATGTAACCATCCTTCAACTGCTCCCTTATTAAGAAGGGAGGCTTGGCTACTTTATCCTTGCATAATTGGAACTAGGCACTTCACCTACTCCATATTCTTCTTCAGACGAGGATGATCCTGTTGTGCAAAGACAAGAGGACAACTAAATGCTAGCATCCCAATTTGCTCGAAAAAAGGAAAGGAAATATTTAAAACAACACAGATGAAGCACTTCTCAAGGACAACACCACTTTCTCATGACAGTATCTAAATAGTAGCACAACACCAATAGAGATGAAAAAGCTCAATCATATGGATGAAATCCGTGGGCGGGTACCAACCTCTGTGAGGAGGCTTATTGTGTAGAGCATACAGATCAAGCACTTCTCCGGAACCATCTGTTGTTATCTACTTTGATTGCCGTGCTTACTATATACTCCTCGATTAGTTTAATGTTTCGAACATCTTCTTGTGCAGTTCCACTAAAATATATGTTATCTTGAAAGAAGATCCCTGTTTCCACAAGTAGAGATAATTACATATTACATTAAGAGTGGCATCAAATCAGTGGCAAAATAATTACTTGTTCCAGCCATAGCAAGAACTTAAGATGTAAAACTATATCATTACTTGTGTCATCATAGTTCCAGCGCTTCATTACAGCACCAGGAGTTGATTTTTGTTTTTCTTCCGCTTGTTCTTCCCCTTCATCACTTGGTTCAATAACAAACAAGCTTCGCCTTCAATGTAAGATTTGGCATGTCAATTAGGGAGCACAAGTATAGCACTAAACAATGAAATTAATTTTCTGATGACAGTGGCAAAATAGAGGCCCATAGTTGTGAAATATCATTATCTTACCTCAATGGGATATTACGGCGCACATACAGATTGAAAGTCTTGTCTCCATTTGTGCAATTCACTAAAATCAAGGAACATTACCGTATAAGTAGCAGAACATATGACAACACACTGCACAATCATGTGAAAGAAGGCTAGTACTGACCTCTCATGACGCGGAATTCAAACAACTCACAAGAAGAAGTTCATAATCAAATTTGCCAACACGGATAGGAAGTCAGATCTCCTCCTGTGCAGTTCCACTAAGATCAAGCAATCAAGCAACATTGTTAGTGTGACATTTTGGTTGAACTGCACAAAACACTCTTAAAACAAAAGTGTTTTGTGCAGTGAAACAAAAGGTCGCAATCGCAACAAGGTGCAGTAGATAACCCTATTTACACAGAGGCGCAAAGGAAACAACTAGTGGTCAATAACGGTGGATGACACAGAAGCCAACAAAAGGAAGCATCTAACTTATCTAAATGGGAAAGGAAGCAAGACAGTAGCATTTCTCAAATAGTGGCATAGATTCATATTAACAGAGATATTATAATAACAATAAAATTCGTTAAACATGTAATTTGCTTTTAATTGTGGCATTGCTTTAATTTTCCAGCGGCATTAGTAGAGAGTGTTTGTTTACATGGACTTTTTGGTGTAGGGACTAAAAAAAGTCCCTTTTAGTCCCATCTAAACCAAACAGTAGGGACTTTTAGGGACTAAAAGTGGGTATTTGGGACTAAAGAAAGATGATCCCGAGGGACAGACTTTTTGAGACTTTTTCTCATAGTTGCCCCTGCCCCGCATCGCACCTTATCTCTATTAGTTCATTCCTACGAGTAACATGGTCTTTTAGCATGTTATTTAATAACCTCTAGTCCATGTTTAGTCCCTGGAACCAAACAGGTAGGGACTAGGGACTTTTTAGTTTGGACTAAGAAAGTCATAGGACTTTTGAAGTAAATAGGGCCTTAGATTAACAACAGCTAAAGAGTTGTATGGGACAGTGGACGCACCAGCACCATGTGCATCTACTGATGTATAAAGGGGTGATGCAAAGTCTGTTGCAACAAAGAACAAACAACCAAGGAGCATATATGTGTTGGTCCCACTTTTGTTATCTTTAGACACCTTTTCCTATGTGAGTGCACCAAATCTAGTCCTACTCAAACTCTACAGCCTTTTCCCCCAAAACAGAAAAATCAGTTTGTTACATATGTGCGTACTGCGTTTGCCATTGCTTTCCCTTTTCGACCAATGTAGGTGCTGGATAGCCAGTCTGTACTACTTTCCCCCATTCCTTTCCTCTTGAACTACGCCCTAGATTCATGCTATACAACTTTCCCCACTACTTTCATGTTTGATCAACACCTAGATCCAGTGCAGAAGCGGAAAATCCCCACATTTAGCTAGAGGAATGCATGTGGAATAAGTAAATTATACCTTAAGGTTCTCGGGGTGTGGCTCAGTGGGCGGCGGGAGGCCAATCTGCCAACACTATGTACGGCAGCGAGGAAGAAGGTGTCAGAGGCCCTCCAGCACCACCGCTGGGAAAGAGAACAACTACGCCGGTAGTGGATTCCCTCCCTAGCCGACGGCGACAGTGTTAAGCCTCCTTCCCTTCCTGGCTGACGGATCCTGCTAGCTCTTTGACCAGCGGTGAGGGGAGAGAGAGAGAGAGATAGAGAGGCCAACAAAGTCTTTTTTAGATCTGGAGAGGGTGAGAGAGTGTGAAGAGACCAACTACAGGCGCTGAGGCTCCAGCGTGTGTGTATATAGTGGAGAGAGAGAATGTGAAGAGAGCAAACCCTAGAAAACAAGTGCCGAGGCTCCAACGTATATAGATGGAGTAGTTTTCATTTTCTGTCCATAAAAAACATTTTAAATTTTGCACGAAAACGAACTCTTTATTTAACATAGTGAAGAAAAATATTAGGGGCAATGCTAATACGTGAAGAAAAATTAACGCTCGAAGGAGTCAACTCGCAATTAACGCTGCACGCCTCCCAGTCGCACTTACTAACGTTCACCTGTGGTACACGACCCTGTGAAACTCTATTCTCCTCTTATTTAGTGGAAATGCAAATCTTTTGCCTCCGTTTCGGAAAAAAATGAGAAATTTAATTTTAATTATTTAGTTTGTACACTTTGCTCCCTTCCAATAATTTTGGGCACTTGTACTTGACCTAAGTCAGTGTGCGCCGTATCTCGTACTACTCCCTGCGTCTAGGTGTAAGTCATGTTAGAAGGTGCAGCGGGACCAAGGTGCAAGCAGATTGGAAGAGAAGGTGAAACTTGACATGTCCTTCCTGCAATGAAAGCCCTGATTTCTGTCTCTAAACGCGACAATTAATCACAACAATTAAGAGATGCCGTTTTAGCTACCATGCAGGGCCACGTATTAACTCGCATGAAAGCTGACTTTGATTCCTTGACTGATCAACACGTAGTTGCGCTCCATGCATTGGGTTTCCGGGGGAGATAACAAGGCAGAGTAAGTAACAATGCTCACTAGCAATGAGGCTAGGAGGGGATTGAGAGGCGAAGTTAATGGACAACTCCTAAACATTTTGGGAATATCTGATTTTCGTAAGATGACTTAACACCTAGACGAAGGGAGTACTACTCCTCAGTCCCGGTTTGATGGAATATTCATCACCTCTTCTCTTCTTGTACGTACTCCATTTATCTCATTTCATGTGGCTTCCCACTCGCGCGATATTCCTATTCTATGAACCTATGTGTGCGTGTGTATGTGCATCTGTGTGTTTTAATAGCGTGTGTGTGTTAGAGAGAGCGACACATCGACCTACTCCTACAGAGAGATGGTGTGTAGTGTACGATTTATCCGTGAGAATCGGTGCATCCTCTCATTTCCGGTCATCCAGGCGGGACAACTGCCACGCCCGCTCCTGACCAGCCTGGCCCACCCAAAGCCCCTCCATCGCCCGCGCGCGCTTCCCGCCCGAGACGGTCAGTGCCGCTCCAGAGAATCGATGCCGCATTCATGCCCGGACAGAGCAGACGTGACCTCTCACAGGCGCCGGCGTTGAAGTGAGAAGCGGATTCAAGAGTGATGGTTGCTTCGTCCGTCCAACTTACTGCTGGGTCTATGTGATTTGACGGATCATTGGTCATTAGTACTGAGGTGATACGACTGCTGGATGTCCCATGTCTCGGCGAAAGGAGGTACTAGATTACAATTTTCTCCATTCTTACAGCGGAGGAGTGCGGAAGCAGTGAAAACACATAGGCTCACTGATTACATGGCCCACCTCACTATCACCATATTTTCTGGACACCGTGCGACACCTTACTCTTTACATAGTACTCCCCCAGTCCGGAAATACTTGTCGAAGAAATGGATAAAAATGGATGTATCTTAAACTAAAATATGTCTAGATACATCCACTTCTCCGACAAGTATTTTCGGACGGAGGGAGTAGTATAGTACGTAGTACGTACTGCAATTTCTCAGCGAGATTAATTTGTACAATGCTATGAAGCTTCAAGCTTCTGTTTCATGTATCTTGCATCCAAGGTTTCCTGTTGTAACATTTCATCAAATACAAAGGAGACTAACATGCATGCTATTGCATCTCAATGATTGAAAGATCATAGCCAATATGTACTCCCTCCGTTCCAAAATAAGTGTCTCAACTTGATGCAAACTTTAGTACAAAGTTGTACTACTACTAAAGTTGACACTTATTTTGGACAAAGAAAACTAAAGAAAAAATTGATCCATGCAGTCCCTAGCCCTTGAACCCTAAACCCTAACCATGCTTTAATTTGCTCGCAATGTTGAAGCTTCCCAAGAAATGAAGTTTGCAACCCTTTGACCATTGGATCATTTTGTGCAGTTCCACTAAAATCGAGATGAGCATCCCTGTGGCAAAGAAATTGAAGAAGCGTTATTAGAATAAGATTACTGGGACTAGTTGATGAGACATAAACTCATCACAAATACAGTAGAAGACAATAGAGGTATGCGCGGGGCAAAGAAGTAGGGAAATATCCACATGGAGCGATGTGTGCAGCTAGGGCAATGGTGCAAGCCTGCTGTAAGGAAGTTGTACCTGAGAGATGTCAGGACGTAGCTCAACCTAGAGGAGGGCGGCGGGAGGCGACAATTGCCCACGTCGCGGCATTGAGAAAGGGATGAAGTCAACCTCACCGGCATTGTGAGAGAGAATGGCGGGGACCCCTGATGGGACATGCCGACAGTGGGTTTTCACTGTCGGCGACGGTGACCGCATCTACACAAAGCATCCACCCCATCCCCCGTCGGACGTGATCCGCCCGGATGTTAGATATGTGGCCACAGTTGTTTTGTGCGACAGAGTGTGAAGAGAGAAACCCCAGCAAGCAACCATGTAGGTTCATCCTACCTATGTATATAGTGGAGCAGTTTCCTTTTCTCTCCATATGAACCTATTTATATTGCATATGTGCCACTAAAGAAAAAAAAACTTTATTTATAAATGACGCGGCACCGTTCATGCGTGGTTCCCGACCCTCCATTATTTATAAGTGACTAAATACTACTAGACACGTCAAATTATCACATGGGCTGCATCATCTATAGAAATGAGCTCCACCGTGTCACGTGTGTGGTTGGGGAAGACGCAAAAGACACAAAGAGTGCTACTAGTGCTACGTGCATCGGTGCGTGAACCTCTTTTCTTCGAGCATGGTTAAAAGTACAGCACACTACTCTACCACGCGGTTAGTATGGGCAAAGAATATAGGCAGTAATAATGACTAATAAGCCGTCAAATCACGAGGCCCACCTTTCTCTATGTTCAACCGAGGAAGCAGCCATCATTTCACTCCTCATTGAATATCCATCCGCTACTACCTCCGCAAATAAATAAAAATCCGCTTCTACAACCGTAGCATGGTTAATAATATAGCCATGTCAATCACAACGTAGGAATATCATTCACTGATACAATAGGGCTGGATCTAAGGCTGGTGATTTTTTTACTTTGTCTCTTTCACTTTTTGTCTCATTTAATCATTTTGCATCGGAGCGCGTGTAGAGGATGGCTATTCCTTTCGATGGGACTTCTTCATGGAGTTTAAGACTAAGCTGCTCCGAATTATTCCCGCTGCCCACCACTCTAAATCGTGCCATCTATCATAGTACACCCATTGCAACAATGAGGTCCACGAGGTCTAGCACGTCCTGTAAGAAGAGACTGTCACACAAAACATACATATTGTTGCCTTCTTCCTCATACAGTACGTACCACTGGTACGTACGACTAGTACTACTACTACTCGTTCTCCTATAAACCTTGCGCTTGGCATCTCCAAAATACTAATTAAGCTTGCGCTTGGCTCTTCGCCTCTTCGGGAAGTCGAGAAATAATGGTACTGCAGTATATATCGTTATGGCTATCTGAGACCGAATGAATTGTTGCACGTCCACCACGCTGGCGAGGGTCGAGGGGCGAGGGAGAGTGCGTACTATTATTACGTCTGTTTCAATATGGACTACATACGGAGCAAAATGAGTGAATCTACACTCTAAAATACGTCTATATACATCAGTGTTTGGAGTATGTGCTAGTAGTTCATACTAAAATCTACTAAAAGACATATATTTCAAACAATATGATAATCTCTCTAACAAAGGTAGGGACGGGGACTAAACGGAGGGAGTAGTAAAATTTTGTCCTCGACCAACGAGCCACCGCGCACGTGGGCGAGGGAGCGGGCGTAAGGCGTAGTAAGTAAGCTTCACCTCGTCATGAGAGCCACTGCGCCCATGGGCGGGGGATATGGCGTACTAAGCAAGCTTCTCCTTCTTCTGTGAGTTGATGGGACACATCGAAAGTAATACATACAGAGCATCTCCAGTGTATAGAGCCTTGCCTCTAAGGTAGGCCCCACATGGTTTGCCTCTTTTTTTAAAATAAAGCATGAAGTCTCAATTTGTTTGTTCACCCGTGGTACATGATCCTCCATCAAGTGGACAACCAGTACACGTGTCAAGTTACCACGCGGGCTGCCTTTTCATACAGAAAGGAGCTCTACCGTGTACCCACGTGGGTGTGGTTGGGGAAGAGACGGGAGTATGTGCGCCGTGTGTGCACCTCTTCTCTTCATGCACACCCCCCACCTACGTGGGTGTGTGTGAGAGATACAAACCTAGATAGACGACATGTGCATTTGTGAGTGTTTTTTGTTGGGGTTGTGATTTCGTGAATGTATTTGTGGGAATATGTGTCGATGATATCTCAAACAAAAATTTGACACATGCAATGTGTGTGAAATAGAGACCTATCTATATCATATATAGAGGGGCGATCCACGAGAAGAGAGGGAGGGGTCATAGATATTGATAGAGTCAAAGGGAGGATTAAGTGGGTGGGTGCGAGATCAATGAAGAGAGCCATCAAAATTGTGTGTGTGTGCAAGTCAGAGATATAGGGCGACTGACCTACCAGAACGTTAGAGGGCATAGGGCAAGTTCGTGTGTGGCAGGAATACATGACTAGAGCGCTCAATGTAGCGGTGTGTGTCTGTGGGGGGAAGGGGGAGGCAAAGACCTAACTAGAGAGGTAGATCGACTTGTATATGTGTTAAGAAGGAGAGACCCAACTATGTCTTGAGGGAGATCGGTCGACATCCATACATAAGTGAAGGACGAGAAATAGGTTGGGACAAAGAGAGAGAGAGAGAGGAGAGAGAGAGAGAGAGAGAGAGAGAGAGAGAGAGAGAGAGAGGGGTAGAGTGTTGGATGGGTGATGGAGTTGCTTCTCGAAGAAAGTGGGAGAGGCCTACTAGAAAAACTGAGGGTAGAACTGCAATATTATCAATAAGAGTGGGGATGTGTTTCTGTGTGTGCGTGTGCGTGATAGATGTGTCTAGACGCTTGCATGGATGATGAAGGGGGACCATGTTTTTGGTAAGCAGACCTAACTAGATCAGTAGATCAATTGTTGTTTGTCGGTGGAAGAGAGAGACATAACTAATGAGGTAGATCGATCGACGCGTGGGGAACACGAGTTATAACGACCTAGCTAGCTATATGTATAGCGGGAGGTCGGTCTTTGTACATCCATTTGTTAGAGGCAAATAAGGCCCAACGAGACGGATAGATAGAGAGAATGGAGCTAGGAGGTGGTGCGAGAGGCCTACTAGCTAGATAGGGGGAGAAGTGTGCAATTGTGAGATCGATGAAAAGAGGGGCGAGAGTTTACACGTGTGTGGGATCATATGAGAGACATGAGGCATGGACACTGTAAGGAGGATATGGAAGGTGCATGTGTATGTTGTAGGCAGACATCGCTGGAGAGGTTTATCGATCGGCGTGTGTCAGAAAGGAGTTGTGGAGACCGGGGGAGAATGACCTAAAGAAAAGATGAATGTGCTCAATGGATAGAATGCTGAGGGAGGGGGAGGGCGAGGAGGGCGTGTGCATGCACGAGAGAAAGTTAGTTCTAGCTACAAAGGTTAGAGGATTGTGTGGGTCTAAGAGACTAATAATGATCGTAATTCGATATGAAATTGGATTCATATATTTGAATAGGAGATCATAGTGCTATAAACATATGCATGCATGAATATACCGGTGATAAGCGTGGTGTTGTTTTGGACATGTTATACCATAATGTGATAATGTGTGGTGTTTGCAACTCACAACTAAATATCGAACAATCTAAACCATACAATACATTGAACAATCTCACATTTTATTTGAATTTGTGATAATGTGTGGCGTTTGCAGCTCACAACTAAACACCGATCAATCTAAACCATACTATATATTGAAAAATATCACATTTTATTTGAATTTGTGGTAATGTGTGGCATTTGCAACTCACATATCTAAATACTTGTAGGCGTAGGGGGTGGGGCACCATACATTATGTGATAAACACATTATACATATGAGACATGGTTTAGATTATGAAGATCTAGCTAGAGCTTGAAATGTACTGTGATTTGAAATCAACATAAAGTGGATTCAAAAAATCGAGTTTGAGTTCATATAGTACACATAGTTCATATCTAACTCGACAGTTATCATGTGGTGTGATGTGAAGATAATACACAAACGATGGTTTAACTTGACAATAATAATGATTGTAGATCTTATTAAAGTAGAGAAATGAATTCAAATGGTTTAACTTCACAGCAATCATGATTGTAGATCTTATTCAAATAGAGAAACAAATTCAAATTTACTTCATATTGAAGCGGTAGTATATACGTTTGGAATGCACTAAAACGTTCATTTGAGTAGCAGGTTGCATGCATTATACACATAGAAATATATTTTAATTGAACATAAGGTGAATCCAAAGTTTTTGAATGGCATTTGTAGTGCGAATTGATTTGGTACAGTACACGGGACTGGACTCTCTTGTGTGGTGAGAATTGATTTCTTTTTGTTTTTCCGTCAACGGAAGTGCGAATTGATTTGGTACAGTACACATTAGGCTTGTCCGGAAATTTCAATCCGTGCCTTGTTACCCTGAAATATTGAAGATATATCGTTGTCTTGTTGTGCTCTGAACACTCCCTCCATCTCAACCCGCGCCTTGCTATCCCAAAATTACAACACGCATGAAAACTCCCACCTCCTACGAAATCCCAACACACGAAATGCCCGTGATACCCCTGAACCGAAAGAACCGCCTAGCTCAAATCGGTGGGGGTACTTTCATAACTTACCCCACATTTTGGAAAAGCGCATCCCTAAGCCATGGTTCCCTCCTCCCATCCCATCCGCCCACCCATTCGTACACCGAGGCCGCGAAAACCCGTGAAGCCCCACACCCTCCATCCACCACCCAGTCGGAGCCTCTTCCCCGACAACATCGTCCACAGCGACACCTCAACATCCCTCATCCACCGCACCGGATGAGGATCCATCGTCGATCTCGTCGTCCCGCCGGTTCAGCCACCCGTTCTCCACTTCCAAAGAGCTGCCCCGATGTTCCCCTCATCTTTCGCACCACCTCCATTACCACACCGCCGTCTTCACCTGCACCACTGGAAGAGCAGCATCATCATTGTTTCCTTGGTTGAAGCTGAGTCCTAACCAGTGCCACCAAAGAGGTTCTACACTAATCGTCGCATTTGCTTCTTGATTCGATCTCACGGTGCTGCCGGCGCTCGGCCCTGAGCCGACATGGCTCGGCTCCATCCACAGTGGCCTCACCGGCCACTTCCTCCACGGCGTCGCTCCCACAGCGGCGACGTCCACATCAGTAGGAGTTGCTGCTGCTCTGGCTCACGCTCGCGGTGCTACTCTGCTCTTGCCCTCGGTCCCCTGCTGTCGGGGGATATCGGCCTCCACGAGCACCTATGGGGACGGAGCCCCTTGTCGGTTCGGCGGGGGCGAGGATGCACAAAGAGCAGATCGAGGCGACACACACACACAACGATTTTACACAGCTTCGGGCCGCATGGATGCGTAAAACCCTACTGCTGCATGTCTGGTTGATTGGAGTTCTTGCTCTGGAGCGCAAGAAGCTACAACGAGTTGGAGCTGGACGTAGACGAGGGTCTACTGGGCGTCCTCCTGGTTCTGGTTCTCCCTCCTCTGGCTCTGGTTTTCTCCCTGCTGGCCCCCCCTCCCTCCATGCGCATGGGCCTCCTTTTATATGCCAAGGGGTTTCCCACAGGTAGCGGTGCAGGTGGGGGTAAGGATGGCAAGGAACTGTGCGAACAGCGGCTGCACAGTGTTATCCAACCTAACTCTAACGGCGGGGGACAAAGGCATTAAATGCCCGTCTGGATCGCTTGAACAGTGCCGAGGCGGACCGTTAGGGGCGCCTCCGCTCGCCATGGGGGCGACTCTGTCAACGTTGCGTGCCACCGCACACCTCAGGTTGCGTAACGTCTCGCCACGTGCCTCCGGGGAAGCTCCAGAGTGACGCGTGGGCAGGTGGGCTGGAGCGCGGGCCTGAGGTGGTGGTTAGCCGCGGCAAGTGGCTTGCCGCGCTAGTTGCCTTGTCGCGCCTGAGAGCTTGCCGCTCGTCAGGCCTTGCCGGGGCGCGCGGCGCGCCGCGGCGGGCTTCTCTTGGGGTCCCTTGGCTTGGCCATCCCGGCGAGCTCCTCCCGCCGGGGCATTGGTGCTTCGGCTTAGTCGTCCCGGCAAGCTTCTCTTGCCGGGGCCTCGTCGCCTTGGCCCGGCAAGCTCCTCTTGCCGGGCCTCACTTGCTTGGCCCAGCAAGCTCCTCTTGCCGGGGCTTGGTCTTCGGGGATCGATCACTTGGCCTTCGTCCGGCCCGGAGCGGGCCGTGGAGACTCTTGTCGCTCCCCTGGCAGGCCTTGCCGCGGGAGGCTACTACTGCCCGTGCACAAGTTCGGGGTTCTAGGGTACCCCTACTTTAGTACACCGCCAGGAGCCCCCGGGCCTGGGCCATACACGGTGCCGAGCGTTGTTGGGCCAGGCCCTAACAGTGCATGGGCACGCGTGGCCTAGGTCGCGCTGCTCCTTGACTCCGTGCTCGTCGCGCCCTCCCCAAGTGGCACGCGCTTATCGCGGCGTCGTGGGGTGAGGCGTGCGAGGCGTGCGTGACGTGGGTGGCGTGCGCGGGGCTGAGGCCCGCAGGCATGCGTCACGTCGTGCACGATCTCTTTTATTTGGAAAGGCGAAACATCCGCCCCCCTCCCCCCCCCTTAAAAGCGGGGGGGGGGGGGACAGGGGCAGCTCGCCATTCCGCTGGTTGCCGTTCCTCGAAAATTTCCGCCACTTCCTCATTGCTAGAGAAAGCAGGGATTCGCCCTCGCAGCCCCCGGCGCCGCCAGCGTCGACAACTCCCCCTCCCTGTTTCTGCCATGGCCCCGAAGAGCGACAAGGCGAAGGGGAAGGCCATGAAGTCGGCCGAGGCGCTGCGGCTGGAAGCGCTTCGGAAGGAGACGGCGATGTTCCCCCCTTAGCTTGACGCGCTGAGGCTGAAGAACGATTACCTCCTCTTCTGGTCGACGGCGACGCGAGCGCATCCGCGCACGCGAGTTCTTCCCGCCATGGCCCAGAAGCTGTACTCGACCGGGTACCCTTTCTTCGCCGTGTTCTTCCTCTGCGGGCTCTGCCCGCCTTTTTCTGAGTTCTTCTGCGACATCATGCACACCTACAACCTCCACCTCCTTGATTTCACCCCCAACGCCGTCCTGACAATGGCGGTTTTCGCACACCTTTGCGAGAACTTTGTCGGAGTCTGCCCCAGCATAGCCCTCTTCCGGCACTTCTTCACTCCCCGGGTGGAGAAAGGAGAGCCGCTGTCCGGTGGAGTCGCCTGGGTCTCCAGGAACGGCAAGAAAGAGGCCTACTTGGAGGGGGAACTCCGTGGCAGATGGGAGGAGTGGAGGGCCGAGTGGTGCCTGATCGTCGAGGAGAACCCACCGCCGTTCATCGCCGTGCGGCAAACTCCAGTGGTGCGCGGCCGCGACTGGAGCGACCTGGCTCCGGACGACGCCAGGCTGAAGATCGCCGTCACCCGGATCCTACGCCTCAGGTTTGTCGGGCTCACTGTCGGCGCCGTCGGCGCGGATTTCCTTCACCGGCGCATCGCCCCTCTGCAGGAGAAGGGGAAGCCGGCTTGGGAATTCCAAAACACGGCGGACATCATGAGGCTGCGCCCGGGCCTCAACTTCAACTTCACCGTTCTGGAGCTCGATGGAGTGTTGAAGGAGCTGTTCAGGCATGACTCCGAGCACCCAGAATGGTTCAGGTTGCCGCCGGGGGTCGTCCCCTTGTGCAACAAGTCGGCGCTCAGCCGCATCTTCGCGATGATGCCGCTGTGCGACTCGCACGGGATCGACGCGACCTGGCAGGAGCCGGCGGACGACGTCGTGCAAGCCTTCTTCGACAACTTGGAGGAGGTACCGGTCGACCCCGACGAGAAGAGGGGCCTCACGCAGGACACCACCCCCGAGGAGCTGGCCTACATCGCCTCCAGGATGGAGGAGGCGGCGGCCGCCGCGGCCGCGGGCGAATCTGGCTTCACCCTGGCCGAGGCAGACGCGGCGGAGGCGGAGAGCCTCGCCGACCAGATGGAGCTCGCCGGAGCGGAGGAGCCAGCCGGGCACGGTGGTGCGGGCGAGCCTGCCCAGGACGCGGGTGGCTTTCCGGAGGCCGACGTGCCCTCCTCGCAGCTCCCGGGCAGCTCGTCGCAGGCGGAGCCCCCTGCCCAGCCAAGGAGGCGTCTCCGCAGGGCTGGAGAGGCGGTGGGGCAGGCCGACCAGCAGCCGTAGCCCCGGGTGACGTGCGCCTCTGAAACGGCGGGAGCGGGGTCCTCACGGGCCACGGCTTCTGCTCCTGCCGCTCCTCGTTCCGCGGCGGCAACGGGGGCGGGGCCGTCCACCACCCCCGCCAAGCGGTCCCGGGAACCCACTCCCCTGTCTCCTCGCGCCTGGAGTAAGCCGGTTTTTGATTATTCCGCGCTCAGCTCCAACGACGAAGAGGAGGACGGAGAGTAAGTTCCTGGTAAAGC
This sequence comes from Aegilops umbellulata, assembly GCA_032464435.1. Lineage (NCBI taxonomy): Eukaryota > Viridiplantae > Streptophyta > Magnoliopsida > Poales > Poaceae > Aegilops > Aegilops umbellulata. The sequence continues at coordinate 308,785,131 of CP136057.1, forward strand.
TTGCATCTTCTTGATTCCTGTTGCTTCGTCTTATCTCGTAGCCCATTCATCCTCCCCTGAAACCGTTCCTTTTCAGGACACTGGCGCAGAGGAGGGTGAAGAGGGCCAAGATCCCGATGGTCGTCCTCGAGGGCGAATCTCCTCCGTCAACTGGGGAGGTGCCGGAGACGACCTTGCCGGACCTGGCAGCGGGCCCGCAGGGCAGCCCACAGCGCAGCCCCCAGGGTGAGGGCACGACTAGCTCTTGCCTTCTGGCGCGCGAGCGAGCTTCCCTTCTCTTTGCTAACATGTGGCTGTTGTTGTTGTTGGGTAGGAGCAGAGCAGCCCCAGCAGGCGACCCCGGGGGGCATTCCCGCCGCGCCGTCCGCTTCGACCACCCCGCCTGGGGAGAAATCTCCGGCAAGGGAGGAGCCCCCGGCAGGGGAGACCTCCCCGGCAAGGGAGGGATCTCCGGCAAGGGACGCGGCCAGCGATCCCCCGGCAACGGAGGCCGCGGCCATGGACCCGGTCACCGGTAAGCCCCCCTGCACGGAAAACTTCCCATGGCTATCTTTTCTTATGAGCCCCTTTGCCGGCCGTTCAGCTGACTCCTTTCTTCTCTTCCGGCCGCCAGACCCGCCCACCGCGGACCCGATGGAGACCGAGGTCATCGTCGAGGAGGGTACGCGTGGCGACGGCGACGACGTCGTCGTCATCGAGGAGGCGGAGGGGACCGACGACCCCGTAGGCGGCAAGGAGGTTGAAGCCGCCAAGGCCGCCGCGGCAGCAGGCGGCGAGGGGACCAGCGACCGTGCCGACGGCCCCGGGGAGGCCGAGGCGTCAAGCACTCCGCAGTCCGGCGATCCCGCTGCTGCTACCACGTCGGGCCTCGAGGAGCCCCCGGCAGGCGCCTACCTGCAGGCCGGCGATGGCGTCTTCATCAGGCTCCCCTGGGAGCCTAGATCCAGGGCGCCGGTCGAGGGGGAGGCCCTGGACGGAGAAGTGCTCGCCTCTGTCAGGCTGACGGTGGTCGCGCCGAGTGCCGGCAGCGGCGAGCCCGAGGAGGAGCGGCTGCTCCGGAAGCTTGTGTCGCTCTACCGCGTCCGGCAGGCCAAGGTGGAGCGCCAAGAGGCGCTTGTCGCGAAGGCTAGCGCGGACATGGAGAAACGCGCCGGGGAGCTCCGGTAGCTCAACCAGGAGGCTCTCCGGTCTTTGGCGGAGGAGCGGAGGCTGCTTGATGAGGCGCGGACGGCCTTTCTCCTCGAGAGGGCGGAGGCCGAAGAGCAGCAGAGGCTTGCCCCGGCGGGGCTATCCGCGCGGGAAAGCGAACTGGTGCAGCAGAAGGCCAGCCTCGCCAGCCACGAGGAGGAGGTTGCCGCGCGTGAGCAGGCGCTTGACGGAGCCCTACAGAAGGCGCAGGACGCTGTCGCGGCCGCTGAGGTCGCCAAAGGGGAGCTGGAGGTGAGGGCGGCGCAGCTCGCCAGCGACCTCAAGGCGAGCGGCGAGGAGCTTGCCGCGCTCAAACAGGAGCGCGAGAAAGGCGCTCACGCCCTCGGCGAGCTGCAGGGTCGCTTCGCCGAGAAGACCTGGGAGCTCGACGCCGCCAAGGACTCCATGGCCGGCCTCGAGCTGAAGCTGGACACCCTGGCCAAGGCGCTGGAGAGCGCCAAGGAGCGGGAGGCGGCGTTGCGGAAGGAGATTGTTGGCAACGAGGAGCTGTTGAAGAGCGCCGCCGTTACCCAGAACGCCTTCCAAGAGACGGTGGAGCTGTGGACGGAAGGCCTCGTCGACATCGCCTCCACCATCGACCAGGAGCTGAAGCTGCTGGGGGTGGAGGGCCACGAGTACCCCTCCGGCGAGGACGTCCCGCCGAGCGCTAAGCTCACTTCCTTCTTCAAGGGCTTGGTGGGAGTGCTCCAGTATCTCCGGGAATCGACCCCAAAGGAGCTGGCCGAGGAGATGCGGGAAGCCGTCTCCGGGGCCCTCGAGAGAGTGCTGGTGAAGATCGTCTTCCGCAACCCCACCATCAGGCTGACCAACGTCCTCAGGCACCCGTCGGAAGACGCCGACCTGACGGAGATTAAGGCCCTTGTCACCCCCATCGTGGAAAGGGTGGCGGGGATCAGGCGGATCGAGGGCGACCGCGCGGATTAGGCCGCCCACCTCTTTCTTTTCTTCCTTGTCGCTGCCGAGCATGCCATAGAAACAGAAGATTAGGGCAGCGGCAAGGCATTTTGTAATATAACTTTTATCTTAGGCAATTCATTGTGCTGTTATCTCCCTTGTTCGACCTTGTGCTTCGTACGTTCGTGCCCTACGCTCACAGGAACTTGTCGGCAAAAGTCTCCGCCTTGCCACGGGTGCCGAGTGCGGGACATCAGCAACCCGCTAACGGGGCTTCCACCGGCAAGAAACCTTGCCGCGGCTGGCGCAACTCACTTAAATGCTGAGCAGGCTCGGGGCGAGATAGGCGTGGCGACTGCAGTCGCGGCACGCTCAAGCTGCCGAGCGAGCTCGAAGCAAGTAAGGACGCTACTCGGGATGTAGCACACTTAAGTCGTTGAGAGGGGCTCGAAACGAAATAGGGGCGCAACCAGCCACGAGCCGGCCCTTCCGCGCACAGGTTTCCCATACGAAGCTCGGTCGTTCGAGGAAGATAACTTAAGAATAAAAAGGAGCTTAGTCGCTCAAGCTTTGGCAACTTAGCTTATCTATCATCTGCCGTCCGGCAAGGCGCAGCTTCCTCGGGAGACGCTCAACCCAGGCTCGGGGCCTGACGGCCTGCCACCGCTTGCCGGAGGCGAGTGCTGCACAATCGTGTCGAATGATGCCTGCGCCAAGCGGAGAGGCGCGGAAACGATAGGATGTGCGGGGCACATGAACTATGCTCGGGACCTGCGCCCGCCTCTGTACGAAGGATTACATGCAACTGCGGCAAGACTTGGACAGAGGGGATGGCCGTCGGAACGGTTCCGACCGCCGCGCGGGCAAAGCCCCTCCCACGGTCGGCGTCAACTCGTTTGGATCTTGGCGGCCTGGGCTCGCCGAAGAACGAGGTCGCCTTTCTCGCAACTTCCGGCGCTAATGCTGGAGGCGAGGGACTCGCTCAGCGGCCGGAAGGCGGTCCTCCTCAAGGAGCAGCTGCTCTTGCCCGGACTCTGCGCGAGTGGGTACTTGGGGAGGGCCGTGCACGGGTCCGTGAGGAGGGATGCCTTCGCCCCGCGGGCTGGAGCGGAAAGGTACCTGGCCATACCTGAGCTTGCCTGTGGTCGCCGAACCTGGTTCGCACAACCTCGACACGCCCCCCTACCTGGCGCTCCAAAGATGTCGGGGGATATCGGCCTCCACGAGCACCTATGGGGACGGAGCCCCTTGTCGGTTCGGCGGGGGCGAGGATGCACAAAGAGCAGATCGAGGCGACACACACACACAACGATTTTACCCAGCTTCGGGCCGCATGGATGCGTAAAACCCTACTGCTGCATGTCTGGTTGATTGGAGTTCTTGCTCTCGAGCGCAAGAAGCTACAACGAGTTGGAGCTGGACGTAGACGAGGGTCTACTGGGCATCCTCCTGGTTCTGGTTCTCCCTCCTCTGGCTCTGGTTTTCTCCCTGCTGGCCCCCCTCCCTCCATGCGCATGGGCCTCCTTTTATATGCCAAGGGGTTTCCCACAGGTAGCGGTGCAGGTGGGGGTAAAGATGGCAAGGAACTGTGCGAACAGCGGCTGCACAGTGTTATCGAACCTAACTCTGACGGCGGGGAACAAAGGCATTAAATGCCCGTCTGGATCGCTTGAACAGTGCCGAGGCGGACCGTTAGGGGCGCCTCCGCTCGCCACGGGGGCGACTCTGTCAACGTTGCGTGCCACCGCACACCTCAGGTTGCGTAACGTCTCGCCACGTGCCTCCAGGGAAGCTCCAGAGTGACGCGTGGGCAGGTGGGCTGGAGCGCGGGCCTGAGGTGGTGGTTAGCCGCGGCAAGTGGCTTGCCGCGATAGTTGCCTTGTCGCGCCTGAGAGCTTGCCGCTCGTCAGGCCTTGCCGGTGCGCGCGGCGCGCTTCTCTTGGGGTCCCTTGGCTTGGCCATCCCGGCGAGCTCCTCCCGCCGGGGCCTTGGTGCTTCGGCTTAGTCGTCCCGGCAAGCTCCTCTTGCCGGGGCCTCGTCGCCTTGGCCCGGCAAGCTCCTCTTGTCGGGCCTCGCCTGCTTGGCCCGGCAAGCTCCTCTTGCCGGGGCTTGGTCTTCGGGGCTCGATCACTTGGCCTTCGTCCGGCCCGGAGCGGGCCGTGGAGACTCTTGTCGCTCCCCTGGCAGGCCTTGCCGCGGGAGGCTACTACTGCCCGTGCACAAGTTCGGGGTTCTAGGGTACCCCTACTTTAGTAAACCGACACCTGCCTGGTCTGCTCTTGCTCTTGCTCCCACTGCTGCTCTCGCTCTTGCTCTTGCTTGTGCTGCTGCTCTACTCTTGCGAGCGCTGCTGCTGCACGAGCAGTAGATCCCGCTCTCATTCCAGCCCCTGCAGCTGCTACCCGAGATGCTGCTACACGACCAGCTGCCCCGGCTCTCGCACATGCTGCTGCTGCTGCAACTTTTTTGCTACTAGTGTGTTCTGTTTCGATAGTAAAATTCAGTTCTGACAGCAAAGTTCAGTTTCGACAATTAAATTTAGTTTCGAGAGTTAAATTCAATTTTGACATTAAGTTCAGAGATGAGCGGCTGATATATTTTACATCTAGCACTTTGTGGTTATGTATTTTATATCATCAATTGGAGATGCTATTAGAATTCCACTCAGGTTAACGTTGTGTCTCTTGTCCTGCTTCAGCCTCGCCATCGTACAACTCACCGGAGCTGCTCCAATGACGAAACCCTCCATCACAGCAGAGCAGTACCCCGGGCTCCATCTCCAGACGCCTAAGATCTTCTTCCCCTCCTCCGACAGCTAAATCAGTCGGAGCATCCTCACCGACCAACCCAATCACGCTGAGATCGACATGGCTTCGCCAAAGAGGTTGTCCACTTGTTGCATCTCTTTTTTACTCTACATGTTATATATATTGTCCACTGAGCACACGTAGTAACGTGAAATACGATTAGTTTCTCCTACTATATGACAAACACTGAGGTACCAGGCAACTTAGCTATCTGTGATGGACTCTCTTGAACACCATCATTATTTATCTCTGCATGTTTGAGCTGTGCATTTGTAGATGGGCCTGGGAGTTGAGCTAGTAGGGCAGTGGCCTGGGTCCAAAGTAGTAGAAGTAGCACAAAAACATTTTTAGTGTAGGTTTTTCCCTGCTCAAGCCTACCTACTATTCATGCATTTGGTTCAAAGGAATGAAGCAAAGGAAAACTGTAGGATTTGGTCCTTTAGTGTCTCCTTGAAAGAAAGACCATAGGAATTTTTATCCACTTGTCATCCTTTTCAAATTCCTATTCATGAAGCACAAGACTAAGAGATAGTAGCATAATAGCATTATAACCATACATTTTCTTGTGGTTTGACTTAATCTCACCATGCTTCTTTGCATCATGTGATCTTCCAATTCTTGTGAACCAAACACCCAGATTGGCAGAAATCCTGTGTTTTTCAATTCTTTGTTTTGCACATGCATTCCTATCCTATTCATGTGTATCTCCTATCCCTACATTGTTAGAATCCTCAAATTCAAACAAGCCCTTACACAATTACTTCTGTTACAGATACTTGTCAAAGAAAACCTTGTGTGGTTTGTCCTGCTCCTACTGCGCTATGTTCGACCCCAGCTCAGCTGCTCCAACAATGGAAGGGTTCACCACAGCAGGGATCCACCCTCCAGACTATCTTTCGCCGCCTTAGATCTTCTTGCCCGCAACCGGCAGCCACGACAACTGCATTACCATCATCAACTGAGCAGATGACCTTGAGGACTACACGGGTCCGCAAGAGAGGTCGCACTCTTTCGTGTCTACTTACGTTATGCATCGCTTAATATGATGACATGCTACTTTATCATCCTGTTCACCTATTAGACTCTGAGTCAGGTCCAAACTAATGCTTAAACTTGAGTTTTTAAATGGTTGTGGGGTACATATTGCATCAACAATCAATACTATATGTCTACTATCTGGTTAATCTCGGGTGTCTACTATGAGTTTCTTGTTGGGTGGAAACAAACATTAAAGGATCCATTATCTATATTTTTTAACTAAAGCTATTATGTGCCTGCTATCATTGGTTCTGGGTCTACCCACAGTTTGCTACCATGACTCTGGTTTGTGAATCCACTCCTTACATAATCTCACTATGTTTTATCCCTATGCATGTCAGTTATTGTACACAATGGAACTGAACATGTAGAGCCAAAGAGAAGAGCCTTGCGTGGCAATAAAATTTCATGCAAACGTCACTCCCTTGTGGGTGCAAAGGCAGCCCCCCTCCACCCATTTCGGATTGTAATCAAGAGGAAGATAACTGTTCTGAGGGGGATTCAGAAGGAGAAGACCACTCCTATTTAGCCCCTAAGGTCTTCGCTCTAACTTGGCATGCTGATGTTGTTAATATCATGCATATGGTGCCTTGCATTGCTTACTTTATACATCAAATATGTTATCTGCTTAGTTTAGACATGCATTGTGTGAATGTCATCTGTTTAGTTTCTTTATCGTATATGTGAATCATGCAATGCCATCTTGTTTAGAGAGGGATCATATATGTGAATTTTGCAATGCCACCCTAGTTAGCCAGTCATCTTATATGTGAATTACATAATGCCATCAACTTTTCAGTATGTATTAAATTTGCCAACAATTTTAGTACATTCAATTACTCTTCCTATGCATCAGCCATTCGACATGGTCATGGAAAAATCTGGAGTGGAAACAAGGTCTTCAATGCAGACAATGCTGTCTGATGAAGGCATGTTTTGCTGGTTACAGATAGCTCCTCAGAGGTGGATTCGGAGATAGATGACTAGTCCTATTCCCCCCCACCCCCGAGGTGCATGCTCTAACTTGTCTGGGTTATATTGCTCAGATCGTGCATATGGTGTCTTGCATTGGCATGTCATTTTCTTTAGACATGCTTTGTGTGAATGCCACCTGTTTAGTGTCTAATTACCATGTATGTCAATTTTGCAATGTCATCTTGTTGCAAGACATTATATATGTGAATTATGCAATGCTATCTTGTTACAAGGCATTATGTATGTGAATTATGCAATGCCATGATGTTTAGCCAAGCGTCATATATGTGAATTATATCATGCCGTCCTTTTTTATTAATCATTGCATTTGTCGACAATGTTGGTATATTCAACTGCTCTACCTGTGCATCAGCCATTTGAATTGGCGATGGAGAAAGCTGGAGTGAAAACAAGGTCTTTAGAGCAAACAATGCTACCTGCTGAAGCAGATATCTTGCTGGTTACAGATAGCTCCTTCGAGGAGGATTCAGAGGCAGATGACCAGTCCAATTATCCCCCTGATGTGTATGCTCAAACTTGGCAGGGTTATATTACTCTTATCATGCATATGTTGTCTTGCAATGCTTAGTTTTTACATCATATACACAATATTGAATGCCATCTCCTTAGTTGACACATCATATATGCGATTGCCCTCTGCTCACTTCCTAAGCATATAAATCATATATTTGAATTGTATCATCCCATGATGTTTACATAGACAGCATGTATCTGAATTATGACATGCCAACCCATTTTCTAAAGACATAATATAGTTAGATCATCTCATCCTGTTTACATAGTCATCATATTTTGAAGTATGTCATTCTATCATGTTTAGTTAGCCATCATACATGTGAAATTGTGTCATGCTATCATGTTTAATTTGCCATCATATATGTGAAATTATGTCATGCTATTCTGTTTTGTTAGACAACAAAAATGTGAATTATTTCATGCCCTGTTATCTTCCCTACTATCCATTGCACCTGTCTATCTTACAATGTCTGTACATTCAATTACTTTTCTTGTTTATCAGCCATTTGAATTAGTGGGGGTGATGGCAGTATCTGTGGGAGTAAAAACACGGTCTTCAGAAAAGATCGTGCTGCCTGCCGATGCAGATAGAACCACGGTTGTACATTCCCAAGAACCAGCCCCACCACACATAACCTAGACTAAGCAGATTGTACCCCTACCCAATTAGACAGAGAACCAACTACACCCCTGCTAACCCCAACCCCAGCAGATAGTAACCCAGTTCTAGTTGACATAGCACCGTCTCCACCACAAAGCAACCAAACATGAGCAGTTAGTAAGGCAAATGCAGTGCCCAAAGCATGAGGACCACCACTTCGTTCCCCAAGTCAACGCTTAAAGCAGAAGAAGAATTATTCTCAGGTCAGGTTCCGTAGCTATGGTTCATACTCCTTTGCTCTTGCATCACTGTATTTACTTATACCAACTAATTTCAAATTTGAAGGATGCAACTAAAACTCCAATGGCGCAACAGGTATGTTTTAAACCTATTTATTTATTGTGTTTGCTGTTGTAACTTGGTCTATGTTGATTTCGGTTTCACCTTAATAAACAGTTATGTTCTCATGCCATGCACATTACAAGTGTTGTTATTGTTGTGTAGTTTCCCACAGTTATATTCTGTCTATGCTGCTTTGACTTGAATAGATATGATTTGAACTGTCTCTATCTTGATTTGGCAACATAAACTAGAATGATATAGACCATACACTGATCATACTACATAGATATATGTTTGTTTCATGCCGTTATCCTGCCCACCTTACTACTGAACTGGTTTACCATGAGTTTTCATATACAACATGGTTAATCTGCGATGTGTCTATTTGTTTCTCTTTTAGAATGCGGATAAAATATTGGAGAAGAGTACCCCGTTATGCAATGGTAAAGGAAGTAATGCAGATAAGGTTCAAGATAGTGACATATCCCTGTTGGTCTCTAAGGGAGTCCTGGATTAGGGGGTGTTCGGATAGCCGGACTATGAAGATACAAGATTGAAGACTTTGTCCCGTATCCGGAAGGGACTTTCCTTGGCGTGGAAGGCAAGCTTGGTGATGCGGATATTCAAGATCTCCTACCATTGTAACCGACTTTGTGTAACCCTTACCCTATCCGGTGTCTATATAAACCGGAGGGTTCTAGTCCGTAGGACAACTTCATGATACAACAATCATACCATAAGCTAGCTTCTAGGGTTTAGCCTCCTTGATCTCGTGGTAGATCCACTCTTGTACTACCCATATCATCAATATTAATCAAGCAAGAGTAGGGTTTTACCTCCATCGAGAGGGCCCGAACCTGGGTAAACTTCGTGTCCCTTGTCTCCTGTTACCATCCGGCCTAGACGCACAGTTCGGGACCCCCTACCCTAGATCCGCCGGTTTTGACACCGACATTAGTGCTTTCATTGAGAGTTGCTGTGTGTCGTCGCTTTTAGGCCCGATGGCTCCTTGGATCATCAACGACGATGCAGTCCAGGGTGAGACTTTTCTCCCCAGACAGATCTTCGTCTTCGGCGGCTTCGCACTGCGGGCCAATTCATTTGGCCGCCTGGAGCAGATCGAAAGCTACGCCCCTGGCCATCAGGTTAGGTTTGGAAGTTTGAACTACACGGCTGACATCCGTGGGGACTTGACCTTCGACGGATTCGAGCCACAGCCAAGCGCGCCGCTCTGTCTCGATGGGCATGATCTAGCTCTGCCGCCAAACAGTGCCCTGGAGCCCGCACGCGCGTCGGTTCCGACCCTTAATTCGGAACCTGCGGCGCTGATCAGGGGTGAGCGGTTGGACGTCACCCCGGGGGCTGCGATCTCAAAAGCGATCGAGCCGAACGCCAGCCCCGCACTCTGCATGACCCGTGACTCCGAGGATCCGGATTCCCCTCCGGACTCCGAACCTCCCGCGCCCTTGCCAATCGAATCAGATTGGGCACCGGTCATGGAGTTCACCGCCGCGGACATCTTTCAGCACTCGCCCTTTGGCGACATCCTGAACTCACTAAAGTCTCTCTCTTTATTGGGAGAGCCCTGGCCGGACTATGGCCAGCAAGGATGGGATACGGACGATGAAGAAATTTAAAGCCCACCCACCACCCACTTGGTAGCCACTGTCAACAATTTAAACGACATGCTCAACTTCGACTCCGAAGACATTGACGGTATGGACGAACATGCAGGAGATACAGATGAGCCAACGCCCATAGGGCATTGGACAGCCACCCCATCTCATGATGTGTACATGGTGGACACCCCTAAAGGGAACAATAGCGAGGAAAAAGGGGATGGAACGGGGGACCGATCCCTCGAAAAGCAATCAAAGCATAGGCGTAAACGCCGACCCAAGCCCCGCCTCGATAAAGACCCAGCCATAGAGCAGGATGAGCCGGTAGACGACGAGCAGGCCTTAGAGTAACCGTCCGAACAGGGCAACACGGATAGAGAAACCGAACATCCCTCCCCTGGCAAAAACGGCACTCCGGACGATCTTACGCCGGACAAAACCACGAAGAAGAAGAATCTCCACAAGAGGCTCGTGGCAACAGCACGCAGCCTGAAGAAGTAGAAGCGGAAGCTAAAAACGGCGGAAGATGCACTTAGGATCATATGGAGCAGAGTAATCAATACCGCAGATAAATACGGCGACAGTCGCCGCACTAAAAGCTATCCGAAGAGAAAACTACTGCCCGAATTTGACGAAGAGGCCATAGAGCCATCGCATTCAAAAAACAAGAAAGCCACACGGTCGGATAGACGACCCCATAGCCAGCATAAAACGGCAAATGGCGCCGCACTTAAGCCGGCACGCGACCCACTTACGGATTCGCATCAGAAAGATGGCCCAGCTAGGTCCATTTATGGGCCAAGAAAGCAAGCTCTCGTAAGCAATGCAATAAAACCATCATCAGAATCAGGCACACCCAAATACAGGGGCGCCGCACATCCCCTATGCTTCACTGATGAGGTCTTCGATTATGAATTTCCAGCGGGATTCAAACCCGTAAACATAGAGGAATATGATGGAACAACAGACCCTGGAGTCTGGATAGAGGATTATATCCTCCATATACATATGGCTAGAGGAGATGATCTCCACGCCATCAAATATTTACCAATAAAGCTCAAAGGACCAGCTCGGCATTGGCTCAAAAGCCTCCCTGAAAACACAATTGGAAACTGGAAGGAGCTCGAGGACGCTTTCCGAGCAAATTTTCAAGGGACTTATGTCCGTCCTCCGGATGCTGACGACCTCGGTAACATAACACAACAGCCCGGAGAATCAGCTCGGCAATTCTGGAATAGATTCCTCACTAAAAAGAATCAGATAGTCGACTGTCCGGACGCCGAGGCCTTAGCAGCTTTCAGGCATAACGTCCGAGACGAATGGCTCGCCAGACACCTCGGCCAAGAGAAGCCAAGAACAGTGGCCGCACTAACAAGCCTCATGACCCGCTTTTGTGCAGGAGAGGACATCTGGTTGGCAAGACGCAGCCCCAGCGACCCGAGTACATCCGAAACCAGGGATGGAAATGGAAAACCGCGACGCAACAGGGACCGTCGCCGGACTAAGGAAAAAAGTCCGAAGAGCACGCCAATCAACGCCGGATTCAAAAGCGCACGACAGAATCAGACAAAGCCGCCCCTCCAGGATAACAGGGATGATCCATCCAACTTAAACAAAATCCTGGACAGGACATGTCAAATACACAGTACTCCCGGGAGGCCTACTAACCATACCCATAGAGATTGTTGGGTTTTCAAACAATCCGGCAGACTCAACGCCGAACACAAGGGGCTCGAAACACCAAGTGAGGACGAAGACAAACCCCAAAAGCAGAGCACCAGGAAACAAAAGAACTTCCCACAAGAAGTAAAGACAGTAAACTTACTTCACATAACGAAACGTGCGGCACCCATAAAGTTACGCACCACACGACCTATCCCAAAGAGGTCCCGCCACTGGTTGTCAAAAGCAATCATCGTCGATCAACGGGGCTATTCTAGAAGTATCAGGAACGCAGGATGGTCTGCCTTGGTATTCGATCCAATAATCGACGGACTCAAGTTTTCAAATGTCCTTATGGACGGCGGCAGTGGACTAAACCTGATATATCAGGACACAATCCGTCGCATGGGGATAGACCCAACAAGAATCCGTCACAGCAAAACCTCCTTTCAAGGGGTAACGCCAGGTCCGGACACCCGATGCATGGGTTTCCTCTGGCTTGAAGTTACATTTGGCTACCCCGATAAGTTCCATCGTGAAAAGCTAATTTTCCATGTCATCCCATTCTCAAGTCGCTATCAAGCACTACTAGGACGCGAAGCTTTCGCCCGCTTTAACGCAATACCGCATTATGCATCACTAACGCTTAAAATGCCCAGTCCACGAGGCATCATCTCTTTAAAGGGGAAGCATTGAGGTGCGCCTCCCACAAGCGGAGGACTGTGCGGCCGCTTTAACAGCCCCACAGTAAAATGGCTTCACCAGCCAAAAAACTTCGGAATAGGTCTTTAAAAGACCACGAGCGCGGATAGACGAGTTCGGTACAAAATTATCATTGATACAGGCTTAGAGGCTATATACCTCCACACTAGGGGCTCCGTACATATACAATAAGAGAAAATAAAGCTCAATTTTATATATTTTACTTTATACTTTGTTTATTTTAAAATCTTGTTCAGCACGACCCATTTTCAACTCAGTTCCTCTCTTTTACAGATGAACGTCGTGCGGCGCCCGTCCAGGATACGGCACAACGGAGACACAGGCGCAGACGTGCAGTAGGGACCTGTCCTAAGGATTCTTTTTAGATTAAGACCCTGCATAAACCTTTTTTACTATCTCTTGTTGCTACATATCCCCTGGTTATCTCTGCCATAACCAAGGAGGAGGTTGGCGTCTTGGCATGTGGCCACGTTAGAATTTTTGCGCGTACCTGGACACTAGGGGCTTTTCAATAAGGAGTGTTGTTTTGCCCGCACTTATAAAGACCGAACACCTTAGGGAGTGTTTGGTGTCGCGAGTTTTGGCATTATATGCATCAGCTCCGAATCATGTCTTTGGTCAAATGTTGGGTTGCCCGGCTCCTGAGTTCGGCTACCTTACGTTCCGCTCTATCGTCTAAGGTAGCACCAGGAGAACTACTGCGATTGTGCCCCGGTTAGGCCGGGCGAGCACCTCAGTAGAGAAAGCCGAAAACTAACTGTCATGATGTAGCGTGAGACTGGTCAGCCACTCGATGACCTACCGGAATCTATAGGATTCCTCCACTTTAACAAAGGGCCATTTCCCGGCCAGGCACATACGCGCCCCGAACTCGGGCGAGCGCAGTCGCCACCAAGGGGCTACCTAAATAGTCCCCCTGTCAAGCTCCTATGGCTAAGTGAAAGTGTTAAAGTATTATAGTCCGGTTGCCTGGCCCGCTGCGCTATCACCTCCTTTGTAGGACCAAGACGTTGGATTAAGTGTGAAAATGTGTCATTTGCGAGCACCCCCGCACTATGTGCGTGGGGGGTGAAGCCAACTATTACCATCTTTCAGATTTTGTATATATATTCTAAAACGGCCGCACAGGAGGTGTTCCCAATACTTGAAGGCACAAGTATAAAAGGCCACTACAATTTATCAAAATATTGCTTTATAATTACATATGCTATCCTAACATAGCATCCTTCGAGCACTGCGTCTCTATTACACGAGCTCCCTCAAGAACTTCCTGAAAATAGTGCTCGGAGGGTACTTGGCTTTTGTCCGAATCTCGGGACGCAACAACGGTGGTCTCCATCTCTGCCTAGTATGTCTTGACACGGGCAAGAGCCATCCGTGCGCCCTCTATACATGCTGACCTCTTCATCGCATTAATATGCGGCATCGCGTCAAGGAATTGCTGCACCAAGCTGAAATAACTCTTCGGCTCCGATCTGCCCGGCCACAGATGACCCATGACGTACTTCATGGCAAGTGCAGACAACCTATTCAGTTCGGCCCATTGAGCCAGACGATCGTCCACTGCCAGTGGGCGTTCTGGATTGTGGAACTGCGACCAGAAAAGCTTTTCCACTTCGCGATCTTTTAGATCGCGAAAGTGTTCGGTCGCATTAGCAGCACTTGCTGCCAAATCCAGATAGGTGTCCTCCACACTCCACATCCGGTCTAGCGGAGCAAACTCCGGTTGCAAAACTTCCTCCGGAGCATAAAGGGCTTTCCAGCCGCAATCTGTTCTGCCTGACGCAGCTCCTCCTTCACAGCTCTCATCGCAGAGCGAGCGTCCTTGGCATCAGCAACGGCTTTCCCCAAGTCTGTCTGCCTTGCCCGTCCTCCTTCTTCAAGAAGCTTGCAACGATCAGCAGTGCACTCTAACTTCACGGTCATCTCGGCCATCTCCTCCTTGCTTCGGCAGTGAGCAGCCTGTTCGGCTCTCAGCTCTTCAAGAGCTTTCTGGGCAGCCGCATCGCTCTTTCAGGCTTGTTCTTTAGCTCGGGCAAGTTCTGCCCTAAGATTCTCCACGGCGGCCGCACCATCTGCGTCAAGCACATACACTGTAAGACAATGGCATAAAACTCCTCTTACCCAATGCTGCCCGAGGAATTACATACCTTGAGCCTCATCAAGCCGCTGGTTGACAAACGTGATGTCGGCATCAGCCACGACCAGTTGCCGCCTTAGTTCGGCAAAATCATCAGTTCGGCTAGACTCCGGACACCTCGCCACCTACATTCAAGGGCGACACCTTAGACCTGGGATTATGATCCTCTGCGTGTCGTCATTTCTTGACAGCGCGCAGAGTCTGAGGGGCTACTATCTACACAGGGCGCAACTTACTTATGCGCAACTGACAAAAATGTACATTATCTAACGTACCTCAAAACCCGTCAGTAAACTTTCGACGGCTTCATGCAATACGCTTTATGCGGATGAAATCCTTTCAATCACCGTGCCCATCAATGCACGGTGCTCCTCTGAGATAGAAGCTCGCCTCAGCAGAATCTTTAGCTCCTCCGGCCGAACACCAGACGGTGCCGGACTTGTCCTACGGCCTTTTTCGAAGGCCGGACGCGGAGAATCTTGGGAGGCCATATGGCTATCTTCCTCCCCTGCCAGATTCGGAGGAACCCTCTGCGACGACACCTCAGTGTTGCCCGCCTCGCTAGGCGGTATGGCAGGGTGAGGCGTCCCGCTCTCCATCATCTCCGGAAGAAGATCCCCCGAAGACGAGCTCTGCTGAGAAGGACTGAGGCCCGAGCTACAAAGTAAAATTTCAATTAATCTTCTCAAATATAAATCAAGGATTTCTCTCATCCCTCAAAAGGGAAACCTTTCTCTACTTGCGGCTCACTGGAGGGCCGATCCCTTTGAGGGCGTAGTTCGGCCGAGGAACCCCCCAGCGTCGGACCCTCTGACGAAGATTTTCCCCCCGGCTTCGAGGCCATGGTCTCCGGGTCATCAGAGGCGGCCCTCTTCTTCCCCTTAGGAGAGGAATTGTCGGTTCCTCCCTCCAAAGCAGCCTCCTTCGAGGAGGCCATAGTTCCCTTGTTCTTCCCCTTACTTCCCTCCAAAGGCATTATCTTCAACATCCTGACAAGCACGGGGTCCGGCCTGGTTTCGGGATGGGGAGCCGGACACCTGATCAGCTTTGCCTTCGCTATCCACTCCTGTTTAAAAGGACATATCTTTTAGGGGCAAATTCATGACAATTATACGGATAGTGTGTCCGGGCACAAGGTTACTTACTTGAGTATCTGGGCGATTACAGCTTAGGCCTGTGTCCTCGGTCAAATCCGGACACATCGCTTGTGATCCGAAGAACAGCTTATACATTTCCGCGGGCGTTGCGCCCATGAAATTTTGGAGAGCCCTCGGTCCCTCTGGATTAAACTCCCACAGGCGAAGAGAGTGACGTTTGCCGGGCAATATCTGGCGAATCAACATGACCTGCATCACCTTGACCAGGCTGAGGTCTCCTTCTAAGAGATCCCTAATGCGGCCCTGCAACAAGGGCACGTCTTTGGGTAACCCCCAATCTAACCCTGAGCTGACCCATGACGTTAGCCGTGGTGGGGGACCCGAATGAAAGGCAGGAGGCGTCACCAGTGCCCCTGGGAGCGGTGATATAGAACCACTCTCGTTGCCACAAAGCGAGCTCCTCTTGAAAAGAGCCCTCGGGCCATGGAGCATCATCATTCTTGCTTATAACAGCGCCTCCGCACTCTGCCTGCCGTCCCTCGATCATCTTCGGCTCCACTTTAAAAGTCTTGAGCCATAATCCGAAGTGATGGGTAACACGGAGGAACGCTTCACACATGACGATGAATGAGGAAATGTGGAGGATGGACTCCGGAGCTAAGTCATGGAATTCCAGCCCGTAATAAAACAACAGCCCCCTCACAAAGGGATCCATCAAGAAGCCTAACCCTCGAAGGAAGTGAGACACGAACACCACGCTCTCACCGGGCTGGGGACTGGGAATGGCTTGCCCTTGAACAGGCAACCTATGCGAAATTTCGCCGGTTAGGAACTTAGCCTCTCTCAACTTTAGCACGTCCTCTTCCGTGACGGAGGAGGGCGTCCATCGGCCTTGAAGGTCGGAACCGGACATGGTCGAAGGTCCAAAGCACCTGGAATCTGGAGCCTAGGGTGTTGGAACTCGTGGCGACGGGCAAACTTGTTTGAGGTGGGAAAAAGAAGTAAGGCCTTGGTCTCTTTATAAGAGGTTGAATACCAAGAGCATCCCCCCCGTAACCGTTTGGGACTCGCCTTTAATCGAGGAAACGTGCTAACGGGCATGATTGGGTTAACCACGTCCGTATTGATGAGAATCCCGTAAAAAGGGGCACACGATCTTTGCTTTGACAAGACGTGCCAAGGAAACCGCCTCGCAAAACACGCTGAGGTGGAAGAATAAAAACGATTCGAGAAAAGGACTTGGTCGTAGTGTGATGTCACGCTACGGAATACGTCAGCAGATTAGATTTGTGTTAATATTATTCTCTCTATGGCAGTATGTGGAAACTTTTGAAAAATGAATATAGAAAAGTTCAAATACATGTTCACAGGCAACAATTTTAATTTAAAATAAAATAAAATAAATTTAGCTCTGCAGCACGGATAAAAGAAAAAAAGCTACAAAAACAATGATACTTTAAAAGCGAAGAACTTAATAGGCTATTTGTTGAATGTAGCTAATTTAAACCAGGGAATTAATTTTTTACGTTGAAGTTCAACTACTAAAATGCAAGAAGTTCATACAAAGTTAGTACTCAATTCTGCTAAATTTCTTATTTAAATAAAATCTGGCTAGAGCTCAGCGAACAATTTCGTTGTAAATAATCTCAATCCCAAATGACTTTAGTTCAAACATATATATGACAACAGTAGTACAAAACCAGGAAGGGTCAGTCCACTCACGCTACATGCACATACTGCTGTGACACCAATTTTTAAAGCCTTATGCTGTATGAAATTACAATTCAGTACTCACAACACCATACCATAATTACACGAAAGAGGGTATAGAAACAATAAAGGTCCAACTTAGGTTTGGACAGATGAAAAAATTTATCACTTTTGAGCAACGACTTGTAACGAACTAAAAAAAGTGTTCAATTCAACTAGTGTATAAGACTTTAGTGCGAATAAAACGTAACAAAAACAAATCCCCGAGAAAACGGACACAAGTAAAATAGCTGTTAAACCACATTCTCATAACACAAAAAGTTTATAAAATGCTATGCCACACTGAAAACATCACAAAGTATCCCAGTTATTACATAGTTGACAGGACATGCAAACCCTACATACAAAGCCTACAATGTTTTCAAGACATAAATCACACAAGTATCCCATTCACTATGCAGATGATATTCAATTATTCTATGCACCAGGAGCCAAAGCCTGAATCTCCTCAAGGAGCTCCGTCACCAAAACATCTTTATTAGGGTTGAACACGACTGTATACACATCCTTGATACGTCTCCAATGTATCTATAATTTTTGATTGTTCCATGATGTTATATTATCATTCTTGGATGTTTTATAATCATTTTATAGTATTTTTATATCATTTTTTGGCATTAACCTATTCACACAGTGCCAAGTGCTAGTTGTTGTTTTCTGCATGTTTTTTACATCACAGCAAATCAATACCAAACGTAGTCCAAACGCGGCGAAACTTTTTGAAGTTTTTTTTGGACCATAAGACATCCAATGGGTTGGATAAGCGCCTGGGGGGGTGCTCCGAGGGGAGCACAACCCACTATGGCACTCCTGGAGGCCCAGGCGTGCCCTGGTGGATATTGCCCACCTCAGGTGCCCCCCGGACCGCCTCTTTGCTCTATAAATACCTCAATATTCCAGAAACCCTAGGGGAGTGGACAAAAATCAATTCCAGCCACCGCAAAGTCCATAACCACTAGATCCAATCTATACACCAACACGGAGGGGTTCACCACTTCCATTGGTGCCTCTCCGATGATGCGTGAGTAGTTCTTTGTAGACCTACGGGTCCGTAGTTAGTAGCTAGATGTCTTCCTCTCTCTCTTTTGATTATCAATACAATGGTCTCTTGGAGATCCATATGATGTAACTCTTTTTGCATGTGTTTGTTGGGATCAGATGAACTTTGAGTTTATGATCAGATCTATCTTTTTATCCATGAAATTTATTTGAGTCTTCTTTGATCTCTTATATGCATGATTGCTTATAGGCTCGTATTTCTTCTCTGTTATTTGGGTTTTGTTTGGACAACTTGATCTATTTATCTTGCAATGGGAAGAGGTGCTTTGTAGTGGGTTCGATCTTACAGTGCTTGATCCCGGTGACAGAAGGGGAACCGACACGTATGTATCGTTGCTACTAAGGATAAAACGGTGGGGCCTATTTCTACATAAATAGATATTGTCTACATCATGTCATTGTTCTTATTGCATTACTCCGTTTCTCCATAAACTTAATACACTAGATGCATGCTGGATAGAGGTCGATGTGTGGAGTAATAGTTGTAGATGCTGGCAGGAGTCGGTCTACTAATGTTGGACGTAATGCCTATATAATGATCATTGCCTCGATATCGTCATGATTATTTGAAGTTTATCAATTGCCCAATAGTAGTTTGTTCACCCACTGTTTGCTATTTTCTTGAGAGAAGCCACTAGTGAAACCTACGGCCCCCGGGTCTCTTCTTTAATATATTTGCCTTTGCGATCTACTTTTCCTTTGCTTTTAGTTTCAGATCTATTAAACCAAAAATACAAAAAGACCTTGCTGCAATTTATTTTATTTAGCGGTCGATCTATCAATATTTACTACTCTCTCACGTCCGTTTGACAATTTCTGGCGCCGTTGCCCGAAAGGGATTGACAACCCATTTAACACGTCGGGATGGGAGTATTTGTTATTTGTGTGCAGGAGCTTTTTAAGTGGTGTTGCTTGGTTCTCCTACTGGTTCGATAACCTTGGTTTCATCACTAAGGGAAATACCTACCGTTGTTGTGCTTCATCATCCCTTCCTCTTTGGGGAAATACCGACGTAGCTTCAAGCCACATCAATTCTCAGCATACCAATCAACAATACATGGCTGCAAACAAAAAACAAATAATGAAAAATGAAGACACAGAGAAAGGAAAAGACAATCAGCCAAACACAGAAAGTGAAAGCTGAACTAGAACCCACATCATTATTTTCAGTGTTCTCGACGATCTTCTCACCATCATAGGTCCCCGCAAACTTCAGAGCATAACGGCCACATTCATTTGGCCCTTGAAAGGGAACCTTGACAAACCATGGTCTCTTTGCTAAAACACTCCAATTGGGCGGCTTACTTACATTATACTGAGCCTCACCATACACAACCTTCATTACTGTGACGAATCTAGTGATCTGTAAATTAAAGACCACCAAAAAAAAGAAATAAACCACACATTTCAGGTCTCAGAAAAGCAGAAATAAAAGGCGGAAAAAATAATCTTGTAGAGATAAAGCTTTAGCTAGCGAAAATCAATATCACTCACAATCTTTTCACAGTCTTGGTGGTACGCATTCTTTGAAGGACGATGGTTCTTCCCATGCGGTAAAGAGTCGAGGATGTCAATGGTACTTCGGTACCGATTCATGACATATAAGGAATAGTCTGACACTTTCACATCCTTTGATAAAACCATTGGTTTGAATAGAGGCATCATGATCTAAAAACAAATGACCAAAAGAGATATTAAATATTCAGAATAAAAACCTGCATCACACTAAACAAATAGAACTAAAATCAGCTTGTGGATCTCACAAGATTGGCAGTGAGCAAGTCTTCCCCATCTCGAACGCAACTCTTGAAATCTCTCGCTGCACTCTCCACATTAAACTCTTTCTCTTCATCGCCGAAAAACAAACGGTTAAGCACAACCTGCGAAAAGGCAAAAAGAAATAGACAGGGAAAAAGGATCAAAAAGGAAAGTATTGAAAAAACTCGTAAAACAATAGGCAGTCTTATTTCACAGAAGAAACGATCTAATTCATTACCGTGATGAATATGTACTTAGCAACATCCTTTTTCTAGATGTGAAATCAACATTTATTTTTGAGATCTCGCTTCCATTCATCAATGAGGAAGTCCATTACATCCCCCTCCATCAGCTGCGCAGGTGCAAAACCTTCCCACACACGATTACCAGTGAAGGTAGTTACTCGGGCTGAGGTATCAGTGAGAATGTAGTCCTGCAGCACACAGAAAACAAAAGCAGGAAAATGAAGATCAGGCATTCATAGTAGTTTAAGTTATATAAAATGAGCAGTTAAAGTCATATTTATTTAGCAGTTAGAAACAACAGAAGATAAAAAGAGGAGACATAATGAGATATACTCACTTAGCGTATTTCTCACGTCATTCATTGCTAAGCAACATATCATACAACTTGCGAGCCCTATCCAGATGAAGGAATTTATAAGGGTGAAGTTGCTGCACGGGGGAGCAAAACTTAATCGGAGCTCTGTGTGCACGCTTCGTGCTTGTAACATTGCCATACTTCAACTCATCATCCTTCCTAGCAACACCGGCTCTATGACCCACTATTCTAGCAAGGGGAGATACACCATTGGCAACAGCACTTCTGGTGACTCTTCCCATGCTAGTGATCTTGTCAAACGCGTCATCGTCACTGTCTATCAATTCCACAATGGGATTCTTGGGTGTAGAGGGGCTCTCTGGATCAGCAACCGTAGAACCTTTGAGAGCTCCCAACCTCCCCTTCATAACACCAGATCTTGTCTTTTCACGAGAACGCCCCTGGCTCAAATCAACAGCAAAACACCCGAGTTCAGAGAACTGGCTGCCAAAGATCCTATAGTCATGCTCCCCAAGATCCAGCCACTCACATGCAACAAAAAAGGAGGAGCATAAAATGGTAAGTTCAAATATAGAATTCATGACAGTAGTGATACGTCTCCAATGTACCTATAATTTTTTATTGTTCCATGCTGTTATATTATCAATCTTGGATGTTTTTTAATCATTTTACAGTAATTTTATATAATTTTTTGGTACTAACCTATTAACATAGTGCCAAGTGCCAATTGCTGTTTTCTACATGTTTTTACACAGCAGGAAATCAATACCAAACGGAGTCCAAATGCAACAAAACTTCACGGAGATTTTTTATGGACTAGAAGACACCAAATGGGCCAAGGCTGCGCCTGGGGGGTTCTCCGAGTAGAGCACAACCCATGAGGGCGCAAGGAGGCCCAGGCGCGCCATGGTGGGTTGTGCCCACCTCACGTGCCCCCCGGACCGCCTCTTTGCTCTATAAATACCCCAATATTCCAGAAACCCTAGGAGAGTCGACAAAAATCAATTCCAGCCGCCGCAAAGTCCAGAACCACTAGATCAAATCTTGACACCATCACAGAGGGGTTCACCACTTCCATTGGTGCCTCTCCGACGATGCGTGAGTAGTTCTTTGTAGACCTTCGGGTCCGTAGTTAGTAGCTAGATGGCTTCCTCTCTCTCGCTGAATTCTCAATACAATGGTCTCTTGCAAACAAATATGATGTAACTCTTTTTGCGGTGTGTTTGTTGGGATCGGATGAACTTTGAGTTTATGATCAGATCTATCTTTTTATATCCATGCACGTTATTTGAGTTTCTTTGATCTCTTATATGCATGATTTATTATAGCCTCATATTTCTTCTCCGATATTTGGGTTCTGTTTGGCCAACTTGATCTATTTATCTTGCAATGGGAAGAGGTGCTTTGTAGTGGGTTCGATCTTACGGTGCTTGATCCCAGTGACAGAAGGGGAACCGACACATATGTATCGTTGCTACTAAGGATAAAATGATGGGGTCTATCGCTACATAGATAGATCTTGTCTACATCATGCCATCATTCTTATTACATTACTTCGTTTCTCCATGAACTCAATACACTAGATGCATGCTGGATAGCGGTCGATGTGTGGAGTAATAGTAGTAGATGCAGGCAGGAGTCGGTCTACTAATCTTGGACGTGATGCCTATGTATTGATCATTGCATGGATATTGTCATGATTATTTGAATTTCTATCAATTGCCCAACAGTATTTTGTTTAACCCCCATTTGCTAATTTTCTCGAGAGAGGCCACTAGTGAAACCTACGGCCCCCAAGTCTCTTTCTCATATTATTTGCCTTCGTGATCTACTTTTCATTTGCTTTTATTTTTCGATCTACTTAACGAAAAATACCTCGCTGCATTTTATTCTTATTTATTTTATTTGGCATTCGATCTATCAATCTACTACAATTTTATCTCACGCCCGTTGGCTATCTTGGGCGCCGCTACCCGAAAGGGATTGACAACCCCTTTTACACGTCGGGTTGTGAGTACTTGTTATTTGTGTGTAGGGGTTGTTTACGTTGTGTTGCTTGGTTCTCCTACTGGTTCGATAATCTTGGTCTCATAACTGAGGGAAATACCTACCGCTGTTGTGCTGCATCATCCCTTCCTCTTTGGGGAAATACCGACGTAGCTTCAAGCCACATCAAAAGGAATTTCTGGCGCCGTTGCCAGGGAGGATCTTCAACACATACCTGGTTCCTAATCACAAATATAATCTCCTCGCAATTTACATTATTTGGCATTTGCCTCTCGTTTTCCTCTCCCCCACTTCACAAAAATTTGCTGTTTTATTCGCCCCTCTTTTCTGTTCGCCGTTTTCTTGTCGGATCGGTTTTGGAGTGCAATCTTGTTGCGAAGTCATCATGACTCAAGAGAACACCAAGTTGTGTGATTTCTCAAATACCAACAACAATGATTTTATTGGCACTCCAATTTCTCGTCCCGCCACTAGTGCGGAGTCTTGTGATATTAATACTGCTTTGCGAAGTCATCTTAATACCTTCGTGGAATTATGCGATATGCAAAAGAAAAAAAATATGTGGACAATGATGTTGTGAATATGAAATTATTTCCGTTTTCTTTGCGTGATTCTGCAAAAATTTGGTTCTCTTCTTTGCCTCACAATAGTATCGATACTTGGAATAAATGCAAAGATGCTTTTATCGCTAAGTATTTTCCTCCCGCAAAAATTATTTCCCCTAGAACCCAGATCATGAATTTCAAGCAACTTGAACATGAGCATGTTGCACAATCTTGGGAAAGGATGAAAATGATGCTAAGTAATTGCCCAACTCATGGGTTAAATCTTTGGATGATCATACACATTTTTTTATGCGGGATTGAATTTTGTTTCTCGTAATCTTTTAGATTCCGCCGCGGGTGGTACTTTTATGGAAATTACTGTGGGTGAAGCCACCAAATCTCTTCTTAATATCATGGCAAATTATTCACAATGGCATATCGAAAGAGCTCCTACTAGTAAAGAAGTTAATTCGGTTGAATAAATGTCTTCTTTGAGTGAAAAAGTTGATGCTCTTATGAAATTGGTTGATAGTAAAAGTGCTCCTATTAATTCCAATGATTTTCCTTTGTTTTCTTTGACTGAGAAAAATAGTCATGCCATAGATGTGAATTTTATCTCTCGAAATAATTTCAACAACAATGCTTATAGAGGTAATTTTAATTCTAGGCCTTTTCCTAGTAATTCCTCTAATAATTATGGTAATTCCTATGGAAATAAATCTTATAATAATAATAGGAACACCTCTGATCTTGAGAATAATATTAAAGACTTTATCAATACGAAAAAAGTTTTCAAGACTACCATAGAAGAAAAGTTGAATAAGATTGCTGATTTGTCTAGAAGTGTTGATAGAATTTCTCATGATGTGGAAAATCTCAAGATGAATTTTTTTTTCCTTAAGGTTGATGAATCAATTAAATCTCTTTATATTTCTATGGATGAAGGTGAGAAAAAGAACCGCTATGCTTAGAGCTAAAAGAGAATTTTTAGAAAAAGCATTTTCTAGTGATTACTTTCGCCAAAATGATGAAGATCTTAAAATGATTGGTGTTTCTTCTATTGATTCCTTGTTTAGTAAAGTTAAGATTGATGAAAACGGGACTGGAAAAGAGTCAACTTTAGTTAGAATGCGTCCCGATAATTCAGAGGGTGAAAATCTTGTTGAGAAAATTGATGAAAGTGTGTTTGAAGAGGTCAAAACTTTAACTAGTGATGTGCCCACTCTTTAGGATTACAAAGACTTTAATTATGATAGTTTCTCTTTGATTGATTGTATTCCTTTGTTGCAATCCATGATAAATTCACCCCATGCCTATGAACAAAATAAATCTTTTACTAAATGTATTGTTGATGCTATGATGAAAGCTTTTGAAGAAAATTTGGAATTAGAAGTCTCAATTCCTTGAAAAATACATGATGAATGGTAACCTACTATTAAAGTCAAGATTAAAAATTATGAGTGTTTTGCTTTGTGTGACTTGGGTGCTAGTGTTTCTACAATTCCAAAATCTTTATGTGATGTGCTTGGTCTTACCGATCTTGAAGAATGCTATTTAAGTTTCACTTGGAGGATTCTACTATTAAAAAGCCTATGGGAAGAATTAATTATGTTCTTATTCTTTCAAATAGGAATTATGTGCCCATAGATTTTATTGTTCTTGATATTGATTGCAATCCGTCTTGTCCAATTATTCTTGGTAGGCCGTTTTTACGCACCATCGGTGCCGTGATTGATATGAAAGAAAGCAATATTAAGTTCCAATTTCCCTTATGGAAGGGTGTGGAACACTTCCCTAGAACAAGAATTAGGCCACCATATGAATAAATCATGAGAGCATCTTATGGATCTAGAAACAAAGATGACAAAACTTAGATCCTTGCTATATGCCTAGCTAAGGGCGTGAAACTATAGCGCTTGTTGGGAAGTAACCCAATGAATAAAATTTATTTTTGCTTTTTACTTTCTGTTATTGAGTGTTTGCACAATTATGCTACTGTTATGATTGTGTTTTTTGTGTTTTATTTAGTGTTTTTACCAAGTAGAACCTATAGTATCTTCTTGGGTGATAGTTGTTTGATCTTGCTGAAAAAACAGAAACTTTTGCGCTCATGAAAACAATTCTTATTTTTTACCAGGTCATGATAAAATGCCAATTCTTTTTCCAGATGATTACTATACAAATTTCTTAGGTCTTCCACCTTTTTTAGAAATTTTGGAGTTTCATAAGTATTCGATCAAATTAGATTGCTACAGACTGTTCTGTTTCTGACATATTCTGTATTCTTTGCGCTGTGTGCCTATTTTGATGGCTCTATGGTTTTCTTTGATGAGTTTTTCCCATAGTAAAGTTGGAATAAAGTAGATATAATGAAATAATAAAATATTAATAGGTTGCAATAGTACTTATATTAGTGATTTATTTTCTTATACTAATGGATCTCATAGAGGTTTTGTTGAGTTTTGTGTGATTGAAGTTTTCAAGTTTTGGGTTATCTTGTGATGGATGAAAGGAATAAGGATTAAGAAGAACCTAAGATTGGGGATGCCCCGGCATCCCAAGCTATTCTCCAAAAGTGAGAAAGCAACTAAGATTGGGGACGCCCCGAGTGGCATCCCCTCTTTCTTCTAACGACCATCGGTATTTTACTCGAAGCTATATTTTTATTCGTCACATACTATGTGTTTTGCTTGGAGCGTCTTGTATGATATGAGTCTTTGCTTTTTTTATTTTGTGTTTTAAGTCTTGATTCCTTGATGTACACACCTATTTTAGAGATCCAAAATTATGTTATGACTTGTTAGAATGGCACTCTATGCTTCACTTAAATTTTTTATGAGCTATGGACTTGCTCTAGTGCTTCACTTATATATTTTTGAGCACGGTGTGCTTAGTTATTTTTGACGAAATGCTCTCTTGATTCACTTAGATTTATTTGAGAGTTAGTAAAGTTTTCAAGAAATTCTCTCTTGCTTCATTTAAATTAATTTGAGAGAAAGAAATTTTATGCTCATAATCTTCACTTATATTTGTTTGAGCTTATCAAAAGCAACATATGAAAATTAGTTCCAAAGTGATAGATATCCAAGAAGGATATAATAAAAACTTTCATGAAGATCATTGGACAAAATAAACTTGATTCTTAGTAATAGTTTTGAGATATGATGATATGATATGTGAGTTATATTGATGAGTAATTATGCTTTAGTAAGAATATTGGTGTTAAGGTTTGTGATTCCCTATGCAAGTATGAAAGTCAATAATTATGATTCAAATTATATCCTACTTGTGGTGCATTATTCGATGTTAATTATGCTTCATGTTTGCTTATGAGATTATTCGTTTCTTGGTTGGTCGCTTCTCAATCTTTTGCTAGCCTTCATTTTGCACTAAGTATGATCTCTATTTGTGCATCCAAAAACCATTAAACCAGTTTTGCCACATGAGTCCACTATATCTACCTATATGCGGTATTATTTTGCCTTTCTAAGAAAATCAATATGTGCCATCTCTAATTTTCAAAATAAACTTCTCTTTTGTGTGTTCGTTCCGCTCGCGAAGCGGTAAGGGGTGGCTAATATTTTCCATGCTAGATGTGTTATTCTCACGATGAGTGTTTATTCACTTGTCATTGCACGAGAGTAAGGCAAAGGTATTAGGGATCCCAGTCCCGAAATGAAAAAATGAATTTAATTTATGTTGTCAAGTAATAAATTCCTTGGAAAGTGTTGGTATGGAAGGCAACCATGGATACGGCTAGCCATGGAAAGTGAAAGTATGGTTGAAAAAGGAATAAACTTTGTTTTCTGTTTGGGAACCGCCTATGATATATCTAGCATGGGAAGTGTTGGCAACTCTATGTCGTTTTCGTTGGTGGGAAGGATACACCTCCCAAAATGTTTTTATCTCTCAATTTTTGCTTTGAGCTCTCGCACCTCTACAAATCCCTACTTCCCTCTATGAAGGGCCTTTCTTTTACTTTATGAAATTTTTATTTTCAATTTTAGTGTCCATCTTCTCTTATAAAAAGCACCAATTAGTAGGCACTATGATCGTACTTGAGTATTGGGTGTAGCTAATATGCGAGTGTGTTTCATGAATGGATCAATGATTGAGCATGATGGGTGTGGGGACCCCGAATCATAAGTCGTGATCACCGAATGCACGTGTACAGTGATCCCAGAGATCAATGCTCACTGAACACACAGAAGCTGAATAACAAGAGTCTTACATCCATACATACCGTCTTACACAAATCATGACCATTATGGTCAAGTCTTACATAGATAAAGCCTTAAGGGCTGAACATCAAATGAAACACAAGCAGCAGAAATCTTCGTCAATAAGTAGAACCCATGCCATCTGCCTTAACCCTACAGGCATTCTGACTGGGGAACGTCCTAGTTCGCATGTTCATCTCCAAAGAATTCTTCTTCGAACTCCTGTTCTTCCATGCCTGGCCAATTAAATAACCAGTGGCAAGCCAATGAGTACTTTGAATGTACTCGCAAGCAACCCATGTTTTGGTTCAAGGTACAATAATGCATGACATAGGTAAATTTTTGCGGCAAGCTAGTTTTGAGTGCAATGACATGTTCAATCAACTTGTAAGACATGCATCAGGAGAATTCAAATAACCATGAGGACAGGTTATAGATATCATCATAAATAGAGTGGGCACCAACCCAACTCAATCATGTCAAGTCCTTGACTTGACCCAACTAGTTCTTCCCACTTATCCAACACACACACACTGGTTTGTAAACACGTGGACATAGTTTAAGCAGCACCACCCAACTGTCCTTGACCGTGGACACGGCTATTCGAATAGTTTTACACTCTTCAGAGGTTGCACACTTTACCCACAAGATCCGGGGAACTTCTGTGTCATCCACGACCTGCGGTACCTCAAGTACCCGGGGTGAGCACCCGATCACTACCTTTCCCTAGACGACACTAACATGGAGTCCACTCGTTTTTCCGTATCCTCACGATGAACATCATGCGAGACTCACTCGAGATCGTAACATCCGAGAGGGGACACAACGGTGTATCCGGTGCCCTGTGAAAACAGTCATGGCCGCCCTACCTGGCACGACCCCGTCCCGAGAGAGAGCACCAACTCTCCCCCGTCACTAGTAATGCGGGCTCCAAGCTAGTATCGACCTAGGTAATCAATAATGCCCTTTCCCATATAAGGGTAGAGTGGTTGCGCATGTAAGGTTGGGACAGTCGACAGATCTTAAATCTAATCCGTTTTCGAAAACAACACACACACTTGCCTTGGTACACCACTTCGTCATCAAGTGGTTACCCATCTCATTGTCTCCCTCGGGCATAAGTGGCACCCGACGGGGTTTTCGAGAAGTCTTTGAAAACACTTTGACTCCATCACCATGCATATACCCGTCCCTTTTTGCGTAGCAACTACTTTGGCATCCTATCTACTCCCACCGGCATAACCCTCACAAGAAGGTAGGGTCATGCATAATGCAGGTACCAACGAGGAAGTAACGAAGGCAACCCACCAAAGTGGTCACCATCACATCATGATTTCGGAGCAACACTAATAAAGTGCTATATGACATGCATAAAAAGGGGTTTCATAGACATGGTCAAAGGGCTGCTTGCCTGGCTCAGCAAAGTCTTCTGGGTCTTCAAAGTCTTCTGGTCCAACTCCTTCGTCAGCAACGCAATCTATCGTCGCAAAATAATAACGAGAAAATAAGGCAATAATAAAACAGAAAAACCAAAGTGCTCAGAAAAATGTCAACTCATTTTTGTAAAATACTAGGTTGAAAACTAAGAAGGGGAAAATTCCTAGTTTTGGATTTGGAGTTATATAAGAGGGGATATGGATTTCCAAACAGAGATTAAACTGCTCAAATTTGAATTTAAATTTGAACAGTACATAAAAGTTGTTTGGATTTGAATGAAAGTTGCACCATTAAATAGGTGGGATTTTTACAAGATTTTAGGAACTGAATTGTTGCATTTGGATTATTATTTAATCCTGTGGAATTTTTGGAATAGTGACAGAAAAAGAAAAAGAGAAAGGGCACTGTGCCTGCTGGGCCAGAACAGCCGCAGCGCAGCAGGCCCAGCCAGAGCGGCGGCCCAGCGCACCGGTGCACGCGCGCGCGCCAGGTTCAAACCTGACGGGCGGGGCCTAGGCGTCAGGGCGAGGGGCTGACAAACGGGCCCCACGGCCGTCGTCATCAACCCTGGGTCAGAGGGGGCGGCGAGCTCACCGGCGACGACGTAGCCCACGGCGAGGTCGGGCGATGGTACGGCTGGACTCAGCGTCGAGTCGCCGTTCGGGTGGAGGTGGTGGACGTCACCGGAGTTGCCTGGCTCGCCGGCGACGAGGTCTCGCGGCGGAGGGGCTTCCGGTGTCGACAGCTCCGGCCGTTTTTGGCTGCAAAAGAGGCGGGGAAGAAGGGGGAAATGGTCAGGGGTGCTCGGTGGTTCCAGATCAAGGCAGAGGAGGAGCAGGGGAGGCCTATACCGTGCGATCGACGGCGACCCGAGGCGGCGGAGCTCGAGCTCGATCTCGAGCTCGGGCTCGTCTGGAGAGGGGTGAGTGACGCAGGGGGGCGATTAGGGGAGTGAGAGGGCGAGTGGTGAGGAGAGGAAGGCTCGGGGAGACCTTTAAATAGGTGAACTGCAGGGTCCCGTAGACCCGTGCGCCAGCGAGCTCACGCTCATCGCTGCAGTGCTCGGGGGAAGAGGGCGCCGTGTCTGGGGTGTTCCTGGACGTCGACTACATCGGGGGAGATAGAGAGAGAGAGAGTGGGGAGAGGTCAGGGGCGCGCGCGTGCGAGCCGCACCATTGGCACGCTCGGGCGGCCTCTGTTTGCTAGCGCGGAGGCGCGGGGAGGAGGAGAGAGGAGGGGGACATCGCCGTGGCGTGTCGCGGACGCCGAGGCACATCGGCAGGCGCGCGGGGGAGGCTCGAGGTGGTCGGAGGCATCGGGCAGAGGGCGGCTATAGTGCGGGAGCGCACTGTAGCACGCTCCAGATCGTGCAAATGGCCGGCATGCCATTTTTTTGGCAAGGTGGGCACGGCCAAGCATGTCTGGTAGCCCTAGGGAGGAGTAAAGAAGAGGAGAGGGACTTTGGATGCCCTGGAGAGCCAATAGGAGAGGAGAGAGGGTGAGGGAGAGAGAGAAAGTGGTTGTCCAGAGAGGGAGAGAGAGATTTTACCCCTCCAATAAGTGAGCTGTGGACTTGCCATTGTTACTGGAGGTGCAAGGGGTCTAGGAGGAGCTGTGGTAAAAAGCTTAGCTCAAGGAGAATAGTTTTAGTGGTAAAAAGGGGGATTTCTGAAAAGTGGCAGAAGGTGTTTGATAAGGGTTTTGGCAAGCAAATGGTTTCCAATTGCCATGATACTCCACAGGGTGAAATGTCACATATAATTAGGGCCTTCCACCAATTTGGAGCTTATTTGGGCAAACTTGCCAATGCAACTCTTGTAAACCCTAGAAATTAGCAGAAATGGATTTGTGTAGATCTAGTTGAGCAAATTACTTATCCTTGATGCACCACTTGGTGTAGTGGCCTCATTTGGTCATGTGAACATGCTCACAAAAGTTGGGGTCAAGGAGAGAAAGTTGGTAGTACAAACTTGTTCAAATATGGTTCTGGTCAGAGAGGGTTTTGGGGCATTTTGGTGAACCAAAATGACTTCAATTGACATGAGGCTTTGCAAGGTGATCACAATATGCATTTGTGACTTGCTGGAGTTTCCTTGGATTTTTATGAAAATATTTCCTGTAGAAATATTTCAAATCCTTGAAATGGGCAGAAATGGTTTTGGGAGGTTTTGTCCAATATTTTGATCATAACCATGTGTTGAAACTCATATATATGGAAAATATATGTCCATTGAGTCTCCCTAATTTTTCTCAAATATTTTTAAAGCTTTTAAATAATTTTAACCTATTTAAGACCATTTCTGGCCTTAAGAAAAATCCTTTAAATAAAATAGGAAAATAACTTTCAAAATTATTTTTTTGTGGTTTCTGGGTATCCTATATCTAATAGGTGTCAAATATATCTTTGGAAATATTTTTACTGCCCTTAATTAAGTATTTGCAGTGCAAACCTCAATCGAGGGGTTTTTGGAATACTAATTTTTGAAAATACTTTTTGGCCAAATTATTTTTGTAAGAAAATACTATATTGCTCTATACACATGGCATGATCATTGGGCATAAGTTTGGGACAAGGAGATGAAGTATAGAAGGTGGAGTAGTTGACTATTAAGAGCACTTGAAAAACCACACAGTGAAAACCAACTTCAAAATAAAAGCCAAATGATGCAAAAGTTTTTGTTGGTCCAAATTTTCATGCTTTATTAATGCAAATGACATGTTACAAAATGCAGGGTGTGACAATGGGCTAGGGATAATTAATTTCAGTGTTGATATTCTGAAAGACATGGTTGCTTGTTGATATGCTTGAGTATTTAAGTTATCATGTCAAAACTAGACTATTGTTTTATACAATATAAAAAGTCCCAATGTCCATGCTATGAAGAAAACAAATATGATATGACATGTTAGGCAGCATTCCACATCAAAAATTCTGTTTTTACCATTTACCTACTCGACGATGAGTAGGAGTTAAGCTTGGGGATGCTCGATACGTCTCCAATGTAGCTATCATTTTTTATTGTTCCATGCTGTTATATTATCAATCTTGGATGTTTTATAATCATTTTATAGTCATTTTACATCATTTTTTGGTACTATCCTATTGACATAGTGCCAAGTGCCAGTTGTTGTTTTCTGCATGCTTTTTACATCGCAGGAAATCAATACCAAGTGGAGTCCAAATGCAACGAAACTTCACAGAGATCTTTTATGGACCAGAAGACACCTAATGGGCCAAGGCTGCGCCTGGGGGTGCTCTGAGGAGAGCACAACCCACCAGGGCGCCAGGAGGCCCAGGCGTGCCCTGGTGGGTGCCCCTCGGACCACCTATTTGCTCTATAAATACCCCAATATTCCAGAAACCCTAGGAGAGTCGACGAAAATCAATTCTAGCAGCGACAGAGTCCAGAACCATCAGATCCAATCTAGACACCATCACGGAGGGGTTCACCACTTCCATTGGTGCCTCTCCGATGATGCGTGAGTAGTTCTTTGTAGACCTTCGGTTCCGTAGTTAGTAGCTAGATGGCTTCCTCTCTGTTGCTGAATCCTCAATACAATATGGTCTCTTGGAGGTCCATATGATGTAAGTCTTTTTGCGGTGTGTTTGTTGGGATCAGATGAACTTTGAGTTCATGATCAGATCTATCTTTTTATATACATGAAAGTTATTTGAGTTTTTTGATCTCTTATATGCATGATTTATTATAGTCTCGTATTTCTTCTCTGATATTTGGGTTTTGTTTGGCCAACTTAATCTATTTATCTTGCAATGGGAAGAGGTGCCTTGTAGTGGGTTCGATCTTACGGTGCTTGATCCCAGTGACAGAAGGGGAACCAACACGTATGTATCGTTTGTACTAAGGATAAATGATGTGTTCTATCTCTACATAGATAGGTCCTGTCTACATCATGTCATCCTTCTTATTGCATAACTCCGTTTCTCCATGAACTTAATGCACTAGATGCATGCTGGATAGCGGTCGATGTGTGGAGTAATAGTAGTAGATGCAGGCAGGAGTCGGTCTACTAATCTTGGACGTGATGCCTATGTATTGATCATTCCTTGTATATCGGCATGATTATTTGAAGTTCTATCAATTGCCCAACAATAATTTGTTTACCCACCGTTTGCTATTTCTCTTGAGAGAAGCCACTAGTGAAACCTACGGCCCCAGGTCTCTTTCTCATATAATTTGCCTTTGCGATCTACTTTTCCTTTGCTTTTATTTTCAGATCTACTAAACCAAAAATACAAAAATACCTCGCTACATTTTATTCTTATTTATTTTATTTAGTGTTCGATCTATCAATCTACTACAATTTTATCTCACGTCCGTTTGCTTATCTTGGGCGCCGTTACCCGAAAGGGATTGACAACCCCTTTTACACATCGGGTTGTGAGCAGTTTTTATTTGTGTGCAGGGGTTGTTTACGTTGTGTTGCTTGGTTCTCCTACTGGTTCGATAACCTTGCTCTCATAACTGTGGGAAATACCTACCGCCGTTTTGCTTCATCATCCCTTCCTCTTTGGGGAAATACCAACGTAGCTTCAAGCCGCATCAAGTACCAGTTAAGAGGTAAAGTTGGAAACAAAGACAAAAAGTCATGCATACGTACAAGGTTCAATGCCAACAAACCCGGGAATTCAATATCAAATACATTGGTAGAGGCGCAGGTATACATCAGAGTCTTTCTAATGTCAAGAATGTCTTCGTGGGTGTAATCCAGTATTTCAATCTCACCATCCTCCCAGCAATGATAAGTCTTGCATTTTTGTAGCATAAAGAAGCCACAATCATGCCTGTTAACCAGAAAAAACAATGGGTACATTACAAATTAAAATATACGAATACGACAAAAATCTGAAAACTACGCATTCCAATAACAAAAAACTACTAATAAATTTCATTAATATGGATACTCACATGTTTTCCTGCTGCGGCACACGAACAAACTCGCAAGAGAAACCATCAACATGCGCCGGCTAGAACGGTTTGGCACTATCTACACTGGACTCCCTCAAAGCCTCTTTATATTATCTGTCATAGTCCTGAAGAATCTAACCGCATCACTCCAGGTTTCATCACGGAGTGAATCAAGACACTCGAAACGACGAAACTTCAAATTGAGAACAACCAAGCACCAATGGCCAACATCTTCACCAGGCTTCATGGCAGCTAGAAATGACGGCGGATCAAAAGTAGGGAAAAGAAGATGATAGAAAATCACAAAGGAAAAATGAATTTAACAATTATAATGAAACTAATATTCAGCCTCCAAAACAATAATAAAAGAGGAAAATTGAAATTCAGAAATCCAAATAGATCAAAGAATCATAAGTTCTAATTGAGTAAGCAACTCAGTACAAAAAATAAAGGCAACTCAAGTTTTTCTCCAGTGTCCAAACTTGCCAGAAACATACCCATTCAACTTCCTTGTTACAATAAGTTTAGCTTCGGAAAAGAGGACACAACATTTGTAAGTACAAGAAAAAAATAGGCTGCTCAAGTTCATTCCCACCTTCCAAACTTGCAAGAAACATGTCAATTCTAGTTCATGAGTACAATAAGTTTAGATAAGAGCATGCTTATCTCATCAGTACATTAAAAAACATCAAACATCAGGATGAGTCACGTACATGGTCATAACCATCAGCCCCTGATCTTGTGAACCACTTCCGCACATTGGCATCAATATTTCGATCACAGATCTTGGTCTGTTGTACAAAAAGAACAACAACAATTAGAAAACTGCAAAATAACTTATCATCTTATGTACAAGCAAATATTAACCGTCACTCATCTTGGAACAATCAACTTGTTGGTGTCTCAGTACTTCTCATGTAGAGAATATAAAACAACGTCAGCTATGTCTGAGTTGAGCATGCGAGTGGGGACGAACATGGTTGCAATGGAACCAACACTAGCATCACATTCCTTATTTTGAAACATCGACTTTTTACTAGGGAAAGCACAAGATGAGAGGAAATTAAAACTACTACAGTGACAATAATAATCATATGAGAGAAAGGAAAAGAGACTAAAATGATACGGGAAAAATCCCACACTAACCGTTTCCCACGGTTCGTGCGCAACCTCGCAACAGTGAAGAAAAACGAATCAACCTTAGCAGCATTAGCACCTTCTACTTGCAGAAAAAACGATAAGTTTAAGCACTACAAGGGAACATGCCCACTATGCCATAAATGAGAAGTACGCCTCATTTACAAGACCTTACCCGCACTTTCAGGGTTTGACGATGGAAGATCCTATGACGACAGCAATATGCCTGCACTTTTAGAGTTTGACGACGGAAGATCATGTGATGACAACAATATGCCTGCACTTTAATGGTCTCAAGTTAGAAAATCTTGGGACGACAGGAGCGCCTCCAGCGTCAAGGGGCCAGAAGAAATTGATAGAATTAAATCATCATCTTCTGATGGCACCTCCTCTGCGCTAGACACGTCGATGTCTTCTAATGTATCACCGTAGTCAAGTCCTCCAGGCAGGAAATTTTCCGGTGGAAAATCTTAAGAATTAGAACCATTATCACTCTCAGCAATACCAACACCAGAAGATTTGGCATCAAGTATGCTGGCAGCACCAACATCATCATCAACAACTTTGCCACGAACATCGCAACCACTGCTAAATGGAACGGCACAAGCATCTCCTCCAACAGTAACGTTCAACTCGCACTCAACATCAGCCATCTGAAAAAAAATAAAAATCAATACAGTGAAGAAAATGAGAAAAACTAACAACCAAAAAACCCACAAGAGGTGCACAGGCTAACTTTTATAGCTACAGAAACAACAGTGAAAGCTGCATAAAATTAATGCAAGCACACAAAACAAACCTTAGTAGCATCCACAACAACATCACCAATGTTGCTGCTACTAACATTTAAAGGAACATCAACGATGGGCGAATAATGCTCATCACCAACAACAGGATCCTGATTCATAGTAATAAAGCAAAAACAATGTTGTTTTTAGCAACAACACACAAAAGTTAAACTACAATAACAAAGGTAGTTATCACCTACAATTCTTAATGACGTGGGATAGAAAAATGAACATGTAAGTGTCGGATTCCGGCCTCGGAACCTGGATAGATTCGAACTCTGGGGTGCGTGCGAAGAACTCATCCTCCCCAGTCTGCCAACTCGTCGATCCCATGGCCTAGCTTGATGAACTGGAAGGAAGCGGGACACAACAGTTTACCCAGGTTCGGGCCACCTTGCGGTGTAAAACCCTACTCCTGCTTTGTGGTGGATTGGCCTCGAGGTGGCTAAGGATGAACTTGTACAGTGGAAGAACAACCTCACGAGGTGTGTTCTTGGGTAAGCTGGTGGGTGTGAGGATGGAATTGATCCCGATCCTCTCTACGATGGTGGTTAGGCTCTATTTATAGTGGCCTTGGTCCTCTTCCCAAATGAAGGCGGGAAGGGATCCCACAATGGCCAAAATCGAAGGGAGACAACTAGTACATCTTATCTTGACAAAAGGTAGTCTTCGCCTGCAAAGCTTCTGGTCGTGACGCCGCGGTGGGCTCGGCGATGAACTCCGTCCTTTGTCCTAGCGGTCTCGGTCTTGTAGCATGGAAATGGAAACCTTTAGTTGATT
The DNA here is from genome assembly GCA_032464435.1 of Aegilops umbellulata. Classification (NCBI taxonomy): domain Eukaryota; kingdom Viridiplantae; phylum Streptophyta; class Magnoliopsida; order Poales; family Poaceae; genus Aegilops; species Aegilops umbellulata. Next base: position 308,821,765 of record CP136057.1, read on the forward strand.
CCTCGGGACTCCGCGCCTGCGCTTACCTCCTTAGCACCAAAGTGGAAACATGCTGCTCTGCGCCCTCTGGCGCCCGCCTGTCCTTGGTCATCATGGCTCACTTCATCGGAACCTCACGAGGTGAGGGCTTGCATAGAAATCTCTACTCCCCGGGAGCCAGCCTGAGAAGGCCGCTCCTTTTGGAGGTCTTGACATCGTCCGCCTCGCGAGGCTTGGCCGCTCGCGAGGGTCTTGCTTTGTTGGTGCTGATGATGGGCCGTACCAGGCCGCAGATGGAGCCACGCGACGGGCTGCGGGCAGGCAAGTCTGAGTACCCCGGTTCCTAGAATGCCAACAGTAGCCCCCGGACCCAATGCGTGCTCAGACTTGGCTTCGAGGCAAAGCCAAAGGACAAGTGCTGAGCACCGCGGGCCCCAACCGCCTGCGGCCTCGATCGACGTGTGGTGCCTGATGGGACGTGGGCGTCTTCGCTTCCCCATGCAGCCTCGGTAACTGTCCTAGGCTGACAAAAAGGCTGGCGCCTACCGCTGAGCCTTCATTGCCTCCTCTTCATCTTTCTCCAAATCCCCTTCTCTCCCTTCTCAGAGCGCCTCCAGATCTGCCGCACTTTTCCCCGAGCTCGTCGCTGATGGCCTCCGAGAAGGTGAAGCCCGCTGCCCCTTCTGTGCACTCGGCCTCCTGGTTCGAGCCGGCCCTGAGCGCATCCACCGTCGCCGAGGAAAAGCACCTTGTTGTCGTGCTCCCGCTGGCGGCGAGCAGCAGCAATTAGGGAGGGGAGATGGCACTCTGGGTTGGCTCTGCCAAGCCGGAGACCTTGGGGAAACCTTTTACCCCTTCTTTCTGCACAACATCTTTGCGGTGCTCGTCCCCCCTTCTTCGATTTCTTCTTCTCCATCCTCAACCATTACTAGATCCATGCCCTTCATCTTCATCCCAACTCCATCCTCCTCCTATCGATCTTCGCCTCCTACTGCGAGGAGTTTGTGGGAGTGATGCCCTCTGTCGCGCTTTTCCGCCACTTCTTCTACCTCCGGATGGGCGGATCCCAGTGCTCCGGGTTCGTATCCTTCATTTCGTCTCATGGAAGCAATGCGATCTCGAGGGCCAGGAAGAAGGTGGAGGACTTCTGGCACAAGTGGATCTTCATGGACGCCAAGCGCTCCCACACTTGGCTAGAGCTGTCGACCACCTTCTCGACGAAGCTGGACCGGTGGGATCACGAGAAGCTCACTGACCCTCAAGCAGAGCTACTACTTGAGAAGATGTTGGCCGACCTGAAGCCGGAGAAGCTCACAGGGGCCATGCTCATTAGGGAGTTCCTTACGTAGCACCTGGCCCCGCTCCAAGCGCACTCACGCCCTCTATGGAGCTTCAAGGGCACGGAAGATGACCTCCGGCTGCGCTCGGACGACCTGTCTGACAAGGAGCTGAGCAAGGACATGCGCACCTTGCTCGAGAAGGATCCGGGCGGCATCCCAGACGCCTATCTCCCACTGTCAGTGTCAAAACCGGCGGATCTCGGGTAGGGGATCCCGAACTGTGCGTCTAGGCGGATGGTAACAGGAGACGAGGGACACAATGTTTTACCTAGGTTCGGGCCCTCTTTATGGAGGTAAAACCCTACGTCCTGCTTGACTAATATTGATGATATGGGTAGTACAAGAGTAGATCTACCACGAGATCAAGGAGGCTAAACCCTAGAAACTAGCCTATGGTATGATTGTTGTATGTTGGATTCTGTCCTACGGACTAAAACCCTCCGGTTTATATAGACACCGGATAGGGTTAGGTTTACACAAAGTCGGTTACAATGGTAGGAGATCTGAATATCCGCATCGCCAAGCTTGCCTTCCACGCCAAGGAAAGTCCCATCCAGACACGGGACGAAGTCTTCAATCTTGTACCTTCATAGTCCAGGAGTCCGGCTGAAGGTATAGTCCGGCTATCCGAACACCCCCTAATCTAGGACTCCCTCAGTAGCCCCCGAACCAGGCTTCAATGGCGACGAGTCTGGCGCGCAGATTGTCTTCGGCATTGCAAGGCGGATTCTTCTCCAAATTCTGTGTACCTGTCGAATAATGTCCGGTTTTTGTAATATAGCGCTCCTTGGCTTCTACGCCCAATAATGGTTGTCTTCCACGTATCAAACAAATACAAAAAGCCTGGGTGTTTTTACATTTACACCCCTAGCCGCGTAAATGAGCCGCCTATTTAAAGGAATGGGGATTTAGATCTAAACCACACCTTCTCCCTTCCGCGAGTGTTCATCAGAGCGCATCCGACAAAGGTCCATTCCGCCATGGCCAGCCGTCGCAACTCCTCCTCTCGTCCTTCCAGCCCTAAGCCCGGAGACTGGGAGAGGTGCTCCATCCCGCATACCGAGCTAGTATCGCTTCAGACCAAGGGATTCCTCCCTCCTGCATACATGGTCCCGGTTCGAGCCGGACTCGCCGCCTATAACAGCAGAGAGCAAGCGGAGAGCGCTCCCACTCCCACCAAAGGAGAGCGGGTATGCCTTGTCCCTTATCTAATCAGGGGACTCGGATTTCCAATTCATCCGTTTCTCCGAGGGCTTCTGGAGTTCTATGGCCTCCAGCTGCACAACCTCACACCTGCCTCTATATTGCATATCCTGGGCTTCGTTGCCCTTTGCGAGCTGTTCTTGGGTGTTGAGGCTCATTTCACGCTGTGGAAGAGGCTGTTCTGCCTGGTACCCCGTTCTTAGGAGGGGTTAATATATGAAGTGGGCGGAGCCAAAATCTGGCGCATCGCCGGGACCGGATATCTATCCGGAACCCCAAAGAAGGCGTCCGAGGACTGGCCTTCAGAATGGTTTTATATGGAGGATGTCCCACTGTCGGATCCTATCCGGATCGGCCTCCCCGAATTTAACAGTGATCCCTTAAGGAAACGCTTAACCTGGCGTCCATGGAGTTCTCGGAGAGAAAGTGACAGGGACGTCCTCTACCTGATGGGCCGGATAAGACTATTGGCAAAGCATAAGTCAAGCCAGATTTCAATGGACCAAAGGATTCTAATGACCAACATGCAGATTAGGAGGATCGAGATCAAGCCAAAGAAGCCACATATCATCAAGAGAAATTCCTCCCTTGCCGGGTAGGCGAAGCCCGGCAAGGGGCAAGGCCACCCCCAGAAGCAGGCGACCGAAGCGCCCCAGCAGGGCCTACCGGGGCTCACGGAGGCAAGACCACCTCACCAACCACTCCATCACATCCCACGTTGTCGATAAGTGCAGTGTCAAGTCGCAAAGTTACTGAGTGGCAGTCATTCGCCACATGGCTATCTCTCCTTACAGAAGAAACCCGCAGATGACACCCATCCTGCGACGTGTCAAGAGAACATGCACGGAGCTGGCAAGATAGCCCGGTAGGCCTTGCCGGGCAACCAGTGATGTGACACTAAGCAGTGACTTTAATGCACCCTATCAGCCCGCAGAGTTAAATATGATAGCACTATTTGCTATCTTATGAGTGCACAATGACTACTTTGCTGTTGTGGTGACCCCTTGATCCATAAAAGGAGGCCTATGGCAACCGTAGAAAGGGTTAGAAGGTTGTATAACTCACACCCTGATACGCGCATAATCGCTGCTGCCCCAAGGCAACCTCTGCCGGGCAAGTTTACTACGCTCACCACCACCTTTTCCACCATCAATCCACCAAAGCAGGAGTAGGATTTTACGCCTTGCAGTGGCCCGAACCTGGGTAAATTGCTTGTGTAATCCCTTCAACGCTGCCCCCACGCTCGTCTGCTCTTTGTGCAATGCGTTGCCCCCCTGCCGAACCAGCAAGGGGCCTCCTGGTGCCATAGGTGGCCATGGTTTCCCACGACAGACTTCATCCACAACAACTTTTCCCTCATTACCTCTCGCCAGCTTGACTGGACTCCTAATGCTAACTGGCTGTAAATGAAATCAATAAGGCAAAGTTTAGTTCAATGAATATAAACAAGAAAAGAAACATATGAAGGCAAGAACGGAAAAAAATGATTGCACAAGTTCAGCTATTAAAACAACTACAGTACCACAAAAAAGACCAAAACCAGTACCACAAAAAAGTGATGCAAACAATGACCAAGCCTCACCTGGCCACCATACCAACCCGGCCACAACTAAATTCTTGGAAGTACAAATAGTCAGCCACATACAGTACAAACACTTATCCCAAAACAAATATATTGTTTTATGAATATAATTAAGCCCAATGTGCATGACTAATACTAATAAACCCAGTAACTCACTAACCTACTTCAGCATGACTAAAACAAAGGAATATAATTAAAACATTACATATTAAAAAATGGCACTTCCTAGAAAATTGGAAATACTAAAAAAACATATACCACTTCATATTCATCTTCAGAATTAACTTCAATATGATCTCCCTCAAATACAGGATCTTCAACCTCAACACGAGCACACTTCTTCACACCTTTGTTCACCTTTGCAGGATGAATTTTGCGCTTCTTATTTTCCTTTAACAAGGACCGCTTCAGAAGAGGAGACGAAGAAGGCATCTTATTTGCCAAAGCTCGTGCACTCTGGCAAACAGGGAAGCCACCGAGTGTGCTTGGACCAATCTTGACAGCAACACTATCTACATCAGCTTTGCTTTCACCGGTTTGGGAAGCAGCTTTCATATGTGGACTACGCCTCTGTGTGCCATCAGGATTTGGATCTGCCATCTTCCTGTTCAAACCGTTCTCTTTGAGTTGACTACATCACAAGGAAACACTTGAGTCAACTGAGTTTGCAACAAATTTGTCTTGATAGGCATGTTAGTTCGATGAGACCTAGCATGACTAGTTGCAACGGCCTCGACACACCACCTTCATCATCTCCAGCTTGAGCAACAACCTCAGTGCTTGGATGCATGCAAGTAGCCTTTTGACGTTGTTCCAACTCCTTTCTCTTTAGAAAATCACTCTTATTCTTTCTTATCCTTTCATCCTCCAGCTGTAACTGCATCCTCAGCCTGAGTAATAGGCTCAGTGCCATCCACACTCTAAGACTGAGTAACAGACAACTACGAGCTCCCATCACCATCACTAGAATTGAGAGAATAAATCCCATCATTAATATCTTTCACAACATCAGCAATGTGCTCAGCAACAACATCATTCACTGTATAAAACAAAAACATAAGCACACAAATATAAATGAAAAACAATCAACATTGCAGAGAAAAATAAACATAAGATACATAGCAACAGACGCAAACAAAAGGAACAAGTGAGGTAACTAAACACATTTATGTATGCAAGGCTGTTAAAAAGAGAAAATAAAAGAGAAACACCAGCAACACTCACACGTTCTTCTAGAGGATTTGATATCTCAAAAATAACATTCACAAGATCTTGAAACGGTTTGATTTATCAAAAGCGGGAGGTACTAGCACTCCAACATCTGCAACATAGTAATCAACAAAAAAGGAAAAGTACGAAAAACATGAACAAGCAGTCAATTTAGTTATATGAACCCTACTAGTGCACAAACATGACAACACGGTAGTTCATGAACATTTCAGCAACTAATAAATAATATAACCCCACAACTCGCACACCGGACTTCAAAATGTCAATTGTTTCAACATCCTAGTAGTTTTCTCAGACTGCTACAAACTATTTAGATGCCGCTACACCAGTTCAAACTACACATTATCATCAGTACTGCAACCTATATGGAGGTTAGAACAACCTAAAAACTAGACATGCAACACATTCCAAGGAAAAAATTAACAACTATCAAAATCCATACAACTTTAATGTCCATACGACAACACCTATCCTACTGAAAACCTATTATGCACTAGACATGATAAAACATCAAAAGCAAAAGAAAAGAAAAGTTTCAGCACAACGAATTACCTGCGTCCACATTCTTCGGACTTGGTGACGTACCCATCGAGATCTACGAACCTAAAATATGTCGAACCAGAACTGCAAGAGACATGCGCAAATCTTAGGGTTCTTACTGATTTAAAAAACGAAGCATGCCAAAGAAGAAAAACTCTTACCACCAAATAAAAACTTCACCACTGAATCTAGTTTGAGACACAAAAAGTATTAAATCATGCAGATGATAAGCCAAGCAATTGTTTCATACTTTTGATGTTCGCAAACTTTTTCAACTTTCATGCAATACATGAGCGTGACCCATGGATATAGCACTATAGGTGGAATATAATAAGGTGGTTGAGGAGAAGACAAAATGAAGGAGATAGTCTCACATCAAAACTAGGCGTATCAACGGGCTATGGAGATGCCCATTGATAGATATCAATGTGAGTGAGTAGGGATTGCCATGCAACGGATGCACTACAGCTATAAGTGTATGAAAGCTCAAAAAGAAACTAAGTGGGTGCGCATCCAACTTGCTTGCTCACGAAGACCTAGGGCAATTTGAGGAAGCCCATCATTGGAATATACAAGCCAAGTTTTATAATGAAAATTTCCCACTAGTATATGAAAGTGACAAAATAAGAGACTCTCTATCATGAAGATCATGGTGCTACTTTGAAGCACAACTGCCGTAAAAGGATAGTAGCATTTCCCCTTCTCTCTTTTCTCTCATTTTTTTTATTTTGGGCTCTTTTGCCTCTCTTTTTTCCTTTCTCTTTTTTTATATTTTTCGTCCGGAGTCTCATCCCGACTTGTGGGGGAATCATAGTCTCCATCATCCTTTCCTCACATGGACAATGCTCTAATGATGATTATCATCACACTTTTATTTACTTACAACTCAAGAATTACAACTCGATACGAGAACAAAGTATGACTCTATATCAATGCCTCCGGTGGTGTACCGGGATGTGCAGTGACTCAAGAGTGACATGATTTTTAGTCTGTCATGATTGTTTTAAAGACCCCTTCTTTTTCTAGAAATAGACCTGCAATACATTAATAAAAATGTTTCATGCCATGGCCCCACTATAAAATCCCCAACGTTGGTCGAGCTGAGCTAGCTCATGCTTTGATATTAAAAGTAATTCACTCAGGTATGTAACTTGTGACTTTCCCCGCAAAAATAAATGTAACTTGTGACTTGATGTGAGCCAAACGACACATTGAAAGGCAGCAACCAAATAGAAATTGACTATTATTTTTAGTAGTACCACATCGTTTCTCTAAACTGATCTGTACAATGTTATATACATTAGCTGGCCTCCTATAGCAAGTCGCCCAAGAAAAGAACTTGTGAGAGCGGACAAGAGGCGGGCTTTCTTGGATATTTAAATCAATGGAAGGATGGACGTGCGTGTGGGTGACAACCGAAGATGACATGGTGATTGTATCGAGGAGGTGCGGCGGTGTTGCCAAGGCCGTACGTGGCTATGATCCGGCAGAGCCGTGGTAATTATTGCTACAGTTGTTACCCTTACCTGCAATCCTAAATACTTAGTATAGGATTCTAGTATTCCATCAGTGGCCCTACATTCTTGTCCGTCTGCGATGCTATATTACTGGGCCGTGATCACTCGGGATGTGATCACGGACATATGCTATATACTTCATACTGTTACATTACTTATGACACTATTTGGAGATGGGGGCTGAAGGGGCAGGTGGCTCCATCCCGGTAGATGTGGGCCTGGGTTCCCGACGGCCCCCGACTGTTACTTTGTGGCGGAGCGACAGGGCAGGTTGAGACCACCTAGGAGAAAGGTGGGCCTGGCCCTGGTCGGTGTCCGCAGTTACTTCATAATAATACGCTTAATGAGATCTTGGTATTTGATCTGAGTTGGGTCGTTGACATTATACGCACTAACCGCCACGTGGGACAAGATATGGGCAACCGGCGTCGTGGTATCAGCCGAAGTCTTCATGACGTCAGCGACTGAGCGGCGCGCGCCGGATTGGACTGGAACACCTACTCTTGTATAAGGGAGGCTAGGTCTGCTTCCGGTCGCGTTCGCAACATGCAGGTGTGCAATGGGCGATGGGCCCAGACGCCTCCGCGCATAGGATTTAGACCGGTGTGCTAACCTCTCTGTTGTGCCTAGGTAGGGCTGCGACGTGTTGATCTCCCGAGGCCGGACATGACCTAGGAAAGTGTGCCCGGCCAGAGGGATCGAGCGTGTCGGGTATTGTGGCGCACCCCTGTAAGGAAGTTTATCTATTCGAATAGCCGTGATCTTCGGTAACAGGACGACTTGGAGTTGTACCTTGACCTTATGACATCTAGAACCGGATACTTAATAAAACATACCCTTCCAAGTGCCAGATATAACCCGGTGATCACTCTCACACAGGGCGACGAGGAGAGGATCGCCGGGTAGGATTATGCTACGTGATGATACTTGTTGAACTTACCATCTACTCTCTTCTACATGCTGCAAGATGGAGGCTGCCAGAAGCGTATTCTTCGACATGACTAGCTATCCCTCTCTCATTCTGGCATTCTGCAGTTCAGTCCACCGATTTTGCCCCTTTACACAAATACCCATGCATATGTAGTGTAGATCCTTGCTTGCGAGTACTTTGGATGAGTACTCACGGTTGCTTTTCTCCCTCTTTCCCCCCTTTCCTTTCCTCTCGGTTGTCGCAACCAGATGCTGGAGTCCAGGAGCCAGACGCCACCGTCAATGACGACTCCTACTACACCGAAGGTGCCTACTATTACGTGGAGGCCGCTGACGACGACCGAGAGTAGTTTAGGAGGATCCCAGGCAGGAGGCCTGCGCCTCTTTCGATCTGTATCCTGGTTTGTGCTAGCCTTCTTAAGGAAAACTTGTTTAACTTATGTCTGTACTCAGATATTGTTGCTTCCGCTGACTCGTCTATGATCAAGCACTTGTATTCGAGCCCTCGAGGCCCCTGGCTTGTATTATGATGCTTGTATGACTTATTTTATTTGTAGAGTTGTGTTGTTATATCTTCCCGTGAGTCCCTGATCTTGATCGTACACGTTAGCGTGTATGATTAGTGTACGATTGAATCGGGGGCGTCACAAGTTGGTATCAGAGCCGACTGCCTGTAGGAATCCCCCTTCCACACTCCTTGGCTGAAGTCGAGTCTAGTCACTCAAAAACTTTTACTAACATGGCTGTGTGGCTTACAGGCCCACGTCGCCATTGGGTGCTATTAGGATTTTTTACTCCTCGATCTTTACTCTGGGACTCTAATCTCTCTTCTATTTTGGTTAAATGATTTTTTCTAACCCTAACACTAGGATCTCGTAACTACTTTCTCCCGGAGAGACACTTCACTCCAAATGATGGCTTGATTCATTAGAAGACCCTGAAGATACTCTCCGCTGTTAACCCGAGAACTTGTGTTCATCGCGTTTGCAATTTCCCTTCCATCATCAACCCTGATGGATAACTACATGCAGCTGTCATTCTTACATTCATCCCTAGTTGGTCTTGTTATTACAAGATACCCCGAAATACTCTTCGTTGTTACGAGAATCCTTTGTGCCTACTGGCTTGCAGTTCCTTGTTGCCTGAATACACCTACAAATTAATCCTCACGCTTACCGAGGATTTGTTTCTCCCCAATTGTTCAGGTGCTTCACAAAATTCCTCAAAATACTATCCGATCTTTCAAGAATCCTCTACAGGCTATGGCTCTTGAAATTCTTGTCTGCCTGCATTATGGTTTATTCCAAATGCCTAACAATATTCATTGACGTCCTTTTCCTTTATCATCTTGGGTCACTTGATTCATTGTGGTGCGAATGCACACAATCATCGGTTGATCCTTTTAAATTATCTTTCTAGCTCAGACGTCATTTTGAACATGATCTGGTTTTCAACCAATCAAATTGCCGTCAATTGTACCCCTAAGTCTATTCAACTTATCCGTCATTTATCAGAGCGTTTGCTTCTGATCCCTTGACTTGGAAAATATAATTGCTTTGCATTTGAGCTTGAATTAGTAAGTTGTTTCTATAATCTGATATCTTTGCATTCTTTTTCCTTCTGAGTGAGTGTCGATACTCACATCAGGTTCCTTGTGGTCCGCGAGACCAATTGCTTGGTTATTATCTGACAGCGTCCTTCATATCCAATAACCTTGAGAGTTTCTCCCTGATACATATTGCCTTTGGTAAATTGTGTCTTATCCTATGCCTTTGTCAACCATGCTTTGCTTCGAGCATGTGTTAATTGATCCTAAAGTCCATGGTATATGTTCTAAAATGACCTGATGGGTTGGACCTATGCCTTCCTTAATCTGTATGAACCCGAAGGTTTTCACGAGTCATACTCTTCTCGTACCTCACCAAGTAGAGTTTCACACTGAAATCATTTTTATTAGAGCAATGAATGAATGGTCTCGCATTGGAGAAGTGGGAGTCGACCTTGAACTTTGTGTTCATGCCCATGGAAACGATGTAGATCGTATCATTAAAGCTTCTCTTCAAATAAATATTTCCTTGGTATAAGTTCATCTTATATCTGGGATCTGGCATTTTGCAATCGTTGTTCCGGCCATGTTCTCCTTTTAAATACCATTTCTCGGACAAGTTGAAGTACTTGTCTTCTACAGATCCTTGCACCTGTCCAACCCTTACTTTGATCTACCGTCGAGCATTACACTCTGGTATCTCAAGAATACCATGGAACTACATAACTTCTTATGAGTTCTTCATCAACTATTATTCTCGCCAATTCCAATTTCCCTCGGGTTCTGAGTTATTAGTCACTAGAGAACACCGTTAAGTGAATCGACTCCGCCCTCCGATTCAATAACTCTTAGTAATTTTTGTTGCTTAAGATTTAATAACCCTTCAAGTCATTCCTAGCCTGATCGGCTATATCATTATCATGCAACTTTTTAACTGTGCTATCTGGTCCTTCTTTCCGAAGCACAATTTTTGACGATGAGCTAAATTTACGTCCGCTTTCCTCGTCATATCATTTCGCCTTGAACAACAAGCTCGATTCTGAGTTTGTGTGGTATCCGTGGTTTCAATAACTTTTCGCTCCATCCTTCCTTTTGCTTGATGTCGTCGATGAGCGATTATATCTTCATGAAACCTCTCGACAAATGTGTCATGATCATCATCAACATTCCGAGCTCCTCAAGGATATCAATTGAATTCATGATGAGAAATACCATCATTGCCCTCGATGATTTGTGTTATAATCGACCACTCGATTGCCTTCCATTCAACACAAACTTATTCGTGTTTTGTGTTATACCTTGAGATCCTTGCTATCCAACATTTGTTCTTCTTTACCTTGGAGTATTATCATCTTTTATGTCAAGAATGTCGTGAGAATTTCACCACCTCTTAAGAATTCTTGCAGGCGATACCTTTTGCCATATCCGTTCATTCCTTTGTCCCCGCGTTATTTCTAACAGGAAAATCGACAATCGAACTATGATGTGCGACTTCAAAAATTCTAGCAATCCTATTGCTTTGAAGTTAATGGTCGATATTACATTCTTAGACCATTGGTTATCGGATCACCATTCTAACATTGATCATGCTACCTAAGCCCATATTTCGGGTGCACCTTTCAACCAATGTTTAACTGTGCATGTTTTTCGTCGAGCATACATCATTATATCATTTTATATGACAAATGTTATCTCCTTGTTCACATAGTTGTGGAAATCCGTATTCTTGGAATTGTTGATGAATTTTTGCTGAGTCCATCAGCCACCCTGTCATTCTCTCCTTGGCTCAATGATGAACTGTTGTTCGGAAATTGCTTCCATAGTTCATTTCTCGAGAATCTTACATTGTCATCTCGTCAAATTGTGATGCACCCCTTCCTTCTCAGGCATCATGAGTCTGAGGTATCCTGACACCAATCAGATCTGAATCTCAGTCAGATATGATGTTTGGAACATTTTCCAAGAGTCACAACATTGGTCTTTATATGGCCCGGTAAGGTGATGACATGCCTAGCACACCTGGCTGGAGGACCTATTGTTATAGTTTCCATCTTAGTAAGGTTAACCATTCTTCCATGAGGAAATTGTAAGACTTATTCTATAAGTTGTTCCTGATGAATCCTTTGTATATCCAAGTCCGACCTTTGCTTGAATACCATGTCAATGCTATCTCGAAGCATGTCTATGGTACTCCGATTTTCAACAAGAACATTTGAAGCCCAATGCTAAATGTTTCTTGCTCAATTATCCGAACACTGCTGTATGGGTAATGTCATGAAGTTTCTCTCCCCTTACCTAAAGGGTTTTCTACATTATATATTGTCACAGATATCATGCTCTGCTTGTCCTTGGGAAGGTTATACCCCTGAAATATGTGTTTAAACACATTATCCTTTCCATGGCTGTTTAATCTGGAAATCACATTTTCCTTTCCGTTGTTTTGTTTAAACTTTCTTGTGCACTATATGATCTAAGCAGAAGTAATTTCCTGCTTATGTAAACACCTCATTGTACAACTCTGTGAATAAGAACCTGATACCATTGTTGATGACATTCCGGTAACCACCGATGGACGAGAACTTCGCCTATTGGTCCGCCTTGTTCAACGAGCAGGAAAATGGTTCTCTTCGTCCCTCGCCCTTGGTACCGGCGTTGTTGCCGATATAACTCACGGGCTACCCTCTGACAGGCCTTGCTATCATGACCATGCAAGATGTTGCTGCCCCTCTTACATTAGCCCACATGGTGGGCCCATAACCCACAGTTCAACATGATCGAACCTGACTTTCCTGTACACCATGTTGTCAAAGTTATTCTTCGCGCTTGACTTTGTAGGTAATTCACGGGCCACCTTCCTAGTGATCTATTTTGGTAACAAATGCAATACTTAATATCGTTGCTCTGGACCCATTTCACACTTGGTTCCATACATCGAATGATTGCCTATCCGATTTAAACTTCTCATTGTCGGGGATATCTGGCCTCCACGAGCACCTATGGGGACGGAGCCCCTTGTCGGTTCGGCGGGGGCGGAGGATGCACAAAGAGCAGATCGAGGCGACAGACACACACAATGATTTTACCCAGCTTCGGGCCGCATGGATGCGTAAAACCCTACTGCTGCATGTCTGGTTGATTCGGGTTCTTGCTCTGGAGCGCAAGAAGCTACAGTAAGTTGGAGCTGGACGTAGGCGAGGGCCTATTGGGTCCCATCCCGCCTCTACGTGCGCATGGGCCTCCTTTTATATGCCAAGGGGTTTCCCACAGGGAGCGACGCAGGTGAGGGTAAAAATGGCAAGGGATTGTGTGAATAGTGGCCGCACAGTGCTATCGCACCTAACTCTGACGGTGGGGGACAAAGGCATTAAATGCCCGTCTGGATCGCCTAAACAGTGCCGAGGCGGACCGTTAGGAGCGCCTCCGCTCGCCACGGGGGCGATTCTGCCAACGTCGCATGCCACCGCGCGTCTCAGGTCGCGCGGCGCCTCGCCACGTGCCTCCGGGGAAGCCCCAGAGCGACGCGTGGGCAGGTGAGCTGGAGCGCGGGCCTGATGTGGTGGTTTGCCGCGGCAAGTGGCTTGCCGCGGTAGTTGCCTTGCCGCACCTGGGAGCTTGCCGCTCGCCAGGCCTTGCCGGGGCGCGCGGCGCGCCGCGGCGGGCTTCTCTTGGGGTGCCTTGGCTTGGCCGTCTCGGCGAGCTCCTCCCGCCGGGGCCTTGGTGCTTCGTCTTAGTCGTCCCGGGAAGCTCCTCTTGCCGGGGCCTTGTCGCCTTGGCCCGGCAAGCTCCTCTTGCCGGACCTTGCCTTCTCGACCCGGCAAGCTCCTCTTGCCGGGGCTTGGTCTTCTAGGCTCGATCACTTGGCCTTCGTCCGGCCCGGAAAGGGCCGTGGAGACCCTTGTCGCTCCCCTGGCAGGCCTTGCTGCGGGAGGCTACTACTGCCCGTGCACAAGTTCGGGGTACTAAGGTACCCCTACTTTAGTACACCGACACTCATGGTACCTTCTTACTTTGCTCTTAATATCTTCTTAAGTTTCAATTCAAGAGATACTTATGCTTCTTCCCTTGAGTTAACCGTATGATGCTCAATCTCGATAGAATCCATCCTTATAGAGTTTTCCCCTCTTATCCTTTCGTAAGTACGGTGAAGATCCCGAAGGAAGGACGACAACTTCATCATGATGACCTGAAGCAGAGAAATGAAGACATCAATGTAATGGATCGACCTCTTCGAGAAGAGCAACTAAGGCCGAGAAGATTTGTTAGAATTTCATAACCAAATCTTTTCCCCTTACTCCACCTATTAAAATCTCGGGACGAGATTTCTTGTAGTGGAGGAGAATTGTGATGCCCGGATAGTTATGCTATAGTAATTCCCTGCTAATGATGCCACGTCACCAGGATTACTGTTGTCGATCTCGCGATGGTTCAAAAATGATTCAAATTCAAATTTGAAATGAAGTCAAATGGTAAAAGTTTTCAAACTTTCAAACTAAAATGTTCGCATTGTTCAATAATTCCCCTGATCATTTGTCACGTTGAACCCAACCTTATTTGAACCACCAATTAAGCCCTAGGAATTTATAAAGTGGTCCAATGGCAAATAAAATAGCCTTTTCGAAGCAAGCCAATATTTATACAGTTCCAATTGATCTCAAACTTTGTATGTCATTCCAATATATTGTGAAGTATTTAAGTGACAAGTTTCATGATGAACAAAATTCAATTGGTATTTAAAGGAAGTGCAAAACTGTGGTGAATAAAAGAAATCAAAGAATAAATAGAAGCAGAAAAATAAACAAATGGGGGAAACCTAACTACTGTACACTTAAAGCCCAAAGGGCCAGTAGCTAGCCTAGCCCACCAGGAGGTTTCCTCCAACCTCCTGTTCACACGGGTCGTGCTGGACGCGCCCGCGGAGACCATGGCCGGATCAGCCATGTGCCGGCCATCGAGCAACGCGCCGACGTCCTACAAGGTCATCTCGACCCCCTGCGAACCCTAGCATCCTCACATCTGTCCCCTCGCCTTGCTCTCTCTCCCTCAAAGTACCCCCTCCCCATCGCGCTGCAGCCGCCATGACCATCACCGTCGTCGTGGCCGATGACCTCCTTGGTGCCTGAGAATACATCCAGGGGCTCCATCGTCGTCATCTTCTTCACCCTTGACCAAGGGGTCGAGCTAGGAGGCCCCGTTCGCCCGCCATCGCCGTCGTCTCCCTCGCGTACACCATCGTCCGTCGCTAGATGCCGCTGCTCCCGACCATCCCCAACCTCCTCGAGCTGGCCCACCGCCTCAACGTGAGCTCCTCTGCCGATTCCCCACCTTTCCCCTTTGATTTGTCGCCATTTTCCGTTGTCCCTGAGCTCGGTCGTCTTTGTCCATGGCTGCGTTGAGCTTCCGGGTATGCGCACGCGCTTGCCCGCACCTGCCGGTGGCCGCGCCCTGGTTGCGCCATGCGCGCACCCACACTGCTGCTCCCCTGCGCCTGCGCGCGCGTCCGCGCTCCCGCGTCCCCGCCTGCTGTTTTTCTTGCTGCTGCATTGTTCTGCTGCTGCCTGTCGCCACTGCTGCTGCGCTAGTGCTGCTGCTTGCTACTTGCTGGCGCAAAGGGTCTGCTCCTCGCTACTACTGATGTTCATGCTAGCCACTACCTTGTTGATGCGTTTTTGTTGCTGCTACTGATGACAATGGCCGCCGTGGCTTGTGCGCCCATGCCTACTGGCCATGGCACCACAGCCGTTGCACATCCACTGGATGTGAGGCCGGCCGTTGCTTAGTTAGATTAGTTTAGCCTAGGATTAAATTGTTGATTACTTAATGCGTAAAGAATGACGTGCGGGACCACCTCGATTAATTAACATTTTGTTAAACTAAAGTCAATGACAATTTGGATCCGCATGCACTGTTTATATATCGACCAGTTAATCTTTGACTAGGTCAAACCATGCCCACTGGCCCCACTGTCATACACCGTGGCTAGAATAGTACTAGGTAACAGAAGTATATTCGGTTTTTAATTCGAATTAATAATAAATTCAAAAAAATAGTAAACTTTAGAAAATCATATGAAATAATCCTTAACTTTGTGGCGGAGCGACACGGCAGGTTAAGACCACCTAGGAGAGAGGTGGGCCTGCCCTGGTCGGCGTTCGCGGTTACTTCATAATAACACACTTAACAAGATCTTGGTATTTGATCTGAGTTGGGTCGTTGACCTTATACGCACTAACCGCCACGTAGGACAAGTAATGGGCAACCGGTGTCGTGGTATCAGCCGAAGCCTTCGTGACGTCAGCGACTAAGCGGCGCACGCCGGATTCGACTGGAACGCCTACTCTTGTATAAGGGAGGCTAGGTCTGCTTCCTGCCACGTTCGCAATGTGCAGGTGTGCAATGGGTGATGGGCCCAGACCCCGAGCGGATAGGATTTAGACCGGCGTGCTGACCTCTCTGTTGTGCCTAGGTAGGGCTGCGACGTGTTGATCTCCCGAGGCCGGACATGTCTTGCACTGATCTGCTCTTTGTACAACGCGCCGTCCCCTGCCGAACCAGCAATGGGCCACCCGATCCCATAGGTGGTCCTGGATATCCCACGACATCTTTGGCGCGCCAGGTAGGGGGAGCGCTTGCGCGAACCTGAAAGCATACATAGCGCGTCATCTTCTTTTTCGACGATGCCGTCGACCATGGTGCCCAAGAAGAAAAAGTCCAGCCCTTCGGCCCATCCGTCCACCTCGAAGGCTCCGCTGCCCGCGGCCTCTAGTGCCACGGAGGATGCGGGGGCGAGTGAGGACATGAACGCTACTGAGGGTGTGATCGGAGCAGGTGGCACCGTCGCCACTCCCTCTGCGGCCGACAGAGGGGCTGAAGATACCGGAGGAGGACAACATCAGAGACGCCTTGGCGGTTAGGCTCCACGAGCTGCGGGCGAGAGGGTCACTCCGTCTGCACCCTCTCCCCTCACCGATGAGCACAGCCATAGCAACGGTGCTCGGTCCGGAGTGAACCATCGCCATGCCTCCTCCCGAACGAGTCGACCAGGCCGCTGCGCTTGAAGGGGCCGCTGACCCTCGAGCACCACCACCGCACGACCCTGCAGCCGAGGTGGTCGTCCCACAGCTACGTGGACGGGGCACCCCCATCGTCGCTGCCGCTAGCACTGTCAGGAGCCGGGCGACGGTCCAGTCGACGTCATCAACATATATGCCGAGCACTGCCACGGAGGCCATGGCTCGAGTTCCGTTGTTCCTAAGGTTTCCGCCGGCAGCCGAGCTGATGGATGAATGTTGTGCCACTATCCAGAGTCTGCTCGTCTTCGCCGAGGTTGGGGGCTCACGGCGAGATGGCCCGCCACGACCTCCCCAAGTGATAGCAACCGCCCGTACTGCTAGCTGGACGAAGGGGGCAGTCCCCATGGTGTAGTCCCCACCACAGTAGCCAATGCGGGCGCAGCAGAATCAAGATCCCGACGATGTCTCGATGGCCTCTTCCGACCCTCGAGCACGTCCAGGCCAACGTCGAGCCCCGGAGGACAGGCGGCAGGGGAACACGTGCGTCGCCATGGATCAGCGCCACGACGACCTCCGCCAGACCGACGGGTGTGGTGGCCTCAACATCGACGAGCCTACGCTCGGTGTTGGTAGGTGCCTACGTTTTGAGGAGGGCTGCCTTGCCTTTACACGAGAGTTGCGGCAAGTCAGTTGGCCGTCTGTTCGCATGTTCAAGCCAAAGATACCAGTGAAGTACGACGAGAGGCTGAACCTGGCAGAATTCCTGGGCATCTACACCATCGTTGTTCAGGCTGCCGGGGGAAGAGACGAGAAGGTGTTCGCTAACTACTTCTCATTGGCCCTCAAGTCCAATGTTAGATCTTGGCTGATGCACCTGCTGGAGAACTCCATTTCATCATGGGCAGATTTGTGCCACGAGTTCAACGGTGCCTTCACTGGTGGCCATCAAGAGCCCGGCAGGCCCAGCGATCTGCAGCTTCTCGAGCAGAAGGAAGGAGAAACTCTCCGTAAGTATTTACAGAGATTCAGTATAGTTCATAGAAATATTCCAAACATCCATCCGGCAGCTGTTATAGCAGCCTTCCAGTCCAACATGCGCAATCGTCGCATTCGTTCTAAGATGAATGTGCAGTTGCCCAAGATTGTGAAGGAGATATACACATTGGTAGATAAGTGTGCTCGGATGGAGGAAGGAAGGAAGTTGCTTGGAGAGGAGGATTGCACCAATGTTGATTCAGAAGATGAAGATGAATCAATGTTGGTGTGGAACGACACCTATGGGATCACAAGGATCCCTACTACGGTTGCGGGGCGCGGGGTCGTGAGAAGAGCGGATCAAACAGATAGCACACGGTTCCTCTACCCAGGTTCGGGCCGCGAGGACGCGTAAAACCCTACTCCTGCTTTGGTGGATTGTATATCTGTGTTCTTGAGCTAGCTATGGGGCGTGAGGAGCTCAAAAAAGCCGAATCCTCTTTCTAGTCGCCTTGGGCCTCTTTTTATAGGGAAAGGGGTTGCCACAGTGGCACACAGGAGGTGGAAAGGATACAATGATGCAAGGTTATCCCTCGCATTACATGACAAGGCGCATTTAATGCGTCTTGCTTAGGTGTCTTTGCTTTATCGGGGACGGGGGAGAGCCATGTCTCGTCCGTCGCCGCTCCTTCTTGCGTCGACACGCGCCCTGGCCAGCGGTGCCCATGGTGCCATGTAGGCAGGCAGGTAGCTGAGGTGGCACAGTGATGGGTCTCCACGAACATCTGCTTGCCGCCACACAGGTGCCTGCCCAGCTGGTTGGGTCGGCAGCTGCATGCGAACGACAGAGGATGCTTGATTGGCGTGGGCTTGATGGTGGCCCTACGGGGGTTCGTGGCAAGGGCCTTGCCACGGCCCCGGCAAGGGTCATTCCGCGGCCCCGGCAAGGGTCTTTCCGCGGCCCCAGCAAGGGTCTCGCCGCGGCCCCGACAAGGGTCTCGCCGCGGCCCCGGCAAGGATCTTGCCGTGGCGCCTGCTGTCGTCCACGGCAAGGCTCTTGCCGGGGGCCTTGTTGTCCTCCTTGGATGGGATCCCGCCAAGGATCATCATCTTCTAAAGTGTGTATCTGATCTTGAATGTCTTCACAAAGATCTGTATGCCACCACGGGGATGTCTCCCGAATCCTTGCCCCATGGGGACAGTGGACTCAAGGGTGACTCGCTCCGTAGGTGGGGGGCGAGCTGCCACGGCAAGGGTCTTGCTGGGTTTACTAGAACTACCCCTCGGCAAGGATCTTGCTGGGGGAGTCCGCTTTGTCCCCTTTGCTCTTTGTGGTCTTGGTCTTGGCGTCGTTCTACTTCTCTTGGGCTCCGGCCTTACCTTGGCTTACCTCCCTTGCCGTGCTTGGTGTGGTGGTGCCCGTGGCTCAGACTGCCCGTGCACAGTTATAGGGGTACTAAAAGTGTACCCCCCTTTTTGTACACCGACAGGAGCCCCCGAGCCTGGGCCACACATAAGCGGAATGCATTGTTGGGCTAGGCCCAAAAACGGTGTGCGGGCAGGCGGGGCGGTTTTTATCGCGGTAAGTTCCATCGCGCGCTGCACCTCCCACGCTTACCGCGCGTGGCGCGGCGTGGGGAGGCGTGTGTGACGTGGGCGACATGCGTGGGGTTGCTTCCCGCGGGCATGCGTCACATCGCAGTTAATGTGAAAGGAGGCACCCCGCGTTTTCCCCCATAAGAGGGAATAACCGCAGGCGCGCTACTCACTTTCTCCTCTTCCCTCGTGCCTTTTCTAATCTCAGAGCCGCCGTTCCCTCTCTTCCTTCTCTTGCAAGCTTTGGTCGTCGCTCGTCGTCGCTGCTTCGCCACCCCACTTCCTCAACCCTCTAGACTTCTCGGCCGCCATGGCGCCCAAGTCCACCAAGGGCAAGGGGGTGGCTAAGGGCTCCGGGACCGTGGAGAGCGCGCTGTTGGGGGACCAGACGAAGTCCGCCTTCTTCTTCCCCTCGACGGTTGATGTTCATGAGCTCCGGGCCTCCTTCAAGTCCCTGTGGGGAGTGAAGACGGGGGGAGAGAATTCGGGACACCCGGCGAGGCGCGTCATTCCTGCCGCTTATGCTGATCCTACCCTAAATCGGTACCCCTTCTCCGTTGATTACTTTTCTTGCGGGTTATGCCCCCTTTCTCCGATTTCTTCTGCGACATCATGCACACCTTCGGTTTTCGCCTTTTGGATTTTACTCCGAATGCGGTGGCGTGCATGTCTTTCTTTGCGCACCTCTGCGAGGGCTTCGCCGGGGTGCAGCCCAACACGGCGCTCTTTCGCCATTATTTCTATCTTCGAATCTTGACGGGAGGTGCCATCTCTGGTTGTGTCACCTGGATCCCAAGATCCAAGGGGGCATACCCGGACGGTGCGATGAAGGAGAGGTGGGAGGAATGGCGTGACTGGTGGTGCTGGATCGAGGACAAAGACCCGCCGGAATTTTGCAAGGTCCGTCGAGTGCCGCCGGTCCGCGGCAGCGATTTGGGTGATGTCGACACCGCCGACGGGAGGCTTACCGTCGCCACCACCAGGATTCTTCGGCTGACCCGGGCTGGGCTCACCCTCGAGATGATCGGGGCGGACTTCATTCGCCGCCGGATCGCCCCGCTGCACAATAAGGGGAGGCCAGCCTGGCTTTTTACGAATCCGGCTGATATTATGCGGCTCTGCCCTGGCCTCGACCACAACTTCACGGTGATGGCGCATGCCCACTTCTGCTAGCGGCTCTTTCAGCTGGATGTGGATCGTGACGGCGAGGTCGAGCTGACCGGCAAGGCCGCAAGGGCTGCTTTAAAGGCCGGCAAGACCATCAAGGGGCCGCTCTTCAAATTGCCAGCGGGGGTGGTCCCATTGTGCAATAATTCGCGCCGGTCCAAGATCATCGCCATGATGCCGGACTGCAATGCGCACAACCCCGTCCCGATCTGGAGGGAGCGACGGCTGTAGATGTGCAGCAATTCTTCGACACATTGATCGAGGTGTACGTCAATGCTGACGCCGAGCGGCGGCTTGTCATGGACACCACCCAGGCAGAGCTGGACTACATCGCCACCAGGGTGAGGGAGGCACAGCTTGCCATGGAGGCTAGCAGCGCCGGGGGCATGGAGGACGAGGTCCCCACGGCCTCGGAGGAGGAGCAGTTCACCCTGTGGGCGGTGACCACCGAGGAGGCCGCAAGCACCGACACCGAAGCTCCGCTCGTTGAGGACGCGGCCGACGAGTCGTCGGAGGAGGAGGGCATGGCGGCGGGCTCGACGCCAGCCAGGGGAAGAGGGCGAGTCCTGCGGCGGGCTGGCTCCTGCGAGCCGGTCCGGCCTGGCAGGGCCACGCGGCCTCAATTGACCCTGGAGGGTCCGGGCGTCACACGAGGGCCTCGGCAGCGAAGAGGCCGACGAAGGCCGCTGAGAAGAAGAAGGCGACAACCCCTTCCTCATCTGGGCGCACACAGACCCTGCCGCCTTCTTCGCCTCCTCCGGCAGGCATCGACTCGGATGATGATGCGGAGCTCCTTTAGATCTCGGGCCTCTCATCCTAGAGAGGAAAAGGAAACTGGCGGAAGAGTAGGAAATGGATGACAAGTAAGTACTCCGTTCCTTACTGTCATTTTCATTTCCCTGAATTGGGTCGCTTGTCTTGATCCATTTTTGCTTTTGTAGGGATTCAGAGACGTTGGCCCAGAGGGTGAAGAGGGCGAGGACCTTGGCGAGCGGCCAGTCCCCGGCTAGGGCTTCAAAGACACCACTGGTGGTGCTGAGCAGCCCGGACAGCAGCCCCCGGCGCAGCCCCAGCGTAAGTTCGTCACCCTCTTCTTACTCGACATGTGGTAGGCGCTCGATGCCACGACGCTAACCTTGCCGGGTTTGCAGGAGGGGAGCGGCCGTAGGAGGAGCCGCAGAGGGCTAATCCCAACACACCACCCCCATCGACTACGCCGCCGCGGGGGGCGTCCCCGGCAAGGGCATCAGGCACGGAGCCCACACCCATGGAGGAAGAGGGGAACTTGGGCGCTGGTGGCTCTGCCATGGCACCAAATGCTGGTGGAGAGGGGACTCCTGCTTCACAGCCTGGCACTGGTGAGTCGCCTATCCTTCATCTCTGTTTTTCCCTTATTCTTTTATTGGCTTCATTGCTCCCGTTGCTGCCCAGGCCCTCCTTCAACAGACATGGAGGACGTGGACACTGTTGTCAGGGATATTGCCAAAGAGGCCGCGGCTGAGGCTGACAGAATTTCCGCTGAGGAGGCCGCCAAGAATGCTGACGAGGACGCCGCTGATGAGGCCGCCAAGGGTGCCGCCGCGGGGGACGCCAAGGCTACCGGCGAGGCTTCCGCCGAGGGCGCCAGCGGTGGACCTGCCGGGGAGGCTGGCAAGGCCTCCGCCGAGGAAGAGGTGATGGATGATCAGCCTCCCTCCTCCTCAACCTCGGCCCCCGGCAGATACTTGAAGGTGGGCGATGATCTTTTCGTCCAGCTCCCAGGGGCGTCAAGCCGAGCGCCCGCCGAAGGGGAAGTTTTGGACGGCGAGGCGCTTGCCGCCACCGGGCTCGAGGTGGTCGACGCGCCGGTCGTTGGTGGCGACAGTTCTCCAGAAGAGCAGCGCTTCCGCGCCATGGGGGCCAATTTCCGGAAGCTCCAAGTGCTCTACCGTGCCCGCCTGGACAAGGTCAAGTCCAGGATGGCAACGGTGGACAACGCGGAGGTGGACTTCAAGGCGCGCATTGCCGAGATGCAGGCCTGGTTCCACCAGGAGCAGAGGGCCTTTCAGGAGAAATTGGCCCAGCGCGATGTGGAGCTCTCCCTGAAGATGGCCGATATCGAGAAGGCCCAGGAGAAGGCGGCGAACTTGGCTGCCGTGGCCAAAGCCGTCAGGAACCAGCATCAAGCCACCTTGGACTCCCAGGAGGCGGACCTCTCCGTGCATGAGGCGAAGCTTGCTGCAACGCTCCGCGGCAAGGAGGAGGAGCTCGATGCCCTTGTCCCGCGGCGGACTCATGAGCTGGAGCAGAGGCACAGAGAGGCGCTCGATGCCCAGGCGCTGGCCCACGCCGGCAAGGTGAAAGAGTTGGAAGCAGAGCGGGACGAGCTGAAGGAGCAGGCCCTCAAGCTGTCCGGCGAGAAGAACACGCTCAACCGCGCCTTGGTAGAGGCACAGGGAGCGGTCATCAGCAGGGCTGGGGAGCTCTCCGAGGCGTAGAACTCCATCAGAGACCTCAAGCTGAAGCTGGAGGACCTCGAGAAGCTGTCGTCGGAGAGCAGGGCTCGGGAGGAGACCTTGACCAGGAGCCTGGAGGAGGAGAAGCAGCTGCGGGCGAACAAGGCCACCTCCCACCATGAATATGTGGCGGGCGAGAACAGGTGGATCAGCCATCTGGAGGTCGTCGCCGGTAGGGTCACCTTGCAATTGGCCACCATGGGGATGCCAAACGTGAGGTACGCCCCTGAGCGCAGCGGGACCGTCAACGCCAAGCTGACCCAGTTCTTCGAGGGCATCCTTGGAGCCTTGGCCTATCTTCACTCCAACAGGACGGCCACACTGGCCGAGGAGGCCCGGCGACTTTGCTGGAGGGTCGTGACCAAGGTCCTCACCAAGGTGGCGCACTGGAATCCTGACCTCGACTCCGCGGCCGCGATGACGAGCTTGCCGGATGGTGTTGACCTCATGGTGCTCAAGGAGCACATCAAGCCCATCATCGACTGCATCGTCAAAATCAAGAAGGTGGAAGGCCAGCGCCGGGACTAGGTGTCCCGTTCTTCCTCGCTGCTACGGGTTCCCGACCAAGACAAATTTTATCTTTAGTTAGAACCGCAGCAGTGATGTGATGTAATATAACTTTGAAGTACTCTTAATTTTCATGCATGTTATTTCCCCGTTCAATTCCTCTTTGTATGTGTGCTGTACGTCGATCGGGAAGGCTTGCCGGTGCGGAAGCCCCAAGCGGCGTCTTGGGGACGGATCCCCATGGCTTGCTGGGAACGCGTGCTGCCGGACGAGCCACCTTCCCGTTCCGAACGCGGCCACTCGAACTGTCGAGCTTGACTCGAGTCAGAATCGAGGGCCTTGTTTATCGCGGAAGGCTACTCTGCCACTCTCGACGCAGCCGCTTGAGCTATTGAGCGGGCTCGAAACAGGGCAAGGGCATTGCCGATCGTGGTAGAGCCCCCTGGCGTGCAGGTTTTCCATACAAAGGCGTGACATCTCCGCGGGGGGGGGGGGGGGATAACCTCAAATAAAAAAAGGTAGCACAAATAAGGGTTCAGTGCAACTTAGCTTCTGTTTGCGATCGCTCGAGTGTCGATCTTCTGGCCTCGGTTCTTCTTCAAGGGTCACGAAAGATGAAGAAGCGCCGGGCTAACCGCCAAAGCCGATTTCCATAACTGCGCCCCGTACCTGGCGCGCCGAAGATGTCGGTGTGGAACGACACCTATGGGATCACAAGAATCCCTACTACGGTTGCGGGGCGCGGGGTCGTGAGTAGAGCGGATCAAACAGATAGCACACGTTTCCTCTACCTAGGTTCGGGCCGCGAGGACGCGTAAAACCATACTCCTGCTTTGGTGGATTGTATATCTGTGTTCTTGAGCTAGCTATGGGCCGTGAGGAGCTCCAAAAAGCCGAATCCTCTTCCTGGTCGCCTTGGGCCTCCTTTTATAAGGAAAGGGGTTGCCACAGTGGCACACAGGAGGTGGAAAGGATACAGTGATGCGAGGTTATCCCCCGCATTACATGACAAGGCGCATTTAATGCATCTTGCTTAGGTGTCTTTGCTTTATCGGGGACGGGGGAGAGCCCTGTCTCGTCCGTCGCCGCTCCTTCTTGCGTCGACACGCGCCCTGGCCAGCGGTCCCCGCGGTGCCATGTAGGCAGGCAGGTAGCTGAGGTGGCGCAGGGATGGGTCTCCACGAAGATCTGCTTGCCGCCACGCGGGTGCCTGCCTAGCTGGTTGGGTCGGCAGCTGCATGCGAACGGCGGTGGAGGCTTGATTGGCGTGGGCCTGATGGTGGCCCTACGGGGGTTCATGGCAAGGGCCTTGCCGCGGCCCCGGCAAGGGTCTTGCCACGCCCCCGGCAAGGGTCTCGCCGCGGCCCCGGCAAGGAT
The DNA here is from genome assembly GCA_032464435.1 of Aegilops umbellulata. Taxonomy (NCBI): domain Eukaryota; kingdom Viridiplantae; phylum Streptophyta; class Magnoliopsida; order Poales; family Poaceae; genus Aegilops; species Aegilops umbellulata. Next base: position 308,846,759 of record CP136057.1, read on the forward strand.
CTTGCCGTGGCGCCTGCTGTCGTCCGCGGCAAGGCTCTTGCCGGGGGCCTTGTGGTCCTCCTTGACTGGGATCCCGCCAAGGATCATCATCTTCTAAAGTGTGTATCTGATCTTGAATGTCTTCACATAGATCTGTATGCCACCACGGGGATGTCTCCCGAATCCTTGCCCCATGGGGGCAGTGGACTCAAGGGTGACTCTCTCCGTAGGTGGGGGGCGAGCTGCCACGGCAAGGGTCTTGCCGGGTTTGCTAGAACTGCCCCCCGGCAAGGATCTTGCCGGGGGAGTCCACTTCGTCCCCTTTGCTCTTTGTGGTCTTGGTCTTGGCGTCGTTATGCTTCTCTTGGGCTCCGGCCTTACCTTGGCTTACCTCCCTTGCCGTGCTTGGTGTGGCGGTGCCCGTGGCTCAGACTTCCTGTGCACAGTTATAGGGGTACAAAAAGTGCACCCCCCTTTTTGTACACCGACAATCAACCAGCCAGAGAAAGGGCAAGAAGCGCAATAAGAAGATGAGGGATAAGGCGGTGATGACTGTGGAAGGATCGGGCACACCTAGTACCGACAAGAAGGCCAAGGTTGAGGCCCCCAGCAAGGAAGTTGCCACGTGCGCTGCCTGCCGGGAAGCTGCTGGCACGGAAAAAGTTGGGAAAGGTGATGGGCCGTACTGTAAGATCCACCGGACCAAAGGCCATGACCTTCAGTACTGTCATCAGGTTGAGCAGCTTGCCAAGAAACAAAAGGCAGAGTATGACAAGCTTGATAGGGAAAAAGTTCAGAATGCTGCTGGCAGTAAGGGCCGAGGTGGTGAAGTAAATCGCCCTGGCAAACCCTTTCGGAACCAAGGAAAACCCGTCAGGGGCCAAGAGAAGGAAATCGGTGATGATGTGAGTGACGGAGGGAATGAAGAGGAAACAAGTGAGCAGGAATTTTAGAAGGCCACTGATGCCCTATGCATTGATGGAGGCGCAACTTTGCACTCCTCCCATCGGCAACTTAAGCGATGGCCACGAGAGGTCAATGTTGTGGAACTAGCGCTAGAGGCCCATAAGCCGCTCAAGTGGTCCCGCATGCCAATCATCTTTGATGTGGAGGATCACCCTGGCACGCCACAATGGTAGGGTGTTTGCCGTTGTTGGTCTCCCTAAAAATTAGCAACCTCAAGGTCACAAAGATGTTAGTGGACGGCGGGGCCTAGTTGAATCTGATTTCCCCGACAGTCATCAACAAGCTTTAGATAGGAGAAGAGGAGCTATAGGTTACCGGCACGTTTCAAGGAGTCAATCCCGACAGGATCCGTCCTAAGGGGAAGATTACATTGCCGGTGACATTCAGGAGAGAACTGAACTATCGGACTGAGAAGATTGTGTATGACGTGGTTGATCTCCCCTGCCATACAATGGATTCTGGGATGCCCGGCCCTGGCTAAGTTCATGGCATCATCTCACTATGCTTATAACACTTTGAAGATGCCAGGGCCACTGGGAGTCATCACCATCCCATCAAATGAGAAGGATGCAATTATCTGCGTCGACAAGATATACTGGGATGCAGTCGCGACAGAGGATGCAGCAGCAACAGCTCCCGCAAGGAAAGCAAAGGAAAGAGGAAGGATTGTAGGGTCTCCGACAAGGAGTCCGGGAAGCGTGCCCCCCTCCGAGTGCACGTCACCCATTGATGACGTGCCGAAGTGTTCCAACAGCAAGAGCTCAAAGATTGCCGCACCCCAAGTAAATAAGGTCCCGGCAGGGCCGGCTGGCGTTGATGGTACCTTTACTATTAGCGCCACCCTTGATGACAAATAGGAAAGCACACTCATTTCCTTCCTGCAGGCGAATATTGATGTGTTTGCCTGGCAACCATCTGATATCCCCGGTGTTCCCAGGGAGGTAATCGAGCACCACCTTGCTGTTTGCCCACACGCCCGACCCGTCAAGCAGAAAGTCCGAAAGCAGGCCTTGGAGCGGCAACAGTTCATTGCAGAGGAAATTCAGAAGCTAGAGGCAGCTGGTTTGGTCAGAGGAGTACTGCACCCTACGTGGTTGGCGAACCCAGTGGTGGTTCGGAAGGCGAATGGGAAGTGGAGGCTTTGCATTGATTTCATGGATCTCAATAAGGCTTGCCCGAAGGACCCATTTTCCTTGCTGCGCATCGACGAGATCGTGGATTCCACTTCAGGTTGTGATTTGCTCTCCTTTCTGGATGCATACTCTGGGTATCACCAGATCTTCATGTCCAAAGAAGACGAGGACAAGACATCATTCATCACTCCATGTGGTAAGTACTGCTTTGTCCGTATGCCTTTCGGATTAAAGAGTATCGGGTCCACTTTTGCGAGAGCAGTTCAGATTGGTTTTGAGCCACAGTTGCATAGAAATATAGAAGCCTATATGGATGATATCGTGGTCAAGACCAAGGATAAGGTCACCCTTATCGAGGACTTGGAAGAGACATTTGCTAATCTGTGCAAGATCAACTTGAAGCTCAATCCGGAGAAGTGTGTGTTCGGTCTTCCCTCTGGCAAGCTACTTGAATTTTTTGTGTCCCATCGAGGGATTGAAGCCAACCCCAACAAGATCAAGGCCATTGAGCAGATCCAGGCACCAAGGACAGTTAAGGATGCAAGGCGCCTGACGGGATGCGTTGCCGTGCTGAGCAGGTTCATTTCCAAGTCTGCCGAGCGCGCCCTGTCGTTCTTCAAAATCTTGAAGAAGGGAGGGCCTATGAAGTGGACCCCGGAAGAAGATGTAGCTCTGCAAGAATTGAAGGCCTACCTATCGTCTATGCCCACCTTGGTTGCACCCAAATCCCAAGAGTCGGTATTGCTTTACTTGGCGGCAACCAACCAGGTGGTCAGTGCAGCTTTGGTAGCACAGCGAGAGGTGGACGAGCCAGAAAATGGCCCAGCCACGGCAGAGTCAGAAAAGGATCAGAGCAGCAGTGAGCACGACAACGAGAACAACCCCAACGACACGGTAAGGAAGAAAGTGGTGCAGCGCCCAGTGTACTTCGTCAGCTCCTTATTATAGGGGGCTAGATCGAGGTATTCTGGTGTGCACAAGTTGATATTGGGCCTCATCATGGCCTCAAGGAAACTGCGCCACTACTTCCAAGCCCATGAGATCACGGTTGTCACTCATTTCCCATTGCAAAGGATACACTGAAACACTGAGTCAATTGGCAGAATAGTGGAATGGGCTTTGGACTTATCCAGCTTTGGTTTGAAGTTTGAGAGCAGTTCAACCATTCAGAGCAGGGCACTAGCAGAGTTTATTGTGGAATGGACGTCAACCCCTGACGAGGAAATGACAGAAACAACTCTCCCCGGCAAGGAATCACCCCAAGAATGGATTATGTATTTTGATGGTGCTTTTTCCCTACAAGGGGCAGGGTCTGGTGTGCTTCTTTTTGCCCCCTCCGGGGAGCACTTGAAGTACGTCGTCCAGATGCACTTTTCTCGGGAAGAAGCCACGAACAATACAGCTGAGTATGAAGGATTCCGTGCCGGGCTCAGGATTGCAGCGTAATTGGGAATTAAGAAGCTGATCATTCGAGGAGATTCACAGCTTGTGGTGAGAAAAGTCAACACGGATTATCAAAGTCCATTGATGGAAGCATATGCCGAAGAAGTGAGGAGATTGGAGGAGCGCTTTGATGGGTTGCAAACAGAGCACATACCTGGTGCGGAATAGAGGATAGGTGATCTCCTGTCAAAGTGTGCTGCGTAGAAGCTTCCTATGGAACCAGGGACTTTTGTTCTCCGTCTCTCTCAGCCCTCCGTATCACCAGCCACAATGGCCCGGAAAAGGAGAAAGTTGGACTATGGTAAGCCTCTCACGACAGAGACTCTGCCGGAAATAACTCCTCATAGCTTGCCGGACCACCCATTCTAGTCGGGCTTATGGACCCACGAATGAGGCTGGTGCTCCCGCAGCCGAGGAGGTGCCGCTAGTCCTCGTTGCCGAGCCCCATGCTCCAACTTGGGCAAGGCACATTGTCCACTTCCTCCAAACCGGAGAACTTCTCGGCGACCAAGATGAAGCTGAGAAAGTAGCCCGGAGGGCCAGTATGTATCAGTTTGTCGATGACACTCTGTACAGAAGAAGGCCCAACGGTGTGAAATTGAAGTGTGTCTGCCAGGGGGATGGAAAGGAACTTCTGGCTAAGATTCACATAGGAATGTGCGACTCACACATTGGATCAAGGTCATTAGTTGAGAAAGCATTCCGGCAAGGATTCTATTGGCCTACAACCCTCAAGATGCAGTTGAGCTCGTCACGACATGTGAAGCCTGCAAGTTCCATTCCAAGAGAACACACTTGCCTGCACAAGCCCTTCAGACAATCCCTCTATCATGGCCATTTTCGGTCTGGGGGCTCGATATTCTCGGCCCCTTCCCCCGAGCAATCGGGGGCTTTGAATTCTTGTTCGTTGCCATCGACAAGTTTACAAAGTGGCTGGAAGTGACTACCATGAGAAAGCTGACAACTCAGTAAGCTATCAAGTTCTTGAAAGAATTGGTGTGTCATTTCGGGGTTCCGGCAAGGATCATCACTAACAATAGCACCCAGTTCATGAGCCACGCCTTCATGCAATATGTTCGTGCCCTCGGATGCAAGATCTCATTCGCTTCTGTGGCACACCCCCGGAGCAATGGACAAGCTGAGAGGGCGAACGCTGAAGTGCTTCATGGACTCAAGACAAGAACTTTCGATACGCTGCAAAAGCACGACATGCGGTGGATCGAGGAGCTGCTGGTAGTTCTCTGGTCCCTCAGAACGACACCTAACCGAGCTACCGGGCAGACTCCTTTCTCCCTGGTCCACGAGGCAGAAGGAGTTATCCCCACAAAACTCATTTACGGGTCCCCTCGAGTGCTTGCCTACGATGAAGTAGTGCAATTTTAGCACCGGCGTGACGATTTTGTGCTACTCGAGGAGAACCTTCTCCGGGCTGCTACGCGTGCTGCATGCTATCAGCAAACCCCGCGTCGCTATCACAGCCGCAGGGTTCATGCCCGGTGTTTTGAGGAAGGTGACCTTGTCCTTAGGCACGTTCAATCCGCCAAGGATACAAACAAGTTGTCACCAAAGTGGGAAGGCCCTTACTGGGTGGTACGGGTCACCAGACCCGATGCAGTCCATCTGGAGACTGGAGATGGCACACCATTGCAAAACTCATGGAATATTGAGCATATCCGTAAGTACTACTCGTAAGCCGCGAGCCACCCTTTTTTATAGGCATTGCCTTAGCTGCATGTAACCCCTTGTACAAAGCCGGGGCGATGACCCCGTGGAAGAGAAAATAAAGAAGCCATATAGGGGGCCCCAACTAAGATTGTATGCCTAGATCACTTCATAAGCATTTCATGAGCATTTGCATATGCATATAGATAGGATTGCATCATGCATTCATTCTCATCTACATGGAGTTTTAGCTCCCTGCCATGAACTTAACTTCGACAAAGGATGAGAATATTGCACGGCACAACAATCCACGGCAAATCCATCAAAGATAAGTTTACCTCTTGTCCATTAGTGTTCTGTAAGGCTATAACTTCGCATGAGAAAACCTCGCCTCTCTTTTAAAACTTAGGTGCTCCAATTAGTGACTCGAACGTTGCTTCAGTCAAGATGGTCGCAGTAGCCTTTGATAAAAAGGAGTTGGCGGGGGCTGGCCCCTCTGCCTGTCACCCTGCAGACAGAGCTCTCCGGCAGACAAAGAGGGTGCGGGCAAGATACCCTGTCGGGAAAAACTCGTTTATCTACATTAAAGAGGCACTCCACATCTGCATGGACATATACATGCACGGGCTCTCGGCAAGGTTCATCGTTTTCATTCATATGCTAACACAAGTACAAGCATTACAGAACACAAAGATGGACTCGAGGGATTACATTATTCGAATTAGAATTTGGTGATTGCCTACAAATTTAAGGATGAAAAAAGATAAGTGCTCCGTAATGCCCATTCTTGTCCCTCTCCTCCTAGGTGCAGGCGTCGAAGGCAAGATGGGCAGGAGGAGTACTTGGGCAGAGGCCCAGCATGCTCTCATCAGGCTCCAGGAGAAGTAGCCCAGAGAGATCGGGAGAGCGAGGGAACGCCTCGATGGAGAGCACGGAGGAGAACGGCCCCATCAACCACCGTCACCAGGGCTAGCAGGACTCGGCAGGGGCTAACGGAGCTGCAAATCGAGAGGAAGCCTGCCGGGGTCCAGCTGGAAGACTGCTGGAGGAGCCCGGCAACACCATCTACACCTCTGCGTCCAATTCCCCGGTAAATCACACTGCCGGGGAGGAGCCGCAGATGCAGATGATGGTGCTGCCGCCTAATGGAGATGGTGCGGGTGACGATCAGCTGGAGTCAGAGTCGTCGCTCCTCTGATTGCTGCCGTCATCAACGCCGTCACTGTCCTCCTCATCGCTTTCGCTCCAGGAGGAGCTTTCGTCGTCGGTCGAGCTCTCCACGCAGCACCCTAAGCGGCCTCCCGAGCACCCGAAGATCTTGAAGGAGAGCAGGCCACTCTCCATTAACTTGAAATGGAGAATGTGCCCCTTCGAGAAACTGTGGGCACGAGCAAAGGTCTTCCAGCCATGACGGAGGTACATTACATGAGGGGCGGGGAAGTCAACATCAACCCTCATGCTCCCATCCCCACAACCCCTAATGTGTAACCTCAAGGCGCGCGGTTGCTCGAGCTCCATCTCCCACACGAAGAAGGTCGGGAGACGAAGGAGGCTACGCAAGGGCTTATACAGCCTGATGATGAACTATCGAGGCTGGTCCCCGACATGGCCTTCCATCGGGGGTGGAGCCACTGGTGGAGGCGCCACCAGGGCACCACCCCGTCCTCCTCCTCCTCGAGCACCGCGACGACCACGACCAAGCCACCTTCCTCCTCACCTTACGGACGATTCTGCTGCTGCAGGGCCTGGATTGGGAGGGGCGCACTGTCGAGAAGAAGCCCTCATCGCCACCATCGGAACTCCACCATGCCCTCGCCATCGTGCCATGGCCAGATGAGAAGAATCACGAAGGAGGAGGAGAATTGTGTGCACGGAAACACTGCCCCGACCGTTTTTATAGGGGAATGGGGCAGGGGGCTGGTTCCTCCTATGGGAAACGGCCACCCCTCTCCTCCAATACGGCCCCTCTGCACCCACTATGACTCTGAGGGTTGAAGCCGCCCTTCTGCTCGAACCGTGAACGCTCGGATTTCAGCCATGGCACTTTCCCCTGTGTCCTCCACACCCACCACCTACCACGCCCATTGCATGCGGGACACGTGGCGGGGTTCATGCGGAACGGGGTGCGAATGGGATGGCAGTTTTCTCCCCGTGATTGTGAGGCGAGAAGAATCCACTGGCCATGATCAAAGTTCTTCCACCATGTCGCGCACGACCCGCGGGGAAACCGGAAACTGGCCCAA